>JAGSMP010000003.1:820000-3236973 GCA_029286625.1 Parnassius orleans
AGTATAATTTTTCCGCAACTAGTTTCCATAGGAACTACCTTTAAAGCTTTAAACAGTACCATATGTCACTGTTCCATCTGTCCTGATCCTTTTACTGTTCCTATTACTGTTGTCGAACTCTTCTTGCACAGGTACATGCTTGCTGCCAAATTATACCACATACTATTGATAATTTTGGCCACACAGTGCAAAAAAAAAAAACCTTTGAATACTACAATACCGTTATTAATTATGCTTAATTTTTTTTATCTTTAGGTCATATAAAGTAATATCTTGACTGTGCTAGCACTTCTTATTAGTTTGTGATCTTGACTTAGCTTAAATACCTATTACATCAGAACTATTGTTTGTGTAGATTTGTTTAAGTTATCCAATTTAATGTGAGGTATGGAATATAGATACTAAAATATTCATTTTTGTGTATGTAAATGTGAAAAAAAACATTTAACAACAAACAGTAATTGTTACAGATTCTATTTCTTTTCATCTTAGATAAACTCCTTTAGCAAAGGAGTTTAGCGTTACAGCACAAATAAGAGCCTGATCCAAGCTGTTTCAAACTTCAGCCATGTTTTCAATTTGATTATTGGTCAGTGGTCACTCGTGGACCAGGAACAGTTATTTAGGTTCAGACACAAGAGTTCCGATCCGTTATTTTGAAAGTCTGCTCCTGTTGTTTTTACCTATTACGATAAATACGTCTGACTCACTAATTTTATCAAGATGTCAAGTCAATGTCAAATGGTGTGAAGATAAGTTATCATAAAATTTGTTCGCGTTGGTACATTTTATGGGGTCACTATACACTAAATTAATAAAAACTTCAACAATGGCAAGTTCAGCAGAAATTAAACAGTTCATCAAAGATGCGATTGCTAAGGACAAAGTAGTTGTGTTTTCAAAATCATATTGCCCATACTGCACTATTGCAAAAGATGTAAGTGTAACTTGTTTTTCATACCTATATTTTTTAATAATATGCCGTGTGTCATCAAGACACTAAAAATAATTTAGATCGACAAGCAATAGATAATGCTTGTATTAGATTACTGTAAGATTATGAACAACTTGTTTTCATTTATAAATTTTCAGGTTTTTGAAAAAGTTAAACAACCAATCCAGGTATATGAGCTGAATGAACGTGATGACGGAGACGTAATTCAATCCAATCTAGCAGAAATAACAGGATTCCGAACTGTAAGTATCTTATAAAGTTTAAATGGCAGCGATATAATGTCATCAAAGTTAATGAAATAAATTCTAAAAGTATTAGCATAGATTTGATAAGCTAATACTTGAATTATTTTAAATTCTAATCTATTCTACTTACTATATACCATTTAACAAATGTATAACATTATTAAGCAAGTGTACTTTTTTAACATTATTATGTATCTTTTGATAAGCTGTAATGAATGAAACATGAATTTTTAGCTATTAATAGTTTCAAAATTATAAATCAGATTAAACCATATAGAATTAATTAATAAACATTTATTTTCCTTTTTAGTATTCCATTAAAAAAAGTAATTTGTCATAAGTACATGTTTAAGTGGGTAAAAATTACTTTGCGTACATCCACTCGATAAAATAAAATGATGAGAATGACATCATTTTATTTTATCGAGCGGATGTACGCCAAGTAATTTTTACCCACTTTAATATAATGGATTTCCACAAAGTAAAACCTGATTCTATTAATTATCATAAGTACATGGTCATTGTGTTCATTTTATTTTTAAACTATTGTGACAGGACCTAAAGAACCTGTTAAATCTAATTATTGGAATGACCAACACTAAGTTGTCATTAGTTGTTAAATCGGTGCAAATAACAAATCATTATAATTATTCGTGTTTCATAAGTATGGCAGTAACACTGGTATAATTATTTGTGTTTCATAAGTATGGGAGTAACACTGGTATACTGTTTATCTCCAGATTCAAATAAAGCCCGGGTGGGGTCAAATAAAGAAATCAATTATTAATTTTATCTGTTAAGAAATTCTCAATAGCAGCCAGGAGTAAGGAAATTGGTGGTGTTTCATTCCCCTGCTTTGGGCTGGCTTTTCACTATGGGATATAATATATATAGATATAAGCTAGTAGTACCAGTTACTCGACTCCACCAAGTCAGTAATTCATTCTTGGGGCGATGTATACGCTTTTACAACAAAGTCCCAGAAAATATACAAAATTTGACCTGCTCAAAATTCAAAAACTTTATTAAACATAGTTTGTATAAAAAGGGTTATTATAATATTAAGGAATTTATGGATGATAATAACCCCTGGGAATGAGGTGTTCGCTACCAAGCTATTTCTAATTTGTTTTGTGTGGTTAATTGTGTAACATACATGATTGTAAGCTGGTATTTAAAAAAAAAGTCCCGCTGGGTTTCTTGCTGGTTCTTCCCAGGACAGAGTTTTTTTTTCGAACCAGTGGTAATTAAACAAAAGAGTGACTTTCGATAAGTATTATTTATAATCTATATTGAATAAAAAAGTTTCTGTTTCTGTTTCTATTATATCCCGAAATATAAATTATATCCCGCAATTGGCTTTCACACTGTGAGATATATCTTTTAAACAGTGTGTGTTCATCATTGATTACCCTGTACCCTTTACAGTTCTGCGGCGGTGCGGAGCAGTGTCTTGAGGGTACAGGGGCGAAATATAATATGAAAATATCGCTCGGTCGATTGAAAAATATTTATAGTTTGAGATATATATATATTATAGCTTAGTGTAAACGGTTCCATTTAAAAGTATGGTGAGCGATATTAATTTATATCTCGAGATGTAATATATATTATATTATATCCCATAGTGAAAAGCGGGCTTTAGAAAGCTTGTTGGTCCTGACTGTGCACCTGATCTCTCTCTGGTTGTGTCCGCTTGCCCTTCCATCGGATTATGAGAGTTAGGGAATACAGTGCACCTGTATTTGTACAATAGAACTGATTTATGTGTACTGTACTGATAATATGTTTAAGAATATATATTGTTCATGTAAACATCACAAAATATAAAATAAAAATAAAAATTCATTTGATTCTTATCTGTTTTATCAGTAATTTTACTATTGCAATTTGGATAAGTCTCTCTTTAGTATTATTTATTCAATATTTGTTCACCGTGACCTTATTAGTGTGATAGACTATAAAATCTTAGATTTTTAGAATTGTTGTGCTATACTCATTTTTATAAAATATATATATTTATATATACGACATAATATGCACTGTTTATACACTCTTGTTTTCAAATCATGAGGATTGAGTAACGGGAAGATGTGTCACAATCTCTCGAAAACTGCCTAACCGAGTTGGATCCATCTCTCGAAATTGATCTTTTTAGTCGAATAATTTATCTTAAATAACTAAACTCGTCAACAACCTCAAATACCGGCAACGTGTGATAATATATATATATATATATATATATATATATATATATATATATATATATATATATATATATATATATATATATATATATATATATACATTTATATTATCACACATGATATATTATCACAATAACATATCATCACTATAATATTGTATAAATATAATTATTAACCCTATGAAATATTATAGTGATGATATATTGTAATATATTGAGCAATGAGTACATATACATAATGTAGATTACACAATAATTTGAAAATTCTATTTTTTTGTTTCAGGTTCCGCAAGTATTCATTAATGGAAATTGTGTTGGAGGTGGCTCTGATGTGAAAGCTCTTTACGATTCTGGGAAACTGGAACCAATGTTGATTGGTTGAATTTTATACTTTGTCATATTATAAATGAGATAAATTTTAAATAAAATGTGTAAAATAACATCATTTAAAAAAATCATATAACTTGTAAATGTTAAATAACTGCAGTTTTGTTTTATAAATTCCTGCTATGCATTGGTCTTTAGTATGTTTATTATAACGAAATAGTACAATATTTTTATTGTATTTTTGTGAGATAAACAGCTAAACTGTACTTGTTAAAGAGTTAAAATGTTTTTTTTTTTACTCATATTTTATACATAATAAAGTTATTTATTTTATTTATTGTGATGGTTTTAAATCTTATTTATTTTGTTTATATATACTTTCTAAGCTAAGCTTCAGCATTATTATATATCCCAATGCTGGGCACTACTCAAACTCAATTGAGAGATTTATGGTGTGATTGGATGCAGAGTGCCCGAGGACGGTGGACGTACAGTGACAATTAAAATAAGAGGTACCTCGCAAGACGAGATTTGACAACAGCTGGGTTCTCCCATACTCACCCCTTCTGTCCAAAGTGCTTACTGCTGACATCAATGTGGAGTTTTGTAACACGGTTCAGGCTATAAAGTATATGTATTTTATTTATTTATTTGATAACAATCTTACATTTAAATTGATATTTCACGGTATAAACATAAGCTATACAGCATTACCGTATACCGATGCCATTGACATACATAATATAATAATTCTTATACCTACTAATTTATGTCATAGATAATATTATTCTGATGCATGCATTGAACCGCGCTCCCCGTACAGTCAAGAAACCGGTTTGTCTTGCGGTCCTAGTGACGTCTATTATTTATTCTGTGGTGACGTCTTTTGCGTCGAGTTCGCATATACAGGCTGCTCTTTTTTTTAATTGTAAATAATGATACGAATGATAAATTGATATTATATTATGTAACTATTAATACATAGTGAGTATTAGTGCGTAGAATGTTAGTGGATAGATAATTTATAATACTAAAATTATTTACTTAAGAAGTAATTTGCAAGTACATAAACATACCTACCACTTCCCATGGTCTTTCCAATCAACCTCTTATACGGAGGCTCTTTCTCGCGTCCTCTTTCTTGACTTCCTACAAATTTTTCTATTCCAGTCCCTTATGTTATAATGTTCTCCAATAATGGAGCCAACACTTAAACATATGCCTACAGCTTCTACTCTGCAGCTCGGACACGGTCTTAAACATCTGCCCGCTGCTCACGACATCTCTGTGCAAAGTTCCATCGTCTGAAGTAAGCTTTAGAGGCAACGAGATAATCGTAAGAAACAGGTTCTGCCTTCTTTCCTTCTATGTTATCAAGTATATCCTTTCTTAGGCTATTCTACAGAGAACAGCACCACAGAACGTGATGCATGTCATTGTTCATACCATACGAACAGACATTCTCTTCGAAAAGCGTCATATCATGCAACTGCATTCTAAAGGATTCATGACTCAGCAGCAATTGCGAGTTTTTTTGTTGGACCAAGGCAGCTCTTGGTCGAGCGAACATTTCTGGGAAAAATCTGAAAAGCTCTCGCCTTTATTAAAATACCTCTCTTCCTCATACAAATTTCCCCCTTGCACAGCGCCTGATGTATATGATCTAAATTACCAGCTTGGACGACTGGTAGCGCCGCAGTACTAACCTACCGATAGGCTTCGATCAGTATCAACTTCGGCCGCTGCGAACGAAGTAGCTCCGTCCTAACCGTGAACCTTACTCTTGGTTTATTGTAGAGCAGCAAGGCAATTTCAATATTGAGCGTGAGACGAAATACAGATGTTGAGAGTAAGCCAATATATGAGTAGTAACGAAGCGGCATGGCGAATATTAGGCTTACCTCTGCAAAAGAGGCACCCAGCAGTTATCTACACATATTACAGTACCCTTCCTAATGACGAGCGCATTTCTTTACGCAAACCAATTTGCGAGATCGATTCACGACACTACCCTTGATCCTCACTGCATTTTTCCGTTTGTGCCAGTCAGACACATTTGCCAAACCTTTGATTTACGTTGAAGTGCCAAGGTATTTTACGTGGAAACCTCGAGGAAAGAGTGAAAGCGTTGTATGTAGGACACCATCGTGGAAGATTAGCTCGGTGTGAAGGTATCAGATGCTTCGAAATAAAAATACACCGTACACGTAACATATTTTAAGTATTACTGTGTACGGTTGCTACTGAACTGAAGGCCCAGAAAGTAGGGCCCAATAAGTTTTCAGGCCCTCAAAACAATTGACGGGCAGTAGATAGCCACTTTTCAGGAAGTATGTGAGACGTTCAAACTTGGCGTTTATTTTTAGTTTGAAGGTGCACAATAGTCGACGTTAACGACAGTTGTATTCTTGTTTAGTCACTTTAAGTATATAAAAGATAACTGACCGAGGCAATAGTGTTCGCTATTCAACGACGTCATTCACACTGTAGGTAGGTAGGTCACCCTCTCATTTGAAACTTCGACTTATATATGATTTCCTTTTACATAAATATAAGGTTATATGGTGAGTGTAGAGAACCGTAGACACTTTTTACTGAAAACGAGGCATTTCATCTTATTCCTCAGGGGTGACAACGTATCTGCATTTTGATTCTTAGAGGATAAATGAAGAAAGAGAGATGCTAAGAATCTCCGGTGGAGGTTCGGTTGCCAGCTAAGACGACTCGACCTGGCAACATACAACGCACGCACCCTGAGGACTGACGAGAAGATCCTGGAGCTGGAAGAAGAGATAGACAAGTTACGCTAACATATAGGATTATCCGAGGTCCGAGGAGAGGACGAGGACATGGTAATCCTCGAATCCGGCAACTTGCTCTATCACCGGGAGGGCGACCATCTGTCCCAAGGAGGTGTCGGATTTATCGTCCACAAGTCTCTCGTTAACAACGTTGTGAAGATTGTGAGTGTGTCGACGAGGGTTGCGTACCTTATACTCAGAATCACCAAACGGTATTTGCTGAAGGTCATACAGGTTTACGCACCAACTTTGGCACATCCCGATGAGGAGGTGGAGGAAATGTATGAGGATATCTCTAGAGCCATGCATTCGTCCAAAACCCACTCACTATACGTTGTTAATGGGAGACTTCAACGCAAAACTAGGCACAAGAGAGAACGGTGAGCTGAAGTTAGGAAATTTGGAATAGGGCAACGGAACCCAAGGGCCAGCAGCTGGCCGACTTCATGGAGAAAGAGGGACTCTTTATGATGAACTCTTTCTTCCAGAAGCGGCCCCACAGGAAGTGAACCTGGTCGAGCCCCGACGGTTCGACAAAAATGAGATTGACTTCATTATGACGATCAGACGACAACTGTTCAGTGATGTCTCAGTGATCGCGAGGATGAAAACTCGTAGCGATCACCGAATGGTTAGAGGCACACTGAACCTAAACGTTAAGTTGGAGAGGTCTCGTCTAATGAAGTCAACGCTCCGACCCCTCGTGCTCTAATCCAAAGTCGCGAAACCTTTCAACTCGAGTTACAAAACCGTTTTCAGTGCCTAGAAGACTGCAATGCAGTGGACGATATGAATGACAAACTCGTGGAAACTGTCCATGCGGTCGGAGCTAAATTCTGCAAGACCCGGCGCAGAAGAACACAAAAACTCTCCGATCACTCTCTTAATCTCATAGCTGTTAGACGGGAAATGAAGCTGCAGTCTTCAACAGACTTGACAGCATACAGGCAACTGAACAGACAGATCTCCAAGTGCATGCGGCGGAACTTACGCAACTTATCGCTTCTTAAATACAGTTCGTATTGAAGAAGCGATCGAGCGGAACCAAGGCTCCAAAGTCTTTGCCAGAGATCTGTCTGCCAGAAAGAGCCAACTGTCAAATCTGAAGACCGAGTGTGGCAGCGTCGTTTCCGGGACACCTGGGATTTTGAGTGTGATTGAGAGGTTCTATGGGCAGCTGTACACGTCATCGTTGGAGCCACACGCAAGTGTGAGTAACGATCTAAGAGCAAGTATTATGCGACACTATTCCGATGATATCCCGGACGTCAGTCTGAGCGAGATTAGGATGGCTCTCCAGCACCTTAAAAACGGCAAGGCTCCAGGCGAAGATGGAATCATAGCGGAGCTTCTGAAAGCGGGTGGAAAACCGGTACTTGAAGTCCTTCAGAAGCTCTTTAATTCCGTCCTCCATGCTGGGACTACTCCGAAAGCGTGGAGCAGAAGAAGTGCGGTGGTCTTGTTCTTCAAGAAAGGCGATAACGCTCTCTTGAAGAACTACAGACCGATTTCCCTTCTGAGCCGCGTCTATGTGCTGTTTTCGAGAGTCATTACGAATCGTCTTGCACGCAGACTCAACGACTTCCAACCTCCCGAACAAGCCGGTTTCCGAAAAGGCTTTAGTACCATAGACCACATACACTTCGGAAAATTTTACAGAAGACCGAAGAGTACAATCTGCCACTTTACCTTGCGTATGTGGACTATGAGAAAGCCTTTGATTCCGTCGAAATTTGGGCGGAGCTATAGTCCCTTCAGCGGTGCCAAGTTGACTGTCGGTATATCGAAGTGCTGAAGTGTTTGTACAGTAGGGTTACGATGGCTATCCGAGTACAGAACCAGAGTACGAAACCTATCCAACTGCAGAGAGGTGTAAGACAGGGTGACGTTATATCCCCGAAACTCTTCACCGCTGCATTGGAAGACGTTTTCAAGCTACTGGACTGGAAAGTATACGGTATTAACATCAATGGCGAGTACATCACTCACCTTCGATTTGCCGACGATATAGTCCTTATGGCAGAATCGCTGGAGGACCTAAGCACTATGCTCAATGACCTAAATAGTGCCTCCCAACGGATAGGTCTTAAGATGAACATGGACAAAACAAAGATCATGTTTAATGTCCATGTCACACCTATGCCGGTAGTTGTTGGGAGCACTAAGTTCGAAGTTGTTGACGAGTATGCTTACTCTAATACTAAATACCTGTATTACCTAAACATTTTATTCTGTAAATAAAGATTTTGACTTTGACTTTGGAACAAATGGTCCAACTTCGACCGAGAGGTCAATCGACGGATTCAACTCGGCTGGGCAGCGTTCTTGAAATTACGACATATCTTCTCGTCAGGTATACCTCAAAACCTGAAAACGAGATTGTACAACCAGTGCGTGTTGCCAGTGATGACTTATGGATCTGAGACGTGATCCTTCACTGCTGGCCGTATGAGGACGCTCAAGGTCGCTCAGCGACCTATGGGGAGGGCTATACTCGGGGTTTCTCTACGTAATAAACTTATAAATGAGGATGTCCGCAGTAGAACCAGAGTGACCGACATAGCCCAACGGTAAGCTGAAGTGGCAATGAACCGACAACCGATGGGGAAAAAAGATTCTGGAGTGGCAGCCTCGTACTGGTAGGGCGACCCCCACTAGATGGAGTGACAACCTGGTAAGACATGCAGGAAGTCGATGGATACAGGTGGCTCACGACCGTACTTTGTGGCATTCATTGGGGGAGGCCTATGTTCAGCTGTGGACTTATGAAGGGCTGTAATGATGATGATGATAATGATGAAATGAAGATGTCTATGGGCCATTGAATCCACTTACCATCAGGTGGCCTGTGTGCACGTTTGTCACCCTAATTCTATAAAAATTATAAGTCCATGTGAGTATTATGAGAATATTTTAGAGGCAAATACGTTAAAGTTACGGCCTAATATTATACGTGCTACTTCTGGATACTGACCTCCTGTCATTTCTGAGAGGGTCTTAGGACAAGGAAATGTCCGCCGCGCTGCGCCAATGCATGTTGGTGGACTTCACATGTCTTTAAAATATTTTTTGTTATTTCTCAGACATGCAGGTTTTCTCACGATGTTTTCCTTCAACGCCGAGTACGTGGTAAATCAGCACTTAAAGGTAAATTATCCCGGATTCGATCCCTACCGGCGCCAATGAGATTGTTCAGTGCAATTTTAAATGATTGAAAAGATCGTGAGGAAACCTGGGTGTCTGAGAATTAAAAAAATATTCGAAGGCATGTAATTTCGTTCACACAACAGCGCGGCGAACATTTCTTTGCCTTAAAAGCCTCCCAGAAATAAGAGAAGGCTTGTGCCTAACAGTGGGATCTACGTATATAGGCTGTAACTTTATTTTTTGCTTTTTACTCGTGATAAATTGAAAACTAAACGACTTCGTTTGGGATAACTCGCAACTTATTAGCGAAAGCTATCGTCTCTAAAAATATTGTCATTATTTATCGTCCTATTGCAGTTCACTGATCGGCAAGACGTTCGGCCAGTATTCACCCCTTCGTTGAAGACTTACCACGTAAACCAAACCAAATGGTTTGCTTCGTCATTCGTCATGAGTACAGCAAAGAAGTGGAATAATTTACCAGCATCTGCCTTTCCACCCAATTACACTGTCTTTAAGGCAGGAGTGAATAGGCATTTGTTAATTAAGTTACTGCACTTTACCACCTTCGGCTGCATCACCACTTACCATAAGGTGGAATAGTAGTCAAGCGCTGGCTTGAAATGGTTAAAAATACTTCTTCTAATGAGCATCACTTTCAAGATTTTTTACTTATGGAACAACTTCGGATCATGACGATTAAAAGCACAAGACTTAAGTCCGCACACACTTTACAGAAAGAAGGACGAACAGAATATTTCTGAACCAAACCTATCACAAAAACATTAATGTTGTCCATTTCATGATTTACTCAGGAAGATCAATTACGACACTGCGGCTTGACGGTTCAAGTTGCCCAAACAGAGCACTAGTTATTACCAGAGCAAAGGTAAATCTGTAACAACATTTTGAGAGGCGTGGGGAGTGCAGTAGTTGGCCTTAATTTTTTAGACGCACCAGGGGGTACAGGCAAGATATTTCTATTGAAATTGCTTCTGGCGCTGTCGCGCAAAAACGGATATGTCGCGCAGAGGACAGCTACCTCTGGGTTAGCTTTGATGTTCAAATTTCCGCTGAATTTTACAAGTGCGGAAACGCCTACATGCAACATTAGCAATAGTAGTGGACATGGCGTTATGTTGTAGCAGTGCAAATTTATCGTATTGGACTAATGCAAGATGGCATATAAGCGTGCGATTGAGGCACTTGATCGCACCTTGCAAGGGGTACCTAAGTAATATACTTGTTATAATGTTCGAATAAAAAAAATTTATTATTTAAAATAAATATCAACGTCTGATATAATTTTATTCTGGTAGTAAACACAAACACTCAGCACTCACGCCTGTCACCCAGAGATGTAGGCAGGGACTAGGACTTCCATTTGGCACGATTCTGGTAGTATAACAATTAAATAAACGTTAGATCGATGATCGATGATGATGAAATCGAATATCAAATAAAATTAAATAAACAGTTTATTTCTAATATTAGGTCCTTACATATGAAATTAGCGTTTTGTCGTACTGATCACTTTGATCTGAAATATCTCTGTTAATAATTCCAAATTCAAATTTATAAATTCATTTAGCTGGTACATTTGAGTTTTGAAAACAGTCATTCATTTGTTTATTCCTCATTATTTTTTTCTTTGGCGCCGCTTATTACCGCACAATGGAAAACATGAAATATCGGTATATTTACGAGTACGAGTTCTACCGTGGCACCAGTGCTGCAGAAACAGCTCGAAGGATTAATTATGTGTACGGCGCTAGTGTCGCAAAAGAAAGCACGGTACGTTTTTGGTTTCAACGTTTTCGTTCTGGAAATTTCGACCTTCAGAACATACCCCGTGGACGGCCGGAAACCAAAGTGGAAAATGAAGAATTAAAGGCTATTGTGGAAGCGGATCCATCACAAAGCACTTCAGAGATAGCTGCAGGCTTCGGGGTAAGTGATAAAACTGTATTAATCCACTTGAAGGAAATCGGGAAAGTAAAAAAACTTGAACGATGGGTACCTCATTAATTGAGTGAATCGAACTTGCAAACACGCGTCGACTGCTATGTTACTTTGCTCAACCGACACAATAATGAAGGGATTTTAAATCGAATCATTACTTGTGATGAAGAGTGGATACTGTACGATAATCGGAAGCGCTCGTCGCAATGGCTGAACCCTGGAGACCCAGCCAAATCCTGCCTTAAACAAAAATTGACTCAGAAAAAGTTACTTGTGAGTGTTTGGTGGACTAGCGCCGGTGTCGTTCACTACAGCTTTCTAAAATCGATTACGGCAGATATCTATTGTCAGCAACTGCAAACCATAAAAGAAGAACTAGCTGCTAAACAACCGAGATTGGTCAATCGCTCTAGGCCACTGCTGCTTCACGACAACGCAAGACCACACACTGCACAACAAACAACCACTATGTTAGATGAGCTACATACAATTGGAATGTCTGCGACATCCACCGTACTCCCCGGACCTTGCTCCAACAGATTACCATTTTTTCCGGAATTTGGACAACTTCTTACAAGGAAAAAAATTCAACTCCGATGCGGCAGTCCAAACCGCCTTCAAAGAGTTTAATGATTCTCGCCCCCATGGTTTTTTTAGTAAAGGGATCAATGAACTACCTATGAGATGGCAAAAGTGCATAGATAACAACGGTGCATACTTTGATTAATTAAATATATTTTACAATAAAAATTGACTTTATATTCCTCCCGTACAAAACGCCAATTTCATATGTAAGGACCTAATATCACTTGAACGCAGAATATGCAAAATTTATTTAAAACAAATGAGACGCACCCGCTTGCAAGACATCTACGTCAACCGAATGTTGTTGCTTTGATTAGTGAGTAGATAGTCGTGTTGCTCGCAGCGACTTTTGGTAGAAGCTACCGGTCATCATTCAAGGAACAGCGGCAAATGAGATTAACGCGAGTATTAAGGATTTACCGTTGTTAACTAGAGAGATAACTAACAAAGACCAGGACTCTGGACTCTTTGCCCAAGCACTCAAAATCTGTGAAGGCCGCATGGCAATGGATTCAGAAGGCATACTTGATTTCGAAGGCCGTTTTTGCAATGTTTTAAGCTCGGAAGACAACCACCTCATTGCTAAGATATTTTGGAGCTTACGACAAACCATAAGCAACGAGGACGCTACTAAAAATTAATCGGTGGGAACGTCAAAATAAATTAATTAATCAGGTGCCTACTGAGTTGATCATCTACACATCTATTGAAACAGTGATGGTAAATGATGCCGCAGCTACATACCCCGTTGAGATTTTAAACTTATTAGAGTTATAAGGGGTGCCGTTCCACAGCGTTCTTCAATCTGGAATCCTCCCCAACGATATCCCAATTTTTTAATAATTTCATTATGTCAAGATTTAGTGAGGAATTGGTGACAATTAGTGACTTAATATTTTAGGAGATATATACGAGTATATCGAAGACGCCTTTACTGTCTGCTTTTCAGATGTGATTCCTATTTTAAAAATATGTGAGAAATTTGTGACAATTGGTTTACCGAGATTGAAATATATTGCTCCAACGGCAGCAGAGTTATTCATGTGTCTTAGGGAGGATTCTGGCTTGAAAATTTTATATCAGAGGATAACTCCAGAACGCCTATGTCTTTTGCTGTTAATAAAAGTGCTATATCTCCTAAAGTATTGAGTCACAAATTTATTTTCTTAAGTTACTAATTGTCACCAATTCCTCACTAAATCTTGCCATAATAAAATTATAAAAAATTTAGGATATTTTGCGTGTATCGAGGGCCAAAAATCTTTACATAATATGCACAGACAACAAGAAGTTCCGAAACATGGTTTATGGTGACGTATTGTAGTAAATTTTTGTTTTCCTAAGCATCCCGAAACTACTACAGTCTTTTTAACCTGTGTTGAGGCCCTCTGTCTAATAGAGTAACATTAGTATCTCTTGACAATTTATGCGAAATGTTGTCCAATAAAGTGGTTTTGATAACTGAATACGACTGGAAGCTATAATATCACTCCACTTACCAACATTCAATACAACGCGATCAATTAGCTCTTCTGCAATAAAGTGTCTTAGTCCTTAGTCTTGACTCTACTTTTTATCAACACGGAGTGAAGCCTTTTTTCATATATAAAAAGTAAGGACTCTCATTCTTAACAAACTTGAAATATGTTGTAAGAGTATGCATATAATTTTTTTCATATGATTTTATATTAATTTTACCTATTGCGTTTTTCAATAAACCAACATTTATTGGTAAAGTAATATTCTTAGGCTCTAGACTCCACAGCGTATGTAGTTAGGTCGTCATTTTGCTAAACTGTGTCACCTAATCCTACTACATACTTTATATTTTTTCCACTGATTTATTGTTAGGTTTTCTATTTTTTTTTATGATTTTCTGAAGGAATTGCGGCGCACGGTTTGCATGGTTGCTTGAGACTCACAAGAGTTAGTTCAAAGCGAAAAGCTAGGTTTGCCAGGTGTTTTCACTGCCTTCAATTTGATGTTGTTTTCTTTTAATAATGGTGCGCGGTTATGAATGAGAAAGAATAATTTGAACGAAAACAGTTATAATAGCTTACATTTAAATGACGTTTCAATTTTGCTGGGCTTAAAAAAGGTTTACAATTCGACTGTATGCTTTTTTTTTGTATTTTTGTATGTATGTTACGCGATATCTTCCTCTATTATTTATCGATTTTGATGATGATTTTTTTTAAATAAGTTACATTTCAGGTCCCATATAAATTTGGAGGAAAAATTCCACATATAATGGCAAAATATTGAATGAAATTTTTAATACAACTGTTTAGGCCACTCAAAGGGGTAAAAATAACCTTTAATAAAAAATAAAAGCCGATTTCAAAGAACTAAAAAGAATAAAATAATTTCACATTGTGAAGTCGGGCCTTTAATTCTTTGCTTATGCCTACGCTGTCGCCGTCTATACTTTTTTTTTTATAGGATAAGGGTGACAAACGAGCACACAGTCCACCTGATGGTAAGTGGTTGCTGTGGCCCATAGACATCTACATCCATCTTCGATTACGAATCAAAATGCAGATGCGTTGTCACCCGTGAGGACTAAGATGGAATGCTTCGTTTCCAGTAAAAAGGGTCTCCGGTTCTCTACACTTACCATACGAAACACAGCAGTGTAAAGCTGCTATTTTACGCTGGTATTCTGTGAGAGCGTGGTCCTTCCCCGGTCGAGCCGACCCATTCGTGCTACAACTATACCAGTAATATAGTTGCAGCATGGCTCTACCACGTATACTAAATATGATCTTTAAAAAAATGTATTATTATAGAGGATTTGTCAACAAATAATAAAAAGCTAAAAAGTTAAAGGGGTCCCTATCGAAACGTGTTTTTGGAACAAAGTTCCTTATGGGACGGTACGAATTTGGCGGATGGGGGCTAGGCGAGAAAAAGTGTAAGATTTTTCTGTCACGACCCCTTCTGACGTAGTGTAGACGGCCTTGGCGGTTATAAGGAAGCGAGATGGAATAATATCCATCTCCCTCGCACTTTTTATTATCTTGCCATGAAAGAAATATTATTTTATTTTAAATGACGCTTCATTTCAATAGACACTAGTATTCATTTATTTGTATCTGTTAATCAATAATATAATACGTTTATCAATAATAATATATTACGAAAGGAACTTCGTTCCAACCGAGTGTTCCATGACACTCACGCATGTTTTTTTAGAACGAAGTTCTTTATCGAACGGTACGGATTTGGCGGATGGAGGCTAGGCGACAAAAGTGTAAGATTTTTCCGTCACGACCCCTTCTGACGTAGTGTAGACGGCCTTGGCGGCTATAAGGAAGCGAGATGGAATAATATGCATCTCCCTCGCACTTTTTCTTAACTTGTCATGAAAGAAATATTATTTTATTTTAAATGACGCTTCATTTCAATAGACGCTAGTAATTCATTTATTTGTATCTGTTAATCAATAATATAATACGTTTATCAATAATAATATATTACGAAAGGAACTACGTTCCAACGGAGTGTTCCACGACACTCACGCATGTTTTTTTTTCAAAAGTTTTGTTTTAGCTCTATCGTCTCTAATCTAAAAATTATAAGAAAAAATAATAAAATTTGGCTAAGTACGAGTTAAGCGTTGACATGTGGTGGTAGGAAACCCTTCGAGCGAGAGTCCGATTCCACTTGACCGGTTTTTAGTTAAATTTAACTATTCCTAAATATTTATTCCTATAACTAAACCACGGGGCGGAGCTAGTACTTTATAAATCTTGACAGATTTCTTAAAAAATATATAATCGGAGTATTAGTATTACTATGAATTATAATTATTTGCATCACCCCTTGACAGAGAGGAGAGTCAAAATCGGTGCGAATTAATTCTACAGATTTTACCATAAATCCTTCAGGAGAAGTCCCTAAACACTTTATTACGCACGCGGGATGAAAACATCAGGCCCGATCAAGGCCACTATGCGCAGCCTTAGGGGTGAGAGATATACACGCTAGATGTTATGTTACCTATGTCATTGATAAAAGTCTCGTTTTTGCGTAACGCAATAGTCTTAGCGATAAAGAGAAGTGCGTGGGAAAGAGAGAGCTTATATTCGTAGTCGGGACCCTTGCGACCCCCAGTTACCGCCGCCCTAGCAACTGGTTTGCCCGTCCACCACTAGTCGGCGCTCGCGAGCCCGCCCTACAACAGCACGTTGTAATATCTTATTTTGTACAGTTTAATGTAAACAAAGCCTGTTGTTTTCAACATTTATGTTTATTCGATTTGTTATTAACTTTCTTAACTAATGCGCTTTCGTGTGTCAATAACAATCTAATCTATAGATGTGTGATATCTTAACGAGGCATATTTTATCCTGTGGGTGAGGAAGCTCAAGGTAATCTTAAGTATATTTATAGATAATCGCTTGTAAAATATTATGGTTGTAAAAATTTCTATATTTTAAAATGTTTTAACCATACAATTTTATACACAATATATAATTAAATTTCGTATTTTTATACTGCCATGCAACAATATTTATATATACTCATACCTACTTTCTAGCTCATTGATCAGATAAAAAGTTAAATAAAAGGGACATAAAATTTTCCTCTAATAATGTTTGAAATGTAATCGGTTATGAAGTTCTATTTTTAGTCACCAGTTTTGAGATAGATGTTTTTATATAAAATATTATCTTATTAATGCTGAAAACAATTAAATGCGATAATTATAGAAATCTGCTAATAAATCAGATAAGAAAATCTTGGAACGATATCAAAGAAAACAAGCCGAAAACCGTTTTGTTGTCGTTGTTTTCTATTTCTTATTTCTATCTAAGCTCATTGCGTTCATGTTGCGTAGCGTAATTTTCCGAACGGAGTTTACGGGCGACGTTTCGGCGGGAAGGGTATGTTTAGGTGGGTGAGGGTGCTGCCACAGACAATATAAGCCAACGTTAGTTCGTCGGACGATCAGAGAGGCCGCGTCTCTCCGGGCGGCAACGTAGCGCCTTGGATGTCGCGTAAACGTGCTACGTGTAACTTGTAAACTTCCCTCGAATTCGTAGATGATAAGTATTAGTGATAAAAAAGTATAGCTGTACTGAAAATTGCTACAATTTTTGCCTTTATTTGTTTGGTAAGATTTATTGTACTATTTAAAATGCTGTTGGATTATGAAAATAATATATTATATTTTAATTTTGTAAAATTTAGCGCAATTTTTTTGTGTATAATAACTTAGTTTACAGATAATATAATATTTGTATTCTAACCTTATTTCAATTTACATTTAAATAATATAATATTTATATTGTATTCCTTGTGATTTTCGATTTCTATAACAGTCATAAATTTTTAATTAAAAAATCAATAGGAATTGTGCAGAAAATTGTTGATTTTAATGAAAGGAATCCTTCCTTTTGTTAAAGTAGTACTTATGAGATAAATAGAGAGCATGCACACAATGGAACTTCAAAGCTACGTTCTGTCGCTTACACGCTCATATAATTTTTCTTAGCTTGGAATTTTCTTTATTAGGAATATTGTTACTTTTTTATATTATACTAAAAGTTTATATTTGAGTGCAAACAATTTATCACATAACGTTTAAAATCACACATTTCTATATATCTACCTATATATACATAAGATTGAGCTCGTATTCTTTTTCCGATATTTCACTAAAAAAAATTGATATATTTGAAATGATACCACAAACATTCTCTTTTCTCGATTAAGAATCGAAATGGATGTGAGTTTTTACTCTTGATGAATAAGATGGAATGTCAGTCAAAAGGGTTTCCGTTTTTTTACACTAACCATACGAAACACAGCAACATCCTTTGGGGAGATCTATGTCTTGGATGATTTATTATACCTGGTGATGATAATATCGATATTACAGATTGTTTACTTGTAGTTGTTAGCATGTGCATTCTTTATTATTCTTTTATTATCACAATCATCATTTATGGCATCATCGTAATCATTATTTTATTTTATTAATGCGTCGATAAGTATGCCAGTTTTAATACAATTCAATTTACTCGTACGTGGCTGATTTCTTTTTCTAATAAAGTTCGTCGTGATTTCTTAACTTGAGAATATACGCATTCTGGTAATTTTTTCGAATAACCAGAGCAATTTTAATGGTATACAACATTCGTACTTATAAAATTTAACGATTTAGTAATGCTTCATTATAATTGATTACCTCTTAATTAGGTACCTATTGACATAGGAACAACGCGCGTGGTGGTGACGAAAGGAAATCCTTCACCCATATTTTATGGCTTGTTGTAAGAACGACTATGGGAAGACCCAGAAAAGAACCAACTTCTAATTTATCATAATATGTAAAAAATCCACGGAGGCATGCAGCAACGTCAAAAGTGCGATAGTCGGTTAAATTTGTATTTACGTGGTAGAGCCATGCTGCAGCTATATTAATAGTATAGTTGTAGCACGAATGGGTCGGCTCGACCAGGGTAGGACCACGCTCTCACAGAATACCAGCGTAAAATAGCAGCTTAACACTGCTGTGTTCCGTATGGTGAGTGTAGAGAACCGGAGACCCTTTTTACTGGAAAAGAGGCATTCTATCTTAGTCCTCACGGCTGACAACGCATCTGCATTTAAATTTGCAAACGAAGATAGATGTAGATGTCTATGGGCCACAGCAACCACTTACCATCAGGTGGACTGTGTGCTCGTTTGTCGCCCTTATTCTATAAAAAAAGCTAAGCATGGCGGATACGTCAAATTTCCCTATTATGTGAGAGGCACATGTTCTGCAATGGAACGTTACGGCTTGATAAAGAAGAAAGAGAAATATATTTTTTTCTTCCTTGTGGTTGCTTTATAACTGAATATTTAAGGGATCAAGTTCTTAGTTCTTTTGTAAATAATCAACATAATAATAGCTTACTTTTAGATAGTAGTTTTTCTCAAAGAAGCAGGATTTATCGTGGCACATGTCATTTAAATTAATTGGAGTAGGTATGTAATTTCGTTGGATTTTTTATTTATACTATACTAGTAATTTTTTATCATAAAATCTAATTAACTTTTCTGTCTCTAATATGCTTGTTGCAAAAGCTTGTTTTAAAGACTCGACAACATGCTTTAAACTGAAATGATCTAGATTTTTATAACATAAAGCACTTTATATACGTTTACTTGCTGTTCACGTGGAGACTCGGTTGAGGCGACACAAAGAGAAAAAGTCCGCCTATGTCAACAAGCCTCGTTTTAGGATAAAATGGGTTCTCGATATTTTATTATAATAATTAATATAATCGTATACGAACAAATAGTATATGTTTTCACTCATAGTTATTGTCTTTGCAGATTCGTTTCCCCTCAATATGAAATTATTAGTTTTCATGATGCTCTTGGAATGTGATCTGAAAACTTTAATTTGTTTTGGATACAAAATCTGTATCTGAACCAGTGAGCTGAAAAATGTGTGTAAACATATTGCACGCTTCATGGGCAAAGTTGCCAGGATATTAAATTTTCAAAAATTATCTCTATATATCTTTCCGAATTTGCTAATATTTTATATCGTTTAATATTTGTGTGTTACATTTTGGATGATTTTAAACTTTTCTTGTAATATTTGTTACTAAAAATGTTTAAGCTTAATGTAAAAATGTTTATGCATTGTACGAAAAATAAAGCTTATTTGCTGAAAAAATTCCATAAATATTTAAAAACATATAACAATCGACATTTCATCATCATCATCGTCATTACATCCCTTCACAAGTCCACTGCTGAACATAGGCCTCCTCCAAGGAATGCTACAAAGTACGGTCCTGAGCCACCTGCATTTATCATATCCTAAATGAAACAGGTATTTTAGTTTATGATAACACTAGCTGTTCCCCGCGACTTCGCCCGCGTGTAATTAAGGGTTTTAATTATGTTGCGCGGAACCCTAATTCTTTTTATAAAATATAATAAGTAGTCTAAGTTATTCCTTATAACATCACCTATCTGCCAGTGAAAGTCCAGTCGAAATCGACAGACAGACAGACAAAAAATTAAAAAATTGTGTTTTTGTTATAAGTACCGTATATACTTTCATTTGCATTTTGTAAAAAGCTGTTATTTTGACATTACAAACAGACACTTCAATTTTATTTATTTGTATGTATGTGTGTATTTGTATGTATGCAGTATGTATTGTATGTGTAGATTGGAAATGTGAAATACTTGTATCATATTATATCTATTTTTAGCTGATTTCAAAAAAGAAGGAGATTCAATTTAACTATCTTTTTTTCTCTTTCTTCTTTTTAGTCACTTTTTATTAAAAGTTTATTTTTAAATTTATTCAATTTGTAAATTGTAAAATTCCTCTTGTAAATTAAATTAATTATTCGAAAAAGCTAAGTTGACAGTTGTAAAACTAAAGAGCTAAAATTTATATATATATATATATATATATATATATATATATATATATATATATATATATAAATAAATAAGCGAAATACCACTGACTGACTGACTCATCACAAGATCTCTAAAACTATACACCCAATGGACTTCAAATTTAGTATAGTTACTCATTTCGCAATGTAGACGCTCACTAAGAACGAACTTAACAATAGTCCCATCAAAAAAAAACTTTATATTCTAGATGTAGGTTCCGCAATAAAATATTATTGTGCGCCCAGCAAAGCGAGCAGGTATCAGCTAGTTTCAGATAAAATCAAGTGTAAGTTTAAAGTTTTCAACTTTTGATGGGAAAATGTTTTAATTAAACGGCGCGAATGCGTTGGGGTGGGGCTCATCAAAAATGTATAGAATTCGTATGATTTGCATAAAAGTCATTTTATTGCCTCGAAAGACAAACAGAATGGAATATTAGCTGTTGAAACGGATCCAGCTATGCGGCGCAAACTGTCAGGATAAGTGAGCTGCGACCGCCCAACCGTCACTAATAACTTTCGTTTTACCGTTATAGCATGTTATACAAAAAATTTAAAAACTTTTTGCAAGCTTTGTCATGTTAACTTTTTATGACCTCCTGTGATTAGATTTATATATATTTTCGTTACTTTTCTGTTAATTCTTCATGAGATTATTTGTATATTATAATATAATGTACAAAATTATTTGCAAATGTGTTTTAGACGTCAGTATGGACTTATAAGAAACAATAACTATACCATTTTTGTACCCATCCATTCATACAGCTTAAAAAAGCTTTGAATTATACCAATGTTGTTGTAGTGCCGGCGACTGAACTGCTCCAAAATATTTTGGTATCTAACAAAACATAACAGAGCAGTTTTCTGGTAGATCCCAAAACACATTGGAGCAGTTTTTTTGGTAGATACCAAAACACATTGGAGCAGTTTTTTTGGTAGGTAACGAAACACAATGGAGCACTTTTTTTGGTAAATAACAAAACACATTAGAGCAGAGTTCTGGTAGATAACAAAATACATAGGAGCAGTTTCTTTTTTGGTAGATACCAAAACACATTGGAGCAGTTTTTTTGGTAGATACCAAAACACATTGGAGCAGTTTTTTTGGTAGATAACAAAACACATTGCTGCAGTGTGGCATACTCTTATGGTGTTTTATTAAAAAGGAAGTTATTCTGTTATGCGTCTTCACACATTATATACATAATTTCCATCCATCTATTTATTACAGCCTATAAAAGTCCACTGCTGAACATAGGCCTCCCCCATAGATTGATTCAAAGGGCGGATTTTTCCATAGTTGCCACGCTTGGCAATTGGGTTGGCAACCGCAGATTTTTATTATTTTGAGTTGTTATCCGTTACCGTGTAGTGGCGGTGTAAGAATATTCACTACTCATCGGTTGGTGTTGTGAGAGGAGACAGAGGGAAATCGGAGCAGGAGATGGCCAACAGTATTTTTTTTATTACAACTCATATGTAATTTGCACACGAACAAACACTCAGAGCCGAAGCAATTATTTGAAGAGGAAGAGAACTAGCAACGTGCAGCGCTATAGTCAATGTTTCAACAGGGAAGTTTGTAAGCTCTCTCTTAATTTTAAAATGTTAAAACTTTTGTCCGTCTGTTTTTAAAACTAACAATGTAAGACACGTAAAATCGTAATTTGGCTCTCGTTGTTAAATCATGGTATAAGTCTTAAAGTTACAAAGCAAACTTACAAACACTGGTACTCGGTTTATCCATTAGTAAGTTCGCTGCGCAGGGTTAATTTTAACATGTAGGGTACCGCATGATAAAAAAAAAAGCGACGTGCTAATAATAGGAATCATCTCGGTGTTTGCATGACATTGATGTTTTTCTGAGAGGAATAAGCTACCATTTTCAGCAATTTTCGGCTACTTATATAGTTACGTTAAGTTCAAAATGCAAAATCTGGCTAAAGGGTTAACTTTTTGGCGAGTAAAATGGAAAGTTAAGAAGAAATATGTTGATATTATCGTTTGGAGTGATAATTATTGCATAAACATAATCATTTAAAAATAACAATCGGACAAGTGATTTGTTAAGACAGAAACGCGATTAACACTAATTGGCTTGGTAAAAAAAAATCATGAAAAAGACACTCAAATGACACACAAATCAAACGCAATTACATTTAAATTTAAACGTTTTGCGTAATTGCAGAGATTCCATAATGAAACCGTTTAAAAGTTATATCAAATTAAAAGGCTTATTATTTTTGTTCTATAAATTCGTTTTTTATCTCATAATAAAATAAAAAATATCGCGCTCACCCTAGCCAGTGCCCGGTGTCCGCCGCTTGGAGGTTGGACGTACGTTGTTTTTTCTAAAATTCTCCCCGCTATTGCTTTTCTCTTGACAATTGTTGAGAGTGAGGTAACGTTTTCATTCCTACACACCGTACTACAAGACGGTCTTAAAATCTTTTTGCTCAATTTAAAAATGTATTTATTGTACATTTTCAATTCATTTTTAAATGTTGTACTACCTGCAAAGCTTTACAATTTTCTGTTTGAAAATGTTAATAAAAGTCATATATAAAAAGGCAAATAGTGAAATGGGTGTTAATTTGTTATTATGAATTTTACTACCGAAAGAGCTTTAAATATTTTTTGCTTAATTTTTTCTTAAATTTATTTTAAAGTGTCAACAAAATAATAGATGAGATAGAGAAAGAGCCGATGACAGGCCAATATTATAAGAATTAAAAAATCTCACGCGATCAATTAACCGATTAATTATTATTGCTTTATCTAAATTAGTTTTTTTTTAAATAAGGGTGACAAGCACACAATCCACCTGATGTCAAGTTAATGCAGTGTCTGATGGATGAAGGTACATCTATCTTTAATTAAGGCGCTGACAACGTAGAGCAACACGGGCCACCGGGGGACCGGAGGGGAGTAGCAGTAACAGTATAGCGTTATTCCCCGATACAGAACTGTCTGTTATTTTTTTCGGGGGGAAATCTGCGCACACAAAAAAAATCGTCTATCACTACGAATTTCACATATAAGAATTAAAACAATAAACTAATAATTTCATATACACATAGATACATTATAACAGTATCGCTCGGTGACAGCGACACCGGAAAAAGACTCGGATCAGTCGTTCGACCGATCTGCATGTTGTATGAGAGCGAGCGGCCTGTATTGATAAACAAATTCGAAACAACACGACCGTTATTATAGTAATTTTTAAGTTTAAATAAAAGTAAATAGCATTAATGAGTTACTTATATATGAAAGGTAACGCCATCTTTTTATAAATTTGACGTGGCAGATTTCTTTTGCGGTGATAAACTGAATAATTCGACATTTTTGTAGGATGTCGATTCAGCCGCGCAACTAGATTTAGTCCAGTGAGCAGTGCGGCTGCAACTAGTTTTATAGGACCACGCAGACTTATATTTTGACAAAGGGGAACGCCTGCGTATACCACCGATGGCCCGTGTTGCTCTTTGGCTGATAAGACCCAAATGGGCTTTGTTGAAACAATTTTTATCCAAATTTATACAATTTATGGCAGTGGATAAATATATGAGAAAACCGATGGCTCCACATGTTTTTGATAAACCAACCTCTTAAAATGACCTTCCAGCATAAATTTGTGTTTATCATATCAAAAACAGAAGATTTTTGTTTTTATATTTTTTATTATTCAACTTTTTTATAAGTAATTATTTGTTTTATGTTTCGTAATAGGTAAGTTACAAGCGTCTTGTCATCGCGATTCCCTTTCTTTTCTATGCAATCCGACAGTTTACAACTCATTAGCTGTTGTCAGCGCCTTAAGTCAAATTGTAGAAGCATTGTCATCCCTAAGTAATAGTATAGAATGCCTCGTTGCTAGTAAAAGGGGTCTCCGGTTCAGTCGCTGGACGAAACACAGTAGTATTAAGCTTCTATTTTACGCTGGTATCCTGTAAAAGCGTGATTTTTGTCCGGTCGAGCCGACCCATTCGTGCTGCAACCATTATCCTTCAGCGTGGTTCTACCACCTTGGTTTAGTAATTCAAGTAGGGTAAATAATTGTGCGAATATAGCTCGAATTTGACCATTATCTTTTTTAAGTCAAAATACTGCGTTACTTTGTACAGGGTTTATTCTTAATTATGGGAAGTTATTAGTACCAAAGTTCGTACTTATCAACGACTTATAACTGATACTTTGTGTTGCGTTGTGAATATTAAAGAGTGAAGTTTTAAGAAGAATTTAACGAGTTTGAGTTAATTACATCAAAGTTGACAAATTATATACCTACGAATGATATTAATATTCAAAAGGGTACTTTTGAAGTAATTTTTGGCCTTAGGTAATTTGTAAATAAATTAGTAAAATTTAAAATCGATTATGTTTTGGGAAGTAGATGCGCCAATGGTATACTTGGCTCATAAAATGGAGGTGTGAAAAACTTACGGTTTATTCGGCCTTTGGCTTCCGACATTTTGCCTGCCATTGAAACATATCAGAAGCTAATTAAAAAGTAGCTTCAACATTTAATGATACTGTGACTAGCTCACTGAGGTTTATCTTTTAGTGTAATTAATTTGCCTGACATAGAATAAGTTGGCACTAAAAAAGTTAGTACAACGGTTATCATGCCGGCAACTAACCAAATATCAAAACTAAAGAATTTCTCCTTACTCTTCAATCAGAGCTTCGCTGAAACAAAACTACATTCGCGCGTTTTGAGTTCAGAAAATTCAGCTGAAATCAACAGTTTTAATATACTACTGTAATAAATAAAACCCTTAATATCAAGGAATACGGAAGAATTTGCAAAGGGAATAAACAGCGAGCAAAATATATTATTACTATCTATACCTGACATCCGGTACGTTTACGTGGTGGAGCCATGCTGCAGCTATATTACTGGTATAGTTGTAGCACGAATGGGTCGGCTCGACCGGGGAAAGACTACGCTTTCACAGAATACCAGCGTAAAATAGCAGCTTAACGCTGCTGTGTTTCACATGGTGAGTGTAGAGAACCGGAGACCCTTTTTACTGGAAACGAGGCATTCCATCTTAGTCCTCACGGGTGACAACGCATCTGCATTTTGATTTGTAATCGAGGATAGATGTAGATGTCTATGGGTCACAGCAACCACTTACCATCAGGTGGACTGTGTGCTCGTTTGTTACCCATATCCTATAAAAAAAAACGTTAGCAACTATTTATCCGTATAAGTGTTACATCGCTAGATGGAAGTAGTGAAAGTCTACTTGAATTATGGAAGTAAATTTACACCTATATCTTGATGACACTAATGTAATTGATTTTTGTAAGATTTTTCTAAACGGTAATTTCGGAACAGTACACGACACAGGAATAATAATATCGACTAAACATTTTATTAGAAAAATATTTAAGTATTCGTCATTTAATTTTTTTTTTTACAATTCAATTTGACCTCGCATATTTTACTCATAATTAACTAATATATGTATACCTATTGTCGTGGGGGCTACACGTCACTACAAATGCCTGGCATAAAGAGGTGGTTATAACGCCATCTATCGGAAGCCATAAAACCTTTCTGGCATTCTTTTACACTGCCACACCACGGTGATATAGATACATTAAGGCAAATATATCTATAATTTAAAATCTACCAGAAAGTACACTTTCTCCCACTACACCTAAAAGGGAGACGAAAAAAAAAACAACGTTTTCTCTGTACATTACATTATTTTGTAATATTTGTTTTTTTATATTTTAATAGTTCAACTGAATGAAATAAAATTGTTAATCAATATATTTATTTCTTTGTTTCAGATGCTTAATCGGACGTTACAAAGATCTTTTTTTATAAATAAGCTAAGTTAGAAGGCTCAATTTTAATTTTTAAACGAAAATAGTACAAAAATTTCGAACTTATTTTACTAAGTATACATTAATTTATTTTTGTAGTGTACTCTAACGCTAGTCAGATCGGAGCTTGCACGTAAAAAGAAACAGTTTGCTTGAACCCCCGCTATTTACTATAATATATTAGAATGAGATTGCGTTATCGCGCAGCGTCCGTAGCTTTATAGGGGAAACAATGCAAAAGGCTCTTGTAAAGTATCGGTATCTTGGTTGCGAGTTTCCGTGAGTTATAGTACAAGGACAGGCGTTAACGGTAGTCGGTGATGTGCGAGGATAAAGAGGAGGCTCGAAGCGAGGCGGAGGCGGCAGGGCCGAGCCCGAGACGTCTGTGCTGGTCGCGTCGTCCGCCCGCACCGCTGCCCGACACCAGGGGTCTCTGCTGTGCTAAGCTGCTTAGAAAGAATGGAAAGGCGAAAAAGGTACGTTTGTCTATCCTTAATGAATGCCTTAAATTACAAAATGAAATGCCTTAAGTTTTCTTTACCTAATGAAAGACAAAGTTAGAACGTTACTACAGACTCTCGTCTATAGTAGAGATCTCATATCAAAAGCTTGTCAAGGATTATTAATACTATTTCTAATGTGTATTTAGTTAAAAAATAAGGCTGTTAACTCATAAAGATATAGCAAGGTTGGTTTATTTTAGCTATTTTCATAGTGTGATGAACTTATATGGATTATTGGGATCGGCAGCCAATGTTAAGAATATATTTAAACTAAAGAAAAGAGCAATTTGTTCCATATACAGATGAACGTATCAGAGCAAGGGTACATAGTAATAATATATATTCAGCTATATATCATTATTTTACTACTACTTCACATATTTGCCTAGGGATTAACTCAGACTTGAAACTTATATAGACTTAAACAAATTTATATCTTATCTGTATTTACCGTGTAGTAGCGGTGTAGGAATATCCACTACCCCGTTTCGTCGCGTTGTTGTCGAGAGGCGACAAAGGTAAATTGAAACAGGAGATGGACATCATCATCTTCCTTTTTTTTTATAGGATAGGGTGATAAACGAGCACACAGTCCACCTGATGGTAAGTGGTTTCTGTGACCCATAGACATCTACATCTATCCTCAATAAAGAATCAAAATGCAGATGCGTTGTCACCCGGGAGGACTAAGATGGAATGCCTCGTTTCCAGTAAAAAGGATCTCCGGTTCTCTACACTCACCATACGAAACACAGCAGTGTTATTTGCTATTTTACGCTGGTATTCTGTGAGAGCGTGGTCCTTCCCCGGTCGAGCCGACCCATTCGTGCTACAACTATACTACTAATATAGCTGCAATATAGCTGCAAATCAAAATCCTTACCCATCTGCTAAGCGTGGCAACTGTGGCAAACCCACCCCCTATGTTTAGGTCCAGGCCTATGTTCAGCAGTGGACTTTTACAGGCTGTAATTGACGGAATGGACGTAGTTATTACTTATAAATTATATGTGGTATTTTTGCCACATGACCACCGAATATTTTGTGATATTTGGGTATCATTATAGACTGTAAGGCATTCCATCTTAGTTTTCAAAGGTGCATGCATCAATAGTCTGTATCTTTAAATGAGGTTGTAGGTGTCCATACGCTGCAAGTAGCCACTTACCATCAGGTGGGCTGTTAGCCCGTTTCTATTTCTGTCGCATAACCCACACAGGTTACTTTATTTATTTTAACATAAAGATAATTTTTCAACTAGATATTATGTTACTTTATTAGTTAATTCGTTGATTTTCATTTGTAACGGCCTAGGTATTACTTGGTACCTAGTCTACAACTGAACGTAGGCCTCCCTCATAGGGGGATATTCACCATAGTTGCCACACTTGGCAGACATGTTTTAAAGTTGGAAAAATTTACTTTGCCAATAAAATAAAATGATGTGTCTTACCTAGTTTGAAGAGCACCTCCCACCCTCCCTCAATTGCGTGCACTATCCCCGTCACCACTAATCCCAGCACCATTACTCCCACCGCCACTACACTAGGAAAGACACACCACCGACGACAAAACGACACGTGTTTCGCCTCTACACGAGGCATCTTCAGGTGTAGTATAGACTCTACGGTGGCTAACCGCTAAAGATCATGTTTATCAACCGCAATTTTTTTGGTTATTATTTGTGAATAATTTATATGGTTTAATGTTTTTTATGATATTTTAAGTGTAAGGGTAATATTTTGATTTAGTGCAATTTTTTTCATGATTTTTAAGTGTTTTTACACGGGAGTACTTTACTAGTAAAAGTAGTACGATATAAATAATTATAAGTTCTTATATATAACAAGTACTACTATATATTATGACTTATTAGGTGACCTAGTAAAGTTTGGAAGATATAATATTATTTAGGACAATATAATCTACATCAAACATAAATTAAAATATTCTGCGGTCATATGAGGAATGAGTAGTTCATATTAGAAATTTGTTTATTGGGTTGCATTTTTTATTGCGTTTCATTAAATTAATTAAAAATATTGAGTTATCTGTCCTGTGCGTAGTACATATATATAGGTGATTAAAAGAAATAATTTATTAGTTTCTTATAAGTTTTAGCTTATAAGCCGTGTTTAGATGTAACAAATTTTAAACTTTATGATTAAATTTATTATCATTTAATTTTTATCACTTTTCTCTGGTATTAATTTTGGACCATGGACAACAGAAAATTATGAGTGTATGTAAACACAGATTGAAGGCGAGACGTTAAGCTTTTTGACCCTTTCTAACCGAGTTCCAAAAACGAGAAGGTATTATATTCGACGCGTATGTTTATTTTTTATGTATATATTCACCGATTTCTCGAAAACGACTAAACCGATTTATATAATTCTATTTTGGTAAATTAGTTTTAATGAAAATATAAATTTTCAGTGGTAGAAAAATATACATGAAGTTTTTAATGTAAATACACTCATGGACAAATTTAGAGGACCGCAAAAAAAGTATGTATAAAACAAAAAGTCATGAATATTTGAGACAATTAAGTTTATTAATTTGGATTTTACCTTTTAATTTAAAATTGCAAACGTCGATAAAACAAACGATGAAATGAAAAAGTTAACCAAATTAAGTTAACCAAATTAAGAAAAAAAGAAAAATTTTACAGGAAAGTAACATTTTTGTACTTAACATTTTATTCATTTTTTTGCCGTAGCCGTTATATTAACGGCTACGTTATATTACGTAGCCGTTAATATAACGTATTTATTCTTAATCTGTCTTCCAAGCTTATCCCATGCATACTCTATGGGTTTTAAGTCGGACAAGCTATCGAATAAGGTAGACACCTAATTCGACAATTACGGTCGACGGTACGGTTACGGTATGGCGGCGTGCATTATCCAAAACAAATTTATCTTCTATAAAAGGGGCAAATGGCACTACAATTTCTTCCAAAATCTCAGTTACATATCCCGCTGCTGTTAGTGACCCATCCTCAAGGATGCGGAGTTCCATACATGCCCCCATACCTCCCCATACCATAACTGACGCTCCACCATATGCCTATTTTCTAATGATGTTGCACTGAGCGTACCTCTCTCCCGGGAGTCTCCACACTTTAATCCATCCATCCATTAATCCATCATCTGGCTTCAGACAAATTCGGACTCATCTGTGAATAGAACTTGACTCCAAGCTTCGTCATTCCAATTTTCGTGATTGCGAGCAAAATTAACACAAGCTACTCGATGGCATGTGGCAAGAAGGGGCCTCTGGCAGGCAATTGTGAATTTATTCCGACCGATTTCAGTCTTTTTCTCACATTTTTTGCTTACTCTAATCCTTCGAACTTCTTGGAGCTTCGTTCTTACCTCATAAGAAGTTAAGGCTCGGTTTCTAAGCACGCTGATAACGATTAACCGGCCATCTCTGGGCACAGTTTTCCGTTTACATCTTTGTCCTGCGAGTCCCGTATACTGTTCGATCTGCCGATACCTCTTGTGTATCACAGATTTTGATACTCTAAATGTTTGGGCGACGTGTTTGTAGGTGTGCCCAGTTTCAATTAAAGTAATAGCCCTTGCAACTTGAGTGGCATTTAGATCTGGCATTCTCAGTTTATTTGCAGTAACCCACACTTAACACGATAAACAAGGCAGTCCAAGCAAAAATTTAAACAAAACCTAAATTTAAAATCAAATTCAAAAGTTGGCAAAATTTTTCGAAGTATGAAAGAACGCAATATTACGCAATAATTATATAAAAAGAAATAAAATTCAAAACAAAAATTCAAAACTTTATTTTTTTAATACCATTTACCAATTTTTGTGGCCAGTACGCACGATAATTACAACAGGAGAAATTAAACCTTTTTAGCGTCTCTCTAAATTTGTCCATGAGTATATTTAGATGACAGTCTTGTTGTTATTTTAAACTTGTGATATTCCTTAGTCTACCCGAAAGGTTAAAATAATTGCATTTAATAAGAAAAGTAAAACGTTGATTTCAAAAATAATTTCCATGTAATAGCTTCTGAAATCGATACACTGTGCCTAAGCACCATTGAGTATAATAACTGTCCTACTTAGAATCGACTTCAGAAATGGAAATTATTTTATTCTTTTTCACTATACATATATGTAGGTCTGATGATTCCCCTACATAGTTACGCTTATCAATTTACTGACATTTATTCTCGTATATACCTAACGCCGCGCCGCCTCGTTCGGCGGACATTCATATTCAATTATTAGCCGTTTTTGATTTTTCCTTGTGAATTAATCAATACTTATTATATACACGGTATATTTAAGGTATATATAAAGTTAGAGAAATAAAGCTGTAAGATGAAATTATTCACGCATAATTTTAATTAGTATTTTAAATAACTCATTCGGAATTCGCTAACTTTACATCAATTTAGTTTCCGCTGACGTCGGGCGCTTCTCTAACTTTAATTGGCTGCCTTGGAATGAACAAATGTACCCAACAACCAATGCAATGAAGGTTGTGTTAAGAACATTACATTTAGAATCTAAATTATTATAAAGTATTTTATTAACTAATAGGATCTAAAGTTGACTTTATAGAAAACAAAGTCGTGTGATAAAATAAAGAGAAAGATTGCTTAAACTATTCAAATAATCTTACAGAATTTAATCACCCGCTTTATTATCTGCGATTTTTGCACGCATCATAACGCGAAGCATTATTAGGTAGTGCTTTACTCTGTCTATTCAAGGTCAAGCAATTTTGTGTTCTTAAAATGCCTCTATCATAACCATATTGCACTTATACGATAACATGAGTAGCCGTATATCAAGAAAACACTCTAATTAAGCCATCTTATATTTTCTAAAAAATCATTTTATATTGCTACTTTGAAAAAAAAAACGGTTTGAAAAAATTTTACGTGGACGTCCGGATGTTGATTTTGTATGTGGTCACGATAACTCCCGAAAAAATTGACGTATCGAGACCGGGTTTTTTTTATTAGCTTCAGAATTACATCAACTAGTTCCCTATTTCATATCAATAGCCTAGTACGCGCAGTCTATATACATATAATAAATCTGTAGAAAAGTCGTGTCTGTAATTCTAATATACTCTCGAAAAAACAAGTCCAGGGGACTAAATAAAGGGTACTGAAGCCAAATTAGTGGTTTTTAGAATTTTCGTCTGTCTATCTGTCTGTGTATTTTTTTATAGGATAAGGGTTACAAACGAGCACACAGTCCACCTGATGGCAATGATGTCAAATAGCAGCTTAACACTGCTGTGTTTCGTATGGTGAGTACCATACGAAACACAGCAGTGTTAAGCTGCTATTTGACGCTGGTATTCTGTGAGAGCGTGGTCCTTACCCGGTCGAGCCGACCCATTCGTGCTACAACTATACCACTAATATAGCTGCAGCATGGCTCTACCACTGGTATAGGAATCCATCGTGAAGATACCATCATGTATGAGAAATTACAAGGAATCGTCTTTTCCCTAAATCCTCTTAGGAATGAGAGAGGCCTGTGACCTGCCGTGTAAAGCATATAGGCTGTTTCACAGCCAAGTTGGGTTACTTTACTTTTAGATACAGACAAAATATTTGTATATTCATTTCATTGGTTAATCTTTATAATGTTACAAACATTTGCATATTGTAAAGCTTTTCTTTTTTTTTTCTTCATAATACATATAATATCCTCCAGACTGAATTTCGGTCACGGCGGCCACAGAGGTGCAACACTGCCAACTTTCTGACTTCGGGCTTCTACTAAGAATTTCTTGGCAAAAAAAAAACTATTATCTGATTTTGGCTAGACCCGGAATTTGGACCCGGGACCTCATGATCAGCAATCGCGTTAACGACCGATAAGACTAATGAGGCAGCCATAATACGTACATGTTATATGGATGCTATCTCCAGAAATATGTGTAAAATGTCAACTTATATGTGTGTAAAATGTTAATTATGTCAACGACAAACGCTAATGAATATGTCAAGATTGTTCTGGCATTTCTATTTTCTTTATAGTTAAATTAATTTATAATTAAATTAATTTGTATAATACTATCAAAATTACAAAATAATGAAATTTTTTATATTCTAAAATAAAAATAAAGAGAAAGATTGCTTAAACTATTCAAATAATCTTACAGAATTTAATCACCCTTTATTATCTGCGATTTTGCACGCATCATAACGCGAAGCATTATTAGGTAGTGCTTTACTCTGTCTATTCAAGGTCAAGCAATTTTGTGTTCTTAAAATGCCTCTATCATAACCATATTGCACTTATACGATAACATGAGTAGCCGTATATCAAGAAAACACTCTAATTAATCCATCTTATATTTTCTAAAAAATCATTTTATATTGCTACTTTGAAAAAAAAAACGGTTTGAAAAAATTTTACGTGGACGTCCGGATGTTGATTTTGTATGTGGTCACGATAACTCCCGAAAAAATTGACGTATCGAGACCGGGTTTTTTTTATTAGCTTCAGAATTACATCAACTAGTTCCCTATTTCATATCAATAGCCTAGTACGCGCAGTCTATATACATATAATAAATCTGTAGAAAAGTCGTGTCTGTAATTCTAATATACTCTCGAAAAAACAAGTCCAGGGGACTAAATAAAGGGTACTGAAGCCAAATTAGTGGTTTTTAGAATTTTCGTCTGTCTATCTGTCTGTGTATTTTTTTATAGGATAAGGGTTACAAACGAGCACACAGTCCACCTGATGGCAATGATGTCAAATAGCAGCTTAACACTGCTGTGTTTCGTATGGTGAGTACCATACGAAACACTCTGTGCTATTCTGTGAGAGCGTGGTCCTTACCCGGTCGAGCCGACCCATTCGTGCTACAACTATACCACTAATATAGCTGCAGCATGGCTCTACCACTGGTATAGGAATCCATCGTGAAGATACCATCATGTATGAGAAATTACAAGGAATCGTCTTTTCCCTAAATCCTCTTAGGAATGAGAGAGGCCTGTGACCTGCCGTGTAAAGCATATAGGCTGTTTCACAGCCAAGTTGGGTTACTTTACTTTTAGATACAGACAAAATATTTGTATATTCATTTCATTGGTTAATCTTTATAATGTTACAAACATTTGCATATTGTAAAGCTTTTCTTTTTTTTTTTTTCTTCATAATACATATAATATCCTCCAGACTGAATTTCGGTCACGGCGGCCACAGAGGTGCAACACTGCCAACTTTCTGACTTCGGGCTTCTACTAAGAATTTCTTGGCAAAAAAAAAACTATTATCTGATTTTGGCTAGACCCGGAATTTGGACCCGGGACCTCATGATCAGCAATCGCGTTAACGACCGATAAGACTAATGAGGCAGCCATAATACGTACATGTTATATGGATGCTATCTCCAGAAATATGTGTAAAATGTCAACTTATATGTGTGTAAAATGTTAATTATGTCAACGACAAACGCTAATGAATATGTCAAGATTGTTCTGGCATTTCTATTTTCTTTATAGTTAAATTAATTTATAATTAAATTAATTTGTATAATACTATCAAAATTACAAAATAATGAAATTTTTTATATTCTAAAATAAAAATAAAGAGAAATAAACAATGGTGCGGTATGAGAGAAGCCTGCCTTTCTTAGAAGAAGTAATAAGGCCGATAATTTCAGAATTTGCTAGTCAATAAATCGTGTAGCGAACAAGCTGAGTGCTATAATTTACCTTCTCAAGCAGTATTTGAGCGTTTCGTTCGCAGTTTAACCATTCTCTGAATAGAAATATTTCTGAGGGTCTTCACAAAATGCCACAAAAATGGTTGTGTGCTCTATGATTTCATACAAAAGGGAATTAATGTTTTTTTCTATTAAACAAAGTTATAAAATCTCTATTTATTAAAATCAATTGCTGTCCGTTAGTCTCGCAAAAACTCGAAAAAGGCTGGACCGATTTTGATGAAATTTTTTGTGTGTGTTTGAGTGGGTCCCTGGATGATCTAAACGATTCACAATTGGACCTGGTAGGTTATCGACATATAGAAATCACCCGTGCGAAGCCGGGGCGGATCGCTAGTTTTATATTTACGCGAATACAAGACAACGAATAGCTAATTTCACAGATTAATTTTATTCAAAATCTTGACTTATTTTTGTTTCCCGAAGTTTCGGGTGTTTTAAAGCACCAAAGTTCACACAGGGACTGAAGTGTTTGACGTTCTGATGTCGTAATGTCAGTTGATCCAGGCTACTTTCCGCTTTTGCATATTAGTTCATTTTAAGGACCAATTTACACAAAGACGGCCTCATGTATATTAGTTTTACAGTGGTATGCTAGAGTTTGAATTTAATTTTATTAATTATGGAATCCCAAGCAGATGGTAGCCATTTTTTAAGTTTCATTGTCTGTTAAGATTCAGAACTTAGCGTTGGAGAACATGATAAATATCATACTATGCGATAACAAAGTCACGAGGCAATCATAGCAAGTAACTTAAGGTTAAGAACTTTGGTGCCATATACAAATATAAATTTGAGTGGAATTAAAACCTTAGACATAACAGGCAAATACAGAGGTAGCCAGTGAACCATGCGATTATCATACAGGCGTAGTAGTTACAATGTTGAAACTTAATCATAATGGGACTTTGTTGTAATGAAGTATGAGTATTTGGAACGATGGAGGGTGCCTTCATATTTCATGGTAGAGTACGTTTAGTTAATCAAAGTTCAGATAAGATTCAATTTCAATTAAACTAAGTCTCTAACACCAAGAGAATTATAATTAGGTATCTGGAGAATATAAGAACAACTGATTGGATTTATTATGCGCGCATGATAAGGAATGTCAAAAAGGCATTTCACTTCGCAATGCGCACTAAATTCGGGTGCGTTATAAAGCTTGTCAAAAATCAAACTATATAATATACATTTCCAATCTAATCCTATTAGTATCCTGTGCACATATTATATGGGGATATCCTCCTACCTTATTTCTCCCTTCCCTTTACATTGAATACAGTTATGAATTGAACGGTACACATTATTCTTTTAAAATAGACTCATGATAACATCGTTGCGACTCTACATATTATCGTATGTAATACACAAATATTATCAAGTTAGATAACTGTTTATATTTTGTGTTCAACCAAAAATTTATTACTGTAATAGATATTTGAAAATTATAAAACTTTAATTCCATCCAAGTTTATCGCACTGGGTCACTAAACCTGTAATAGTAGATGTTCAACATCATCATCATTAGTCACTCTTGGTAGGCGGTTTGATGATCGCAGTACCAAACGTCTCGCACTTTTGACGCTGTTCCCTTCGCCGATCTGAGTATTTTACGCCTGACGTTAAGAAATGGCGATGAGATGTTTTTAATACAATCTAGCGGAAGGTTTAAGGTCTTTTTGACATATCCCATACACATCTTTTGCGATACTTATGTGACGAGATGCGGTGATGGATTCTCTTTCGCCGTCAATACACGGCTAAAAAAACAATAATAAAAAAATACAAAATTGATAATTGTTTAACATTTTCAAATGTATCCATAGTAGGATAAACTCTACTGTAATAAATGAGTGCATATTAAATATCGAAAAGAATATTTTTAAGACAAATTTATCGAAATATTTTTAAAATTTGTCGCCTCAAACTTTGTTTGAAAGAATAAATGCAGACGATAAGTGCTGAAATATTGATTGCACATTTCGAGTTCGAAGTTCGATAAAATGCACTGTTCTCGAACTCTGATAAAAGTTCAAACAACGAAACTTATGGTTCGCTAACTACTTCTTCTGAATTCTTTCTAAGATGCATCGGCTGCAGAATGGTTTTTAGCAAGTCTGCCCGCATGGATGCTTCCAATGACAATGCAATTGAATTTAATGGTGATAGTGATATTTACTTACTCATGATATTAAATAGCATTTTATATCATATGACGTCGTATTTTTTATATTTTTGTATGAACTTTATCATATTATTATCATATTATTTATTATTTTTTCAACATTTATGATTTTGTATATATATTTGTATCTGGTTAGAATACATAAGTACTTATACATAAGTACGTATAACAATACACGAATAAACAAATAAAAGATACTGCATCATTCTACTGTTCTAGATGGAAGGACTCACCAGTTGGAAGGGTAGGGTATCACCTTTTATCCTATACCTATATCTGCCGCCGAGTAGTAAGTTCACTGCTTTGTTCCGGTCTGGTAATAAGTGCCAGTAATAATTAAAGGCCGTGAAACATTCCATCTTAGTTTTCAGAGGTGGAAGGACATCTGTAGCCCTCTTTGTTCGAAATCGGTATTATGTTGTTGTTGTAATAACTATTCTTTTGCCACGTCACAGATCAACAACAATTTCTTTGCATATTGAAAAGTTAATACAAGCCACATGATCAATTTTATTTGTTGCAATGCTTTCCAACCGTAAAAATTCTCGCGTTATCATCAAATGATATTCTGTACTTTCCAACTGCTTGTCAGGATAGCAAGTGTTTTAATAAATCTACTTACTCTATTTCGCTTAGCCTACAGGGGTTGATAGGGCAAGTTCAGTATACTACGGTAACCAGACGATAACCATATGTAAGCTTCAGGTCCGTGACTAGAAAATTTAAAATAATAGAAATCACTTATGGCTCCAAATTTATTTTGTGCTAAAATAGTTGCAATTTCACATAAAATACTAGCGCAAAATAGCAGCTTAATGCCGAACCGGAAACCATTTTTACTGGAAACGAGGTATTCGTTCTTAGTCCTCAGGGGTGACAACGCATCTGCATTTGGGTTCCTAATCGAGGAAATGTTAGTATAATAATTTTCAATTGGCAATTATCATTTTGACCACATTGGTTTGATTATGCATATCATAATTTAATGTACTTGTATACCCTACTTACTATTTATTGTTGTTTCGTTTTGAGATAACAGTGATGACTGACAAGTAACTGTGAGTGTTGCATTAGACGTCGTTACTTAAAGCAAATAACTCGGCCGCGAACTGCTACTAACTTTATATCAAATTAGTTTCTGCAGAAGTGCTGCGCTTCTTCCACTTTAATTAACTAACTCGAGCCGAACAACCGTCGGAAAGATTACTAAGTTTTGAAAAAACTACTTACGTTAAATAACTGGTAAAGGGCTTTGTAGGCAATGAGTTAACTTTTATTTAATTATTATAATCACCAGGAGCACCTTGTGAAGATAATAACGCTGATAACTTTGTTATTGACTTGTCTATATTTTACCTTGGATTGAATATATTATTCGTAATTTTTTATTGTATATGTACTCAAGTGAATTACAATTATTTCTTTCATCCACTGCTGAACATAGGCCTCGCCCATAGATTGCCCCATAGGAGGGATTTGGCCATTGTTGCCGCAGCTTTTTAGTTATTTTCAGTTCTTTTCAGGAAGTTGCTTTTGCACATATCCTGTTTCAGTTTCCCTCTCTCGCCTTTTACGACACTCACGAGATATTAAGGGGAATGGATATTCTTACGCCAGCACTACATAGCAAATATACATTTATTTTAACTAAAATGAAGTTTAATTTTGTTGTAATTCAGATGACATAATTCCCACTTAATAACCATAAAATAATCACGTTGGTGGCGGAAAACGGTGTCCAAGGTGTGGGCCATTTTTTACTTATATCGCTAGACATATTTAGAAGTATGGCGTTTAACGTAAATCCAGGAAGACCTACATCTAATATATAAAAATTAATTTTTGTTTGTTCGTATTTTATGCGCTGACAACTGACATACCGTTCATCAGATTGCAGTATGACTTTGTCAAAATATTGCTTGCACTTCCGCGGAGGTTATAGGCATAGTGCAATTAAATTACAGTAGGTGGCGCGCGTACCGTACCGAGAAATTTATTTCAAAGTTATAATATCATCAACATTATATATATAATTTATAATCATAAATAACAATAATAATTGAATATAATACCAAAATAACACTAATTTTTATTAAATTATTCTGTTTAGATTCATTAAGGAATGATAATACATTCAACTTCAATGAATGTATTATAATTCCTAATTAAACAATATAACTGTTCCAAATTTAAAACGATATTTCCACAATTATTTCTTCTGTGGCAGCAACGCTCCGGGTACCAGCTAGTAATTCATATTATTGAGTAATGAATTGTTTCCTGGCTGCTAATAATGATGACCTTAAGTAAAAATATGGGTTGGATTTAGAATCGTTTGGCAGGAATTTGGGGGAGTAAGGTATTTTATTTGATAGAGGTTTGGTCCCCGATTATAATAATACCACTCACATTAAAAGGTAATGCACCGTTATCGAAAAAATAAATAAAAACTATTATAACCTAAAGGTTGAATTTAGAATCGTTGGGCAGGAATTTGGGGGAGTAAGGTGTTTTATTTGATAGAGGTTTGGTCCCCGATTATAATAATGCCACTCACATTAAAAGGTAATGCACCGTTATCGAAAAAATAAATAAAAACTATTATAACCTAAAATGCGTAAAACATGGAAAAACGTATGCAATATTACTGTGAAAGCTGGATAGCATACAGAATTTTGTGTAAGTGCGACAAGGATGTAAGACTAGTGTCACATTATTCTACTGTCTATACTCTCTGTCAAGTGTCAAATCGCATGACATACTAGTTTTTATGCATTTTGTGTTTTATTTCTGAATTGTTTAAAACTGCCCAGAAATACTTGAACACCCAGAAATACTTTCAGTTGTAATACGTTAGAAGATTGTGGCGAGAGCGAAGGAACCTGACTTTATATATAAGATATCTGATCTGATCGAATCTGTACTAAAATTGAATCAGCTCACCCCGACTCCACGTAGTCTTGTCTGCCCTACCCCTAGAATGTTTTTGTAAAGCCGTAGGCGCGGAGGGAGAGCAGCCCCCGCCCGCTGTAGCAAATCGCAGGCACCTGTGTGAGCCAAAGCTTCGGATGTGAGCATGTGTGCCTGCGATTTGCTACGCAAGGGCGAAGGGCTGCACTTCCCGCAGCGCCGAAGCCGTTGTAGAAGTAACTTTGGGTCAATATTCCTGTGTAAAAAAGTGATGTTATGATTTAACAACAAAAAACCATTACTCATAAACTATACTTTTCCGCAAGGAGGGAAGGGTAGAAGGGCTTTTCCTGACTCCTCACACTCCTGCTCCCCTCTTCCCCCTCCTGCCGAAGACAATAAATGTTATCATTTTGAGGTTAGGTCTATGGGATTTTCTTTTTGATTTTTCTCAAGAACGGTGTATTACCTTTTAATGGGAGTGGTGTCAGTGGTAAGGGGACGTCCCTTCCCCTCGTCCCCTGCCCCCTCTTCCTGCCAAACGATTCTAAATTTCAACTAAAAATATACTATATTTTAAAATGACATGATGTTGTGAATTGTACTTGTTTTTAAAATCTACCTCCGGTAAAACCAAATATTATAGTTCCATGTAATTTATAAGTTGCATATTATGTTTCGGTTTGAAGGATGAGAGAGTATTTATATTTAACTGCTGTAAAGTCTTTGTTACAACTCAGGTGAGATAACGTACTTGTAGCCTTCTATTGTGAAGGTGGTTGTCTTATGCTAGGGTAGCCGGTGTGTACGGACTAAATTAATCACTTGCCATCTGGTGAACTGTTGGATCGTTTGTCACCCTAATATTATTTAAAAAAAACATTTAAAATTCGCTTAATATAGGTATAGTATAATCAAAAAAAGCACTTGTTTATCATTCTATTTGATAGTAATGAATCTGGCTTGTATTAAAGTCGAACAAAAACATATCTTTCAAGCATCTGTGGCGAGCTCCATTCACTACTTATTCACTAGCAATTCGAAGTTCAGCTGAGAAGTTCCAATCCTACTAATGTGTCTGAAGTGGATACGAAGAATGTACTGTACCTGGCAGTATTCAAGATAGCGTCGACGTTCACTGAAAATTTTAAATCAACTATCCTACATCCTATGATAGGTGATATTAAAAGGCATTATAAAAGGCAAAAATATTTCGTTTGTTAGCATTAGAATTAGTTTTTCTATTATCACCCGATCTTTTTTAACATCATTTTTACAGTTTGATCGTTTAACAGATCTTTTTGAGCCCTCATGTGGGTTCGAACATACAATTCACTTCCACTTTTCTAGTTTAATTTTGTAGAAGTAAGTCGTTGGTAAAGATAAGTTTTGAAGTCTTTGCTTTATTATGAATGTGCCAATAAATTCAAATACATTATTACTGGTAAGTACGCATGTATTGGATTACTTTCAGCTTAAGAAGATAATTTTGCAGAATGAATATTGAGAAAAACATAGTTTATTTATGTATAAAGTAATTAAATCTGATGCTGTATGTGCACATTTTTTCTACTAATATCACGCCGATCACCCCACTGAGATCTTACCCAGGTAACAACTATCAACGAGGTTTTTCAGATCAGATATCTTGACGATTATACTTTGATGGCTGACTTGAAGATTTAAAGGATGATCCTTGAGCCGCAGCACTCACAAATTATCAGGAGAACTGCGTGATTTTTGGTTGTCAACTCAATAATCAATTAAAAATTCATAACATTCACATGGTTATAAAACTTATTTATAAATCTATATTCGCAATCAGTCAGCGGTCAAACGCAACAATGTCCGTTGATATACTTGTGGTCTACTGATAATGTTACAATTAAATTAAAAAATATAATTAGAGTTAAAAAAACTTTAACAGCACGTACCAATCATAAGCTGTGATGATCCTAGTTATAATGTTAGGTCAAATCTCATAAAATGATGGTGATGTCAATAGTTATTAATACGTCTTCAAAATATCAGAATATGCAGACCTCTGTAAGTGGGTGAAAACTGAATTATAAAATTCATAGTAATAATAAAAATATATAATTATATATTTTATAAAATGACTTTGTTCTGTTCCTAAAATAATAAAAGTTATTAAAATGAGGTAGTTCACAAATTTCGACATATTATATGACTATACAACTTTTAATACAATTTACAAACCGACTTCGAAATTAAAATAAATAAAATCGTTTCCACATAATAGCTTCTGAAGTCGGTACTTAAACATAGTGTATTGAAGATTTTTTTTTTCTTTTAGTTTTGAAGTCTATTTGTACTTTTTATTAAAAGTTTAATTATATTACACTTTTGAGTGGTCTAAGGAATATCACGAATTTAATATATTCCTTATTTTTACATCCTTAGGGATAGAGTTATTCTTCAAATTTACATAGAACCATCCCTGAACTAAATAAAAGAATAGCCGATTTTAATCACATATTTATTTATAATATTCATTAACGACATTTAAAGCAGTTCTGCCGTTCCCGAGAAATCTTCGAATATACTTAAAAACTATACACAACGAATGGAACCTTCTCGCTTTTTGATCTCGGTTAAAAACAGTAGCTGATTTAACAAACACAATCAATCGAGTTAAAAAAATACTGAAGTGGCATTAAAGCGAGATTTATCGCACGTATACTCAATTATTTAAGTCTTAAAATTCATTTATTTAAAAATTGTAAAGATGAACAATCGTCGTATTTTTTTTAGAGGGTTTTGTAATAGCAATCGGCTATTTTTGGCCGTGTAGTGGCGGCGTAACTAAACCCACTGTCTCATATGATTTCGTTGGTGTCACACAGCGGGAAACTGAAATGAAATGATTAAAAGAGGAAATGCTCAGCAACATCTTCATGACAACAGCTCAGCTCAGTAATAAAAAACTGCGGCTTACAACCCGCCAGCTATGCGTGCCAACTGTGGCAAATATCTCTCCTATGAGGCAATCTATGGGGGAGGCCTGTGTTCAGCTGTGGACTATTCATAGGCTGTAATGAAGGAATTAATAAATTAATTGGATATTTGCAAAGATTATATAAATCACTACCTAATATTTGCACTAGACGGAAAAGTATATAATAATCACTACGTTTTACTTCAGACAATTGAAATACTTTTTAGGAGCAATATAAATATAAATATAATATAATAAGATAAAACGAACATTTTTGTATTGTAAATGCATAGTATGGTATGGCAGTTTTTATAATAGGTCTGGGAAAAAGTTTCTTCATATTTTATATACAAATTCAAGAGTTTTTCAAAGTTTAATTACATTTAATTATAATATATATGTGCCATTTTGTTCTATAACTTGTTGCCATCTTGTAGGTGTGTGAGTGACATAATCCAGTTGCTGTAGAAATCTTGGGATTTTTGATCAAAAAAATGCGACAAGTAGTTTGACAGTCCTCTTTTGATGTTAACCTAACACTACCCAAAAAATTCTGAAGAGACCGAAACAAGAGGAGGTGCAAGGTCAGGAATATATGGTGTATGCATTAACACTTCCCAACCAGGCTCTCTCAATTTTTTCTGGGTGGCCAAAGATGTGTGTGGTCTGGCGTTATCATGATGAAAGACCACTCCTTTTCTGTTGATCAGTTCCGGCCGTGTTTTCTCAATTTCTTGCTTGAGTCTCATTAGTTGTTGGCAGTAGAGATCCGAATCGATGATTTTGCCCGGCGGTAAAAGCTCATAATGAACGATGCCCTTCCAATCTCAGATCAAAACAATCTCATCATCAATCAAATACGCATGTGCGTATTTGATTGATGATTGACCCGGATTAACACGCAATAAGGTGATGATGTCATCACCTTATTGCGTGTTAATCCGGGTTTCGGTACAGTCTGTGGAACTTGACTATCCTTTGACCATGATTTTTTCGCACGTTTTTGTCGTAGGTGATCCACTTTTCATCACCAGTGATCAATCTTTTCAAAAATGTTTCGGTTTCATTACGTTTCAATAGAGAATCGCAAATGAATACACCATTCATTAGCTTTCTTTCAGTCAGCTCATGTGGTACCCAAGTATCGAGCTTTTTTGTATAGCCAGACTTTTTCAAATGAGTCAAAACTGTTTTCTGGTCAATCCTCAATTCCTTGACTATGTCGTTACTACTAATATTCCGATCTTGCGCTACTTTTTCAAAAATGGCATCGACTTTATCCGTATGAGGGCGACCAGAGCCAGCTGCATCTTCGACATCAAAATTCCCGGACTGAAAACGCTAGAACGAACTTTGTGCTACTCTTACTGACACTGCATTAGTCACACATTTTTTTCGCGGCTTGAGTCGCTTTTTTCCCTTTTTTGTAATAAAACTTCAGAATGTATCGAATTTCTCCGTTAGATTCACTTATTTTGGCGGACAGAAAAACAATTGAAAAATGGCGGAAAAGTGTTTTTTACATTTTCTTTTTCTTTTTCTTAATATCCTATATGTATTGATATTAAAACCAGCCAGATACAAACAGTACAACCAAAGAGTTTTTTATTTAATTTTATACAAACAAAATACGAAGAACCTTTTTCCCCAACCTATTATATTTTTTTTATAGAATAAGAGCGATAAAGGAGCACACAGATAAAATATATGGCTCTCTCCCTACCACGTATAATTCAAATTATCATCTCATTTGTATATTTTTAAATACTCAAAATCGAATTTAATTTTATATCGAAAACCGACCAGGTTTATTAATACATAATTATAGTTAGATAGACAACTACCCAATTCTAAACTGGTATCTATCTGTCATGATAACAAGTAATAAAATGAACTTGCATTACGTCTAATAGATTTCGCACGATCCAAATTTTTAACAAAATGTTGTCTTAGATAGTTCACGTTATTAGTCGCCTTAATAAGCGTTAATAATTATTGTTAATGTAGTTGACAGCTTTTGTCTAGTGGTTGTAAGCGCGACTGCTGATCACGTGGTCGCGGGTTCAATACCTGGGTCATGACCATTGGATTTTTCTGTCAAGAAATTCTTAGTAGCAGCTCGGAGTGAGTAAATTGCCGGTGTTTCAACCCCGTACTTCGGAAAGCACATAAAGCAGTTGGTCCTACCCCTGATGTCCCTCCGGTCTTGTTGGATTTCCTTACCCTCGGACTATGAGATCAACCTACTTGTATTTTTTTTTTCTAAAATTTGTATGCACTTTTTACACTGTGATACCATTGTGGGTATTATATTATTTACATATTTTAAAATCAAAGTACAGCAAAGAGATTTCAAGCCAACTTATGTGTCTGCCGCGAATCGAAGACAACAGTTGTCGATATTATGTTGATGATAACGTCGGCGCATTCCAAATGTTGTATCAATAAAGCTTAAAGCTTATGTTACTGTCTAACCTACTGTAATGTTAAGTGTTATTGTAAACTGTAGTGTCAGGATTTAAAATAGCTGATGACTTTGCTTTTCCTTCCACAAAAATGTCTTGAACTAAAAGTGCTGTCGCCTTTGTCTCGATACCTATACGTTAGTGGTACTTGCTAAGTGTTGACATTTCGTCTTAGCTTAAATATTAACATTTTCCAAATATAACTCATCTAGTATGTCGTTTAGGCGAGATAAAATTGTATTAAGAAATCATACAACGAAACTTCTTTTTTTATAGAATAAGAGTGACAAACGAGCACACAGTCCACTTGATGGTAAGTGGATGCTGTAGCCCATAGACATCTACATTTATCCTCAATTAAGAAGCAAATTGCAGATGCGTTGTTACCCCTGAGGATTGAGATGGAATGCCTCGTTTCCAGTAAAAAGGGTCTCTGGTTCTTTACAATCACTATACGAAACACAGCAGCATTAACATGCTATTTTACGCTGGTATTCTGTGAGAGCGTGGTCCTACTCCGGTCGAGCCGAACCATTCGTGCTACAACCATAATTTAGCTGCAGCGTGGCTCTACCACGTAAAAACAAAAAATTCGATTTTAATATCTTAAACACAAAATAATATTTTGTATACTTATTTTTATTATTCGTTACGGTTACCCTTACAGCTTATTAAAGTTAATTGCTGAACATAGGCCAACCCAAAGATTGCCTCGTAAAGGAGATATTTGCCACAGTTGCTACGTTTGGCCAGCGGATTGGCAAACGCAGTTCTTTTTATTTTTAGTCGTTATTAGGAATACGCTGCTGCCGATCTCCTGATTTGTTTCCCTCTGTCGCCTTTTATGACACCCACGGGATGATTTGGGTTAGAAGATATTCTTACACAGCCTGTAAAGGTCTATCGCTGTATATGACTATGGCTCTCCTGTTATTGGGAGGATTTGTCATAATCGCTGCGTTTGGCAGCGCTGGTTACGTCTGGCGTAAACAAGATTTATACAAGAGGATAACCTCTTAACAGTCATCTATCGATGTTAGAGGACCTCCCCTACTTTGCACGGGTGATTTCTGGATCTCGACAACAGCGCTACCTACCGGGTCTAATTGTAAATCTAAACCATTCTCGAATCAAATTAATCACACACATGTGAGTTCAGTCACATACACACGGGCAGAAGAATTATGTATAAAGTTCAGACTATCACTATCATTATAGCCCATCGCACCACCACAGCTAAACATAGGCCTCCCCCAAAGATTGCCACAAGGTACGATCCTGAGCCATTTGCATTCACCGACTACTTGCACGTTTCTCAGGTCGTGGCCCACCTAGTGGCTGTCCAACACTGTGCTTTGTCGTTTCTTTTTCTTGTTTCTATTCTTTAGTTTGTCGGTTCTTTGACTTCTTCTCTATGAGCAGAATTAACAGTCATCTGTTGGGAGCTATATTTCTCAGTCTTCAACTCCTAAGACACCCTCAGGACAAAACGTAGATGTAGATGATCTCCTTTTCGCCATCACACAATAATTGTCTCCGGTTTTCAAATATCTTAGCTACTAGAAAATTTTATTGCAATTTAACAGTTAATAAATTGTGAAACAAACTGCTGAGCTGAGAGTAACAATTTATTTTCCTAAGCGGTATTAAGCGTTTCCTTCGTAGTTGAATTATCTTCGAATACTGTTAATTCTAGAGCTAGTTCACGGGAGCTATTCTGACTTCAAAGAATTCATAAATTTTAGCTAGGAGATTGCTTCAAATGAGGGTAGAAAAAATTTACTGGAATAAAATATATGAAATTACAGTGTTGTAATTAAAATGAATATTCAACACAATGATGTGTAAAATTACATTTATAGTTATTTTTTCTGGAACAACTGACACCTCATATTGTGCTTCGGTGAATTGCCCAGCTACATGTTTAAATATTTTCGTGATAGATACTCAACACAAAGCTAGTATTTTTTGTTAGTTTTGATAGGTTGTAGGACTCCTTTTCTGGCTAGAATTCCGCCTGAGTAGGACCATCACATACCTTATTAAATATAACCATCAAATAGCAGTGCTTGCAGTGCTGTGTTCCGGTCTAAGAGGTATAGAGAGCCAGTTTGATTACAGGCTGTGTTCCATGTTAGTCATTAAATATGACAACGCATCTGTAGTCTGCTTTGTTTTATGTAGGCTGCAGGTGTCCATGGACAATGGTGAATCTTGGTTGGCGGCGGAGCCATAGACCAGATCCGCCGCTGGGGTCAGCAAGGCTAGTGCTTCTGAGTGCTCGTTTTTCCTGGCACCATGGCCTTCGCGCATCAGACACGGGGGCGTCCGTTGCACATGTGTAGTAGGAGGCCGTGGAAGAAGGCGCGCAATGTGTTCTGGTGCGCCTTACCTGAAAAGGAGAGGGGGGAGGAGTAGTCCTCTCCCAAAGAGGAGCCGCCATGGGGCGGCTGGCGCTGGTGGGGCCACGGATGTGTGCGAAAGCGTTCCCAATATGCCAATATGCGACGAAAGTGGAACACCATGGGGTTTTTGGCGGTGCGAGTCCGACATAACCTGTCCTTGCCCCCGCGAGGCGGGTATGCGTAGAAAAGATGTCCATGGACTACAGTATCCACTTACTCTCAAGTGGATAAGTTCGAATTGTCACTTTAGTTTAATAAAAAAAACTAAGTTTTGTGTTTTTAACGCAATTTTTAATTTTTCTTTGCCAACATCGACACCGCTTGTCATCCATTTTCTTACTTTATTTGTTATGTCTCAAAATCTCACAAAACAATAGTTTGTAGGCAATGAAAGAAAATTTTCACTATTCATATTGCATAATAACTTTTGCACGCCTTATATCGCGAAGCGTTATTAGCTTATTAGGTAGTGCTTTACTCTCGACACGTCAAGGTCAATCGTAAAGGTATCGAGACCTGGTTTTTTTTATTAGCTTCAGAATTACATCAACTGGTTCCATTCAAATTATGAAAGAAAAGTAGAAAGAAAATGTGTTGATAATGATAGTGAAACTGATATTTATTTGGCGCCAGTATCACTTTAGAGATTTTGTTTATTAACCAACTTGTTTTACATAAAAATAACAGATCGAACATTTCTAAAAATGTATTATATGCATACTCTTAAATGTGTACAGAATGTCTCGAAGTAAAGTTTAATACTACTCAAGTCTGGTTTTAGTGGGGGAATATTTTTGTCTGCTCTTGCATCTACGCTCCGTAGCATATAGATACTAGTACTTAAGTCAAGTGGGATAAAAATCTTGAGTCGTAGGAGAATATTCTCTCAGATCCCTCATAATTTTGGCGCTTAAAATAAAAACACACGATCTTATATGTAATACAGTATACAGATTAAAATTTTAATGAAGAAACTCAGAGTCAAGCTTGCAGCGTGGCGGAGCGTTCGGCGTGCATTTCGACAAAAACAGCTCTTCACTCAAGCCTTACACATTCGACATACATTTTGTGTGGCGTATAAAATATATTGTACATATTATGTTTTATTTTTAATTTGTAAAGTTGAAGTGACAAATGAAATTACATTCCACTTGATGGTAAGCCAACCAACTTCAAACAAAGAAGGCTACAGATGCCTTGTCATCTCTGAGGCCTAAGGTGGTATGCCTCAATAGCCTGAAATTATACTGGCTCTCTGTACCCTTCAGACCGGAACACAGTAAAGCAAACAGTGCTATTTGGCGACAGAAATGAGTAAGAGGGTGCTTCCTACCCAGGCGGACTACCCAGACTACCCTAGACAGAGAAGGAGTCGTACCTCCTAGTTATATTAACTACATTAAAATATGTACCACAACCTACCAAAAGTGCTACTCCCAGTACAATTGGCGATCGCAGATACTGTTCGCTTATTGATACCTAACAATAAAGCAAAACAGGTGTCGGGGTATCGGCTTGGTGGCTTGTTTTACTCGGAGCCCATGCACTCAAGGGGTGATACTCTTCAAACTAGACAAAACGCACCTTTTTATTTTATTTCCATCTTAATTGCAGTAAGTTTTGGTATAAAAACTTGCAAATGCAAAATCAGAAATTAAAGTTCAGAAAGTCATATGAGCACACATTTCATCTTATTGTAAGTGGATGATGTATCCCAACACCTTAATCCATGCTCTACCCAATACATATGCTTTCACATCTGAGAACTTAAATTAAATTCCTTGTTACCAGTTAAAGGGTTTCCGGTACCCTTCAATCATAATACAAAAAAATACGACAGCAGTCATGTAGTTGCTTTATTAAAAATAAAATTCTGATGGTCGCTTCTTATTGAAATTTTCTCCTAGATCTCCTAGAAGCGACGTTTTATTAAAGTCGTCAAAGCACTCACATATCTATACTCGTATATATAAAAATAAATTGCCGTACATTCGTCACGCAATAACTGTAAAATAGCTCGACCAATTGTGAGAATTTTTTTTGTGTGTGCTTCAGTGGATCTCTGGATGGTTTAGATTTTCAATTGAATGCGTTAGGTGGCGCAGATTCAGAAATCACTCGTGCTAAGCCGGGGTGGATAGCTAGCTTTTAAATAAAAATGAAAATGTTATGTGTTTTATAATATAATTTGTTTTTTTACAGTAGTTTTCTTATAGATTTGTATTTACTAAACTAAAGTCATCACGATAAGAAAACAGATGGAGCATGTAGGGTATTTTCATCAAACCAAATCGAAGCTCAATTTCGAAAGCTACTCGTGTCTGCCACCTGTATTAAGTCAATATAGAGTTGGACGTCGCGTTGGGCCAGAGTAAACACCCATTGCATTCAATTCCTATTTGCAGGAAAATAGCTTAGTCGTGCATTACTTCAGGTATTACTGTTTTAATTATTAATAGTGTCAATATAAAAGAAAGTTAATACAATATTTATATTTACTTTCTATTATATGACTGTATTTTAATGTTGTTGGACTTTTTTTAGACTTTTTAAATATTCATTGTGGTAAATGACATATTATTTATATATTTTAATACTCGGTATATATACTAAGTATTTGTATTTATATATTCATAGATATAAATACAAATACCTTTTATTATATAAATCTAAATACCTTATATTACAATTAACGATTAGTTCTTTTATCTTTAGATTCCCGATATTGGAAGACGTGCATGTGAGACGTGTTAAATATTTTCTCTTAAATGAAATAATGAAACTTTCAGTTTTCAAACTTTTTACTTGAATATAATAAACTCTAGCTACCCATATGAATTATAAAAGCTAATAATCCTAGAAAACATGTATGAAGCATTTATCGTTATATAAGTATAAATGTTCTCGCGCGATATATTTTGAAAGCTTTCGGACCATTCCACAAAGCACTAGACGTATCGGATTTCAATTGCTTCTAGTATTTGAATGGGCAACTGTATAATTTATCGTATTTATATAGATTTCTATTCAAATACTAATATATTTTATTGTTTTGACGGCTCGAAGGATTTCCGATTGATTGATTGAGCCGGGCTTGTTTCCGGAACTCCACGTCTAAGTGCGTATTTTACTTATGGGTGGGAATTTAATATTATTTGAGCCGCCTGAGCTCATCTAAGAATCTAAGTAAGTTTTTAAACACAAAACCTCCGGAAACGTTTTAGGCACACAAGGTACTTATCTCTATAACTGGTAACCGTTGGACAGTCAAATGGAATGTGAGCTGCCGTTTCCTTTCCTCAAGCTGCACAAAGAGCAGTCTGAAACGCCTATAGCAAGCAGATGTTTTTTAAACGAGTTATGTTCTGTTAAGCCACTAGAGACTCTTTTAATTTAATAATTTGTTTAGTGTGAGTAACCTTTTAGAAATGTTGGTGTTAATTGGTCATTGAAACAACAAACCCCATTTAGGCGCTTGCAACATTCAAGTTTAAGTTCGGAGTTTATAATATTGCTATTTAGGGACTAGTACCGCTAAGCTGGCGGAGAGTATGCTGCTCAATAATTTCTTACCCTCATTGGTATGATAGCTGACGCCGCTCGGATTATGCCTATAAAGTCGGCCTGATAAACAGTGCTGTAGATAGCTAGCTAGCGGCATTTTATATGTATATTTATGTCTTCCGATAAGATTGCCGAAATAGAATCTGACATAGTTTTAGATCCATCGCATCGGTGACAATTTTGAGTTCATGAGAGTTCTGGTTTTCAGATAGTTGATGTTCAAATAATTACATTTTATAATTTTTATCAAATACGACCAGTATAGTTGTCGAAGATGTTGGTGTGTGGAGTTTTGCCGTTCCTCCAGCGATTTAAGGTTTTTTGTCCTTAGGCTGCTAGCATAGCCTTCCTTGAATGAATAAGTTCAGTGGAGTGATGCGGTGCAAGGTGAGGGTCAGGTCAGGGCACAGTGAGTGTGGTTTACATGCAGCCTGGTGGCTATACATGCCAATCTTTGGCATAGTTATAATTTATTGCTTATGCTGACCATCTTAGTTTTTGGCCACTACACCAGAGTGCCGTAGGTGATAATAAGTTAAATGCCTATTTTGTATAGCTGACTGCAGGCTTGAAGGATGTATCTATAAAATATAAAAATCAATTGCCGTGCGTTAGTCTCGCAAAATATCGAAAATGGCACGAATGAAGTAGTGGATATTTTTTCTTCGATATTGTATCCATCGACTTCCTGCATTTCTTGAGCAGACATCGTCACTCCATTCAGTGAGCAGCTACCCTACACTTCGCTTCGGTTCGAGGCTAAAAAACCTCAGCTTCATTTTTACTCATAACATTCTTTCCTTTTCCGGCATGTGTTGGTAATTCTTTCATATAAAAATACAATGTCAAAATCAATCAGTATATACGAGTAATATGCGATTTCGAAATCGATAAGACCTCGACAAGGCAGACGTTGCGTCGTTGTCGTACCGACCTCATTGGTCGGTACGACAACGACGTATAAAGTAAAAGTAAATAACAGCCTGTGTACGTCCTACTGCTGGGTACAAGTCTTCTCCAAATTCTGGGTGGCTAAGGAGTAGTTCAGTATTATCACGCTGCTCCAGCGCGTGTTAGTGGGTTTTACTTCTCTACGAAATATTTTATATTTATATTTATATACTTACAATGTTTTCCTTCACGGCCGAGCCCGTGGTAAATCAATGCTTGAAGTTGCAATTAATAGCATAATGAGCTCGGAGCCTTAAACCCATTTTATTTTCGTCGATTCTGTTTTAAAAGCTTCCACTCAGCATAGCCCGAACACTAAAAGGAAATATCTAAGTAGAGGCAGATATTCAAATTTTTCCCGAAAAGTAATTAGCACTCAACCTCGGCAAAAATGTGAGTGCTTTTAATTACGAATTAGGTAACTTTGCATTTTCGTTGTGATGTAAATCCGTTTCTTCTTATTATATAACTAAAAAGTTTGCTTTAATATTGAGCTTTTAGCAGATTCTGAGCAATTTTATAAAATTATTTCAAAAATATGAAATCTTGCTGGTTTAGTCATTAGATAATATTAAGTAAGAAAATCCATTACCCCTTTTCAACCTGTGAGTGTAGAGGCGATTTTTGGAGATGCTAGGAAAATCTCATTTCCACTTGATGGCGTAGTAACCCTCTGTATAGGGATCTTGGGAGTAGTGTCAAAGGTTCAAGAAATCTGCTTCTGCGATCAACAGACGACCTATCAAGCGTGGCGCTTAAGACCAATTGTCTTTATAACGGAGAAGTCCTTTGTTTAACAATGAACTGTTATTTAATACCTACATTGACGACGGATTGTAGCCTCAAAAGTAGGAAATGTTTAGTATTGCGATCGTCTATCCATCTGCCAAGTGCGGCGTGTACGGCAAATGCTCGAAACTTTGTAGGAGAGCTCCATCTGGGTTTCTTGCTGGTTCTACCCTAGACAGAGGTCTTATCAGAACTAGTGGTAAAAGCATAAATAACTTTAAATAAGTATTCTTGCAGTCTATATTGAATAAAAGTTGTACTATTCTATTCCCCGTGTAGCAGAAAGATAAGCGAAGTGTAGGACATCCCACCACCAGATGAAGTTGACAAACCTGTTGAGATATGAAGGAATACGATTGGTGCAGGAGGATGAGGACCATGATTTGTGATATTGACATTCAGCAGTGGACTTGTGATGGGCTGGAATGATGATGCTGATGATGATGATGCGTAGCAGTAGACTGTCTATTGAGTCGCGTTTGTAAATCTTATTTGGTTGATTTATTTCTTTATTACTTTATTTTATTTTAAGCCAGTGCTTGGATAGACAGTTAGGATACTCAAAGGAAACACTCGATGGTAAATCGTAATGTAGTCGTAAATGATAAAGTGCACTGGCTTAGCAAGACAAATATTTCTTTTTTTATTGCTTTACAATATTCAACAATAATATAGTAGTATAGCTAGTAGTTGTCCGCCATTTTTAACTTGGGTGCAGGATAGAAACCACAAGGCACAACTTAGAATTGCAAAATATTTACCTCCACTACTGTTCGCGCTTCGATTTAAAGAAGCACATGCTGTATATATCAAGAGTAAATTGTACAGATGATGTTTGTAATAATATGTTCGTTGTATAAACTTCAATATCCACATTCACAGTGTGTTACATATTAACTATACTATGTCTTTAGAGTTCTGAGACAAAAATAAAAGTATACAAAGTACTGCGTATGTTACTCGTTTAATATATGTATTTTTACATCATAATTTTTACGTGTGTGATTACACTCTTGCAGTTATAAAAACCTACTATTTGTCGCCAATAAAACTGTTTGTTGATTACTCCCTTTCTAATTTTTGATACTTAGTATAGATCTGAGTCGACTATACGCATATGTGGCTTTTTATTTACTTATATTGCTAAAAAGGTTTTCAAAAATACCTCATCAACCACTTCATCAACGACCCCAGCATTGCAAGGGTAACTAATAAGAATATGTAAATTAGGAATTACTTAGTTAAAACATTAATTATTTTTTATATAACAATGGAGTTTTTGGTACTAAAACGTAATAAAGATTTTTGGTAAATTTTTTGAACATGATTGTTCGCGACGGAAAAATGTGTTTAAAAACATAGTGATTAAAAAACAATATTAAAAGTGTAATTAGGAAAAATATTAGTGACAAACCTAAGTGAAAGGTGCAATAGTGTAATTTTACAACATGTTTACAACCCTTAGAATTATAGTATAGAGCATCGTTTTGTAATAGTTAAGAAAATAACTCTTATTTGTACAAACAAAAAGTCGACCAATCAGAGCGCGACACGTTATAAAACATTCTGGGCATTGTGTAATATTAAAACCCGAAATTGAAGGAAATAATTTTTATGTTCTAGAAGAATTGTAAACATAGTATTTAATTAGAGTTCATAGATTAAGGAAATAAAAGAATATTTAGCGTGATGAAACTTATTTCCTGCTTATAGTAAAATTAAATAATTAATGTACCCAAATATTGTGAAAATTTATTTATTTTATTTATTTATTTATATAATTTGCATGCCACAAGAAATACATCATACATCAAGTGACGCCCCGTAGGGGCATAGCAATTTATAAGAGGGTAGTTTTTTTTTTTTATAGTACTAAATATTAACTACTGCATACTAAATACCAACTAACTTATTTCTTATCATTTACTAGTCTAACATATATATTTTTTTTTTTTATAATTATTACACATACATTTACTGTTTATTCGCATCTATAAAAAATTCACTTAAATTATAATAACTTTTATCAGTTAAGAATGACTTTAATTTTTTTATAAAAGACTTAGTGTTGTCTATATTTTGAGGTTATTTGGAACATTATTATATATTTTAATTACCATCGTATGGGGACCTGTTGTAAATAATTTCAATTTTGAGAATTGAATATTCAATTTGTTTTGAGTTCGATTATTTCTTTTGACAGTGTTTACAGGATCATATAGATGTGGATGTTTTCTAACGAACTTACAACATTCAATAATGTAAATAGATGTAAGTGTGAGTATACCAAGTTTTCTAAAATGTGGTCTGCATGAGTCCGTTTTTTCTATATTTGTCAACATTCTGATACATTTTTTTTGCAATTTGAAAATATTATCTATGTCAGTACAGTTGCCCCAGATGACTATTCCATAAGTTAGTATAGACTGAGCATACGCATAATACGCCGAAAGAGCTGTTTTTAAGTCGGTAACTTTTTCAAATGTATGAGTGCAAATATAAATGAGGACAATTTACTCGTTAATTTTGAATGTCGGCTTTCCAATTTAGATTTGTGTCTATTTCAATACCGAGTAGTGTTGTAGAGTTGACCGTATCGATCGTAAAGTTTTATAGTTAAAGTTTATTTGTAGAGGTCGTTTTGATAAGTTTTAAACAGGATTAATTTAGTTTTGTTAAAGTTTAGTTCTAAATTATGTAATTCTAACCAGTCGTGTATTTTAGTGAGTGATGTATTCAATTTTTCGTTTAATTCACAATTGTCTGTAGATGAAAGCAAGATAGACACATCGTCTGCAAAATAATACATTCTTCTTGTAATTGTTGTGGGAGGTTGTTTATATATCAAAAACAGAATACAACCTAAGACACTACCTTGAGGAATCGATCCTATAATCAGGATTTTGTCTGATTTGACTTTTGGATTTGTCCTGTTTTGAAGTTTGTATTCTGGATTTCAACAATTTGTGATCGATTTTCCAAATACGATTTGAACCAATTATGAGCAATTCCATGGATTCCAGTAGCATAAAGTTTATCTAAAAGTATTTTATAACTTACTCTATCATATGCCTTACTCATGTCTAGGAGTAGGCCTACAGCATATTTTTACTATTAATTATGTCAAGTGCTTTTGTATATATTTGTATATAGCCAAAATAGTAGATCAGTTTTTCGAAAACCATTTTGGCTATCGTGAAATATGTTATATTTCTCATAAAAGAATAAATTTTTTGGCCATTGCACTTTCAAATATTTTTGCTGATGTGGGCAATAGCGCAATAGGACGATAATTGTTGGGATCGGTTATATCGCCCTTTTATGGACAGGTTTTACTAAAGATATTTTTAATGCATCTGGGAAAGTACCTCAGTGAACGACTGATTTATTAAGTACGTGTACGGTATAGTTAATTCAGGTGCACAATTCTTTATTAACATAGGTGGGATTCCGTCAATCCCAAAGCTTTTTTTATTTTTTAAATTCCGTATAAGTGTATGTACCTCATAAGTTTCCATAGGACTTAAGAAAAAAGTATTGTCTGCAATGTTGTCAATATTTATATGTTTTTTTAAATTTGTACAGGAATTTCCTATTGATGCAAAAAATGTGTTTAAATAATTCGCTACAGACTTCGGTTCACTGACGGTGTGCTGTCCCGATTTTATTTTTAGATTTTTTATTGTCTTAGGTGTATTTTTATTATTTGCCACATGATTTGAGTTTTGTTGCCTGTTTTTTTAAATCTGCTTATATTTGCAATCTTTTTAGCGGTATATACTGTTTTCTTTAATATTTTAGTATATATTTTATAATGATTTTTTAGTATATCATTTTTTGATTGCGTCGCTAGTAATCTTAACGATCTTTTATTGCGACAAGATAGTTTTAATCCCTTTGAAAGATAAGTTTTTTTCATTACTGCTCTAATTTTTAAAGTTTTTAATGGTATACCTTTGTCTAGTAGGTTATGCAAAGTTTGGATAAATATATTGTAATTTTCATTTACATTATTTTTGGAGTCACGTATATTATTCCATGATATCTTTTGTAGTTCGGTTTTAAATAGGTTTATATTTTTTGTATTAAAGTGTCGCCTTTGTATTATAAATTGCTGGGGTAGGGGGTTTATACCTATTGGTATTCTTAAGAATACTCCTTTATGGTCAGAGAAACCTAGCTCCTGTACAGCCACTTGCATATTTTTATGTTTGAAATTTACAAAAATTAAGTCGATACATGTTGAACTAGTCTGAGTGATTCTAGTAGCTTCTTTTACGCTTTGATGAAAGTTAAATGTTAGCATTTGGTGTTGAAGAGTTAATTTTGGTTTTTTGTTCGTTAAAAAATCTATGTTAAAATCTCCTCCTATTATTATGCGCTTATTTTTATCTTTTATAGAAATTAATTGTAACACATTTTCCAAACAACTGTAAAATATATCCGTTTCTCTGTTACTATTAGGCCAATATATATTAACTAACAATACATTAATCTTAGGTATTTCTATTGCACATATTTCGAAAATTGATTCTACAGATAACAAATTTATATCTCGCCGTTCATTGTATTCAAGAGTATTTTTTATCAGTATACAGACGCCTCCACCTTCGTGCTTTTCGCGACAAAAGAATGATCCTATATTGTAGTTACTGATATTTATTAACTTTAATTTGCCCTCAGATAACCAAGTTTCTGTTATACAGATTACATGTATGTTTGTTTTGTCTTCTATTAACGCTTCAAGAAGATGGGTTTTGTTGTTCATACTACGCATATTCTGATACAAAACACAAAAATCATCATAACTCGCGAAAGGATTTTTCTCTACTTTCCGCTTCAACCGACGTAGAGGGCCTGGTTGAAGTTGGTTTGTTTTCCTTACATTGTTCATTTACTTCTCGTCCATTTATGATCAACTTATTATTTCTAATTATTGCATGCTGACCATTTGCTCTTGCTGTTTGTAGGGCTTTTTTCAATTCTCTTCTAGCGCGTAGATTTTGCTCATCTAAGTATTCTGTTATACTTAATCCAGTTTGATAAAAATATGAGGCTTTTCCTATTATATATTTCTTTAACCTTTTACTTGAAAATTCGATACATAGCGGCCTTTTATAACCTTTCTTCCCCAAATAGAACACCTCCTCGATCGAACTTGACACGTCCATGTTTAGTATATCAAAAAATATGTTTATAACACGCTCTATAACGTCTTCTTCTGTTTCCCAGTAATTAAATTTTAGTCCATGTAAAACAACGACTCTATCTTTCATATTAAAATTCGTGATTGTATGTTGATTTTCCATTTTTAGGTTGTCGAGTTCTTTTTGTAATTTTTCATTTTCTTTTTTGAGGGAGGAACATTCTTGATGGAGCGATTGAATTTTCTTGATGGAGCGATTGAATTTGGGATATTTTTGTTAATAACTTTTTACATTGTTAATATATTAAGAAACCTTTGTGGTGTGCTAATAGACAACTAAATTACCGATTTAATAATGTATATTACATTAGCGTAAGAATTAATCGTGTATAGAAAAAAATTGTAATTTAAGACAATTGTATAGTGAAAATATTAAACAATAAAGAGGCAAAACGGATAATGGCAAGCGGCTCACTTTAAAGTAAAGCTCGAGTCTACCTTAGCGCCTCGGGGCCCGGTAACATTGTAGTAGCTGAAGTGACTAGTAGCAGAACCAAGTAGTAGGTGAAGTGACTAGTAGTTAGTAGCAAAGTAGCTGATAATAGCAGCTAATAACCAGTGATAGTAATACCTAGTAGTACAACATAGTAGCTGATAATAGCAGCTAGTAACCAGTGATAGTAATAGCTAGTACTCGTAGTACAACATAGTAGCTGATAATAGAAGCTAGTAAACAGTGATAATAAAGCAGATAGTACTAGTAGTAGTAAGTTACTACCGAACAACTTGAAGAAATAGTCAACTGAAGAAATCATCTGAAGAATATAGTGACCAACCGATAGTGAACAACCGATATAGAACAACCGTAGTTGAACAACCATATTCAACAACCGTGGTCAATAACCAATAGTCAGAAGATTTCCGCCGAAGAGTTGAGCAGTCGAACCTCTGGCCACTGCCTTGCCATTTGTATTCTACAGTTCGTGCATTTTGATTGGACGTCAGTCCACAATACCCAAGCCGCACCCACAAAGACGGCAGTAGAAGTATCCACCGGAACCTATAGGTGTAGGACGTGAGCGACTCGCGGAGTATTTTCGACAAAATTTACTCCCGAGTTTCGCCCGTCCGGCACATGATACTAGCTGAGTAACAAAATGAGCTAGAGTAATGAAACTTGCAAGGTAATTTATCCTTGTTATTATTTTATCCTTATAAATGTGAGTAGTTTAAAGATGATTTGTTAAAAACGCTTTGACTTTACCCTATGGTCCTTGAAAGTCTACGCAAAATTAGAGTTATAAAAGTTGTAATAAGTTTTTTGTATTTAGAAATGTGTGGGGCTTGACTCAAAGTGATATTCCTGTATTACGGCCCTGTATTAAGCTTATTGAACCGATTAAACCTTTCAATCTATAAATATTTTATATAATACTTGGGGCAAATCGATAGATGTTGAGTTATTAAGGTCGCTGTCACATTGCTCCGTATGATTCACCCCGTTGTTTAGCACCATGTCATTGTCGTTATAATAACAGCCCATTAAAAGTCCACTACTGAATATAGATCTCCCCGATAGATTTTCTCAAAAGGGGTACATTTGCATGGTTACCACGCTTAGCAGATGGGTTAGCCACCACACAGTTTTTTATTATTATTATTGAGGTGCTGTTAGGAAGATGCAGCCGATCACCTATTTCTGTTTCCTCAATCGCCTTTTACTTGTTTGAATGTTATGGGGTAGTCGGTTCTTTTACGCTGCCAATACATAGCGTGCGTTGACTGCGGACTGTATATCTATATATTAATACGTGAATGGAAAACTTTATACCGCTTTTTAAGCACTTTGCGAGCACGGAGGTGTGACATTTGGCATAGTTAAAGATTATATGAAGGAGGACGTATATATTAAGTCTCTGATGCTCAGGAGGGAAATAAATATAACATCGATATATTATATAAGGTCGAGGAAAAAGTTTCTTCGCATTTTATATACAAATTCAAGACATTTTTTTTTTCAAAGTTTAATTACATTTAATTAATATATATGTATATGTGCCATTTTGTTCGATAACTTGTTGACATCTTGTAGGTAGTGACATAATCCAGTTGCTGTAGAAATCTTTTGATTTTTGATTAAAAAAAATACAACAATTAGTTTTGACAGTCCTCTCTTGATGTTAACCTAACACTACCCAAAGAATTCTGAAGAGACCGAAACAGGTGAAAATCTGAGGGTGTAAGGTCAGGACTATATGGTGGATACATTAACACTTCCCAATCAAGCTTTCTCAATTTTTGCTGAGTGGCCAAAGATGTGTGTGGTCTGGCGTTATCATGATGAAAGACCACTCCTTTTCTGTTGATCAATTCCGGCTATTTTTTCTCAATTTCTTGCTTGAGTCTCATTAGTTGTTAGCAGTAGAGATCCGAATCGATGGTTTTTCCCGGCGATAAAAGCTCATAATAAACGATGCTTTTCCAATCCCACCATACACACAGCATCACCTTATTGCGTGTTAATTCGGGTTTCGCTACAGTCTGTGGAACTTGATTACCCTTTGACCATGATCTTTTTCGCACGTTCTTATCGTAGGTGATCCACTTTTCATCACCAGTGATCAATTTTTTCAAAAATGGTTCGGTTTCATTACGTTTCAATAGAGAATCGCAAATGAGTACACGATTCATTAGGTTTCTTTCAGTGAGTTTGTGTGGTACCCAAATATCGAGAAACTTTTTCCCCGACCTATTATGTAAAATTTTATGTTGAGAATCATACAAGTTTAAGGACTATTCTGTTATGTTGCCAACATAATAGAATTGTAGGTACAATAATGAATGTGTTAATTCTAGCCCCTTTTCTGAATAATACTTTATTAAGTCTATATATGCAATATTTATTACAATAAAAAATTGGAACTAAAATTATCATATAATCTTACTACAACGGTAGAAGGTAGGTAAAAGGTAGATGCTAGGAACGTGGCATTCCCTCGCTGAATGGCTATACTTAGACGTAGCCTCTGGCCAAGAAGAGTTGCGCATATGTAGTTCCTAAATATATGTTTCACAACTTAAGATACCTCTCCTACATTATATTACTTGAATTATTTTTTGACGTTTTAGCCAAGTGGTAATTTTGGGCAATCTTCCATAATGATAGAGGTATATATATATGTATATATATATATATATATATATATATATATATATATATATATATATATATATATATATATATATATATATATATATATATATGTCAGTGATGGACTGTTATGTGATTTGTAATTGTCGTTTATAAAATATAAACTTAAAGACATTATTTATAGAAAGATCTTTTTACTTTTCATTCTTTGAACTAACCAATTCATGCTATGAATAAAATTTGCCTTTTAACTATAAAGAGAAAAAGAACAAGTCTAAATCCATATCAGAGCAGACATCTTAAGATTTCTTTAAATACCGATCGCTTTAAAAGTCACGTAGAAGCAAGAGATTTTCAATTACGAGCCAAGCACAATATAAAACCGCATTGAAAACATACTCCAGCAAGAATACGTAATAAGATGAGAGTAATGAAGAGAATCCGTGCGGTGTTTTTTGCGAGTTCTATGAGCATCGTTTTACATACAGTACGTATGTAAAACGATGGTCATAGAAATCAAATGATAATGAATATGAGTGATGAATATGAGGAAACGCAAACTTCTTAACATGATCAGAGCTCATACGAACTATAGACGTAATTCTTTCATGATTAGAACTGCAAAATTTATAAACTCGCTTAACTTTGATATTGATCCATTTAATACTTCCCCGAGTGTGGCCAAGAGTACCTTAACCAGTGAATATTTTCCTTAAAATCTTTATATGAATTCTTAAAATATTCATAATACACATAGTTTTTTTACTTTAAGGTATTGTTAACTAGTTGATTTATCTTTGAACTGGCTTTTGTTTATATCTTTTATTTTTAGTTCTAAAAGTGAAAAATTGTAAATGGCTTAATAGTACATTATTATACTTTTTTATTTAAAAATAAACAATTGCTGTAAGTTTTCCGAATAAAATAAAATAAAATAACTTTTATGCATGTGCTAAGTAATTACAATCACTTTCATTCAGATCTCTTATTGTTAGATAGTACTTTCTAAATTATTGAAATAAAACAATGTTTTTGGTTACTTATATTATATACTCCACAGCAATACCACAATGGTCACGACATCGATCAAGGCTGGTATAATGACTGACCCTGCGCCGTAATTTATACTGCAAGAACAGGCTTTTTTTTAATAGGATTAGGGTAACAAAGTCCATCTGATGGTAAGTGGTTGCTGTGGCCCATAGACATCTACATCTATCCTCGATTACGAACCAAAATACAGATGCGTTGTCACCCGTGAGGACTAAGACCTCGTTTCCAGTAAAAAAGGTCTCCGGTTCTCTACACCCACCATATGAAACACAGGAGCATTAAGCTACTATTTTACGCTGGTAGCGTTTTCCGTGAGAGCGTGTCCTACCCCGGTCGAGCCGTATCCGTACACAACTAGTTTAAAACTTCTTCATCATTACAGCCTATAGGCCTCCCCCAAGGAATTATACAAAGCACGGTCCTGAGCAACCTGCATCCATAGACTTTTTGAATATCTTACCAGGTCGTCACTCCAACTAGAGGGTAGCCGTCCCACACTGAGCTTACCGGTACGAGACTGCTACTCGAGAATTTTACATTTTAGCTTTAATTGCAGTTGGATGTGAACATGCTAATCAATGAACACATATTAAAAAAATGTCCTGGCACTGCACCTCTCGGCCTGTGATACTTATAATAGACTGCTTTAAGAAATTCTAAGTAATAAACAATAAAAATGCCGACCCATTCGTGCTACAACTATACTACTAATATAGCTGCAGCGTGGCTCTACCACGTAAAAAGTCTTCCACATGAGTGCTGTACGGAATTACCTCGCCATTATAAATCAGTAGATCTAATGATGCGTGACTAAGTTTACCTAATTGACGTGCGCTACACAAGACTTTTTTTTATAGGATGGGGTGACAAACGAGCACACAGTCCGCCAGATGGTAAGTGGTTGCTGTGACCCATAGACATCTACATCTATCATCGATTAAGAATCAAAATGCAGATGCGTTGTCACCCCTGAAGACTAAGATAAAATGCCTCTTTTCCAGTAAAAATGGTCTCCGGTTGTCTACACTCACCATACGTAACATAGCATTGTTAAGCTGCTATTTTACGCTGGTATTCTGTGAGAGCGTGGTCATTCCCCGGTCGAGTCGAACCATTCGTGCTACAACTTTACTACTAATAGCTGCAACATGGCTCTACCACGTAAAAAAAGAAAAGGGCGTTTAGAATTCTACCCTCACTTCTCAATATCTCATTTTAACCACTACTTTACATTAGCCGTACACAAAAAAATGGTTTTCATTTGTTTGAGAGTAATCAATGTCAGTCGTAAAAAGACAATAATGTAGCAAAGACACCATGCACAGCACATTATGTTATTCTCTATGATATGATCGAAGTGATGCATTTAAATAAAGCCTTTAAAACCTAAACTTTTAAAACCCATGGAATGGGAAAAAGAACCTCCGAACACTTTTACGTTAGACGCACTTGAGTGTTTTTCTTTAACTATCTAAACTTGCTGATTTTATATGATATTCATCCATCCATCCATTACAGCCTATAAAATTCCAAATTGCTGAACAAAGCCTCCCCTATAGATTGCCACATAGGGGGAAATATTTACCATAGTTGCCCCGCTTCTATCTCATTCGGATTAGCAACCGCAGTTTTTCTAATATTTTGAGTTGTTATCATGTCTTTTACGACGCCCACGGGACGATAAGGGGTAGCGGATATTTTTTCACTGCCACTACACGTATAATATTAAAAATATATAATTGAGTATAATCGTTGTAATATATTAGTAATAAGATTTAATATACTTCTCGAAATTATTGATATTCGTGTTTATCTTAAAATTGTATGTAGGTATTCGTAGTATACGCATTGAGTTATATGTACTACGTACTAGAGAAGCTATTCCAAACAAAAAATGTACACTACTCTGTTTTCGCGCATGCGCGGGAGATAGTAGAGTCGCGCATGCGCAGTTGATATAAGCGCGTTGCGCCTGCGCGGTCAGTTTTTGTCATAATAGATTAGATAGGTATTTAAATGAAGAAATTTATTTTTTCTATTGTAATATTATTACCTATTTATTAATTTGACTACTGAATTATATTTACGTTCAGGTTTGATTAAACTTTCTATGAATATTGAAGCCACACTATGCGTAAGCATCATATTAGTCTGTGGCCATACTAAATGACACTAAAGGTGTACGGATTGCAGTACAGTTCATTTGAACACAGTGAATGTTCGGAATGCCAAATCTAGTACGTAGTACATATATATCGATGAGTATACGTTACATTTTTTATATAGGATAAGGGTGACAAGCGAGCACTCAGTCCACTTGATGCTAAGTGGTTGCTGTGGCCCATAGACATTTATATCTATCATCGTTTGCGAATCAACATGCAGATGCGTTGTCAACCGTGAGTACTAAGATGGAACGCCTCTTTTCCAGTAAAAAGGGTCTCCGGTTCTCTACACTCACCATACGAAACCCAGCAGCATTAAGCTGCTATTTTACGCTGATATTCTGTGAGAGCGTGGTCCTTCCCCGGTCGAGCCGACCCATTTGTGCTATACAATTAATATAGCTGCAACATGGCTCTACCACGCTTAATATATTATTGCTTGTTGGGAACAATAACCCTTATACAATATAATTGTATGAATGAAACATGAGCTCTAAGATTCATACTATATTAAGAGATTCTACGCTTAAATAATATAACATATCGTGTAAAAATATGTATTTGTGAATTAATGGATAAATTATACAGATGCGAGAAACAGCAACTTATTTAACAGTATATTATAATATTGTATAGCCACAATCCGCCATTAAAGCCCATTGAAGGACGGATGGATGGATGGTCATAACATTTTTTACACATTAAAATCTTAAAAAAACCGTGTTGTAACAATGAAACTTCTATGTACTTGTTTATCGAAGTCTTAGCGATCGATTAATTAAAAGTAATTTTACAAAAAAAAGTCCGCCTCTGCCATTGATACAGGCCTTTGAACTCTCTGGGCAGAGTTTAAGAGACTCAAAGTCGGAGGACTCAAAATCTGGGCGAGATGTGGGCCAGTCTTCAGCTCTAATGAACTCCGGAACATTGTTCTCAAGCCAGGTTTGAGTTGTTCTTGTCTTATGACCATGCTGGTAAGCATGATCCAAGACCGTCTCCTTAAAAAGATTGGCCTTGGCTCTGTGCTTTGTGACCTTTGGTAGCCAAACAAACCAAACCGTGGCTAATGTAGGATGACGAACATGTTGAAATTTTGCAACAAGTTCTATTGGGCTGTGAATTATAAAGCTCTTAAACTTCAATTGTAAAATTCAACTGCAAAGATCACATTCGTCTGTTTGCTACCAGCGAGCAGTATCATTTTAATTTTCAGGGGTAATGCTCTAAATCAGACCCTGCAGATGGACTGCCGACTGATTTAGGGCATGTCCCCTGTATCGGCGGTATAAACACCTAGCGTCATCGTCTTGTTTAATAATTCACAACATGGTCCTAGTAGGAATATTGAATTCACGCGATAATGCTTTTGGTATATGGTTTCATTGAATTCAGGCTTAGACAGCGTTTACAGCCCCAATCTTTTAAGAACTTTGACAAAGGAACTGTTGTACTTTTCGTAACTGTGGTCACATGGCTGATGCATACTATGCGATAGTTAAAGCGTTTTTCCTTATTATATTTTGAGCATAACAATCACTGCAATTCGGTTTTCTTTAACGCCCCATCGTATAATGTAACAAATATACCAAACAAAGTGAAAAATAGTATGTGAAATAGCTACACAACGATCTAAGTTTCTTCTTAAGAATTCAGAAAAAAAAGAAGAAAAAAATACTTTTTTAATTGTAACATTTTTATGGCGAAAGTAGTTAAAATATTTATGATCCGAAGTTTGGTTATACTCCAACCAACCAACTTATTTGCTAAATAACATTCAAATCAACTTTTATTTATTTGACTTCCGCTGAATAAGTTTGTTAAAATGAGTTTTCATTTAAATAAAGCTTTGCATACAAATCAGCCACAAAAGTGGAAACCTTATTTGGATTTTTTGTACTTAAACCCCATCAATACTTAGAAGTGCTTACAATTTAAGGGTAAAATTTGAATAATTGCTTCACAAATTTGCAATTTTTTAACTTTTTATTTGTTGTGGTAAGATTTATAACGTTAACTACATTATAATTATTTATTCTCACTACAGTAAATATACACTACATTAAATTATTGATGGCTGCAGATGAGGTTGATAATAGGAGAATAATTCATTTTACTTTCTTACATGCTTACGTAAAACGTATATTCATGTGTTTGTATTTTATTTAGATCTGAGGCTCGGCGTGCGCTGATCTAGATTAGTATGAACAACCTTAATACGACTCACCGGCACGGCACCACTATAATAGTTAATTGCAATTTTAAGTTATTGTTTTGCATATTTTGAATATCATAATTTAACATATTGTGATCTTTAAGAAAACTTGCATTTCTGAAAAATTTTAAGTATATTTGAAAATTTGTAGCACCGTAGCTATTCATTATTTTCCATGTTTCATAATTGTCAGAAATGGAAGGATGTGATGTATACACATGCCGCCTTAGGCCGGATCTCTATCTAGTGTACTCCGTACATTTACATTTATATATCCGTACAATGTTTTCATTAAAATCAATGTATGTTGCACTGGAAGCTTGGTCATCATCTTCTCATTACAGCCTTTCAAAGTCCACTGCTGAATAAAAGCTTTTCCCAAATATTGTCCCGTAGTTGCCACGCTTGGCAGGTGGATAGGCAACCGCGTTTTAATTTATTATGAGTTGTTATCAGGAAGATTCTGCTGCACATCTCCTCTTTCAGTTCTCCTCTGTCTCCTTTAACGACACCTACGGGTTGATATGGGGTAGTGGATTCTCTTCCGCCGTGACTACAAGGTAATCATTGCTTGATTAATAACAAGGCGGTTTCCCACATAATATGCAACCGCAGACGGATGTGTAATTAACAACTAAATGATTGTATTTGATTATGTGAAAACATTATTTGTATAATTACAATATTTTCAAACTAATTAATTGTAAAATTAAATTCCAAAATCATGTGAAAAGCTACAAAGAGAAAGAGAAATGGCAATGAATGCCAACAAAATGCATATAACGTATTATTTGTACCTACCTGAAATGTTATCCACGTGAATGCAAGATAAAGATATCATATCATTAGTTTTCGAGCCCATAAATTTGTCTTAGTTTTCGAGACCTTTCCAGTACCGCGGACGTGAATTCACGTCCCTATTAAATGACCGTTGAGTACCACGGACGTTAATTCACGCAGCTACACCGCGCTGCTATTTTCGTCTTAATTAACATAAAAATACAGTATATTTTCAATTAAAAACTATTTCATTCGATTCTGAACGAACTAAAGAGTATTCCCAAGTATTATACTCACTCGGTTAGTTGGTGCTGTTAGTTGCGTAATTGTTTTCTTTTGTGTTTGTAATTTTTGTTGGATTTCCTCTCAAAAACTGGTAAAAAATGTTAATGATCTTTACTAGTTAAATCAGTTTGTATAGAAGGACAAAAAAAAATTGAAATATAATTAAAAATTGGTTTTTTTTTTTATTGACACAATCATTATAAAACGTGGTTTATTGAGTCTCGGGTTACATAAGAATCTTTGTCACGTAAGAAATCACTTAGTCGCGGCGCCACTGTCTTAGCGAAATTTAATCTGTGCTGTCAAATCACTTTTTTTTACTTATTATAAGCCAGTGTTTGACTTCAATCCCACCTGGTGATAAGTGGCGATGAAGCCCTAGATGGTAAATCGCACTGTCTTAACGTAACAAAAACCTATTCAGTATTCACTCTTGCTTTGAAGACGCCCAGTTTGTAATCGGATGGAAAACGGACGCTGTCAGATTATTCCACTCCTTTGCTGTACGTATTACGAAAGACGAAGCAAACCGTTTGTATTGAATGCTTGGAATATCACCAACAAAGAGGAGAAAACTAGCCGATCTTCTGGTTGTTGGATGATGGAAAGGGGAGGGAGGAATTAATGCATGTAATTTCTGTGCACACTCTCCGAAATGCATTCTATAGAATACCGAGAGGCTGGCTACTCTGCGCTTGTGCTGTTCGAGGCTGACAAGATTGGTTTCAACCAACTGAAGGTTACCTATAAGCCTCTTAGCTCGTCACTGAGTCAAACGATACTAGGTGGCATTTTACGGATCCAGCCCATACGTGACAATAGTACTCTGAACGATCGGACTTGCGCTTTTTTATAAGGTAAGAAGCTGCCCTGGCGAGAAATACCTCCGCACTCTTGTAAGGACACCTAGTTTCCTTGCGGTTGCTTTGGCTTTTACAACTGAAGCCGTCAATGTAAATACCTGATATTGATTATCTTAATTATTTCTGTGCGTTTCCTCATTCTCTTACTAGATTTATGAAGTAGTATACAGTAATTAAATATAAAATCAAATTAGTAAGCTGAAATGGCAATGGGCCGGCCATATAGTTCTAAGAACCGGCAACCGATGGGGAAGAAAGGTTCCCGAGTGGCAGTCTCGTACCAGTAGGCGAAGTGCAGGAAGGCCCCTAGATGGAGTGACGGTCTGGTAAGACATGCAGGAAGTCGATGGATGCAGGTGGCTCAGGATCGTCCTTTGTGGCATTCCTTGTGGGAGTTCTGTGTACAGCTGTGGACTTGTGAAGGGTTGTAATGGATGAATGCAGAAATGCAGTTCTTTGTGACAAACTTAAAGCTTAGTGAAGTCATTAACTATAATTTGAGATTGTAACAAAAATCTTTTTAAATGACATTAAACAATTAACCTCCCGTTCTGGGTCAAACTATGGGAAGGCTTATGTTCTACAACAATCTCGTTATGGACAGTAATTATAGCAATGATGATGAATGGCACCCTCCTTAACTTTAGAATACAACTTGTGACCCGTCCCGGCTTCGCATGAGTAGGATCTATATTTATCATCAAAGACCATTTATTTTATAAATTTTTCGGTTTCTCAAAGAAATTTTCCAAGATTTTCGGATAAAATATCATAACCTAGATCACACCTGGCATTGTTCTCTATCTGTTCGTCAAGTTACAATACAATCGAATCAGCCATTCCGACGATAAGCACCGACAGACGGACAGACAGGTAGACAACATTTTGAAAATGGTTATTCATGTCCTAATGGCATGCTTTTTTACGTGGTAGAGCCATGCTGCATCTATATTAGTAGTATTGTTGTAGCACGAATGGGTCGGCTCGACCGGGGAAGGACCACGCTCTCACAGAATACCAGCGTAAAATAGCAGCTTAACGCTGCTGTGTTTCGTATGGTGAGTGTAGAGAACCGGAGACCCATTTTACTGGAAATGAGGCATTCCATCTTAGTCCTCAGGGGTGACAATGCATCTGCATTTTGATTTGTAACCGAGGATAGATGTAGATGTCTATGGACCGCAGCAACCACTTTACATCAGGTGGACTGTGTGCTCGTTTGTCACCCTTGTCCTATAAAAAAAAATGCTAACCCCCTCAACTCAATTAAAGGCAGTTATTTCGATATTACCGTAAAATACATATTATGTAGTAGTGGTTTAAGAATATTTACTACCCGATATAGTCCCATGGGAATCGTAAGAGGCGACAGAGGGAAATTAAAACGGAAGATGGACAGCAGCGTCTTCATGATATCAACTCAAAATAATAAAAAAACAGCGGTTGCCAACGCGCTTGCCAAGCCTGGCAACTATAGCAAATTCCTCCCTATGAAGCAATCTTCAGGGGAGGCCTATGTTCGGCTGTGGTCTTTTATAGGCTGTATTGGATGGACGATTTCGGTATTTCAGATAGACACTTTAATTTTATTTATATGTATAGATGAAAACTCCGCTGTGAACTTGGATGATCCAATGAGTTTGTCATATTATTTCACATTTCCTTGAAAAAACTTTTAGCCGCCGTACTTATGACAAATCGGTACTTATTTTAATGGTGCTGGTAATATATATTTTTTTTATTTAAATTCACCTTGCAAAGTATTTTAGTTCAGCTTTATTCTTGGCCTTATTTGAAATTGAAGTGATTGGGTTCTACGTGACTTTTAACCGACCAGTGCTTCAGGCAATCTCAAAATGTTTACTTTAGCGTGGACAGTTTAGATAGAACTTGCTTTGAGGTGAACTAGCTGATTTATTATTCCTTAAGTGTTTTCGACAAAAGCATTATTTAATACGAATAATACTGCTTTAATCCTTGGCTTCGTTTGCGTAGAACTTAAAAAATCTTTCAGATCTATAATAATATCCTCAAGACTAAAGATCTTGAGGATATTATTATAGTGCCCGAGTGAATAATAAAAATTACCTTACCTTATCCTTTAACGATAATAGTTTTGTTGTAAAAAGGTGGTGAAGTAAAAAAAAACGGTAAAAGTGATTTTGCATCAAAACTTTAAAAGATAAAAAATAAAGAGTTAAAACATTTTTGTGTTAAATAAAAACACAATATATCTACATTATTTGAAGATGTAAATTCATTAAGTATAATTAGACCATCAAACCGTAACAAAATTGTTCTGTAAAGTGTACCAAAATAAACTTGTATTAGCTTTCTGCCGGCCTATCGGACTACGGACATTTAGAAAGTGGTGAAGAGCTAGACTTGGCGTCGCAAGGAAGGCATTGAAGGGGTGTCTACGTGCACTTTATCGCTAGGTTAGGATCAAGCGGGGACTAAGTAATAACAGTCAATCGCGCAATATTTATTGCATTCGGCGAGGACCGAGCTTTCTACTAACTAACGTCGCCCTTTTCTCGACTCGAGAGTGCGAGGCATTCTCGTATAGTATGTATTTATAGATGTATAGATCAAGAAGCTTTAGGTTTATCATAACGAGAATAATGAAGGTTATTTGTATCATAGGAATAATAAGACTCATGAAAAAAATGTACATTTAGCAACTTTGCCCTTAAAAACATTGCATCGTTTACAGCGTCAGGAATAAAATTTTAATGAAAAATATTACTTACGTATTAGCTTTTACGTTCTACTCCTCCGTGAAAAGGCTACGCTTGCACAGAATACTTCCGTGAATTAGCAGCATATTAATGCTTCTCTGTCTTCTCTTCTCTTCTGTGTTTCGTAACCGTATAGTGGCAGTGTAAGAATATCCATTACCCATACCGTCCCGTGGGTGTTGTAAGAGGCGACAGAAGAAAATAAAACAGTAGATAGGCAGAAGCTTCTTGATAACAACTCAATATAATAAAAAAACTGCGGTTGCCAACCCGCCTGTCAAGCGTGACAACTACGGTAAATATCCCGCTTATAAGGCAACCTATGGCGGAGGCCTATATTCAGCAATGGACTTTTGATATGATGTAACGGTGTTTCGTATATTGAGTGACGGGAACCGTTAGTGTTGGCTTTAGGAGTGAGCGACCAAAGCATCAGCAATAAGGGAGCGTCACGTGACCCTTCAGAGTTTTAACCTCGAAAGAAATCATAGCCAATCCGGTTTACAATTTAGGGCTACTCCTTACTTGTTATATATTATCAGGAAGCTTTGAATATTGATTGAAAAAGCTGATTTACTTAACAACTGAAGTGTAGGCTCCATAATTTGTTATTAAAAGCACTCAAATTTTCGCCGCGGCGAGTATTGATAATTTGTTGGGAAAAATTTAAATATTTTTCGCAACATAAACTTCCTTCAAAATTTGGATACTAAAGTGGATTCTATTGCTGCGTCTGCTGTATGGATGTTGTTACTGATATTAAATTATAAAATTGATAATATTGAAAAACTAGAAAAAGAACTAATCGAGCTGATAAAAAACTTACCAGATGGAGAATTATTTTCTGCCTAGGAGTCCGTCAGTGTAGGTACCACCTCTTACCTATTTTTGGCGCCAAATAGCAGTACATGTACTACTGTGTTCTGGTTTGAAGGGTATAGAGAGTAGACATGGGACGAGTACTCGGTTTGGATTCGGTACTCGGCGGATTTGGCCTTTTTTTAGGGTTCGGCCGAGTACCGAGTACTCGGCCTTTATTATATTCCAGAGAATAATAAAGACAAAAAGCTAGTTTTTAATATTAATATTATTATATCAGACACATTAAAACATCAGGAACATGAGAAACAGCAGAAATGGAGAACATGAGTACTTAAGAATCTATAATATAAATTATTATATTATTACTAATATTTAAAAACGATTTCTATAAACAGTCATTTTCGCGCCAGATAACGAAAACAATCTCTCGAACATGAGTTATTTGACAAGAAATCAGTAATCACTCATCAACAGTGTCTTTGGGTGTGTGACTGATCGAGTACCTATACAAGTACTTTTCTTTCGATACTACTTGGTACTGAGTTTTAAAGTATCGATACCAAAAGTACTTGGTATCGAAAGAAAAGTATCGAGTAAGTACCTGTATTTATTCGTATCGTTTCATCTCTAACTCTGTGTAAGGGAGAAAATGTATTCTTTATCATGAAGAGTTATTAAGAAAATAAATCGAAATAATGTCTGTTAATCTGGTAAACATAAACAATTGATTTAAAAGATTAATATTTTTTTTATAGGACTGGACTAGGAGGGTGACAAACGAGCACACAGTCCACCTGATGGTAAGTGGCCACTGCGGCCCATAGACATCTAAATCTATCCTCAATGAAGAATCAAAATTCAAATGCGTTTGTCACCCGTGAGGACTAACATGGAATGCTTCTTTTTCAGTAAAAAGGATCTCCGGTTCCCTACACTCACCATAGGAAACACAACAGCATTTACGCTGGTATGGTATTCTGTGAGAGCGTGGTCCTTCCCCGGTCGAGCCGACCCATTCGTGCTACAACTCTAATATGGCTGCAGCATGGATGTACCTAATATAAATAACTATATATAAGTGAATAATATAAACAAAAATATTTAAATGCCTCTTGGTGAATCAGCTCAAACATATCTATATTTTTTTAAGTCAATAGACATTAAATTACAATTAATTATAATAATATTATATTCATATTTGTACGAAAGAAAATCTTTGCTTTTATTTTTGTTTAACTTATATTACTATGATGTAAGGGTGACAAACGAGCACTACTCACCTGATGACAAGTAAATATAGTGGCCCACAGACATTAATTCTCGATTAAGAATAAAAATGGAGATGTGTTGTCACCCCTGAGGATTACTGGCAATGAGGTGTTCCATCTGATAAAAATGAGTTTCTAGTTCTCGTCGCTTACCATACGAAAAATTTCAACATTATTCTCCTATTTTACGCTGGTTTCTGTATGATCGTGGACCTTCCCCGATCGAGCCAAGTTATTCGTGCTGCAGCTATAATACGTTGCAATATGATTCTACTACGTATAATGCCTTTTCCTGCGTCTGCCTTCTGGCTCTCTAACATCAAATTGAAACACAGTTTGTATTGCACAGCTGCTTAGCGACACAAATAGAAAATAGGGTGGTTTTAACACCAGACGGACTGCTAACAGAAAAGAAGCACTAAGCATCAGCAAAAATGATTATGCTCTAGCTAAATGTATCCTCAAAGAAGAATACAGATAGCAGATGATAATGTATCAAAGATAATATACAGGTTATGATTTTTTATGTTTATGCGAATATTACACACCGAATTAAAGCTATCTTTACGTATTAGTCTGATTATTTTTATATTCCCAACATTTTTAAAACACTTTGCAGCACCCAATTAAAAGCAATTATACCCTCAATTTTTTTAGGTTTATAATTATGCAAAAAGATGATTTGTTCTAATTTCTTATCCATTGTAACTAAGCTCAGTCGCAGCTAAATCACGCAAGTTTTTACAAATACTAATTATAGGGAGTACTTACGTTATGTATGAATGTACATACTTAAGTTGGCTTTACGGCTTTACAAGTTGTTTGGTAGTGTCACAATTTGCATACTTTTTACTTCGCTTTCATAAGTAAGTGATAGAGAAAAGGTTAGAAAGTAGGTTGTTAGAATTCCTAAAACTCTAAATGTTTAAGTTAACTTAAAAAAAATCGATTTTAGTATTAAAATATCATTTTTTTATAAGTTCATTTGATCTGAAATCGTTTAATAAAGAAAATGTTAATGGCTTAAGCTCTCTATAGGCATTATTAATAAACTATATTAAAACACATGGCCGCCGCGCCGGATGTTGTAGCAAAAGTAATCTTCCTCTCGACGTTGCTAAATAATGCAGTTCCTTTCAATAAAGAGACGTATCACATCAGGTGTAGTGCTAATAATTCTTCATAATATACTACTTTATTAATTCATAAATATTGTATATACCTTAGTTACAGATAGTAAAAATAGTTACATCTTTTATATGCCCCACTGCTGGTCACAGGCCAGGTTTTGGAGTAATCTGACACGTTGCTCCAGTGCTTTATCGAAGTTTGCATGACCTCGCAATATTTTTTTCAGACTTTCATATTTCTTTACGATGTCTTCCCTCACTACTGAGTACGTGGAAAATCAGCACTTAAAATTGAAATTAACAAAATTTCATTGGTATCGTGGGGATTGAATCCTGGTCATTTGTATATTCAGAAGTTTAGGACGAGCGCTTAGCCGCTGAAATATTACAAGCAAACATAATATTTTCTCATATTGTATTTTTTTATATAATAGGGTGACAAACTGCAACCAAATTAAAGCAAAGGAATCCACAGATGCGTTTTTACCCCTAAGAACAAGATGAAATACCTCACATCTTATGTGATTATAGGAGCTGAGCGTAGCGTAACCCTCTTAATCCCTGATTCTGATGCAAATGAAAGAGATTTTATTGTTATCTCTTATTTATTTTTATTTATGATTTATTTAACTAAATTCACAGCTCTATAAAGTTATTTTTATCATTATAATTTTATAAATTTTTACATTCAGTATGGATTTTCATTATTGTTCTTTAAAAAACATTTAGTTTTAACCGAACCGACAATTTATTACATTTTAACGCATAAAAATCGCACTCGTGCTCGCACTTGTGTGTGTATGTGTGTATTTGTGTTTGTGTATGTATATCTAAATATGTCTACAGAGTGAAATATTTTGTTATATTTACTATGTATCCGAGAGACTAATGAATTTTGGGCATAATTTGTTTTTGTATGTGCTATTGCAAAAAACTTTGTTTTTCGTGTTCTGGTTATAGGATAGTTTAAACCATAGACTTAGAATATATTTAAACACAACATTTTGGATACTAAGTCCGGACCGTCGATACGCCCGTTACAAAGGCTATGCATGAACGTCATGTCATATAATATTCGACGCTTTTCAAGCGTTAATAGGTGATGCTTGCAAGAATCGCTATAGTTTTAGGAAATTCGATGATACCTATAGTTTATATTAACAATTTTTTATCTGAATATCCTCAATAGCACGAATATATGTCATATAGTGTGGATTCCAAATCAAATAGCAATAATTATTTTGAAATTAATTGCCTGATTTCAATAAAACTTAGATACTCTTTACAGATTATCTGTAAAGACTTATAACCATATAAACCACCACTGCGTAGCAGTGTGAACAGCGCATATTATATTAATTATTATTTGTACGTGAATGGAAGATGTAGAAAGAGTATCAAGACTGATATTTTAATCAAATATTATTGCACGCCTAATAATGCGAAGCGTTATTAAACACAGGCACACTGAACCTAAACTTTAAGTTGGAGAGGTCTCGTCTAATGAAGTCAACGCTCCGCCCCCTCGTGCTCTAATCCAGAATCCCGAAACCTTTCAGCTCGAGCTACAAAACCGTTTTCAGTGCCTAGAAGATTGCAATGCGGTGGACGATATGAATGACAAGCTCGTGGAAACTGTCCATGCGATCGGAGTTAAGTTCTGCAAGACCCGCCGCAGAAGAACACAAAAACTCTTCGATCACACTCTTAATCCCATTGCTGTTAGACGGAAAATGAAGCTTCAGTGTTCAGCAGCTTTGACAGCGTACAGGCAACTGAACAGACAGATCTCCAAATGCATGTGGCGGGACTCACGCAACTTCAATACAGCTCGTATTGAAGAAGCTACCGAGCGGAACCAGGGCTCCAAAGCCTTTGCCAGAGATCTGTCTGCCAGAAAGAGCCAACTATCAAAGTTGAAGACCGAGTGTGGCAGCATCGTTTCCGGGACACCTGAAATTTTGAGTGAGATTGAGAGGTTGTATGGGCAGCTGTACACGTCATCGTTGGAGCCACACGCAAGTGTGAGTAACGATCAAAGAGCAAGTCTTATCCGACACTATTCCGATGATATCAAGGACGTCAGTCTGAGCGAGATTATAATGGCTCTCCAGCACCTTAAAAACGGCAATGCCCCAGGCGAGGATGAATTACAGCGGAGCTTCTAAAAGTTTGTGGAAAACCGGTACTTAAAGTCCTTCAGAAGCTCTTTAATTCCGTCCTCCATGGTGGCACTACACCGGAGGCGTGGAGCAGAAGTGCGGTGGTCTTGTTTTTCAAGAAAGGCGACAACGCCCTCTTGAAGAACTACAGACTGATTTCCCTTCTGAGCCGCGTCTACGTGCTGTTTACGAGAGTCATTACGAATCGTCTCGCACGCAGACTCGACGAATTCCAGCCTCCCGAACAAGCCGGTTTCCGAAAAGGCTTTAGCACCATAGACCACATACATACCCTTCGGCAAATTGTATAGAATTCCGAGGAGTACAATTTGACACATTGTCTGGCGTATGTGGACTATGAGAAAGCCTTTGATTCCGTCGAAATTTGGGCGGTGCTGCAGTCCCTTCAGCGGTGCAAAGTTGACTGTCGGTATATCGAAGTGCTGAAGTGTTTGTACAGTAGGGCTACGATGGCTATCCGAGTACAGAACCAGAGTACGAAACCTATCCAACTGCAGAGAGGTGTAAGACAGGGTGACGGTATATCCCCGAAACTCTTCACCGCTGCATTGGAAGATGTTTTCAAGCTACTGGACTGGAAAGGATACGGTATTAACATCAATGGCGAGTACATCACTCACCTTCGATTTGCCGACGATATAGTCCTTATGGCAGAATCGCTGGAGGACCTAAGCACTATGCTCAATGACCTCAATAGTGTCTCCCAACGGATAAGTCTTAAGATGAACATGGACAAAACAAAGATCATGACTGTATAACGTCCATGTCACACCTTTTCCGATAGTTGTTGGGAGCATTAAGCTCGAAGTTGTTGACGAGTATGTTTACCTGGGACAATTAGTCCGACTAGGTAAGTCCAACTTCGACCGAGAGGTCAGGTATACCTCAAAACTTGAAAACGAGACTGTACAACCAGTGCGTGTTGCCAGTGATGACCTATGGAACTGAAACGTGGTCCTTCACTTCTGGCCGTATGAGGAAGCTCAAGGTCGCTCAGCGAGCTATGGAGAGGGCTATGCTCGGGGTTTCTCTGCGTGATAAACTTAGAAATGAGAATATCCGCAGTAGAACCAGAGTTACCGACATAGCCCAAAGGATTAGTAAGCTGAAGTGGCAATGGGCCGGCCATATAGCTCTAAGAACCGACAATCGATGGGGAAAAAAGGTTCTCGAGTGGCGGCCTCGTACCGGCGGACGAAGTGTTGGGCACTAGATGGAGTGACGACCTGGTAAGACATGCAGGAAGTTAATGGATGCAGGTGGCTCAGGACCGTGCTTTGTGGCATACCTTGGGGGAGGCCTATGTTCAGCAGTGGGCTTGTGAAGAGCTGTAATGATGATGATGATTAAAAATTTAAAGGCGCTTTCATTTTTTTCTTTAGCCCTTGATAGACAAAGGACAAGTGTACCATATAGCCTAAATCGATTTTATACTTTGTGTAATCGATTTGTTTTGGTAATTTATTTTTTTCATCAAAACTTAATGAAACGCTCATGAGGCGTGCACTTTTGGATTTTACAAATTATTTATCCTTTTTCCCTTAATATGTTTAATTTAAATAAAACAATAAATCTTATTACAATAAATAACTCCGCCGTACTTTTGTCCAAAATGTGGACAGAGTACTTAGTTATACTGGCTCTCTTTTTAAATTATTATTTTATTTAATAAGAAGTTTTTGATTATATAAATTTCTGCTGAAGCGAATATGTGTAAAATCGGTAATTACTGATCTTCATCATCTTTACATCCTATCAAAGTCTGCTGAACAGGTCTTCCCGACAAATTACTTCATACATTTTTGCCATAGTTGCCACGTTGGACAAGCGGGCTGACAACCGCAGTTTTTTATTATTCTACTCGTAAATGGTTATAAGTAAGATGGTACAGCCCATTTCCCTTTGAGGTCTTGGGATGACATTGTGTATATTAGGAAGGTGGACGTGCCATGCCTGTTCCCGGGTCTCTGACACTGATTCCTAGCTCAAGTCCAATTTTATCGCCAGAACATTACATTTCGTACGGTTAGGTTAAAACGAGGGAGTGCTTCTGTGCTCTGTGTACACTTGTAACACTATGACATGATCTACGCAATTAATTTCTTCTGATACTCTTCAAAATAATTAGTGTAGCCGTGACCAAATTTGTCTACATGGAAAATTACATTTCGATAAATTGTGTTTTATCATTTTTTATAACTTTTCTTTTCTTTTAGAATAAAAGTGACAAACAAGTGCACAGTTCACCTGATGGTAAGTGGATGCTGTGGCCGAAAGAAACCCACATTTATCTTCGATCCAAAATGCAGAATCAAAATGCAGATGAGTTGTCACCCCTGAGGACTAAGATAGAATGCCTCGTTACCAGTAAAAAGGGTCCTTTTATTATTTCATTGAAATTCAGATCAGTTTCTACATTTATTTTCAAAAGGGTTCTGTTTATACAATATTATATCGCAAAGCTAATAAAGATGTTCTTAAGCGATGTTCAATTTTCTCCTGAAACTTGTTTGCAGTTGTATTTTTACCGTCTCGTCTAGCGCTATAAAGTTCTAAGAAGGGTAATCAGAGGATTATGCATATACATTGTTTTAATATCATTACCATTACAGTCTGTCAAGAGTCCACTGCTGGACTTAGGCCTCCCCAATAGATTGCCTCTTATGGGGGATTCGATTCGAGAGGGATGGTGTCCGCAGTTTTTATTTTTATTCAGCTGTTATCAGGAAGATACTCCTGCCCGTCACCTTGGTTCAGTCCTTTCAGTTCTTTCCTCTGTCGCTCCTTACGACACCCACGGGATATGAGGCGTTGGATATTTTATAGTTTTAATAGGTTTATTTAAATATATTTTGTATTTTAATTATCTACTAGTATTAACCATATTAATATATGGTATACAATGTTGATAGCTTGACGGCTCCGTGGCGCAGTGGCTTAGCAATGAGTTATAGCGTTGAAGGCCGCGGATTCGAATTTCGCACGGAAGAAGTATTTGTATTTATCAGAATCAGAATCAGAATATTTATTTCCAATAAGCTGTGTATATACAATTTGCGGGTGACATTGCAATTAAATGTTACACAGTTTACCCATATCGGTTATGATATAATTAATGAAAAATTAATATTTTTTTTATTGTGAATACTTTTTGTTCTTTTTATGATTGTATACGCTTGGTTGGAAGCTTCAAGAAAATAAATAAAAGAAAGCATACAAAAAAAGGTTTTATTTTTATTTGGAATTTAATACGAAATTCTGGGTGATTATTGAAAAATCTTTAAAATCTCAAGACCTGTTCATTTTGGGCCATACATATGGGGGGGTCAAATTTGTAGCATTTTGACTCCCCTATCACGCCCTGCCAGAAAGTTGTCGAGTTCGAATGTGCATGATTGAAAATAGCCCCTGGGAATGAGGTGATCGCTACCATGCTGGTTCTATTATAATTCATATAAATAATTGTACAAAATCTGTAAAATAATATACTACGTCTATAAAATATCCCGTTGGGTTTCTTGCTGGTTCTTCCCTGGACAAAGGTATTTTCTGAATCAGTGGTAAGTAAAAAAATTGACTTTCAATAAGTATTACTTACAAATCTATGTAGAATTAAAATATAATGAAAAAAATTATGCTATTCAATTCTATCCTATTTACCTGTAACTAAAAGTAAAGTAACCAAAAGTGAAACATAATATGAGAGATAATTTTGTACATATCTTTGATGGGCGATCATAAGCGTAAGGGTGAGGACTGAATAGAAAAAGTGGGGAAAGGGGAAATAGCCTATTGTGATGGCTTCTTTTTGATGTTTGTTTCTGTAGTGTTAACTTCAAATATAGCGTAAACTTATGCGTATACGTAGTGTAATAATTAAATTTTTTTGTTTTTGACATATCCAATTCCAATTACGAAGTTGTTTCGAAGTTTTAATGGTACTACTAATCTGAATTGTAAAATTATCCGACCGGTGCTATTTTATAATTATTTCTTATATTTACACAGAGTTTCTGACACTTGATTCTAGTCTTCTTCTGATTTTGTCGCATAAGCGTTATAGCTAGCACGGGTAGGTGTACGAGAGCTCAGTTTTTTTCTTTCATTTATTGTGGTGGCTACAAAGTCTTCAGCAAAAAATAATACCTACATCAAACGCTGTTACATAATTTACAACATATAAATATATTAACGAATATCTTTACAATTAATAATTTGTCACACTGCATCGAACATTTTGGGAGATTTTCATGGCAGCGTGAGACATCTTACATTCAATGACGATAGTATCTCAAGGACCTATATAATTGCTGTTATCGATAATGGCGTTGCGCCCGCGCAACATGCTCACCGCCCTAGCCGGGCTGAGGCTGAGCTATGTATTATGACCCCAACTGCACGGACAAAATAATTTTACTATAAGCAGTCAAAATAACTTGAGGCTTATATCACCATCTAAGCAATTATTTTGTCAATTCCATTTTGTCCTTATACTTTACAAGCGTTGACATTTAATACACAAAATTGCACCTTTTTTGCGTATCAAAATCCACATGAAAGCGTTATTTTAACTTTAACGATAAAACAGAAGTAACCCACCGGCGGTTAAGTTCCCGCCAAAACTATAGTGCACAGTTGGTAGATTCCAAAAAATCGGCTGCTCACGCAAACATGTTAACTTGACTTTAGTCCTTTAAAAGTTATTTTGCAGTTTTAAAATTAACATACTTTTTACACAACTTAGTTGTTGAAAAAAAGGCTCGAAGTTACGAAATGGATTACCAAACTTTAGGGACTTGATTTCTCCCTAATTCTTATTATATAATAATATCATTCCGTTACCGTTACAGCCTATTAAAGTTCACTGCTTAACATAGGCATCTCCCATAGATTGCGCCATAGTTGCCACGCTTGGTAAGCGGGTTGGCAACCGCAGTTTTTTTTATTTTTAGTAGTTATTAGAAAGAAGCTGCTGCCCATCTCCTGATTTGTTTCCCTCAGCAACTTATTACGCCACCCACGGGATGATATGGGGTAATGGATATTCTTACACCGCCACTACACTGTATACGCGGTTGTTATCATTCCTTGAAAAAAAAAAACAGATTACATTTCCGTATACTTCAAATTCCTTTTCATCTTCTGAATGTTTTTGTTTAATTTTCAAAGAGAGTTATTGATAAAGTTAGATAGGCGAATAGAAAAAGAAACAATTGGAAAGATTTCTCCAAGGAGTACACGGACGTTTCAGTAAACGCCTGTATGCAGCTCACCAGTTCAGAACTTTCGAGTGCCTCAGCTAGGTTTCTTGATGTGCAGATTTGTAGGCGCGTTTCTTAATAGAAATAGTAATATATAATGTGTGTTCGCGATAGTTATTTGTTTTTTTAAACTCGACGATTTTGAACTCAGGACGATCTAGACCTCTTATAAAGATCAAATATAAAAACAAAAATAACTCACCACGTTGCAGGATATGAACCTGCGCCTCCGGAGTAGTTGTCCTACGCTTTGAACATTAGGCTGTTGAGATACATATATTCATGTTACAGGGGCTAGTAGAGTTTGTTTCTTTGTGCGTGAAAACACGAAGAAAACGAATTTTCCCAGAAATGCGACCTAGGTTGATAAATTTTTCGCCTACGTATTCTAAATTTCATCGAAATCGTTGGAACCATTTTCGAGAATGCGATTACAAATAAATTTAAATGTATATTGCTTGTATAGGTACACTGGAAGTTCTGCGCTCTGTTTGAATTTCGAATGTTATATTTTTAATCGACTTCAAAAAAAGGAGGAGGTACTCTCAATTCGACTGTATTTTTTTATGTGTGTGTTACCTCAGAACTTTTTATAGGTGAACCGATTTTGCTGATTCTTTTTTTATTTGAAAGCTGGTGCTTCTCATGTGGTCCCATATAAGTTTGATCAAGATCTGACCAGTAGTTTTTGAGTTATCCTTAATAATGTGCATTTAATTGACTTCGACTACATTGATATATTATTATATATATTGAAGTCGGTTGCACAAATTTTTTAATTTTACCACTTGTTAAAACATAAGAAACTCATATATTGATAAAAATAATTTTAAAAACGGGCTCGAATGGACTGTTTTAAAAAAATGTTGTTGACCTATGATCACGGATATTTCAATGCTGTGTATGGCAGTGTAACATGAGATGAAACATGAATATTCAGGTTTTTCAAAGAGTAGCCAAATTTTAAACTTAAGTTCAAATATATAAGTAATGATATACCGTTAATGCAGTTTTTGAAACTACGAGTAAATAGGATTCCTACTTTTATTTGAAATTATTTCAAATTGAATGTGATTAATGGGCAACAACATTTTTGCCTACCGATCGACCCTTACAAATGTGTGCGTGTGCAGTAAAATCAGTTAAAATAATTCCTTACCGCGCATTTTGAATTAAAACGATAAAAAGGACAGAAAGTTTGAGATTTTTTTCATTAATTTTTCTTCACCATTTGCCTATATTACTTATTCTGAACCTTCTCTGCAAATTTGGCCGGTTATTGCAAAATAACAATTAGCAAGCAACATATAGTATACAACATATAGACCTGTTTGCATGAACCCACTTGATGAGCAAAAGAAAGTTAATGCTGATAGGTACACCACAATTTCTTTGCCCGGTATCTTTAAAAAGTAGAGAAAAACGACCAAGAAGTACCTGATACACCGCGAACAAGATAAAGTCATTTTTGGCTTCTGATAAGTTGGAGCTCGTGACCCATTCCGCACACAGTCCAGACCTCGTACTATGTGATTTCTTTATTTTCCCGAAAATCAAAGATTTAATGAGAAGTTTACATTAACATAGCCAGAAGAGGCTGTGATGACTTTCAACCACCACGTGAAAAACATGCCGCCAGACCAATTATTTTTATGTTTTTAAAAATAAAAATGGTTTGAATGAATGAAAAAGTGTTTAAAATGTAATGGAAAATACTTTGAAAGGCAGAGAATATATTAATTTACATATAAATTGTTTTGTTTATGAGTTACGCAAAACTTTTGGTGTGCCCCACGTAGTATAGGATTCGTATTGTTTACCGTTTATTCAAAAAAATGCCTCAAAAAGTTTTTTATTCTGGTTTTAAATTTTAATCCTTATTAATGATAGTAATGCACTTAAATAAAATAAAACATTTGATTTTTTAATTGCAGTTTTTATCGTTGGTAAGATTTTATAGTAATGCTGCTTGGACACCATTCTTTCACTTAATGAATAAAGTCTAACTTTGGTTGATTCGCCTCTTTGGCATTGTTTGCTTTTGTTCTTTTACCGTCTGGGCAGAAAATTGACTTTAAAAACGAGCAGTGTCTAAGTCTTTAAAAGTTTCTTTGCTTTCTTTTTCTAGCGGTAATTTCGTTATTTATACTTAATTATGTTATACGTTTAATTTTAAATACGCGAAAATTAAGACATTTTTGAAAATTTGTTCAACGTCTAATCCAATTTGCATGAAATTTGGCACACTAATTGACCATGTCTTGAAATAACACATGGAATAATCAATTATAATGTTAACTGTGTTTTGTTTACAAAAATAGTTAAAATAGATGACAGTGATCATTTATAATATACATTTAAAATAAATCTCTATATAATACATTCTAAATAAAACGAGCACAAGTGGGTGATGTGGTCAATATCCTAGATTAAGAATGAAAATGCAAATGCCTTGTCACCCCTGAGGGCTAAAATGGAATGCTTTTTACTAGTAAAAAAGTTCTCCGATTTTCTACACTCAGCATACAAAACACAGCGGCATTATTCTGCTATTTCACACTAGTATTCTGTGAAATTGTGGTCCTTTCTCAGTCGATCCAACCACTTCATAGTGCATATGACCACATCATTATTTTTGCATTTCATTAGAGCCTATTAAAAGTTCGTTTCGCAGTTTTTTATTATTATTAAGTTGTCATTAGAAAGATCCTGCTACCCATTTCTTGTTTCTATTTCCCTCTGTCACCTCTAACGACATCCACGGGATGATATGAGGTAGTGTGTATTCTTATGTCGCCACTACACGATTAAACGGCTACTAGATCTACCACTCGCAGGTCTCACTCGCAACTACTCTGGGGTTAGCGTGATCATGGGCGGTGATAATCACTTACCATCAATTTCATATCGACGGCTCCTTGGCGCAGTGGCTTAGTAATAAGTTGCAGCGCTAAGGGCCATGTACTCGAATCCCACACAGAACAAGTATTTGTATGGCCTACAAATAATTGTTCTGGGTCTGGATGTTTGCCCTTGTGAAATTTATGTATGCCCCCACGATACAGGAGAAAATCCTAGTGTAACGTTTTTTTTTTAATGAAATGAAAAATGAAATATGCTCGTTTCCCTCTTATTCTATTAAAACTATATTTAACTTCTACTAATATATTTAATTTCTTAGTTTTTTGAATTATTTCTTTTCAAATATTAAAGTGACTAACGGACTTAGAATCTACCTGATGATAATTAGGTGGATAGGGTAGCACCAACTCAGACCAACTCAGAGGCTTTTAGAAATGCCCAGAGCAAAGTAGGCACTATTTTATTTACGTGGTAGAGCAACACTGCATCTATATTATAGTTGTAGCACAAATTTGTCAGCTCGACCGAGGAAGGACTACGCTATCACAGAATACCAGCGTAAAATAGCAGCTCAATGCTGCTGTGTTTTGAATGGTGAGTGTAGAGAACCGGAGACCCTTTCCACCTGGATACGAGGCAATCCATCCTAGTCCTCAGGGGTGACAACGTATATGCATTTTGATTCGTAATTGAGGATAGAGGTCCATGTCTATGGGCCACAGCATCCACTTACCATCCGGTGAACTGTGTGCTCGTTTGTCACCTTTATTCTGTAAAAAAGGCAAAAGGACCTTTACCTCCTAGTGATTATAATAATAATAATTCTTGAATACACATATTTTATTGTTTTATTTAAAAATAAAGCTTTGAGCTTATTTCACAACTCACAAACGTTACCAGTTCAGACAATGCATTTTTGCAGTTTGTTAATTCTTATCGTACAAGATGGGTTCGACAATGCGGTAATTAATTTAGCTAAAGTCTACGGATTAGTTGAAATAATGGAGAAGTGTGGCTCTATAACTGGAAATTTCTATCCGTTGGGCTAATTTTGTGTTCAATAAGTTACTTTTTATGCCTTTTCTTAAGATAAAATGAAAAGGATGGTCTATGATGATTTTAATTGTTTATTTCAGTTTTTTTATATTTAAATTAGTGCATATTCTAGTCGAGTCTATTAATCTCCCTTCAGTGTGACAGGTTTTTCTATATGTATGCCATACATATACATTTTCGTATAGTTTTATCCGTGGTAGAGCCATGCTGCAGCTATATTATTAGTATAGTTGTAGCACAAATGGGTCGGCCCGACGGGGGAAGGACGACGCTCTTACAGAATACCAGCCTCAAATAGCAGCTCAATGCTACTGTATTTCGTATGTAGAGTTTCGAGTGTAGAGGACTGGAGACCCTTTTTGCTGGAAACGAGGCATTCCATCTTATTCCTCACGGGTGACAACGCATCTGCATTTTGATTTTGATTCATAGATGTAGATGTCTGTGCATGGCATATATCTACATACGAGTACATGTGGCAACGAGTTACCATCAGGTGGACTGTGTGCTCGTTTGTTACCCTTACCTTATAAAAAAGTGTGTAATGAATGACATACATGCAATAAATTGAAAACTTTACTTTACCTCGAAAAGAACCCTACCGCAGCTAAGAAAACAGTTGATGACCTTGAAACGGTTGAATCGATTTTGATAAAACATGTCTAAGAACCACCGCTAGAAAACCTGCTTTTAAATAAAAAAACCGCACCCAAATCAGTTCACCCGTTTAAGAGCTACGGTGCCACGGATATACACACAGATAGACAGACAGACACACATAGCTGTCAAACTTATGACACCCCTCTTTTTGCGTCGGGGGTTAAAAACTGTTATATATTACGTTTTAGTTGTTCAACTGATATACCACTTTTTATATAAATGAATTGCAGTATAATAAAAACATGCGTGAGTGTCGTAGAACACTCAGTTGGAACGAAGTTCCTTTCGTAGTATATTATTATTGATAAACGTATTGTATTATTGATTAACAAATACAAATAAATGAATTACTAGCGTCTATTAAAATGAAGCGTCATTTAAAATAGTATTAATTCTTTCATGAAAAGTGCGAGGGAGATGGATAATATTTCATCACGCTCGCACTATAGAAAGGGGTAGTGACGGAAAAATCTTACACTTTTTCTCGCTTAGCCCCTATCCGTCAAATTCGTACCGTGCGATAAGGAGCTTCGTTCCAATAATTTCGCTTGATTTGGCTACAGTGTATAAATTGCGTTCAAAACCACTTCTATTACCGTTACCTGTACAGCCTATTAAAGTCCACTGCTGAACTTAGGCCTCCTTCATAGATTTCCTCATAGGGGGAGATATTTTCTATAGTGCTACGCTTCGCAAGCGGGTTGGCAACCGCAGTTTTTTTATTTTCAGTCCTCATTTGGAAGACGCTGCTGCCCATCTTCTGACTTATTTCCCTCTGTCGCCTCTTACGACACCCAAGGCATGATATGGGGTAGTAGACATTCTTACACCACCACTATTCGGCAACTACTTCTGTTAACATTTTCTTAGATCATCGTCATCATTAACTCTTATAGCCCTTCACAAGTCTACTGCTGAACATAGGCCTCCCCCAAAGAACGCCACAAATCATGGTCCTGAGCCACCTGCATCCATCGAATTCCTTGAATGTATTTTACCAAATTTTTTTCTTATACGTGGTAGAGCCATGCTGCAGCTATATTAATAGTATAGTTGTAGCACGAATGGGTCGGCTCGACCGGGGAAGGACCACGCTCTCACAGAATACCAACGTAAAATACCAGCCTAACGCTGCTGTGTTTCGTATGGTGAATGTAGAACCGGAGACCCTTTTTACTGGAAAAGAGCCATACTATCTTAGTCCTCACGGCTGACAACATATCTGCATTTTAATTCGAAAACGAAGATAGATGTAGATGTCTATGGGCCACAGCAACCACTTAGGTGTACTGTGTGCTCGTTTGTCACCCTTATTCTACAAAAAAACATAACATCTAATGTTGTGGCTTCAGAACAGTCCCGATATAATATCCTTTTCCTAAGTATTTTCTATCCTCCCGCCTCCCCTATGTACGCACTACTCACCAATGGTGCGCCACCTATCGCCAAGAAAAATAAGAAGGAAGATGGCCGCGTATGCATAAACCGTGTTCGTTACCGCTCGTTTAAAAATACTCAATAAATAAAGTTGTAAGACTATCGTGCAATTGCTCGTGTGCGTATACATTCGAAGTGAAGTGTGGTGTCTGTGTATACACTAGAACTTCAGTATAAATATTTAGACTTCACTATAACCACGAGGAGTGCTCCAGTCTTGTGAGTATCCTTGCCTTATCTACCCAGTTCTAAAGCTATTTTCGTTTACTTCCCGGTTGGGATCATCGGATTGGCCAGCCCTAGGTCTGGTTGTTCTCTGGTTCCCAAAACCACCCACAAAGCACTTTGCGAAACATTCAAGCCGTAACATAATTTGTGGTCCTTCGAGCCGGATATCTATGGAATTCTATTTTTATACAGTCCGCTCCTTATTATGATAATATCAAGTTCAATTTCTAAGGAAAACTTTGGTATTTCAATCTATTTTTCTTATAATTGCAAGTAACTAATTTGTTTTAATTATAATCCTGCTAGACTTGAATGCGCGTTAAGTTTTTCGTATTGCTCAGACTTTGCAGACTTATCTTATTTGGTTGCGTTATATTTGCTAAGTTTATTTCGAATGTGCATTGATAGTCTTATGCTTTAAAAATTATTATAACTTGAAATTACTCCTTTGGTCTTGGAATAATAGCACTTAAGTATTAAATAAATACTTGTATATCTTTGAATGTTAAGTCGTTCGTTAATTGTTTTCTAATTAAAATAGTTAAAAACGTTAACGTTAACTTCAGTATTTGAATGTTAATTTTGTTTTGAGAAACTTAAATATTGTTTTAAATATCTATCGTTAATAATTATACTTAACATTCATATTTAATTTTTCGCTGTTATTTTATAATCATGTCGCAAGAAGAAATTAAACTTAAACTTTATACGTTAGAGCGCGAGTATGTTTTTCGTTCTATTCAAACTCTTTTCGGTTTATCCACTCAAATACGGGAAGACTCAAATTCATCTAAAGTTAGCCAATTTAAATCTAGATTTCTTAAAATTGAGAACATTCGTGATGAATATGTGTTGCTTACAGAAAAAATTAATTCGTTAAAATTGGCACTGTTTCCTAAAGAAAAAATAGATATGCAAGCGTTGTCTGCATTTGATGATATGTACTATGAAGTCCTAAGTTTTGTCGCGGAGATGTCCCTACCGGAGCGCAAACGAGGCAGCAGCCCAACGTCCGCTGACGTTAACTACACCTTTACGTCCGACACGGAAAAGGTACAAGCTAGACTGCCACAAATTGAGCTACTGAAGTTCGACGGAAAAATTGAGAATTGGCAAACATTTTACGACACTTTCGTAACCTTAATTCATAACAATAAATCAATCGCGAGTATTACTAAATTTCATTATCTCATTTCTTGCTTATCGGGATCCGCTTTAGGGATCGCAAAGAAGGTAAAATTAACTTCCGATAATTATGAGCTTGTTTTCAATGAACTTGTTAAGCGTTATCAAAATAAGCGCATTTTAGCCGTGGCGTATTAAGATCAAATAAATAACTATCCTTATTCAATGTTACTCCTAATTTCAATGATTTACAAACATATACTAATATTCTTTGTGAGTCAGTTAATGCCTTTAAGGCCTTAGAGCTAAATGACTTTGGCGATTTTATTTTATTTAACGCAGCGTTTCGCGCACTAGACTCAGATACGCGCTACCGCTGCGAATCTGAGAATAAACCAGAAATTCCCTCTTTTCCAAGTCTTATGCAGTTTCTTCAAAACTATGTAAAAGTTTTAGAAATAAATGCTAATGTTTACATTAGGGTTCAATCTTCTCAATTTTTAGGCGGTAAACAGATCAAGAATGTTTCACCGCGGGCACCGAACCTCAACGTTCCGTGCTCACTACTCAGTCTAAGCCTACTAGTTCGAAGCAGCTGGCTTCACTAGAGTGCTATTATTGTGGCGCAGCGCACAATATCTATAAGTGCACCACGTTTCAATCTTTAGACTCCAATGCTAGAATAAATATTGTCAAACAAAATAATTTATGCATTAACTGTTTACGAAAACATTCTCTTGATAAATGTGTCTCAAAAATGAGATGTTTTATCTGTAGTGGTAATCATCACACTCTGGTACACATCGACAATCAAGTTCGATCACCGACCGCGGTGACCACCGGTTCGAGTAGCGCCCACACTAACACCATTATGTTCGTGGGAGAGGCTCGTGGCCCATGTGTGGTGTTGCTCGGGACGTGCATGGTGCGTGTGCAGGACTCCAGTGGCACGTTCCACCAAGTTAGAGCGCTCATCGGTAGCGGCGCTTAGGACTGCTTCATCACTATGAAGTGCGCAAAAAGACTTGGTTTTCAATTGCGTCGATGCACCACAACTGTGGCTGGACTTGGACAAGTCTGTGTGTCAAGTTAAGGGAGTGACTCAATGCTCTATACGCCCGTGGGATTCGAATGACCCGCAATTCGATATTAATCCTATAGTCATCGATAAAATTACTTCTAAAATGCCAACCACTGATATTCCTCTAGCGGTCCGAGACTATTATAAACACTTAGTATTAGCGGATCGTGACTTTGACAAACCGTCTGATGTTGATTTATTGCTAGCTGCTGAAGTTTTTCATCACATCTATGACGGCCGTGTCATCCAACCCGGATGAACCCGGATATCCAGCTGCTTTACATAGCATCTTTGGTTGGGTTCTCTCAGGACCCACAAATGTGGAGAGTCTGGTAAAATCGGTTGGCACTTCGTTAATTACTTCAACCAATTCATTGGATAAGATGGTGAAACGATTTTGGGAAGTCGAGGAACCGCCTCATCAACATATACCTGCTCCAGAGGATGAGGAGGTCGAACGCCTGTATTCCACTCAAACTTATAGGGAATCTGCCGGTCGATATGTTGTTCCTATCTTGTTGAAGCAGTCGTCTGTTTATATGGGAGGCTCATATATAGTTCTTTGTTGCAGTTTATAAATCTTGAGAAAAAACTTTGCCCACAACCAGAACTTGAATCTCTTTATAACGATTTTATGCGTGATTATGAGTAGCTTAATCATATGCAACCAGTGGGAAAGGATATTCCACCTGGTAGATATTTCATTCCTCACCATTGTGTGATCCATCCAGAAAGCTTAACAATCAAACTTCGCGTTGTATTCAAATGCGAGTCACAAGACGACTAATGATATCTTTAAATGATATTGTTTACACTGGACCGAAGTTACAGGCTGATTTGGTTGATATTATTACTGGATTTCGGATCCATAATATAGTGTTTACATGTGACATATCTAAGATGTACAGGCAAATCTTGATTAGGCCTGAGGATCGAGTGTTTCAACACGTACTATGGCGTGAATACCCTTCTTTGCCTGTTCAAGAATTTGAACTTCAGTCACATACGGAGTCAAAAGCTCGCCGTACTTAGCGATGCGAACATTACATCAGTTAGCTGCAGATCACGGTGATCAGTTTCCTCGTGCTGCTGAAGCTCTTCGGCATCATACTTATATGGACGATATTACTACAGGTGCTTCCTCAATCGAAGCAGCCTCTCAGCTTAAAGAAGATTTGATCAATCTTCTTAATTGTGCTCAGCTAGATTTGCGTAAGTGGAGCAGTAACAGCCCTTTATTTCTTCGATCGTTACCCATGGAACATTGTCAATGTCCGAAGTCATTTCTGATGATGGTTCAATAACGCTTAAGGTTTTAGGAGTTCAATGGGATCCTAAGGAAGACTATTTCACTTACTCCGTCTCTCCTGTGAATGTGGAGTTTACGAAACGTTCAATCCTGTCCCACGTTGCTCGTATTTATGATCCGTTGGGTTGGCTTTCTGATTGCTTAATCTCGGGAATCTGATAAAGACATTATGAAGGTGTTATTAAATCGGTATTCATCCTTATCACGACTACAGCGAGTACTGGCATGGGTCTTTCGCTTCATTTCTAATTCGCGCAAAGAACCAAGCCAACGCGAGAAAGGTTACTTGACTACGGATGAGGTAAAGTGCTCTCTGCTTAACCTTATTAATATGTCCAGCGGGGCAGCTTCAATCAAGAGATGTCTAAATTAGAATCGCAGAAGCGTCTACCTAAATACTTACAAAAGTTGTCTCCGTTTATTGATAACTTAGGACTCATGCGAGTGGGTGGACGACTTACTAATTTCAACTTACCTGATCACACAAAACATCCATATTTATTACCAAAACAATCTATTTATCTCGATTAATTATTAGCTATTATCATAAACAGTATTTGCACTGTGGACCTCGCACGTTGCAATCACTAATTGTTCGCAAGTTCTGGATTTTACTGCCACCTTGTAGATCTCAACAAGGTTACAGTTTTCAACAGGTAGGGATCGATTTTGGCGGTCCTTTTCTTGTAAAAGAAAACAGACGACGTAACGCACGGGTCAGTAAGGCTTACATTTGCTTGTTCATTTGTTTATCTGTAAAAGCAGTTCATTTAGAACTCGTATCTGAACTGTCTACAGAAACGTTTCTAGCCGCCCTAGACGGATTCGTGTCTCGACGTGGAATATGTCAACATATTGTGACAGATTGTGGCACTAACTTTGTAGGAGCTAAAGATGGCCTTGAGAAAATGGTTAAATTATTGATAGATAAAAAACAGGATATTTCTGATCAATTAACGTCTCGTGGAATCTCGTGGAAACTAAATCCACCTTCAGCACCTCACTTTGGAGGCATTTTTTAAAGTGGTATAAAATCTACTAAATATTATCTCAAGAGGGTCATAAGCTCACAAGTACTGACGTTTGAAGAATTTACTACAGTTTTAACTAAAGTTGAAGCGATGCTGAACTCAAGACCGATTTGTCAGTTATCTTCTGATCCTGGCGAAATTTATGTTACTCGGCCTAACACAGATCTATTCAATTCTAAAAATCAAATCTACCCACATTATTTAGTTCAGTTCAGACTAGTTCATTGTGTGAAGTTCGAAACGTGTGCGATAATTAGTTGTGATTTTATAAATTTATTAACAAAGTAATCGGACATAATTTCCGCGAATGGAGCAAATCGAGCAGCGTGCCGTCATTAAGTACCTCCATAAGAAGGGGCTATCATCAAAAGCCATCCATGATGACATGGTCAGTACATTAGGCGATTGTGCTCTGTCATATTCATCCGTCAAAAATGGATAGCAGAATTTAAGCGTGGTAAAGAGTGTGAAAGATGAACCCCGCTCTGGAAGGCCTTCGACGTCAACTACTGACGAAAATATTAAAAAGTACTTGATTTAATAATGGGGACCGCAGATTAAAAATTAGAGATAGCCGAGATTATAGGCATCTCTTATGAACGAACTCAAAACATCATTGTCAACGAGTTGAGTTTCCACAAGGTGTCTGCGAGGTGGGTTCCGCGACTGCTTTCAGTTGAACAAAAGGACGCGATTGACTATTTCACGCGACTGTTTGGAGTTATTTGAAGCCGATGCAGATGGTTTTGAATCGTTTTGTTACTATGGACAAAACATGGGTTCATTACTGTACACCGGAAACAAAACAACAATCAAAACAGTGGAAGACCTGGTTCACCACCCCTAAAAAGGCTAAGTCGATTTTGTCGGCAAATAAGGTGATGGCTTCAGTATTCTGGGACTCGAAAGGTGTGATTATGATTGATTATCTTGAAAGGGTCAGACTATAAACTCTGATTACTACTGCACCTTACTACGTCGTTTACGAGAGGAAATAAAAGAAAACGTCGAGGAATGCTCAGAAGAAAAGTCCTGTTTCATCAAGATAACGCCCGTGTTCACACGTCAGTACAGTCAATGGCTGAAATTCACAACTGTGGCTTTGAACTGTTACCGCATCGCCGTATTCACCTGATCTGGCACCATCAGACTTCTTTCTGTTCCTAACCTAAAAAGCACTTGGGATGTCAAAGATTTTCGACAAACGACGAGGTCAAAGCAGCTGTAGACGCATATTTTGACTCTAAGGAAGAATCATTTTTTTCAACGGTCTAAATGCTTGGAAGGAGGTGGCAAAGTGTATTGAACTTGATGGTGATTATGTAGAAAAATAAAAATATTACTGATTTAGTATGTGTTTATTTTCTTGGTTAGGCCGAGTACTTTTCAGGACGTCCTTTAGTCGCTCTACCAGAACCTTCCGTTGACGATATGAATCCTAGAACACGATGGCAGTTACTTCATAAACTCTCACAAAGTTTTTGGCGTATTTGGCAAAATGATTACTTACATACGCTTCAACAAAAAGTTAAGTGGTTTAGGGGGATCACAAACATCCTAATATTGGTCAACTCGTTTCAATCATTGAACCTAATCTACCACCTAACGAATGGCGCCTAGGTCGAATAGTCCAAATCCACCCCGGAAAGGACAATATTGTCCGGGTTGTGACCTTAAAGACTCAAAGAGGCTTACTTACTAGACCAGTAGTCAAAGTCTGCCCTCTTCCTCTTGATTGAATCTTATTTTTATTATTTTATTAAGCTAGATTGTAAGTTCTAATTTTAAAATTAAATTAACTAAGTTTGGCTTTCTTTTGTAGTTTAGTGTAAGGTTATCAATGCACAACTTAGTTAAGATATCTATTTAGTTTATATTAATGTATATTCTATGAGCAACTGGGGACCTGGAGAGCTACCGGGTCGATGGTTGTCTTGTGAAATGCCTAGGTGATTTCAGGGAATGTTGTGGCTTCGGAACAGTCCCGATATTATATCCTTTTCCTAAGTATTTTCTATCCTCCCGCCTCTCCTATATACGCACTACTCAAGAATGGTGCGCCACATATCGCCAAGAAAAATAAGATGCAAGATGGCCGCGTACGCATAAACCGTGTTTCTTACCGCTCGTTTAATAATACTCAATAAATAAAGTTGTAAGACTATCGTGCAATTGCTCGTGTCCGTGTACATTCGAAGTGCAGTGTGGTGTCTGTGTATACACTAGAACTTCAGCATAAATATTTAGACCTCACCATAACCACGAGGAGTGCTCCAGTCTTGTGAGTATCCTTGCCTTATCTACCCAGTTCTAAAGCTATTTTCGTTTACTTCCCGGTTGGGATCATCGGGTTGGCCAGCCCTAGGTCTGGTTGTTCTCTGGTTCCCAAAACCACCCACGAAGCACTTTGCGAAACATTCAAGCCGTAACATCTTAATATTATCCAAATCAACATCATAATAAATCGATTGTATGATTGATGTTGTATCATGAGTAGAGAATAACAGTTTAAAAACGTTCCACTATTGGGTACATGGCTTCTCCCATTATTGCAAGAGTAATGAAATGAGAAGAGTCCACTATATTTTATATACTTTAACGCGTGTTAATGGGCTACGTACATCAACATCATCATCATTACAGCCCATCTCCGGTCCACCGTTGTACCTAGGCATGCCCCAAAGAATGCCACAAAGCACAGTCCCTAGCCACCTGCATCCATCAACTTCCTATATCTCTTACCAGGTCGTCACTCCATCTAGTAAGAGGCCGCCCTACACTTCTCCCGGTACGAGGCTACCACTCGAGAACCTTTCTTCCCCATCAATTGTTGGTTCTTCGAGCTATATGGCCGGTCCATTGCCACTTCAGCTAACTAATTCGTTGGGCTATGACGGTTACTCTGGTTCTACTGCGGGTATCCTCATTTCTAAGTCTATCACGCAGGGAAACTCCGAGCATAGCCCTCTCCATAGCTCGCTAAGTGACCTCGAGTTTTGTTATACGGCCAGCAGCTGGCTACCCTAAGTACATCCTCGAAATATATTTTTAACTGTCTGACATGCAGGTTAATCATTCAATAGAGAAAACACTACAACATATCTCAGTTTGACGGTCAAAGAGAAAAGGCGAGAGATAAAGAAGCGTGTTTGTGCAATTATACGAGTAAACCATCATGCGAACTATTTTTAGTTAGTGTGCCAAAAAAATGTAAAATATTCTGTATCTTTCTCTAAAACAGCCTGGCGTACAATGGAAAGTATTATCAGATTACAAATGTCGCCCTGAAAGGACTATAACCAACCTAAACGACTATCGTTGTCTAGATAAAGTAGTGTCTCAGTGCGCCTCTTGAAATTACAGGCATCTAAACCTGTCCCCCATTCTTATCGCGTGCAAGTCGCCAGTTACAAATAGAATTATTGCGTATTCCAGAGCGAAAACGTGTAAAAGTGTAGTAAATTAGAAATCACATTTGTTCAGTACAGAACTTATAACAAATATCAACACCGAAATAGCTACATAATTTTATTGAAGATCTTAGTCGAACGAAGTCGACGGTTTAAAAAAAGGTTACAAAAAGTTGAAGGGCTTTAATCTATGTCATGTTTACTGTTTTTTATTATCGATTATCATATTCTTGTAGTTTTCAATTGTGTAATATACAAGAAAGTTTCATAAAGATATACATAATATTATTCAAAATTGTGATAATTAGTAAACGCCACACTAGATATGCGAATAAGCTATAGCAGCATAAACAACCTTTAATCTTACAGCCGGTCACAGACTTTATCTTATTTCTGATAGAGTTTTTGGAGCAAGAAAGAGTCCGCGTTAGTCACTTCAGTTTTATTAATAAAATATTCCGAGAATTTATTTTAATATTATTTTATATGTACATATTATACCATCTTCTATATGAGACTACGAAATTTTCATAACCTTCGTCTAATTACATAACCCAGCCACAGTAGTACATAATTCTATTCAAACAAGGCCTTAATTTTGCCTTTTTGAAGACTGATTACATATTTAAAAGGTAACTATGAGTAAACATTTTTGGATTAGCACAGATATCTTCAAAATGAAAATACTTTTATGCAGTCTTGGAAAGACGAAACGTGTACTACCAAACGGATAGCCTATTTTATATGTCAAAAAAGGCACATATTAAAAACAATTAAAACAACAGAATTTCTCACAATTATTAAAATTGTATTGTGACAGGCTGCGTTTAGATTAAGTTTTAAGGTATGAGGAGCGATGAATAGCGTCACTGTAGCTGAAAACATCGTCAATCAAGTTATGTTCATAGATAAACATTTGTAGTCGTATAACAAAGTTCTGAGTAGCGGCAGTATGAAATGTTTCGTTTCTAGTAATAAAATCTACGCCTTCTTTTTTGCAAACATTTCTAGGATATGACATCTTGTCATGATTTATTGAAATCCTTAAATAAATAAAATATCTCTATTCACAAAAACTTTATATAAAGACGTATTTATAAATGTAATGATAAGTATAAAATGCTTGTCGCTTGTTCAGTAATGCTGCGTTAAAGTGTTTTTCATTGTTCTCACAGCTTCCCCTCTTCTATATATAGGATTTCTATTTGCATTTTGCGGTCCACTTCGTTCGATTCTTCTACTTATATTATATTCCGCCCCGGTTTAGCCTGGGTAGGATTAAAAATAATGTGGCGTAATTAAGATTTAAGATAATCATCAGTAAGTTACCTACACACATTATACCCCGCTATCTGACGTACGTGACTATGGCAACCGATTGATGGTGGAAAATCCAATTCAATTTTTTTTTACTTTTACAATCCAGTGTTTGACTACTAACCCACCTTTTTTATATTAAATTGAAATGAGAAACGAACTGACAGTGCACCTAATGGCAAGTGGCTAGTGCAGCCCATGGACACCTGCGGACTGGCACACGAATATGCAGCAATGCATGCTTGGCGGCAGAAATAGGTTAGAAGGTATAATGTACCTACCCAAACGGACAGACTTCTGGGCAGAAACTTAATTCTACACCCAGTAACCTGATGGTAAGAGACAAGTATCAGAAAGCGGTCATATATCCAATTATTGAAAAGGCTTATATCCATCAATGGATTTGATTTCAAAGGAGATTGTTGTGTTTTACTCACTTATTTTTTTACCAACAAGCGTTTGTATGTATAAGTTTTAAATTTAATTTAAATCTCTTTAAAACATACTAACTGTAATAACATTTAAGTAACTTCAATAACACTAAATTCACTGAACTTTTTTTATACATATATAATATATTATAAGGGTGGCAAACGAGCACACATCTACATATATCCTTGATTAAGAATCAATATGCAGATGCGTTCTCACCCCTGAGGACTAAGGTGGAACGCCTCATATCTAATATAAAAGATCTCCGGTTCTGTACACTCAACATACGAAACATAGTTCCATTAAGCTACTGTTTTTCGCTGGCATTCTGTGAAAGCGTGGTACTACCCCGGTAGAGACGACTAACTACTCTACTACGCAAAACATAATATTTAGGAGCGAAAACCTGGGATATATTATTTTTGGAACTAATTTGGCGGATGGGGGCTAGGCGAGAAAAAGTGTAAGAATTTTCCGTCATGACTCCTTCTGACGTAGTGTAGACGGCCTTGGCGGCTGTAAGGAAGCGAGATGGAATAATATCCATCTCCCTCGCACTTTTCTTATCTTGCCATGAAAGAAATATTATTTTATTTGAAATGACGCTTCATTTTAATAGACGCTAGTAATTCATTTATTTGTATTTGTTAATCAATAATATAATACGTTTATCAATAACAATAATATACTACGAAAGGAATTTCGTTCCAACCGAGTGTTCCACGACACACATGCATGTTTTTTTTTATTACAAAAGAATTTTAGCGAATTCGTTGAATTAAGGCAGTTAAACTAATAAATTTATTGACGATTAGAACCTTTATTAAAAATTGTGTCAATGTAACTACAACATTCTGGCATATATGCCGAATATAAATATGCGCCTAGGAAACTATTAGTTTTCAAAATCGATGAATCGGTACATCACTCATTCATCATTCACTACAGCTTTTTAGATTTTTACAGGCAAGTTGGTAATCACAGCTTTTTCAGTCAGGAAAATGCTGATGTCCATCTCCTGTTTCAGTTTATCGCTTCTTACGGCAACCACGGGATAATATGGGTTAGTTAGTGGATTATCTTACGCTATCACTACTCGGCAATTACTTAATTTTGCTTCATAAAGTGCAACTAAAATAAGCTGTGCTATTATTAGTATAATTTTATAGCTATGATGAGAACTAAAAGTATTAGAACATCTCTAAATACGTGAAACAACTTTTATCTCACCTGATATTAAAAAAAATTGAAAATTTTAAACTAAAAGCAATTAAAACCGTGCACTGAGTTTATAATTTGTGACTTTCAAAGATTAAGAAACTTCCGAACCTTTGCTGTATATTATTATGTTAGGTAGAAGAAACGTGTCTGGAAAGTCTCCTTTGAAAAACTTTAATTGAAATAATTTTGAAATCGTTTAGTTATAGCTATATTTACTTCTTACATTTTTCTTCTTATATTTAATTGAGCTCATAGCTCTAGCAAGATGACATAAAATAAGTTAGACGATCACTGTCTTTTAATGGCAGTTAACCTGAAATTTAAACCATATATTTTATTTTTTGCACTTATTAAGAATCAAGCGAAGCCGTGTAGTGACAGAATAAGAATATCCACTACCCCATATCGAACCGTGGGTATCGTAAGAGACGACAGACGGAAACTGAAACAGAAGTTGAGCAGCAGCATCTTCCTAATAACAATTCAAAATAAAAAACCGCGGTTGCCAACCCACCTGCCAAGCGTGCCAATTGCGGCAAAATTCTCTCTATGAGGCAATCTTTGGGGGAGACCTATATTCGGCAGTGGACTTTTATAGGCTGTAATAAATTAAATACATTAAGAATTATTTATTAATTTAATAATTTACTAAACAAATCCCACTAAATACAGAACTCTATCTACCTTAAAACAAAAAGTAGTTTATACCTAACCTTAGGTATAAATTAGAGTCAGTTTCAATAAAGAAGTCCAGTGGGAAATATGTAAACTTAAATCTTAAAGTATGTTATTTAAAATCAAATGTCAATTCTCGCGAAGATAGTGGCGCCGCGACTATTTCGGTTTCGAATTTTTTAACAGTGGATTCGGTGTTTTTAACATTTGGTATGATTGAGATGATTATTCCGCCATCTATCGGACATCATGAGTCTTTCTTAGCATTTCTCATAGTCGTGTCTTACAAGATCTAAAGTTCTTGCATTTGAGTGCTGAATTCTTCACAACCACAAGGCATTATTAGTAATGATCTATGAATGTTCATGTAATTATAAATAGCTTCCTGTGGAGACAGTTTGTGTGGCATATACACTTTTATTTTTACCGCAAGTCCTTACAACATATTGAATGAAGTAACGTCTTCTTGGCATCCTTTAATTGTTAAAACTAAATTCAAACCCAAGCATATCTCTAGATAACAAGACTTCAAGATGCTATAAGTTCATTCTGCGTAGATCGGACTAAAAATTATAATTAATAGGTAAGGATAGCCCAGGGTTATTACGAAATCAAGACTGAACACCTAAGTTATCATGTGACCACGGGTGCTACAAAACATTCGAAGCGTCGGGATTACGGGACAAATATGTTAAAATAAAAAACTATATAATCCGTAAAATCAGTTTTACTTATTCGTAACTCTACTGAGTTAAATAAAACTGTTTTATTTTGTTTAGTTTGCAACATAGATATAAAATTATATTTTTATGGTTTACAAATAAAATTCTGTACCGTTGCGCCTAAACCACAGAATAAATAATACCTAAACGTCTTTGGTTTGTTTTTATTATTATCACTGCATTCACTTTATACTTGATTGAAATAAAATAGAATACATACATAATATCTAAAATCTTAAAATCTAAATTTTAAAACGCTCTTCTATTATTTCTAAATTTAACTGAAATGTTTGGGAGCAATTTATAATATTGCATTGGTATGCAGTAAATTCAAAAGGAACGTGTGAGAGTGTGAGTGTGGTGTGTGAGTCGGCTCTACCGGGGAATGATCACGCTCTCACGGAATAAAAGCGTAAAATTGAAGTTTTGGATCTTTATCGACGATAGATATTTTAGGTATCCATGGGTCACAGCATCCAGTGGCCAACATTTTAATGCGTGCTGCATTTTGCACACTTATTCTTTAATAAGTAAAATGTTAGAAGCATACTTTTTGACAACAATACTCAAGTATGAAGCAACATGTTTAAAAACCTATAAAATAATATTTATCTTGGTATTTGTCCCAGTTTTATCTTTCTTTATATTTTATTCTTACCAGCCAATGTTATTGCTTCAAAATGAAATTGGCTAACTTATACTTTAGATGCTTCGAGAAACTTTACTTTGAGGGAAAAATATTTCCATTATTCAAGAAAGAGTTAACTAAAAATACAAATGGTTCTATCGTCTAAGAAATGGTATAAAGGAGATAAGATTTTTAAACACGTTATAATTACTCTTTGTTTTCTTTCGTAGCAATAAAAATTCCGAAGATATTCAATGTTTTATTTATTTTTTTGTATTACCCCACCGATATAAACGATATAATTTATCATTGCAACTTATAAAATTAATATGAGTTATACTAGGATGTAGTGTCTTGTCATTTTAAAGATTTTCAAGGATTTGTGAACTGGAACATATTTTTTTGTAAAACGTTACGCCCACATTAGGATTTTCTCCAGTATCGTGGATGCAGTTTAGAAACATAAATTGCACAAGGACAAACATCCAGACCCGGAATAATTATTTATAAGTACTTACAAACACTTGTTCTGTGCGGGATTCAAACCCGCGGCCCCCAGCGCTACAACTCATTGCTAAGCCACTGCGCCACTGCGCCGTCATAATAATAAATAGGCATCCCAGTTTGTAGGTAAGAGAATCCCCATATCCCATGTCATCTCGTGGGTATCGTATAATATGACAGAGGAAACTATAACAGGAAATGGGTTTTAATGGGATATCCTACGAGCAAATGAACATAAAAAACTGCGGTTGCAAACCCGCCAATCAAGTGTGGCAACTATGGCAATATTCCTACGAATATCCCTAGGCAAGGAACCTACTGCAGTTTAGTATCGGCACAGAAATTAGGTAGATTCCCCACTATAGGAGTCAAGTTACTTAGTGCCTTGCTTATTGTTAATATGGATGGTTCTCTATGTTCAGCAGCAGCTGTTTATAAATCACGGAACGGTTGCAATTACGGTTATAAATTAAATGATTGGCATAATGAGCATGAGCATAATGAAATGCGTGGACATAATGAGCTTCCTAAGAACACCTTGTACTTTTATGACTTAATATATTATGAGGTAAAGCTCGCTGGTTCTATTACAATTCGTATAAACATTGGGTTGGATAAAGTAATCAGGAAGATTTTTTTTTGCGCATATGTAACATATTATAAAATAATCTTTTGTTTATTTTCAGGTACTTCTGAATAACGACAAATCAAAAAATAGGAAAATGTTTGTTAAGACACGCATAAGGTAGGGTTTCATTGTACAGATTGCCTTTTATATATTTTTAAAGTTAGAGTTTACGCCATTTCGTTCCTGTAGATGGCGGTATAACCATTACGTTTACGCCAGACGTAAAATACACAGGCCGGCGACGGCAACAGCGATAAGGATGCGAGACATCTAGATTGCCAATCTCTCTTTCTCGCGTGACCATTGAATGAAATCCTTCCTACGACGAAAATGAACCATGTCCTATAAAGACTTTTATGGGCTATGATGATGATATTTGTTTAATTTTAATATACAGTGAGAGCTATTTTCAGATCATTTCTAGATTTTACTTCGACGAGTGACCTATCTTATAATACAATTAAAAACTATTGTAGCACGCAAGAGAAATGGACAAGCTGAACTAAAATAAATACTGTAAAAACGAAATATGTATATGCAACACAACATCACTGAAGTCAGAGATTTTTTTATTGAAAAAGTGTACTTTACAGAGCCATCTTAGCGCAGAGTCTAAGATTATGCATTTCGCATTAGGGAGTATAGCTAATGGAATCACAACTTGACGGCGAATCACTAACTTCTCTCCAAATTAGTTGTCGGTTTCCGCTGACATCGCATAACTTAAGTGAACCGCCAAAAGCTAACAACTAAATAATGATGGCACAATTCACATTCATATAATTGCTTATTTTGGAAAATTTAGTATCTATGAAAATAAAATCAATCTTCGCAAATAAAACTTTTTCCTGTGTAGAGCAGAAAAGGTTTTATGACGTCGATTGACGCCGGTGTTGAGCTTACTAAAAACCTGTGAAAGTTCACAGGATGCTTTGAGATTTTTTTTGACCATTCCAAGGCCATTCCATTATTTTTATCACGAGAGATAAATAATTTTAAAATATTATGGTGTAATAAATGATGCTCTTAAATTAACTAGGTTATATATAAAAGCAATCATTCTAAAAAGTTGTCAACGTTAAGAGTTCTTCCGGGCCAGTAATATCAATGGGTGTTCCTCCGAGTTCAATCCTTGGTCCATTTGTGTTTTTTATCTATATTAATTATTTATTTAACGCTAATGTATTATTTGCTGATGAAACTCCATTGATTTTCAAACTAAAACGACATATAGAAAAATATGACGAAGTGAATAATGCTCCAAATTAGTACATCGGTTTAACGTAAACACTCCGGTTAAGCGGGCGTTACTGCTGTTAAGTTTTAGTGCTGCTCCTAATAACCGATCTGTGAAATATGAGTTTTACATTTTTGATAGATTTTCCATCGGGTGTGTAAGTAAAGTCGAGGTTTATATGTATAGCAAAACTTAATGTTATTTCCTTTAAACCCCATCAGGACGCTTGACGAGCGAACTGGCGGTCGCATTACAAGACGCTGCTTTCCATCATTGGTCTGGGTAATTTATATAGAGTTTTTTATTCATTCATTCATTACAGACTATAAAATCCCACTACCGGAAATAGGCCTCACCGATAGATTGCCTAATAGGTGGGATTTTGCCATTAGTTTTTTTTATTATTTCAGTTGTTATTAGGAAGACCATCATCTGATTTAGATTCGCCTCTTATGACACTCACAGTATTATATGGTGGTGGATATTCTTACTCCACTACTTCACAGTATTTTATATCGAGTATACATAAAAAATAGTTATATCGTTACCTATCAGCGGCCATAAGACCTTACGTGCATTTTTAATTGCCTCTTACGTGGATTCCGTGGACGTACCACGGAATGCGATGAGGTGAAGTATTCACACATATTTATGTATTTCCTAGTTATTATTATTATATGACTGACTGGACTTGGAAATCTAACTGCGTATACAGACAGCAGTATTTGTTTTATTCTATCCTTTGTTGTAATTGATTTCCTTAAAGTAACGTCTAATTCTATTAACTAATTACTAATTTATGTGTATTTAACTTCTGAATTTTAATTCTTATCGTAATTACATAAGTAAGTATTTCATTAGCAATCTCCTCGTGCGTCGAATTGTAAGATTCAGAACTTTAGAGCCTCGGTGAACAAAAATTCAAAAACAATGTTAGCGCGCCTGTCCTGACCGCCCCTTGCGCCCTCCGGAATACAAATAGGGACTAGGAGCTGTTTTGTAAAAGGAAATCAGCGGAAAAGCTTTTTCATTTCTGTGCGGAAAAGCATTTGTTGTGTTACGGTCTGTACCCGTTTGACGGCAGTCGGATCCGATTTCATTTTATCTAAAATTTTAGATTAGCAAGCAAGTTAGTCAATCAAATTTATTTTATAAAAAAATCCGTCACTGCTCCGAACAATTTTCACTAGGAATAAAATAGAATATATTAAAAAAACTTTTATTAAATATAGATATCCGCAGTAGAACCAGAGTAACCGACATAGCCGAACGGATTAGTAAGCTGAAGTGGCAATGGGCCGGCCATATAGCTCGAAGAACCGACAACCGAGGGGAAAGAAAGGTTCTCGAGTGGCAGCTTCGTACCGGCAGGCGAAGTGTAGGGCGTCCCCCCACTAAATGGAGTGACGACCTGGTAAGAGATGCAGGAAGTCAATGGATGCAGGTGGCTCAGGACCGTGCTTTGTGACATTCCTTGGGGAGACCTATGTTCAGCAGTTGACTTATGAAGGGCTGTAATGATGATGATGATAATGAAATATAGATTACAAGAATACTTATTGAAAGTCAATTTTGCATTTACCACTGGTTCGGAAATACACCTCTGTCCTTGGAAGAAGAGAGAGAGTACCGAAAGATATTTCTCAAATCTTAATCACTGGATAAAGAAGTGACAAACATAAATTTAGTTAAAAGTTTCAGCCTATATACGTCCTACTGGGCACAAGCCTCCTCTCATTTCTGAGAGGGTTTCAGACAAGGAAATGTCCGCCGCGCTGCCCCAATGCGTGTTGGCAAACTTTACCTTTCTTTTCTCCTCGACTCCATACCAAATGTTTTAATACAAGGTTAGACTAGATTTCAAAAGATTTTTGTCGGATCCGATGTCCGAAAAACGAGAATCCGTTACTGTAAATTTTATTTACATTTAACTTAAAAAACTATAATAAAAAAAACTAAAACTAATAACTTAATTATCATACTATCCTATTCCCCGTAGTATCGTACCAAGAATGCTGGCTGCATTTCCCCGCTAAATGGCTATACTTATACTTAAAGCGAGAAAAGAACCAGCCCTCTTATCATCAGCAGCAACGACCAGTCGCGGATAGAGTTCCTTTAGGAACTTCACCGCACGTGGACCCCATGGATCGATAGTCTCTACAGCAAATGGCACAAATATTTTGTCATCTCTCAGAGACTCATATTTGCGCCACTTACCCAGTTCAGCTGCATCTGATGCCGCCCCGGCTCTAAGCGAGGTACCCCTGAGATGAGAGGCCGCCAAAGGCCCATACTAGGGCCTTAACTCTCTCCCAAGGGACCAATGTCATATTGTCGGGTCTCCTGCCATCGTCTCTAAATATTCCTCTATTATAAGTCTCTAAAATCGAGGTAACATTTATAAAGACAAGAGCCCTTCGGGTGATATCGTTCAAAGAACCGTGCCGTGTAAACCTACCAGCACTTTTCTTACATAAAAGTCCGTGGAGCTCAAACTCGCCGACGCTGCTACCACAGGGGCACTGATGGGGTTGAGAAATCGCCGCTCCTAGTCGGATTCCTACGGCGATGCGCAAGCTTTCCCCATCAAGTAATGTGCCGAGATTACTTGATGGTAAAGCGTATAACCAGTGATCTAGTCACTGGTTACACGATTTGAAGTGTTTCTGTTAGAACTAGATAAATTATTGGAATTTTTTTTTTCACATTTATTGCTATTTGGTTCAAGACTAATATTTTTAAAATTTCGAATGCATGAATGAAACCTTCAAAAGAACATCTGCATCAGAGTTTGTTAAAAATGTACGCACTGTGCTAAAGCTAGTGCCAAAGCCTAGTTGAGTAGGCTGAAATTTTGTCTTAAGGTTAAAGATTATGTGCATGCAAGCTAATTTTGAAGTTAAGCGTCGAAATGTGGAACCAACGGCAATAAGACGGATACCGTTATCCTTTTTTTGAAGGCACATGATCTTGCCCCATATAAGAATGGAATTAAATTAGTATTAACATTACCAGAAAGCATAAAATTACATAATTTTGTAATGTCATTAAGAAGTACTCTGCCGGCGTCACCGGCAGAAGCGCTTACAAGATCTTTAAGATTTTGAGGCGTAAATCCGTCCTTGCCGCCAGCAGATACATTCGAAAATGACATAATTGCTTCTAAAGTGTCTTTTTCAGAAATTTGTAAAGGTTGCATAGAAGTCTTGGGAGGCAGCAGTAAACTTTGAGAAGGCTTGACCGAAGGATGCTTCTAACGAAGGCATTCAAGGGTTTCGACATTACGAGGAGCCAGGAGTCTGAGAATAAAATACTGGTTGCATTTTTTAAGTCGCCATACATTACTTTCGACTTAACTACTTTTTTAAATCAAATTTAGGACCAGATCTAGATAAATGAGTATTAATTGGGTAATCTATATTTTGAAAAGATGTCTCTTTTATTTGAGATGTAATTGATTTATTTACACCTCTAGAAATTCTTTTAACCACTGGTACATTACGATGATAATGGTAAATTTGCTCCGAAAAAAGGGAAAAATTTGTGTCATTAGAGAAATTACTAATAGAGTTATGAATTTCTACGGTAGGCGGTGTACTTTTACTATGGCATCGTTTAATATGTATATTTAATCCCCTTTTACCTTTAAACAGCCTACTGTCGGTACAATTTTGACACTTTAGGAAATCCGGCTGTGAATGTAGCGGGGCGGAGATATTTATTAAAAAATCTAAACAGATCTCTACAGCACTCAAGTCTTTATATTACATAGCTTTATATTGACTTGAAATGTGTTGTAGCCCGCATATTTCCATGAAACACAATCATTTACGGCCTAAATAAAAGCATTTTGCTCTATAAATGAAATATTATCACAATACTGCCCAGAATTTATTCCATATTGATAAAAGTTGTATGTAGTCGTTATGCTTTGACAGCTGACAACGACTCAGCAGAAAGATTTTTGTCTAAAATCAAAAAATATTATTATAATAACTGTCTTATGTATTTATTGATCTTTTTATAGTAATTTTTTAGCCAAAATTGGCCTCTAAATAACAAAATAAAATAAGTTAAATATACGTAGCCTTTGACAGTTTTTAAGTCAAGTTCAAGTATTTAACTTACTAATTTAAGTTTTCTCTTAAAACATGTATAACAATTGTATAATATATAAGTATATGTCCCATATGGATACTATATTTATAAAGGCCTTAAGCTATTAGAAAAGGTCACCATTTGCAAATAAAAACAAAAGTTAAAAAATATGCGTGAGTGTCGTGGAACACTCGGTTGGAACGAAGTTCCTTTCGTAGTATATTATTGTTATTGATAAACGTATTATATTATTGATTAACAAGATAAGAAAAAGTGCGAGGGAGGAGGATATTAATCTCGCTTCCTTATAGCCGCCAGACAGACGGCCCGACACTACGTCAGAAGGGGTCGTGACGGAAATATCTTACACTTTTTCTCGCCTAGCCCCCATCCACCAAATTCGTACCGTCCGATAAAGAACTTCGTTCCAATTAACGCCTGAACAGTGAACATAATGTATAAAGTTTTCATTAACCACATTTTGAAGGTGCTATTTTTTGTCTAGGAGTACGTCTTAGTTGATAATACACCCTATTTCTACCTCAAGCACATCCCTTACCATGTTTTGGTCTGAATAGAAAAAAGACAGTGTCATTTTAAGCTGTGAGACATTTTATTTAGTGCATGTTCATTCATGTCAAAGAAGGCTTTACTTTTTTTTTTAAAAATTCTATGTTGTGGCGAAGTAAGAGAATCCATCATTCCATTTCTACCCATGGGTATCGTAACAGGAAACTAAGGGAAAGATCGGAAGTAACTTAAATCCTCCATTAGTTGGCGGTATACTTTTTGTGTAACTGTGTCAAATTTGCGAGACATCTGGTACGGCGATCGATAATGTGCCTGTCAAGAGTGACAATTACGGCAAATATTTTTTTACAATGCTAGACCCACGTCTAGCAGTTGAATGTTATAAAAATTGTTGTAGCGGTAAGCACTTTCTGCCATATTAAATGATTAATACACTATGCTTATTACATCAAAGAGCTAGTACATCAAAAAAACATGCGTGAGTGTCATGGCGTCATGGAACACTCGGTTGGAACGAAGTTCCTTCCGTAGTATATTATTATTGATAAACGTATTATATTATTGATTAATAAATACAAATAAATGAATTACTCGCACTATAGAAAGAGGGTCGTGACGGAAAAATCTTACACTTTTTCTCGCCTAGCCCCCATCCGTCAAATTCGTACCGTGCGATAAGAACTTCGTTCCAATTAACGCCTGAACAGTGAACATAATGTATAAAATTTTCATTAGTCACATTTTGAAGGTGCTATTTTTTGTCAAGGAGTACGTCTTAGTTGACAATACACCCTATTTCTAACTCCAAGCACATCCCTTACCATGTTTTGGTCTGAATAGGAAAAAAGACAGTGTCATTTTAAGCTGTGAGACATTTTATTTAGTGCATGTTCATTCATGTCAAAGAAGGCTTTACTGTTGGTTGCGGATGCTTTACAACAAAAAATGCTATGTTGTGGCGATGTAAGAGAATCCATCATTCCATTTCTACCCATGGGTATCGTAACAGGAAACTAAGGGAAAGATCGGAAGGAACTTAAATCCTCCATTAGTTGGCGGTATACTTTTTGTGTAACTGTGTCAAATTTGCGAGACATCTGGTACGGCGATCGATAATGTGCCTGTCAAGAGTGACGATTACGGCAAATATTTTTTTACAATGCTAGACCCACGTCTAGCAGTTGAATGTTATAAAAATTGTTGTAGCGGTAAGCACTTTCTGCCATATTAAATGACTAATACACTATGCTTATTACATCAAAGAGCTAGTACATCAAAAAACATGCGTGAGTGTCATGGCGTCATGGAACACTCGGTTGGAACGAAGTTCCTTCCGTAGTATATTATTATTGATAAACGTATTATATTATTGATTAACAAATACAAATAAATTAATTACTCGCACTATAGAAAGGGGGTCGTGACGGAAAAATCTTACACTTTTTCTCGCCTAGCCCTCATCCATCAAATTCGTACCGTGCGATAAGGAACTTCGTTCCAATAATTTCGACGAGAATTGCTAAATACGCAACAAATTAATTTCTGCTGACATCACAAACTTCCTAAACTAAGATTATCAACCGCAAAGCGAACAACTGAATAAGCCATTGTCATTAAAATAATTGCGAAGTTAGTGTGTTTGCAATTCGTTATTATTATTCTATTCTATATTAATATAGATTCATTATTGTCTCTTATTAAAAACACCAGTAATGCGTGTAATTTTGCTTTACTTGTGTGCGGATCAGATCTACTCATAGATACATACATACTCGTCAAGGTAATATAAAGCGCATAAAATGAGTATAATATTTTAAGAATGGAGATAATCTACATTAACGATAACATCATTGCAGTCTATCACAAACCTAATTCTAACATAGTCTCAAAATACTAACACAAAAAACAGTGAAACCTTTCTTTTCTATCGGCAGTCAGTTTTATGTGATAAAAAGTCCACCATACGACTTTAGTTAACTGGGCTATATATCGGTTACTCTGATACTGCTGCGAATATGCTCGTTTAGAACTCTATCATGCAGAGAAACCAAAATAATATCATAATTTGAGCCATTCCCTCTTCAAGATCAGAGTTATAATATACGCCGTAGCAAGATGGTTTGACCCAGCTAATAGCCGTCCCGTTAGACTAATGGTAGCATGTAACTAAATGACTAATGTTTTTCTTGACGAATCAATATCTTTAGTACAACTAAATTAAGTTGCCTTTAGCTATGTCCTATGTAGCGGTCATTCAGGTTGAATGCCGCACGCCCCGCCAAATGCTCTGTTCCCAGGCCTTATCCTAAGACAAAATTATGCCGTTGATGTAGGTGGATAAAATATGAATACTCGTAGGACGTCGGGTGTGTGTGTGTGTGTTTTTTTCAAAAATAGCGACGAACGAGCTAACAGTCCGTCTTTAAATTCCTTGTCACATTCACCCTGAGTACGAATGACTCAGAGCTCAGAATGTCAGAGCTATTGCAAGGTTTTAGATAACATAAGTGGATGAAAAAGAATCCATTACCACATTTGGATCCGGAAGTGTTGTAAAAGGAGATTGTGGGGAAAAAAAACCTTATAGCTTTATATTATACGGTATAATCTTGTTTACTCCAGACGTAAAATACCCAGATCGGCGACGAGTGTGAGACGTCTGGTATTACTATCGTCAAACCGTCTGCCAAGCGTGACTATTAAGGAAACGTTTCTTACAACGGGACATACCTATATCCAGCAGTGGACTTGTAAGGGCTAATAAAGAAGATAAGAAGATTTTGAAAATTGAATTGTAATTACGTAGGAATATGTGAGCAGCTAAGTAAAAAGAAATGAATGACAAACTGACAAATTTACGCATGATTTTTTTTTAGTTTTATCATGACCTATATGTGTACGATGAATGTTTTGAGTTTTATCATGATCTATATGTACGATAAATATGAATGAGTCTGGGAATTATATTCAGTTACGGTCAAATTAGGAAAAGCTATATATCATGCGATGAAAATTAATTACGGGGGACCGTGACGAATCGGTCCCTCATCGACGTCAATTGAACTGTCATTATCCTATCAGACATCAGACGTGTAGTGCCAAGTAAACACTTAAGGGTGTCACTTTATTGCCTTTGGTGCGCAATCACTTCCTTTAACACTTAAACACTCTATAGTTATATTATGACGATGAAGAAGATGAGAAGATTTATATAGCTACATAATATATAGGAATCGTTATTTATTAAAGATTATAAACATTTTAAACAAATTTTTATATGATTTGTACCCATCTGATGGTAAGTAGATGCTGTGGCCCAACATCTGCCTCTATCTAATATTAATATAATATAGTATAAGAACTATGCATGTATTTTTAACTATTGTTTTGTAAAATTAAGCTAGAAGGCTGTTAAGCTGTATGGGATAACTAAAATTTTTTTTTTTATAATTTTGTATGCTTTGTAACGTAATTGATGAACACACAGTTCACCTGATGGTAAGTAAATGCTGTGGCCCAACACCAACCTCTATCCTCGATTAAGAATAAAATTCAGATGTGTTGTCAACCCTGAGGACTAAGATAGAATGCCTCGTTACCAGTAAAAATAGTTTCCGGTTCTCTAGCATTAAGCTGCTATTTCACGAGGGTATTTTGTGAGAATGTGGTCCTTCTCCGATCGAGCCGATCAATTCGTACTGCAACTATAATAAAGCTGGCTCTACCACGTAAGACTTAGGGCTGCTTATTCTTATTTGTCTGTATCTATATTCGGGAACACAATTCTTCAATTGTTTGTTACTTCGTGTAACCGTCATTTGGCTAATATTTATCTATAGGTATATATAAAAATCAATTGCTGTCCGTTAGTCTCGCTAAAACTCGAACCTGGCTCGACCGAATCGATTCTGATGAAATTTTTTGTGTGTTTGAGTGGGTACCCTGTATGCTTTAAATTTATAATTGGACCCGGTAGGTGGCGCTGTTGTCGCGATCCAGAAATCACATGTGCGAAGCCGTTGCAGATTGATAGAATATAATATAAGAACAACTTGTTTAACTATTGTTGCACAGCTGTAAACAGTAACTGTACAGGTTTTAAACTAAAACAAACTTTATTATAATTTATACTTACGATTTTATTGCCTGGTGAATCCATCTTCATTTATTAGTGGAAAGTATGTAACATAGTTGTATAATTACTATTATCATTACAGCCTATCAAAAGTCTACTGCTGAATATAAACTATAGGGGGATATTTGCCATAGTTGATATGCTTGGCCAACTCCTTAGCCACCGCAGTTTTTTTAATTAGATTTTTTTATTTAGAAGATGCTTCTGTCCATATCGTGGTTCAGTTTCCCTCTGTCACCTCATACAAAACCCGCGGGATGATATGGAGTAGTGACTATTCTTACACCGCCACTACACAGTTGTATTTACATTACATTACACACAGTTGTATTATAACTAATTACAATTCGTGTGTTGATGATGCCGTAAGGCGATAAGTGTATTATGTAATATATAAAAAAAACATGCGTGAGTGTCGTGGAACACTCGGTTGGAACGAAGTTCCTTTCGTAGTACATGATTATTGATAAACGTATTATATTATTGATTAACAAATACAAATAAATGAATTACTAGCGTCTATTAAAATGATGCTGTTTTCGAGAGTCATTACGAATCGTCTCGCATGCAGACTCGACGACTTCCAGCCTCCCGAACAAGCCGGTTTCCGAAAAGGCTTTAGCACCATAGACCACATACATACCCTTCGGCAAATTGTACAGAAGTCCGAAGAGTACAATTTGCCACTATGTCTGGCGTATGTGGACTATGAAAAACTGATTCCGTCGAAATTTGGGCGGTGCTGCAGTCCTTCAGCGGTGCCAAGTGGACTGTCGGTATATCGAGGTGCTGAAGTGTTTGCAGTAGGGCTACGATAGCTATCCGAGTACAGAACCAGGGTACGAAACCTATCCAACTGCAGAGAGGTGTAAGACAGGGTGACGTAATATCCCCGAAACTCTTCACCGCTGCATTAGAAGACGTTTTCAAGCTACTGGACTGGAAAGGATACGGTATTAACGTCAATGGCGAGTACATCACTCACCTTCGATTTGCCGACGATATAGTCCTTATGGCAGAATCGCTGGAGGACCTAAGCACTATGCTCAATGACCTCAATAGTGTCTCCCAACGGATAGGTCTCAAGATGAACATGGACGAAACAAAAATCATGTTTAATGTCCATGTCACACCTATGCCGGTAGTTATTGGGAGCACTAAGCTCGAAGTTGTTGACGAATATGTTTACCTGGGACAAATAGTCCGACTAGGTAAGTCCAACTTCGACCGAGAGGTTAATCGACGGATTCAACTCGGCTGGGCAGCGTTCGGGAGATTATGACCCATCTTCTCGTCAGGCATACCTCAAAACCTCAAAATTAAATTGTACAATCAGTGCGTGTTACCAGTGATGACATATGGAACTGAGACGTGGTCCTTCACTACTGGCCGTATGAGGAAGCTCAAGGTCGCTCAGCGAGCTATGGAGAGGGCTATGCTCGGGGTTTCTCTGCGTGATAAACTTAGAAATGAGGATATCCGCAGTAGAACCAGAGTAACCGACATAGCCCAAAGGATTAGTAAGCTGAAGTGGCAATGGGCCGGCCATATAGCGCGAAGAACCGACAACCGTTGGGGAAGAAAGGTTCTCGAGTGGCAGCCTGTACCGGCAGGCGAAGTGTGAAAGTCCCCCACTAGATGGAGTGACGACCTGGTAAGACATGCAGGAAGTCAATGGATGCAGGTGGCTCGGGACCGTGCTTTGTGGCATTCCGTGGGGGAGGCCTATGTTCAGCAGTGGACTTGTGAAGGGCTGTAATGATGATGATTAAAATGAAGCGTCATTTATAATAATATTAATTCTTTCATGGCAAGATAAGAAAAAGCGCGAGGGAGATGGATATTATTTTATCTCGCTCGCACTATAGAAAGGGGGTCGTGACGGAAAAATCTTACACTTTTTCTCGCTTAGCCCCCATCCGTCAAATTCGTACCGTGCGATAAGGAACTTCGTTCCAATTAATGTTTGTTTGTTTGTTGCGGTAAAACTTTCTCAACTATTTACTTACACTTGCACGAAGGTTACAGGCATATTATAATTAACTTACAGTAGGTGCGCGTGTATCGTACTGACAAATTTATTTGAAAATTATATTAATAATACAACTTTAATTTCAATGAATGTATTATCATTCCGAAATAAATAAAATAACTCTTCCAAATTTAAAACGATATTTCTACAATTATTTCTTCTGCGGCAGCAACGCGCCGAGTACCAAATAGTAGTAAATAAATAAACCTGAAATTGAAATAAGCACATGATGTGGCAATCCTATATATATATGTCGTCTTTTTCCTGGGTTTCATCACAAATATATGTGTGTAGATATATATATATATATATATATATATATAATATATATATATATATATATATATATATATATATATATGTTACCTTACACGCGAAATGGTTTCTGCAAATATACACACTACCGTACCGGTGCGTCGCCCTGTGTCGCCCTGTGTCGCCCTGTGTCGCCCTACGTCGCCCTTATGGCTGACAAACTGTCGTGTGTCTAAATCGTGTAATATTATAACAATTTGCGACCTAAAACAATGTACGCCTTGGTATCACTAAATTAATTTACCAGCGGCAAATGCCAGTTGAATTCATTTTACTGTACAATAAAAATTACAAAAACGTAAAAATCTAAGCTTTAAAAATTCATTAGCGACAATGTAATACTACAAACGAGGATACCGTCCACCTAGCGTTAAGTGGATGCTGTGGCTATGGTCTGCTGGGCATGGGGCGCTCGCGTTGTTAAAAGTATTGGCCTTAATAGCCGCGCTTTATAATCATTGAACTATAATATGAAAAATAGCACACCGTGGTCGCTCAGATGAAAAGCGTTGGCAATATGCAAGCAACCCAGGGTCGATCCGCACCGACACCAATTAAATATTTAATTGCAATCTCAAGTGCTGATTTATTACCCAAAAACATTTAACCATGTTTTAGAAATACAATATTACGAGAACGTGTGAGAGTCACGGCGGACTAATTGCTGTATAGGCAATCAGTGCGCCGCGCCATATATCCTCAGAAATGAGAAGAGGCATTTCCCCAGTTGTGGGACGCATAAAAGCTGTAAGTTTACTTTCCTTTAATAAAACACATACGGTAGTACATTAAATTCAATTCCTTCAATCAACTCAACAAATTCCGTTCGATTCGCAACAAAATTAAATCAAATCAACTTCTCGAAACCTTCCTTCGCAGTTCATTGATTCCCTACGTACGATTGAGGACGATGATCCGGCTGTAATTAATTTTGTTGGAAGCTACGGATCATTTGGAATAATGGCCAATCGTGCCACTTTAATTTGTAGTTTCTGTCCGTCAGGTATTTCAGAGATTCGATCAATTCCCCTCCCTTATCTCCCTAAAGAAGTTATTGGAACTAATTACAGCACTACAGCTAAACGTACTGCAAACAGTGGAGCTTTGATCATATCATATAGCGGATTATAATACAGGCCGCTATTAAAACGTATTATTTTACCTAAAAGCCTTTTTTTTATTATAAAACTATACCCTAGAAATTCCATCCGTATCGTAATGTTGCTACTGATCATTTTACATGAACTCCACATAGACAATTATCCCGATATAGAACAATTTGTAGGCCACATTAATTTAGTGTGGGAATTGAACCCCTGGGGTCAACAGCGCCGCAGGCAAAGCGTTTAGCCACACTTTACTATCAGTTCGCCATACAAATTTTTAAATCGTTAGTTCATTTCATAAAGATCTCTTTCAGTTCACAAAAGGGCGGTGGGTTGATAAACATTATTCTATGTAGTGCCCTTTTAGAGATGTTTGTTTTATATATTCATAAATATATTGAAAAATTCAATAAAAATTAATTAAGGAAAGGAAACCTACCTAGGTTTCCTTTCCACAATGTTTTATTTCCTATCATCGATGATTCTATCTCAACATAGATTTTCCGCGTCTTCACGCGCTTGATCTCCTATGGAGAGTAATCAAAAATAAAAAAGTATTTTATTAGATAATCTGAAACGCTACGTACCCCTACTTCTTCTAATGGTCAATGAAAAAATAATAATAAATATACAGAATAAGCCAGTAAACAAAGTCATGTTATAAAAAAGTGTTTTTCTTTATAATTTGAAATAAATATTTTTGATTCGATTTATTTTGTGACAGAAAAACTTTCGCGCACAAACGTCATGTAAGGCACAAATTGCAATTGATTTGTATTTGGCTTAAAACCATTAGGAAAGTAAGTTAGTAGTTAGTATATTATTTAAACGATTAAGGTAAAATAAGAATACATTGATATAGTCTTGAATGTATGTATATACAAATTAAAAAATTACAATTGGTATAGCATAATATAGTTTATATAACTACTTATATAAATACACGTAAGCGGTTAATTTTCCCAATGTTTTTCGATTTATATTAAGTAATTTATTTTCGAGTTTATATTAGAAAAAATATAGGAAAATTTGTAGCATATTGAACAATAATTAATCAACACAACATCATAGTACAGTAGACAATATCAATACTTGTATACAGGTTTAACGAGCAATTTTCCGAGCAATCACTCCAATTGCGAAGCGTAATTGGCGCCCAACGGGGGCTAACAAGTATGATTGGCAAATGCTACGGACTGTGTTTACTTCTCAATATATTGCTTATAGATTCTAAATAAATTTAAAAGGTTATCAGTAAGAGTATGCTTTGAGTATTACTATTAAAATATTTTTTTAATTTACCTATCCTCCTATCTACGGCGCAAAATTTATAACCTTAACGTTATCTTTAAAAACATCAAATTTCATAGCCTACGCTCACTATTTACTAACAAGTTGATAAAACAAATCTTAAGTTCCAGAACAACTGCCTGAAATCACTTTCAAAAATAAATAGAAATACATTGATTTAAAAAAGAATACTACATAATAAGTTAGAAAAATTCGAAACGTGTTAGGTTCCGGAATTTTTTTACCGACTTCAAAAAGGAGGAGGTACTTAATTCGACTGTGTTTTTTTATTTTTTTTATGTGTTACCTCAGAACTTTTTTCTAAGTGAACCGATTTTGATGGTTCTTTTTTTATTTGAAAGCTGGTGCTTCTCGTGTGGTCCCATATAAATTTGATTAAGGTCTGACCAGTAGTTTTTGAGTTATCCTTAATAATTTATATTGAAGTCGGTTGTACATTTTTTTTTAATATTACCACTTGTTTTCCCTAACTTCCTTTACATTATATGATACGTATTATTATTTATTCGCCAAACAAAGGAAACAGCTCGCATATTGATTCAATATAATTTTATGCAAATACGATTCGAAACGATCTGTAAATATATTTATGCCTAAGAAACTTTAGCGTTTAAATTAGAAACTTTTATTGCAATTACAAGCTCGAATAATTTGTAAAAGCAAATTTGGAATCTTATTTGTGTGTAATTAAGAAATCGGGTAAATATTACGGGATAATTAATTCGAATTTAGAAGTATTGAAGAAAAATAATTATACAAAGTTGACAAACAAGCACGCAGTACACTTAACTGAAGTGAAAGATGGGCCTATAGAAATCTACATTTATCATCAATTAAGAAACAAAATGCAGAAGCGTTGTCACCCCTGAAGACTAAGATGGAACGCCTCGTTTCCAGTAAAAAAGGGTGTCCGCGATTCTCTACACACACCATACGAAACACAGTAAAATTAAGCTACAATTTATGCTGGTATTCAATGAGTATAACCATAATAACCACTACGTACTGCGTACTGCAACCATAATATAGCTGCAGCGTGGCTCTACCATATTCATGCATAATTAATGATTAAACGAACTTACCTGTAAGTCAAGTTCTATCATAATTATGTGATGTGTTTCGTTCGAAGAGATTAGATAACACAGGTAGTACCACATACAATGTCGCCATCTATGCACTTAGTTTAAAGTAAAAATAAAACAAGACGGTAGATTAATATTACTTCATGATTACACTGCGCTTGATTTATCATTTAGTTCAGAAATTTCATCGAGTGAAATTCTTATATTTTGAATATTTATTTTTGATAGGGTTAGGGTCCTGTGCGCCGTTATTAGTGCAATTAAGGTAACTAGTTTTTAGATATTTTCTCAAAAGATAGATTCTCATTCAGCACCCAGCTAGCGAGAGTTTCTATTAGTAATGAGGTGTCCCAAGTTGAATCATATTTGGGTAAAGGGGCGTACAGCCTAAATAAATAAACCTTTAAAAGAAATATTTTTATACGGTCATCTTCGCTGGTTTGGACTCTAGATTGGTATAATCATTAAGAAATAAACAATAATTGATATTGATGCCTAATACATGTTGTTGTTCTTGCAAAAATTATACAATTTTTTCAGACATGTATCATATTGTTTCATAGAGATGGCCGAAAAAGAAACCAATATAATCGGAATAGATGTAGGGGGAATGTTTCTTTTCAATAAAGAAGCTCGCATAAAACTCCGGCACTCAGGGTAATACGCTCATTATCTGGTAGTTGCTGGAATGAGAAATAATTAGTTCCTTAAAAAAATTTAAAATCAATGGCCAAAATCGACTCCAGGAGCCGATTAAACAGGGGATACCTACCTGGGCTGTGATAGCCATGTCTAGCTTTAACGCTAATAATATTTTTTCTTAATATTTTAAGAACAATTGAGAAACATTGATGCAATGCTACATATTTTGCATATTTTTTATTTATGCTGCTAGCAAATATGTAAATATCTGGTACACAAAGCAAAATCTGAAAATCCTATTCCATGTCAGGGTGATTAGATTTGGCGTCAGTAATAGTGTTCTCGACAGATGGAATATATAAAGCAGAAACGAAAAAGATTATATGCTTGCTTCGTATCATTGCCATAGTTTTTTTAGCAAGCTTTATGTACGAAATTGCTGTTGTATTATCTATACGTAAGATTATTTGACTATTGGATAATGTTTTGGTAAATAATTTAAGTCCAATGAAAGCAGCCATTAATTCTAAATCTAATCTAAATAATTAATATGATGCTTTCGTTCAGCGTTACTTGAAACTTTACCGTACAGGCCACGGCCCATCCCATTGTTGAGGCGTCAGAATTTCCAGACTGAATTCATAAAATTTTAATTTATTTACAACTTGATCGATGGGATTTTATCCACCAATTAAAATCTAGATCTAATTTAGGTTTTAACGAAAAATTATGACAATTTTATGACTATACCAGTCATTCATAAATTTCGTTTCCTATAAGATTAAGGAATTTGCACCTTTCGAACTCCTTAGTGTGAAGCCAGGCATATACAATAGCTGGACAAGCGGAGCCTAACGGGCCTACTAAGCGTAGGTACAAAGTTCCTGATTCTACATGTTTTAAGTTTTTTTTTTATAAGTATTTTAATATTTTGGCTTTAATATTTATAAATTCTATAAAAGGTAAACTGATTTCCATCATATTGGAATTTATGATAAATCTGGAATTTATCATAAATTCCAATACAAATTTAATATTACTAGGAGTAATGAAACCTAAGCCACAAAAAAATTTTCAATATTTTTTACACATTTGTTATAGGTGCGTGATATAAGACATAAGTCATAGATTGTTATATATATATACGAGTACAATAAGTAGTCTGGATAGTTTACTGACAGGTTACCAATAACACCAATACATCGTAACAGTTTGACAAAAAGTTTCATTATTTTTGTAATTACGGAGGATACAGTATTTATACCGAACGGGAGAACATTAATTTCCCAATCATTCCGCTTGCGCCACCGCTCTCGAGCGGTCGTGCGCTAGTGGCAAAAAAAAATTCATATAAAATATTCCTCCATATAAACCTTAAATATTTTCATGAATTGTCATGAATTTTATTATTTAAATTAATACAATTTGATTAAAAAATATGCGTCTTCATGGTTAATTGTTGACATAAAACAACTTTTTGAAACAAGTTTTGCCATTGTTCGAAGATCTTCCAATTTAAAATTCTTTGTGTTTACAAAAATTTTTTCAAATTTTTTAAATTTAGAATAAAACGTGTCCTACCGTTCGGTTCCGGTACTAAAAATATTTTAGTTATGAACTAACCATCACAGGGTTCACATTTTGAAACAGCACCTATAGACAGTAAACTATCTATCGTCCAATCGAAATCTCTTGTTTCTGATGGAGAATAGTTAAGTTGTGGAATATCATACTGATAAGGTGTTTGTGTAAAGGGTCTTTTATTCACGACAATATAGTTTGATCTGATATTATTTGTGACCATTGGTCATAGAAGAGAGATAGCCTGCTGGCAAAATTTACCTCATCGTCTAGCGGCGGCCGCGACTGTTGCCCGGACGTGACGCTCTCGATGATTGTAATTGCTGTTGTCTTGTCAAAGTTGTAGGCTCCTTTGCTATCCAGGCCTTTGCATATAGGCCCCGTCGGCCTGCAGTTCGGCGCTGGCGCTTTCCAGTTTAAATTCTTGTTAGAAGGCAAGGTTTTTGGTTTGTTTGCATAGACTCTTTGCGTTGTGACAGCTAAAGCCTTCAGCTTCAGCTCCTGATTAATTTATTGTTTTAGCAGTTCTTAATATGTCTGAAAGCTCTTGTCCAAAGAGTAAGTAATATTTGTCAACTACATCAGTCTCTTCAGTGTAGCCAGAATAAGACTACGTCTGGTGACTGAGTCCTTATGTTGTGCACACAAGATGCGTGCTGTATATATTAGCAATTTTAATATTGTTGGATCTTTTGTATCTTTAGACAATAGAACTGTAAATGTTTCACTAAGACATGCGATAGTGCTATATATTTGTTTTGTTTAGCTTGTATAGCTTTTTCGCCTTACTATATCTTCTTAACAGCACAACCTTTATCTCTGGATTCGAGGAGGGAGCGTCTATTCCTTTTACAGTTAGCTGGAGGTAAATGCGATTCTAAGAGCTCTTTATAGAGTTACATACCTGGTCGATTTCGATGCAGAAGTTGCTATAAATTCAAGGCGAATGACCAAGTCCTTCTGCATGTTCTTTCCAAAGATTGCGGTTGTTGGAGGATCTGTTCTTAAAATTTCTAGCACCATCATTAGACTGCTGATCCTCCTTCTCGGTAGGAGGTGGTTGTTCGGTCGCTGGTTGTGGAGGTTTCAATATCACTTCAGGTGCATTTAACGCGAACAGCCAATTCCGTTGTGATGTGCTAGTTGTCGGTCCTAACTCGCCCAGGTCCGCAGTTAGCATTTCAACATCCTCCGATTCGTTGATTACGTTATTTGTACCCGAACTAATGTTACAGGTATATTTTTCGTATAGAAAAGTTATATACAGATACTTCTCTTTTTTTTTTGTTTTGGATTTGTAAGGACAAAAGTAATATTTCGAGCATAATTAGCTTAAATAAACGCAAATCGGTAATTATATGTAATGTACCTAAACAGGTAATAAAAATATATATTTATGCATTTGTGTGTAAACGCACAAAAACAGAGGGTAAGATGAACTCATGGGCGTTGCATTGTGAACCCGAGTTTTATAGCGATAAGTTACAATTCGAGCATTTTAACGTTAATCCTTGTTAAAATCGGATGGCAACAACTCAAATCGTTGAAAAGTATATCAATTATTGTAATTACCTTAAGTATCAGTTGATTTATGTACTGAATCCGCGGCCGATGACGATCTGCAGCGGTGGCTTTTTAACAGTTTTCTTCAAGTTTTTTTCTTTTTTCTTCTTAATTATGATTTAAAGAATCCAAGTCGTCGTGTTTCCTTTTCGGCCTTTTTTAACGTTAAAGTTATTTAACTATAATTTAAAATAAAAAACTAAAGCACTATAATTTATACAAAAATTAACACAGTTGCAAAACGTGCGAAGTGGCGGAGCACTGAAATGTGAATGATAAATCGAGGGCAGTGCAATCATGAAGTAATATTAATCTACCGTCTTGTTTTATTTTTACTTTAAACTAAGTGCATAGATGGCGACATTGTATGTGGGACTACCTGTGTTATCTAATCTCGAGAACGAAACACTGAAGCATAATCAGCTATTTTTAACCACAGAGTAATTAAATAAAGTTTTCGTGTGGGTACAGCCGCGGGATGCTAGTCATATCATAAATAACAATGTATAATTGTAATCATTAGTACCTACTGACAGAATAAAAAAAAACTTACGTGTTTGAAGTAAGTGCTAACGTTAACGTAGGTACTCACTCACCTTTTTGTAACGCTTCTAAAAGCTACTTTGTGAATTAATTTGTTCAACTCGCAAACTGGAGCAAAATCAGAATCTCATATTCAACAGTAAGAAAATAAAACAACATATTATACTAATTTAAGCTAATTGTTAATAAAAGCCTACAGAAATTTAGGACTCGTGCTTCGGGTAGCTAGGGGCTTCACTAATATCAAGGCAATTACTGCATTGTATAACTCTTTAGTGAGGAGCCAATTACAGTCCAACGCAGTCATCTGGTCTCCACATGAAACTAAATATAGTATCATGAGAGAGTGTAGAATATATTTATTAGATATTTATATAAAAAATGTATGGAGTATACCCATTTTACCCAAATAAGTATCCTTTTTTTTATAGGATAGGGGTGACAAACGGGCACACAGTCCACCTGATAGTAAGTGGTTGCTGCGGCCCATAGACATCTACATCAAACCAAATGCAGATGCGTTGTCACCCGTGAGGACTAAGATGGAATGTCTCATTTCCAGTAAAATGGGTCTCCGGTTCTCTACACTCACCATACGAAACACAGCAGCGTTAAGCTGCTATTTTACGCTGGTATTCTGTGAGAGCGTGGTCCTCCCCGGTCGAGCCGACCCATTCGTGCTACAACTATACTACTAATATAGCTGCAGCACTGCTCTACCACGTAAATTACCTTCCTTATTCACCTTAGGTATGGTAGGATACAATGAGCTAAAAGTTAGAAGGAATTTAGCGCTAGTCTCATATATGTTTAAGGTGATGAGGGGAAAGATTTACAATCCAGATATATTGCAACAAGTGCGCATGTGTGTTCCGGACAGATAAGTGTGGCGGCGGTCGCGGCTGCTGGCTGGGCCGCGCGGTCGCACTATCAGTAAGCCGCACTATAACTAATAAGTAATAAGCTAGTGAATGAGACGCCGTTTACGCACGCACTCCATATCCTCAACCGTATATCAGAAGACATAGACCTATTTTGTTGTACTCTGGGTGGGTTCATAGTGAGAGCTCTCTTTGAAATAAGTTATGGTCCTACTGTGACGTAGATATGGTGTTTTGTGGTAGAAATAAGTACATATGATCAATAATTATTAGATTGTAGCTGTGTAATTGTAATTATAGTTTGTAAAAATAGTTGTCTACATTATCGCATTAGGTGATAAACCTGTAGTGATAATTGTATAAAAGTTAAAGTTACAGCCTATATACGTCCCACTGCTGGGCACAGGCCTCCCCTCATTTCTGAGAGGGCTTTAGGGCAAGGAAATGTCCGCCGTACTGCCCCAATGCGTGTTGGCGAACTTCACATGTCTCCGAATTTTTTTTTTGCTTATTTCTCAGACATGCAGGTTTCCTTACGATGTTTTCCTTCACCGCCGAGCACGTGGTAAATCAGTACTTAAAATTGCAATTAATAATTTCATTGGTGCCGGCGGGGATCGAACCCGTGCCGTGGTAGCTCAGATGGTTAGCGCTCGTAAATTTCACAGTACGCGAGCAACCCGGGTTCGTATAGTGGGAAATAAATAAATAAATAAATTTAAGCTTTTTTTCCTTTTAATTTTGTATTTTTTTTTTCAAAAAAACGTTACCGCTGAGTATAATTTTTTCGTTTATCGTTTAGACGGTTTACAAACACAAATTACACGAAAACTTACATACAGAGACTACACTAACTAACTCCAACCATCAGGTGAGGTAGTAGTGAGGCTCTGGCTTGTAAATATAATCTTCTATATATAAAAATCAATTGCTGTCCGGTCTCGCTAAAACTTGGTAAAATGGCTTGACTAATTTTGATATCATTTTTTGTGTATGTTTGAGTGGGTCCCTGGATGGTTTAGATTCACAATTGGACCTAGTAGGTGGAGCTGTTGTCGAGATCCAGAAATCACCCGTGCGAAGCCGGGGCGAATAGCTAGTAGTAGACCCAGAAATTGTTTGTAGATCATACAAACACTTGTTCCGTGCGGGATTCGAACCCGAAGCCCCGCGACCAAACGCTTAGTCACTGCGCCTATATTATACAGGGTTATTTTTCAAAGAGTAGCCAAATTTTATACTTAAGTTCAAATATATAAATAATGATATACCGTTGTTGCAGTTTTTGAAAATACGAGTTAATAAGGCTTCTACTTTTATTTGAAATGTCTGAAATTTTATTATATACAATATTAAAAACTATAATAAAAAATAAAAACTAGTAACTTAATTATCATACAGTCCTACTCCCCGCGGTATCGTGCCAAGAACGCTGGCTGCATTTCCCCGCTGAATGGCTATACTTAGCCGTTGAGCGAGAAAAGAACCAACCCTCTTATCACCAGCAGCAACGACCAGTCGCGGATGGAGTTCCTTTAAGAACTTCACCGTACGTGGACCCCATGGACCGATAGTCTCTACAGCAAAGGGCACAAATATGTAGTCACCTCTCAGAGACTCATATTTGCGCCACTTACTCAGTTCAGCTGCCTCTGATGCCGCCCCGGCTCTAAACTGAGATGAGAGGCCGCCAAAGTGTCTACGCAAGTAGCATCCCACACTAGGGCTTTACCTCTCTCCCAAGGGACCAATTTCATACCGTCGGGTTTCCTACCATCGTCTCTAAATATTCCACAAGGCTCTAAAACCGAGGGAACATTTATAGTGACACAAGAGCCCTTCGGATGACATCCTTCAAAGAACCGTGCCGTGAAAACCTACCAGCACTTTCCTTACATTTGAAATTATCCCAAATGGAATGTGATTTATGGGCAACAACGTTTTTGAATACCGATCGACCCTTGCGAATGTGTGCGTGCGCAGTAAAATCAGTTAAAATAATGCATTATCAGGCATTTTAAATTTAAAAGATAAAAAGAACAGAATGTTTGAGATTTTTTTAATTAATTTTTCTTCACCATTTGCCTATATATATTTATATATATTATTTCTAGATTATTAATATTAAAAAACTTAAACATAATATTTTACAAAACAGTCTTCAATTTCAGTTTTTGCTACTCTTTATTGGGCACAGAACAGACGGGTAGTATTCAATTCGCGATTTTGCCAGGTCTATTGAATTTACTTCTTACTTAACTTAGACGCACAAAAATTTTTAAGACAATGTACACGCGCTTCTGTTCACCCTCTTTTGCAATTTCGGAACACTTCTTTGAATACTGATAGGTATTTCAACGTCTGTGCGTTTATTTGATAAAAGTCGTTTCGTGAGTAAGTTACTTTATCTCAATGATGATCAATCCGCTTTCTTTACACAAAAAGTAACAACTTTTGATGTATATTAATATTGCTTACTTAACAACACAATTACAAGAAAATGCAAATGCTTTTTAACCTACTTCAAAAAGGAGGCGGATCTCAATTCGACTGTATTTTTTTATGTGCGTTACTTCAGAACTTTTCTTTAGGTGAACCGATTTTAATGATTCTTTTTTATTTGAAAGCTGGTGCTTCTCATGTGGTCCCATATAAATTTGATCAAGATCTGACCAGTAGTTTTTGAGTTGCCCTTAATAATGCGTATTTAATTGACTTCCACTACATTGACGATGTTCTCATTTTATTTATATTGAAGTCGGTTGTACAATTTTTTTAATGTCATCACTTGTACAGCACCAGCTAGCTGTGCTTCGTACCTTTTAATTCAATAACCATTCATTTATTACAGCCTACCAAGTATTGGATTTAATAGGCTGAACACAGGCCTTCTCATAGATTACCTCACATTGGGGATATTTGCCATAGTTGCCAGGCAGCACTTGGAAGGCGCGAAAGCAACCGCAGTTTTTTTTTTGTTATTATGAGCTGTTATCTATCAGAAAGATGCTGCTGCACATTTCATATTTCACTTACCCACTGTCGCCTCTTACGACAAACGTTGCTGTGTAAGAGAATGCACTATGTGCATTCTCTTACACAGCAACTACATGCCAAATATCTATTGCTACTTTAAAAAACAATCACTTTTTGATTGCCTACCCTCCTCCTCATCATTAAAAAAACGGTCTATGCTTGGATAGCAGCAGATTGTCTGTTATAATACCATGCGTATGATCACCGGCAGAGATATCTGCATCGCAATCCTAAGTCAAGAAGAATGATGGGTTAGCATGGTACATTACATGCATCGAGAACCTTATATATATTAAATACGTATATACTTTATGAAAGAAAGACATGTTTTGAGTTAATCAGATCATACAACCCATAAATAAACTTTTAATATGTTTAACATAGACCTCTAAGAATTTACCTACGTCCTAAGAGAATTTGTTGTAATTACCACACTTGGCAGTCGGATTGACAGTTATAAGCTTCTAGTACCTTACACTCTACTCCTCGTCAAAGTTACTGTATTTTAGCATTATATTTTATAATTATTGTTACAAATTAATATAGGAATAATCTCATATAGAGACCACTAGATTTCCCTAATAATATTTACCTTATTCCACTTTTACGTAATCCAAGCACATAGGCTGAGAAATGGTGGTTGTTTTTTTACTTCGCTACATTATTAATAAAGATTTTGGTCATAGTTTTTATTGAATAAAACTAATTTTAATTTATATTTAAATCCCGACGTTGCAAGTGCTATACAGTACCCTTAGCCACGTGTGAACCGAGGTTTTCAACTCACTGGTGTCATAGTTAACATGGTCCAATCAACACAGAACCAACTTACTGTACAGTGAAGAATTGCAATGATGTGCCTGGGGATCGAGGGAAAAAATACTTAGCATGTCACTGTTACAATAAATATTGTTTATTTTTTTTAAATTACTAAGTACTATTCATAAAAAATAGAAAATATTACCACAAATTTTATGACAATTCTATCGAGATTCAAGGCGCAATTTGCGCTTAATGAATCTGTATACATTTGTAACATTTCTATTAGTAATTTGGAATGTAAATTACCTGCCTTACTCGTCGGCCGGTGGCATATTTATAATTACAATACTGAATAACGGAAGTCGTTCACATTATCTCGATATCGTACATATTTGCAGCAAATAACGCATAGAATATGAAATACTATGCGTTAGTTTTAATTACTTAGAGCCTATTAACCTATAAATCGTTTAATGGCATTCTATTCAGGACTAAATAATTAAAGACCGTATTTTGATAACGCAATATAAGAATTATACATTTTTTAAATCGTGTTTAAAAGAGCTTTTCATTCTTAAAGGCCTCTGTGAACCTCTGAAACCTCTGTGAAAAAACCATATTATATATATAGACAGATAGAAAGATCTCTAAATGGCAGGACTACTTTTCTGACCAGGAGTCTGAGTAGATATTTCTGACGCCTCCTTACCTATTTCTGTTGCCAAATAGCATAGCTATGTTCTGGTCTGTAGTGTATTTTAGTTCTCAGATGTGAAAACGCATTTGTACCTTTCTTTGTTTGAAGTTGGCTCTAGGTTTCCATATACAGCAGGAGTCACTTACCATCAGGTGCACTGTAAGTTGGTTTGTCACTTCACTTTTATAAAAAAGGGGTAATTTCATAAATATTCTGTTTTTCTAAATTAGTAAAGCAAAATTATTCTAAAGTGAATTTACAAAATTGTTAAAAAATTATCATATTAAGTATTTACTCTAACACACAACTTTTTAAACAACCTTAAACGCGTTAACAGGTGTAATATAAGAAAAACAATGAATTTATTACTGTGTTTTCCTCGCGCTGCCTGTTGGAAATACCTCCCCCATAGATTAAAATAATATAAAACTGTATGCGGGTATGAAAACTGCTGCCGCCCATCTCCTGTTTCAGTTTCCATCTGTTGCCTCTTACGACAACCACGGTACGATATTATGGTGTAATGCCAGTACACGGTCAAAGAATAATTGGTCATGGTTATAAAATTATTGTATTTTCGTATCTTCGGTCGGAAAAATAAAGGAATTTATATGAAATGAGACAAAAAAATCTTTTAACAACTTTATTTATGTAAACCTCATCATTTAAATTGTTAAATATGTTTGTTTGTCAAGATGCTTTGAAGTACTTTTGAAGGGTAAGAGGTACAGTACCAGGCTGTGAGCTATTTCATCTTAGTCATCAGGTGATAGCAGATGTGGCACTGTTGTCAGCTGCCGGTGTCCACGGGCTGCATACTGTATGCTGCCTAGCCACAAACTGTTAGATGGACTGTTAGTTCAAATAACTTAATTTTCTACTCGAATATAAAAAAAATCATGTCAACAATTGATAAATAAGAATTTAGTAAACGAACATGATATAACTTGGTTCCTAATTATTTTTTTTATTAAAATGATGGCAGTATATAAACATTACGGATGTAAAAGACGTAAGTACTCGTACATACAATTCATTCAAAGTTGTAACAAAATCGGACTTCTAAAAAATCTTTGACTTTTATGGACAATCATGATAATCTCTGTTCGTCTTTAGTTCGTGAATCATGATACATCTCATAATTCTACACTTCAAACGATTTAGTTCCCTTTTCACTGATAACAAGGCATTCCGTCTTCTTCTTAATTCTTAATCAAGGATAGATTCATTTGTCTTTGAGTCACAGCATCCCTCACCATCATGATGTGTTCTGTGTGCTTGTTTGTTACTTATACTGCTTCTGCCATATTAGCTTCAGTTAATGCAATGAGACATTTTATTATCACATACTATTCTACTTAAGTTATATTATATATTGATCGAAGAACTGATGTTTACGTAGCGTAAAATTATTATACCTATAACGTTTTAAATATTGTCAACAACCTTTCATTCTTATTGTTTATTTGTTTGATAATCTTTTTCTGCTTATTTTGATTCTATAAGAGACACATTCAACTATTAGTTGAAAATATGGTATTGTTAATAGGGGTTTTTTTTTAATTTTTTTATGTGCTTATGCTGTCAATACAAAGTCTTATAAATTAAATATGTCGTCGTTTTGTTTATGTCACCTACTAAGTTTAATTATCAAGAATAAATAATTTTTCCAACAAAAATTAAAACTTCTCGTAAATTTCCTAAGTAGGTGGCGGGCCAGTCCTGGCGTTAGTGGATGTTAGGGAGGTGTGAGTATCGATAAGCTGTTATGTGTGATTATATCGAGAAAGAGAGAAATAAATAGAGTGAATGAGATGAACATTTATCACGTTGCGGTCCGCCCATCTGCAGACCTTATTTAGAATCGAGTGCCAATCCGCGCGGTCATACCGACGGCTGATTCCGCAAAAACTTATTCTTACATCATAAATAATGATGTTTTTTCCTGGCTGACATCAACGACAATGGTAACTTCTAAATATAAAAAAACGTTGCCTATTTAATTTTTTATTTAATTGTAAATTATTTTTCAAAATTAACTATTGTCTAATAATATAATATCACAAAGGTGCAACCCTACTTGTTAATATAAACTCACTATATTATATCATGTCATATCGTGGCTATAATACTAGTGATATGTTAATGTGGTTTATAAATTTAATGCGAATGTAAATTTACGTGCGTGTTCATATTATGCAAACATTTCAAAACTTTGGTACACCATTTCAATCTAGTGTATCGTATATACATATAATATTATCGTATATAAATGTAGGGGCTTTATATTTGTTATTTATTAATATTTACTATATATAATGAAATAATCTTCTCATAATTGGCCATAAATGGCTTATGTTTTGTATAGTCGTGTAGAACGGTGAATGATCAGAAATTACTTTGCCAGGTTATCGTTTATTTAAAACATCCTGAAGCAGTAGTAAATACAAAAAAAAAGGTTTTCTTTTACACAAATTTAACAAGCAGCTTCTTGACGTCTTGAAAGAAAAGCCTCCGAACATAATCTTAATTATCCCATAGATAAGCCGCACCACAGCCCTCGCAACACAATGTAAAGACTATTGCTTACTTAACAACACAATTACAAGATAATGCAAATGCTTTTATAATCTATACCAGATAGCTGTGCTTCTGGCGAAGGCAGTAAATTAACTCAAATAAAGACAACATTTGTACACCTCGACAGCAAAGACGAGTAAGCAAATGGATCTCCTTTAAAAGTAAAATATAATTATGCTCTACTGTTAACAAAAACGCTATGCTCTCACATTTAATTTTTCCGAGTCTGGAACTCGCTCTTGTGCAATTTATGTATGTAAACTGCCTCCACGATACAGGAGGAAATCCTAGTGTGCGTAACGTTTTTTTTTTTAATAGAATCTAGAACTAGAATTACGAGTAAGTCAGTCTATCATTCACACATGAGATAGAAGGGTAATCTATCGTGACTGCATCAGTCTTTTGTGCGTCCCTCTGTTAAATACTGGGCCTTCACTTATTTTTGAGAGGGTGATTGAATTGAAGCTGAGACGAGTCCGTCGCGCTGGCTCCACACGTTATTCAAACATTTTAAATTCTTAAACATATCGGGTTTCCTCACAATATTTTATCTCACCACGGATCACGTGGTAAATCAGCACTTAAAATTGCAATTAACAACAGAAGACAAATTTTACTTTATTCTTCAGACGATTGGTTATATATATTGTCATCAAAACCATTTAAGAGATATTAACGGATAACGATGAATTTCTTTTTTATTAATGTAAGTAACCCAAATATTTATCTTGAATTTTAAATTTTATATCTTATTTATTTCTTTGTTAATTGATCATCATGATGACGTGGAATACTTAGTCAGGCCCTCTCCGTGAGTTACGAATGATGCCTTAAAACCAATAACTTTATCAGAGCCTTCAACTAATTTAGTGAGCCTTCTACTAATTGAGTGATGTGGGTCAGATCTTGCAACTGAATTTTAAACCAGCTCCAAATTTAAGCTGAAATTATGCACACAAAGTGCTGGTGACAATACAATCTAATATACCCTCATACCAATAGAGAAAGAAGCAGAGCGCTGCATACATTTCAAGTGATGCCGAAACCATGCTCAACTTCTTGACATACACTCATGCACAAGTCTTTCTTCTTTCTTCCATTATCAAAGCCCGTGAAAGTTTATTTATGAACACATACATATGCACTAAAACCATATACTTGGTTGCAAATTATTTTGGATGCATACGAGTACGTGAGTCTATCTTCTTACAATAAGTTGAACATGGTTCTTGCGTCACTTGAAATGTACGCAGCGATCAGTCTTTCTTTCTTAGGCCTGGGAGTATATCATATCAGTTATGTAATTTATCAAAATGGCCGCCAATTTGGGGTGAAATATATATTATTTATACTCCTTGATATGGATATCAAATGAAAGGGTTTGACAAACAGAATATGTGACGTTATTCTAATTTCAGTTTGGTATGAATTTGGCGGATGGCCTAAAACGGCGGACTTTATAAAAAGTTGTTTTTTTTTAATATATATATACTATTGATAAGCATAACATTCTTGGATTTTCAACGAAACCATAGCGACGGTGGCTTGTGACGCCCTACGATAGTGTCATAATATCTTTGTTTTTTCATCCGACCCGTCTCCCATTGTATCGCATGCTCTTATGCACATTAAAAATATAAATATTTCTATGGACATTGATGAATGTCTTTTGTCATAACAACACGTTGGTCGAGAAGCAAACTGCAAGGTTACCGCTTACATCGAGCTCTTTACTTCATTGTCTTTTCTTATGACGCTTGTGGTAAGAAAATTCTTAGGGATAATGGTTGCTCTTGTAATGCTACTACTCAATTTTTTTTTGACATTAAAAAGCAAGTTAATATTTTGTCTAGTATGTATGTCCGTTTAAAATAAAATAAATTTGACTTAAAGCAAAATAGGAATGCGGCCATATACTCGTAGCTTGAGGAACTGACAGCCGATATGTAACAAAGCTTCTCGAGTGGCAGCCTCGTTTTGATAAGCAGAGGGTAGCCCCAACTGGATTGAGTGACGACCTGGTAGGATATGCGAGAAGTCTGTGGTTGCTGATAGCTCAGGAACGAACTTGTTGCTTGCAGTGCCGCATCCAAACGTACTGGTATAGCGTATATAAATGTTATTGAGCTATCTATGGACTCAAAAATATCAAATTCTTGTTGATTTTTTCGTAGCTCCCAATAAATAAAAATAAAAAAATATGTTTTAAGTAAATATCACGTTGACGGTGCGTTGTATTATGCTCATCATTAAACTAATATCAACGAAAACAAAGGACAAATAATTCCAAAAATGTTCTAAGACATTCCCCTACTGCGTGCCCGAGGCTTTGCTGGATACACAAATCAAATTACCGGCGCATGAATTGCAAATTGAGCATTATTTTCCTTTACACCTTTTCAAGATATGTTAAGCTACAAGTTAAGAAAAGTTGTAAAATGTCCAACACCCTCACCTCTACTTAAACAACAATAAATATCTTTGTCTTTATATCTTTGCTTTTTTAATAAAATTAAGGTAAAAAATGTGACAAAAAGGCACACAGTTCTGTAAGAGCGTGTTCCTTCCCTGGTCGAGCCGACCCACTCGTGCTGCACCCATATATAGCAACGTAGCAATAAATATAGTTATTGATATAGTTTTTATTATTTATTTAAAAAGGTTTTTGTTTATTAACCGACTTCAAAAAAAGGAACCGATTTTGATGATTCTTGATTGATTTTTTATTTGAAAGCTGGTGCTTCTCATGTGGTCTCATATGAATTTGATTAAGATCTGACCAGTAGTTTTTGAGCTACCCTTAATAATGCGTATTTAATTGACTTCGACTACATTGATGATGTTCTCATTTTATTTATATTGAAGTCGGTTGTACAATTTTTTTTTTTATTTTACTACTTGTTTGAACATGTTAACTCAATCGTACCCTATTTACTAATTACAATTTAAAAATCATCTGATAAAAGACTGAGATGCAATTCATAGTTATAATCAAGCTAATTAAATTTCATCCTTTATTGTACAAAACAGAATATCCAACCATTGTATCACATCTGCATAGCTTTGCAACATACAAAAATGGAATCCTGAAAGCCTTGAAGGTAGAAGCTTTGGAGGGTTAATTTAAAACAATTCCTTATGTTCACCAAGATCTGCCTGGACGCTGCATTTACATCTAACAAGATGAAGTTGTTATATGAACTTAATATTATTATATAATGCAAGCGTTTCTGTGATCCCTTACACTGCCTGAGGGACATTGCTTATTCGGAATAATCCTTTTAAATGTTCTATGAGTTTAAGATATGTGACCGAAATTCCACACATAATACTTCATTTACATATAGAGTGAAGCCACACGATGCGATGCGGCGTAGGCACGGTGCCGCACCGCAATGATATCGCCGTGTCATTAGTATATTAATATTATTAATTTAATTTATACTTTAATTTATTTAATATATTACCAATGCTAATTACCATGAATCAATTAAAATGTTATTGCAAAAAGATTTAGTAAGACCCTTTAGCAGCAAACTCTTTTGAGTATTCAGAGGAGACGCGCTAACTAGGGAGGCTCGCTATGACATGTCGCTGTCTAATATTGAAAACTGCTAATATGTATTACAGCCGCATAGTTGCTGCACGGTAATATTACACGTATTACTTTACTTTCACCAATAATGGGTTCCTCAGCTGGGTACAGGTCTCCTTTAATTACTGAGAGGGTTTTAGTGCAAAGAAGAGTCCGCCTCGCTCTTGAGTTAAATGCTTCTTGGTAGACTTTGCATGTTCCTTGCATGTGTTTTTTTTTAATTTTGCCGACGTGCAAGTTTACTCGCCACAATTTCCTTCAACGTAGATCATGTGATAAATGAGCACTTAATTTCATTAGTGCCCATGAGGTACCCCGGCTCTTATCGAATAATAATATTTATCAAGAAATTACTCATACAACGTTTTTGGATAAACAATATCAAAAATTTGAACCTATTTTATCATGTGTGCATGCATAAACAAATTATTTTTTTTAAATAGAAAAAATTACCAATTTTTTTCATATCCTGCATTGTCATTCAAATTTGAGCTATATTCGTAATCAATTAATAAATTCTATCCGGAATGACGGACAGACAGACAATTATTTACGATAGATAGAGAATTAGATTTTTTTATTTCCTAGATAATTTTAGAGATATTCTACATCATAGTAACAATCTCGAATCTTAAATCCTCAAACTTACGTAAAAATAAAATAAAGGTGAGTCATTTTAATGGCAATAACCGCCATAAAAGTCGTAAATGCTTATGACTCTTATAACTTCAATACAAAAAGTTGTCTCGACAAGTGTAAAGTTTTCCAATTTACCGACGTCAAAAGAACTTTTATGCGCTCATAATCTACTTTTTTAGTCTTAGTTCACTAAGGAAAGAATTTTTATTTCTTTCTTAGGTAAATTAAGACTAAAAATAAAAAATATTGTTCATAGAAACTTTTTTTGTCAAACGCGCATTTTATTAATAGTAACTTTGTAATATTGTTTTTCCATAAATTGTTGTATTGGTGATTGATTATTTTTTATACAAGAAAATATGACAAACGTGTGCTTTGTACACCAAATGATCAGTAAATGCTAGGCCACAGAACACAATTACTCTCAGAATTAAATACAGATGAGTTGTCATCCCCGATAATCAAAATAAAATGCCGCATAGTGCTATTAAAAACATTTAATAAGTAGTAAAAGCTGATTTCAAAAAACTAAATAGAATAAAATTATTTTATTTTATATTTTAAAATTCTGAACTAAAGCAAAACGCTAAAAACGTCTTTTTAGCGTTTTGCTTTAGTTGTTATACTATATTTCTTTGAAGTAGATTTTAACTTTTTATAAAAAGTACTTTTTTTATAAAAAGAAAAAGCCGACTTTAAGGATGAAGTTTAACTCATATGTGCCTCACATCGAAATCGGTTAACAATTGACAAAGACATCGCATAACATACATACAACAAAACATAATATAGTCGATTGTAAACCTCCTCCTATTTTGATGTTGGCTGAAAAAGAGATTTTAACTCCACACCTAAATAACAAAAGTAAATGCCACTGCTGAATATAGGACTCCCACATAGATTTCCTCATAGGAGGGGTATTTGCCGGGTTGGCAGCCACATATTTTTTTATGAGGGTAAACGAGCATGCGGCTCACCTGATGGTAAGTGTCGACCGCCGCCCATGAACAACTGCGACACCAGTGGAATTGCAGGTGCGTTGCCGGCCTTTTAAAAAGGAGTAAAATCTTTTCTTGAATCGTTATCAGAAAGATGCTCATGCCACTCTCGTATTACATTTCCCTCTGTCACCTCTCACTCCACAGGATGATATGAGATAGTGCAATCTTTTACGCCGCCATTACACAACGTTGTCTTTTGCTAAACACTTGTAACAACCTGATAGTAAGTGACTACTGCAGTGAATGGGCATCTGCAGCAAACTTTATACAAAGAGGCATTCCATCTTAGTCACCTCTGAGGACTAAGATGGAGTGCCTCTCAGCCTGTAATTATACTGGCTCTCCTTACCCTTTAGACCGGAACACAGCACTTACAAGCACTGCTTTTTGGCAGCAGTAAGAGATTACTGGGTGGTCCTACCCACTACCCAGACGAACTCCTCCCAGGCAGTTTCTATTTTATTCTATTCTCCCAGTCCCGTATTTAGTAAACGAATTTCCGTATTGCAGCTATCACCGCCTACGTGTTAGTTTGTAGCCGTTTAACTCTTGCGTGCAGTGTAATTTTGTCGACTAGCGTTCCATTTATTCCAAAATACTCCTAATTCTGTTCCAATGGTACACATTTTCGACGTTGGCTGTTTTGTCTAGTTGGATTAACAAATGAACAGTGTTTACAACATACAACACATTATGGTACACTAATGAGCACAAGCTCCTTCTTTAAAGCTTTAATAATGTGTTTTATTTTGTGAGGGCTTGCTTATAAGTAATCAAATATTAACCGTCTTTATTGCCGTGTAGTGAAGGCGCGCCGATGCACCCACCACCTCATATCACCCTGTGGATGTCGTAAGAGGCGACAGACGGAAACGGAAACAGTATCTAAAATATAAAAACATGCGTGAGTGTCGTGGAACACTCGGTTGGAACGAAATTCCTTACGTAGTATATTATTATTGATTAACAAATACAATTAAATGAATTACTAGCGTCTATTAAAATGAAACGGCATTTAAAATAAAATAATATTTCTTTCATGGCTCAGAAAAGTGCGAGGGAGATGGATATTATTCCATATCGCTTCCTTATAGCCGCCAAGGCCGTCTACACTACGTCGGAAGGGGTCGTGACGGAAAAATCTTACACTTTTTCTCGCCTAGCCCCCATCCGCCAAATTCGTACCGTCCGATAAGTACCGTTCCAAAAACTACAGTAGTATAATTGCAAACATTAACGGTATAATGATGCATTGAATGGACGTGGAAGCATGATTGTACTGATTGCAACATTCTCTATTTGCTTTTCTTTTTTTAAGCGTTACCCAACACCACACTAGGATTTTCTTCTGTATCGTGGGGCAATGAATGAACATGACCCAGAACAATTATTTGTAGACAAGATAAATACTAGTACCGTGCAGGATTCGAACCCGCGGCCCTCAGCGTCGTAACTCAATGCTTAGCCACTTGTTCGTGGAGTCGTTAAAACTAGTATTGCCAGATCGCAGGAGATGTAACGAATAATGATCAATTTACAATTCAAGCGCTTGTAATTTGATTTATCGTACCTATTGTGACTGTCTGCGACTACTGAAGACCTCTTTGAACAAGATATGAATTAGGCAAACGAATAAAACTTACGTTTTTGTCAGTTCTAATTTATTATCTACAAGCATTGTCGCTGTTTGTCTGGCTTATAAACCATACTTAATTTAGATCTTATCACCAATTTATATGAAACAAATATTAAAATATTACATAACATTAAAAATATACAATAATAAAAAACTATAAGAAAACTAAAACTAATAACTTAAACTATACTACAATATATAAGTACACACATACTTATATATTGAACTGAATAAGTGGTGCAAATATGAGTCTCTGAGAGATGACTACATATTTGTGCCATTTGCTGTAGAGACTATCGGTCCGTGGGGTCCACGTGCGGTGAAGTTCCTAAAGGAACTGTATTCGCGACTGGTCGTCGCGAATACGCAGCCAGCTTTCTTGGCACGATACCACGGGGAGTAGGACTGTATGATAATAATTTAAGTTATTAATATTAAAATAACTATATTTGATATCATGATAGTATTTATTGATTTAGTATTTATCATCCCAGCTTTGATTTCGGTCAAGCCCGCAAATTTGATTGCTATTGAAAGTTACCAAGAACGCAGGACACAGAACGACTCAATTGTATGAATAAAAGATGAGTGAAGGGGTATTTCACACCGTCACAACGCAATGTTCTCATTTTTGAACCGGGAATCAAGCAGCGACTCCTTCCACTTAACTAGTGAAGAATGGCTCGAATCGTCGACGAAAACTATTAAACTTTACTATGTTAAATTCATAAACAAAAAATTCGTTGAATTACCTTGACGCAAATATACTATTATAAATATACTATTTAATTACAAGTCATTTTCCTTTGATCCGTTATACAAAGTAACCCAAGGGGCATTTAATATTCATAGATACTGAAAGTAAGGTATACAATTTCATTTCGTAGATAACTATAATATTCAATAAGAGCAATTATAGAAAAGTGTGATTGTGATACCCGCGATAACTTAATGATCACACATATACTTATATATATATTTAAAAAAATTGTATTGCATATGCATTAATTCTTTTAAATCCGACTGAGACACTTGTGATATACTTTTCTAAATTATTTCTCCTGTAGAAAGCACAAAAAAGAAGAAATAAATAAATATTTGGTTTCAAAATGAAAGCGTTTTTATGCAATAAAAAATTTCTCTTCTACGAATGGTCGGTAATTAGCAACAGCCTTTGTCGCAGAATTACCAATAAGCCGCCGGCAGCAGGGAAGTGCGAAGAAACTGCCTCGGAGATTTTTTTAATTACAACACAGATAAGCTACAACAAAGCGCCAGTCGCATAAAATTAAAGAAGCATGGATATTCAGAAAAAAAAATATTATGAAAATATAATCAGAATAAAAATATACTATGTATATTTCTTCCGTTAAAGTTGTGCAAACGTTTACCACCGTTGAATTTTCTTTAACCCTGAGTACGAGTCAATTCATTAGGTAGAAACGGTGATTATTCATATTAACTCTTAAAATAAGTTTGTTCATAAAGTCTAGGGATATGATAATCATTCTTAAAACTCCGAACCTCAAAAGGAAATAACGGAAACCTTATAGGGTCACTTTGTAGTTCGTTTTTTCGTCCTTCGTGTGCGTAGTAAGTTGAAAATTTTATGAAATAGTTAAAAGTATGCGGTCCTCCAGAGGTGTGAATATTTTACCTTCTAAGTTAACGCAATCAAAACAATCGGCCAATTATGTCACATATTGCAATACTACACTCTTACTCAATTAAACCTGTAGTATATTATGAAATTCGTTAATTTGTTATTATATCACAAAATATGTTTTTTGCAAGTACAAATTTATATGTGCAGTTGGCGCATCGACCGTGATTTTACCAATGCATGGAAGAACATCTGCGTTACAAGAAGCCTGTCTGTTTTTGTTACTGCTTACGTCTTTAGTAGGACTCTTTGGCCAAGGAGTATGCCTGGGTATACAGGGTAGGCACCCGGTAGGCCTGGAGGGTATAGACAGGCAGTATAATTACAGGCTTAAATTTATTTTCCATCCTAGTAGGATTTTCCATCCTAGTACTCATTGGTGACTACGCATCTGTAGCTTCTTTGTTTAATTTGTGGTTGGTTGCAGATGTCCATGGGCTAAACTAGCCACTTACCATTAGTTTGACTGTACGCTTTTCTCTTCCATTTTATCAAAAAAAATTAGATTAGCACATGATATGTTAATTTTCTAGCTAAGTCAATGTTGAAATGTCCCTATAAGACATCATGATCGCATCACAACTACACTCCTAATCTCAAGATTGCGCAATATGAATAAATTTTCTAAAAGTAACATAAGATATAACAAAAAACAAAAGTTAAATTTTGCATACTTTATAGCAAGCCAAGGCGCATCATTTTAACGATAATAACGGTCACGAAAGGCGTAAAAGTTTAAAAAGCTTCAAGCCAAAAGAACTCTTCGACAAGGCTAAAGTTTTCCACTTTTCCGACGCCAAAATAAACTCCGCAGATAGACTTAATTGCATTTAAAACGTCTTCGCTTGCTCATTTTCAAATTATTTTCTCATTAGTGTTGTTTATTCACGTTAAAAATAGTATTTAAATTTTCTAGGAACACCAATGTAATGTTTAGGACGGATTTTCAATAATCAGATAAAATTTGTTCATAGGATAAAATACAACATAAACACATTAGTATTTAAAAAATCAAATTAATTAATTAAATTTAAATTAATTAATAGTTTAATAAATTCACTTTTATATTTACTTAATGGATAACTATTACCTAATAACATAATCTAATATAATATTCGATATTTTATTATATACAATATTAAAAACCATAATAAAAAAAAACTAAAACTAGTAACTTAATTATCATACAGTCCTACTCCCCGCGGCATCGTGCCAAGAACGCTGGCTGCGTTTCCCCGCTGAATGGCTATACTTAGCCTTTGAGCGAGAAAACAACCAGCCCTCTTATCACCAGCAGCAACGACCAGCCGCGGATGGAGTTCCTTTAGGAACTTCACCGCACGTGGACCCCACGGACCGATAGTCTCTACAGCAAATGGCACAAATATGTAGTCATCTCTCAGAGACTCATATTTGCGCCACTTACTCAGTTCAGCTGCCTCTGATGCCGCACCGGCTCTAAACGAGGTACCCCTGAGATGAGAGGCTGCCAAAGTTTCTACGCAAGTAGCATCCCACACTAGGGCTTTACCTCTCTCCCAAGGGACCAATGTCATACCGTCGGGTCTCTTGCCATCGTCTCTAAATATTCCACAAGGCTCTAAAACCGAGGGAACATTTAAAGAGACAAGAGCCCTTCGGATGACATCGTTCAAAGTACCGTGCCGTGAAATCCTACCAGCACTTTTCTTTTATATTTTTCATTTATATTATATTTTTTGATGATACACTAAGCAGCGTCGATAATGTCATCCGAGTACAAAACACTGAGACTGGTGGAATGACTTATACGAGTATCTATGTAACTCTTAAACACTGCATAATAACTTTAAACTATTGTACTATTTGTTTGAAAATTTTAACATATTAATTATTACAGCGTCTTTCTAATAAAACATAAAAATTAAAATTAAAATTAAAATTGAGGTTGCTAACCTGCCAGCCAAAAGTGACAACTATGGGAAATCCCCCCTACGAAGCAATCGATTGGAGAGGCCTATGTTCAGCAGTGGACTTTAATATGCTGATGATGAAGATGATGTACTGTTAGTAGTTGTTTTAAAGATAACTTCTTTAATGATATGTTTCTAACTTATAATTTAGTTTCACGTGCCTTTTAATCCAGTATCGGTCAAAAAGTCTACGGGGTTTTTACAGCAATTATTATAACATTAAAAGCATATTGTTTTTTAGGGAGACAGTTTTGAATTGATTAGATTTTTTTATTAATGTGGCACATAGAACACCAGCGTAAATAATTGCATAATAAGGTTGTGTTTGGTATAAAGGATGATGTTAACTAGAGATACCTTTTACTGGAAACGAGGCAGTCCCATTTGGACCCTATGTGTTAAAACTTAGCTACACCTTGATTCTTAATCAAGGCTAGAACAGACACCCATAGTCTATAGGGCACGTCATCCAGTCAACAGTTAGTTGGAGTGCAGCTATATTATGGTTGTAGCACGAATGGGTCGGCTCGACCGGGGTAGGACCACGCTCTCACAGATTACCAGCGTAAAATAGCAGCTTGAAGCTGCTGTGTTTCGTATGGTGAGTGTAGAGAACCGGAGACCCTTTTTTACTGGAAACGAGGCATTCCATCTTAGTCCTCAGGGGTGACAACGCATCTACATTTTGATTCTAAATCGAGGTAGATGTCTATGGGCCACAGCATCCACTTACCATCAGGTGGACTGTGTGCTCGTTTGTCACCTTCTATAAAAAAAAACATCATGTGAGTGTGAGTTCAATGTCGAACGTACATTAATAAAAAAAGGTAACGATTAACGTGTTAGCTTTGTCAACACGATTTAAGTTTATGAGTATCTCCGAATAAATATAGCAGATGGCATAAATCGCAATACTAACAAGCAACGACTAGCATAGATGTACAGTACAGGTGAATTTAATACCCGCACGTAATTAAATTGTTCCGGACTAGTGACCCGCGAAGCATAATATATTCCTTTTGCGTTATGAACTAGTAGGACAAACGTGTGTGCGTTCGATTTCATTTGGAATTGGAATTCTATTTTTAACTAAACACGAGTCTAATCTAGTCATTTTAAAAAACAATGTCCCACTGAGTGGTAGAACTCTTTTTCTGCCGAATAGTCTGAAGGTACCACCTTCTTACATACTTCTGTCTCCAAATAGCAGTGCTTGCACTTCTGTATTCCGGTCTGAAGGGTAGAAAGAAAAATTCATTCCATTCTTCGTTTGAAGAAATCCATTATAAACTGCCAGCTCATGCGGTACCTTGAGGATCACCAGCTGATTAGTGACCGCCAATATGGTTTTCGTCGGGGTCGATCAGCTGGTGATCGTATGGTCTACCTGACTCATAGATGGGCGTAGGCAGTAGAGTCCAAAGGGGAGGCATTTGCCGTTACCTTGGACATTGCGAAGGCCGTCGATCGGGTTACGCACAAAGCGGCTTCCCGAGAAATTGTGCAATTGGATCACCAGCTTTCTTGCAGATCGGAGCATCAAGGTCGTTGTAGACGGTGCATGCTCCGATTACAAGCCTATTGATGCTGGTGTTCCACAAGGCTGCGTGCTATCACCAACGCTGTTTCTTCTGCATATCAATGATATGTTACAAACCGGTAACATTCATTGCTATACGATGACGGCACTGGTGATGCTCTATACACCGGCCGTGCCAATATTTCTCGGGAAAACGCCGCCGAGTACCGGAACAAACTTGTGTCTGAAATCGAGTCTTTGCTGAACAAAGTCTCGGATTGGGGGCGCTAGTCGCTAATCCAGTTTAATCCCCAGAAGACACAAGAAACAACAAAGGACAACAAAGGGGTTCTTTTTAGCGGAAAACGGCAGAGCGTTTACCGCTAAAAGACCCCTTTGTCGTATCTCCTCAGTTTCAAGGCACTACCCTTGTTGCCTCAGCTAGAATCGGAATCGGAGTGACGTGCAGTTTCGTGGTCACTTGGAAGAAAAGGCCAAATTGGCCTCTAAAAAGCTTGGCGTGCTCAGCAGAGCGGGACAGTATTTCATGCCGGCACACCGCCTGCAACTTTACAAGGCGCAGGTTCGGCCTCACATGGAATATTGTTCTTATATCGGGGCTGGGGCTCCCCAGTGCCAGCTCCTTCCACTTGACTACTTTTCGATCGGCTTGATTCACTGGGGCTGCGAAGAGATGTTGCATCCCTTTGCATTTTCTTTCGCATCTACCGCGGGGAGTGCTCTGAGGAATTGTTCGGATTAATCCCAGCCGCCAAATTTCACGAACGCACATCGCGGCAAAACTCCCGATATCATCCACACCATCTGGATGCTTGGCGGTCCACCACTGTACGTTTCACTAGAAGTTTTCTTCCGCGTACAACCTATTTGTGGAATAGTTTTCTACCTTCGATTTTTCTGGACCGATACGACTTAGGGACCTTCAAAAAAAGAGCTTACTACTTTCTAAAAGGCCGGCAACGCACCTGCAATTCCCCTGGTGTTGCATTTGTTCATGGGCGGCGGTAGTCACTTACCATCTGGTGAGCCGTATGCTCGTTTGCCCCCTCTCCTATATAAAAAAAGATGACTGCAAGTGTCCGTAGACTGCAGTAGCCACTTGCCATCAACAATTCAGCTATATAAAAAAATAGGGACAACAAAACAGAAAACAAAACAAATGGAAAGCGCCTATTAATGTTTTCTTTATAATTTCGGAGAACCTAGGAAAATTAACATTTATGATTTTATACGCTTATAAGGATTTAAGCGCACAACTATATCAATATTCAACCCTAGACCACACCGCAACTCTATAAAGAGCGATGCCTAACTTACAATTCACGCTGCATTAATGCCATTTATTTTACCCTTTGTAACGTGTTTGAACGATTGTAACGTTAAAGTGAGTGTAAGTATTATTGTATATGGGTACATCATTAAAAAATATACAGCGATAAACTTATTCGAACGCATATTTTAGAGCGGGTGCATGACCTGAATGAGATTTTCAATTCCATTTAAAAGTGGAATATTTTTACAACATAATTCAAAAAATTGAAAATACATTTTATAACCACTGTATCTAATAAAAAAAGAAAAAACAGATGCCGTTGAAAAATATGCATTTGTACTAAAACAATTTCCAAATGGATTTCAAACAAACGAAAAATTCGTTGCAGACTGAAAGATTTCAACAGATTGTGATTGCCGCGATGATACTTACCTATATTTATAATTTGTAAAATGTTTCGGTAAATACATGAAATAGTTAATTAAATGTTTTAAATAATATTCAACTCTTAAGTTCAATGAAACTAATTGTATGTAATGTCAAATTTAATCAAATTAAAACTACTTTACCACAATTAGATACGAAATATTTTTAAAATGACCTTTTATTTTTTTACTATCGCAATCACAAAATTCAATCAGTAAATTGAACACCTATTATGCGGCTGTAGCTAGTAGCTGTAACACCTTATGCTTTTATAACCCGAGAGATGCTTCCATTTTGCGCACCGTCAAGTAAACTACTTCAATACTATTCTATATAAAATATTAAGAACGTCACCTTTACATGTGTGATATAAAAGTATGTCTGTATGATATTAATAAAACCAACTCTAAAAATAATGAAAATTTGAATTTATTACCTCCACAAATTTTCAAACATTATCATTTTCGAAAATTTAATAAATAAATAATAAATAAATTGCGCATCAATAACACAACATGTACAAGCTAGAAATGTCTGAATTCCAAATTTAGAATTCATACAACGGTGGTAGAGAGATTTATCCAACCTATTGTGCCCTAAGCGCACAACAAAGCGATCCTGATGGATAAATGATCCGGACAAACTATTGGAATTTCAATGTTACCCTTTCACCACGCGATTTGTACAGCTTATATTTAAACTTAAATAAAACATTTTCTTAAGTTGATATTTTGTCTTTTTATCAAAGGATGAACATTTTTCTTAGTGTATTTACTTTAGAATATAATAGAATAGAATAGATTAGAATAGAATAGAATAATTTTAATTCAATATTGATTACAAGTAATTCTTATTGAAAGTCATTTTACTTTACCACTGGTTCGGAAAAAACCTCTGTCCTGGGAAGAACCAGCAAGAAACCCAGGGGTACTTTTTTTTAAATAAATTTTACAATAGAAATGGTTACAAACTATTTACAAAAATTATTTTGGAAACAGCTTAGAAGCGTCCACCTCATTCCTAGGGGTTATTATCAACCATGTATTCATTTATATTATAATAACCCTTTTTATAGTGCCGTGTAGTGGAGGTTAAGAATATCCACTACCCCATATCTTCCCATGGGTGTCGTAAGAGGCGACTGTGGGAAACAGGCAGGATATGGGCAGCAACGTCTTCCTGGTGACAACAATACTACAATAAAAAAACTGCGGTTGCCAACCCGCCCGCCAACCGTGGCAACTATGGCAAAAATCCCCCCATGACGAAAGTTACGAAGAAACGGCCCCCAGTCCCCGACGGCTCCGCTATTCCTGGCTACGGTGGAGGTTCGGTTGCCACCTAAGACGACTCGACCTGGCAACATACAACGCACGTATCCTGAGGACTGACGAGAAGATCCTGGAGCTGGAAGAAGAGATAGACAAGTTGCGCTGGCATATTATAGGATTATCTGAGGTCCGAAGAGAGGGGGAGGACACGGTAAGCCTCGAATCCGGCAACTTGTTCTATCACCGGGAGGGCGACCATCTGTCCCAAGGAGGTGTCCGATTTATCGTACACAAGTCTCTCGTTAACAACGTTGTAAAGATAGTGAGTGTGTCGACGATGCTTGCGTACCTTATACTCAGAATTACCAAACGGTATTCGTTGAAGGTCATACAGGTTTACGCACCAACCTCGGCACATCCCGATGAGGAGGTGGAGGAAATGTATGAGGATATCTCTAAAGCCATGCATTCCTCCAAAACCCACTATACGGTGTTAATGGGGAGACTTCAACGCAAAAACTACGCACAAGAGAGAACGGTGAGCTGAAGGTAGGGAAATTCGGAATAGGGCAACGGAACCCAAGGGGCCAGCAGCTGGCCGACTTCATGGAGAAAGAGGGACTCTTTATGATGAACTCTTTCTTCCAGAAGCGGGCCCACAGGAAGTGGAACTGGTCGAGTCCCGACGGTTCGACAAAAAATGAGATTGACTTCATTATGACGACTAGACGCTAAATGTTCAGTGATGTCTCAGTGATCGCGAGGGTGAAAGTGGTAAAAGTTACAGCCTATATACGTCCCACTGCTGGGGGCACAGGCCTCCTCTCATTTCTGAGAGGATTTTAGGGCAAGGAAATGTCCGCCGCGCTACCCAAATGCGTGTTGGCGAACTTCACATGTCTTCGCGTTTTCGCTTTTACAACAAAATCCCAGAAAATATACAAAATTCGACCTGCTCAAAATTCAAAAACTTTATTAAACATAGTTTGTATAAAAAGGGTTATTATAATGTTAAGGAATTTATGGATGATAATAACCCCTGGGAATGAGGTGTTCGCTGCCAGGCTGTTTCTAATTTGTTTTGTGTGGTTAATTGTGTAATATACATGATTGTAAGCTGTTATTTAAAAAAAAAGTCCCGCTGGGTTTCTTGCTGGTTCTTCCCAGGACAGAGGTTTTTTTTCGAACCAGTGGTAATTAGACAAAAGAGTGACTTTCAATAAGTATTATTTATAATCTATATTGAATAAAAAAGTTTCTGTTTCTGTTTCTGTTCTGTTTCTGTTTCGAAATATTTTTTTTTGATTTCTCAGACATGCAGGTTTCCTCACGATGTTTTCCTTCACCGTCGAGCACGTGGTAAATCAGCACTTAAAATTGCAATTAACAATTTCATTGGTGCCGGCGGAGATCGAACCCGGGTTGCTCGCTTACTGTGTAACTTACAGCGAGCGCTAACCATCTGAGCTACCACGGCTCAAAAGTGGTAGCGGTCACCGAATGGTTAGAGGCACATGAACCTAAACGTTAAGTTGGAACGGTCTCGTCTAATGAAGTCAACGCTCCGTCCCCCTCGTGCTCTAATCCAAAGTCCCAAAACTTTTCAGCCTAGGTAGGTAGGCGTAGTGTAGGGCGACCCGCCACTAGGTGGAGTGACGACCTGGTAAGACATGCAGGCAGTCGATGGATGCAGGAGGCTCAGGACCGTGCTTTGTGGCATAACTTGGGGGAGGCCTATGTTCAGCTGTAATGATGAACCCTTTTTATAAAGTTTTTGTTTAATTAAATATTTAAACTTGGTAATAGAGAGACCTTGTATATTTTTTGGGACTTTGTTGTAATAGCGTATACATTGCCCCAAGAACGAATTACTGACTCTGTGGAATCGATAGACTGGTATCACTAGCTTGTGTTTGTTCCTAGTGCTTACAGAGTGTATATCACTATTTTACTAAAACTATCTTTGTTTTTGTGAACATACATTAAATTTTCGTAAATATACTGAGACGCCAAAGTTAATATATTTATTTCTTTAAATTATTCTTTAAGAGACTCTCTCGGCTTAAGGTTGTAAATAGCTCTTGTCTGCAAAACAAAAATAATTTCTAAATCAGCCGCATTTCCCCATAGAAAAATCCCATAAGACATTATGCTATGGAAGTAACTGAAATAAAGTAATCTAGCTGTCTTGACACTAGTGAGATCTCTAATCTTTTTTACAGCATAAGCTGCAGAGCTTAGTCTGCTTGCTGCTTTGGATAAATGGGAGCCCCACTGAAGCTTTGCGTCGAGAGTGATGCCAAGAAAACAGAGGATTCAACAGAGCTCAGTTCTTCCCCATTTAAAAACACATAGGTATTCAGATTTTTAACACTTGTTGTTGTAAATCTAATGCATTTAGTTTTATTGCCGTTTAAATGTAGATTATTAACGTTAAACCAATGCACTAATTTTGATATAGCATTATTCACTTCGTCACATTTAAATGATTGACGTTTAAGTTCAAAAATCAAGGAAGTATCATCAGTAAATAATACTGTATCATGATTATCCCCTACAAGGGAAGGTAAGTCATTAATATACACTAAAAATAGGAATGGGCCAAGAATCGAGCCTTGAGGGACACCCATTTTTACGGACCATCCGGAATAACTTTTACCATTGATAATAACTTTTCTGCATTCTATTACTTAAATATGAAATAATACGTTTAAGCGCTTTGTTCTTGACACCATAGTACTGTAGCTTCCTGATTATGTCTCATGGTGAACACAGTCGATGGCCTTGGAAAGGTCACAAAATAGACCCAAAGCATCCTCTGAATTCTCCCATGCACAAAAAATATGTTTTATAAGCTCAACCCCGGCGTTGGTAGTCGAGCGATCTCTTGTAAAACCATATTGATTTTTATGAAGCAATTTATTTATATTAAAAAAGCTTAACATCTGATCTAAAATAAATTTTTCAAAAATTTTACTTAATGTTGGTAGTACAGAAATTGGTTTAAAATTGGCGGGGTCTAATGTACTACCAGATTTAAATAAAGTTATGATATATAATATACGCGGCGGACATTTCCGGAGAGGAGGCCTGTGCCCAGCAGTGGGACGTATATATGCTGTAACTTTAACTTAAACTTTTATTTACGTTATAAATGCCAATTTCGTGTATTTCTATTATCTTAAGTACACAAATTAATGTAAATTCTGCCGTCGTAGTTATTTAAATTAATATCTACTTGCTGCGTAAGCAATTTTTCTTTTCCTTACTAAAATGCAGCTGAAACTTTAATTTAACTATACAAACACAGCATTTTAACGCTTACCTATTGTATCGATTATATCTCTTATTGAAAATATCACCTTTCAGTATGTATATGCACCACCGTGTAGAGGCGGCATAAGAGAACTACATATTATCATCAGATGCGGAAAAGAGAAATGAAACAGAAGATGGTACCAGCAGCTTCTTAATAACATCTGAAAATAATGAAATACTGCGGTTGGCCAGGCGGGTTGATCACAATCTAAGAGTCGTTTATGTATGTATATTTAAGGCAAAAAGAGGGGGGTCGATGTTCAGCAGTAGACTTTTCATAGGCTGTAATGAATAAGTACTGTATCATAAATTTACCTCGAATTATTCGCTTCCCTGAAAATTATTTAAAGCTTACAATGTACTTACGTTAGTATTTTTGTATAAGGAATAATTATAAACAGCAATATAAATATATAATAATATATTTTACATGTGGTAGAGCCATGCTTCAGCTATATTATTATGGTTGTAGCATGAATGGGTCGGCTCGACCGGGGAAGGACCACGCTCTCACAGAATACCAGCGTAAAATAGCAGCTTAATGCTGCTATGTTTCGTATGGTGAGTGTAGACTTTTTACTGGAAACGAGGCATTCCATCTTAGTCCTCAGGGGTGACAACGCATCTGCATTTTAATTCTTAATCGAGGATAGATGTAGATTCCTATGGGCCACAGCAACCACTTACCACCAGGTGGGCTGTGTGCTCGTTTGTCAACACCATACTATAAAAAAAATATAACGTATCCCATAGAGATGAATACCACTTGTCATTGTCACTGTCAATGTCACTTACTTTTGTGACAGATTTACACTTGGTAGAGCCACGCTGCAGCTATATTATGGTTGCGGCACAAATGGGTCGGCTTGTCCGCGGAAGGACCACGCTCTCACCGATTAACAGCGTAAAATAGCAGCTTAATGCTGTTGCGTTCCGTACGGTGTGTGTAGAGAAACAGAAACCCTCTTTACTGGTATTAGGTATAGGAAAGTATTAGGTGGTAGAACGCATATATTTACGAATAGAACGACTTTTAAAAACCTTACGGCAACCATCTTCGATGTCCCCTACATTAAGTGTAACTCACTCCACGTAGTACATTTTGTGAAATGTATAAGTAGGTTTAATTAAGAAATATACTCCTTCTTCACATCAGCTCGAAGAATTTAGCTTGAGTTTTCGAGCCCAGGACTCAACTAATCAAACTGGTACACTGTTAGCCATTCTAAAACAGTTAGTCGCCACATTATGCTTAGCTGAGTGTCGTGATTTCTAACTAATGTTATTGTGTGTAGTTCATTTCTAAAACTAAATTGAATATTGAAAAGAAATTACAAATAAAATAAAATAATTATAAAATGAAATGGATTTATTGTTTTAATTAATAATAATATATTTTAGGAAACTTAACAGGTTATATTCTAAGAAACAAAAATAAATTGAAATCATTAAAAAATAAAGGAATATAAGCAATAGAATAAACCAGAAACCGATATCGGACATTAACCAAAAATATACAGCGACAGTCACAAATTCAACCTTATTTCTCCAAATATAAATACTATGTGTTTCGTAAGAACTATTCGTACATTTTCCTAGTGGAAATGCTCCGAGTCAAATGTTAATACATTTATTATTATATAGCTGATTCGGACCCCACGGACTTACGGGCCAATACTCGCGCACAATGATTCCCAATTTTGTTTTGATGATACTCATAATGATATTGTGTGCACGTGTATTGAACAGGAAATCGTGAACTCGGACTTCTGATAGAACTGTCCAATTTTATATTAGTTATCATTTGTTTTTGAATGTTGTTATTACAGAATGTTTTTATTTTATTTCTACAACTACGTACCTTTTTATATAATCACTATCTTAGTGATCTGGACCTACGACTATGTACTGTGTTACGGATTCTGAGTTCGAATAACGGTCTAAGTCAACATTTGCGCAAGGAGATTTTCAATGAGTTAGCATAGGTTGTGATTATCCCTATGCCTATGATCATGGCATCCGATGTATTTGAATTGGTCAAGTTCCAGTCAAACATTATGTGACGTAACTAGGTAATTTGCTTTCTCCTGTAGAAGTAATATATAAAAATGTAACAGAATGCAGATTTGTTGGTGAAAAAAAATGTTTTTAACATTTAAAAGTCATTTATTTAATGTTTTTACAGCGATGCTTCGTTATGTGCAAGTTACAAAGGGAACGGCAAATCACATTACCATCGCGTGAATTGTAAATTGCCCATCACTCGTTGCACCTCCCTGCTGTTTCGAATTATACGTGTATGTTACAATAACTTTGACACTAGTGTAAAAGTAACATTTTATAATTAAAATAACACATTTGATGAATAGTTTTAAAGCTTTAAAATAATATTCACTTTATTGACATTATTTTTGGTAAAAGATCATTTTTTATTTTTGTTATTTAGACATCAGTCAATATTCAAAATACATTATAAAAATGTCTCTTTTGCGTCTTCTATATTCATCAAATTTTAGTTTTTATTTCAATACTATTTCCTCAATAGTTCTAGATAGTTAAAATCAGAATAAAATATGATATATTAACTAAGATAATCTTCCCGGTTATCTCATTTAACATCAAAAAATGTAAGAACGAACATGACAACAAATTTTATACGTGGTAAGAGTCTTACCTATCATACATAGCCACAGAGGGAGAGGGAGATGTTGGCGGCTGCATAAGGCGGACGAAGTTTCCTTAGTCACTTTAATTTAATTTAAAAAATCAAAACATAAAAACAGCGACATCAAATAAAACAAACGACTAAAAAGCAAACGAAAATCCAATTTTATAAGATTCATTTGAATTTCAGTTTCTAAATCAAATGCGAAGTATCTTAAAACTCGGCAGTACGGCAGTTTCATAGGCAAAGTATAAACGTTTATTAGGTATAAACCTGTTCATGGTTCATTCAGCACGACGTCATATTCTTCATTTACACAAAAATGCACATTTTATAGGCAATGTGTGACCATCTCGAGCAGTAAATATCTGCAAGATTACCAGTAAAATAGCAAAATAAATGCTAGCCAAAGGAATATAAGCTTTTTACTCATAAGGGATATTTGCCATAGTTGCCACGCTTTGCATTTTTATGTTGTTGTCAAGAAGATGCTGCTGCCCATACCCGACTTCATTTCCCTCTGTAGGCTTTTACGACAGCCACGGGATGTTAAAGAGAAGTGATTTCTCTTATTCTGCCACGAAACAGCGAAGCAAACTGATAAAGACAATTTAATCAATTACATAATTTTCAAAGCACTCACTTTGCTCGCTCAAAGTAGAGTCTCCGTTGGTGACTTCTTTGAAAATGTATGTATAATATCTCGAAATGGTTCACTTTTTCTTGAAGCGTTACAAAATTTTTAGTTGGTGGATATCATGTCCCCTGTCAAGATCGTAAGCAACAACTAATAATAACACTGTAATAACAAAGCTTCCGCCGTAAAACTCTGCTGAACGTAGGCCTCCCCCATAGATTGCCTCGGGATGATATTTGCCTTAGTTGCCACGGTTGATAAGCGGGTTGGCAACCGCAGTTTTATATATTTATCAGTTATTAAGAAGACGCCGCTGCCCAACTGGCTTGTTTCCCCTGTCTACTCTTACGACACCCACGGGACGATATGGGGTAACCCCCTAAAATTATTTAATTTTGTAAAAACCAAGAGGTTATAAAATCCTCAATAAACACAAAAACAATGAGACCAAACTGACTATAATAGATATGTCATAGCCCATACGGTTGCCGATGCAAAAGGAAAATAGTTTCGCAGGCCGGTAGTCTGGAACAATTGAATTATGTGCAGCTATTAAACTCACCTCATACCAAACGAGCGCTTTATACCGACGTTGATCGTCGCTTGTTAGTATTGGGATTTATATCGCGTGCAATATAAAGCCACCGGTGGAACGGGATTACTGCGGCAATTACGCTTTTGGAACGCTTCGAGTTTCCAAAACGATCATGCGTTAACCTGTAATATGAACTCATTTTAATATAGTATTTATGGCATTGCTCTTTAATACGATAAAGAGGCGTTAAAATAAAGTTTAATTAAATTGAGCTTATGCACGATAAAATTAATAAAATCCACCAAAAAAAAAGTCCTGGTAACCAAACATATTTACTTTTTTTTAAAGATTTACCCGTTAAATTTAATAATGAATTTAATAAACTTTTAATAAATAGTAAAAGCCGACTTTACAGAACTAAAAGAATTAAACCATTTTCAACCGGCTTCAAAAAAATGAGGTGGCTCTCAATTCGTCTGTATATTTTTTATGTGTGTTACCTCAGAACTTTCTATGTGAACCGATTTTGATGATTCTTTTTTATTTGAGAAGCACCAGGCTTCTCATGTGGTCCCATATAAATTATAAATGTGATCAAGATCTGACTAGTAGTTTTTGAGTTATCTTTAATAATGCGTATTTAATTCGACTGAGACTTCGACCACATTGATGTTCTCATTTTATTTATATTGAAGTCGGTTGTACAAAATTTTTAATTTTACCACTTGTTACTTAGTAGCTTCAGAAGTCGGTGCTAAGAAAAAGTGGAAATTACTTCATTCGTTTTAGTTCTTTGAAGTCAGCTTTACTTTTTGTAACATTGAAATACATACAATATAAAAAATATAATAAAAAAAACTAAAACTAAAAACTTCAATTATCATACAGTCCTGTTCCCCGCGATATTGCGCCAAGAATGCTGGCTACGTTACCTCGCTGAATGGTTCTTTTAATTTAATTTATAATTTATTTTAGAATTGGTTGTCCATAGAGTGTTAGTAATACAATGGAACTTAAAAACTATGTTAGTAATAACAGAAACAGGCTATAATAAATTATCTTATATGTAGGTGAATCCAGTGCCTCCAGATAGGACTCTCAACATGTTCACTAAACTTATATTTATCGCCTTTGAGCGAGAAAAGAACCAGCCTTCTTATCACGAACAGCGATGACAAATCGCGGATACAGTTCCATAAGGATCTTTACCGCACGTAGAACCCATGGACTGATATTCTCTACAGCGAATGGCAAAATATGTAGTCATCTCTCAAAAACTCATGACTCACGCACTTTTTGTTAAAACCCGTATATTCTGACCCTTTTAAATCGACTAAGGAATATCACAAACTCAGATGACATCTAAATAATTACATTAAAAACTTCATCTTCTATTATTACACTATTAGGACAGGATTTTTTTTTTCATTTTTATATGCGAATACCTTTGAAGTATAACCTATTAAAAACATAATCATTAAAATTGGTTCACAATCGTAGTACGTAGTCTTCACTTTCACAGGCCTTCTTTCATATTTGTACGAATTGCGAAGTAAAACTTTCTTCAATTTCTTAGAATTGCAGCTTTCCTAACGATGTCTTCCACAGCGTGGTATCACACACATGTGGTATCTAACTAAGCAATTAGAATTACAAATTACAATTTCATCGATGTCGACGAGAAACAACCACAGCTTGCTGGAGTATTATTAAATTCAAGACTCCCTCTGCTATATGCACCCCGACTTCATCTTTAGCTGTAGCTTTTTAATTAAACATGGCCGCTGCAGATGAAAATAGTAATGATGCCACGAGGTGAATTACTGAAAACCCTTCAAAAGCTATAAAACGTATCTTAAAATTTTATAAAGTATTGAACATTATTTTTCTATAGAATAAGTCAATTAAGAATCAAAATTGAGATGCGTTGTCACCCCTGAGGACTAAGATGGAATGCCGCGTTTCCAGTAAAAAGGGTCACCGGTTCTCTACATTCACCATACGAAACAGCAGCAGTATTAAGGTGCTATAATACGCTAGTATTTTTTGAGAGCGTGGTACTGCCTCGGTCGAGCCGGCCCATTCGTGCTACGACTATAATATAGCTACAGCATGGCCCTACCACGTAAAAAAACGCTTTAAATGAACGCCACCTTTCTTATATTTTTCAATAACGCCTAAACCGCTTTTAAACCTGCTATTAGATATTACTGCATTAGAACTTCTCCTTCAGCCTGTAAAAATGCACTGCTTGACAGAAGCCTCTCCTGTTGTATGGAGGATTTTTCAAGTCGTCAAGCTTGGCAGAAGTCTCCCACCTTTCACGTTGCTGCCTATCGTCGGTTTGGGTATTTTACAACAGACCTAAAAGAAATGGTATACCAATGACTATCGGGCGGTAACCATAAGTTTTTACCGGTATTTCCATAGTCTTTCATTCCCAAAAAATTAAATGGGATGGATTCTCTTACGACACGGCTTAAAGACTAAAGGCGATTACTTTGAGATGTTATTAATATTTACTTCGCCAATATTTATTTTAATTAATAGAATAGAGGCGTTACTTTGCGGAAATCCATTATATTAAAGTTGGAAAAATTTACTTTGCCAATATCCGCTCAATAAAATAAAATGATGTGTCTTACCTAGTTTGAAGAGCACCTCCCGCCCTCCCTCAATTGCGTGCACTATCCCCGTCACCACTTATCCCAGCACCACTAATCCCACCACCACTACACTAGGAAAGACACACCACCGACGACAATACGACACGTGTTTCGCCTCTACACGAGGCACATCTTCAGGTGTAGTAGACTCTACAGTGGCTGACCGCTAAGTGGGTAGCCACTGCTCTTCAAACTAGGTAAGACACATCATTTTATTTTATTGAGCGGATATTGCAAAGTAAATTTTTCCAACTTTAATATTTATCTTATTCATAAAAAATGGTCAAAATAAATCTACAGAAAAGTAATGTATTCAGATGGCTTTTGATGTTTTTTTAAAGTTTTAGTTAATTGTAAAGGATCATTTTTCATTCTTAGTAAAGAAATGACATATTTTAACGATAATAATATTTAGCATCTCTCTCCGGTCATGTTGGTTTACCGTCGGATTATGAGAGTGAGGGAGTAGGGAGTGCGCCTGTGCTTGCGCATTCACTTGGGCACTATAATCCTGTCCTGTGCCGATGGCTAGTCTCCGTCGAGGCTGACCGCCGTGACCGAAATTCAGTCTGGAGGGCATTATTATTATTAATAATATTTAGCAATTTCAAAGGTCAATATTGCACACTGATTGATTAATTAAATTTGCAATTAGTCTAAACTTACAAAATAACAATGAAACATATAATTTTAAGAGAGCTCCTAAGCAAACCCAATTGCATTGTTCGCGTTTGAATTAAATTTATGTAGGTTCGTAATGAATTCTTGTACTGCACTGTGTTAGGTATTTTCTCCGTTTTAGGAAAGGATGCATTTTACAATGACTATTCGAGTGTACTAAGCAGAACACTACACTTGTGAAAAGTAATACAACATGCTCTTTTTAATATATTAAATCTTATTAACACATTGTAGATTTCATGAAATAAAAATACTTATTCTTAAATGAGTTCTTAAATAAAATCTTATGACATTTTTGTTTTGCTTTAGTGTATTTATTTATTTCGTGTTTTTATATGAAACTGAAATGACAAACGAACTTACAGTCCACCTGATGGTAAGTGGCTACTGGAGCCCATGGGCACCGGCAATCTAACTTCAAACAATAAAGGCTAAACATGCGTTATCACCTGTGAGTAATATTTTGGAAAGCCTCTCAGTCTGAAACCCTTAACACTGGAACACAGCAGCTCCAGCACTGCTATTTGGAGGCAGAAATAGGTAAGACGTTGGTATCTACTAGTTAGTCTGAACTCCTAGACAGAAAAAGAGTCCTACCATCTAGTATATGTATGGGGTAAAGGCAAAGTACGCAACCATCTAGTATATGTATGGGGTAAAGGCAAACATCGCAACCATCTAGTATATGTATGGGGTAAAGGCAAAGTACTATTATTAATTCTGTGACTATTGTATATTCTGTGGTATAGGCATTTCGATTAATATTAAACATATGTATTGCTTTATATATATAAGAGGTCACACAGGTCATCCACCCGATAGTAAGTGGATAATGTTGCACTATGAAGACATTTTTTACAGGGTAAGCAGACTCTCTTCCTCTTTTATAATTTATTGCCTATCAATATAGAAACAAAATGGTTGTTCATTTTCCTAAGCATTTGTTCGACTGCTCCCTTGTTTCACTGACGAGCAGCACTTAACGCCCTTTGTACATTACGGCGTGCCAATGTTGCCGCGGGCAAGCAACTCACACCCTGAGTATTTCCGACAGCGAGTGCATCTGTGAATATTTACTTCTAAAATACTACGGCAGTATTCTATATATATTTCTATTTTGCTTTGAATCATCCCTAGTATTTTGTTTCGTGCCAATAACAATTTTCTAAACACAAACATTTATTAAACAAATAAACATAGCGTAAGAGAATCCTCTACCCCATATTTTCCCGTGGGTTAGGTTAGAGGAACTGAAATAGAAGATGGACAGCGGTATCTTCTTGATAATAACTCAAAATAATTAAAACCTGCGCTTACCAACCCACCTGTTAAATGTGACTAAATATACCCTCTATTAGGCAATCTATAGGGGAGGCCTATGTTCAACAGTGAATTTTTGGTAGGCTGTAATGAATGAATGAATGAAGACATAATATATACAAACATATAAAAGCAAAAAGTAAAATTACACCGTATACAGGGTTATTTTTCAAAGAGTAGCCAAATTTTAAACTTAAGTTCAAATATATAAATAATGATATACCGTTATTGCAGGTTTTGAAAATACAAGTAAATAAGGCTTCTACATTTATTTGAAATTATCGCAAATTGAATGTGATTTATGGGCAACAACGTTTTGCCTACCGATTGATCCTTACGAATGTGTGCGTGCGCAATAAAATCAGTTAAAATAATGCATTACTACGCATTTGGAATTTAAAAGATAAAAATTACAGAATGTTTGAGAATTTTTTTAATTAATTTTTCTTCACCATTTGCCTATATTACTTATTCTGAACTTTCTCGGCAAAGGAGAACGGCAGGCTTGTATGGGAATTTCTGTACAGCTAAAAAATTTCGTGTTTTGGGATATTTTTGTTTTAATTGGCAGTTAGTAGGATAGACAAGCCCTATTTAAATTCTTAGATTTTTAAAACTTGGGACGTACAAGTTATAACCAATTTTATTTTTAAGGTTATGTACTAGTGTAACAATGTAGATTGTTACATATATGCACATAGACATTGTTTTGGTGATAAAGTAAATGTTCTAGATTGCTTAGACCATTATGATTTTATACAACAATTATGCATTCTTAGGTATAATATATAAGTGTTTAATTATATATATTGTTATTTCTATTTCTAAATAAATAATTATCATTTCGATATTTGTGTTATTTTACATATGGCAACTTCTAAAACATAAATGCGTTTAGTTTACGCTTATATTAGGTTTATTTATTAAAATCTTTTATTGATATTATTAATTAATCAGGAGTTCTAAAATAGAACACTAACATAAAATAAATGGCTAAGTTGCTTAATATGTGTACAAATTCTATAACAAAACAACAAAAAGTATGCGGTACAAAATCTGCCGTTCTCCTTTGGCCGGTTATTGCAAAATAACTCTCTATACCTCACAACAGTTGACTTTACTCATATCTAAGAGGGATAAGGAGCAGTGAGTCCGCCACGCTGCTACAGTACGTGGTGGCGGACATATCATTCGTATTGATCCCGAAATATTTTTATTTCTCAGACATGCAAGTTTTCTCACGATGTTTTCTTTCACCGCCGAGCACGTGGTAAGTCAGCATTTAAAATTGCAATGAACAATTTTGTTTACCTAAGTCCGGCCGCTATCTAAGTCGAACCCGAGCTTCTCACGTACTGTGAAATCAACAGCGAGCGCTTGCCCCTGAGCTACCACGGCTCGTAGGTACGGAATGTAGGGTAGGTAAACAATAATTTACAAATTTTAATAAACGATATAGACTAGACTAGATATAAACTTATTTTTTTTTAATTCTGATGGATGTGAGTATTGAAAAAAATTATGATGTGAAAATGTTTTTAAAAACTTGAAATACAAAGTACTGATTTGTAATCTTATTCAAAAAAAAATGTCGACAAGTACTGGCTTGTATTCAGTAAAAATACGGTGATATTTGCGGGCATTTCAGTAATGAGAGCTGCGCGCCATTAAAACGTACAATGGAGTCATTCTGTGGATAGACTTACACCTACATCCATATATCAAAAAAATATCTTATTTTCTGGGCTATTGTTCACGGTGAGCTGTCCATGAAGCTATTTGGACAGCTAAAATTTTCATTCACGAAGGTGAAGGTGAAGCTACAATAATCGTTTTAAAAGTTCATATATACGATATACATTTTATATATTCTAAACTCTTGACGACACAACAAAGGTATAAGAGGTCCTGTCTGATACGTCTCAAGGTTAAAATATTTTTTTCTCTTTTCATAATACTTGTTCTGAATGAGAATCTAATCTGCGGCCCTCAATCGAACGAACGGTTATTCAAAGCGCTACCAAGTTGTATTAACCATATATCACTCGTTGAATTTTATTGTGCTTTATAAACCTATTGATATTGTAGCATAAATACTTAATGGACGAGCTAATAAGTTACGAATATATTTATACGGGAATATATTTATCTAATATATTTGTACTATATTACATAATGGGGCAATGTACATGACGTGAGTGTCTTAAGAGGCATCATAAGAAAACAAACCAGGAGGTAGACGACAGCGTCTGTCTAATAAGAACTAAAAATATAAAACTGCGATTGCCAACTTGCCTGCCCAGCGTGGCAACTACGGCAAATATACTCCCTTTGAAGCAGTCTATGGGGGAAGCCTATGTTCAGCAATACAAGCAAATAATCTTTTGATAACAGTAAAGCCGCGTATCGATTACGCACTCCTGGCGCGCGCCATGAATGACCGCGTCGAGCAATGCGTTCCATGGAACGCGTTTCAAATGTTCGAAGTGTATCAACTAAGCGCTCCTGGCGCGCGCGGCAGCTGTTCCAGTGTTTGACCGTTCAACATGGATGTCGGTCGTGTACGAACTACGAACAGCTGCCGCTTTCATAGTTCCATGCATCTTCTCTGAGCGCTTTATTATGATAATTACGACTTTTGCTATTCCACAGCAGTACTTTTGAACCATATAATTTTATCAATTTACGGCAACTTTGGTTATCCATAGCTCGGAACGCAACGAAAACACGAATGATGAGAACAACAATCCCAATCGGCGCGCGCGCCTAAACTTAAACTACTTTGATACGCGGTAAAAAACCGACACCAGAAATGGAGCGACCCGCTCAACGTTTGAGCGTTCCAACGAACAATTTGGCGCGCGTTCCAAGGCAGTATCCATTTCGCGCGGCTGGAACGCACGCCAATGTTCGACCTCTTGGAGCGCATAATCGATTCGCGGCTTAGTAACATGAACATAAAAAGTAAATATCCATTTTACTTGATGATGATGCCTCCTTTAGAGGTGAAAATGTGTAATGTGCCGCACCATCGGACTTTCGAAATATTGAGTGCGCCCGTGCCTGCTCACACACTCGTGCACTCTAATCCTGTCCTGGGCAGATGACTAGTCTACGATGAGACTATCCGCCTTGACCGACATTCGGTGTTATTTAAGTTAAAAACTGCGGTTGCCAACCCGCTTGCCAAGCGTGGCAACTATGGCAACTATTCCCCTATGATGCAATCTATGGAAGAGGCCTATGTTCAGCAGTGGACTTTAATAGGCTGTAACGGTAAACAGGCGAAACACGTATCGTACTATCTATCGACGATGGTGCGTTTTCCTCTTGCAGTGGTGTTGGGTTTCGGGGTGGCAGTGATGCAAGCAGTTGTGAGAGGGGGGAGGTGATCTTTAAACTAGGTAAGGCACACCATTTTATTTTACGCTGAACTTAGCCAGTTATTTATATATAATATTATGTCATCTTATAATTTAATGTAATGGATTCTCACAAAGTAACGTCTGATTCTATTAATTATCATAAGCATCAAAGTCAACTTAACAAAAATTCGTTTGAGCGCTAATAAAAATCCTTATCCCTTCATAAATATGTTTTATTTCCTTCAGTAGGTAGTGGGCTGTACTCAATTATCTGATAAGTCACGTCACCCTTCGTTTCCGTCTAGGCGCTTGTTGTCATCCCTGTTTCCAAGGCAACGCCTCAATAAGAAATTATCTATCAAACCGCAAATAAAATTACTAAACGTACATACCCATGCAGTACATACGCACACCGTACATTAGTGTCATTATACATTTAGAGGATATATTTTCATATTTTAATATTATGTAAACAGAAATTTATAAAAAAGGAGGGATAAAATAAAGTTATAAAACTATATCGCGGACGGCAGTTTATAAAAAGGGATGGTATTTTTCAGACTTTATAATTTATATCTTTACCCGTCCTTAAAGTTTGAGTTGATATAAATTAAAAAGAGCCGTGGTAGCTCAGATGGTAGCGCTCTCTGTAAATTTCACAGTACGCTAGCAAACCGGGTTCGATCCCCGCCGGCACCAATGAAATTGTTAATTGCAATTTTAAGTGCTGATTTACCACGTGCTCGATGGAATGAAGGAAAACATTGTGAGGAAACCTGCATGTTTGAGAAATAAGAAAAAAATTTTTTCGAAGACATGTGAAGTTCGCCAACACGCATTGGGGCAGACGCGGCGGACACTTCCTTGCCCTAAAACCCTCTCAGAAATGAGAGGAGGCCTGTGCCCAGCAGTGGGACGTGTATAGGCTGTAACTTTAACTTAAGCTTTAAATTAATTACTTACTACTTAAACATACTTATGTTTTATTATGGCAATTAAATGTACATATATTTTAGTTTTAGTCCATTAGTTTTTATATATTTCCTTGTTATTTTATAAATAAATTCGGCATCATCTTAAATAAGATACATATACAATAGTATATGTTTATTTAACTAATACATGCTATAATTTTCTTGATGTATGTCAACATCATCATTCATCGTTATTACAGGCCTTCCCAAGTCCACAGCTGAACAAAGGACTGAGACGGCAACTGTTGTCTACACAAGTGTCACAAAAAGTGATGTCTCAGTGATCGCGAGGGTGAAAACTGGTAGCGATCACCGAATGGTTAGAGGCACACTGAACCTAAACGTTAAGTTGGAGAGATCTCGTTTAATGAAGTCAACGCTCCATCCCCCTAGTGCTCTAATCCAAAGTCCCGAAACCTTTTAACTCGAGTTACAAAACCGTTTTCAGTGCCTAGAAGACTGCAATGCATTGGCCTCCGAGTGATACTACAAAACACGGTCCTGAGCTTGGATCCGTTCGCTTCGACCCCTCACTAGGTGGAGTGACAACCTACTAAGATATTATTATTATGGGAGTCGATGGTTATGCCTAGGAAATATATCCCATTCAAACCGACTTGAAATCTATGCGGGAAGTAACTGAAATAAGAATTTACTTTTAGGTAAGCCGTCACTTAGAAAAATGTTAGTACTTACAAATTTGTTGGTCTAGGTCGTGTATCACGGTGCTACGGATTTATTTCTACAACACCATTCGATCTTATGAGCTGTAATATCGGTTCAAGCATAGAAAACAGCGGCCTGGCTACGACTGATCTAAACATAACAGGTACAACAGCCGCCCTTTTTACCACGTTTCAGGTAAATTGCTGGTGGATCCCTGTAAGATTTCGAAGTGTAAAACGTCATCCTTGAACGATGCGAAGACGTAATTTTTAAGCTAACAAAACGTGGTTGGCTTTTCACTATTTGTGAATAATAGGAACAGACACAAGCTATCTGATGGTAAGTGGATGCTGTGGCCCATAGACATCTACATTTATCCTCGACTACGAATCAAAATGCAGGTACGTTGTCGCCCGTGAGGACTAAGATGGAATGCCTCGATTTTAATATAGATTATTAATAATACTTTTTGAAAGTCACTCTTATCAATATGAATATGAATATGAATTGTCTTATGCCGCCATTACACAGCAATCGCAAATTATTTTTAGGTGGTTGAAGAGTGAGAGAAAATATTTAACTCGAAAACATTTTGATTGAAAATGTAAAAATACAAAAAGTACATTTACTGCTACTATTAGTACCAGTTAATCGACAGTTGGGGCGATGTATACGTTTTTACAACAAAATCCCAGATGATCATAATGACCAGAGTTTCCACTAAACCTCTCACCGTACTCCGGATAGAGGATTCATCGTTACTTGCTTCGTCTTAGAGTCAAGAAAAAAAACTCGATACCTCCGTCTTTGACACTGCATAAAAATTATCGAGAACCCATGCAAAACAATTATAATATTAGTAAGTGTTCAGTACGTAAATAGATTAAACGGCTTCCACCCACACAGTCATGGCAATTACGAGTAGTTAAAACAGTTTGGATCATAAAAGCGCTCCAACCTAAATGTAAATGTTAACGTAATCCCATTAAAAGACACTACGGTGGCGTTGCATTAGTTTTTGTTACTTTAAATTAATCCTTAGAACCGCAGCTCGAAATATCTTTGTCACTGATAAGCATAATAGAAAATTTTATTTAGTTTCACAAACAAGATAAAATAGGCACAGAACCATTACAATACACATAAATCAAACTTAAATCAATTTAACAAGTCGTAAATTTAAAATTTTGTACAAACGACTTCAATATGAATATAATTTATTGTTGATTTTTTTTAAACTTTTTGACCGATTTCGATAAAATTTAAATGGAACCACCTGGAAAGTAAACCACTTTGAAACAAAAAAAAAAGAGTTTTTCAAATCGGTGTAGGCGTCTTTGAGTAGTCGGTGAACATACATAAAAAAAAAAGATTCCGACGAATTGAGAATCTCCTCCTTTTTGAAGTAGTTTGAAAAAAATGACAAAGCGGATAGAGTCGTGTTAAAGCCGTGGGCCTAAGCAATCGTCGTATATTTCACCATACGCTAACGTCCAGGGTTTGATCCCCGTGTCAATAATATTTTAATTACACATTAAAGAAGTGATTTTACCACGTGCTCGGCGGTGAAGATATACATCGTGAAACTTGCATGTCTGAAAATCTTTCGAAAATATGTGAAGTCTGCCAACACGCACTAGAGCAGCGCGGTCAACTAGTTGCTCCTAACCCTTCCAGAAAAAGAAGAGGCCTATGCCTACCAACGGGACGTATATAGGCTGTCATTTTACTTCATTTTAAAATGAATTGAAGTGAGTTTTTTTAATAAGAGGGGACAAACGAGCATTCAGCTTACCTGATGGTTAGTGACTTACGCCGCCCATAAACAACTGCATCACCAGGGGAATTACAGGTGGGTTGCAGGCCTTTTGAAAAAAAGTATGTTCTTTTCTTTCCTAAGTCGTATCGGTTCGGAAAAATCGCTAGTGGTAATAGATTCCACATGGAAGTTGTGCAAGGAAGAAAACATCTAATAAATCACACAGTGGTGGACCGCCAGTCATTCGGATGGTATGGATGGTATCGCGAGTTTTGTCGTGATGTGTGATGGCGAAATTTAGCTGGAATTAGTCCGAACAATTCCTCTGAGCACTCTCCATGGTAGATACGATAGAATGTGCAAATTAATATATGCAAAATCTCTTCGCAGCGCTATTGAATCTAACCGATCAGAAAAAACTCGGTCGTCGACGATTCGAGTCGCTCTGCACTGGATACGATCACGTAGGGGCTGACAGTGGGGTGACCCGTCTCAAAGATGAGAATAGTATTCCATGTGTCCTGCTCTACAAAGCACGCTATGCTTTTTAGAGGCTAATTTTGCCTTTCCTTCCAAGTGACTACTGAACTGAACGTCATTCGACTTCGACGTATTCGAGGACGTTTACCACACAACCTTTTCCTGGACCGGTCAACTTAGCGTTATTTTTTTAAAGTGAATATTATGACCCGCAAAATCGATTTTAGTAAGTCTGAGGCTATAAAACAAGTAAAATTAAAGAATGAAGAAAACTTCGAACGGTGATTCGTATTTTGTTACCGAAAAAATTGTCAAATATTTAATAAAATAAAAATCAAATCTGCCAACCAAAGCCAAGCCAAGACGAGCCAACCAAACCAAAACGAAGCACTACCTACCTTTTCTCGAAGCGCTTCTTCGTTTTTTTGAACTCTCATAACTTGGGTTTAGATTATACAAGATAAACAAAATTCTCGGGATATAATGTCAATAGTGGGCTTATTAAACATATAAAGTTACAATTGCATAGCTCTTATACATTAGATTTTATTGATTTCTAAAAAAAAAACGATTTTGTCACTGACTCACTCATTGATGATCATCAAAATTCTTAGGGTACTTCCTGAAGTCTTAGAAAGCTGAAATTTGGTATGTAAACTAGCATTAGTACACAAACAACAAAAAAATTCTAAACTTTGGAACTTTTACCCCCAACCCCTTAAACTAGGGGAAGGAAGTATGTATGAGACTTCCGCAAATTTTGATGCTAGAGGTCTGAAAATTGATATAGGGACTCCTTGTTATAAATAATAATAATAAAATACATATTTCAGGATTTTTATTAAATCACCCTCACCCTCTAAATTAGGGGATGGAAGTTATATATGGGTTTTCCCATACAAAGTTAATTTCATGCTAGAGATCTGAAAATTATACAAGTACACAGACTTCTTATTACAAATAAAAAAATAAGTGTTTCAGGATTTTAAAAAAAATTATCCCTCAACCAATTCCTCAACCAATAAACTCAATCAACAAAAAGGGGATAAAAGTATATATGGGACTTTTGTCAGATTTAAGAATATTACTACATTATTATACTTATATTATACGAAAAATATTACTATATCTACTTATGTAATTCGTTAAAAATTAAAATGAGGTGACAAGTATTTACAAAAGAAATCTTCTATGGGGGGGAAATCACAATGGTGTACCGTGTATAATGGGTTCGCTCACCGTGAACAGTTTCCGATCTGTGTCGCGTATGCTATCACCATACATAAAAGTCAAGGGCTAAGTTTGAATAATGCTCTCATTGATATTAGGTCATCCACGTTCTCTTGTGGGCAGGCTTATGTAGCACTCTCTAGAGTGACTAATTTGCAAGGTGTTCACCTTATAAATATTGACTTTAGTAGTATTAAAGCACAACAGTCAGCTATAGTCGAATATAATCGCCTAAAAGTCAAGTATCGCCCTGATCTATCGCTTATTATAAACAGAAACCAACAAAGAAAAAAGGCAAAGATAGAGAGTGGGCTATGAAAAAGGCACCTCTGATGTGCAAGAAATACACCCCAAAAAAAGAAGTGAATTTACAACTTACAACTTACAAAAACAAGTGAAATTCTACCAAAACATTTTCATGTAAAATGTTACCAAGACGAGACCATATAGCTCGCACTGTCTCATGTAGAGCCAAGCTTCTAACTCTACACGCCCTAACTCTACAAGCCCTAACTTCACAAACTCTACACCTTAGTCAAAATATGTGACTTTTTAATAATAATCGAAATAAATAACCTTATAACTACGTAAGTATATACATAATTACATAAGTATTAATTGAAATCTCCTCTTGCTATTGGTGTATTTTTTATTATAAGTCCAATATAAAGCTGGTAGAAGTGATTTAAGTTGAGTGGATGGCGATTTTTTGATTTGGTGACAATAGATCACTACATCTGCACTTCGCGTTTGATGTGTGTAATACAATACTTTAATTTTTATACTAGCGACTCGCCTTGGTTCGCCTGAATAGGATCTATTAGCGTGGCGTTATTTAGATTTAAAATAATCTAAGACCATTTATTTTATCGAAACTAGTTTTGGCAATTTCTAGCTGCTATTGTATAGCAGTCAAGTTGCCGTCTATGTCGCGTTATGTAGTGCGTAAAATTGTGTAAAATTGCTTCACGTTTATCTTTTATATCTCAATTGCTATATGGATACAGTTGAAGCAATATTGCTGGAATATACTCAGCAAGGTATTGCACAATAACATTACAGCAAAGGCATCGCTGGCAATATTGCTGTGCAAGATGATGTAAATATCAACAAGATGCTGTTCATGCAGCCCATTTACGAGCACTTTGAGGCAATTAAACAAAACACTTCTTACTCAAACTCACACTGATACTTCTTTCGATGAAGGAAACGAAGCGAATCAAATAGTCACAAATGTCCTCCCTGCTCTACTTTTTTAATCTTAATTTAATTTTCCCAAGAAGTTAGTAAATAATTAGTGAAGAGAAAAATCAATTTTTTTTAGCATAGGGTGACAAACGAGCACACAGTCCACCTGATGGTAAGTGGTTGCTGTGACCCATAGACATCTGCATCTATCCTCAATAAAGAATCAAAATGCAGATGCTTTGTCACCCGTGAGGACTAAGATGGAATGTCCCTTTTCCAGTAAAAAGGGTCTCCGGTTCTCTACACTCACCATACGAAACAAAGCAGTGTTAAGCTGCTATTTTACGCTGGTATTCTGTGAGAGCGTGGTCCTTCCCCAGTCGATCCGACCCATTCGTGCTACAACTATATTACTAATATAGCTGCAGCATGGCTCTACAACGTATGATCAATTATAAATAAATTATATTTTTACCTCACACCGTTACAGCCTAAATTCCACTGTTGAACATAGAAATCCAACTTTGATTGCCTTATAGGAGGAGTAATTGTCGTAGTTGCCTCGCTTGGCAAGCAGGTTGGCATCGCTAGGTTTTCATTATTTTGAGTTTTATCAGGAAGATGCTCATCTCCTGTCTCATTTCCCTGTGTCTTTTTTATAGAATAAGGGTACAAACGAGCACGCAGTCCACCTGATGGTTAGTGTATTCTGTGTTTCATATATCCTCGATTAAGAAATAAAATGCAGATGCGTTGTCACCTCTGAGGACTACGATGGAATGCCTTGTTTCCAGTAACAAGAGTTTCCGTTTCTCTACACTCACCATACGAAACACAACTGCCTTAAGATGCTATTTTACACTACTACATAATAGTCATTCAGAAAAAATCAGAGAACTTAGGTAGGGAAGGCGGTTTAAACCATCACCTCATAAGAAGATGCTAAGACCCATAGATACATAATCTATCTTCGATTGAAAATCAAAATGCAGATGCGATATCTCCCTGAGGACTTATATAAATTATCTCGTTACTGGCAAAAGAGTCTACAGGTTTCATCACTCATAATCATCGTACAAAATACAGCACTTTTATGCTGAAAGAAATGCTAACGATAGGTGGAAGCAAAGGATATAAATGCAAATGACTACTGAGAATTTCTTGATAGAAAAGCTCCAATAACTGATTTTGGCCCTACTTAGGATTCAAATCGGAGACCACGATATTGGGTAGTGGATATTCTTACACCGTCGCAATTAAAACATATATACCTACAAAACCATCCTATTGGATTAAAATTACAATATTATGTTATTTGAATCCCTAATACGTAGAATATTGGCGTTCTTAATAAAGATGTTTTGTTCTATAAAAAGGAAGACACATAACTAGTCAGACCTCGTTTCATCTAAATGTATCAGACAGAAAGGACGTCGTTTAATAACCTCAGCGAAATTGGTATCTCTTTATCCCAGTATGATATATTCCAGGAAAACTTTGGATTGCCATAAAGAAAATGGACGGAAACGGCACCGGGCCTTTGTGGGCGAATTGCAGTGGGCACGGAATTGAGTTATGTCGGTGTCGGACGTCCGTACGATGCGACCCTTTGTCGCGTCATCAACCTACAAATTGGCAGTTTAGTCGCCACCGATTCGCCGTGGGCGATGTACTCTCCAACTGATATTTGGAAAAATACAAAGGTGTATTGTCATCTACAAAGCTTTCTGAAAGGTGTGAGGCGGATTTACAAGTAAAGGAAACTCGTGGTTTAAACGCAATGGGAATTGTAAAAATAAGGAAATGGGAATTGTAAAATTTATTATACAAGTCCCTTGCGATTCAATAGTTTCTTTTTAAACTTTTTCTTTGAATAAATATTTTAAAAAAAACAAGAGTCGCCTTCAACGTTATCATCGTCTTGTAAGTAGTTTACTGCTGACATGACGAGGTAACAGTTGCTGGATAGCAAATTTGCTGTTATTGCCATCCTGAACAAGCGGATTGGAAATCGTTAATTAATTAATGATGAAATTAGTTAATGATGTATTTTCTTACACTCAACTACACAGTTAACTAAGCCAATAAAATGTTTTCCTGGCTAATACTAACTCACGGCCTATATTATAGCGTTAAGAGTTTGCGATAGGGTGCAGTGTCGGAAGACAATAATATCGTATAGTATGCAAAAACGAACTATTTATGCTGTATACAAATTCAGGTTACGTTTCGAACCCAGGACCCATTATGTAGTTGACAGATGTACTCTTACCACTAAGCTACGTGATTTAGTAAATATGGAACATGAAAGACTGTTTGTTATTTTTATTAATTTTAATTAATTTTGTCGTAAAAATAAAATATTTAGATGTCCGAGTAGAGCAAGGGCTTCCAAAGTTATGAAAGTCAAGCCCCCGTGCTAGAAAAAATAATATTTCACACCCCTTGCCGCATTTTACTTATCTACTTTTAATTATGTTTTTTTCTTTATTGGAGTTAACACCACAGAGTACCTTTATATAAAAGTTAACACCGACGGTGAGAAGCGTTCGGTCTTCCTCTACTTGAGTAAGCCCAAGTCACATCGTATTACACCCGTCACTCTGAGACGAGAAGGTGAAATGTCTCATCTGCCTATAGCTCAGCCTCAGCGTGAGTTATCTATTACAGGTTAATAAGGGTGAGAAGTCTAATAGATAGAAATCTACGTACTTTGTTAATTAGCATACACCCCGAATAAACCAAACCAACACCTTACCAACAGATGTCACGCGTCTTGCGTGCGCGCGTCATCTTTACTGGCGCCTCTGCGTTCCCAGTGAGAGGCGCGTCCTAACATTAAAAACCCTTGGAATAGAGGATAATTAACACAGGTTCCCTTTTAAGTTTGAACTCCTGACTACCAACACCTAATTCCTTAGAACTTATGTTATTTAATTTAAAACGGTATTGGGGGAATACAAATATATTTTTTATATTTTTCGTTTGATTTCATTCTTTATTATCCTCAATTAAAAAGGGAGAAAAGAGAAATTTTCGAAAATGTTGCACACCGTCTAAGCATTTTAATAACTAATTCTAAACTGGCTGCCGTTTTAACAAGTGAACAATACTAATATTACAAGATAATCCTTCATTTAATTAGAATAGAGTTAAAAAACAAATAAACAGTCTAAAACATTAATGGTCGTGATAATCATTGTAATGTTTGTCTACAATTTTTTTGCGTTGTACCGGTGCACCCATCACAAAACGTGATCCAAATAGATTTTATTTTATTTTATTTAAACCGTGTAGTTTCCGTGGGTGTTGTAAGAGACAACAGTGGGACAAGAAACAGACAGCATCATTTTCTTGATATCAACTCAAAATAATAAAAAATTGCCGATGCTAACCTGCCTTCCAAGGGTAGCAACTATGGCAAATAGTTGTAAATGTTCATCGGACTTTGTTAGGCTGGAATAATGTCGATAATGATGATATATTAGCATCTCATCCCTATTTAAGCATACAAGTTTCACTTACAAAAAAAAAACAAAATATCGTATTTGAAATTAATTTTCGTTACAAATCAATATAACATGAATCGGTCACTCTGTAATTTTTTTATAGAATAAGGGTGACAAACAAGTACACAGTACACCCGATAGCAAGCGGACGCCATGGCCCATTGACATCTATGTACTCCTCGATTAAGAATCAAAATGAAGGAGCGTTGTCACCTTTCAGGACTAAGATAGAATGCTTCGTTTCCAGTAAAAAGGGTTTTAAGTGACTACACTCACCACAACGAAACACACCTGCATTTTAAGCTGCTATTTTACACTGGAATCCTGTGAGAGCTTGGTCCTTCCCCGGTCGAGCCGATCCATGCATGCCAATATGGATATAAATGATCGTAGTAACGTCCTAATATGTTAATCATAATTCACCATATTTATCAATAATCAAGGTAAATTTACATGGTCTCCATGCAGAGGCTAATGGAAGGTAATGAAGTCAACCGCTAGCCGTCAGACCGTAATAGATCCAGAGTTAATTAAATTCTGTCACTAGATCCACCGTCACATCCGATGTTTACACGCAAAATTCCAGTCAACTGCAATAATTATTTTAATGCGGATGTAAGGCGTTGAGGATGAACGGTGTTTGTTTTTTTAACTGAAAGCTTATATAACGAGTGGTATAATTAAAAAAAATTGTTCAACCGACTTCAATATAAATAAAATGAGAACATCATCAATGTAGTCAAAGTAAATTAAATACGCATTATTAAGAATAACTCAGAAGTGGTCAGATCTTGATCACATTTATATGAGACTACATGAGAAGCACCAGCTTTCAAATAAAAAAAGAATCATCAAAATTGGTTCACCTAGAAAAAAGTTCTGAGGGAACACATATAAAAAAATACAGTCGAATTGAGAACCTCCTTTTTGAAGTCGGTTGAAAAAGAAAATAAAACATTAAGGATTCGGAATGTCTGGTAATGCGGTTATAATACGATTCGCATCTGGAGTTAACGGCGAATCTCACTATAATGGGAGACGACTACGTCCAACAGTCAACTGTTCACGACGTGGTGTCAGGGAAAGAAAACAACGATACGATGACAATGCTGCATTGGTAGATTTAGAGCACACTTTCCATATATTTTCAGAAGCTGACATCTGCACAGGGCAAATACTCGTAGTAATACAAGTATTCACACAAACAAAAAAAGCCCCTCGTCCCAGACCACCTGTAGCCGATGTAACCGCTTACACGATAAACTTTGAGATAGACTCGTATGCTGTGTTAGAGACTCGTGAACAATCACAATATATCCTTACAACAATAATTATTATTGTTTCTTAAATATTAGCTTTGGCTGGGATCGGTGTTCATAGAACTTCTTATGTGTTTATAAAAGTATTACAAAATGTAATATAATACATATAAACATATTTACTAAATATTACACCTAATAATAAGAGAACGAGGAACGAGTTAACACCGCTGAGTGCTGGTGATATAAGAGAATTTACTACCCCATATCATCCCATGATGAGAGATGAAAGAGAGTAATGAAACAAGAGATGGGCAGCGTCTTCCTGACAACAACTCAAACTAATAAAAACTCGGCAACTATGGCAAATATCCCCCAATTCCACGAAGTACGGTCCTTAAGAAGTTTTTAAAAGTATCAATATAAAAAGGCTTGCGGTTCCTATTTATAACTTATACAGTCAATTGACCATCACAATATCAAACGTTTTGCACCTTTGACACTGCTTTCGCTTCCCACCGGGATATTTTACATCTGGTATAAATATATACAACATGTTTTGTGAATATTTACAACTATAAGTAACCGTATAGTGGCGGCGTAAGAATATACTCTTTATACTTCTACCCATTATCGTCACGTAGATGTTGTAAGAGACAGAGATAAACTAAAACAGGAGATGGGTAACAGCATCTTCTTGGTAAGAACTCATTATAAGAAACTGCTGTTGCAAACCAGCATGCCAAGCGTGGCAACTTTGGCAAAATCCCTCTATGATGCAATTTATTGGGAGGCCCTTGTACAGGAGTGGACTCTTTTAGGCTGCAATAGATGGATGGATCATCATCATCATCATCATTACAGCCCTCCACAAGTCCACTGCTGAACTTAGGCCGCCACACGGATTGCCATTTTATTCGATGGATGGATAAGATAAGTGAAATTTTTAGTTTTCACAAATTGAAATGCCAGTTGAAAAGTCCGCAAAAGTTTTTTAGCTTTTACTTTTATTTTACTATGCGTTGTAAAGGACCGTACATCTGTCGCCGTTACAAAACATTGTCACGCTGCGATCGAGTCGCCATCATAAATCAATTTCACAAGACTGAGCCCCACTCAAACACACTTAAACGAGCAAACAATATCATGAACTATGAAAAGTGTCCAAGCAAACTAAATGGAAACGTCCTTTCGTTGATCTGAAAAAAATAACCTTTGAAATGTATTTTTCAAGTATGTGATATTATCACATACTTGAAAACTTACTAAAATTACTTACTTACACACATAACTAACATATTAATGTTATTACCATTTATGGGTATTACATACATTAAGAGTCGGTATAAAATATTTAGCACACCACGTAGAGGCGGCGTACGAAAACCCACTACCCCATATCGTGACGTGGATATCATATGAGGCGACAGTGGGAAATGAAACAGGAGATACACAGTAGCATCTTCCTTATAATAACTCAAAATAATAAAAAACTACGGTTGCCAACAAGCCTGTCAAGCGTGGCAACTATATCAAACGAGGCAAAGGAAACCTATGAGGCAAATGATTCCTTCATTTGTTCGTTCAGCTGTGGACTTTTGATAGAATATAATGATAATGATGATGATCTCATTACGTCTGTGCATGAAATATGGAGAAGTAGAATAGTGTCTCTGAGTCTCTGAGTCTCTCACATGAACACTTTGGACTCTACAATATCATACTTTGTATACTTTTACCGGTTTGTTGGTAATTTAAATTTTTGTCCTTGTGTTCTTTAGTGTTATAGATATCTGAATACATTGGAATATGTATACAAAGCACGCGGAATAAAATAATAATTTTATCAGTTTACAAATAATTTGCAATACATAATTTTAGCAATGTTACCATCGTAACGCTAAATACATGTTATATATGTGTGCTATGACATAAACTTTCATTAATTTGAAAGATTTAGAAATATATTTATATAATATATCCTACACACTTCCACTTTATTCTATTGTTTATTTGGTGAAACATATCACATCATTGCGAAACATTGAACTGGAATGTGAATAAATTTGAATTGGTAATTTAAAGCAAGGTGTTTCATTTAAACTTATAAGTAAATCTCTTAAGCGGCAATCCTCGCGTCGTATTCATAGTCCAGACTAAATCCAATTAAAGCGAAGAGCATCAACTCCGAGCTGTGGACGTGGAATTACTGCGCTTTGACTAAATATGACAGGGTTATTAATACCTATGCAGCGAATACCGGGCTATGACATTTTAGGAATCAGTATTTTAATTATTTTATGTTGGCTCTCCTTTTCAACTGTTTAACTAAATAATAAAGTTATTAAAAATATAGTTAATATAAAATCAATTTACATGTTAGTATTATGTTACCTAAAATAACAATAACAGTTAATACCAATTAATTCTGAAGATGGACTTTCATCACGTGACAAATAAAATTATGTTTATTAAATTATTACATATAAACCGTTTGAGGGCGGTGTAAAAGTAAAAAGTAAAAAACTGTGAAAATAAATGGGAATGGCACATCTTGATTTCATTAATTTGATAGTTTTCCATTAGCGTTAAGGTTGCAGAAAGTTATTTTGGCTAACCCGCACACCGCCGACAAGTAGCACCAATGATGCGAGACGTCTACTGCAGTCGTCAATGCGCCTATCAAGCCCGGCGATTTAGATACATATAATGTAATTTTAAAAGAGCATTTCTAGCATATCTATAAATTCCCGTGAGTCCAGATTAAACGCAGAAGCAACGGGCACAAACGCCAACAGTCAAGTGGCGTCAAGTGGTAGGACGTGACTATCGGCTCGACAGCAACGTAATCCGCATCGAGAACGAAATGGAAAATAAAAACTCGAGATTTACTTCAACGACAAAATATAAATGTGGAAAATATTGCAAAACTACAAAGCAACGGAATATATAAATTGAAAAATGTGTCTCCATAGATTGCATACTTGTCATGTGTGATAACTAAAGTTATGATATTCTCCCTCCGTGAAAATTCACTGCTGGCTCAACCACTCATCACCAGCAGCATACCACACAACATATACCTCGCAAGTCGAACAGTTATAAATTTTTGTTCCGAATTTAAACATGGCCCTTCCTAAAATTGCCTTCCATCATCTCTTTGAACAGTCGATTTGGTTGTGTTATTGCAGCTTAAACAAAAGACTTTTGCGGTGTTGACAGATTAACCGCTGTATTCACCATTGGTATTAGGTATTATACATTTAACGCTGCTCCCTGTCTCCGGTCTGAGTATTTTATATCTGGCGTTAACAGGATGGTTTAACCGCCTATCTATCAGAAACCGTAAGATCTTTCTGACATTTCCCATGGTCGTCTCTTACGAATCCGAAAGGCGGTGATTATTTCTCTTAAGCCGAGTGTTTAATTTTTAACTGATATCTTATTTATTTATATTTACATGCTCCTATATTACCACCTCTTCCCGCTTTGATAGATTATACTGCACATAAATAATACAAATTTTATCTAGTGCTAGTTTAGCGATAAGGTTATACATAAGTAATTTTATACCAGAACAAATCAATAACAAATATTTTATTATTGTTTGACTTGTAATTTGTCAAAATTAAGTACATGCTTATAACAAAGTACATAAGTGGTTAATGAAATTCTTTAGCAAGCAATATATCGCTTCAGTTGGTTTCAATATAAATAGATGAAAAACCTTGGCAAGGATGCGTCGTAATTGGACGACTCTCAATCATCGAGAGAGCGCAGAATGATAGATCGATTCGTGTGAAAAGGTGTCGGCGGGTCCGCTGGACCCCTAGTACGAGTACATTTGAATATTAAACGTCACTCAAATGATTCCTAAAAGCAATGAATATAAAGCATTGGTTTGGTAAATGAACCGAAAGATTATAGGAAAAAAGTAATTTGTTTATGTATATAAGTAATATGTTTATTTGTTCGTTCGATAATCAATCTCAGATATAATATAATAATTTATGATAATAGGACTGTACAACTGATGTTTGCATTGGATACAATTGGATAGGATGTGAAGAAAATCAAACTTAAAAATATGTTCAATAAAATTGTATATTCCAACTATTATTATTTTAATTTTTTTTTTTTTTGGTAATGTACTAATACACTTATAGTCGTACTTTTGCCAGTGTCAAGTAGTAAGAAATTATCCTTTAAAACAATTTGTTTAAAACTTCTTCACAATATGTTCATGCATCAAATTGTTAAGTTTTTGAAAGATTGTGACGGCAGCTTAAGCCAGCAGATAATCAATGACGATAGTATCGCAAGGTGCCTAAGCAGCATTATCTTAAGGTTCAATTTCCATCGGACCAATTGTTTCATCATTTCCATTAATAGTTCACATACGCAGATATATAATACACAAAATCGCACGTATCAGAATCCACTTCAATACATTATTTAAACAATATTGCAGGAGCAGCAATCCGCCAGTGGTCAAGATCCCGGCAAAACCCCGCTATTAATTTTATGATGTCAGGGTCAGGCATTATGTTATATTATCCCTAAAATGAGTTAATAATCTTGAAATGGTGACGTGTTGCAGGTGTAATGAAAATTGATGTTTCGAGATTGAGGTTCTCCGTAAACCTAATCATATTCGTATCCTGCACAAATGGTATATTGTTTTAATCAGCACTGACGTTACATTTAGCTTTACATCTTATTTATAAAATCCATTAAATACGTTTATAACAATTCATGACGCTAATTATGGTTAAAGAAACTTTATTTTCTCAAAAGATTGGTAATGATTAACTTAATATCGTAATTAAGTTAATCATTACCAATCTAAATTAATAATTTGTAGCGTGGTAGAGCCATGCTGCAGCTATATTAATAGTATAGTTGTAGCACGAATGGGTCGGCTCGACCGGGGAAGGACCACGCTCTCACAGAATACCAACGTAAAATAGCAGCTTACTGCTGCTGTGTTTCGTATGGTGAGTGTAGAGAACCGGAGACCCTTTTTACTGGAAAAGAGGCATTATATCTTAGTCCTCACGGCTGACAACGCATCTGCATTTAAATTCGCAAATGAAGATAGATGTAGATGTCTATGTGCCACAGCAACCACTTACCATCAGGTGGACTGTGTGCTCGTTTGTCACCCTTATTCTATAAAAAAAAAAAATATTTCGAGGAATTTATATCAGAGGGTACGCCTACACGCAAAAATGCCATTTTTCCTTTTTATGGCGATAGATAGTACAAAACAAGCTCCATACCATAGTTTAAGTCTTAATTTACATGGGCATAACCTATGTATATGCTGTTATAGTGTAGTGTATAGTGGTGTACATTATTGTAATTTTGAAGAAATTAGCACATTTTTACAATCAAACTTTTCATTAATTTTGGCTTTTAATTCATAAAACTTTCCCTATATCCTCATAATATTCATCAATCAAGTAACGGTGCATAGAGTTGGATGAAGGATGCGGAACTTTTTTATTTATTATTACAATGCAAGATTACCAACTGCTATTGCGAGACTGCTTCGCAAACTGCGATGCTTTGGCTGGCTTATTTTTATTGTTGGTGTTACATAAGCCTATACCTTTGGTACTTACTTTTATAAATATCACCGTAAATATATATAAAGTAACTGCTTTTATGCTATGGGTAGCTTATCAAGCATCGAGCAGAGCATTTGAAAATCTATAGAAACAAAAACAATAAAGAAAAACTTACTTGAAATAAATTAAATATTAACTTTAAATAGGTAACAAAATGCGTAGAGGTAGCCTCCATATTAATCAAGTTATAAGAAACAAAATAATTTAAGAACTTATAAATAATTTAAGATGCATAAGCAAAAATGATTACGTTTTAAAATATAATAAAAAATATTTGGTTAAATATCCATAAAGGAAAATTATCGAAATTGCGTTATTGCGTAAAATACCTAATACTTAAAAAATACATCCTTTGCTTTTGTAGGAATCGGAAAAATCACGAACATTAAGAATAGGTATAGAATCAGCAAAAATTATCAGGAATGAAATAATTTATTAGCGCGACCAAACAATCTAATAATTTGTGAGACTGATAGTATGGAATTCTCTGTACAGGTCTAGCGTGGGCTTGACTGATTTGATTTTACCAATAGTTTAGGTGCTATAGTGTCAACAAAACAATATCCGAGTAGCCCGTCAATTACGGACATATCATCGGGACGTTAAAGACAAATTCACCATATATGCCATATATGCCACCGTATATATAGGGAATGTTATCGGTTTTTGAGCCTGAACTCATAAGAAATGTTTAATGAATGGAATGGCATTCCATCTTAGTCCTCGGTGGTGACAACGTGTCTGCGTTTTGATTGTTAATCGACGATATATGTATTTTCCATTGGATACAACAAAATAAAAGTTTTTTTTTTGTACACTTATTGCAGAATCAAACATCTTGTAATAGTAATATTTACAAATCAGCCGTTGATTTCTGCTACATACATCCCAACAATATATATATATTTTTTGTATTCCACATGTATAATAATGATAATGATGATGACAATGATGATAATGATAAGAATTATCATCATCATTCATCTTTCATATCATCATATATATTCTATATATTATGTGTATAAAATTTATAAAAAATGGATACTACATTGTTTTAGCCTTTACTTCCGTCATCTTCACCATCGCAATTGTAAATTTTGTAGTAATATTGTTGTTTAAAAACTCATGTCGAAAGTGTTTTTATGGTGTTAATAATATTAAATGTTTTTCGTATTTACGATTCCTCAAATGAAATTAAATTTGCATTGAAATCCAACCTAAGAAAAAACATCGAAAAAAGTTTGTACTCCATTAAGCATTTTAAATTCACAACATTGAAACGCTTTTAAATCCATTAAACAATAGTTAGGTTCGTCAGGGGTCGAGCAGGAGCGCAAGGCGACTGAGAGCTTTGTCCCTACGAAACGTCCCCGTGTCCGGAACTCTATCATTAGTGTGCTCACCCGACGTGAAAGCGATTTTACCCCCGAAGACTGCGCCTTTTGAACAAGCGCAATATTGTCGAAAGCAGGAAAACTCCTTCAGAGAGAAAAAAAATATTGCCTGATTCACGACGAAGAAAATGAGGACAGAACGGCGGAAACCAATCGAGCGTTCGAGTCCCAGCAGCCAATATGCTTCCGGGTTTACGTTATCGCTGACGTTGCTCCGGGAAGTACTTCGAAATCGAAACGAAAACACGAGGCGAACGATTTACAGACTCAAACCGCCCGCGGTTGTAAGCTCGGGCGCTTGAAACAACTTCGTTACAACTCCGTTCTGTTTTGTTTCAGGCCTGCAATATTAGTTTTAGCCAAAAAGCTATTTTTCATCCCAGCGTCGAAAGGCTTGTAAAGTTTTCTAATTTAGCAAGATTATATTCAATGTTCTATGGAAGCCTCAGGCTTCAAACTGAAGTTGTAAGTTTTGTTAAATGATCCATTTTGACGTCAAACCACTTTTAATTGGCCTTTTATCAACTTTTTTGTTATACACAAATTGTTAACAAAAATTGACTTAGTTAATCATCACATAAAAATTCTATAATTATATAGAACAAATTTTTTCAATTTTTGAATTTTTCTCAGATTTTTCTGGTGCCTTTTAATTGATTATTTTGATTTATCTTCCATTAGTAATCGAAATGCATTTTGTAATGTAATTTTTTGTGAGAGGGAATCTAACTATGAAAAACAATCCATTCAAAAACAGTTATAATAATTATTTATTGACTTTAAAACATGTTACTTATATTAACCTATACTATTTTTATTTTTTATTTTTTTATTGCATTCATGTTTATAACAATGAATAAACGGATTAATGAGATAACAATGAATAAATAAATAAAATATAAATGAACATATGTAACGGACGCAGCAAATATTTGATTTTATATGGCAAGGAATCTTAATTAAAAGAGCCAATTTCAATTAAAATCTAACAAATATGATAAATTTTACACAATGTCCGTAAAAAAGTAGAACGCTAAAAAGGTATTCCAATAAAAAATATTTTTTTCTGCTTACCCGCTATATTGATTATTACTACTTTTAAGCTACCACACCATGGCACAGAATGGGACAGTCTATTTCTTATCACAACACTTAACGCCTAATTTTATATACATTTATTTTCCACAGTCTTCTAGTTCATTAAGGTTTACTTTTCTTGTAAGCTAATCGTGGTAGCTCGTCACCGTTAATTTCTCAGAACGCGAGCAACCCGAGTTCGTACCCCGCCGGCACTGATGAAAATTTTAATAGCAATTTTATGTACTGATTTACCACGTGCTTGGTGGAGAAGAAAAACATCGTGAAGAAACCTACTTCCCGAGAAATAAAAACATTTCAAAGATTTGTAATGTCCGCAAATGAGCACTGAAGCAGCGCGGCGAACTAATTGCCATAACTGTCTCAGAAATGAAAGAAGGCCTGCATCCAGCAGTGTATTATTTTCTTAAAAATTTAAACTTTAAATGTAAGGTTTTGTTAATCTAACATTGAGTGGACTTAATACCATGCGGTATTCTCTGCTAGTCAATATTTTACTATTTTATTATATACATAGTTAAGTTTAACTGTCTGACTCTTAGTTTACTACGACGATGTCGACTTCTTTAAGATGCTTGGATAACTTGACGAATTTGCACATGTTCGCCACGCTGGGCAGACGAGTAGGTGAACTCAAGGAATATTATCACTCAGGTTTAGGTAAACTCAGGACTATACTTCTGCTCAGTGTCTCATACATATATAAATTATAAATTGCCCATAAATGAGCGTCCAGACCTGGAACATTTTTTATAAAACTATAGTGACAAATTTGTAGACAATTAAAAACACTTGTTTCGTGCGGGATTCGAACCCGCAGATCCGCAGCGCCGCAATCAAACGCTTAAGCTCTGGTTCCCTAGGATCGAGGTGGCCGTAATAAAGCAGTGAATGACGACACTATAACGTTGTCTATGTGAACAAGATAGGGTGGTTTCCTAGAGAACGATATTTGACCCCGTAACTTCAAAAAGTGTTACCATCATTTGCATGATGGCCGTCTTGATAGCGGTCTGTTTTTCGATAGCGGTGACCGGTAAACAAAGAGAATGAACAGCGCTGCTCCAGTTGAAGGACGACAACATTTTAATAGATTTTGGGCGTAACCATGATGCTTTTTATAATATAAAATGAAACGAATACGATACGTTTCTGAGGTTTTATTTAAAAAAAATGGAAAATACAGTTCGATCAACCGTAACATGTTCCCGTCACAATCACGCACCGGTGTAACGTGAAGGACCCAATTACATGATAACACCAAAGTATGCAAACCAACAGCAACACCACCGATCTCAATGTAACACAGGGCAGCCCTCTCAGCAACGCGACCTTCCTTGCCTACACTAGTAGAATACCCCAACGGGCATAGTACCGACAGTGAGACTAGAATTACCGACTGATCTCTATTAGCCGCCTACGCAATACTTTATACTGCTAGAGCTAGAGTGCGAGATTACACTTCTACCCTCATTTTTTCGTATTTTCTTTCATTTCTATTTTCCGTAACGTTGATGGAACTTTCCACGTGTAGTCACCGTAAAAACGGCCGTCGTTTTGCGGCCGCTGTGTTACTACCGCTATATGACAGCACCGTAATCTTAGCAAACCAGAGCTTTAGTCACTGCGCTACCGAACTGTCAGTTTGAAAGAAAAATTTGGAATAATAAATTTATACCTAATAATCATCATTCCATAAATATACAATAAAAATAAAAAAAGTCAAGAAAGGGATCTAAATCATTCTCGATTTTTAAATACTAGCAATACATTACTAATATGACAGACCCCGCAAAAAGTTTAGGCCAGTTGTAATTTATTTTTAAAATACGAATATTTATAAGTAAAAATAGGAATGTCTTAATTTCAAATTTCCCTCCACGTTTTAAACGAACTAAATTGAAATTTTAAGTGTCACCTAATATCGAACGATTCGTATATGATAGACTTTATATGGCATTTATAGATGAAAGTCCTTCTAAGGCAACCGTATACCGCTGGGATAACAAATTTCGGCACGGTCGACTATATTTGAAAGGTGTAGAAAGAAGTGGTTGCCCTTTAACGGCTGTTACGGACGGAAACGTGCTAGCAGTAAAAAAAAATAAAGAGAATAGTCGAATTAAATATGAAAGATTCAGCACATATTGCAGATTGGATGGATTAGATACGTTCACGAGATTGTACCGAACACCTTCGCGCGAGGAGGATAGTTTCGAGTTGGGTGCCAAACAACCTAACCAATGCTCAGAAGCATTCCTGCGTGGAATGGTGTCGTGGCATGATTACTAAATTTAAGGCAGGTTCGTCTCCGCGTGTTTACGACATTTCTAAAGATGGCGAATCTTGGATTTATCAAAACGATCCGTAAGAAACGAAGCGCTAGTCGATCTTCGACTGTTTCATAATGAAGCTATCGCAAAGCGCAGGGAAAACTTTGATCACTAGTTTTTTCACTTTGATGGGTTACCTGGTGTCAATTATCTTACTCACGTAACCGAAGTAGCATCAATACTGAATGGTATACTACCAAATGTTTGCGAGAAGTGTTCACTGCTATAAGCAACAAGCTACCGTACATGGGCCCCGCGCGCTCGTGTTCGCTTGAGTTTTGAAACTAGGGACAGCACACCAGTTCAGATTTTGTTCATGCAAAATTTGCAATGCTCATGCAAGGGCTCATGCCCTGATTTGACACCGTGTGATTTCTTTTAATCACTAAATAAAAATAAAAAACAGATGAAATGTATACGGTTTTCATCACCGTAAGATGGGTTAGCAGCGTTCGAGCAGTGTACCTGAGGCGGGCTGGAAAAAGTGTTACGAAGATTGATTCAGACGCATGAAACTTTGTATAGATGCTATTAGATAATTCTTTGAAAAGACTTTATATGAAAATACTTTAATCGTATTAGTTTTTTTAGTTCCGGAATACTTCCTGGATGGCCTCTCGTTGAGCTGCAAGTAAGCTTACAACACTTGTCTTAGGATTGGTTCACAATACTAGTCGAATGGCAATCCGATTTGAATTTCTTTTTGATTATGATTTAGGATTCAGACAGAATTTTAAAATACCTAAGACTGAAAAAATGTAATGAAAATCAAAGCGCATTGCCGAATTTTCCCAGGATATTAAGTCTTAAATAAGGCAATACACATAACTTAACAATTTTGTTTAATTACAAAAATTTAAACATCTCGTTAAGCTGCTAATGGTGGTAATTATTTCTGCATTTAACGAAGACGCTATTAAATACCTTTTCCACTAAAGGTGTGAAAACAAGTAAGAGAAGAATTTTCATAAGCATCCAGAAAGGAAACAGTTTATCATCTCGAAGAAGCATTAGCAGTGTTGTTCGTAATTAACCAACGCCTGGCTCAGGTGAACGTTTCGTCGTTTGACAAACGGCCGGAGGTCGAGGTCGGAGGGACTACTATCGTGCGATCGAGCTGTGGTACAAGCACGTCGTGAATAAATATGGCGGATTTACATTTAAACTTGGCGGGAACGAGATGCTACTTATTGGGTTGGCCTACATCGTTAATTTAATTAAATTCATAGCGCATTAAGTAAATTTGTTTATGATACAAAATAACCGCAATTTTAAGGGAAATTATGTATATTTTATTGAATTATGCATGATGTTGTTTTTCTCTCCGATTTCTTTTCGACTATGGTGACATAGCTCAACAGATCAACAAAAAGTTTTCATCTTCCTAGAAAATTATGCCGTTTATAACCAATACACCAAAAGTATTAACAAAGGTGCCAGTAGACAGCCCGTGAATTTTTTGGTTTTATAGAAGAGGTCCCCTCTTCTATAAAACCAAAAAATTCTCGGGTCTCGAGCATGCAGTAGTAAAAGACTGTATCTCGGTATCGAGCATACAGTCTTTTACTGCCGCCCATGTCCAACTGCAATACCAGAGGTATTGCAGGTTCGTTGCCAGCCTTTTAATAAGGAATAGGCTCTTTCCTTAAAGGTCTCTTAGTCGTATCTGCCCGGAAAATGGCTAGCTATACAAAGTAGTCGTTCAAAGAAGAAAACTTCCCGAAAATTGCACCGTAGTAGTGATGGATCACGAAGCATCCAGAAGGTGTGGATGGTATTACGAATTTCGTCGTTATGTTCGACGGTGAAACTTGGCGGCCGCAGTTAATCTGAACAATTCTTCGGCGCACACCCTTTTTAAATACGATAAACAAAAGAAAAGCAACGTCTGGTCCAATCTAGTGAATCAAGTTGATCAGAAAGAACTTAGTCATCGATTATTAGGGTTGCTCTTTGCTGGGTGCGATCAAGTGGAAGGCCCTGAAGTTAGTATGCCTAGCCCATAGCTGAGAACAAAATTCTATTGTGAGACGGAATTTGTGCCTTGTAAATGGTGTGCCGGCATGAGACACCGTCCCGCTCCACTAAGAACGTCAAACTTTTAGAGACAATTTAGCATTTTCTTTCCAGTAAACGCGGAACTGAACATCTGTCCCGAAATTGAGGAGATACGACAAATTATTTTTAACAGTCAACGGGCAAATCTCTGCTGGGAGTTAAACTGGACAATTTTCTTTAGTTAGCCCTAATTGGAGACTTTGTTTAACAAAGACACGATTTCACACCTAATTTTGTTCTGGCACTTGACGACATTGGTTAGGTCGGTAAAAAGCTTTACAAATGCTGTCATCTACATATCAATGAATGTCACTATTATGCAAAACATCATTGATACACACAAGAAACAGGGTAGGTGATAGCACGTAGCCTTATGTAACACCAACATTAACAGGCTTGTAGTCGGGGAATGCACCATCTACTATGACCTCGATGTTTCGATCTGCAAGAAAATCTGTACAATATTTCAGAAATAATAAACTACGCTTATATTTTAACGAATACTTTCTTATTTGGATAATTTTCTTATTTAGACCGGAGTAAGTGATTGCCGTTGAGAAATAAAAAATATTTTTTTAACAGCGGACACGTGCAGTCCATCAACATGGAATAAAGCAGCGAGATGGATTTACTGCTCCGTAACCCAGAAATGAATTCAAATCCAGAAATGAAATCTTAGAAATGAGTGGATGCATCTGCCCAGCATTTCTAACGCTGCATAATAACTATAAGCTCTATCTTTACTTAACTTTTTCGTGTTTTGGATCTAAATAAATTAATATTGCCGTGTTAGGGACAAGGCACTTATGGTTTTTATTTATGAATACCTTCACTGGAGCTTCGAGCTCTTCTAACCGCTAAACACCCATAAAGAGGTAGAGAACTACTTTGAAAGAACTCATAAACGTTTTTAATTTACTCGTAGGAACTGTTTAGGGCGTCCAACGAGATATTTGAGGCTATTAAAGACCAAGCTACCATTACATCGGCCGTTAGGACCGCGTTCGGTACGTGCAGGATCCACGCCCTCGCAAGTAAGGTACGTGTTCAGAATTTCGAAGAGAAAACTGCTACCCGGTGTATGTTACATCAAACGTCACTGGGGTCATCCCATCATTTACCAGTCGCGTTGTAAATGATGAGAAAATGCGTGGAAAGAGATTGGGATATTAAAATTTTTTGAAGTAGGTAAATAAGATACGTAAATAAAGGTTTCACAGACGAAACTATGTTTTCTTACTGAGAGAGCGGGTTACTTAGACATAGAGTTCTCAAATGATCACCTTAAAACGGTTTAAAAACTTAGATCAACAACAACAAGTCCGGTCGTGCATTTTCAAAGCCTGGGAATTGTTAAATAATGCAACAAAACGCTTGACAGTAACTTTTTTAAAGAAACTACAGACTTAAAAAAATTTAGTTGCAGATATATCAGTATTCTTCAGTCTATATTTCTGATAGTAAATAGAAAAGTTGAAAAATGAACGCTCCAAATAATTTATAAAAATATTTCTAACGTGTTTTAAATATTATTATTTATTTATTTCGAGGCAAATCCTTAAAATCCTTAGAACATTTTCAAATCCTTATAACTTAGGTAGATATTTATGTCGGTAAGTAAAAGTAACTCAACGGGCATTTATTCGATATAAATAATTAATTAAACCGATTTCAATACTAAATGGGGATAACTTTGACAGACGTTAGGGTTCGGAATCTCAAAATGGCCTCAGGATCACTTTGTCTTTCTCCTCAAAACTTATGGGTATCTAATTCCCGCTGACATAGAATTTTGAAATTTGGCTAGAAGCAAGATCTCACAGCAAAAGTAAAGGTAAATATCCAAAAACTGTTAATGTGTGGTTGTATGACGTCAAATAATATTTTGCCATTACAAATATACTACTTACTTGATGTGGACCGATGAATGGGAAAACTATTTTCCTCTGCATTTGTCCTTCAATTGAATTACCTTTTGTTAGAGCATGTTCGGTGCTTACCTTACCTATAATTTATGTATGTATATTTCAGTAAGTTAATTGTTTAAGTGAAAGTACTAACATGTGCTTTGTGACATTTCTTGGGGGAGGCCTATGTTCAGTAGTGGACTTGTGAAGGGCTGAATAATGATGATGATGATGACTAACATGTCTCGATATGTAACATTTCTCTGTATCTAAAACAGGCAAAAATCGTCGAGACTCGATTCCCAGGTTTTTTAATTAATTACTAAATCAATTAATTATTAAAAACACTTTACATCCACACTAGGATTTTCTCCTGTATCATGGAGGCAGTTTAAATACACAAATTGCAGAACGACAAACATCCAGACCCGGAAGAATTACTTGTAGGCTATACAAATACTTGTTCCGTGCGGGATTCGAACCCGCGGCCCTCAGCGCCGTAACTAATCGCTATGCCACTGCGCCACGGAGCCGTCAAATCTGGATGGATGAACTATGTATACACATAATAAAGTTAATTTGGAATCCTCAGGGCTCCAGTTCTACTCGCTCTTGTCCGGTGCTTTTATTTTTATTTTGTATACTTACTTGTTGTTTGCTAGATTTAGCAAAAATGCTATAATGAAAATAAATTACGATTATCATTTTCGAAAAAAAATAACATTAACATAAGTAAAGCTAATTTTCCTTACTCCATTTTCCGGAGACCATAAATTAGTTTTCTCTACGAGCTGTTAATAACGAGATAGTTAAGCTTTAATATATCAGTGCTAGGGAGGGGTATACAAACTCGGTGTGGTTTCAAGTGGCGCTGTCGGGCGGTTGCGGCTCGCATGATAAACGGTCGGCACGGACAGAATGCGATATTACCTGGCACGCATTTAAAGACGTGTTATCTGTGGTTTACCTTATTTTCGTGCTGCGCAATTTTTCTCGTTACGCAAAAACCGTGGTAGCTCAGATGGTTAGCGCTCGCTGTAAGTTACACAGTACGCGAGCAACCCGGGTTCGATCCCCGCCGGCACCAATGAAATTGTTAATTGCAATTTTAAGTGCTGATTTACCACGTGCTCGGCGGTGAAGGAAAACATCGTGAGGAAACCTGCATGTCTCAGAAATCAAAAAAAATATATTTCGAAGACATGTGAAGTTCGCCAACACGCATTGGGGCAGCACGGCGGACATTTCCTTGCCCTAAAACCCTCTCAGAAATGAGAGGAGGCCTGTGCCCCCAGCAGTGGGACGTATATAGGCTGTAACTTTTACGCAAAACAAATTAATGGGTAAAATAAGTTCTGTACACTCACCAAACGAAATACAACAGTATTAAGCTGAAATAGCACGCTGGTGTTCTGTGAGAGCTCAAGGTCGCTCAGCGAGCTGTGAAGAGGACTATGCTCGGGGTTTATCTGCATGATAAACTTAGTAATGAGGATATCCGCAGTAGAACTAAAGAAACCGACATAACCCAACGGATTAGTAAGCTGAAGTATTTTAAGTAAGTGTAGTAACAGTAAAATAAAAATATTTTTCGAAATACATTTATAATTTCTAAGAGATTCATAATTTCTAAGACATGCCGGTTTCTTCTTACCAAGATGATTTCCTTCAGCTAAGCCACAGAGCCACAGTACTGCAGTTAGTATTAACAATTTCATTGAAGGATTAAAATCAACATGTACGATACTGTGAGGTTATGGATATCCAGACTGCAAGTAGATTTTTAACGATCTATTGCTATCACGCTGTGCCTGAATGACCGAGTCGGAAAACCGAGAGAGCCAACTGCAGCTCGAAAAGACTATAACTATGAACACGAGGTTAAATTAAAAATTTGTACAACTTCAACTTCAATATAAATTATAAAGGATAACTCAAAAACTACTGATCAGACCTTAATCAAATTTATATGAGACCATATGAGAAGCATCAGCTTTCAAATAAAAAAAGAATCATCAAAATCGGTTCTCCTAGAAAAAAGTTATGAAGTAACACACATAAAAAAACATACAATCGAATTGAGTACCTCCTCCTTTTTGAAGTCGGTAGAAAATAAACTTAAACATCATCTGTAACCTGTTTCCTACTCAAAGCTGTACTGGTTTTTTCATGTCTGTCTCACGTATGCTTTTATTATTTATGTTCGTTAATATCAAATAAGTGCAGTATAAATGGGCAGTTTTTGCAAAATATACAAGCTGTAACAACCTATATCACCTTAGGTGTAGAATTTTCCAAAATCCATTCTTAGTGGCTGTCTACGTCGAGAAAGGAGTATATTTGCCAAATTTCAAGTCTATCGGACATATAGTTTTGGACATCTTGAGTCAGTGGTATTTATCGAGGTCGAAATACCACCAATATATAATATATCGAGTAGTGTCCCGAAACTCAACGTCAAGCGGGTACGGGGCGATAAGCTAGGTTGTGGTTGTAACCTAGATCACATATTTAGGTACTGTGATCACAATTTTCTAAATTTTTCAGTGTTTTTTTTTATGTAGTCCTAAATAACTATGCTATTGATTTCAGTCACAAATCCAATAATTAATATTGTGAGTTTAGTACAAAAAAAATTTTTTTAGTTTAGTTATGTGTTAAAAACGTTTTAACACATAACTTTGACGCCTTGTCTTTAAAAAAAAATTCTATAAATGGCCCATTTATAAGATTTCAAAATGGTGCAACACTTTAATCGTGGGGGGTATATTGCCACAGTTGCCACGCTTGGCGAGCGGGTTGGCAACCGCAGTTTTTTTTATTGTTGTTTTGCTGTTATCAGAAAGATGCTGCTGCCCATCTTCTGCCTCAGTTTCACTCTGTCGCCTCTTACAACACCCACGGGAAGATATATGGGGTAGTGAGTATTCTTACCCGCCACTACACGGGGCTTACCCGTGACTACACGGGCAACACTTGCTACTTATCTTTCCATAAAAAATATTATCACGATTATCAACAATTTAGAACATAAAAAACACGAACAACAAAATATCAAAGTATGATAATGATGCCCTATTGTCGTATCAAGGCAAAAGTTAACAATAACGAAACACTAGGAAATATTGTAACACATTTATTTTTTCTTAAAACTAAATTAGACGTTCAAATTGTTTGCCTTCGGCACGAATGCAGGCCCTGCATCGCCTCAGAAAAGATCTTTTCACTAATCGTGCGTATCTCCTTGAGTTTATTCCCTTTGCTGTTTCAGTTATTTTGCGGCGTAGTTCGGCTAGATTTTATATTGGTTTCAAGTACACTTTTTTCTTTTATGCAGCCCCAGTAAAAGAAGTCAAGTGGAGTTTAGGTCCGGAGAACGAGAAGGCCATAAAATTGTGCCAAGGCGTCCAATCCACCTACCGGGATATTCTGTGTTTAGATGATCCCGTACTAGACGAGCATAATGCGCTGGGCAACCATCTTGTTGAAACCACATATCCCGGTAGATGTTGAGTGGTACGTCTTCTAATAAATTCGGCAAATGATTTTGTAAAAAATTAGGGTAGTTGTAAAAATTATTTGTCCGTTTAAAATTCCGGTCCACATATTCACTTTAAATTGGTATTGGGAGAGATCTTCACGCATTAAATGTGGATTTTCTATGTGCCAACCGTGTAGGTTGTGTAAGTTTAAATAACCGTCTTTTTTAAAGGTCGTTTCATCTGTCCATAAAATCTTGTTAAGAAACTGCGGATCTTCACGATTTCTCGCCAACATTGTTCTGCAAAAATCGATCCTGGGTGCGTAGTCACGAGGTAGCAAACTTTGTACTCGTTGCACATGGTACGGGTGATATTTGTATCGCTTTAAAATTCGATGTACAATACTCTTCGGTATTCCAGTGTCTCTTTCAATTGCACGTACTGAAGTGCTGGGATCATTTTCAATTTCATTTAAAACTACGTCATCTTCGTTTCGTCGTGGTCTCCCACCTGCCGTACGAACACTTGGCATTCATCCTTGCGAATACGACTGGTGCACATTGATGAATACGCGGTGATCTGGGTGACGTGCCCCGCATTTGGGTATCCCTCCCGATACAATCTGGCTGCGGCAGAGAAGTTACAATGGCATTCACTGTAGATAATATGCATGTTCGCATTTTCTTGCGCAGTATACACATACGGCATTTTGACAGAACAATAAATAATAAAGGCCAGGGAAACGCAGCCAAAGTCGTCAACACAAATGCGATATCAACTCCAGGTAACACAAGCTGAAGTTGTCAGTACGAAAGTTACACGATTACGAGGAGATGCGCAGTAAACGAAGGAACGAAGCGTACTGAATGATAATAACCACTAATCAATTTGACTATCGCATCGGCGTCACTAACCTTCTCGCTTACTCTAAAAACAAAATGTCAGTCTCTCCCACTTTATTGCACTTTTGCCTCGGCCACACACATCGCGATAGAATTATCGCGATAAAACTTCGCCTTCGCCCTACTGCGAAGGTGCCTGCGCGTTGTAAAGTTTATCGCGCTAAACACACGCTAAATACAAAATGGACGCCACGGTCGCCCTGCATTATATGGCAGCGAATAATTATTTGTTATTATTGTGTCAGTTTTAAAAAATAAGAAAAAAAAAATATAATATCGGCTCGGACTCATAATTACTGATAAATTCAAAAAATTCATTACACTAATCTATGTCTACATCCACATGCACGATGTCTGTAGTCAGACCACAGAACACAATTACTCTACCAAGAGAAGAACGCCAACTTCATACTAAAAAAGGAAACACGTGTTTATGAATGTACACGAATAGCGCCTCGTTGGGAGCCCATATAAAACTTTTAGCGGGAATTTCAAACCTTTGTATTGTGTAACTTTGAACTTTTATTTAAGGCATATTCGAGTAATTTTGGCTCAAGCATCACAACCTATGGGGTAAATTCTATACATTTGAGAGGTTGCACCAAAATTACTGAATTTACTTTAGAGGAGTATGTGGGATAAAATAAAACTAAAAATAGGTATAGTTATGTAATTTTATTTTTGAAGATATTGCTTATACACTATATATTATTATTTATGTTTTTATTGCTTGCAGATAATATTTCCACGCGTAATATTGATTTATAACATATGTTATCGTGAGAGCTATTCTTCTCAGAACATTAACGTAAATTTAAATCAGCAAAATTCTCATGTCGAAAACTTAACTCAGCCCAAATACATGATCTGAAACAGATAAAATTGAGTTAATATGTATAGTAATAATCCCTACAAATAACGATGAATAAATTCAAAATGCTTAAAGACTTACCACAATATTATCAAAAGTTTTTCTATTTTTATTGTAGGAAACCTGCAGAAAGTGATCGGATGATTTTGTGCTTTTTGTTTGCATAATTTTTTTAAATAATAAATTAATTTATAGTCAATATCTCATACAGAGTCAGTATCTCACAAAAAATCTTCACACACACAATCGCGAAGAATTGCCTAGAAACGAAAATGAAGTATTCTGAACCGATAATAACTGAATTAAAGCAAAACGCAATAACAAATATTAAAATCTAAATCACAACAAATATTGAATCAATTTCAGAAAATATTTTCAGTATAAAAGACGTTGACAAACAAATGTCATTTTTTTCTTTTTAGTTCATGGCTTCTCTTGATAGAATTCTGCTAATATTTAATAATTTAATTTTAATCAATTAGTATGTCAATTAATTGTGCAAACCTCAAAGTAATATGTATATAATTACTGTAAGGTGCAAACGAAAGAAAAATATAGCATAGAATTAAAAAAAAACAGTGTCTTCCGATATAATAGTTATGTATATTTGTATCAATTTTAAAATGGCAATCTGAAACAACGCGAAAGAATGAAACGGCGATATTTTTTTCTCGCTTTAATTTTACACACCCACCCCACACATAGATAAAATTATGATTGTAATTTTCTCGGCTTCATACAGAGTTTAATCACCCTGAGTCAGACTGAAGTGTGGCCGCACACGCGAAGTCTATTGCGATAAAACCCTTTGAAGAGCGAGAATTTACCGACAGCGCAGCGATGTGCTTGAAACTTCGCACGAAGTGACGAAGTATTCACGAAGTGACGGCCACATATATTACAATAACGCGAATATTCGTGCTAGCGCGATGTGTGTGGCCGCGGCATTACAACAGCGTCACTCTCTATCTCACTCTATCACACCTGTCTGACTCGCTTACACAATAATAAAGCAAATCCTTTTGCACACAAAAGTACTATTCAGGTAAAAAAGTTTGTTTGAAATTAAGTCCTTTTGGAAGTAAATATGCAATAATATTTTTTATGGAAAGATTGTACTATTTTGAAATCTTAATTAAATGGGCAAGTGTTGTACTATTTGGAAATCTTAATTAAATGGGCCAGCTTTTAAAACAATATGCCTACGGTAGTATAGTACATTTTTTAAAGACAAGCCGTCAAAGTTATGTGTTAAAACGTTTTTAACCATGACTTAATTAAACTTTATTTTTTTGTACTAAACTCTCAATATTAATTATTGGATTTGTGACTGAAATCAATAGCATAGTTATTTAGGATTATATTTAAAAAAAAACTGAAAAATGTTGAATAAACAAAACATAGAAACATAGCAGTTGTAAGTATAGATTGTATCCAAATACCAATATTTTCTATCCCGGGAGAAAAACAGAGGAATACATTTGTATGGAATAAATGCCGCCCGGCTATCCTATGGCAAGAGCCCAGCTCCTAAGCACATTTAACTATTTCTTAGCATCCATATCAATGACATACTTTAATTCATTTTATTTCTCAGGCACAGCACACACGCACGAATGGTTATCAGCGGTGCCAATGCGGTATACATCGTTGGAACTTTCAAACATCTTGGAACAGATGCTGATTTTAAGGTAAAAATTATACTTCGGCATATTGTTGTGCAAAGATCTTCTGGCTAATATTGACGATAACTACATACATTTTATTGTGACTGCTCAGAACACAATAATATGGCTGTACTAAAAGATCAAACCCACAAAATGCTTCTTTAAGATATTGACGTTTGATTATATTTTCATTGTTATAGAAATAAACATTATTTGATTTTGATTTTTTGATTTTCATTCCTACATTCAGTGTTCGATGATATTAGCTTGCATTGATTTGTTTATGATTTTGCTTTGCAAAAATGTGTTATGCATCCAAAGTAAACCCTTAAAATATTTCCAGTAAAAGTTGCAGTCGATAAAGAACAAAAATCGAAATCGAAAAATCGAATGTAGCTTTTGTGGGTTAGTTCATTTTGGGTAACAACGTACAATTAATGCAATTTTCAACTACTACTGACTAATTTATAAACACTGTATATATGCAGGGTTAAATTAAAATAACCGGCCAAATTGTCAGAGAAGGTTCAGAATAAGTAATGTAGGCAATGGTGAAGAAAAATTAATTTAAAAATCTCAAACATTCTGTCATTTTTATCTTTTTAATTCAAAATGCGTGGTAATGCATTATTTTAACTGATTTTACTGCGCACGCACACATTCGTAAGGGTCGATCGGTAGGCAAAAACGTTGTTGCCCATAAATCACATTCAATTTGGGATAATTTCAAATAAAAATAGAAGCCTTATTTACTCGTATTTTCAAAAACTGCAATAACGGTATATCATTATTTATATATTTGAACTTAAGTTTAAAATTTGGCTACTCTTTGAAAAATAACCCTATATATACTCTTAGTGAGCCACGTCTACATGCAATTTCAAAAGTACCTTGCAACAAACTGGAGAACTTTGAGGCTCTCAATCAATATTATTTTTGAGTGGGCTTTATTATAGTAATCCCAGGCTATGAAAACGTACCGCATTCTCTTTACAGTGCATAATGAATGCCGATATATCAAGAACTTAAGTGTTATAAAATAACACTATAATGGAAATCTAAATACAAAACCGAGACAACTGTAAAATAAAATATAAAATAATCCCAAGATGGGGAGACTGCCATTTATTTCTCTTTCTCCTCTCTCTCTCTCCCTTTCCATCTACATCTATCTCTCTCTCTAAATTAGTTTAAAATTACGAGTATCATCAAAAGTAGGCTTGACAATTAGATGGTACTCGTACTTTCTTTCCTTGTTTTAGAATTTTTAATTGTTTGAATTTTCAATTACTATTTATACTTTTATATTAATGTTATTAATATTTTTGCAGCTATACCTCACAACGAATGTTACTCAGGCGGATTTCAACATGGGCTACACCATGACTGGGACTTTAGAACGCGGCAACCGATCCACCAATACTTTCCAAGTAACTCATTTTGCTGTTCTAAGACGCTGCGATCACGAATCACACCACTTGAAGAACTCGTAAACATTTTTATTTAGAAAAAACTTACCAAATATTGTTTTTTACTGAAATATCACACTTAAGTGCATCAAAGGTTAAGTAACATATATAAAGTGACATTTATTCCTACATATGAGCTTCAAAAATATTTAGTTAAAATAAACACGAAAGGAATTTAAAAACTACATTGGCATGATACTTTTAACTATACCTGTAATCAAAAATTTATAAATAATTCAGAGAAACAAATTAACGACGAAACTAAGTCGAACTAATTATAATTTAATAAATAAACTAGTAATGTAATGTAATAGTAATGCTAGTCATTTTAGGCTATTAAATATTGCAAAGCGATAATGTGATCTTTAAATTGGTTAGTAGTTGTAATGTAGTTGTTGTCTAGTCATTATTTTGTAGTATTACTGTTGTAGTAACCATAATGTTACCTAAATGTAAGCCTATAAACAATTTCTTTAACATAAGAAAATTCTTGTGTGTAGATTACTAATATGTAAATTTTCTCGGCGAAATTTATTTGTTGTTCCCTTGTCGAAAATATTGTTTCGTTTATGTATTAGAATAATAAAATAGGTATTACCGTTAATTATTCGCACATATACGCTACTTTTCAGTTTTTTTTTTTTTTTAAATAAAATAAAGTACTTTACTACTATAATAAGGCATCAGGAGTCATACGTACCTGCTTGATTGAATTATAGTTAAGAAACTGGTCATATTATCGTTGGTTGTATTATAGATAGAATATGTTAAGATTAAGCTTGTGTGCTCATCGATAAATGAATTTATATTCATTTTAAAATGGCTGTGAGCGTGATTTAATGTGGCCGACGAATCTCCTTCACGCTTCGCCGGTTAAAATAATAATACATCGGACCACATCGCATATTGATCCTAACTGAATTGTTGCCCTATACTGTTAAAACGCACAATTATGTACCATATGTACTTAATCTCATGTTTCAAAATTTTATTTGTAAACTATCAATCTGAGTATTTTTCTCTATTCATTTTGATCTTTATTGTAATACTTGATTTACAACAATGACATTGTTAATTGCAATTTTAAGCGCTGATGTACCACGTGATCGGCGGTGAAAGAAAGCCTGCACGTCTGAGTCTGACGTATGCAATATGTCAAAATGTTCCAAAAAAGATTGAAACATCTTATTATTAATGAATTTTAAAATGTTAGTGTTATTTAAATAGTTTTTTATAGAATAAGGGTGACATAAGAGCACACAGTCCATCTGATGGTAAGTGGATGCTGTGGCCATCTACATCTATACTCGATTAAGGATCAAAATGCAGATGCGTTACCACCTCTGAGGACCAAGATGGAATACCTCGTTTCCAGTAAAAAGGCTCTAAAATACATGTTTTATACAATTTTACTTAACATTCAGTTAATTTTCAATATCTGGCAACACCATCGTCGGCCACGGTATCTTTGAATGGTTAACACCATTTACTTACTGTCATGTAAATTTCTCCATTTAATTAATTTTGTTTAGCTTTTACGGGGTACATCAACAGGATTCATAAAAGCATCCACACTGATTGGACAGGGTTTCTTTTACGTATTGTAAAAGTTGCAACATTACGTTTTACTATTAGATACTCAAAGATGTTTGCTGGTAACTTTGTGATAATAATAGATTCTCAAAATATGAAGATGTATTGTATTCAATGTCCTTTAACAAAAACTGCATATCGCGTTATCACAACTCGTAAATTCATTTAGGGAGCGTCGTCTTATTAAATCTGGCCATTTACATTTCATAAATTTTCAATTTGTAAAAATAAATGACATATGACTTTAATGTGACTTTCCTTGCATATTAAGAAATTTGCTTAATCTACAAAAAAGCTTTTAAAATACATCGACTAAGCTAATTGTAAGTATGCCATACAACTTCGTATTATCTCTAAGTGTTAACTAACGCTAAGAAGAACACAAACGTCCAGTATCGCACTCCCTCCAGTGTTTATATACAATTTTTGTACTACTACTTAACTAGGAGTTTTATAATCGACTCCAGTTTGTTAATGAGTAGATAATTACTAGAATCTCAAAATAATTACACTGCTTATATTTAAACTATTTAAGTTAGCTAAGCATTATTTACGATATATTAAGGCTATTGTTTCTTGTGACTTGTCTATTTATCATGTGGTGTAGCAAGGCGTGGTTGAAGCCGCGGCCCCGGGCGGCAGATTTTAGAGGGCGGCATTTTAAAATGAAAGTCTGATATCCGCCTTATCTGTTTAAAGGATGTCAGTAAAAATCTCAAAATCTCTGAAAATTAACTGTTACTGAACTTTTGATTTAAATATTAGGGGCGATTTTGGCGATTTTTCTTCCCTCCCCCGTCACCCTGGTGAAATGTTGTGAGATATGGCTCGACGCCCTCACTCCTCCTTCCCAAATCTCACGTGAGATTTTCCAAAATGCGTATTTTTAGTGTAAATACGTTAATCTGTGCATGGTTGCGTTGGGTTTATTGAAAAAAAAAATTTACTTAATTATTTTCATATAATTTATGGAGTTCAAATAAGCGCGATAAATATTATTGTGTACGATTTAGCCATATTTTACTTAATTTAACCCAATTTTTTCGAAATTTTATTGTTTCTTTTATTGTTTCTTGCGGGAAAAAAATCTTGTGATATTTGCTGAGACCCACTCTGCCCCTCACGTGAGATTGGGAGAAATTCGACCCCCCCGAACACATTTATTTAATGGACGCCTCCTTACTAACACCATAATTATGTGATGCAAGTTCTAAAATTAAATAGAGAAATTATCTGTACGTAATCGAGATACATTAAATTGTTTTATTCCATTTTACACAAAGACTATAGAAGTTTATAGTTTTTAAGATACTTCCAAAATGAGGGCGTGGAGGTGAGGAGCGATAATTTTGGTTCGAGCGGCCTCAAGCGGCAGCTATCCATGCTATGCCACTGATTGTATACTATAGTTAATCTTTACAAACCTTATAAATATTGAATCAACTAGTTTCAAAATATTGACAATCGATGTTAATATTTAACTTCTTAAGAGTACTCTCTAAATCATAAGCGTAGCACTAAAAGTATTAAAATCGGTTGTGAAGTAGTAGAATTTTAGTTGTCACGTAGTATTTTCAATCAATTTATACTTCTAGTAGAATTTCTTCTAGTTAGACTATATTACCATTTAAAATGTATGTTTAGTAGTGGTTGTCCAATTTTCGGAATATCCAACTTATTCATTTATTGTATGTACCTATGCTTAATGAAATGTTAGTGCGAACGCATTAAAATATTGCTATGTGATTACAATAATATTTTATATTTTGCCGGCTTGCTGATGCCTAAGGTTTATTCATCATCATTATCATTATAGTCTATCACATGCACAGCTGAGCATAGGCATATCTCATATAATACACTATAATCCTTTCACTTGCGTCCATCTACATCCTCTCTGCACTTGGTAGTACGAAGCTGCCATACAAAAAACTCTTTCCGTCGATTATTAATTCTTCAAGCTATACGAACGGCCTATTGCCATATATCTGCCAAACGCGAACTTCTTTTTCTACTTCTAGTATATTAGAAGTGTGACATATTTTACGTCCAAAGAAACCCTGAGCAAAGCCCTCTCATAGCTTGCTGAGTGATAGAACTTCATCATACGGCCAGCAGTGTGACGGTCCACGTCTCGGTACCGTCAGTCACTGGAGACGTTACTGGCGGACCTTGGTTTTGAGATTCTCATGGGTACATATATCATAGTATATATATTGGTAACAATACTGTGTATACACTGGACAAGAAGATTTGTCGCAAAACACCGAACGCCGGTCGATTTTTTTAACATTTTTTCTTGCTTGTTCCCGTGTAACACTAACACTAAGACTCGTTTCGAAAACCTGAAAAATGCATTGAAAAATAGGTAAATGTTAGCTAAAATTAAAAAAAAATCTAGTACGATTTAACTATAGTAAATAATCTAATAATAACTTAATTATAAGCTGATGACACGGGACAATTGTGAAAACGTAGATTGCGCTTGACGATTTTTTTACTGTAGGCACGATATTTGATTTTCATAAAACTATTAATATATTAAAATTATTTCTAGTAGGAAACCTGTTATGTTTTTATAGTAGAAAATCTATGTCAATAAATAGGGTTTAAATGTATAAGCGCATAATTTTTGTTCCACCATACATTAACGATATCTATTATAATTAATGTAAAATTGTTTATATTTGTAACATAACTCCTTTAAAAAAAACTGATGCTCTAGTCCTAACTGAAAGCATCAAGAATTTTTAATGAAAGTTATGTAACACAATATCACTTTTGGAAAGCACATGTCTACGTTTGTGTTAAGTTGATATTTACAAACCACTCAGAATCGAAAAGGTAACTGTAAAAATATCTAATTATAAAATATCTAATTTCTAAACTAACTTTAGCGTAATATATAAATTAATGTAATGCAAGTGCCAAAGACAATTATAGGGAGCTTTTAATGTAAGTCTCAATTATTTTGTAATAGTTATGTAAACTGATTTTGTAAATATAATATTGTGCTTCATATTTTATTGTTGTCAATCGCGTATCAGGACGACTTAAATAAAATGTACTTACATAAAGTTGTATTATTTCTCAACTGTAATTTATAAATGATAGTCACAGACGTAGTTTAGATATGTGTGTAATGATAATACCTAAAATAAAATAAATATGAGATAAATATGAATTTAGCGGAACTTTACTTCTGGAAAATCGTTAGCGGTAGATGCAGTATAACGACAATATTAGATTTTTCGCAAATCCAGTTTTTATTGTGTCATGACTGTCTCTAGCCGTTTCCAAGAGCTCGTGGCGGCAGTTTTACCCCTTTAACACCCTCATCTTGTAGTTAACATTTCCCATTAGGTCGTAAAGACATTTTATTTCGTTGCTCGAAACCAATACTTTGGATAGACTACAGTAATAGAACTCTGTTAACTAGTTGTGTGTTTTCGCTCATAAGTGCAATGAACGCAGACGTAATTCTGGACATATCCTACTTCAAAGTGTGAGTCATAGAAGCTGCGACAAGTAGTCTTAGTTACGACAAATAGTTATAACTTAATTTCTCGTAGATATAAATGGTTTAATAAGAAATGAGGAGCCTGGATGAAGAATCTTGGAACGACAAAAATCTTGACAAATTGCACAGTTAAATAATCGTGAACAGTAAATCATTCTGTGTGAGAATAAGGGTGACATAAGAGCACACAGTCCATGTGATGTTAAGTAGTTGCTGTGGCCCATGGATATCTACATCTATCCTCGACTACGAATCAAAATACAGATGCGTTGTCACCCGTGAGCATTAAGATGAAATGCCTCGTTTCCAGTAAAAGGGGTTTCCGGTTCTCTACACTCACCATACGAAACACAGCAGCGTTACGCTACTATCTCACGCTGGTATTCTGTAAGACGCTTTTCAACAGGACGATTATCTGTTGTCTGTGGGAGCCAGATGTATCATAGTGCTCTCCGTCGCTGGTCTAGATATTTCATAACTGGCATATCCGAAATGGTTATCTTTAAAATGCAACCTACTTGAATTTTATATACAATATTTTATTATATACAATATTAAAAACTATAATTAAAAAAAACTAAAATTAAAACTAAATTTTATATAGGTTTTCTATTAAAAAAGTAAAGTAAAGTTACAGCCTATATACGTCCCACTGCTGGGCACAGGCCTCCTCTCATTCCTGAGAGGGTTTTAGGGCAAGGAAATGTCCGCCGCGCTGCCCCAATGCGTGTTGGCGAACTTCACATGTCTTCGAAATATTTTTTTGATTTCTCAGACATGCAGGTTTCCTCACGATGTTTTCCTTCACCGCCGAGCACGTGGTAAATCAGCACTTAAAATTGCAATTAACAATTTCATTGGTGCCGGCGGGGATCGAACCCGGGTTGCTCGCGTTCTGTGAAACTTACAACGAGCGCTAACCATCTGAGCTACCACGGCTCTATTAAAACGGACAGCAAATAAGTCAAATAAGAGTGATCCCGTAATAACATAAGCGATGTGTGCATGCATTATTTGATTGGACCTTATTATTTAATTTTGTTTGTCAACCAATTAATTCTCATTGAACAATCATTCCTTGAACGCTTTACAGACTACGGTACGTTCGTACGGACAGCAATATATTTAACAAGTTGAAAATTCATATAGTTGCCACACTTGACATACGAGTTGGCAACCGCAGTATTATTATTACTTTGAGTTGTAACCAGGAAGATGCTGCTGCCAATCCCCTGTTTCATTTCTTTTTCATTACCCACAGGATTAAATGGGTTAGTGGATTCTGAGAATTCGTGTAAATATTTATAATAAATTATTATACTAAATGTATCACAGACAAACTGGGATCGACTCTGCCTTTGCCAACCAAATCGGTATAAGCAACCTTTTAAGATTTATTTGACACTGGCATTCAATCTATTAGGTGGTGGGACTCCTTTCCTGCCTAGAAGTCCGTCTGTATAGATTACCTTGAAGATCACCAGCTGATTAGTGACCGCCTTTACGATTTCGTCGGGGCGCTCAGCTGGTGATCTTCTGCCTTACCTGACTCATATATGGGCGGAGGCAGACTCTAACGGCGACGCCCTGCCCGTTCGAAGGCTTGATCGGGTTTGGCATAAAGCGCTTCTTTTAAGCTCCCTTCTTATGGGCTTCTAGAAATTGTGCAATTGGATCACCAGTTTTCTTGCAGATCGGAGCATCAAGTTCGTAGCAGACGGTGCATACTCCGATTTCAAACCTATTAACGCTGATGTTCACCTACGCTGTTTCTTCTGCGTATCAATGATATGTTACAAACCAGGAACAAATTTGTGTCTGAAGTTGAGTCTTTGTTAAACAGAGTCTCGGATTGGGGGCGACTAAATCTAGGCCAGTTCAATCCCCAGAAGACACAAGCTTGCGCGTTCACCTTTACTATAAAAAACACACCCTCTTACCTATTTGTGTTGTCAAATAGCTTTGCTTGTACCTCTGTATTCCAGTCTGAAGAGTATTGCGAGCCAGTAATATTATAGGCTGTGTGCAAACTATAACTATATCTGGCTCTATCTGTTTACTTCTAACCGAAAAATAAGAGTGGATACACAGCTGATTAGGGAAATAGGTAAGATAATGGTGCCTAACCGGGTTCCAAACCGGATAAGATAAGGAAAGATAAGCCCTAGCCTATAATCGTATCCTATAGGAGTAAGGGTGCCACATGAACACACAATCAACCTGATGAAAAACGGATGCTGTAGCCCGTAGACCTACATCTATCCAAGACTAAGTATCAAAATGCAAATGCATTGCAAGCCCTGGTGACTATGAGGGAATGCTTTGTTACGACTACACAAAACACAGCAGCATTATGCAGCTCTTTTATACTGGTATTCTGTGAGAACGTGGTCCTACGCCGGTCGAGCGATGCATTTGTGCTGCAACCATAATACGGCTGCAGTGTGACTTCGCCGCGTAAAACACCACATAAAAGAGTTAACAATGCATTATACACGCAATATTAAATTTATAAGTATACAATAGCTACCTCGTAAAAAGTGGTAAATTTAAAATTTTGTACAAACGACTTCAATATGAATATAATTTATTGTTGATTTTTTTAAAACCCCTCGACCGATTTCGATTAAATTTAAATGGGACCACCTGGGAAGTATACCCTTTGAAACAAAAAAAGAATTTTCCAAATCATCAAAACATACATTAAAAAAATCCTAACGAACTGAAAACCTCCTCCTTTTTTGAAGTCGTTTGAAAAGAAAACGAAACGCAATGTCTACACTACATTTTATTATTATGTGGGTGGGCATTACTGCGGGTTGGTTTCCTTGTCACTGATCTTCTGGGATTACACTCGTGACGGTTATTTATAAACAGTGATAGACTATTGTTGAGATAGACTATGCAAATCTTTACTATTAATTGAATACACAAACAAAATAATACTTATATTAATAATAAAATCAGGTGGACTGTGTGTTCGTTTGTCACCCTATTTATATCTAGTCTAGTATATAAAAAATTATGTTTGTTTGTTCTTTGTCTTGTTACTTTGTCAACTTATTGCTTGCAATTGCGCGTAGGTTATAGGCATAGTACAAATAACAAATAACGTACAGTAGGTGGCCCGCGTATAGTACCGACAAATTTATTTGAAAGTTATCATTCAACTTCAAGGAATATAATATTATCATTCTTAATTAAACAATATAACTCTTCCAAATTAAAACGGTATTCCCACAATTTTTTCTTCTGCGGCTGCAACAACTGCAAAGTTGTAATATATAAATAAGAATATATTTTTTTTAATAATTCTTCATCAGGCCTTTGGTCTCTGTTGGATATCTCAAATAATAGGCAAGATTTGCCGTGATAGCCATGCTCGACAGATGGATCAGTACCAAAAGTATGGCATCTTAGACGCAGCCCTCTGTCTCCAGCCTGGGTATTTACACCGGGTATATATGAAACTACATCCATCTGTTGCAGGTGGTTAGGTCTTTCTGGAATTTCTTACAGTCGCTTTTTACGACACCCATGTGACGGAAAGAGGTGATAAGTTTTCTTACGACTACACTATAAGGCAAATTGACCACGTACATAGCTGGGCATGGGTTTTTTTTTATATCTGAGGGGATTGGTTAAAAGTTGGATCTGGATCCAATGCGTGTTGGTGGACTCAACATGTTTTCGAAATATTTTTAGTTTATAGATATTCAGGTTTCCTCAAATGTGTCCGTCCTTCACCGCTAAACACACACTAGCAAGTAAATCAGAACTTAAAAATCCAATGGTGATGCCCTATACACCGGCCGTGCCAATATTTCTCGGGAAAACGTCGCCGAGTACCGGGACAAACTTATGTCTGAAGTCGAGTCTTTGCTGATAAAAAGTCTCGAATTGGGGGTGACTAAATTTAGTCCAGTTCAATCCCCAGAAGACACAAGTTTGCGCGTTTATTGCTAAAAAGGACCCCTTTGTCGTATCTTCTCAGTTTCAAGGCACTCCCCTTGTTGCCCCAGCTAGCATCAGAATCCTCGGCTCGACATATCGAATAGTGTGCAGTTTCGTGGTCACTTGGAAGAGAAGGCCAAATTGGCTTCTAAAAAGCTTGGCGTGCTCAGCAGAGCGGGACAGTATTTTATGCTTGCACATCGCTTGTAAATTTACAAAGCGCAAGTTCAGCCTCACATGGAATACTGTTCTCATCTTTTGCCCGGGCACCCCAGTGCAAGCTCCTTCCGCATCCAGCACAGAGCGGTTCGAATCGTCGACGACCGAGTTCTTTCTGATCGGCTCGATTCACTGGCGCTGCGTAGGGATGTTGCATCCCTTTGCATTTTCTATCGCATCTACCACGGGGAGTGCTCTGAGGTGTTCAAACACATCGCGTCAAAATTCACGATACCATCCACACCATCTGGATGCTTGGCGGTCCACCACTGTGGGTTTTACTAGGAGTTTTCTTCCTCGTACAAATTCTCTGTGGAATCGATTACCACCGGCGATTTTTCCGAACTGAAACGACTTAGGGACCTTCAAGAAAAGAGCTTACTCCTTTTTAAAAGGCCGGCAACGCACCTGCAATTCCCTGGTTTTGCAGTTGTTCGTGGGCGGCGGTTGTCACTTACTATTAGGTGAGCCGCATGCTCATTTGTCCCTTCTTCTATAAAAAAAAATATGCTAGCATGGATTGAACTCGGGTTATTCAGATGACTATTAGATTTAAGCCGAGCAGCCTCGCCTCTAAATTGCCTCATAGAGGGGATTTTGCTATGCTTGGCAGGCGGGTTAGCATAATCAGTTGTTTTATTATTTCTATTTGTTATTAGGGAGATACTGCTACCCATCTCCTGTTTTACTTTCCTTTACACCTTAACTCCTTTTACACCCACGGAGTGATATGGCCAAGTGTATTCTCTTACGCCGCCACTTAACGGCAAACAGAATGAATTATGTAAAAATCATGCATACTTCCTTGTGTCAAAACAAATATATTTAACAATACTGATCCCGAGTTTGAAAAGAAAGTAAAAGAGTATTCTATAAGTAATTAAGTGATTAAGATTCCCTATGACCAATACTTGTAAATATACTATTTAATTTAAGAGTATAAACATAGCTTTGAAGATATTATAATATTATAAATTAAATAAATTAAAGTCTCTATAAATTTCTACTCTATGAAAACCACAACGCACTATATAACATATTCGATATCTCGTATGCACTCAGTCGGAAATCGACATTCAGTCAGAATGAACTTCGCTGGCAAGGTCGTCTTAATAACAGGCGCGAGTTCAGGGATCGGTGCGGCTTGCGCTGTACGCTTTGCAATGGCTTCCGCAAAACTATCTATCGTAGGAAGAAATATAGATAACCTAAAAAAGGTGTCCGAAAAGTGTGAAACAGTAAGCGGTTTAAAACCATTATCCATATCAGCTGATATTACTATTTATGATGAAATACAAAGAATCGTTACAGAAACAATAGATTATCACGGAAAAATTGATGTATTGGTGAACAATGCGGGTATAGCTCTTATGGCTGGTATTCAAGACGGCGTAGAACCACTTGACCGCATAATGGAAACGAACATTCGCGGAACTTACCTACTCACACAACAAGTCATTCCATACATCGTATTTACTCGGGGAAACATTGTTAACGTATCGAGTGTGCTTTCAACAACACCAATATGCACTATGATGCCATATTGCATGTCTAAAGCTGCACTGGACTCATTTACCAAATGTCTTGCACAAGAATTAGCAAGTAAAGGAGTGAGAGTGAACGCCGTTAATCCGGGTCCAGTTAAAACTAATTTCCTCACAAGAGCTGGACTAAGTAATGAACAGAGTGAAGCATTATTTGCAAGTTTTGCTACCAACTTGCCTCTTAAAAAGGTATCTGAAAGTGAAGATGTTGCAGAATTAATTATTTTTCTTGCGAGTGATAATGCGAGTTGTATCACCGGTAGTTGCTATATTATGGACTGTGGAGTAAGCCTAGGCGATGGTGGAAAGAAATGTGAAATTTAAAAATATATTGTAATAATTTTGTTGTTTTAATTTTTTATATATTATAAGTTTCATACAATATGAATCAAAAGTATGCTTACAAACAAACAAACAAACTCTAAACCTTGTTGTTATCAAGTTATCACACAACGCGTACGCTTGGGTTTTGTAATGAAGTCAGCAATATTCATAACCCTGATAAGTTTGTATAAGAAACAGCTAATTTGACGATGTCGTCTCACAAAACAAAAGCGAGAAATGTAAATTATGTCAAACTTTGTAATGAACAAAGGATTTTGGGGTACAGGGACGAGTTAAATAAAGATGTAATAAGATGTTTCTTCTGTAAGAAAGGACTATAGGTGGCGAGCTATGTAGATTTTAAACAAAGCAAATATTTTTTTTACAACTACCTGTAATAATTTTGGCTATCTGTAAAACATAATCCTTGTCAAGAATTTCAATAACTACGTGTTAACTTTCGTTAATTTATGTCGCAGAATTGTTCTTCAAATTGCTTCCAAACCAGCAGAGAAAATAAGCAATTTATATTATTTTCTGTGTTCTTTGGAAGCAATTATCACAAAAAGAAAAGTTTTTTGCAAGTGGATGCTGTGGCCCATAGACATTTACATTTATCCCTAATTAAGAATCAAAATGCAGATGAGCTGTGACCCCTGAGGACTTAGATGGAATGCCCCGTTTCCAGTAAAAAGGGTCTCCGTTCTCTACACTCACCATACGAAACACAAAAGCAATAAGCTGCTCTTTTACGCTGGTATTCGATGAGAGCGTGGTCCTTCCCTGGTCGAGTCGATCCATAATATACCTGCAGCGTGGCTCTACCACGTAATAAACATTCAATTAAATTCATTATATAATTTGAAAATGGCATTACAAAAACAAACCAATTATTATGGCAGTTTATTTCGATAAAGATAGGGATGTAATTTTCAGAATGAACGGATTGGATTCGTCGAGTAAAAGACCCGGCCTCGTTAATGGTTACGGGCAATTGTTATCTCCGATTAATATAATTCTCTAATTTATACACGACGAACGTAACCGTGCTCCGTTCCATTGTTATTGGACGAAACCGCGACTTTCAATTAGGAAACACCACTTAACCCGACTTAACCAGATATTGCTTCGTTGCTCTCGTACGGTTTTCAGACCTGCGCTCCTACCGTTGTTGTAATTATCTTGTTGTGCGTTCTAATTATTTGCATGTGACTTTATTTTTTCGCCCTTTGTATTTTTAATTTCCAACTCTTTGACGGATAATGACGAACATAGAGAGTTAAAGAATCTTGAAATAATTTATATGTATGTAATTGGTTCTATATAATCATTTATTAAATTTCATGACAAAATTTTTAGTTCATTTTGAATTTTTCGTCTTTGAACTTAACAAAATTTTAACAAAAAATATTTTTTACATAAATAATATATAAAAATTTCTATGAATTGAATTATATATGAAAAAAGTGAAGGTACACTTTGTAAAGATTCGATTTGATGATGTTCGTGTTCTTCGTTGGCCCGTACACGTCTTTTTTTTAGCATTTTTTTTAGCCTACGCATACCCGCCTCGCGGGGCAAGGACGGGTTATGTCGGACTTACAACTAAAACCTAATGGTGTTCCACCTTCACCGCATATTGGCAGGGCCACGGGAACGTTTTCGCACACATCCGCGGCCTCACCAGCGCTGGCCGCCCCATGGCAGCCACTCCTCGAGGGAGGACTTCTCCTCCCCATTTTCAATCTCAGGTAAGGCGCACCAGGAACACAAAGCGCGCCTTCCTCCACGGCCACGAACTAAATCTGTGTAACGGACCCACCCCCCGAGTCCGATACGCGGAGGCCATGGGGCCAGGAAAAATTAGTGCTTGGAAGCACTAGCTTTCCCTACCCCTGCGGCGGATCTAGTCTCTGGCTCCGCTGCCAACCAAGATAAGGCCGCGGAGGGTAGGATAGGGCGAGTGTCCTCTTCTCAAAAAACTCAAAAGAAACAAAAAGCTCTATACATACATAAAAATCAATTGCTGTCCGTTAGTCTCGCAAAAACTCGAAAATGGCTGGACCGATTTCGACGAATTTTTTTGTGGGTGTTTGAGTGGTTCCCTGGATGTCCCACTACTTTACGGCACTACTTTAATGTTTTCATAGAATAAGGGTGACAAACGAGCACTCATTCCACCTGTTGATAAGTGGATGCTGTGGCCCATACACATCTACATTTATCCTTGATTAAGGATGAAAATGCTGATGCGTTGTCACCTTTGAGGACTAAGATGAAATGCCTCGTTTCCAGTAAAAAAACTCTCCGGTTCTTAACACTCACTATACGAAACACAGCAGCATTAAACTGCTCTTTTACGCTTTTATTCTTTGAAAGCGTGGTCTTGGGTCAAGCCTACCCGGGTGGTCGTACCCGGGTGGCTCTACCACGTATTAAAAGTTCAATTAAATTAATTTTATAAATTGAAAATGGAATCACAAAAACAAATCAATTATTACTATGGGAGCTTATTTCGATAAAGATAGGGATTTAATTTTCAGAATGAACGGATTGGATTCATCGAGTAAAATAGCAGCTTAACGAAACAGCAGCATTAAGCTGCTATTTTACGCTGGTATTCTGTAAGATACGTTAATTAGGTAGTCATGCTATACAACCCACAAGGTACGATCTACAAGGTTTTATTAATTAAAAACCTTATAAAATGACTCTAGTAATAAACAATAATAGTAACTGCATTAATGCAGAATACTGCGGCCTCAATACTAGCACGAACACCGAGGCATTTACTACTTGTTTGCACTTTCTTACTACAAAATCTAGATAACCCATTTACGTAAATTAAGGTCTTTTAAACTTATTAAGAAACGATATTTGATTGGAGATTATATTTAACAGACAAAAATTTTAATTTCTCAACGATAATTAAAAGTCCATAACTGGTAATTTAGAAAAAATATTTCAGGCGATTTTTATTTTTTATAATTATATTAAATACTGAGTTACTGAGATAGTACACTTGTCTTATAGGAATAACAATACATGCTGTAACAACCTCATTTAGCAGAGTAAGATGCGAGCTACGTGAGTAACGTGAGTTAACAACCATCGACACTATAGCAGTGTACTTTGGAACGCAAAGCTATTCTAAATGAATTGCACGCTACGTGTTCGAGATAGCAATGCTACTAACAATGAACTGACTATAATGTGCTATATTAACGTAGTCACAATACACCTTACATCGAACAAAATTGAACTTTAATTTAATTAATGGTTTCAAATGTTTAACTCTCCAAAAGAATATGCACACTCACAAATACATGAGAAATTTTAAATTTTAAACTATGCCTTAAATATTAATTGAAATTGGCGTTTTGTACGCGAGGAATATAAAGTCAATTTGTTTTTTTGTAAAATATATTTAATTAATCAAAGTATGCACCGTTGTTATCTATGCACTTTTGCCATCTCATAGGTAGTTCATTGATCCCTTTACTAAAAAAACCATGGGGGCCTGAATCAATAAACTCTTTGAAGGCGGTTTGGACTGCGCATCGGAGTTGAATTTTTTTCCTTGTAAGAAGTTGTCCAAATTCCGGAAAAAATGGTAATCTGTTGGAGCAAGGTCCGGGGAGTACGGTGGATGTCGCAGACATTCCAATTGTAGCTCATCTAACTTAGTGGTTGTTTGTGGTGCAGTGTGTGGTCTTGCCAATCTCGGGTGTTTAGCAGCTAGTTCTTCCTTCATGGTTTGCAGTTGCTGACAATAGATATCTGCCGTAATCGTTTGGCCAGATTTTAGAAAGCTGTAGTGAACGACACCGGCGCTAGTCCACCAAACACGCACAAGTAACTTTTTATGAGTCAATTTTCGTTTAGGGCAGGATTTGGCTGGGTCTCCAGGGTTCAACCATTGCGACGAGCGCTTCCGATTATCGTACAGTATCCACTTTTCACCACAAGTAATGATTCGATTTAAAATCCCTTCATTATTGTGTCGGTTGAGCAAAGTAACACAGCAGTCGACGCGTGTTTGCAAGTTCGATTCACTCAATTCACGAGGTACCCATCGTTCAAGTTTTTTTACTTTCCCGATTTGCTTCAAGTGGATTAATACAGTTTTATCACTTACTCCGAAGCCTGCAGCTATCTCTGAAGTGCTTTGTGATGGATCCGCTTCCATAATAGCCTTTAATTCTTCATTTTCCAATTTGGTCTCCGGCCGTCCACGGGGTTGGTTCTGAAGGTCGAAATTTCCAGAAGGAAAACGTTGAAACCAAAAACGTACCGTGCTTTCTTTTGCGACACCAGCGCCGTACACATCATTAATCCTTCGAGCTGTTTCTGCAGCACTAGTGCCACGGTAGAACTCGTACTCGTAAATATACCGATATTTCATGTTTTCCATTGTGCGGTAATAAGCGACGCCAAAGAAAAAAATAGTGAGGAAAAATACAAATGAATGACTGTTTTCAAAACTCAAATGTACCAGCTAAATGAATTTATAAATTTGAATTTGGAATTCTTAACCAAAGAGGAGATATTTCAGATCAAATTGGTCAGTACGACAAAACGCTAATTTCATATGTAAGGACCTAAAATTTAGAAGAAAATACCTTGAGTTACTCGTAGAATGTATGTAACTCAAGGTATCAAAATTGCTTGTGAAAGTCATTACTTGGCGTGCGCTGCGAAAACCATTAGTAGTGGAATAAAACATTGTTTGACGGCTCCGTGGCGCAGTGGTTTAGCAATGAGTTGCAGCGCTAAAGGTCGCGGGTTCGAATCCCGCACGGAACAAGTATTTGTAAGGCCTACAAATAATTTTGTTCTGGGTTTGGATGTTTGTAATTGTGAAAGCTATGTATATAAACTGCCCCCGCGATACAGGAGAAAATCATAGTGTGGAGGTAACGTTTTTTTTTAATGTAAGTACTGGCTAGACGTTTATGGAACTCAAAAAAGCTAGACAATATATCCAACTATTATTGTTAAGTGACAATAACAGCTTTTGTGATCTATTCAATTATTATACTGGTAGAAAGGACAGTTTGATTACCTTCGCATCATGGTATTAACCCCTACTCAGATAAATAATTTCATAATCAAGGTTGTTTCATTCATCAGACCTTTCGTTTAGAAGTTACCACGAATATTAAAATGTTAAACGCAAGGAAAAGGCTCATTGGTTTATTTTAATGTATCCCAATACTGATATATATACATATACAATAATTTCCTCTTAACCGAATTTTGGGTACGGCTACCAGTCTTAACGGAGACTAGCCTACTGCACAGGACACTCTCATAGTCCGATAGGACGGTAATCTGTCACGACCGGAGAGAGATCAGGCGCAGGACCTACGGCTTTACGTGCTTTCTGAGGCACGAGGTGAAAAACCGCGAACTTCCTGACTATTTGCTGCTATCGGGAATTTCTTAACAGAAAAACCCAATAACTGATTCTAGCCCGACCCGGGATTCGAACCCCGCAACATCACCACACCACAACATCACACTATACCAACGAGGACCATGGTATATGACCATATATAGGTTTACAATAACAAATATTATATACGTATATGTACAAGACTTGATTCAGATAGAGAACACTTTTAGGACTTAATAAAAACTTTGGGTTACCTTATCTCAACCGATCCCAAAATGTTGCGGTTAATACAGTTGTAAGGCATACGTATTTTACTAATATGTTGTCATTGTTTGTCAACTCAAATTTGTCAAAGTTAGTGGCAGACCAAAGGAGAGCTTTCTTTTTATTGAAAGCGTTGAAAATAATAACAGGATTTCTTTTTAGATGCCTCTGGTGATACCGGGAAGACTTTTTACCAATTTGATATGGGCAAAAGTACAGCAATGTGAAATTGCAGCAACTTTATTACACGTCGGAAAATCTGCCCATTCAACGTTTAAATTACCATTGACAAAGCAAATTTATGCTGCAGAAGTGAACAGCAGAGTCGGAAAGGGACGCCCTAGATGAAGATTTATCGACCAAATTGGCGATATATTGAAAATGGGCCAGATTAGGAGTACCCTTAACAGACGAGCGTGTATGCGTAGATATATGGATGTAAAGGAGGCGAGAGAGGTGTGCCAGGATCGTGCCAAATGGAAGTCCGTAGTCTCTGCCTACCCCTCTGGGTAACAGGCGTGAGTGTTTATGTTTATGTATGACTGTGCGTTTAGTTCGCATGCTCAATTCAAAAAATGGTCCACTGGGAAAGCTTTTGCAAGAGACGGCATTTTTTATTTGGGATTGAGTGCAGTATGAGCCATAAGGCTCATGTAGAAGCTGTGGACTGTACACTCCTAAATTCAAGTGCCGTAATGGGTAGGATGACGTTTGTGTTTGCTGGGATTTTCGACAAACGCTTCCAGTGATCATATCAAGTCATATCTTAAATCGTTTCTATTGTAGAGTTCGATCCCAATTTGCGCAGGAACATGATAGCACATTTAAATAACAGTTAAGATGTCCATTTCCCGAGAGAGCTGCCAAAACTTGGAGAAGGAAATTTACCATCCCGATAAATAAGTCCCAGTGACAAATTTTCTCGCAGGTAAGCAACGACTTGAGAAAAGAGTACTTTCCTCATGGGCAATTATTTGTTGGTCTGTGGGATCTTCTGTAAATCAAAATATTCTGCTTCCAGAAAGCAACACCACTGCAAATATATTATACAGAGAAGTTTTGAGGTAATTTAAGATTTTATATTTCCATACTAAGTATGTATCATAACTTTTTTATTATTATTAATAGGCGTTTAACCTGACCACTATTTCACCTAATGGTAAGAGATTGACTAGAAGTAACATATTCACGCTTAACTAAAAGACCCCCAGGTTATGGCTATCAGTAAACACAGACTCCGGCAGATAATTCCACTCCTTAACTGTACGTACAATTAAAGTATTCTCAAAAAGGTATGACTTAAAACTTTGGACTCGCTCAGGGATAGAGTAGCTTTGAGTAGGAATATATAGTTATAGCTTATATATAGTGGCTAATCGCGCCACCTTTTCAATGTTATGCTATATTCGAATATTAATTTTTTTAAAATAGCACAGTCAAACTTATCTATCAGGTCTAGATTTTGTGATTTTCTCTTTTAGCACTAAACTAACGTACATTGTGAATATCAATATCCTTTCCAGTCCAATGACTACGTTAATACAAGAAAGGTCTTATAATACAACTGTGAAGAGGTTCGGGAATATAACTTCACACTGCCTTACATCTATCTTTAGTTGGAACTAGAACTCAATTTATGAAATGACGTGCATATTAAAATTTGCTATTTTTAGGGTTCTGCACCTCAAAGAGAAAAAATTTAACCCTCAAAGCGTCCGTCTGCTCGTCTGTCAGGCTGTCAAGACCATTTTTTTCAGGAACGAGCAGAGGAAGATACGGCCAATTATATGTCACATATTTTGATACTCGCAAACTCACTTATCAAAAACTACGAGGTAATTCCCGGCGTCAAGCAAGGTCTCACTAATAATTTACGATTTTTGGTTTTAAAAGTAAAAACCAAAATTCGTAAATAATTAGTTATATGATATAAAAAATATTTTTTGATACTCGCAATTTCACTTCTCAAAATTGAAGCGTTGTAAAACCAACACTAAGTACCGTCTCATAGTGTAGCCGCGGGCTCTACCACCTTTGCCAAAAAAAAATTTGCTAAAACTATTATTCTGTCTCTTATAAACCAAACCGTCACAAAACCTATAGGGTACTTCCCACTGACCTAGATATTTAAAATTTTGCAAGAAGCAAGGCCCCACAACACAAGTAACGTATACGTGGTAGAGTCATGTCGCAGGTATATTATAGATGTAGCACAAATGCGTCGCCTCGACCGGGGAAGGACCACGCACACAGAATACCAGCGTAAAATAGCAGCTTAACTCTGCTGTGTTTCGTATGGTGAGTGTGGAGAACCGGAGACCCTTTTTACTGGAACTGAGGCATTTCATCTTAGTCCTCACGGGTGACTCTGCATTTTGATTCATAATCGAGGATAGATGTAGATGTCTATGGGCCTCAGTATCCACTTACCATCAGGTGGACTGTGTGCTCGTTTGTCACTCTTATTCTATAAAAAAAAGTTAAGGAGTAAATCCGAAAACCCTTCATTTGTAGTTACATTACATTAAAAAATATATTTTTGCAATTACAAACATACATTTGCTGTTCAAGCATCGAAAGTGATGTCGACCGATGTACGGGAAAACTTTTTTCAACTACAGAGTTATTTTTTCCTTTAATCAATTTACCTTTCTGTTAGAGGTTTATGAATTTCTGTAAGTTATTTATTTTACTTAACCATTGTATGTAAATGAATATTAACCATGTTAATTTGCGGCAAGTTCGTGTATCGGTATCGAATACAGACAAAAAGGGTCGATACTCTCGATTCCCGGGATAGATACATAATTAAGTTTATTCGGAATCCTCAGGGCGGAAGTTCTACTCGCTCTTGATGGGTTTTTTTTTTTATTTGCCATTTTGCCATTTTATAGGTGCGTGTGCTGTTACACACACAGAATAGTTCTGACAAAACCTCATCTTCTCTTGAAAGCTTCTGTAAAGTGGCTTAAATTAAAAGTTACGTAGTAACTATTATCTAGTCTGTGTTAAAAGTTAATGCAATAGATAGTTAGCCGTATCCATGCTTAACCAAGAGTAAGAGTAAAAGGTGACAGGGTAAAACAAATCAGGAGATGGGCAGCAGCGTCTTCTTAATAACGACTAAAAAATGCTGCGGTTGCCAACCCGCTTGCCAAGCGTGGCAACTATGGCAAATATCCCACCTATAAGGCAATATATGGGGGACGCCTATATTCAGCAGTGGACTTTAGTAGGCTGTAACGGTAACGGATGTTTTACCAATGACATTATCTGTGTGGCTAGCACAGATTTAGTAACCGAATTACAATCATATAAGTGATAAAAAATTACCTAATTTTTAAATATTATTAATTATCATAATATTATGTGATACAAGCCAAAATTTAACTTAAATTTAATAATATAATAAGTTTTATATATAATTATCAAGTTTTAGAAAAAAGTTTATAAATATTGTTAGCAAAGAGGGTAAAAAATAAAAGAAAATACGAAGAAATGAGGGTAGAAATGTAATTTCCCACTCATTCTAGCAGTATAAAGTACCGCGCTTGTGACTAAGAGAGATCCAAAGAGTATAATAAGTATATACAGGAAGGGATCAGTCGGTAATTCTACGAGTCTCACTGTTGTTATTATGCCCGTTGGAGATATATATATATTTTTTATAGAATAAGGGTGACAAACGAGCACACAGTCCACCTGATGGTCAGTGGTTGCTATGGCCCATAGACATCTACATCTATCTTTGTCTGCGAATTAAAATGCAGAAGCGTTGTCAGCCGTGAGGACTAAGATAGAATGCCTCTTTCCAGTAAAAGGGTCTCCGGTTCTCTACACTCACCATACGAAACACAGCAACATTAAGCTGCTATTTTACGCTGGTATTCCGTGAGAGCGTGGTCCTTTCGGTCGAGCCGACCCATTCGTGCTACAACTATACTATTAATATAGCTGCAGCATGGCTCTACCACGTAAAATATACATTACCTCCATACTAAGATTATGCCAAAGTAGGACAAGTGTCATGGTTCTGTTCGTTGTAGACTTGTAGTAGTTCTTCTAGTATACGCAAGAAAGATCGTGTTGCTGACAGGCTGCCCTGTGTTACATTGAGATGGATATTGTTGCTGTTGGTTTGCATACTTTGGTGTTATTATGTAATTATGTCCTTCACGTTACACCAGTGTGTGATTGTGACGGGGACATATTACTGTATGGTCAAACTGTATTTGCTCTATACTGAATGTATAATGCAGTATGCTGTCTTATTCCTGATAATAATTAATTGCGTAAGCAAGAGAGCAAGTTGAATATCCGCTCTCACACTTATTATTTTTAACAATTAACCTCCAGAATAATTTCTAACATCAGAAGTGGGATAATTTCTAACATAAGAAGTGGGATTAAAGCTTTTTCTTGTAGCTCTATTCTAATTTCTAACAATATATACATATTCCATTAACGATATAGCAAAAAAATTACACATATTGTATAAAAAGTTGATTAACTGAAAACGATCCTATTTACTGATCACGTATCACTTAATAACTAAAGAAAATTAAATCTAAAATAAATTTTAATAAAAACTTTTGCTATAGGATTTTTTTTTTATCGAGGCTACACTATATATCGTAGTTCTCCCTTGATGATAATTTGAGACGGCAGATAGCACAACACAAGTCCCTTTTACCAAAAACGTCGATCATCGACCTTCTTTATTTGCTGACAGCAATCTTAAAGACTCACTAGGTCTCCACCCGCTGCCGGAATATATTAGACTTTCTAGACCCCAGAGACTGAAGTGCTCGCTCTTACTGAACATCCCTTACATTATTTCCACAGTCAACTGTAATTGAACTCTAATGACTATATCTTTAGGATTGAGATTTAAAATGCTTGCGGAATGTAAGGGCCTGCGTAATGTAAACGCTACTATTTAAGGGGCAACAGATTGCCTCACTTGTAATTTGTGTCGCTCGTGTTAGGAATAATTAGTATAGACGATATTTTAATTGTGTACACGTGAGTTTGTTCTATTAAAATAAAATACATAAGCTAGCATTTCAAAGTTAATTATATAAAAACATTATGAAAAAGAAGTAAAAAAAGAAGCCTTTGTAAGAAACGAAATAAGGGTATCCGAAGTTCGCCGAAATACAATGTAGCACCGCGACGGCCTAACTTTACTGATTATTTACTCTCAGTGTTAAATGAAGGTATATGCATGGTATAGACGTACTTTCTGTTGAGAGTTTGCTACACCATCAACTCTATTTTTTTACGTTTGATCACTGCTCACACTTTACCTTACGGAGTAAGCTGAGAAAAAGAAAGTACACCTGTGCCCGGGGCCGCGTATTCTCTGCTCTTAAACATTATCGTCAAAAAATCTAATTACATAACCATAAAATGTCTTGAATTGCATTGGTGTAAATTTATTGTACATATATTATACATGTGCATATATTTTTAAGCTCTCGTAACTATACCTTATCAAAAATTTTGAACGTTTAGATGACGATACATCCTGGCTAAAATGACTTCCGCTTCATAGCCACTACTGCTATCACCAACATCTGATTTTACGAAATAAGAGTTACAGGTTACCTATACAAAAATTGAACAAAACTTATACAGTTTTGTTTCTTAAAAATTACGTCCTTATTTATTTTAGTGTAAAGAATTATTAAGTTTTGAGAACGGTGATATAGAAATTTAAGGCATAAGAACTCTAAAATGCTTCAAACAAAAAATTGAATTCAGCAGATAACTTTTTTATTTATACCGGCAACAGAAAGAAAGTTCACACAAAATCTGTCATTAATTAGGAAATAATCGTTTTTATTTGTATACTGTTTTTCGTATATTGCATAGAAACTGATAATAGGAATAAAGAAGAACCCTAGCTACATAATATAATTGATTTTCTTTCATACCTTAAGCCCTCCCCCATTGATTTTTTATAAAGAAGATATTTGCCATAGTTATCACGTTTGAGAGGTAAGTTATCAATCTCAGTTTTTTTGTTATTTTGCTTTGTTATCAGAAAATTGCTGTTGCCTATCTCCTTTTTCATTTCTCTCTGCCGTCTCTTGTTTCACCCACGGTAGTAAATTTTCTTACGGCACTACACAGCAGCGACCTAATGTGAGCATAAAATTCGTGGTTAAATTTTATCAATATATAATTACAGTGGTTGTTAATTTTCACCAATATCAATATCATGCAGAAGACCCCCGTATTGTCTAAGACAAAATAACAACAGTTCCTAACAGAATTAAGACGCCAGATTTTAAGGTTACTCATGCGTTAGTGCTTAGTGAAAGAGGATTACAGCTTATAAAAGTACGACGGTTCCGTGGCGCAGTGGCTTTGCAATGAGTTGCTGCGCTGGGGGCCGCGGGTTCGAATCCCGTACGGAACGAGTATTTGTGTGTCCTGCAAATAATTGTTCCTGGTCTGGATGTTTGTCCTTGTGCAATTTATGTTTGTAAAATGCCTCCACGATACAGGAGAAAATCCTAGTGTGGGGGTAACGTTTTTTTTTATTACAAAAAAAAGTCCCCTGTTAAACATAGGTCTCGCGCGTAGATTGCCACATAGGGGGAATTTTGCCATAGTTGCCACACTTGGCACTCAGAACGTGATATAGAAGTGGATATTCTCACACCGCCACTAAACAGTCTGGAAGGTGGATACTGAAAAGAAAACTCAAAAGCAACAGACAATTATCAAGTTTTGTCAAGAACAAAAAAGACACAAATTAGAAGCCGGAAGTCCCACTCATGGTCCGCCTAGCCCCCGTCTGACCTTGACCAATAGTCAATCAAAATTTACTACGTTAAATTATAAGGGAGAATTACGCGTAAATCTGATTTTGGTTATCGTGGGAAATTTGAAAAAAAAAACACATCGTAGGAATTTTATTTAGACTTCAATAAGTAAGAACTCACGAAAATAGTATTTTTAATTTGAAAGTGGAAGCCTCTCCCGTAAAGAGTTAAGAGAGAATATGAATCAATTATAGCTACAATGCAACCACCGCCTTTTTTTCTAATTCGAAGAGTGTGAAGCACCAGTATAATTACAGACTATGAAGCATTTTATCTTAGCTCTAAAAAGTATAAACGCTTTGTAGCTTTCTTAATTTGATTCTGGTTGCAGGTCTCTACTCAATGGACCGACACTCCAATCTTATAAAAAGTGTACAGCCGCAGGCAGGTGAGATCATAATGATGCTTATGACTCCAAACAACGAAAAAATTTATTAAAAGACGGTTACGAATCTGCAATAGAAACATTCCCAGACCAATACCTAAATTAACTATGAAATATGTAAACTATGTTTTTATTTGTGTATCTTTACAGAAATCTGTACAATTTTATTTTCATAATTCATTCCTGGTTTGACGGTTTTCCGATATAAAACGACATAAACTATAAAAGAAAAACTCGTGCAATCATATTTTATCGGGAAAGCTATTTTTCGCAGGCGGATCCCGGTCCCAGCTACATAAAATGCCGTGTTAACAATAACAAGTCCCGACGCGTCGAGACGTACTCGCCCCGAGATATCGTACTTGTTCCAACTTACAATCATGATTTTTATTTGCTAAATCCTACGTGGAGATGCTACGTTCGCACTTCGATAAAAAATATCGATAGTTCTGTGCATATTTAAAATTAGCTTAAATAAATTATATCAATCCGTAACAGTCCGCTTGCGTTCCAGCAAAGCCATTTTTCTAACTCTGATGCAAATTATTTGCCGGAGGGAAATCACTCCGTAACTGAGTTAAGTTTTTTTCATTATGATATTCCTTTGTAACTTAAGTAGGTATATTAAGCATTATACTTGATTCTGAAACATTTACACAATACAAAGAAACCAAACGTCAAACGTCTAAACGAACCAATCAAACATCCAATCACGATACACGCCAGAGTTACACAATCGGCTGGACAACTTCTCACTGCTGTGAGGGAGGCTCACAGCAGTGAGAAGTTGCTTTAATCGTCACGCTTTGGCATACAGGGTATTTTGAAACGCTCCGAAACGAAGACAGATGATAGTACTAAGGATATCTATGATGATGGGTCACAAAGAAATTCGATCGAGGAAAAAAAATCATCTTTTCACAACGTTTTATTAACTTTATTCACGCTCATCATATTATACAGTTATTTGAAACGATATTTCACAAAAAATATCATGAAAATACTGAACATAAACCAGCAGTGAAACTTTAAAAGAAAATCAGCTGACAATAGGGTCAATATCCTCGCGGGCTCGAACTCTTACCTAGATCGGTACGAAACAATGCATTAGGTATACTACCTACTCCTACCCTTCCCTTTCACACACGCTGCTTCGTGTCGCCTCGCGCTATGGAATTTACACATGCTTCAAGGACGTTACAATAATTTTAGTTTTGAGACAGTGCCATGTTGACTATCACGAGCGATAGTTCAATTGTTTTGTTTATTAAATTATTGTCGTTATTACTTGTTATTTATTAATTAATGATGTTGTTCTTGTTGTTACGTTTTGTGTTTTTGTTTTGTTTTATAATGCCTAACGCGTAGGTACGTTTATAGTGCTCGTGAATACGGCAACATGTTAATGTGCCTTGAAGAATCTCATAAGGCCACGGAGGATCGGTAAGCTGTTTCATACCTAATTTTTTTAAATAACTTAGTACTGAACTGATCTGAATAGGTACATAACTGAATACATCAGAATAATAAACATACCTACACAATGGATAACAAAGCCTGACTCTAACCTTGTAAACATTTTATTTAAGTATTTTTCATTAGCGGGAATCGAACCAGTTATTTGGTTTATTTAAGCTAATTTTTTTAAATAACTTGTTAACATTTTATTTAAGTATTTTTCATTAGCGGGAATCGAACCAGTTATTTGGTTTATTTAACCTAATTTTTTTTTAATAACTTAGTACTGAACTGATCTGAATAGGTACGTAACTGAATACATCAGCATAATAAACATACCTACACAATGGATAAAAAAGCATGACTCTAACCTTGTTAACATTTTATTTAAGTATTTTTTTCATTAGCGGGAATCGAACCAGTTATTTGGTTTATTTAACCTGTAATTCGAATTAAAGTGCCTACGTGGAGACAAGCACAGTGGCAAAATAGTAGCAAGTAGATAAGTTAGGTATTTAGACGAGTGTTGTAAATTATTAGGTATTGTGGTACCATCGCTAGTTGCGGGCCGTGCGAATTCGGCGTTCGCGCGTACATTGACCCTAGTCAGCTGATTGTAATTCAGTAATTCCACTGCTGGTTTTATGTTTCAGTATTTTCATGATTTTTTGTGAAATATCGTTTCAAATAACTGTAATAACATGATGGAGCGTGAATAAAGTTAATAAAACGTTGTGAAAAGATGATTTTTTTTTCCTCGGGATCAATTTTTTGTGTGACATCATCATAGGTATCCTTAGTACTATCATCTGTCTTCGTTTTCGGAGCGTTTCAAAATACCCTGTATAGATTGGTGATCGACGTCCACCTCGTACCTTTGACACCGCTCCCCGTAGCTGGTCTGGGATTACACATCTGGTAAATATTTACAAGAAGATAATTATACCTATATTTCAGAGGCCATTAAAACTTCCTGGCATTTTATAGTACGGCGGTGCTGTCGTCACGCCACAAGGGAAACGCGTCGAAGCCTAAATCACGCTATCAAAGCTCCGAACAAAGACATTTAAGTAGTAGTAATAGACCGGACATCAGCAACAAAATGGTCACCTCTTACTTATGTCCTATAAGATATATTTCGGATTTGTGTTATTTAGTCTTAGTGACATCGTCAAAAGCTCAAGACGCATACGTTTTCTAAATTAAAAAAATATTTTTAAAGAAAATATGCCCGATTGTGCATTAAGGTATTGTAAGTTCCGATATGTAGCAAAAACTGAATGTGATTTCGGTTTATTATCGCAAGTATAATGTATATTTACCCCATAATTTTTAAATTTTATTATTTCTGGTAGATTGTTCTAGGACATTTATCATTATTGTAATAAGCGCCCTCTGTTATCCAGTAACGTCACCAAATGAGTTAGTGATTGACAACGTTTATCGATTGGTGCTATGGATAAAAATATTATACAGGATGCAGATTTAATCATATGCAATATTTAAGGAGGTGAAACAGTAAACGATACTGTACCCATACCAATAAAGAAATCGGGTGGATCTGTGTCGGATCACACGGCCGTTGGTTTTAACGTGAAACGTCTATGTCATCCAGTACAACCAGTACAACCACTCAACAAGATAGCCTTCTTTTTATAACTTTAATATAATTCTACAACACCAGGAGAATTGCAGATGCGTTGCCGGCCTTTTAAAAAGGAGTAAGCTCGTTTCTTGAAGGTCCCTAAGTCGTAAGTTTTGTCGAGATGTGTGTTGGTGAAATTTGGTGGCTGGAATTAATCCGAACAACTCCTCAGAGCACTACCCGTGGTAAATACGATAGAAAATACAAAAGGATACAACATCTCTACGCAGTGCCAGTGAATGGAGCCAATCAAAGAGAACTCGGTCGTCGAAGATTCGAGCAGCTCTGCTCTCTATGCGGTCAAGTGGAAGGAGCTCGCTCTGGGGAGCCCCGGCCCAGAGATGAGAACAGTATTGCATGTGAGGCCGAACCTGCGCTTGTAAAGTTGCAAACGGTGTGCAGGCATGAAATATTGTCCCGCTCTACTGAGTACGCCAAGCTTTTTAGAAGCCAATTTAGCTTTTCAAGTGACCATGCTACTGCAGGTCATTCGATATATCGACGCCGAAGGTTCCGCTACTGGCTGCGGCAACAAGGGAAGTGCTCTGAAATTGAGGAGATACGACAAAGGTGTTCTTTTTAGTGGTAAACGCGCAAACTTGTGAATTTGTATAATAATTTATCGTGTAACGAATTTTAAGTTCAGTGCTTTCCTGAAATATGTTAGATTTAAAGTGTATTATTGTAAAAGAAACGAATTTGAAAAACACGGAGTTGCTCTCTTATTGGATTTGACGATTCGCGATGTGCCTTCGACGCCGACCAACCAATCATATTTTATTATTATAGCGTCTAATAGAGCTAGTGACGTAATCCAAGATGCCACCAATGTGAATTGATTCTTAGTTATTGGAAATTAAATATTTTATTTCATGACATTTCATTCATGACGTTATTCATGACTTAAAAAGTTCATATGATTTTATTGGTGTGATGGGAGTCATAATAAATAGATTTATACATTAAAAAAGCATGCATATTCCCTATTATTATATCGTAAAGCATTACAAACTTAGTAACCTTCAACAACAGTAAAGTATCGACTTTGATGTCGAAACGGTAACATTCCTAAAATGGGATTTTACCTTACATTTATTAGCGTCACCTACTGAGAAATAGCTGAAATGTTTTCCTAATAAATATTCAGCATAGTTTTTTAAGAGCAGCTAGAGGCACACGCGCGAGTTGAAAGTTTTTGTATGCAAATGTTCCCTATGTCCGCTCTATAGTATACCTATATTTTTAAATCTCTTTGACTCCGAAGTACTATACAAGTATACAGTATACAGGGTTATTTTGCAACATATGCCCAAATTTGCAGAGAAGGTTCAGAATAAATAATATAGGCGAATGGTAAAGAAAAATTAATTTTAAAAAATGTCACACATTCTGTCCTTTTTATCTTTTAAATTCAGAATGAGTGGTAATGCAAAATTATAACTGATTGTCATTCATAAATATTTAACGCCTACTATTTTACTACACACGCACACATTCGTAAGGGTCGGCAAAAACGTTTTGAATTGAATCGAACACAGAGGAGCGCGCGTACGCGTAGTTTTTTCCCATAAATCACATTAAATTTGGGATAATTTCTCAAATAAAAGTAAAAGCCTTATTTACTAGTATTTTCAAACCCTGCAATAACAGAATATCATTATTTAAATATTTGAACTTAAATATACAATTCCGATATTCTTTGAAAAATAACCCTGTATACAGTTCCGATTTACCACTCCGATTGAACACCTCGCCCGTCGGGAGATCTCCCCTTTTCCTTCCACGGCCAAAATAGCAATAAAAAAAAGCAAAAAAAAAAGGATATTCTTACGTCACCACCACACGGTAAACCTAAATAAATTATTAAGTAAATGTAAATGTATATTTACTTAATGATTTATTAAAACATATTCAAGTTTCGAACTCCGTAAGTTTGTAGTTATACGCAATGTATTTTGAATTGCTACTACATACTAGAACGTGATACGCCTTCGCTATAGATGGCGATGTGTGCAATAATTCAATCAAACGGGGCTTAACAGAGCTCCAGTGTTTACCAAACACATACCCTTATCACGAAGCATTGATGAACTTATCCTTTTCACATTAGACGCTCTTACTTTATTAATCATTAACCTATCGAGCAACTTTGAACTCTATTACTAAATTAATAACGATTTTTCAACATATCATACATAATCATCAGATTTATCGCGCTAACTATTAGTTAGTCTAAAAGTGTTTTACGATGAGGTTGTACACACTTTTTGCGGTTTTAATTTACTGGGTCAAATATGGAAAATGTCGAGACGAAGACAAAATTAGCAAAGGTAATAATTTCTTAGTTCTACTGAGCGTCCTCTATATTTTTTCTTTTTAAACTGTTGTAGTACGGCGCTTTTCACAATTGAGAAAGATATATTAGTTAGATACTAACGCCATTATAGTAAGTCCAGCACCCTAGGGAGCAGTAATAGAACCGTTAATACGACGTCGAAAGGAACTAAGAAATTTTAAGTGTCCGTAACTAAATTTACTGTTTCTAGCTACGCGATAATATGAACCATGCTTGGAAAATTTTCTAACAGTTATATTCTTATAAAACAAACAAAGAATGAGTACCGCTTGGAGTACGAGAAGTTGATTTAATATTTAAATAACATATTTACTTATACTTTTTACCAAACCAATGTTTACTATATGACATTTAATTCCCTTAAAATTTAGGGTGCTATTGGCCAAACGAAGTCTACGAGCCCTGCTTTGGTGGGTGTGCAGAGGTTTCATGCGATAACCCTCGAAACCACCTGCGCCCTTGTTATCCGTACTGCGAACCTGGATGTGTGTGTGCCGAGCCGTACGTACGAGACGATCGTACCCACCAATGTGTGCTCCCACAGGACTGTTCGCCGTAAGTATTAATTATGTATTTAGTAAACAAATACAAAATATATTAGCCATAATGCAATTGACGATTGCCAAAATAGTAGTACAACAATATTAAGATTGAAATTAAATGGAATTTGATAAAATGAATGGTTCTAAAAAGCAGAAAATATATACAATATAACGCTTCATTCCTTTTCTTAAATCTACATCTTGACAATTTTCACAATATAACAGAATAAGTGATTTAAATCACTTTTACTAACACTGCTAAAGAAAAACTACAAAAATTATTCTCAAAATATATTTAGACACATATTTTTATAAGCATCAATACACTACAAAAGAAGAATATATACAAAAAAACTTATTTAAAACACTTGCAACAATTTTTTTATATGTACACCGCTATGTAAAATCCTAAGCCTAAAGTTTTATTAAAATAAATGTAATTTTTGTTCCAGAACACAAATGGGCATACCAGTACCCACAAAAAGAATAGCAAAACCACCTATTCCAAAATATGTAGCAGCTGCAAAAACACCAAGAACTCATGGAAAGCGAGATGAAGCATTAGATATGGAAGACAGTGCATTGCCGCCTACCAATCACGTTGAAGATTTCAAGAGAGCTTCAGAGGTGTCAAGGATGGGCAATTACTTCAATATTGTGATCGCTCCTCCGCCCATCAAAGCATTACAGCCGAGGAAATTGCTTCACAATGACAATTTTCGACCACCCATTAAACAAATCAACTGATAATAATTAATAAAAGTGTACAAAATATATTGTTTTAATAATAACTTGTGTTTTTGTTGATCACTTATATTTTCCACACTGCTCGTCAGAGTATTTTAATTATTTTACAAGTATTCTTGAAATTATAACTCAGTCATGTATCAGTTGGCATTTTAGTATTTTCTGTAATTTTCCAAGTCTTGCGAAACCTAACCAGAATTGTTGGGTAAAGAAATATATTTACCTTATCGTTAAGTATAAGGTAATAACGGCAAATAAAATTATGTATCATAATTTAATGGCAACACCAGTAATGGCCAGTATTCAATCATGTCAGTGAAGTTAATCCACATTTTATATCACGCCACATTTTTAAGCGGAATGCGCCACATTTTGTGCGGCTCTTGTATGACGTTTAATAGTCTACGGTAGCACTCCCTACTAAACTAATTATTTAAGATGATATTAAAGTAAATGTTAATATTCACATGCAACAAAATGTAAGTATCGAAACAAGAAACCCATGTCGGTTTCTGTACAGTAACAAAAAATTCTAACAAGTAAAGCTATTTAAAGTTTTAAGCTTTTTAAAGTAGACACTTAAATTATGTTCCTATATAATCGAAAAAATCAATGGCAACACTTTTCAGCTGTTAGATTTTGTGAAAATTATAAATCTAGGTTTTCATAGATTTTGAATTTTTCTATGGTTCTTTATGAAATAAAATTATATCAATTACATGGATATTATAATATGTTAACATTCATTTAGATATATACAAATGATACTAACTAAATATTTTTATTTTTGTTATAGTAATTCATTTATAATTCTAGTAACACTTCTACAATTATTGTTAAAAGCATCTGACTCAGCTTATATTCTGTGGTAGGGGTTGCACATGAAAATAATCGCAAGACGTACATATTGTCTAAATGAAAAAAGCAAAAAGAATAAAGAATCGACTCTTAATTGCTCTGTTCACTTTTATTTTATTTTAATCTGAGAGCACACACATCCGCAATTAAAGTTTTCTTTTTGTCAACAAAGCTTCTAATTTCACTGATTAGCGGCTTCAGGATTGTCGTAAAATGAAACGTATGGGTTTGACTTGATGGTAACTTACGTACAATATAAAATTGAGCATCAAGATGCGTAAACTCTTATTATTGGGCTTTTTACTCTGTAAGAATAAAACAAATAAAATAAAATAAACTTATTACATATTCTAATTTAATTAAAATTGCAGATAACGTTATCGCTCTCGCTTCGAGATCAAACAATTATGACTACGAGGATGTCGAAAATAATAAAAGGCATACTCTTGGTGAAGATAGAAGAAATTGGCGAAAGAAAGCATTATTAAAACCTTTAGAATCCGACCATAAAGATTGGGACGACAGACGCAGATTTGAACAAGATAATCTTAGATACTCGGACGATGCAGACAAAGGTTATGGAGGTATGGACAGGCAAAGAGAGATGGATGGATTTAGAGGTCAAAGGCGCTACGACGAAATGGATAAAATGATATCTGGAATTAACAATGACTTAGCACGGCCATCGTCTTTCTTGTAATTTCAGTTTCAAAATATGTTACATACGTTAGACAAAATTAGTGTCTTATTATAAAATGTTCGTTTTCTGTTGCAGAGAAAAGGATATTGATAAAAAGCCTGTGTCAATATCAATGAATTGTGATAGGCAACATGAGAGGTATAGCTATACACTTGATTTTTTTAATATTCATCATATGCGATTCATTATTATTTATTATTTTATATCACTGATAGCGTCTACTAAAGTGATACCAATTGAAAATAATTTAGATAGTTACAAACTTATGTTCAGTGTTAAAACTAAATTATAAAAATTTATAGGTATGAGCCTTGCTTTGCTGGATGCGCGTCTGTTACTTGCGACAATCCCCGAGACCGCCTACGACCCTGTTACCCGTTTTGTGAACCAGGTTGCGTATGTGTGCATCCCTATGTTCGTGATGACCGCACACACAAATGTGTTTTACCAGAAGAATGTACGAAGTAAGTAAATAATAATATTCCTTCCTAACAATAAGAATTGTTTTCTTTTTTAATAAAATACTGTTTTAGGACACAATTTTGGATCTCAATATGTATTGAAAAGTTCTCATATGTATTGAATAAAAAGTTTTACTTCTTTAATTTATTATACCTTCATCAACCCATGAAAGGCCAATGCTGGATATAGCATCTCTTTACAACTGGATTGACAGGAAGAATTTAGCGTAATTGCAACGCTTGGCAGGCGGGTTGGCGTTCGTAGCACCAGACGTTTTGAACCTTTGCCACTGCTCCCTATCGTCGATTTGGGTATTTATTAAATGCTGTGCGATTTTATTGGCATTTCCAAAGTCGCCTTTTGCGACGACACCTATGGAATAAATTGGGGCAATAAGGAAATGGGTTATCCTAAGGGACTTACTTATTTAATTTAACCTAAAAAGTAATAACTTATTGAATAATTAACAAAAATAAGCCCACAGATAAATAAGCACCATGTAATTATAACATACTATATTTCTTGTGTTACAGAGGCCTCAAAGGAATTCCGGACTTGGGAGATGATATTTAATTAAGTAAAGTTGATATGTTATAAAATAATTAACTCAGATATTTTGTGTGTGTATCATTTTTTACAAATTCAATATCGATTTTTTGTTAATTGAATGTTTTATCACTTGGTAAAACGCACATAATTTTGTATACTAATTGTGTATTGACATTCGATTAAAATATCATATTTCGATGTATCATATTAACATAATATGTACTAAAATAAATTTAAACATTAACATTGTGTAAAAGAATTTATATTTAGAATAATTTTATATTTTTACATTGCATCTTAGTAATAACTAATTGAGTATTTAATAATTAAAAATATACTTGAATATAGTTATTTTTGTGTATTTTAGACTTTCAAAATAATACCCTCTATCATCTTAATTAACAATCGCTTCGAAAAAAAACTGTACGTAAAGAAAACGAATCTGTATAGAATATCATACTAGAATAACGCAGCAAGATAATTGTCGCCCCAACACAATGCATGTATTGTGTTATATCGAAAGAAAAAGACGCCATGGAATGAAGCCATTGTTTCTCAAATTAGATTGGCACCTTTTTTCAAATACTATTAAAATTGTTTAGAACGTCGATCAATGTCTCACTGAAGCAATACATTAATATTTTCTAATCTATATCAAAAATAAAGAAATAATTAATAGAAAATAAGTTAGATCGTGAAGTTAATAAACAGTGACATTTACGTAAAGACACGTCATTAACGCATTAATTAACGTTTAAGAATCTGGAGTAATCTGAATTTACGCCACACCAAAACACAAGAAAACTACTCCTATAATCTTCTATAATATTGTGATTTGATAGAATGACAGTATATAAATACAAGTTTTACAAATGACAGTTTGGCTTCTCTTCGTTTCTGCTGTGGTAACTCCTGCCTTTACCACGAATACACAATTCGGTAAGGAAAAAAATATTGTTATATTCGGAGTTTTCTACCCATCAAAAGTCCATTGATGAACATATTACAATAGCATAGCTTTGTGTTGTTTACCAAAAGTTCTATTTATTTTTATTAAAACAAAACCGGTAAACTATGTAAATATTTATTAAATTAATGTATATCATATTTAATAGTTTGTACTAAGTGCAATGTAATTCTGATGAATTTTTTATTTTTATTACTACTCTTATTACACAACTTAATTTTCTTACAGAATGTGGATCACACGGAAGATTTGAATACTGTATCGATGGGTTCCCTGGCTGTATTATAGGTTGTCATTGCCACCCGGGATATTATTTCGATACAGATACGAAAATATGTGAACCTAGGTATGCAATTGTCAATAAACAATACAATATATATATAGATAGTAAAAAATATAATTGTCAATTAACAATAAATACACCATTATTAATATGTACTAGATAAAAAATAATATTATTATTACAGCATAAAGTTGACGCAAAGTCACCGTCGACAAAATAGCGGTGAACCAATACCTACATCGTTATCACAAATCGACTCTCCCGAAGTGCCAGAACTGTCAACATCGTTTCCAAATACAAGTGCGTTAGACGATCATGTAGATGCAATAGCTAAGAACGCAGATGATCTTGGTGATTGGCTCTATAATCAATTTTATAAAACAATAGAAAGTCAAGTCATCAACAAAACCAACGGAAACATATTAACAAGAAGAAGTGGTACGGATACGGGTTCCCCAAAGAAAAATATAAAAAAAAAGAGACGAAGAAACCAAAACAAAGGTTCTGCAAAAAGAAAGCGAAAAAAGGAGGACTTGAGAAGGAAGTTACTTCGGATTACAGAAGACGATAGTCTATTCGATTCAAACACAGATACTGATAGCTCTGACCCTTCCAGCAGTGATGAAACGCATGAAAGCAAAGACCAGGAACACGGACACAAAAAATTTGTCATATATAACAAAAAACCAAAACCACCACTGCCTTCTTTTATATTTTTACCAAATTTAGAAACACCTTTCTATCCCCCAATAGGATTGCCACCACCAGCTCTACCTATGTACCCCATGGTACCAGTGCCACCAGTACTACCATCTTATCCTTTCCCAAGTAAGTGAACTAGTCTTTATAAAATTACGCACCTATATTTATTTAAAATACGTGGTAGAGCCATGCTACAGCTATATTATTGTTGTAGCCCGAATGGGTCGGCCGTCTGGAAAAGGAAGACGCTCTTACAGAAGATCAGCGTAAAATAGCAGTATAATGCTGCTGAGCTCCGTATTGTGAGTGTAGGGATTCGGAGAACCTTTTTACTGGAAATGAGGCAGTTTATCTCAGTCCTCAGGAGTGACAATGGATCTGCATTTTGATTCCTAATCGAGGATAGTTGTTGATTTAGATTTGTAGTTGTAGATTTCTATGGACCATAGTATCCACTTATTACCAAGTGACCTGTGTGATCGTGTGTGTGTCACTGTTATAAAAAAACATAACCCTTCCTTGGCAGTCGGGTAAAAAGTGGGGGCGTTATAGAATCCACTACCTCATACAATCCCGTGGGTGTCGTAAGAGGCGGCAGAGGAAAATGAAACAAAGGATGGGCAGTAACCTTTTTAGTGATAAAACAAATTAAAATTGCGATTACCAACCCGCTTGCAAACCGCGGCAACTATGGCAAATATTACCCCTATGAAACAATCTATGGGGAAGGACTATCTTCAGCAGTGGAAATCGATGGGCTGTAATGGATAGCTGAAAAGACATTTTTTATAATTAAATGTATTAAACAACTACGCATTTGTTTCATATATATTATAGATATATCTCCAGATTGCAACGAAACGGAAACTCCAAAAAATATAATCAGTACATCTTCATCAACCACATTAACTTCACAAGCAATAGTCTCTATTCAAACAGTCACAACAGAACCATCCAAAAAGACAGAATCTCAACCTGAATCAATAACAGAAGCAATAACTTCAGTGAGTATGGAATCAACAACTGTGCATGGAACTGAGGACAAAGTATTGCGTTTTAAGTAAGCACAATTGACTCATTTACATGAATAAATTTCCGTTACACTACATCTTTTCAAAAAGAAAAATATTTTCTAATAAAATCCAATAATTAACCTTTTCAGAAAAAAGAAAAAGAAGCATATGCGTAGTGGTGGAAACGATGTAGTAAGTTAAAATAGTTATTAATGTTTATCCAACTTAGTACTTCAAAATATCAATTTAAACACTTTTATCATTTATTACAGCTTCGACGGTTACAAGAACTAGTAAGGAATTCGACATTTAAAAAGAAAGAACAAAAAGGAGAACCTCCCAATGTCTTAGATCGGGAAACAGTGGAAACTAGTGATATATTTCTTGATGAAACCATAAAAAGTGAAGATTTTCAACATCGAGCTAACGATAAAATTCCTTCGGAACAAGAAAATACAGTCGACTTTAAATATTTGTCACAGTTAATTCATCGAATAAACCTCAACGACACGGCAAATCCAGTGGAGGAAATGTCTAATCCAAATATCAGAAATCGACCCTTTGCTGATTTCCATAGGAAAAATGGTATTATTAATTTCCCCCATAACAGTTTTCAGCCCAGTAGAAGAATGAACATTCAAATGCATCCACAGAAACAAAAAACATCAGACAATTCTTTTTATTCTAAGCTGGGTAGACAAATAGCAACACTTATAAGAGGTGTTGATTCTAAAAATGATAGACAAATTAATATTGAAATTGAACAAATGGATCAAAATACACCAAGTCATCCAATATTTAGTGAACTTAGCTATGCGCCGCATTCGTACTGGGAACGATTCGTTAGGTCACCAATGCATTACCTACAGCAATACCGAAATAAAAACGAGTACCACGAAAAGAGTAACGAAATACTTTACAATATTGAAAATAAGGTTGAAATTGCTGCATCTACTATGTCACCAATGAGTTTATCGGAAATTGAAAATGTTATCAGCATAATGGAAGGAGTACAAGATGAAATCCAAAAAAGCTATCAAGTTCCCCACAATACTCCATCTAATAACACGCTTGACATTAATTTGTGGCCTCAAGAATTTGTGACAAATAACACTCTTACGAATTCCGCAAAGCCTTTTATAAGAAAGATCCAAAAGTACTTTAACTATACAAAGAAATATACAACAGCAAAAAAAGTGCATTCTGAAACAAGTGGTGTGCTCTTGCAGAACATTCACAATTTTATTACGTGGCTTGGTACAGAACAAGTTAACAACATTTCTAGCAATAAAATACATAACACAAAATTAAGCAAGAAAATTCGCGACGAAGACGAAAAAAATTCCCTTACTAAAAATGATGTACCAGTATCTAACGATAAGCAACTTAATAATCCAAATAACGACTTCATCAAAAGAAGACATTACAAAACGGCACCTATCAGGGGCACAAGTATACAACATCAAGCACTTTCACCTTTATTTGATTACAAGAAAAAACGTTTTCTCAACATAAACAGTCAATACCCATTATATAATAGTCTTTTGGAATATCAATTTCCTACCGTTCCAAAGCCTATCAAAAAACCACCTTTGAGAACTGTTCGCCCTTCATATTTTCACCACGAAGTACACCATTTTGATTTCATCGATTAAGGAGACAAAGTTCCAAACAACGCTTTTAATGTAACTATTTTGCGGAAACGTAACACAATGTTTATGTTATTAATGATTTATTTAAAACTTATAATACAATAACAGTTGAAAATTATAAATGTACAAAATTAAATAACATTTTTACTGCGATCTTAAAAACAATTTAATGTAATTTTAACCCTTTGCTATCCTTCAGTGACAATTTAATTCGTATTTCATGAAGCGCGTTAATTCGGAGATATTGTGGTGCAATACTCCAGCGATCTGCAGTAATACACCATAATATCATATATCATAAATGAAGCGGAGATTATGCAGGAGCTCCGCTATTCAGTGAGTGCCAAATTATCATACATACAAGCTTTAAAAAAACGTCACGTATTATCCGTATTGTTGAGGTGAAATGTCTTTTTAATACGAGTGTATCATGCATAATTAACAGATCTTACAATATAACTAAAATAATCCTATATGTAAAAAAAATTGATTAATTCTTATAATAGTGTTTTCATTACAAAAAAGTTTATACTTAAATAAAAAAATGCTAATAGGGACAGATTTTCGTTAAAATAATTCAATGTTACTATACCTACGTGGTAAAAACTCATGAAATGATTTAGTCACCCTATTTTACAAAAAATTTGATAAATTATATATTTTCTTAACAAGAAGTTAAACAAGCTTAATAGTTAAAAAACCCGACTGCGTTAAAAAGTTTACTGAAAAAACCTTCAGCTACCTTTATTTTGTATTTGCAGATACATTATATTATAGACGAATCTAATGACATCTCATAATATGTTAAAATCCATCAAGCTGTTTGTTTAGACTACAGAGCGTTGCAAAGAATAGACATATATAGTCTGTTCGCAAAGATAGTGTCGGTACACCCGGAGGCGCACTTATTATTTTGAATTTATTTTATTATTTTTTACTGCGTTTGTTTCTAAGAAAAAACAGAATACTATTTTATTCTTATGGTTATTGTAGTAAAATACAAATATAAATAATAAACACAAGTGAGGTAGCAAAGAACCTTTCACTACGGCGTTTCGTTTTAAAATGCCAAATTCTCCTGTGAAACATTGATGACGCGCACACAGTAAAAAATAATAAAATAAAATCTAAATAATAAGTGCGCCTCCGGGTGTACCGACACTATCTTAGTGAACAGACTATACATACTTATATACGTAAATACTCTCGAAAAATATTACCCTCATTCTGAGGCAGTCGGGTAAAAACTTTCAGTTTCTTTATTTTAATTTAGAACTTCATTTGAAGGTTTATAAACTAATGGATAATTTATTACTATTATTATTGGTACAATTTTTTTACAATCAACAAAGCGCTTTATCGACTGAAAAATAATTTTTAGCTACTATGCTGGTATGCTAATTTAAAATAAATATTTTGCGTTCAGTCTTATTTTAAAATGATATTTTGAAAGTGTATGATTTAGGCTGCGTATCCACCAGAGATGTGCGAGGTAGCTAGGCGGTGCGAGGATACGTAGCCAGGCTGTGGAACGGTGTGAGCGTTTCCACCAGAAATGTGCTAGCGGTGTGAGGATGTGTAGCGGGCTAAAAATATAATTATATCTATGGCTGTTGTGAAAAAAATGTAAAAAGTTTCAAAATTCAATTTTACAAAGAGATATTATTATAAACAGGAATGTTTTAAATCATTTTCAAATTGAATGTAGTTCGTTTTGTTTAACCTTGCAACACATCCCTCGCACACATCCCCCGCAACACATCCCTCGCAACACATCCCTTGCAACACTTCCCTTGTTTTTGTATATACAAAAACAAGGGAAATGTTGATGATGTTGCGAGGATGTCATGCTAGGGAAGGACGCAAGCAGCGGGCAGTGGCGCACGCTCCGCTCCACCACACCTCACCCGCTCGCATCTGAAACGAGCCCGCTACATATCCACGCACCGCTCATCTGCGCACCGTTCCACAGCCTCGCTACGCATCCTCGCACCGCCCAGCTACCTCGCACATCTCTGGTGGAAACGCAGCCTTAGAAATCCACAATTCCACTGCTGAACATTGGCCGTTCCCATTTCCGTAAACTGAAGTGGCAATGGGCTGGCTATATAGCTCGAAAAAACGACAGCTGACGGGAAAGAAAGGTTTTTGAGGGACAACCTCGTACTGGTATAAACAGCGCTGAACCTGACTGACAGCTCACACAAGACTGGTGTGACGAAGTTTACAGTTCAAAGTTTATAGGGATTCAATGGATGTAACTGGCTCAACACCGTGCTATGTGCCTATCTGTCTTTATTGGATTAGTTGTACCATGCTTTGCATCATGCCCTTTTTGGTTTCGTTCTTTATCACTAATTATTGTTATTTTTATTTGGTCATATTTTGAACTCATGATCAGTGTTTCTAACCCACCTCCTCTTACATATCTACCTCCTAATAGACATTCATTTGATCAATCATCATTTAAGATATAATTAATAATCTTCCTCTTTATCTGCTCATAAAAATCCCTGCAGGACCTGAGCCTCTCCTGTTTTAGAGAAGATTTGCCCACACTTGTTGGGTGGATTGGCCGTCGCGTTACCAAACGTATCACATCTTTGACACTGCTTTCCAGCTTATTATTTTAGGTCTAAATGTGAACGAGGTGATTAAATGAATAGTCGAAGATATTTATGAATTGGTTCTTAAACTAAAACACAATTAAAAAATAAGTTTAGAATTTCAAGGTCATCTGATAACATAATATCAATACCGTTCTTTCCTCGCACACATCACACCCTTATTCGTTGTAAAACTTCATCAATGAGAATTCATCATGACAATGTAGGTTAGTTAAAACTTTGTACGCATATATTATATTTATGGGATTTACATAACAAGCACATCAGAAAGTACAAATTTCCATATTATGTTTCCTTCATTATGGGTACATAATATTAGCACCAAATTTATAACACTAGGCGGATATATCTATACATATAATAAATCTGTAGAAAAGTCGTGTCTGTAATTCTAATATATTCTTGAAAAAACAAGTCCAGGGGACTAATTAAAGGGTTCTGAAGCAAAATTAGTGGTTTTTAGAATTTTTGTCTGTCTGTCTTTCTGTCTGTCTGTCTGTCTATGTATTCCGGATTCACGCAAAAACTACTGGACCGATTTACATGAAATTTTGTATGTAGGTAGTTAGTAATCCGGGGCAACTTATAAGCTACTTTTTATCCGATTACGGAACTTCTAAAAAAGAAGTTTAAGTATTTTCCTTACATTAGATGTTAATTTTTTATTATGTCTTAGTTATAGGCGGTATGACTGGTGTTTTTCAAATAAATACCATATTTATAAATAAAGATTAAATTATAGTTATAGCCTTGGTAAAATAATTTGAAACAGTGTAGTTTCAAAAAAAATTTAGTTATCAAAACAGCGCCATCTGTCATCAAATGGAAAAAGTAGTAGATTTTGCCTTCAGTTACATAGTTATAAATTAAATAATATAAATAACTTACAAAAATTTAAATAATTAGATTTTTTTAAATTATTTAAAAATTCTAACGTTTAGTTTTTTAATATTTTTGTTATTTTATTTTAAAAGTGTAATAATTTCAATAGATAAAAATGACGTATATCAAAAATATGAAAATTGATAAGGTTTTTCTTAGAGTATTTATAATAGCTTGCTTATAAACACTCTAAGAGATTTTTATATTGTTCGCTTCTATCGCTGATATTATCTACTAGATAGTATAGTTTTGGCTTTCATTATTTCATCTAACAATAGCGCCATCTACTTACTTCTAAATAAACTAAAATGGTTAGTCATGATAAAATTAAATAATAGAATGCTACTGAATATACGATGTAAATAATTGAAAATTCGTTCTTGGCATCGTTGGATGTGTAATTACTAGGTAGGTAGATGTGGTCAACAATCATGCAAAAGCTTAGTTTCAGTTTTTATGAATTGTATTTAAACAAATACGAGGGCCGTGTAGTTCGCCATGAGATGTCATCATAGCACGGGAGCAAAACGTGTACGATTCCCTCGAGGATGAATCTGTTGATTGATATAACATGTATGTAAGCTGCTACTTTTTTACCTTTCATGGGGCAATATATGCAGTTTTTATTTCATTCATATTTTCGGGTATGTTCTTTTTTGTTTTTACTCTACCGTAAGTTTTAAGGGTTGCAAAGATGAGTAGAAATCATTATCATTATCGTTAGCCTATCAAAACTCCACTGAAATTAACATAGGCCTCCCCCATAAATTGTCAAGTGGCTGGATATTTGCTATAGTTGCCACGCTTGGTAGGCGGGTTGGCCACCGCAGCTATTATTATTTTGATCTGTTGTCAGGAAGATATTATGCTGCCCATCTCCTATTTATTTTCCTATGTCGCCTCTTACGATGGGACGGTATGAGGTGGCAGATTCCCTTTCACAGCCACAACAAGGCGAATATATTTCTACTCCCGTTCATGATTTTAGAGCTTCCCACGTTCACTGTGAATAAAATTTATAAGGAATAAAACAAATTTTAAGGATCTTTTTGCGTTAAATTTAAACTTTTTTGATTTCCGACGTTTTGCACTTTACAGCACCCATGGTAACGCGAGGACCGAGGGGTTTGACCACCTGATGTCATAGTAAGAATATAATAGAATAGATCCAGTAGTATTAAAGTTGGTAAAAATTACTGCAGTAGTGAATTTCAATAGCCTCGCGAATCATCATTGGTAGGGATCGGTGTTCTAATGCAGAGATTTGTTGTCCATCAGATCCGATATAATGGTTGGGACGATACTAAACATACTATGACTGACATATGACATGACTTCCCAATTTAGACTTCCCGGAGCGTCGGTGCTTTACATTAACGATATGTTCCTTTACGCGGGTTTTTATGGAACTTTCACCCAAAGATACGTATAAACCCCCTCGTAAAAAAAGTTAAAATTAAACATGATAAAATCCGTGACATTAGTTTTATTCCATGTGTAGTATACATTATTATTGCACTGCATTTATGAAATTTTGAAGTCTACTCGAACGTAAAAAAATATCTACATCTATTTTATGGTACTAATCTATGTTAAATGGGACCAATGATATGAATAAAATATTTCAAATAAACATTATACCGTAAATCATTATTTTGTTAAAACTAAATTGACTTTAATTATGAATGAATGTAAAGAGTAAAATGTAAATAATAATAATACATTTTGATTCCAAGACAATTTACCTTTCTTATGGATACATCGGAAGACACGCCCGATATAAAAAATAGTAGGTGTTTCTAGACATATACATATATGCACGTGTTCCTGTAACTATTATATCTGTGCCAAATACAAATCATCTACGTCTAAATAGTATTTTAGAATTCAAAAAAAATCTTTTACAGACATAGAGACACAGACACCGGGGTGACTCTAAAAGTAATCGAATTTTGCTAAATTTGGCACGGAATAGCATTTAACGATGTTTCTAAATTCAAGTTTACGCGAGCGAAGCCGCGGGTAAAATGCTAGTATGAAAATAAAACTAAAAAATAGAACGTCGTATTCAAAAAGTTGACAGTTGGATGAATAAGATTATAATATTACTAGCTGGCGTTATTCTGCTCTTTCTGGTTGGTGGCGCGATGAGTTTATTTTCACACACACACACTTTTCTATAGATTCGTTATACGTATAGCTAAATCATCTTTATAAATAATAGCGGTCTAAAGTTTTCTCTATCAAGCTTTAATGGGTTTCCAATCGCTCCATTTGAATCTACTTGAAAACCCATCTAAATCTACTTGCTTCAGCGAGAAGGCTGTAAGTGTGTTATAATACCAATTACTGTTAATAATAAACACAATATTATAAAACGTATCTTTAATTATTATGTGTGTGTTTCCGATCGTATCAGTTAACGTGGAAATTTATAATTTAAGATGTATTAAGATGCAAATGATTGTGAGTTCTCTTGAAAATTTTCCTGAGTGAAATTCAAAGCTAGATAGAAATCGCTTAATCATATATGGGATAGTATTATGACAGTCAGCGAAACTGTTCTTGATGGAAATAGAAAACCAAATCTGCAATAAGATTGCATTCCCAGTAAAAGTAATAAGAATCTTAAATCGTTGTTGCGTCTCGAGTTTAACTCGCTGCTACAGATTTTTGTATAGGTTTTATATGGATTTTGATTATTTTTATATGGAACAGTTTAATATAATATCAATTTAAATAAATATTATGGCCAAACTAGTTAGCTAAATTCTAACTTGGAACAGGTACGTTAATTATGAAAGAAAAAAAATCGATTTTCCGTCCTTTAGCTGATAGAGCAAAATCCCAGGGCCACCAGACGTCACTTATTTTCTGACGAACTAAATTTGTAAGATTGAGTAGTATTAATACGTACTATGATCGCGTGCCTACCTGCTAGCTAGGTCAGAGGGCCATTTTCAAGGTATCAGGTAATCAAGGTACGTAAAAACATTGCTCACCTGACGTTAAGTCTCCTAGCTGATTTTTACGTATATGTTAGATAATATCGTTAAAAATCAGTCATTAATACTCCCAGACACTTTACGTCAGCAGTATCGCTTTGCAGACGCTTTAAAGCTCTCAAAAAAATTACTCAATTTCACTTACATTCGGAAGCTCCATTTTTATATATGTTAGCCAGACAACTATTTTAAAACGTTTTACAAGAAGGCAGATCGATCCAAGGGGTCTATATGACTTTTCACCGTGATTGTTAAATTACATTACGAAGTGGGGCGTTAAATAAAACAGAATAGCAGTGATTGCTTTGAACAAAGTAGGTCATCAGCCTTCAGTAATTTTTAAGACGCTCCAAAATCTAGGCGTCAGCCGTATTGCATTTTCATTTCGTATTATAGACAGGTACACCAAGGATTTCTTTGTGTAATACCATAACAGATCAAGCCAACTCCATACTGCTAAGGCCAGATAGGTACCGAATGCTACCAAAGCCAGAAGTTAGGTGCTTGCTGTCAATATACTAGACCTGACCCTGTAACTTAAGATAGTGAATCGATCGAAAATGCTGGCTGTCCCAAAACGCTGGCGGAAGGTACTGAAAAATCCTTATTGATGAAAAAATATTTTACGATTACAGAGCCAACATAAATCAAGTAATCAAGAAAGTCAATAAAGGCTTCGGCTTAAGTTGATCAAGCGACTACCTTGGATCGTGTAGTGAAGCCTCCCAATGATAAACTTTTCTTGAGAAACTTTTACTGATATTAAAGCATTTCATCTCAGTACTCAAGAGTGGCAATCTATCAGTATTTTGATTCTTAATCGATCATAGATGTAGGTGTCTATGAACCTCAACTTCCACTTACCATCGTGGCGACCGTGTGATCCCATGTCTTTTTACTTATATAATAAAACTGGCCAAGTACATGCAGGTCACGCACAATGTAAAGGATAAAGGTAGGGTTTCGTAGTTGCCGTCACAATACGTGAACTTAGAAGGGACCTTTTTGATAATATGATCATATCAAGTGAGTTGGTGGTTTGACCGCTATAACGACTGAAAATGGGCCCAAATAGGACAATGATAACTGAAGGACTTATTTTCCAAGCAGACTTATAAGGAGGTTTTTTTTATAGAACTAGGGTGACAAGCGATCACACAGCCCACCTGAAGGTAAGTGAATGCTGTGGCCCATAGACATTTACATCTATGCTCAATTAAGAAGATTGCAGATGCGTTGTTACCCCTGAAGACTAAGATGGAATGCCCCGTATCCAATAAAATGGTCTCCGGGTTCTCTACACTCACCATACGAAAAACAGGAGCATTAAGCTGCTATTTTATGCTGGTATTCTGTGAGAGCGTGGTCCTTCCCCGGTCGAGCTGACCCATTCATGCAACAACCATAAGATAGCAGCCGCATGGCTCTACCACGTATTAAAAATATAAAAAAAGTTTTCGATTTTGAAAGTAATACAATCTACATCAAATCATTCACATGCCTAGTCCGTACAAAAATGGTCATTATCCATCTATTAGTTCCCGGCAGTGCAACCCTAAGATATACATGACCGTAACAAACCTTCCCGTAAACCACCAAAGCCAGCAAAGTAACAGAATTTTACTTTTTACATTTTTAAGTTATGCTTGCCTAATAACCCATTCAGAAAATTAACCCGGACAGAGAGACAGAAAAATAAAAAATGGTTGTTGTCTATATAGTATGCAAATAACCTCCTTAAATTTTATTTAGGTACACTAGGATTTTCTTCTGTACCGTGAAGGCAGTTTACGAGTACAAACATAAATTGCACAAAAACAAACATCCGTACCCGGAACAATTATTTGTAGGCCATACAAATACTTGTTCCGTGTAGGATTCGAACACGCGGCCCTCAGCGCCGCAACTCAATGCTAAGCCACTGCGCCACGGAGATTTCAGATAGATTAGTAATTAAGCTAAAATCATATCATTTTTCATACTTTTTACAGGTGTCACACTATTATCTATTTATAATAAATAATACACTATTAAAATGAAATGACGATAAAACTAAGTAGTGAAAATCAGAATTTTAAGCATTTTATAAATATTATTACTTAAACATATAAATGTTAGTAGTTTCTGTTAATTAGTTTATTAGTAACCGAAGGCAAAATATCCGACTTTTGCATTTTATAATAGATGTCACTGTTTTAAAAAGGTAAAGCGTAGATCGCCGGCGTAGTTTCAAATTAATACATAACGGTTAAAATTCTTATTTTTAACTTCATTTATAAACATGGTACACATTTGAAAGAATTTTACGTTATCCCTTATAAGAAATAAAATCATTAATAACCATTATAATAATTTTCTTTTAAAGGAAGGAAAATATAACCCTCCTTTTTTGAAGTTCCGTAATTGGATAAAAAGTAGCCTATAAGTTGCAACGGGTTACTAACTACCTATGTATGTACTAAATTTCATGTAAATCTATCCAGTAGGTTTTGAGTGAATCGTGAATACGCAGATAGACAGACTAATAAAAATTCTAAAAACCAAGATTTATTATACGTATTTTTTTTAAAGGAGAGGGGCAAACGAGCATGCGGCTCACCTGATGGTAAGTGACTACCGCCGCCCATGAACAACTGCAACACCAGGGAACCAGAGGAATTGCAGATGCGTTGCCGGCCTTTTAAAAGGAGTAGGCTCTTTTCTTGAAGGTCCTAAGTCGTATCGGTCCGGAAAAATCGCTGGTGATAATCGATTCCACGAGGAAGTTGTGCGAGGAAGAAAACATCTTCTAAATCGCACAGTGGTAGACCGCCAATTATCCAGATGGTGTGGATGGTATCGGGAGTTCTGCCGCGATGTGCGTTCGTGAAATTTGGCGGCTGGGATTAATCCGAACAATTCCTCAGAGCACTCCCCGTGGTAAATGCGAAAGAAAATGCAAAGAGATGCAACATCTCTTCGCAGCGCCAATGAATCGAGCCGATCGGAAAGGACTCGGTCGTCGACGATTCGAGCCGCTCTGCGCTGGATGCGATCAAGTGGAAGGAGCTGGCACTGGGGAGCCCCAGCCCAGAGATGGGAACAGTATTCCATGTGAGGCCGAACCTGCGCCTTGTAAAGTTGCAGGCGTTGTGCCGGCATGAAATACTGTCCCGCTCTGCTGAGCACGCCAAGCTTTTAGAGGCCAATTTGGCCTTCTCTTCCAAGTGACCGCGAAACTGCACGTCACTCGATATGTCGACGCCGAGGATTCCGATACTGGCTGAGGCAACAAGGGGAGTGCCTTGAAACTGAGGAGATACGACAAAGGGGTTCTTTTTAGCGGTAAACGCGCAAACTTGTGTCTTCTGAGGATTAAACTGGACTAGATTTAGTCGCCTCAATCCGAGACTTTGTTCAGCAAAGACTCGACTTCAGACCTAAGTTTGTTCCGATACTCGGCGACGTTTTCCCGAGAAATATTCGCACGGCCGGCGTATAGAGCATCACCAGTGCTATCATCCGCATAGCAGTGAATGCTACCGGTTTGCAACATATCATTGATATGCAGAAGAAACAGCGTTGGTGATAGCACGCAGCGGAACACCAGCGTTAATAAACTGTAGTCGGAGCATGCACCGTCTACAACGACCTTGATGCTCCGATCTGCGAAAGCTGGTGATCCAATTGCACAATTTCTCGGGAAGCCCATAGGAAGGGAGCTTCGAAAGAAGCGCTTTGTGCCAAACCCGATCGAAAGCCTTCGCAATGTCCAAACTAACGGCCAATGCCTCCCCCTTGGACTCTACTGCCTCCGCTCATCTATGAGTCAGGTAGACCAGAAGATCACCAGCTGATCGACCCCGACGAAAACCGTATTGGCGGTCACTAATCAGCTGGTGATCCTCAAGGTACCGCATGAGCTGGCAGTTTATAATGGATTCCATTATTTTGGAGAACAAGGGGGGATGGCGATAGGCCTGTAGTTGGACGGGTCTGAGCGGTCGCCTTTTTTAGGGATCGGTTGGACAAAAGCTGTCTTCCATGATTTCGGGACTACGCCTAGGGAGTAGGAGTACCGGAAAAGACGCGTTAGAACCGGTGCCAACTCCGAAGCACACGTCCTCGGCACAATTGGGGATTCCGTCAGGCCCACTCGACTTGTGGATGTCAGGGAGAGGAGTGCTTTACGGACCGAGCGCTGTGAGAACCGAACATCCGGCATGGAGCACTCATATCGCGGGATGGCCGGCGGTGTGTTCTCCCGTCATCAAGAGTCGAGTTGGACGCAAAAGTGAGCCTAAAACTTCTCTTTTGCGGCGTGGGCCAGTGAGTCGTCCTCCCTGTGCAGAGATGGTAGTGATGGCTTACAGAAATTTCCTTGGACAGCCTTGGCGAGAGACCAGAATGCACGGGTTCCCGAAGGAAGGCGAACTAGTTTCTCGCCAATTCTGCCTATGTGCTCTGACTTTGCCTTGGCAATAACACTTTTGAAGGACCTGGAGGTGAAGTTATACTTCTTTTTAAGCATGCTGGTGTTTACATCCCGAGCCGCCGAAGCCTCAGCCCAGGCCTGATAGCACTCCTGCTTACTGCGTAATGCAGTCTTACAGGAGCGACCAAACCAAGGCTGCGATCTGCCTCCGATGGGTACCACAGATGATGGAATAAATAGTTCCATTCCCTGTAACACCACATCAGTGACAGAGTCAGCAACAGCGCTGGGATCATCCGGCGAGAAGCAAACCCGCCCCATGGGTAGGATGCAAGAAAGACCGCATTCCGTCCCAATCCGCCGACCTGTAATGCCAAACACGGCGGCAACCTGCAGAACGCAACCGCGAGGGGAGCGTGAGTGTCACCACACTCCGGATCAGACAATGGTCCGAAGAGCCGAGAGGGGCATCGACGGAAACCTGATATCCGTCCGGATGAGAGGTCAGCTGAAGGTCCAACAGGGAAGGTTTATGATCCTCCATCTGGAATCCGCGTAGGCGAAGTAACCAGCTGTGTCAGACCATATGCCAAGGCAAAGTCATAAACATAGATAAGACTTGCTGGCCCAGCAGAAGTTATTCCAGTTTTCCGGTGATAAGGCAGAATGATATAACAGAACTGCGTATGAGACTCTGTCGCCGCTTGTATGCTGATACGTTTACGTTGTCGCGCGCTTTTTAAAATCTAACGGTTGGTATTTTCACTTTTGGTAAGGCAATAAGCTTCCTGATTACCAACATTACTTATTTTCTTGCTATCGATCCACTTTATATGACTTGTAGTTCTTTTTTTTATAGAATAAGGGTGACAAACGAGCACACAGTCCACCTGATGGCAAGTGGTTGCTGTGGCCCATAGACATCTACATCTATCTTCGTTTGCAATTTAAATGCAGATGCGTTGTCAGCCGTGAGGACTAAGATAGAATGCCTCTTTTCCAGGAAAAAGGGTCTCGGTTCTCTTCACTCACCATACGAAACACAGCAGCATTAAGCTGCTATTTTACGCCGGTATTCTGTGAGAGCGTGGTCCTTCCCCGGTCGAGCCGACCCATTCGTGCTACAACTATACTATTAATATAGCTGCAGCATGGCTCTACCATTCTTCGTCATAAAAGTAAAAAAAAGTTAAAGTTACAGCTCAAGTTATATCTACTAAATATCCTCCTCTAATTTCTGAGAGGGTTTTTAGGGCAGGGAAATGTCCGCCGAACTGCCCCAATGCGTGTTGTCTTCGAAATATTTTTTTCTTATTTCTCATACATGCAGGTTTCCTCACGATGTTTTCCTTCACCGCCGAGCACGTGGTAAATCAGCACTTAAAATTGCAATTAACAATTTCATTGGTGCCGGCGGGGATCGAACCCGGATTCGTAATAGTCATAATCTAAAATATTAGACTATGAAACTTTTGCCTCTGACAACTTAAAAAATGTAAAAAGTAAAATTCTGTTTCTTTGCTATTTAACTAATTTGCCAGACACGGTGTCTAAGAATACACCTCGGGGAAATTTTGGACCATCTTAAAAAAATTGAAGATTTCTCTCAATTTGTCATGAGAAAGTTGCTTGATGACAATTATTATCAATATATGATAAATATAATATAAATTATCTTAAAACATTTATTTCATCTATTGAACATGGGCCTACCACAAAGATATTTGCCATAGTTGCCCCACTGGGCAGGCAGGTTGGCAGCCGCAGTTTTTATTTTGCTATTTCATTACATTCTGTTACCTCTTACGACACCCACGGGATGATATAGGGTAATGGATTCCCTTAATTATATCAGTTACGATTAAATATTGTTGCCTGATCGAGTAAACATCTTCAACGCACTGCTATCATCCGTCACACATTGATACATCTCAGTGTGAGACGGACTTGACAATGTCATGCTCGCTTAAAAGTCTCAGCTTGCAGAGGCGTTGTGTCGTCTGTGGTTCGTCGACTTCCCTTTAATATGGTTGAGGGGGCAATCGCTGCTACATGCGACAGACTTGTAAACAGATATAGGCTAATAAGCTCCAAATTTTTAATCAGTTTTTATTTTTTGAGTACATCATTTTTCATTCCGTATATTATGTAATATTAACATTACAAAAAGTGACAAAAAAGAGGATACCTGCGGAGTTTCTTACGCCGTTTCTATTCTGGTATAAAGAACCTAATTTCGAAACGGTAGTAGATTTAGTACATTTAAAAAATTGACATTCGTTTAACAAACGTATAATCGAATAGTTAATAATATGATTATATTTAAATGATTATTGATAAGGTATTGTTCTTTTTAATAAACGACTCGCATAATTTGAAGTTAGGTATTTTGTAAATTACATGTGTATTTAAAGCTTTCTTTTCTGTTATTGCGAGTTTCACAGTGAGGTGGTGTAAGAATACCCACTACCCCATATCGTCCTGAGAGTGTCGTAAGCATCTTCATGATAACAACAGAAAAAACTGCATTTGCCAACCCGCCTGACAAGTGTGGCAAATACGGCAAATTTCCCCCCCTTTGAGGCAATTTATAAGGAGGTCTATGTCCAGCAGTGGACTTTTGATAGTTGTAACGGTAACGGTATAGCAAATTTATTTTTATACGAATAGATAGACATAATATTATCATAATTATGTCGCAAAGTTTCCTTTGAAATATTAAGACAAGAAATATTTCACCAAACATTATATTCATATAACTTTATCGATTTACGCAGCGTACGATATGAAAACTATCAGAAATCGCGATTATTTCCAAATCTTATATCCTTTATAAATATCATTGATCATGTTATTTTGTATAAAAACTTAAAAAATATATATACCTTAACCTAATCTCGTGAATTAATCTGTCAATTGACGGAAACCCAATTAAAATCCCCATAGCAGCTTTTGAGATTAGCCAGAACCAAGCCAGAACATACAGCAGACGCGGCGATGGACTTCATTTTAAAATGTATGTCTTTTTTACACGATAAGTTGGTCCTCGGGGAGGTGGTTATAATATCTCCTACTTTGACGCATACTCGTATGTCCTCTCCACACTCGGTCATCCTTTATGTGTTCGAAAACCATCAAAAAAAATCTTTTTTAATTTTGTGCATGTATGTTGATATCCGATAATTAGTAAATAAACAAAAATAATGTTATTATTTCATTTTTGTTCGCAAGGGCCACAATAAATCTTTTAAACCTTTATATCTTTAGATTTATACCATCATCTAAACAATTTTTAACATTTTCAAACTTTGATGATGATAGTTTTGCAATAATCGCAATATTAATTTAAGCTAAACGATTTATGCATAGATGGCGCTATTATCATCAGTTTAAATAATACACGTCAGAATTGGCAAAGCAAAATCATATTTAAATCGTATATTAATGTATATGCTGATTATAATTTTTAATTAATTTATAGTCATCGATCATTATTAGTGATCGATGTTTATAGTAAAGTAAAGTTAGAACCTATATACGTCCTACTGCTAGGCACAGGCGTCCCTCAATTTTGAGAGGGTTATGGAGCGCCGCGCACCTCCAGTGAGTATTGGCGGACTTCACATATCCATATTTTATTCCTGAGACATTCAGGATTCCTTACAATAATCCCATTATCGCAAAGCACTAAAATTGCTATTAACAATTTCTTTAGTGATGATAGGGATCACACCCATGTTGCTAGCATATTGTGTAAATTTGATGCATGTACACAAAAGCAATAAACAATAATAGTTTTATTAAAAATAGTTGTTTACATTCTTTAAATATACTACGAACAAGCACAAGCTAGTGATACCAGTAACTCGACTCCAACTAGTCAGTAATCCTACATGGGGCAATGTATACGCTTTGACAACAAAATCCTGGAAAATATCTAGGCCTATATGAAAGTTTAAAAATATTATCAAACAAAGCTATATAAAAATGCGTTATTAGAATATTAAATAATGTATGACTGAAAATTACCCCTGGGAATAGGTTGTTCGCTACCATGCTGTTTTTATATATTAGTACAGTACAATTCAATTGTACAAATTTTTAAATTATTATTGATTATGATTCAAAAAATAGAGTCTCACTGGGTTTCTTGCTGGTTCTTACCACGGCAGATGTTATTTCAGAATCAGTGGTAAAAGCATATAAACTTTCAATAAATATTACTCGTAACATATTTATGTTGAATGAAAGCTATTCTACATATCTATCCGGGGCCCTAAGATCCAATACAACACCTACAACAACCATACAAATATAAAACAAACTTATTTAAAGAACATGACTTGAGTCTGCACCTTTGGCGTTTTCTAAACCGGTTTGCCAATAGGATTGACATTCACCTATTCGTTATTTACCGACACAGCGCTTCCAATTTTTTATATCCAATTTTCATATTTCTTAAGGTTGGCAACGATGTACCTACGTCGTAAGTCGTAACTTCCCAAGCAGCACACAAACGTTATGAACATCAATATACCAGCCCACATAGAACTTAGATTTATTTTAGAAGCGTATAAGTGTCGAAAAAAGGTTGTATCCTTATTAGAGTGATTTATGAGTCATTATACAGCTCAAGCTGTATTAAGTCTGTATTATGGGATCTAAGTAAGCGTAGGTTTCTTAATCAGAATATGAAAACTAGTATTGAACTTTAAGTATTTTGTAACAATTATCATTAAAGCTGTATAAAAGCCGGTTTTGCATGCTGTCACTTACTTATGACCGCTCTAAGTGTTATTATAGTATCACTCAAATCTTATTTCTGAACAATGGTGTATGCGAACTCACTTCTAAAACTTATTTTTATGGCGTAACACTCTTGTAAATATAGTCGTTTTATGACTTCTGTCTATGAGGGTGACATAAAACTAAAAAAATTAATAACAGTCTATAGTACGATTTAAATAAAAAATACTAACGCTAGCCTTCAGTACAAACAAATAAGGACTATTTAAACAATATTGATATTTTTATTGCCTCACATTTCTACTTTAAAAATTTATTAACAATAAATGATGTAGCATATATTATATATCTTTTATACTGTTTAATAGTTTTTTTGTGATTATAACTCGTTTCTCTTCAAATCGTTACTTATTGTTTATAGTAATACTTGTTACACGTTGTGGAATGCACATATACTATACTTTTATAAATACTCTTTTTTATAATACATTTATAAATACCTTTGTACATTTGTTTTATCTTAATAAATAAAATAAAAATATCTTTGGCCCCATTCAATATTGATTGGCACCATAATTCAGATGCTGATATTTTTCTACGCTCCAGTAGACTTCAAAATTTCATAAATGTAGTTCTATTTATGGCAAACGTGAGAAAACCTACATGCGTTGAAAGAGAATTCACTACCCCATATCGTCCTGTGGGTATCGTGAAAGGAAACTGAAACAGGAGATGGGGAGCAGCATCTTCATGATAACAGCTTAAATTAATAAAAATCTGCAATTGCCAACCCGTCTGCCAAGCAACGGTAAATATCCAGACTATTCGGTAACGGGGGAGGCCTACGTTCAACAGTGGACCTTTGATGGACTATAATGATGTCGATGATGAGTTCTACTCGCCGTCGCTAGCCTTAATATTTACGGTAAAATAAAAACAAAAATAATTCATCTCCGAAAATATGAACGAAATAAAACTGCAAAAGTAAAAAAGTAGCAGCCTATATGCATCCCACTACTGGGCACAGCCTGCAGGGAGTTATGGGCCAAAAAAGAGTTCGTGACCCCGACGCAGGATGACCAACTTCACATTTAAAATAATTTCCGAAATATTTTTTAGTTCTCTATCGAGATTTCCTCGCGATATTTTCCTTCACCGCCGAGAACGTGGTAAATCGAATTTCATAATTGCAATTAAAATATGAGTGGCGTCGGCGTGCATCGAATTTGGGTTGCGTACTATAAAATTTATGTTTGCACCGGTTCAATTACCGCCTTTGACAAGTGACTTTCAAAATTCTATTAACGCAGTTCTACTCATATACGAGTAGTTTAAAAAAAATAAACCTATTTTTAAGTAAACTTTGCTCCCTTTTCATTTAGAGCCTCATGTGAACTATATAACGGGACTGACAAAAATCTTATTATGTCTAAAAATAAGTAATGTAGCAGCTTACATACGTCTCACGACTTTGCACACGGCTCTTCATTGTGTTTTATGGGCAGAAAAGAGTCCGCCGCAATACTTTAATACGTATTAGCGATTTTCACATGTCCACGATTTTTTTTAACTACTCTGACATCTAGATTTCCCCACGATTTTCTCAAGATTTCCCCGCTGGAATCGTACACATTTTGCTTCCCTGCCATGAAATCTTACAGCGAGCTACGACTTTAGTATAAAAACTGAAAATAAGCTTCTGCACGGTTGTGAACGACATCTACCTAGTAATTAGCCATCCAACGGAGCCACGAACTATTCCATCGAAGAATCTCACATTCCAGTTAATTTTCAGTTACTAATATCAGATAACTTGATAACAAATTAAGTTAGTAAAATTATTGCTATGCCGATAGACACCCAATATATTCAACTAAAGAGCTTCTCTCATCACAGTTTCCAGTAAAACAGCTTAATGCGTCATTTTGCTAAACGTGTCAATGTATATTTTAAGTCTGACAATTTTGATGCTCCGAGGATACGTATTCAGTAGCATTCTATTTATTTTATCAATTACTTATATATAGCAGTAAGTAGACGGCGTTATTATTAGATCAAAAGTAGGAACACCAAAACTGTACCATGTAGTTATATGAGTGACAGAAAGTTGAGGTGCGACTAGGCCAACCCAATCACACAACAAAGCAGCGAACATTTAAATATATAATCTATATATATATATATACATATATATATATATATATATATATATATATATATATGTATATATATATATATATTTTATAAAATGTAAAATGAAAAATATTTTGTAAAATGGCAGCACCCATCCATCTTCTCTATTGAAATTAGGATGTTTTTTGAGAGTTTGAAGAAATATCAGCGACAGTAGTTTGATGTATACGTGCGCACACCAACCTGTAAAACCACGTGCACATCAACCTGTATAGTGGGTACACGGAATATATAATTTAGGCACAAAATGCAATGCGTTACCTAATGACACACAGATAATTCTTTCTGCACAGGGACAAACTTTTAAAATTATTAATCTTCTTCATCGGTCCATAAAAGTCCACCTATAAAGTATACCTTTTGTACACGTCACGGCTGGCAGGTGTATTGACGATCGAAGTACCAGACGTCTCGCACCCTCGATCTTCTCGATTGCTGCCGGTCGCCGATCTGGGTATTTTACGTCTGTCGAAAACAAGATGATTATACCGCCACCTATTGGAACCATTAGATTTATCTGGTATTTCCTTTAGTCGCCTCTTACGACGCCCACGGGACGAAAGAGGATAAACGATTTTCTTACGCCGCCGCCACATTCATTATTGTTACTCATTATTACCTTTACTTTTACAGCCTATCAAAAGTCCGCTGCTCAACTTAGGCCTCTCCCATAGACTTGTCAAGCGCGTTGGCAACTGCAGTTTTTTTTTATTCTGCTGTTATCAGGAAGATGCTAGCGCCCATCGCCTGGTACAGTTTCTCTCTGTCGCCTCTTACGACACCCACGTGATTATATGGGATAGTGACTATTTTTACACCGCAACTACACGGTTAGTTACATCATTATTACTCTATACTTTACTCATTTTCGTAAAATACTCGTATTTACTATTAAAACCAAAAAAGGGGTAGATATTTATTCGTTTTGAACCAACAGAGCGATTCCAATTTTCATATTTTCCAAGATTAGCTACGATACGCGTCGCATTCGAATATCTGACTTCGATTTCTTACTTATTTATGCAAAATATAGATTATTTTCAATGTTGGGGACTTATGGCATAATAAATATTTAAACTGACAATATAAAATTTTAATAAGACTTCCTTTTGCCTAGATAGGTACCCAAGGGTATTAGTGTTCTGTGGGTACCGCCTTCTTAATTATTTCAGCCACAAAATAGTAGTACTTGCACTGCTGTGTTCTAAAATTTCCTTCTGAAGTGTATGGAAAGCCAGTAAAATAATAGACTATGAAGCATTAACAGAAAAAGAAACAGATTTTTTTATTTAATATAGATTATAAATAATACTTAATGAAAGTCACTCTTTTGTTTAATTACCACTGGTTCGGAAAAAAACCTCTGTCCTGGTAAGAACCAGCAAGAAACCCAGCGGGACTTTTTTTAATAAAATAACAGCTTACAATCTTGTATGTTACACAATTAACAACACAAAACAAATTAGAACTAGCTTGGTAGCGATCATCTCATTACCAGGGGTTATTATCATCCATAAATTCCTTAATATTATAAAAAATATTTAATTTTTTATACAAACTTAGTTTCATAAAGTTTTTAACTTTGAGCAGGTTAAATTTTGTATATTTTACCCGTAACCCCCGAGGCCCCGTTTCTGGTAGGGGAACACCATCAGCAAGGGGAGGGCCGTGACGAACGCCTTGGTGACGTCGTCTCCTAGCGGGATCTGTCCTCCCCGACACCGCTCAGCAGCCTCCTTCTGGACCATAACTGCTTCACAGAAGGCGGCTACGGCCCCCCACGCTGATTCCCTGCTCAGCATCGCCCACACGACTGCTGGCAGGGATAGGTTCTGACCGCTCCGGCTTACCGGGACCGCCCTCTCCCGTTCCCACGCTGGACATATAGCCAACGTATGGGGTGCGGAGTCCAGGTCCTGCCCACTCATAGAAATATAAAAAAGAGGAGAAGTGGCAAGGGGGCGTGTCTGTGTCCGCGCGCTATGATCAAAATGCTCATGTTCTATGCAAATTGCCGTTCCTGCGAAGTAGTGCGCTTTCGACCGTCATCGTGAAACATTATCAGAATGCCGTGTTGTTCGGTGGTTTCTTGTAAAAACCGATGCCGAAACAAAAACTTTTTAAAGCATGGAATCACTTACCATATGATGTATTTTACTATATTTATCTTTAAAACTATGAAAAACAACAAATCGTAAAATAGTTCTTGCTCTTATTACGTTATTTTTGTTTTCAAATATCACAGCGACTGTACTGTTTTGCAGTAAATACATTGCTCCTTAACCGCTACTTATGTATGTCTCTAAGTGACTGAACAAGCAATGTAAATATAACAATCGATACTTTATTTATGCGGATGCATCGCTTAGTACAGCCGATGTATCTTGCGACGAGTTAGTGATGTGCTCCACTAACATAAGCTAAAGAGAGCATAAAGGAGTAAGTAGTATGGTGCGTGGTAAATGCAGGCTCTGATGTAGGAATAAGGTTTATAATTGATTGTGTAGTACTTTCTGATTTATAAAATGCGAGTGTGTGCGCGACTCTGTATCTATTTGCTTTTACTGATCTGCATGTGTAGTAGTTGGCGTGTGGTAGGGGCCAACTGGAGACATCAAGTTCCGATACATTTTCAACTACCAGGCATATCTCCTTCTTTTTTTATATCTATGTGCCTACTGCAGTGGAAACAGTTCGCCGTCGCTTCGCGTCCGATCTTAAACAAATAATCACCGAAGCACCCGTGCCCGGTCATTATCTGTGTAAATCTGTAGGTGAGTCCTCCTGTTCTTCGATGCATCCAGGCTTCGAAGTGCGGCAGGATTGCTTCAACAACGCGTTTGCGCGGATAACGCTCTTCAGAGAGGCGACGTTCATCGATGCACATTGCGAATGCATTCAAGGTAGCCGGGCTAACTGACATTGGGACGTCAAACACCTCAGTCCCTCCCGTGACCATGGGTGCTGTAAAGCACCCGAAACGTCGGGAATCAAAATAGAAAAATTAAACGCGATAAAATCCGTAAAAATAATTTTATTCAATTTACTGATTTAATTAAAATTTAGCATAGAGGTAAATTATATCATGGAATAAGATGTAGAATATAATTTTTGTCACATTGCGGAATTGGAATGCAGTATGAAAAAGCCCTAGGTTTTATATAACCTCCTATCTGAGCGAATTTCATACGAGCAAATCAGAGTTCAATAAGTACCATTAAATGAATTACTTAGTCCACTAAGGCTAGGTAACACAAACTGCATATAATGTGGATATGATGCGTTATATGTAGTTTGTGTTCCTATTACCCATAAAAATCATAATTTTTCTTTAAAAAAAAAACTACTTATTAAGCAAACCAAATTGTTTCTGAAATTTAAGCTCAGTTGGGTACTTAACCTAAATTACACAATTAACTTAGTATCTTCGAAATAATTTACTTATTCAAAACAATTAATGATAAACCATGGACATACAAAAGTTTTTTATACATCCATGTGATAAACACTTTAATATTTTTATAGAATAAGAAATATAATATATTTTCATACATTTTTGAAATAGAATCAGAAATTGGAATGATAAAACTACAATAGAAGTATGATCAAATTTCATTTTCGTTAGATATTCTGCAACGGACATTCCATTTAACGGCCCTTGCCGCTGTGAAATCTTCGCATATTTTCTGACGAATATTACAATGCATTCCAAATAAACCAGCGGCGTTTATCGTCCTAAGATTGCTATGTGTAGGACCTGGCAAAGGTTAAATTTATTCCATTTAATAAATACGACCTGTAATATGATGTTTTCGCCGAATTTTAATATGTCTTTAAAACAATTTTGCATTTAGGTAACAAAAATACCTACTTGTTTTCATCTTCTCCTGTAATACGTAAGCAAAACTAATTCCTCCGTGAAATACGCAAGAGACCGACGTCGAGCTCGATTTTCCCGGAACGAATGTTGTGTTGAGAATACGAAGTGACAAGATGTAACGTAGAATCGGAAAAACTGCTTATTTTATTACCGCTCGGAGCTGTAAGGCGGATGGAATAGACCTCGGAGGGATTGGACGAACCCCAATAAGATGCAGAGAACCTAACCTATATACTCAGACATCCAGAGATTACTCACGAACGCATTTTTCTCACAAATTTTTGTTTTTCTTCTCTAAATTAATACGAATTCACCATAATCGAGTGTAAGAAATGATTTATATACAGTTATAAATAAATTATACATTATAGTATATTTAAATTAAGATAATTTTTTAAAGTAGTAAATTTTAAGTTTTAAACGTTGAGGTTTTTTTAAAAGTCAAGTATTTGAAATACCTTATTACACCATGAATTATTTGTAAATGATAAACAAATACTGATATTTTATATCAGACCAGCCACCAGCCCCGGCTTCGCCTGGGTGGGATCTATTAATGTGGCGTCATTTAGATTTAAGATAACCATCAAAGACCATTTGCCTTATCAATTTTATTTTTTTAATAAATCACCAATGCTTACGAATAAAATATACCCTAAATCACTCCTGGCATTGCTCCTGTTCGTGAAATTTCAGTACAATCGGTTCAGCCATTCCGAAGATATGTCCGGACAAACAGCCAGACAGACAAAAATTTTAAAAATGCTTACTCATGTCTTTATTAATGGCATGCAAATAACCCTCTGCGCTCAATGTAAATAATTTATTTCGATATTACAGACGGACACGTCAATTTCATTTATATGTTAAGATGAAATGAAATATGTTCTTTTTGAAGTTTAAATAACTACAAGGTATTATAAATTTAATCATAAATTGAAGACTAACGAACATAAATTAAAGTTAAACCGACACTTAATATTCGCAGAATCCCGCAACAGTCAATAACGGACTATCTTCAAACGAAATCTGAGAAAAGAGGGCACGTAAAAGACAAGTCATGTGCCACGTCAAATAGTTTATGTCTGCCGCGCCCAAACGTCGAGCTCCGCTCCTTGATAAGATTGAATAAATTTACGTCGTCATCTAATATAAATTGCACATTTTAATCTAAAACAGCTCAATGTTTCTACTTCATTCAATATGCAAGAATTCGCTTGATTCACATGTCATAAGTTTTCACCGATGTAGTGACAGCTTTAGAAAATCACCACCACCCCACTAATCCAAATCATCCCGTGCTTATCGTAAGAGACAACAGAGAGAAAAGAAAAAAGAGATGGGCAGCAACATCTTCCTGAAAACAACTTTCAAAATAGTAAAAAAACTACCGTTACAAACCTACTTGCCAAGCGTGGCAACTATGACAAACGTCCACACTATGAGGCAATCTATAGAGTAAGCCTACGTTCAGCATTGGAGTTTGATGTGTGATGTGTGATGTGTGAGTGGAGGCTATAACGACAATGATCATGAAATGTCATTCTTTAAATCATCCCTATTATTTTGATTCGTACCAATAAAATGGGTTTAACAACAATCGTTTAGTGACACGAGGGTGTGGTAAGACGAGACTTATGGAAATAAACAAGAGGTGGAAAGCAGCATAATAATTCCTGGTAACAACTAAAAATAATAAAACCGCATGACATGCGTGGCAACTATGGCAACTATCGCCCCTATCAGACTTTCTATGGGGGATTCTATGCTCTGCAGTGGAGTTTTAAAAAACTGTAATAACGAAAACAATAAACTAATTACAACCTGAAGGTAGCGCTGCTGAAGGTAGTATCATAGCGCTTCATTACCTTCATATAATTTAATCAAAATGCAAATTTTTTCTTGCATCAGGCTTCTAACTTTTAAAAACTTTAATTTTACCGGAGAATAGGATTTTTATGCACCCAGGCAGTTATTGCGGTCTGCTGCAAAAACATTTCAAAATTTCTCCGCTTATGGTTTAATAGGAACTACCGTGAGGTGGGAAATTTGAATTTTTCAGCAGTTACCTGTTCCTATAAATCACGCGTAAAGTCGCCCTAAGCTCTTTGGAATCGCTATCTCTCTAACACTTTTAAATTTAAATTGCTGCTCCGCTCATATACCTACAAAGCTATAATCTCATTTACAAATATATTAGGTATAGTAATATTCCGTGTGGTGGCGTAAACGAATCCATCACCTCGTTAACCAACTATCTCGTAACTATAACTATCGACGCATAGTCTAGTGAATCTCATCAAATCATCTAGCGAATCCCACACGAAACAAGTACTTACATTATCGACTACAAATATGTGCTTAATGCTGCTGTGTTTCGTATGGTAAGTGTAGAGAACCGAAGACTCTTTTTACTGGTAACGAAGCACTCTATCTTAGTTCTCGGGGGCTACAACGTTTTAGATTACAAGTTTGTGATGCAGTGTTAAGCCGGCTACTCACTTGCCTGCCGCAGGGGCAATCTAGGGTGAACAGCGATCGGGGCAATATCAGAACTATCTCTACACACATGCCTGCCGTTCAGTATGAGAGCGCACGTCTCGCTGGACACACGCGTTGAGAATGGCGCTAGTTTTATCGTTTTTTTTTTTATATAGAACTAGCTGGTACCCGGAGCGTTGCTGCCACAGAAGAAATAATTGTGGATATATCGTTTAAAATTTGGAACAATTATATTGTTTAATTAAGAATGATGATATTACATTCATTGGTGTTGAATGATAAATTACTTTCAAATAAATTTGTTCGTACGACATGCACGCCATCTACTGTAAGTTAATTGTACTATGCCTATAACCTTCGCGTAAGTGTAAACAATAAGTTGACAAAATTTTACCACAATCTGATTAACGGTATGGCAACGCATAAAATACGTACAAACAAAAATTAATTTTATATATAAGATAAAGGTGACTAATGAGCATAGTCCACCTAATGGTAAGTGCATACTGTGGCCCATAGACACCCATATTTATCGATAAAACAATTAATTAATTAATAATTACAACCATAATATAGTCCTTAAAAACTGCAACATGGCTCTACCACGTTTAAAAACGTTACACCGTTTAAATAAAGTTCTTTCTGCGATGCTACCGCCAAAAAGACAAAAAGGAGATACTGGGTGAAGAAGTCACTCTTTATACACTTTCTATCACTAGTGTCAAAATTTCAAATTCGTTATTGGTATACATTGTGACTTTTACTCACTCACACGTGTGCTCCGCGCGAAAGTCGCTAACGAACTGATTGAATTGAAATAGCCCCAATTGCGCTACACACGTGGCAGCGGAAGCTACGATATAGGGAGCAAGGAAGGTCTTGCGCCCCTGCCGCCCTGCCGCAGGGCCGACTTAGAAAATTGCCCCTGCTTGCATACAAACATCACATTTAAGGAGGCAATTAAGGGTTATCCCCACTCCTACACCCAAGATTGCCGCTGCAGCAGGCAAGTGAGTAGCCGCCTTTAGAGACACGGGGACACCGTGTTTCTAACACTGCATTGGAGCCTGGAGGTAGGCTCGAACCTTATCACGTAACAGTACCTACACATACAGACCAGCGGTACCTCTGTAAAGGCACGTACACTACAAGTTCATCTTGCTATAGATTTCCATGATTTCCGCCTGATTCCATGCCATTATAACGATTTTATTTTTAAGAACCTAACGTTTGACCAAGATTCCTCCAGAATACCACATAACATCAAACGGGATCAGACCAATGACAAGCAAGAGGAAAAAGACTTTAGTACCTACAATTAGAGCAGAGCATATTTAAAGCTAAAAAGTTTGATAAAGTTACTGCTGACAAACATCCCACTGCTGGGCACATGGCTCTCTTCATTTTAAGAAGATTATAGAACAGGAAACAAATAAGTTGCAGATTTCATAGATATTTTCCTTCAATGTAAAACACGCAGTACTCAAAACTACTAGAAGGTACAATGGTGCCATTGCCAGTGAAAGTCTATTTCAGGTTCTCGCACTTTCTTTGATATTGAAATATTGTATGTGTGTTTGTGTGCGTGCGATTGTGCGCGCGCGTGTGTGTGTGTGTGTGTGTGTGTTCACGGCATTGAATGCCTATTATGAATTTGGAGCGCTTTGCATTTGAAATTAGCCGTATTGTTTTTTTGTTTTATTGTTAGCTAGGGCACTCATCGAATATACAGAGTTATTTATCAAAGAGTAGCCAAATTTTTAACTTAAGTTTAAATATATAAATAATTATATACCGTTACTGCAGTTTTTGAAAATACGAGTAAATGAGGCTTCTACTTTTATTTGAAATTATCCCAAATTGAATGTGATTTATGGGCAACAACGTTTTTGCCTACTGATTGACCCTTACGAATGTGTGCGTGTAAAATCAGTTAAAATAATGAAAATCAGAAAAAGTGCGAGGGAGATGGATATTATTCCTTATAGCCGCCAAAGCCGTCTACACTACATCAGAAGGGGTCGTGACGGAAAAATCTTACACTTTTTATCGCCTAGCCCCCATCCGCCAAATCCGTACCGTCCGATAAAGAACTATGTTCTAAAAAGTACAGAATGTTAGAGATTTTTTTGGAACGAAGTTCCTTATCGGATGGTACGAATTTGGCGGATGGGGGCTATGCAAGAAAAAGTGTAAGATTTTTCCGTCAAGACCCCTTCTGACGTAGTGTAGACGGCTTTAATGAATGAAGCGAGATGGAATAATATCCATCTCCCTCGCACTTTTTCTTATCTTGCCATGCAAGAAATGTTATTTTACTTTGAGGCTTCATTTTAATAGACGCTAGTAATTAATTTATTTGCATTTGTTAATCAGTAATATAATACGTTAATTAATAATAAAATACTAGGAAAGGAACTTCGTTCCAACCGAGTGTTCCATGACACTCATGCATGTTTTTTAATTATTTTTTCTTCTACATTTGCCTATATTACTTATTCTGAACCTTCTCTGCAAATTTGGCCGTTTATTGCAAAATACAGGGTTATTTATTTATATCAGTTTCAGCTTTTCTTGCCTCATTAATAGCGCAGTCATAGTTTAAGGCTGCACATTGACGTCCATCCGAACATCCCTCATATATCAGAAATTTGGTAACGGCAATTATAACAAAACACCAACTCATACAACGGGAACCACATTTACGTGTCTAGACCTCATATTTACGAACTTTAATAATAAATATTTAAATACTACCGTAGAAGAACTAGGGTTTTCTTTTCACTCGGCACAATTATACAGCTGAAAATACCTCGACAAATTAAACAACTAGAATGATACACGGAAAAACGTATTTATAACAAAAGTGCAATAACACAGTTTAAAACACAATTACAGTTAATAGATTAGAACGAAATAATAGACGAATACAAAAACATAAATGAAAATTACGATATGTTCCTCGATAGGCTAATCCTCATTAAACCAAATCATTCCGAAACGACGAATCAAAATAAAATCAAAACCAAAAAAATATTGGTCACAAGTAGTAGGAATAAGGAAATCGTGTAAAAATAAAAGATTGCTAAAAATACTCACAACAAAAACGAATGACCCAATACTGAAACTACATTATAAAAAATATGCAAAAACATTTAAAAAAAGCTATAAATAGTGCTAAAAAAATTCAATACATAATAAATTAAAACATTCAGACAACAAAATCAAAACTATGTGACAAATAATAAACGAGAGAACAAATAAAACAAATGCAAAGGAAAAGCGCAATATAAAATTAAAAGTAAATGATGTGATAAGTTCAGATCCAAAACAAGTCGTAAACACATTCAATAACTTTTTCGCGTCGATTGGTGAGTTCAACCCTGAGCCAGCATCAGGCGGCGGCGTTCGCGGCCGCCCTGTTCTCCGGCCGACACAAAACACCATGTATCTGAGCCCAGTCGACTGTCCCAAGGTGTATAAAATTATTAAAAGCTTGAAGAATAAAAGAAGCCACGGCATAGATGAACTTTCACCTCATTTAATCAAAGAATGTGCAAACGAATTAACCATACCGTTGACAATATTAATAAATCAATCCTTTAACGAAGGCACGTTTCCAATACAACTAAAGAAGACAATTATAAAACCTGTTCATAAAAAAGATGAAAAAACCGATCCAAGTAATTATCGCCCTATTGCCCTTTTGCCGAATGTATCAAAATTTTTTGAGAAGGCCATTTGTAACCGTGTTACTAGATTTTGTGAAAAATACCAGATATTTGACGATTGCCAGAACGGCTTTCGAAAAAACCGTTCCACAGTTTTAGCAGTGTAAAAATATATTAACGAAGTTGTAAAAATTTTAGATAGTAAACAATACGGTGTAGGTATCCTCTTAGATATGACGATAGGGTGCAACATAATGTACTATGAAATAAATTATACGGGTTAGGTAGCACCGCTCATAAATGGTTTCCTTCGTACTTGAAAGATAGGCAGCAATTCGTTGAGATCGAACACTTCGATACCACTACCAAAAATATTTCATACGTGCGCTCCGATTGCAAGGTAACAAATGCATCAATACCTCAAGGAAGTGTCGTTGGATGTCTTTTATTTTTGATTTACATCAATGACCTTCCCAAAGCTATAGAAGAAACGTTTGTTTTGTTTGCCGATGATATATCGCTATTAACTTCATGCCACAACGATACTGATATTTATGAAAAACTTCATTTACTTATTACCAAAACTTCAGACTAGTTGAATGATCATAATCTAAAAATAAATTATTTTAAAACTAAAATATTAACTTTCCACTCCCATCAAAAAACTTCACTAAATTTAAAATTCGATTACAATGGCACAATTTTAGAATCTGTGAAAAAAATTTAAATTACTCGGTATAGATATAGACACTCACTTGAATTGGAAAGCGCATGTCCATAGAATGAGGTCTAAACTTTCGAGCTTCTCATATGCATTACGCGAAATTAAAAAACTACCAACATAGAAATGGCAATAACAACCTACTATGCGTATGCGCACGCTTGGCTGAGTTACGACATCATTCTGTGGGGCAACAGCACGGATTCAGCCTCTCTATTCACCCTTCAAAATAAATTAATCTGGATTATAGCAAATATAGATCAGACCGTTCAGCTGCAGACCGTTCTTTCTTAAATATAACATATTAACTTTACCCAGCTTATATATATTGGAGATGTGTAAATTTGTTCGAAAAAATAAGCAATTTTATACAAAACGTGAAGATTTTCCATGCAAATACACGTTACGACACAAAAAAAAATTAGTATTGCCAACTTCCCGATTAAAACTAAACAGTTTTAATCGGGAAGTTGGCAATAAAATAAAGCATTAAGTTGTTCCATAAAATTATATAATACACTACCTGACATTAAAAAATGAAAATAATGACATCATATTTACAAAAAAATGAAAACAGTACCTAACTAATAAATGTTACTATAGTACTAATGAATACTTTTCAAATAATACTTATATAGGTTTTACAAAATGATCACTCATTTAAATTTAAATTGAATTCTATCTCAATAAACCACAATGACATTCTTATAAGTAGTTAAATACGCTTCCTCCGTCCTAGCCCCTAAATTGCGTGCGCAACAGGGTCCATAACACTGGTCTCACATTATTTTATAACATCTTGTGTACATTATGGTTTAGCAATAAATGTTTGAGTTTGAGTTTGATATTTCTCACCAATATTCCATAGATGACGATGACGACATCTAAGTACACGATGTCTACGCTAACTGTTAGAGCTAACATTATATTATTTTATGAGCGCCGGGCAAGTAGGTATATTCATGAACCCCGTGACCACGCCGCTACTGGTGATGAATAATATCGTGTATATGTTTAGCTGTTGTCAATCCATAAGCAACAAAAAAATTTAGCTTGATTTTTTTTTTGCTTTGCTTCTATTTAACAGTCAAGTTGCCGTTACAGGACAAAGTTTGTAATCGCAACATTGAGAAATAAAAAGCCGCTTGAAAATTATGTATCAACATCATAATTTCATTTTTTTTTAAATATACTGTTATAAAAACATCTCTATTTTAAAATACCATTATAGTCAAAGCGTTATGATAAAGGTCAGACTTCGTCTTTCTCTGTTGCCTCTTACTATACCTAAGGGATGAATTGGTGTAGTGCTTTCTCTTACGCCGACACTACGAAGCTGAGATTATAGAGTCATTCTGTAGCTCACGGAATACCAGCGTAAAATAGCAGCTTAATGCTGCTGTGTTTCATATGATGAGTATAGAGAACCGGAGACCCTTTTAACTGAAAACGAGGCATTCCACCGTAGTCCTCAGTGGTGACAACGCATCTGCAGTTTGATTATTTATTAACGATAGATGGTAGATAGATATACGGGTGCTTGTTTGTTACCATTATTCTTTAAAAAATAGAGTACGATTAGTGGTATATTATATAAATACAACAAAGTGCTTTTATTTAGGCCGTGAATGATTGTGTTTTAGGGTAAGATGCGAGGTACAGCACATTTCAAGTCAATATGAAGCTATGTAATATAAAGACTTTTGAATGCTGTAGAGATCTGTTTAGATTTTTTAATGAATATCTCCGCTCCGCTACATTCAGCCGGATTTCCTACAGTGTCAAATTGTACCGATGGTAGGCTGTTTAAAGGTAAAAGGGATTAAATATACATATCAAACGATGCCATAGTAAAAGTATTTCGGCTTCACAACCTACCGTAGAAATTCATAACTCTATTAGTAATTCCTCTAATGACACAAATGTTTCCTTTTTTGAACAAATACAATTATCATCGTAATGTACCAGTGGTTAAAGAATTCCTAGAGGTGCGAGGATGCAGCTTGCTAAAGCATTGTCATGCACTATTCAAAATTGTTTCACTAATAGTGAAAAGAGTTGGCAAAATTATTTACTTTCGCGTATTCCCATTTTCATTTTCATAAAACAATAAATAAATCAATTACGTCCCAAATAAAAGAGACATCTTTTCAAAATTTAGATTACCCAATTAATACTCATTTATCTCGACCACGTCCTAAATTTGATTTAAAAAAAGTAGTTGAGTCGAAAGTAATGGATGGCGACTTAAAAAATGCATCCCGTATTTTATTCTCAGGCGACATCCTGGCTCCTCGTAATGTCGAAACTCTTGAAAGCCTTCGTCAGAAGCGTCCTTCGGTCAATCCTTCTCAGGGTTTACCGCTGCCTCCCAAGACTTCTATGCAACCTTTACAAATTTCTGAAAAAGACACTTTAGAAGCAATTATGTCATTTTTCAATGGCTCTGCTAGCGGCATTGACGAAATTACGCGTCAACATCTTAAAGATCTTGTAAGCGCTTCTGCCGGTGACGCCGGCGGAGTACTTCTTAATGACATTACAAAATTATGTAACTTTATGCTTTCTGGTAATATTAATCCAAATTTCATTCCATTCTTATATGGGGCAAGATTATGTGCCTTCAAAAGGATAACGGTATCCGTCCTATTGCCGTTGGTTCCACATTTCAGCGTCGAACTTCAAAATTAATTTGCAGGCACATAATCTCTAACCTTAAGACAAAATTTCAGCCTACTCAACTGGGCTTTGGCACTAGAGGTGGCTGTGAGGTGGCGGTACATTCAGTGCGTACATTTTTAACAAACTCTGATGCAGATGTTCTTGTGAAGGTTGACTTAAGGAATGCTTTTAACTCTATCGATAGGATAACCCTGCTGAAAGAAGTGGCTAATAATACCCCCGAAATTTATCACTAAGTTTGGCAATGTTGCAGTCAAAATACTAACTTGTTTTACGAAAACCATGTTATCGATTCTGCAGTCGGTGTTCAGCAGGGTGACCTACTGGGTTCAGCACTTTTCAGTTTGGGAATTCAACCCATTATTTCAAGTTTGAAATCCAAGCTGAATGTCTGGTACCTGGACGACGGTACACTGAGAGGTAGAGCAGATGACGTCTTTAGTGATTTTACTCATATTTTTCGAAATTTTAAAAATATTGGTCTTGAACCAAATAGCAATAAATGTGAAATATTTTTTTCCAATAATTTATCTATTTCTCACAGAGACACTTTAATTCAAAATTTCAATCATATTTCTCCAGGAATAAAAACTGTCAGTACGGAATCACTATACCTGCTAGGTGCCCCGTTGTTTTTCAATAGTATTAAACCTGTTTTAAAAACAAAATTTGATCAGTTTTTAAACCACGTTGATAAATTGTATAAAATATTGTCTCCCTGTACCTAGATTTACATACTTACTCCGCTCGAGTCCAGTCTGGAAATGTTCGGATATTTTAAAAGATATTGATAATAATCATAAAATAGCAATAGAAAACTGCACTCAAGCTACTTTACCTATAAAATTTGGTGGTATTGGTGTGAGAAATCTTTCTAGCGTTGCATTGCCTGCTTTCCTTGCTTAAATTACTGACACCTTGCATAGTGTCAGTAATTTATGTAACATAATTTTAAATAATAAAGTAGACCTATGCTTTGCTACGAAGGCAAGGCAGACATAGGCAACTCTGTCCGGCGAAAATGTTCACTGGAAGTTAACCAACAAAAACAGTGGGATATTCCGTTGGTACAGAGGGTGCAGAAAGATTTGTTTCATAATTTCCATAGTGACCAAGATAAGGCACGCCTTCTAGCTGTTTCGACTAAGGAATCTAGTCACTGGTTACACGCTTTACCATCAAGTAATCTCGGCACATTACTTGATGGGAAGCTGCGCATCGCTGTAGGAACTCCGACTAGGAGCGGCGATTTATCAACCCATCAGTGCCCTGTGGTAGCAGCGTCGACAAGTATGGGCTCCGGACTTTCTTGTAAGAAAAGTGCTGGTAGGTTTCACAGCACGGGTCTTTGAACGATGTCATCCGAAGGGCTCTTGTCTCTATAAATGTTCCCTCGGTTTTGAGCCTTGTGGAATATTTACGACGATGATACGATGATTATGAGACGATGGCAGGAGACCCGACGGTATGACATTGGTCCTTGAGAGAGCCTAAATCTAGTGTGGGATGCTACTTGCGTGAACACTTTGGTGGCCTCTCATCTCAGGGGTACCTCGTTTAGAGCCGGGGTGGCATCAGAGGCAGCTGAACTGAGTAAGTGGCGCAAATAGTCTCTGAGATGACTACATATTTTTGTGCCATTTGCTGTGGAGACTATCGGTCCGTGGAGTCCACGTGCGGTGAAGTTCTTAAAGAACTCCATCCGCGGTTGGTCGTTGCTGCTGGTGATAAGACTGGCTTTTTCTCGCTCAAAGGCTAAGTATAGCCATTCAGCGGGGAAACGCAGCCAGCGTTCTTGGCTCGATACCGCGTGGAGTAGGACTGTTTGATAATTAAATTACTAATTTTAGGTTTTTTTTTATTATAGTTTTTAATATTGTGTATAATAAAATATTGTATATTATGTTAAGATGAGATTAATATTTTTGTGATCGATACTAAATTAAAAACTATAGATAAATAAATGACGAATTTGAACTTCTTGATTGTCATTGGCCTGTAATATTCTGATTCGTTATTCTTTTTCTTATTTTTTTATTTAAATATTCTTCTGGTTTGTCTGGAAGAGATTGCTATGTAGCAATAAAGCCGCTTTTTGTTTTTTCCTCAATATATTTTTTTTATTTATTTTTATCTTTCTAACGAGGTATTTAAACTAAAATTCGGATACAAAATTACGGAGTTTACAGAGGTATTATCGTAAAAGTAAGGAAACAATCGTCTAATTACATCTTTCATCAAAACATTAAATTATGTAATTAAAAATAATTTGGACGGTATCAATAAGTGTTACAAATTATAGTTAGCCGGTCACATCCCACTGCTGGGCAAAGGCCTGCCCCTGGATTATTTTACAAATTATTTTTATTCATTGAGAAAAAAATAAAAATGTGATTACAGCCAATACTTTTTTTATTTAATTTTCAAACGCCTTACCTCGATAAATTAAAAAAAATTAATGTATTTTTTCTCATAAATGGTTCACTTTTACTCAGGGACTTTATTCGTCTAATTCGTCGGTAATAAACTTCCCTACAACCTCCTAGCAGGAATAGTTCGAATAACCAGTAACCCTGTATATATACAATGTGATTGCGAGATGGGTGCAAAGCTTTCAAGGGGCGCTAGTATAGACAATTTAGAACCATTTAAGCCATGCTTGTCTTAGATGAAGTCTAACCATTTTTTTTTAAATAAGATTTTATGATTTTTAGCGAAAATGCCCAAAATTTTCTAATTAACTGTTATTTATGGCCAAATTAAACAATAAAAAACATGTATTTTATTTTATTCTATTAAAATCATGTGTAAGCAATCTAATAAGACATGTTTTAAGCACATGTTTCTTAAGATATTTTTTTTTAAAACGTTTGAAGTTCACGAAAAAGATCTAAAATTTATAAATACTGTTTTTAGCTCTCATTTTTAAAAAAAAACTAGGCTATGTTTTTTCGTTCAAACCTTTTTGAATACATGCTGAATTATCGCTCTTTGTTTTGAGGTATCATTCATGCAGATATCTTAATTGAATCGAAGTCTTACAAACCAATTTGAGCGAGTAAATTTAAATTTTTAGCTAACTTATTAAAATGAAATTTTAATTGAAATCTTTTATTATTTATATTCAAACTGACGGCCGTTATTTCTAATGCAAGCACGGGCCCGGTTTCTCACTTCTGTGGTGGTGATTTTAAGTTTCATCTCCGCCTTCATGGTTTCAAATGCAAAATTTATTCGAACTATTAGTACTTCCTTTGTATTTATTTCTATGCTCGTATAATCTAGTTCTTTGGCCCGGCCCCACACGTAAAAGTCGATTGGGGTCAGATCAGGTGACCGTGCGGGCCAAGGATGGGTCCATCTCGTCAATCAACTTTGAGGAAGCTGTTATTTAAAAATTCTCGAACGGTCAAAGTCCAATGCGCTGGGCAGTCATCTTGTTGAAAAATGACCTCTCGATCTGTTTCAAATATCGGGGCACCGGGTGGCTCCACAAGCAACGGTAAATCCTTTTCCAAAAATTGCAAGTAATTCTCGCCATTTAAAGAGTCCGGCAAGAAGTGGGGCCCGATCAATATTCTGCCTATTACTCCAGCCCACACATTTACTGAAAATTTTCTCTGGAAGGATACTTGTTCTTTCCAATGTGAATTGTTTTTCTTGTCCGCCCATTCGTGCAGGTTATGGAAATTGGTGTTTCCCTCCCTAGAAAATTTACTTTCATCTGTCCACAAGATCGATTTTAAAAACCATGCATCCTCAATATCCCTGTTAAGTAGGAAACGGCAGAACTGCATCCTTCTTTGGAAATCTTGCACTTCCAGACCTTGTACACCTCTGCCATGGAAAGGATATTTGTCGTTTTGGTGCATTGTATGCCACACCTTCCATTGGGAAATGTTTAAATTTCGAGCTACTACTCTAGGTACTAGTTGTAGAATCCGCTTCAAACGCTGCCAAAATATCATTTTCGACGCCAGGTGCATGTATGCCTGGGTTCACCCCAGGTTCCACGTGGTGCATCCCATCTTGAGCCACTCGTCTATACGTGTTGTAAAATACTCGAACATTTGGCACTCTGCGATTCGGATAGCGCTCTTGATACATCCGTCGTGCTAATGATCCATTTCCATCCGCTCTACCATACATAAAGATGATATCCGCATATTCCTGATTCGAAAAAGTAGCCATAGTCACTTAATAATCAAGAAAAACAGCGTAAGAGCGCACTAAATGTCAAATCAGTACATCAAAATAGTCCAAAATCAACACGTGCAGGAGCACAAGGCTACGACTGGACACAGTGAACAAAGTTGTAAACAACCAACGAGATCAACACTTGCAGGAGCGCAGAGGGCTTCAACTGAAAAAGGTTAAATTGTGTATCAACGCGATAACGTCCACTCACAAGGTCAGTAGTTATTTGACTAATGTTATGACTTCCCGCTCCATTCAGTTAATTCTAACTGACCCTAACTAAAGAAACATGACTCTTGTCATGAAGTCGGTTTTGCTTTAAAATTAAAGTTCTATTCATTGGGCGAGCTACCTGGAAATACCATGCAATCGCCAGCTATTGTTTAGAGAATCCCCACAACTTGTTTCTTAGAATTTTACTACGCTACAATTTTGAACAAAAAAGTATTTGTAGAGCAAAACCGGGCCTGTGCTTGTAATCAATAATCACGGCAGTTATTTTAAACTTCAAAAATTGATAATTTCAGTTCAAATTTTGTTTTAATTAGATATCAAAAGAAAAATTTTTTGTTCCTAAAATTGGTTTGCTGATCCTAATTTCAACATTTTTATGATATTGGCATGAATGATACCTCAAAACAAAGAGCAATAATCAAGCATGTTTTCAAAGTGGTTTGAACGAAAAAACTTAGCCTAGTTTTTTTTTAAATGAGAGCTAAACACAGCATTTATAAATTTTAGATTTTTTTCATAAACTTCAAACGTCTGTAATAAAATTATCTTAAGATACATGTGCTTAAAACATATCTTATTAGATTGCCTACACATGACTTTAATAGAATAAAATAAAAAAACATGTTTTTTTATTGTTTAATTTGGCCATAATAGTTAATTAGAAAATTTTGGGCATTTTCGCTAAAAATCATAAAAACTTATTTTAAAAAATGCTTAGACTTTATCTCAGACTAGCATGGCTTAAATGGTTCTAAATTGTCTATACTAGCGCCCCTTGAAAGATTTGCACCCATCTCCCAATCACCCGGTATATACAGGGTTACTATATATATATATATATATATATATATATATATATATATATATATATATATATATTTCATATAATACATTTTAATAGCATATATTTGTAATTGTACCTCATTTTATCACACCACGGGTGGACTAGCAGCTTCCTAACTCCGGTTTATTACTGAGAATTTTTATCCGAAAAATCCAATAACTAATTTTGATCCAATCCGGGATCTAAGTCCGGGACCTCGTGATCATCAGTCGCGTTTACGACGTTTACATTTACTAGTCCAATGAAGCAATCATTTTGTAAGTATCCATATTATGGCGGAGTAAGAATTTCCACTACCCATATCGTCTCGATAGTGTCGTAAGAGGCGACGAGGAAAATGGACTGAAGGCTGAAGAATAAAACAATTGAAATATTAGTTTTATTCATTATCTTTTTAAATTAATGCTATATAGAGTGCGTACATTTTAAAAATCTCGACAACGATAAAATAATCTCCACAATAGTCTCGAAAAATGACAGTGCATTTATAGTGTTTCTTGATTAAAGTTGGTGGCAGATATTCATGGACTACAGTGTACTGTTATAAGTAAAAAAATAAATTTCAATATCTTTATATTTTGAGGTGTAACTTTGCATGCGATGTACCTACCACGACATAAATAACAAGTAAGATAATTTCACAATGAGATTATGCTTGCGTTATTTTCAGAACATCTTGTAATTGAGCATTTCACAAATCTTTAAAAATCAGAAATCTGCTTACTGGGATGTATTTTTTAAGTCTCGGTGTAAAATTTAACAGACTGATTCTTTATATTGATTAATTTGATTGTGGTTGCCTTGTAGAGAACGCTTCTAGAAGATAAGGCCGCCAATTATACGTTTATATAAAAAAAATTTTTATTCTTGATCATTAGAGTACAAAGTATATTTGATTGATTCATACATTATTCTAGATTTCATTGCCACCTTTTAGAGACTGCATAGGATGCAGGTTAATTCAGGAAAGAATTCGTTCGTTCGTTCCTTCACACTATCAAAAATTCTATAACGACTAAAAATAGGCCCAAATAGGACGATACTTACGAATTATAGGGCGTGGTATTCAAAAAGATTTAAAAACTTTTCTATTTTAAAAATACATCAAGTCATTCACATGTCAAGTCCGTACAAAAATGGTCATTGTTTCCTATCCATATATTAGTTCCTGGCAGTGTAACATTAAAATATAAATGACCGTAACGAACCCCTAAACCAGCACTGCCCTAAACTACCGTAAGGTTTGCCCGTGTAAACCAAAAGTACCACTACTATCTATCTACTAACTAAAAAATAAGCGAAAGTGGTATTTAAGGATCGGTCTCTTGGCGGTCACTCCCCTCTGCCGAGAGGTACCCAAAATAAAAAAAAATTCAAGATTTTATTTCACAATTCACAAAGTAGCACCCGCGGACGAACGGATGGTCATGGCAACACTATAAGGGTTCTTTGTTGTTTAACTACGGAACCCTAAAACTGAGCGTTAAGTCAGGATACTGCCTTTAGGTTTACGTTACAGGCTTAAAACAAGTCATTTGTGCTCTTTCTTATCACATAAAGAATCAAATTAAAAAATAAATAAGTAGCTATGATCACCATTATTAACATCATCATTACAGCCTATCAAAGTCCACTGCTTAACATAGGCCTTCCAAACATTGCCTAATACGTACGTTAATACGTTATACGTATAGTTGTGGTAGAGCCACGCTGCAGCTATATTATGGATGTAGCACGAATGGGTCGGCTCGACCAAGGTAGGATCATGCACGCTCTCACATAATACCGGCGTAAAATAGCAGCTTGATGCTGCTGTGTTTTGTATGGTGAGTGTAGAGAACCGAAACCTTTTTACTGGAAACGAAGTATTCCATCTCAGTCCTCAAGGGTGATAAAGAAGAAGAGTAGATGTCTATTGGCCACAGCATCCACTTACCATCAGAAGAACTGTGTGTTCGTTTTTCACCCTTATTCTATAAAAAAAATAGGGGGTATATTTGACATAGTCGCCACGCTTGGCAGACGGGTTTGCTTTTCTTTATTATTTTGTGCTGTTATCAGCAAGATGCTTGATGGATCTCTGTCACCCTAGAATACTCGTAGACAAATTAAAATAAATCGTTTGAATTAAATGCAATTATTCCGATGTGATGATGTAATATATTTCCGATGAAAATTAAGCTTACCTACAACTTTTCGATAAATAAACAAAAGGCGTAATTAGTTCAAACCAAAACAAAATTCTTCTACAGTTTTTTTTGTTTATTTATCATTTTACCTTTAACAATCTGCTTTAACAGATTAGACAATATCACCACATTTTATTGGGTTGAGATTGAGAGCTAATTGACCTTTAAATTGTTACGCAGCCCTAATCTAGGCAATCTACTGCGTTGCATCGGCTTACGACAATCACGAGGCGCCGCGTCAGCATAACGTGTCTACTGTCTTATATTACCTGGTTCTAATATTTTACCGTGTGAATTCATTCTAGATTCATACATCGAATTAGAGTAACCTCATTTAGTTGTAATATTATTGTAAATTAAATAAAATTGCTTTTTATTTAATTTACAATAATTATTACAATTATGGTCTGGAGCCCACATAATTGGCGCAGTCGGTAGGATCTTCTAAAGTAGAGTCAGTGAATCAAGAGTGACAAAGAAGATACAGAACCTACGTGAACTAATTCAAAAGGCTTAGAAGCTGGTGGTACAATTTTGAATTTCTGTTTAACAGGATTGCGGTCGTACTTAGCTTGTCCGCATACTGTACAGTCATTAATAAATTTAGTAATATGCTCTCTCATTTTCGGCCAGTAATATTTGCGGGACAAAGCCGAGAAACACTCGTTAATGCCTCGATGGTTCGTTTTTCCATCGTGATATTTATGAATGATTTCTTGCTGTCTTAGATACTCCCTAACGTTTTCCAATTCACTTTTTGTTAAGAAAAGGTTAAGAGATGAACTTTTAAAAGTCTTTTGTATAATTGGTATGACAGTGTACATTGCAGAGTTTGGATTAATGAGTAATCCTGTCCTAATTTTCGGATGGACGTATTCTTTTATAGCGTTAACGACATCCTCTTCTATATTTGATTGAGCTATTTGAATCGTAATGCGTGTGTGTGTTTCGAATGGTTTAGTGACAACTGGTCTAGCTTTTATGTCGCCTACTATATTTAAGATTATCTGCTTAGTGAATTTATTTAGCGGTTCGTCAGAAATGGGAACTTCAAGGATGGGGTTTTCTTTATCTGTATGAACGGTGATGGTTCTGGAATCGTCTGCGACTTCGGTAGCCGTTATGGTACTAGATTCATCTAGTGTGTATCCCTTCGGAAGGATTAGGTAAAATGGAAAGCAATTCATCTATTATGGGTCTTAGCTCGTCATTGTGAAGTTCGATGCGCGATAGTGCGTCGGCATTCGTGTTACACTTGCCTTGCTTATATACGACACTAAAGTCATATTCGCTTAACTTAAGACGCCATCTGGTAAGACGCGAATTGGGCTCTTTTAAGTTCATAATCCATTGTAAGGGTTTATGGTCTGTAATAATTTTGAATTTACGGCCGAATAAATAGAGACGGAAATACTTAGTCGCCCATACGATAGCTAAAAGTTCCTTTTCTATCGTGCTATAGTTACTTTCGCTGGAGTTAAGTGTACGAGAAGCATATGCAATAGGTTTGTCTGAACCGACTGTCCCCTGTGATAAAACTGCACCAATCGCCACGTTTGAGGCATCGGTTGTCAAAATAAAATCTCTACTGAAGTCTGGATACTGTAGAATTGGGTCATTTGTTAAGAGAGTTTTACAGTGCTCAAAGCAGTTAATATAATTTTGATCTAATGTTATCTTTGATCCCTTTTTAAGACATTGAGTGAGTGGTTTTGTGAGACGTGCGAAGTCTGGTATGAATTTTCTATAGTATCCTAGAAGTCCTAGAAAACGCTTAATTTCGGTTGTAGTTTTTGGCAGTGGGTATTTTTCGATGGCTTTAATTTTGTCTGGGTTGGGTTTAACCCCGTCTTTACAAATAACATGACCTAGAAACTCGGTTTCCAGCTTCAAAAACTCTGATTTATCCATCTGAATTTTGAAGTTGGATTCTCGCAACCTTTTGAATACTTTTTCCAGATTAGTCATATGTTCTTGTAAGGATGTACTGAAGACAATTATGTCATCTAGATACACTAAACAAATTTCATTCTGTAGGTTCTTTAATACGTTGTCCATCACCCTCTGGAAGGTTGATGGACTATTTTTCAGGCCCATTGGCATCCTGAGAAATTCATAATGCCCATTCTCTACATTAAAAGCAGTTTTGTGAATATCCGCGGAATCCATCTCTACCTGATAAAATCCACTGGCTAAATCGAGCGTGGTAAAATACTGACATTTGCCCAGTTTATCTAGTACATCAGTTATATTAGGATAGGATATTTGTCATCGACCGTCTTTTCGTTCACCTTCCTGAAGTCCACAACAAGACGCCATTTATTTTGCCGGAAGCGTCCGCCTTTTGGGTACAATCCAAATAGGAGGCTCCAGGCAGAATTAGATGGTCTAATTATATTTTGCTCGAGCATCTTATTGATTTGGTCCTGGACTTCTTGTCGGTGGACATACGGGTATCTGTAACTCTTGGTATGTATGGGAATTTCGTCATGTGTTTTAATCTTATGTTTGATCTTGTTGGTGAATGTTAAGGGTTCACCAACGAGTAAAACGCGTCGGCATATGAGGCGCATAGCCGTTGTAAGTTTATAGCTCTTTGGGATTAAGATGATCGGTGCGAAGACGGAAAGATTTTAGCGCGATCCGATAACGTTTCAGTAAACTGGCACTCGACATTAAATATTTCGGCTTCTACCGGACGGTCCATTGAAAAAATTACATCATTTGAGCTGTTATTAGTAATTTCGACCCAACCACGATTATTAATTACTTTCGTTAAACAATCAGAAATTATGCAGTTGCAAATTATTTGATTTTCAACTACTACGTCACCGTCCTTTGAGTTTATAGGCAACCTAACTAGCTTTGATGACTGCGCGGGTATAATTTCCTCATATAAATTTGCGTTACGTGAGTCATACATTTCGATGGGAATTTTTGCGTTACGAGTAATAAGTAGTTTATTTCTAAGATCGATATTAGAACCCCATATGTCAAGTAAATCAAAACCTATCAGTCCGTCGAAGTAATTATGAAATCTATAAATGAACAAGGTTATATTATCTCGTTCATTAAACTCTAAAGGGCATGGGAGAGTTATGGAATAATCATTCTTACTTGTCGCGTGAACATTGGTGACCTCGAATGGGTCATAATTAAGTGGAACATAGCCAAAATATTTTCTTACAGCTTTGGGACTAATAAACAATTGATTAGCGCCGGTGTCTATTAAAATTTCAATGGGGATTACTTGTCTGAATGTAACCGAGTTGCCTTTGTATATGGAAATTTACTTCTATTTTGGTTGTTCTGATTTGGGACACTTCTGAAGATCCTCATCATTACTCAGGTGAAACTAGAATCTACTTCCTCTACGACAGGAGCTTCCGCGTGGTTATACGGTTGATCGTAGCTATAATTAGGATATTGTTCGTAAGTATAGTACTCTTGATTATAATCATAGTCAGGATAGTCATATTCATAGTACGCGTCGGTGCTATAGTCGTAGTCAAAACCTGTCTCGTTAAAGTTTACCTCACGTGTTTTAAAGTATTTGCTCGGCATTAGGCTGTCGGTGGTAAGGGTTTCGAAACAAATGGGGTGACACCGCTCATAGGAGAAGGACGCGAGTTATTATTTAAATTGAAACCCTGTGGTTGTTGAGGTCTGTTAGGAAGCTTAAACACATTACTGTGTGGGTTATAATTTGGTGGTGGAGCACGCATTATCTGTTGCGTACGAGTGGGACCACGTGGTGGATGTATCTGAGGGTAGTAGATTGGGTCTCAACCCTGTGCAGCGTCTAAACGAGTTCAGTGTGTTGTTACCCTGTGGTCTAGGTAGTGAAGGCATGTTAAACGCGGTAGGTTTTGTAAAAATTATTTAATGGTAGATTAGAGCTAGGGTAGGTTGAGTCCATTCCTTCCTATTCTGACTGCCTTTTAGATAGATAGAAAATTCTTTATTGCACTCAAACAAACAAACATTCATTTCGTTGTTGGAGATAGAGGGTGTTAACTCCTCCTGCACGAATTCAAGTGCTTTCTCCATACTTTCGGGTCGCATACATCTTATTCTAGACCCTAGAGGTCTTTAATCCGCGTAAAAAGCTTGCTTGCAAGGTCAGTTTTCTAGAGTACGCGCTTAGCTTCAATGGTCGTACTAATCGTTTCATGTAGGGTGACATAGCTCATTGTCGTACTAAATAGACTTTGAACTCGCTCGTAAAATTCTTGCAGGCTACACTAGACCCTTGGTTTGTAGTGATAAATCGCTGTATAATGCAGTTTCGTCGCAATGATCGACGAAGTTATTTATAAAGCGCTTTTGATGCCGGCCCAGGTTTCGGGTATTCCATTTGAATTCATTAGCTAGCCGCGGGCCCAGTTATATTATTTAAAATCCGTTAATAAGAGATAGATTGGCTAGTTCGTTCCGGGCTCATTTCTTACGTGAACTAACACCAGTTGATCGCACAGGTTAATAAAGCGCGTAAGGATGAACGGGTTACCGTGAAATTCAGGCAAAACTCTAAGCGACTTATAAATTAAATCAATTTCATTTGACTGAGCCATACTATCGGTTTCTAAACCTCTATTCTCGTCTATAATAATAAGCTTAGAAGTCCTACTACTATCTAACCTAACGTTCCGTGTTCCCCTTGGATGGAAAATTTTGGAAGCTTTATACTAACACAGTTAAAACGCAATAAAATTCAATAACATAAAAAGTGTATATAAAATTAGGATAGAGTAAAAAATTTAATTATGGAACTAGGAAGGGTAAGGATTGAAAGATTCAAGCACTTACAGCATTACTTCTTCTTGCGGAATCAATGCCTGGATTCGCCTCTGGACTGGTGCTCCGACTGGTGCTGCCCTGAGTTTGCCAACCAACTTATCGTAGAATTCGTTAGACTTCATAAAATTCAGCATCATAGAGTAGCCCCATATGCACCTAATGAAAATGGTATTGTTGAACGATTTCACGCCATCATATTAGAACATCTCCGTATTTTAAAGATAAATCAAAAGAATGAATCCGCTATTACCTTATGCCCTATGCCCTATTAGCTTACAATCATAGTATACACAGTTTCATAAAATGCAAATCAATAGAAGTAATTACAGGACATTTTGACCCTCGCAATCCTTTTGATATAGATCTGTCTGCCCACTTACTTCAACAGTATGTCAAACCACAAAGACAGAATGATTGAGACCTATAAAACTATTCACGACCTATGTAACGACATGCGTAAAGACTTGACTGATATTCGCAATAAAATCAAGAACCGAAGCTGAATATTCCCGAACAACAAATCTTTATAAAACCCATTCGCATCCCGTCAGAAATTAGCTCCTCGATACACACACGACACAGTAATGGCAAATCTTCCAATTCACTCTCTCAATACAAAGAAAAACGAGGCCCCATAGCAAAACCTGATTAAAGAGAATACCTAAAACGAACCAATTGTTACAGGACTCTCCTGGTACTTCATCTCCTTCGCTCTAATGCAGCAGATAAGACTTGAAAATCTTAGTGATGGACCTGGTATATTACCTTTCAAATTAGGCCCCACTCGAATCCTATCCCACTACCATGCATTTCTGCAATATGTAAATCTTCAAGAATTAGGAGATAAAGTAAATTCTGTTAAAATACAGTTAATCAGTATTAGCCCTAACCTTAACAACATAACTAATTCCTTATTTCAGCCTCATATTGATTATCTTAAAAATAAGCTTGAAAGCGTCACCATACAGTTGAGAAGCTTTAAAACGAACCGTGAGAAAAGAGGACTTGTAGATGGTCTCGGTTCCATCATAAAAAGTATAACTGGCAACCTTGATTATACAGATGCAGATCATTTTAATCGCGCTATAAAATCCATCCGCGAAGACGAAAATAAAATAGTAACTTAATTTAATAACCATGTAAGCCTAACTAAAGATTTAACGAATCAATACTCCAAAATAATAGATAGCATTGTGGATAACCAAAATAAATTGGAAATATTAATAGGTAAAATAAATCAATCCGAGGCTACCAGAGACTATGACTTAGTTAAATATGCCCATTTTGGACAAGTACTAATGATCCTTAGTGATAACGTTGATTCCATCTCACAGGAATTAATTAAGTTACAGAATAACTTAGCATTTATAAGAGCTAACACTATGCACTCTATCCGAATAATGATTAACAGGGCAACCGAACTTTATGGAAGTAAAAAGGTAGGAGATTTAGATATTAGAGAATACTATGATATTATTAGATTAGGTTCATATTATGTAGGAAATGAAATAGTAATAGTATTTAAGTTCCCAATTCTATTACCCCATATATATGATATGTATAAGTTATCTATTGTTCCTAACAAAAAATACGAAACTTACATCACCCTTTCCATTCCTAGCCATTTATCAGAAAGATTTTCAGTACATAGAGGCAGAATGCCCGAAGACCAGTAAATGGTACATCTGTATGGAAAAGCGGAGCCTGAGAGGTCAAACATCCCCTGATTGCATCCATCACCTCATCACAAAACAACAGACGAATGCAGTATGTAATCCGTTCACAGTCACCCTAGATAAACCAGCTTACGAAGAACTGGACGACAAGCATTACACCATCACGTTCTACACCAACGAAAGTACATCTATCGGACAAGATCTCTACAAAATACTTCAAGGTAGTTATCTCGTTATTGTCCTCTGAAATTCTACATAGAACGCCACTATTCTCGATCTCAAACACTAAAGATCGATTGAAGGACAAGCCTTAAAGATAATGGACATACCTGAGGAAAACACCAGAATCCCATCTCCTGTTTCAGCATATAAACTAAATTCAATAAAACTTCAACATCTTCATGCAACAAACACCAAAATATCTCAGCAATCGCTAGTAAATCTAAGAAGGAACGATAACTACAGTCTATACCATACTACAATACCACTCTACGCATTAATAGCAAGTGCAGGTGCACTGATTCTATGCATACTATATAGAAAATACACACCGAAGCCTACAAAGGAAGTACGCAAAGGAATATAAAAGAAGACCACCTAAATCATTAAGGGTATACGCTGTTTCAGACACTGAGAAGGCTAATCCCAATCAACTCCCAGCTCAATTCACGACCAAGGTCTTCCATAGTCGCTGTTCTTCGGGGGGAGGTGTTACGCAGCCCTAACCTAGGCAATCTGCTGCGTTGCATCGGCTTACGAGGCGCCGCGTCAGCATAACGTGTCTACTGTCTTATATTACCTAGTTCTAATATTTTACCGTGAATTCATTCTAGATTCATACATCGAATTAGAGTCACCTAAATGTTGTACAACTAAATGTTGTAATAATTAATCGTAATAATTATTGTAAATTAAATATATATTAAATAAAAATTGATTTTTTTGCAACCTCTGGCTGGAGCCCACATAATTAAATAAAATTATTTTATTTGATATACATACGAGTATCATACATAAACACTCACGCCGTCACCCAGGGAAGTACCTAGGCAGAAACTACGAACTTCCATTTGGCACCTCCTTCACATCAATCAATCAATCAATTATTATTCTTTATTGTACACCAATACACACTAGAACGAGACAAAAGGAAATAAATATATAGAAAGTAAATAGACGGTCTTATCGCTCTGGAAGCGATTTCTTCCAGACAACCCTTGCTTTGTAAAGAACTGTTGTTTACAGCGAATTGCAAATAGGAAAGTGTACATAAATTTGACAATTAAGTTACAAAAATTATAAATATATAGATACACACAAGATGATGATGGTCGAGGATAGGTAGGATAGATACAAATACAATTGATGACAGAAATTATGATGGGAAATATTAGTGTTGCAAGTAATAAGTTTTGAGTAGATTTTGAAGGAAAAAGGGACTGAGCACGTCGAATATATAAAGGCAAGGAGATCCACAGCTCTAACCGAAAATGATTTATTCAAGAAGGAGGATGAATGTGCTGGAATACGAAGCGAAAAATTGTTAGTGGAACGTAGATGACGATAAACTTCCGTCTAAGGTGTCTCTTGCCATCTCCGCCGTTCACTTCTGGAACATAAATTTGCTTTGTGTGTGATCGCATTTCTACAGCATTTATTCTACTCTCCAGCTTTTTCTGCCACACCCAAATTTCACTACCATACATTAATATAGGGACTAACACAGCATTGTGAATGACTAATGGGCATCTCCGACTTTTTATGCCATCAGAGCGGCGCTACTTAAGAATGAGGTGAAATATTTAACAGATTTCATAGCGGGGAAATTAATTTCTTAGAAAAGTGTAGAGATTAATGTTTTCTTCTGAAATTTTTATATTTTTTATTAATGAGATTAACTCTCTCTGAACTCTGAGTTGCGTGGTACTTGTATTGTTTTGTTTTATTTGACATTTTACCATGGTAACGATTTTATATATAGCGCATTATTTATTAAAATAATGTTTTTATTTTCTGTCGAAAATAATATAGACATTTTAAATATGTACTCTATCGAACACTCGTCAACTATGTACCATTTTTTATTGAAATATAGAATAATCAATAAACAGCACGATACAGCTTAACTTCAGTTATAAATAAACGGAACGGGATTTCTGAATCTAATTATAACTGAAATAGCCCATAAACATGGTGAGCTATAGGTAATACATGTATATGAAAGATTGACCTCTAATACTCAAGTTCAGGTTACAACGCGCATGCTCTAACACCAGTTCAATTCATCACGTCCCGGCTTACGTAATACCTTACGTCATATCATGAACGACAAGGTTCATTACTTTTGCAATATTCATTATAAATTACTTGTATACAAACAGAATGGAACTGATTCAGGCTATTTTAAGATTAGAAGTTTATTTGGTGATTTATTGTAGGGCAATTTTGAATGTGGAAAATTTTGAGAGAATGTAGAGATGTACTTATATATACAAAATTGAACTTTGAGTATAAGGGTTAATTTCACGGGATAAATTAGGCATTGTATAGAATTAAAATAAGGAGCTTAAAATAAAGCTTAAAGAGCTTATTGCAGCGTGAAATTTAAATTAATGAATTTTATTTTATGAAAAAAACGTTTAATATTTGGTGTCCGTCATTTTTATCACCAAGAATTATAAAAGTAGGCAGCAAATAAAAGGGGCATTTAGAAAAAGCAGAAATAGGTTAGAATGTAGATTAACAATTAATTTTAGCGCGATGAATTATAGTTACATATACAATGTTGAAAGCAGAAAACAGTAATTGTGCAAATACAACTTACATACTAACCAATTTCCTTGTTTTTGTTACCACATTTAAAAAAATGACGTGGATAATAAAATAAATACCAAGCCAAATAATAACTTACGAAACAAGTGTATTTTCAGAATTTTCGTTTTGATTGAAAGTAAAAGCTGCTAAGCTGCTGCTGAATTAATATTGGGTGTAGAGATAGTGTAGAGTTGAATAGATAAAGGTAATTGCGCAGTTGGGCGGACAACAGTGCACAGGCGCAGACCGCAGATGTTCTGTCCGCGTCATTCCGCCCGCTCCGCACATTCTGCTCAAAAATATTCCCTAAGCCGTTTGTTTTCAAGCAGCTATTTCGGCAAGTTGATTACACAGACCACTGCAGTAATAAAAAGGTAGGTATGGAAAATTTGTAACTATCCTTCTAATATTTTATTAGTATTAAGTTGAAATCCAAGGATACCATGATATTTTGATTATAAAAATCTTGCAGAAAAAAATAAAATATCTAATAAATAATGTAGTTAAAATAGACTTTTTTCTTCCGTCATTTCGTCAATAATAATTATCATATTATATCTGAAGATACTTACTAGTTACGCAATACCTAACAAAAGAAAATGTAGGTTTCGTGGGAATAAAGAAGGATTGAGGTCAACGACTTGTGTTTTGTCAATGCGGCTCGTGTTCCAAATCTTTGTTGGGTTTAATCATAACGCTAAAATAAATTATATTGTAAAAGATTTACGAAATTTATCAATCAACAATCGATCAAAATCAATATAGGAAATTATTATACATATTTATATACTTTATAAAGGTTTTACAAGAACATATTTGTTTTAAAAATAAACATCAAATTATTTGTAATAAATTAATTATTAAGCATAGCGGTCTTACGGAATATATTATTATAATTTCAAAAAGTCACTCAAGTATAAAACAATAACCTCGTTACTTTACATGTATGTGTATTTATCGCCAAGGACGACCGCGACCGTGTCAACCACCCACTTTAGTTTCTTTATTTTACACATAAAGAGTAAAGTAGTGCTCTGTATATACTGCTAGGCACAGGCCTTTTTTCATTTCTGAGATTTGAGATTTTTATAGCAAGGCAGAGTCTTTCGAGATTCCCCAATATATTGTCGCTCTTCTCATGATCTCACAGCCTCGAAATATTTTTAATTTCTTTAACACACAAATCAATACAAAAATACAATAAACTTTTAAAAAAAATTGTAGTGCTACTTTTACACGTGTAGTTATTATTATATTTAACATAATACATAATATTTCACATTAAATAAAATTTTAAATGTCCGGTTTTGTAAAATAATCATTTCAATCTAAGGCACTTTGTGAACCGATAGCAAAGTGAGTAGAGGTTTTGTGTCGCGCGGACGTACTCGTAAGTGCTCGTAGCCTCGCAGTCGCAGCGCTGCGTTGTGTTGGAAAATAGGTCAAATTTTAGTGCTTAGCTTATCTACCACAACTAATTTAATCGTAGGATAATATTTCCCACTAGTAAACTATAACACGTAAGTAATAAATAATTTAAAATTAACAGAAATAAGAGTCTTGACCTTTAACTATAATTAGTACAAATATAGAAGATAAGGTGCAAACATAAATAGAAAGGTTTTTTTTTCAAAAATATTTTTTCATAAGCAAACTAACACACACTTTTATAATATGGGTAAGGTATATAGCTATACATATAAATAAAACTAATGTGTCAATACAATATCGGTCTGTCTGTCCGTACTGATACTTCAAATGGATTATCTATTGTGACGAAACTTCAACAATAGGTAGGTAGAGAAAATTTGCCAAATCAATAATTAATCCAAATTTTTGGCAAATCAAAAAACTGATAAAATAAATTATTTTTGATAATTATGTCATAAACTTTAAAAGATATATAAAAAAAGTTTCGAACAAAACTTTTTTGGTTTGCAATTTTACACAAAAAAAGATCCTTACCCATTATGTTCTATCTCTTTAAGTTTTTCTATTTTTATATTATATGATTTTTACTTAAACATCTATTTTGCAAAAAAACTGAGTAATAAAGAGCTAAAATTATATATAACTATAAAATAATATATAATTATAAATAACTGAATCAAAGACTATTTGAAGATTTTATTTTTGATAAAACGAAAATGGTATAATGTATATGAATATATATAATGAAATATGAAATAGTCTTTGATTACTAAAATCCAAATAATGTCACATTATTAGGTCATATCCAGGCGAAGCCGGGGGATCGTTAATAATATAATAAAACTATAAGTTTGAAACTGAAGACCGTTATTTTACCATGTTACCTACTTCTGTGCTCTCCAGTCCATTTCCACATAAATATAGTTTTTAAATTAAATTTGACTAACACTATATTTATTTTTCGTTTTATCAAAAATAAAATCTTCAAGTTTCTTGGATAAGATATAGCCTGGATCCCTCCTGGCATCACAATCGGTTCAGTCCATCAGCCCTCAGAGTATACATAAGCAAGCTATACTCTAAATTCAGCCATTCCGAAGATTAGCCAGTACAGACAGACAGACACACTGACAAATTTTTTAAAAATGGTTGTTAATGTCTAAATAGCATGTAAACAACCCCCGGAGCATCAGTTATTTCAATATTACGGACAGACACTGCAATTTTATTTCTATGTATAGATAAGTTAAAAAATGTTCGAGGCTTAGTGATCAGACGTAGCGAGTTCTGGATTCACATCACGTGGAGTCAACATTTAAGCAAAAACAAACTACATATTTGTTTTTGGCTCTGGATAATTGTGGTTGTTTACGCGTCTCTGACCTGTATCTGAGTTTTCCTATGATCTTAACACATACGCGCTACATCAGAGACGAGTGTTTGTACGTACACAAGTGACGCTACAGTATCTCTTAGGATTACATCATTATTATCATCATATTTTTAATAATACGCTCTAATGACATATTTGTTTTCTTTAGTGTATTTATTCATTCATTTGTTTCGTGTTTTTATATAAAATTGAAGTGACAAAAAACTTACCGTCCACCTGATAGTCATTGGATTGCAGCCCATGTACAGCAGCAACTAAATTTAAACAAAGAAGGCTACTGATGCGTTGTCACATCTGAGTGGTAGACTACGAGGCAGTCCATCTTAGTCCTCGGGGGTGACAACGCATATGCATTCTGATTTTTAATCGAGGGTAGATGTCGACATCTATGGGACATAGCATCCATTTACCATCAGGTGAACTGTGTGCTCGTTTTAAAAAGTTTAAGCCTAAGAGACTTCTTTATATAATGGCAGGTAAAAAAGAAAAAAAGTATCTTACAGTGAAGTGGTTTATTTGCGTTCATTCGTTTTTTATGTGACTTCATTAAAAGAGACAACCTAATGGCAAAACTAAAAAAAACTTGACGTAACTAGGTGTATCATATGTATGTATATATTATGGTAATAAATTTTACATAATTTTGCGGTTTTGTGCTCAAAGGAATTGCAAATTGTAAATGACATAACGCTTGAGCCGTATACCGTTATTGAATTTAGATAAGTTATAGCGTAATATGGGCGTAATGTATGCATAATCGCGTTTTTACAAGTCGATGACCCAGTACAGTGGGCGGCAGATCTACTTTGACCTACTTAAGCTTTCGTCAGATAGTGTTGTGTTAACATTGCGGAAAATAGGAAACGAGGGCAAAGTGTACACACAGGAAATATTTCAATTAGCTTTATTTAAACATTTGATTTTTATGACTCAGCCATGTTTTTGTAAATAAATTACGAAGTTTCGTGTAAACTGGAATAGAACAATTAATTATGATTTTCCGTAAAATTGTTCCATAAAGAATCGCCTTATTTAGTATGGTCAATATTCAACTTGATTTTGATTTATAACAGGTAACATTAATTTTCCCACAGATGTGAGCGACTTCTGTGCTCTCCAGTCCATTTCCACATAAATATAGTTTTTAAATTAAATTTGACTAACACTATATTTTTTCTGGCAAGATCCTACCTATCTTTTGAAACAATAAGATAATGAAAATCTAATTGACTGTAAGGAGAGAACGCTTAACGTGGTACATAGGGATCAATGCTAATGCTTGGGAGCAGCTTTGTATTTGCTGTAATCGATAATCTATGCTCATCGCGCAGTACCGGATCTCCGAATGTCTTGCGCCTTCTATGCTATTCCCAGTCGCCGGTGTAGTTATTCTACACCAAGCATAATTAAGACGGTAAACAACTATCTATCGGAGGCTAATAGATCTTTCTAGCTTCTACCATAGCCACCTATTAGCCTCTTACAACACCCGCGCGACCTAATGAGATGATGGATTCTCCACTGCAACCGCTACGTTACGTTTGCTTACACTGTTGTGTTAATTAATAACTTGTTACCTGTTTCTATACAAATTATAAACAAGTAATTAAATAATAATCATCTAGACGTATTGAAACTGACATCATAGGTACTCTATTTATTTATTTGCTTGGCTGCTTGGATGGCTGTATGACGAAATAAATGATGTCAACATTCGCGTCTATGTCTCTTGTCAAACATAGTAACTCAAAACCTCAAAACATTACCGTCAAACACTAATTAATAAAAATACTGATATCTTAACTGTCTAAAACATATTAACAGATCTTTTCAGATATTAAATATACATTTTATGTACATATCTAATTTACCATCGATTTTTCCTAGCAGTATTTATGTATTTTGTACGAGACTTAATGCCAACTGATATTCATTCAAATTTATAAAAGCACCGTCATATATTTTAGTATATTGATAGTAGTAGTTGAATAGTAGCGTAAAGGTGCGTATATAAAATTTATTTACCAGTTTTGGGTATAGTTAATCTATTTCACGATGAGACTGGTTGTTGTTAGCCGTGCGCTCCCGTGAAATAGAACAACTATATCAACCTACGTTTATCACCTAAAACCTAATGATTAGCAGTCTCTTCTCGAAATGGCAACAAACTATTTAAATACTTAATGTATTCAATCTGTTTATATTCATTATAAAATTAAAAATTATGCCATGAACGTCTGGTTTCAAAATGGCAGATTTATCAAATGATTGCTCGATCTGGGTCACGGCCGGCTTGTGAGTCTTTTATAATGTTGTCGTCAATTGATCGTTCTATTGGATCTGATTCGACTACGATTGTCTTTAAACGACCGGACGTTTCTCTACTTCTTATTACTAAGAATTGAATTATAGATCTGTATAATCTGTATAAAGTAGGAAGCGGTATCAAACACACGGGGTCAAGCAGAAAATGAAGTACATGCAAAAAGCGTTACTATAACAAGCTACCCGTTAGGGTGTTACCACACCAATCGATCGATCGTCGATCGATGCCATTGATCGACATGGATCGATGTGGTAGCACCTTTAGACGTCTAAACATTATTCTAACGAAGTCTTAAAACATACGGGTGGGAGAGCTTCAAGGACTGGGCTGCTAAGTATAAACTTAATATTTAACCAATTTAATATAATGTATAATTTGTTAATAGTATGAGTAAGTTACGAGTCTGCTCCAAAACTAAAAACAGTTAAACAACAATTTTTTTTTAATTCTCTTCGTCTGTCCGGGCTAATCATCAGAATGACTGAATCGATTATAAAATACGTTGTACAAGTATTTACAACACTCATATAAGAAACAGCTTGGAAGCGATCACTTCATTCCCAGGAGCTATATCACGACATCATTAATATTACATATAAGTTACCTTTTTTATACAGTCTTTGTTTAAAGAAAGAAAAAGGAAGAAAAAAATAACCGTGTATATTTTTGGGACTGTTAAAAAAACGTATTCATTGCCTCATAAATGAATTCCTGGCTCATTATTGTTAGATACAGCCACAGATACAGCCCTTCATACGTTTTAAACCACCTGCATCCTTCGGCTAACATGCATATCACATCGCCACACCTTTCATCCCTGCCCTTGTTTCGGTTCCTCGAGTCATTATGACCGGCGCATTGTCATCAGTTTATTAATTACCTTAGGCCTAACAGTTATTGTTATTCCACTGGGGATAAACTCATTGCAGAGGGACCCTGAACATAGCCCTTTCCTTAGCTCGCTAAGCGACTTTGACCTGCATATTTAAATATAAAAGTAATATAATAAAGGTAGGTATATTACAAAACTACTTATACAGTATTGTTTCCGCGGTGCTCAGGTCGCCATAACAAGTAATAGGAAACGCTTCTGATTCCTTTTTCGAAACCTGTTCTAACGGCGTTTTGTGGACATGACGTATATTGTAAGTAGTATGTATTACATTACAGAAGCCCGTAATATGTCAGATAAATAAGACACTTTTTATAATATATTTCGAACATTTCAGATAGTATCTTAGTCTATATTTTTATAAAAATGTTGTTTCATAATTTCTTTGTTTTCTCCGTTTGCGTTCCTATAGGTACCATTTTTTTGATTACGATATACAAGCATTGCAACTTATGCCGGGCAGAGCTAGTCTAATTTATAAAAATTAATATTTCTTTGTTCGTATTTTATGCGCTGCCATACCGTTCATCAGATTGCGCTAAAACTTGGTCAACTTTTAGGGTTATAGGCATAGTACAATCCCGGAAGCTACTGAAACGACATATACGGCAAATCAGTGCTACCTCACTACCGATAGAGATGCGTAACTACTGACATCTATACAAATAAATAAAATTGAATTGTCTGTTTGTAATGTCAAAATAACAGCAATTTACTACATGCATGTGAAAGTATATACGGTACATAACAAAAAAAAACATTAAAAAAACATTTAAAAAAATTGTCTGTCTGTCTGTTTGTTCCGGATAATTTCCGAAATGGCTGGACTTTCACTGGCTGATAGCTGATGTTATAAGGAGTAGCTTAGGCAACTTTTATTTTAGAAAAAATTAGGTTCCGCGCAAAAAGTTAAAACCCATGAAATCCTTAGTAGTCTAATATGAAACAAAAATATTTCTTACTAATTAATTAATTAATTTATTTATTTATTTCATTTATTTATTCTCCAATGTTAAAAATTTCTCTAACTCAATTACCTACATGATAAATTAATGGAATAAACCCTTTTCAATACTTAGAACTTAAAAAAAAAGGTAAGAACAGGATGCTTTCGGCTTCTACAACTTGGCTAATCAAAAATTTGCTTAATAATCAAGCTGCATATTATGCTACTCAGTGCCATGCTCATGGGGAGTAATACATATGTGTATGCGTAAAATTAGTTTTATTCAATACTTTAGTCCTTATTTAAAATTATATCTGTGCAGTAATTTTATATGTAATCAAAAACAGAGAATGGCTTATCTTATTTTCTGTATGCATTTTTCTTTTCTATAGTAATTGTAAACAAATAACAAAAATCTAGTCGCTACAAACAAATGCATAAAAATGAGCTTTATTATGGTTTATTGAAATAAAGTTTTGCAAGAACAATACTAACCTTTAGTTTTCCTATATTATGACTTAAAAACATAATCACATACGTGCCACATTGATAAAATATGCAGTAAATTTAAATTTTCTACTTTCTTTTTCCTCAGAATGACTTCTCCCGCTATAACAAAGTCACCAGACAATCAAAAGAGCAATAATAAGTCTCCAATACATTCAACATGGGAACGGCCACCATCAGCAACACAGTCACCTACAGCGTCCACTTCGGCCTCATCACCAGAGCGCCCGGAGGCATTCAGTTGGCTTCGAATCTTCAAACTTGCAGATCTCATGATGAAACAAGGATGTTAGACAACAAAATGTAAAAGAAATAAACAATAAAATTAATGTTCCATAAAATAAATTAAATGTAAACAAAGAAAAAGGAATGTTTGCGAACGTAAACATATCGCAATTCTCGTGACTCGTGAAACTATGGAGTTCAGCTTGTGGCGGTAATCTTGTAGAGGTCGTGAAGTATGGATCAATTATCAAGCAATAATATAAATCAAACTACCTAGCAATTAAATACGTCTCAAATGTTATTCAATAAGTAGTTAAATAGCATAGGTAATGTTAGAACGTAATCTGCAATATGTATGAAATATAACATATGTAAGAAATAGTGTGCAAATCCGTTATCTGGTAGTTTAAACATAGCGTAGAATAATTAAACAAATTATACATAGTACAATGTTGTAAAAGTGAATGATTATAGTGTTATTATTGCCGGTTAATATTATATTATCTCGTAAATGTTTATTTATTTATTTTATTTATTTATACACGTTATTGTACTAAAGGTACAAACGGCGGACTTAATGCCATGGTATGACATTTTCTACCAGCCAACCGGACAAATCAGATAGTACTGGTGTGTGTAGTAGTATATTAGAAGTTTACCTTCTCTTCAGAAATTATTTAAAAAGCCTAGTTACATAGGTAATAGCAACCTTGTCAAACATAGGTAGGTCGTAGCTGTAATAGTGAAATGAAGTGTTTGTGTTAGTTAGTTAGTTATAAAATATATAAATATTCCTTTTAATAAGTAATGCTATTTTATTCTATTTAACACACAGTCAGAGAACTCAATAAAATTTTGTTTTTGTTAACTATATTAAGTATTGTGCAGACCTAAAGTCATGAAAAGTTAATAAAATTGTTGTTTAAAAATCCATATTATGTAACTATTTGTTTTTCTTTTAATTGTTCTTTTAATTGTCTTTTTTCCTGGGAAAATGTCTATGCATACTCGCCTTGAGGGAGCAAAGAGGGACCTTATCCCTTAATGTCGGACACGCACTGATAAAATCGTCACGGGTCATGGTGTTCCACATTGGCCGTATAACATTTCTCTTCCCCCGCGAATCCACCTCGGCTGCAGGGGGCAGGAGGAGAGGACATCCTTCCGCCGCAATCCACCAAAATGCACGCCATCCGAGTTGGACTCGCAAAGGCCACTCCAAAGAGTATAGTAATATATAAGGAACAAGAAAGCCCTCTTACGTGTAAAACTGGTGCTCCTTGGAAAAAGCGCCACCTGATGATTGTTACGCTAACTATAATATTCGCATGTGTTTGTGTATATTCCAATTCACTCACACGAGAATACTCTGTGAATGTGTGCGTGTGTATATGTATAATGCTCGTTGCCCACCCTCACATTCAATATTCTATATTTTAATCATATATTACTATTTCCATTCCAATTTTCTACGAATGTAGAAAATAGAAATTACATTCTACATCCGTAAAAAATTGGAATGGAAATAGTAATAAATGAATATAATACATATTGGAATTTTTAAATGTTTAATAACACAAACCTTAAGAGTTACATTAAAGTTAACAATGAGGGCATCCACGACTTTTTCTGCCACCAGGGCGGCGCCACTAGAAAGTGAGGTATAATATTTGATAGCGGGGAGTATGAGATTTCATAGCGGGGAAGTTAATTTGTTCGGAAAATGTAAAAGTTATTGTTTCTTTCTGTACTATTAGCTATATTTTATATTAATAACATTAAAAATAAATAAACCAAACCACAGATATTCATAAAAGTAAAAAAAATAAAAAATAAAGTTAAAAGTGTGCAAAAAATTAAAGAGCTCAGTGGTTTGCTCTTTTGTTCTTTGTTTCGCATTGTTTTGTATATTAACATAATACTCTAGAAACTGATAAACTTTCATTAAAAAACAACTTCTCAATTAAATTATATTGTGTAACAAAAAACTTTTTCAGTGTCACCTAGCGACATCTGGTGAGCAGAAAATTATTAGCCCTCAATGGAATGGAACACGGTTAATAGTTTTACAGAAATAAAACAGTTATTTTCATAGAGATTTAAATATATTATTGACAGCTATTAGATACACAGAAATAAACTTGGGCACTCAATTTTAGATGATTATGGAGGCATCTAAGAACACACCGTTTTCAGCAACCCATTATTATTCGTAAAACATCTTCATTAAGTAAAACGACTCTAATAAATCACCATAAACTAAATATTTACAGTCTAGTAACACCACACCACAGTAATTATTTTACGAAATACGAAATAAACTAAATCGACATCAAACTTTTGAATTTGGCTTAGAAAAGAAAGAAAGAAAACAAAACAAACTCCATTCAATTTGAAAATGATTTGAAACATTCCCGTTTAAAATAATATCTAATTGATGAAAAATGAACTTAGAAACTTTTTCTTTTCTTAATTTCATAAATATGTAAATAATCTAGGTTATTTTTTTTTCGCAACAGTCACAGATACATTTATATGTTCGGTCAGAGCTTGTAGTACAGACTAATCATTTCAATCGGACATAAAAATAATCGGAACGTACCTATAATAATTAATACTTTATAAATCATGGATTAAACAACTTTTATTTGTTATGTATATTATAAAATATATAGTTTATAATTTACACGATAAGTAAAATAATTTTAATGGGCAGATGTAATGCGTAACATGGATCACTGTTTCATATCTTAAAATCTGCCATCTAGTGAATATTGAACTAACTAAACTGAAGAAATTATGACCCATATCATAAACATGAAGACGTTACTTTCTATGGCCAAATGCCTTACTATGGAACTGTACCCCCTGGGCCACTCAGAGCAGCCACCTAGGGCCGGCCCTTCTCCACGGGCCAACCACCTACTATTAAGATACGAGATATAGTTAAATATCATGACGCCCACTAGAGCTGGAGGCTAAGATCCACGTTGCGTTGTTGCGTCAGAAGAATAAGAGAATAATGAGGAGTTTTGGTTTGTCAGTTTTTTATTGTTTCGATTTGTTATTTGGAACACGCTCCTGCTCAACTCCTGTTTCATTTCCCTCTGACCCCACTTACGAGACCGATGGGACGATAAAATATTTTTTTTTCTAATTTATTTTTGATTTTGATTGTAATTAATTAATTTCAGATCAAATGTACTTAACAGTAAATTTGTTATTAGAGGAAAATTAAGAATCAAAGTACAAATAGTATGTATATAGAACATGACGTCTCAAGATACCTTACATCGTAAAATTTTACATAATCATGGATCAACGGAATTAGTTTCATCATCTTTTCAATCCATTCTTATAAACTACACAAGGAAGTCTTTTTTTATAGAATAAAGGTGACAAACGAGCACACAGTCCACCTAATGGTAAATGGATGCTGTGGCCCATAGACATCTTCATGTGGTGTCTTCGAGTGAATCAAAATAAAGATGCGTCGTCACCCCTGAGCCCCTGAGGACTAAGATGGAATGCCTCGTTTCCAGTAAAAAGGGTCTCCAGTTCTCTACACTGACCATACGAAACATAGCAACATTAAGCTGCTATTTTACGCTGGTATTCTGTGAGAGCGTGGTCGAGCCGACCCACTCGTGCCGCAGTCATAAAATAACTAAAACGTGGCTATTATATTGGTGTCCAAATCTAAAATTTAAACTATATTTAGTACGTTTGGACATAGTCAAAACTATATTATTGCCACGTATCACGTATGTACGTGTAAATTACCAATGTCTCTTAAAAATATTTTGGGTGTTTACTATACTTAATAGACTTTTAAAATCGGTGGACTAACTCGGAAAGTTTTTGAAACTAAATTTTTTTTATGCTTAAAGTTTTTATTATTAAATCTTTTTACAGAACTCTCCACCGACATCTATACAAAGTTTCATTTGTCTGAAACAATTTTCGAAACACTTTTCAGTCCGCCTCAGATTTAGATACCATTTCTATGGGTCGAACGCTGCTAGCGCATCTACCAGCTATGAAAACAGCCCTTTTCAGCTGATATTTTATTTTAAGAAACAAAAAGAAGTCGTACGGTGTCAAAACTTTTGAGGAAGGTGACTCAAAAGTTTAACCGGTGTGCTGTCCAAGAAGCGCGTGCGCGTTGTCGTGGAAACAGTAACCCGCAAAGTTGTAATGAACGTGTTCGGAATCTTTTTGCACACATCAGTGAATAGTGCCGACTGTACCAGCATTTGGTAGTATATCATTCGCCATTGATACTACTTTCTATTAAGTATATATTATTTTGGATTTTTTTATTTTATTTTAAAGGAATTGACAACAGATAATCCCGTGAAAAAACTGACGATCAAAATCTTCGCAGCGCTTCTCAATCACTTTACTTTGTTCATTTTGACAAAATGACTGATTCTTCGTTTCTGGATCGAACGGGAACTCGGTCGCCGGTGGAATGCTGCCTCTGTGTTATCGTTTAAATATTTATTTGATGTGGTTTTTAAAACATAAAATGAGGGGGAATTTTGTGAATTAAATGTCTGCGCATATAAACTATTTATGAAAACGACGAAAAAAGTGATACGATGATGGTATAAAAATACCTATACCAGCATCCATTACCTGTAATCTTTTTCGTTGTGCAGCACCCAACGCAAAACTATCCTCCTCATACTGTATTCGTATATTTACTTGTAAATATTTGAAAAAAAAATCAAAATTTTAAAAAAAAATATTTGGCTACTTAGGCCAGTGTCTTTTTAAGAAAGATGGTAAAGCCCTATTATAAAACTACAGACTTTCTGAGTCGCATCTACATGCTGTTTTCGAGAGTCATTACAGGTCGTCACGCATGCAGACTCGATGACTTCTCCTCCCAAACAAGCCTGTTTCCCAAAAGGCTTTATTACCATAGGATACATGCAAACCCTTCTTCAGGTTTTACATAAGACTGATAAATAGATACTGCCATTATGTTTCGCGTACATGTGGACTATGATAAGGCCTTCGATTCAATCAATTCAATCGAAAGTCTTCAGCGCTGCATGGGAAGATGTTTTCAAGCTACTAAACTGGAAAGGATACGATATTAATATCAATGGCGAATACATTACTCAACTTTGCTTTTCAGTTATGGCAGAATCAGTGGCGGATTTCCTAGCAGGTTGAGTAGGCTGGAGCCTAGGGCGGCAGATTTTAGGAGCGGCAAATTTGGGACCAATTTTTTTTGTGTTTTACAGAAATTAAAAAGATTCATATTTATATACCTAAATGTTATTAGGTCCACAAACAATTCAACATGTAATATGTTTCACCACTTAGATAAATGTTTCTACATTTTGCGTAATCGCGTTTGATTTTGGCGCGGGAACGAATGACATGACCATTCGCTAAGTCTGACCGAAATGACGAATTGACTACATGAGCGCGGCGCTCCCGAGAGAAGAAAATATAATCTCTTTTATTTTAGTTCTTTGATTAAAAAAAATTAGTGATGGGACAAAGCGACAGTGGAGCTGAGTATAAAAAGGCCAAAATGAAAAAAAGAAGAACAAGGATAGATTATCCGTAAAGCGATAAAATCGACAGCTTTTTTTAAAGTGGAAGTAGAAGTAGTGTTGAAAGACCAGGAACTTCAACAACATGCACTGCCATAACACAATCAGGAAAAGATGAAACAGATTTGAACTCTGCGGCTCAACAACAACAGTCATCTGTTGAACAATCTATACATACATACATAATACATAAACACTCACGCCTGTCAACCAGAGGGGTAGGCAGAGACTACGGACTTCCATTTGGCACGCTCCTGGCACACCTCTCTCGCCTCCTTTACATCCATATATCTACGCATACACGCTCGTCGGTTAAGGGTACTCCTAATCTGGCCCATTTTCAATATATCGCCAATTTGGTCGATAAATCTTCGTCTAGGGCGTCCCTTTCCGACTCTGCCGTTCACTTCTGCAGCATAAATCTACTTTAGAAAAAAACGGATATTTATGTTTTTTGATGAAGAGGCGGTAGAGGAATCTTCAATAAGTATAACAATTGAAGATGCGTCTCAGAATCAGAAGTTAAGTAATAACCTAGTGCAAGCAGCAGTAAATCTAAACAAAGATCCAGCTTTATGGAAAATCAACGAAACCGTAATGGAGATGGAGATTATCGCAAGGCATGGCTTCGATCAAAGCAAGCCTTGTGACTTCTCTAAAAGTAAAGAAATATATGCTGATCAGCGTCGTTTCTTCCCAGTAAGTATCTTCCAAAGAAAAATGAAAAATAATGATGTAAATGACCGAAATTGGCTGGTTTATTCTGTAGTAAAAGATCTGTAAATTACGGGCCCTGTTTGGCATTCGGTCCATCGGAGAATAAGACTCAGTTTGAGAACGAAGAATTTAATGACTTGAAAAATGCAGAATATATAGTTACTCAGCATGAAAACTCTGCCGTCATAAATCTAGTATCCTTAGTCTGAAAGTTAGAAGTGGGATTGATGGTCGACGCGACAATTTACTGCATGTCCAGATTGATGAAGAAATTACTTTTTGGAGAAACGTTCTGAGAAGTTCGTTGCCGTAGTGAAACGACTGTGTTCGAGAGGCCTCACTTTCAGGGGGGAAAATGAAAAGTTCGGTGATCTGCACAACGAAAATTATTGTATAATTTTGGAACTTTTAGCTGAATTCGATCTTTTTTTAGCCAGTCATATTGAACGATTTGGTAACCAAGAATCTGGAAGTTCTAATTATTTATCAAAAACCGTTTGCAATGAGTTTATTCTCTTGATGGATCATAAAGTTTTAAAACAGATTGGAGACGAGATAAGAAGGGCGAAATATTTTTCCTTATCATCGATTCAACACAGATATAGCACATGTGGACCCACTTACATTTTAGAACTTACGCTTTGGAAACAGACGAAACCTGTGAAAGATTTTGTTCTCATTGGGGTATAATGCTGAAGAAGTGTTTTCTGCCATTATTTTGGAACTCAAAACACTGGTCATAAATATTGACAATCATATGAAGACTGTCGTGGACAATCATATGATAATGTCGCGAACATGTCTGGTGTGTACAATGGCTTACTACTGGCTAAAATTCAAAGCCAAGCACCTTTTGCTTTCTTCGTTCCTTGCTCTGCCCACTCTTTAAATTTAGCAACTGCGCCTGCTGAATTTTGCACGGAAGCTTGTCGCTTCTTCATGTTGCTTCAAAAAATCTACGTATTTTTTGTAAGTTCAACACAATACTGGCAAAAATTATTGACTGAAATAGGGAAAGGGAAAACGCTAAAGAGAATAAATCTGACACGTTGGTCAGCTAAATAGGATGCAGGTAGAAGTTTAAGAAATTCTTGGCATGAAGTCCTTAAAACTTTGTAATCAATCGAGAATGATTGTACCAAAAAGCCTGTAACGCAAAACGAAGCGACGGGAATACTTTTGAATTTAGAATAACTTGGTAATTTTGTGGATTGTTTTTTTGTAAAGAATAAACAAAGTGAATGTATACATTCAAGCTTCTACCGCACGTTTGATCACTCTCCTTGCAAGTTTTTCGTAACTGAACGAGACAATTTTAAGTATTTCGACAATTTCGGAATTTAAGCGTACTGCTTCGAAGCAGTATACAAAAGGTGGGGGTAAAAAGACAACCGAAAAGGAAAAAAAATGATGAAACACCCGATAAAGAAATACTTTCAGGGTTAACACATATATCATCCTCATTGATAGACTCGTATCGGAATTTAAAAAAACGGCAGGAGGCTTACAACAGGTTTAATGAAAAGTTTTCATTTCTGACCAAAATGAGTGGATTGTCATCATCAACCCTTACGGGAAAAGCCCTTTTCTTGGAAGAAATGTATTAGAGAGAGACTTAGTTCAAGACTGCCACCATTCATTCATTTTCAATGCCACCTTTCTTCTGAAAGAATTTTGAGAAACCATATTCTGGATTACTGAAAAGTCTATCTTCGTTCCTGCAACAGAATTTGCAAAACGTTTATCCAAAATTTATATAATTAATAGCAGTTGGCATAGTTCTACAGAGGTAGAACTATGCGAACTGCTATTAATTATCCTCCTAACCCGAACAATCTGATCTGTTTAGGAGGATAATTAATTGAATCTGACAGATTGTTCGGGTGAGGAGGCTTTTCTTGCTTAAATCGGGTGAAAAATTATCTAAGATTTACCTTAAGCCAAGAAAAACTAAACGCCTTAGCTCTTTTGTGCATAGACTCAGAACTAATGAACAAGATTTCATAGGACGATATAATTGATGATTACGAATAGGAAATCGCGCAAAAAGGTATTACTTATTATTATGAATTATTGTTTTTAAACTGTAAGTAAGCGCAATAAAAATTATTTAATTGCGCTTTTTTCCGAATGTACATAATTCTATAAGTAGTATTAAGGCATGCCTTACCCCGCCTTATTAATAGTATATGATTGAGCCTTTATTAGATCAGAAATATAGCCCAAAACTATTTCTTGTGCAATCTTAACAAAACCATTGGATTGTAAAAATAATCCAGGAACTGGCACATTAATCTAGTTCACAATCATAATAATTACGGGAAAAAGGTGGAGTAATTAGGACGATAGTGCACAAATCATAAACCTACAATTTCATTGACAAAAAAAATATAATAAATATGATTGTGAACTAGGGTATCGAATTGTAGAGGTCGGTAGGAGCGGCAAAATTTCAATAGCCTACTGGCGGCAAATGTGTAAATCCGTCACTGGGCAGAATCCATGGAGGGCCTTAGCACTATGCTCAACGACTTTGGTAGTGTTTCTCAAAGGGTAGATCTTAAGATGAACATGGCCAATGCACAAATCATGTCTAACGTCCGTCTTACACCTATACCGGTAGATGATGTATGTGTACCCGGGACTAAATGTCCGATTAGGTATAATTTCGACCAAGAAGTCAAACGACGAATCAAACTCGGCCGGGCTGCCTTCGAAAAACAGCGACACAACTTCTTGTCTATTTTGTGATGTTGGTGCTGTTAGCCTATGCGGCTCTTACAGCTTCATCTGACAGGCCTGAAAAACCGCGAACTATTTAAAAAAGGGAAAGGCAATGATGATGAGGATGAGGATGATGATAGTTTATGATTTGGTATTGTTACCGATCATCTCTTGAGGTTTTTGAGCTATCTAACCGCTGTCCGGGTGGGGGTGTGCGTATCCCCGCCTCTGATTGCTCAGCTCGTGTCGGACGATGTTCTGAGCGGTGAGAACCGCCTCGTTACGCCCAGGTACGGAGAATCCGCGCGACGTTTGGTATCGGAACGTAGTTGGCTGCGTTTGCCACTAGCAGGTTTGGATGGGTTTTGGCGCTATCAAAGTAGCGCTCACATCTCCTTGAGCAACTTCTTGTCCGATATTCCTCGGAGCCATAAGACGAAAGTGTACCATTATCGTATCGTATTGCCAGTTTGCCAGTGATATTTTACGGAACCAAAACGTGATCCTTCACTGCTAGCCGTATGAAGAAGCTCAAAGTCACTCAGCGTGCGATGAATGCGCTATTGCTCGGAATTTCTCTGTGGGATAAAATCCGTAATGAGAATATCCGCAGAAGAACAAGAGTAACTAACACAGCCCAACGGATCATCGAAAATACTACAACCGATGGAGAAGAATGGTTCCTGAGTAGTAGCCTCGTACCGGCAAGCGCAGTGTTGGGCGACACCCCACTAGATAGAGTGACGACGTAATGAAACACGCAGGTAGACGATGGATGCAGGTGGCTCAGGACTGTACTTAGGGCATCCATCATCTATAGGGGAGGCCTATGTTCAGCAGTGGTCTCGTGGATATAGTGATAGTGAAAGTGGTAGTGTTCTATGGTAGCCAGCATCTCATAAATAAAACCTTTATCGCAAAACTTTCTGCGTGGTTTCTTTTTTTCTAATATTTATAGATTATGTAGTATGAAGATTTGTTACATTTGTCTTTATTTCCGAAGTGTCAAAGGCATATTTTATGGTTAATAATTAGGATCTAATAGTAGTAAAATATGGTTAATCCGAACGGAAGAGATTCATGTCCAGCAGTGAAATTTGACGAACTGATATAGATGGAGACTAGTAAAACATAGTTTGGAAAATCCAAAAGTGCACGCCTCATGAGCGTTTCATTTATTTTGATGAAAAAAATAAATTATCAAAATAAATCGATTACATAAAGTATAAAATCGATATAAGATATGGTACATTTGTCCTTTGTAAAGGGCTAAAAAAAAATATGAAAGCCCCTTTAAATTTTTCATAGCAATAGAACTTATAAAAGTTGAAAATCATTTTATTAACAAACTACACGTACCAGTCTATTCTTCTTTTTTTATTTATTTTTTATAGAATAAGGGTGACAAACGAGCACACAGTCCACATGATGGTAAGTGGCCCATAGACATCTACATCTATCTTCGTTTGCGAATTTAAATGCAGATGCATTGTCAGCCGTGAGGACTAAGATAGAATGCCTCTTTTCCAGTAGAAAGGGTCTCCGGTTCTCTACACACACCATACGAAACACAGCAGTATTAAGCTGCTGTTCCACGCTGTTATTCTGTGAGAGCGTGGTCCTTCCCCGGTCGAGCCGATCCATTCGTGCTACAACTATACTATTAATATAGCTGCAGCATGACTCTACCACGTAAAACGTACTCATATGAAATAGGGAACCAGTTGATGTATTTCTGAAGCTAATATAAAAAACCCTATCTCGATACGTCAATTTTTTCGGGAGTTATCGTGACGATTATCGTATAAGTGCAATATGGTTATGATAGAGGCATTTTAAGAACACAAAATTGTTTGACCTTGACGTGTCGAGAATAGAGCACTACCTAATAACGCTTCGCGTCTAGAGGCGTGCAATAATATAATGTTAGCTTGAAGGATATTCTGACGAAATTTTATTGAATAATAATAGAATTATGTACTGCATGAATTGTTGTTATTTTAATTTACTTGGTTACATACTCACCTATTTTTTTTATTTTCTATTGTTTTCCTTTCAAGAAAAAAGGTTTACAGCACTTTTTTTCAGGAATTAATTTATTACAGTAGGTAGCGGCACGAAAGTCTAGCGGTGACCGTTATTGCGCATAAATAAAAAATAAGGTATCATGAGGTAGTAAGAGGGTAGCGGGGCGGGTGTGAGTCGTTAGCACGAGCGATAATTGGCTCCCCAGTCACTTTCGTGCAATTCAATTCGTGCGCAAGAGTATCCATGCGCAGTTGTGCCCTCCACGTTTCGTTCAGCGCTAGACTTACGTGCCACGACTTGTAGTTGTGTTGATACCAGCTTGTGAATTGCCTTCATACGTAAAGTTGATAATTGTGCAAATGTAATTTAAAAAAAAATTATAAAGAAGGAAACCAATCAAAAGGTTTATTCCACTTTTTCCCACCAAATGTCTCACTGGTGGGACAAAGTGGACTTTTTTAAATGTGTTCGTCTACTTTTCCCCATTAATCGTTTCTTGGTGGGACAAATTACACTGTTATAATAAACCACGTCCACTTTTCCCCACTAGGCCTGACAAGCTCAAAAAATAGGGGTAAGGTAATAATAATTCGTATAGAGCTAAAAATTGGTACAAATGTTAGGAATACCATTACAAATAAAATGTGAAAAGTCCCCATAGATACTACATCTGCAAAAAGAAAATTCAAGGTCAAAGTACGCAAATATGGCTTTTTTGCATTTTCAGCTAAACGGTAAGTTTTATCATAAAGATCTTACCCTAAGAATCTATTTTTCTGAGATATAGCGATTCAAAAAGTGGAAAAAGTTTCGACGCCACCTGTGTGGCTCGTTTTTTTTTAACGTGGTTTCCCCGGTAGACCTATTCCACGATCTATTATGGTCCTGTTTAATTAAAAAATATTGTATCAAAAAAAAATACTATTGGAAATTATGAAAGCGGTGTAAATTATGAGTAATTGGGGAAAACTATCGTCTGATTGATAATTTTCTAATGGAACTTCAAGTGTTATAACTCCTTTTTCTTCTTCTTTTTCTTTTTCTTCCTCTTCCTGTTGGATACATGTGAATTGTTCTAAGAGCGATGCATCAGATGTATCCTCCCTGATATCATTAGAATCCTCTTCTAATGGCGATTCAACATTGGAGCACGATTGGCCTTGACAACTGGAACATGCTAATGAACACAACAATCCAACTTTTTAGCAGCCGCATTTAGTATTACCTACACACCTTTTTTCAATTGCAAAAAATTGTATTGAGGAGTTTTTCCGGTGCAGGTAAGAGTAAAGTCTGAATTGGTTCCAATGTATTGTCAATGAACATCTAACCTCAGTCTTCTGGGTCTAGTTTATTACCAAGCCAAACTTGAACTTGATAATATATCCGAAATAGATGTTGATGAGCAGAAGCAGAGGTTGGGTGAAGACAAGCTAATTGCACTCGTTTTTTGTTATAAGTATTTCTTATAAAAGGAAAGTATCGAAACTTATTTAAGCAGGTAACTTTTTTTGGAGCTTCGTATACAGAAAGAAGGAAGCAAATTCCTTCAGTGATTACAGATTGTGGAGTAGAGTTACTCTCTTTAAAAATTTCAACACAATTAACTATATCTTGTTTCTCAAACAATTTCTAAACTTTTATTTTACCCCTTCGCAGCCAGTTATTGCGTGTGAAAATAGTACACATGTGATTTTGGCATTTCGAAAAAGCAGGTAAACTTTTGGATGAATATATTTCCGATTGATGTTGAGCCAATATTTATTTTTACATGCATATTATGAAAAACACAATTTTGACCTTGAATTTTTTTTTGCAGATATAGGAACGATGGCGACTTTTCACATTTCATTTATAATAGTATCCCTAACATTCGTACCTATTTTTAGCTCTATGCGAATTATTATAATCTTACACCTATTTTTTGAGCTAACTTGACCGGACTAAAATATTCCGTGATTTATACTTCTTGGCATGTATATCGTTGTATATTTGTCTTTTTAAGAGGTCATATTATGAAACATCTGGTAAGTAAATCTTTTATTAACGTTGTCTGTGATTTCTGTAGATAACTCCAAAAAATGTTATAAACAATATGTAAATCTATGACTTATATTGATTACAATTATTTAATTTTGAATATTTTTTTTTTCTTTGCTTGAAAAACACATCAAGATCCTAGAATTTGCTTATACCAGCCCTAGTGGAGAAAAGTGGACGAGGTTTATTATAACAGTGTAATTTGTCCCACCAAGCAACGATTAGTGGGGAAAAGTAGACGAACACATTTTAAAGAGTCCACTTTGTCCCACCAGTGGGACATTTGGTGGGAAAAAGTGGAATAAACCAATCAAAATACAGTCCAAACAAAAATATTCCATTTTAAACTTCCCACTCTAAGATCTTAAGTGAAGATTGAAGACGCTCTTAAACCAGGGACGCCCAATTCGATTCATAATGCATAAGAATGAAGACTCAATCAATCACTGGTAGTGTATACAGAAAGAGAACCGACATGGTGCCCGTGGTAGAGCCATGTTGCAGCTATATTATGGTTGTAGCATGAATAGGTCGGCTCGACAGGACTGTTGAGGGGATCATTCACACACAAACCTTGGAGATGCGCACGCCGCCCAGCGGCTCGCTTTGAAAAAATGCTGTATCGGCCGTGTCAGAGACCTCACAGTGGCCAGTAGGTATGTCGGCACGTGTCGTTTAGTTCAGATGCAAATAACATTTTTAGAAATATTAAATTTAGTTAGTTACCTGATTAGAAACGCTAAAATCCCATTCATAGTACACCTATAAGTCCCTGAAAGGATCAACGGGTTGTTTGTTACATACTGTATAAATTGTTTAAGCCACTGTGATTGTTTAAATCTGTATTACTTAACTTTTATTTGTTAATAAAAGATCATTTATGAAACCCACATTTCCCTTCTTACACAAATCATTGATAATATTTTAAATTTGTTCATAAATAAAAAATAATAGTTAAAATAATACCTAGAAAGCGTACACTCTGGCCCCACCCTTTGCCGTCAGCTATTAATTACGGGCTCGCAGAATTCGTTATGTAATAAGCAAATAACACAGAAGAAATTGCAAATGGCTACATACAATGCGTGTTTTTTGACATTCATGAACATCCCACGAAAACGAACGCGTGATGAATATGTAACTTGTGCGAAGCACCAAAAGTAATTTATTCATGTCCAGGGTGCGTATACTAACACTGCGCGATGCGTGTGTGACTAGAAAATATCAATGTAGGTGTTCTATTAAAAGTTCCCACGCTCAAGGACTACAGTCTCAAATTATTTCTAACAGAAACGTCAAGACTGTGTTGTGTAAGTATAACCCACTACCTATTGGATAAAAAATATTTTAGGTAGTTTAAAGTTGTTTCGTTATATTATCTATCTACGTTCTCGCAATTTGTCAGGGCTTGTACTTTTTAGCCAGCCTAGTAGTTGCTCTAAAAGAGCTACAAGCAAAATCTTAGCATAAGCGTGGACGAAAATTAAGTTGAGGAAATCGGGAAAATAATAAAAACACTTTGTGTAATATTTTTTTTAATAGTATTGGTAGGTAGGAGGTACATAACACGCAGGAGTCTGGGTTTTTTGGATAAGGGAAGTAAAGATACAATACTATTTTCAATATGTACAAAATATACAGTTAATTCTAGATCCTAGCATTTTAGACTTATAGTAGAAATATGATCACAATATTTTTATATACTTACGCTCTGCTACAACTAAAATCAAGGTAAGCGGCAATGTGCGGACGCGGCTGATGCGATATTACAGTCTAGCGCTCACTTTCACTTTTGCTGCACACTTGAGATCAAATGTTAATTTTACAAATATTTAAACTCTATCAACTCGCACACCGGCATCAGCCGCCTCCGCTAAACGTACCGCTGTACAATGTCATTCCGTTCACAAGTTGTTTCTAACACGACCTGCGAAGAGAATGACATTGCCCAATCTTAACGTTCAACTTTACGGTGTCTCTATCCAAACTATTCAAGACACGCTAATATATTCTAACTCCCAGTTTCGAGAATAGTTAAAAACAAAACTATATTATACTTCTCACATTCCTAATTAGATAAAACTATTAAGTCTGCATTCACATACGGCATAACTCTTAACTCCATTAAAGAAATTAAACAAATCAGTATAAATTTTCATGATTATGATCATACGACATAAAAATTTTAAGAAAATATTTAAATGTGATCAATAATTGACATGTGATACAGCGTAATATAATATACGAATGTAGATTAATTATGAGACAGTTCATGGTCTACAACCACGATACGACAATCTGCGCCTGTCTGTGACTGTCTCTATAAATAAGCACATTCCTATTCACAAAAAATATATAAAACGATATCGTAATGTGATTGCGATAAATATATTTTATAGAATTTGTTATTTATGCACTGTCTATCTCGTACTTTGTTTGCAAGTTAAAAGTCTATATTGAAACGCTATCATCTGTGAAGATTTATTTACACCGTGTTCCTTTATAAGGAATCCAAATAAGAATAAATATAGTGTACACTTGGGAATCCATATCCATTTTAGTAGTAAAATTATGTTAAAATTAATGGACGAAGTGACGAGTTCGTTAGTGCTCTTTCTAAGTCGAGAACTGTTTGCGACGGAAACATGACAAACAATATCATATTTATACACCTATAGTATTAATTCCTAAAAAGAATAATGTACATAATGTTACCTGTGCTGTTATTTTCTATATCGTACATATAAAATTACAATACATAAAATATTTTGTACTTTGCTTCGCGCACGACCCGTTCGTCGTACATTTATCTAACTATACAATGCTAGATGCTGATGAATATTATCGCATGGAAGCCAGATTAGCCCATTGTTAACGCATGTGAACAATTTGGATTTGCGCTGTATGGTAGTTATTGATGCAGACAATTGAATCAGTATGAGAAGTACAATATTGTTAGTTTATGCATTTCTTTACACGTTAAAAAGACAGTACAAGGACAGTTACTAAATCAAACAATTAGTAGGTACGCTGTTGTCACTGTGGAAAAGTCTGGCTAATAAAACAGGTTGCGTTAGTGATAAATGAATACGAGAGAATTATTCAAAGCGGCGTCGCCATTCTTTTGAATTAAGTCTAAGTTAAAAAAAAACTGCGTACAAGGCGGTCAGCACTGAAATAAATAGTGCAATTAGTGATATTATATGTATATAAAATGAATCCGTGCAATTAGTAGGGTAAGTTATGTAAAAACGTGTTATATCTTGCGATAATGTTTTGTTAGAAATTTGAAATTTGAGTTAAAAATCTCGTCGTATCTGTATCATCTGTACAAAGAATTTCAATAAACAAACTGCTACAACGTGTCTTCAGAATGATTCCAGCACTCGCATTACTAAATAAACGCTTATGTTATCATTATAGCGGATTATTGTAATTCAATTTTCCAGAGGTCGACGCCGCCGCGTCTCATTTCACACACGCATTGCAATTCACACTCCGTAAGACTACCTAAAAGTCTACTTTAAAAAGTCAGAATCACAGTTTATTTTCCACGTGTATTTTCCTTATTGGATAACATATCTCTTAGCTATCGTAGTTTTTTACAAATTAACAGTTATCATTCGACCCAGTTATCGTTTCCGTTACCTACCGTAATGACCTAAGTAATATAAATCGACTTTTAGTTATGCATAGATTCAGTATTTACACAATTTAAATTATTTTAGACCTAAAGGCTTAAAACAAAATAACAATTTACACTAACAATTAAAAATGCTCGATAGATTGCCACTCATCTAATCGGAACCCAAAATTAAATATATTTTCCATTTACTGACTTTGCTTTTACCGTACTTTTATAAATTTTAAACTCCGAATAGGGCCGAACCCAGCCGACCATAACAAAAGTATTTTACAAAGCTATAACCTTACGTCTAACACTTAAATAAGTGACGCGGGCGCGGCTTACACATTACGTGAACTATACAAACGGGCCTCCCACAGGCGCCACACTACGCGATAACAATAAATATTCTAAACGATACATCACTACGCGAGCGTTTCGTCTCGCAGAGGTATTCCGACGCAATTCCTAACGAATCAATCATTCGGCTTCAAATCAAACGTTTCCACAGCGGCCGCTTACCAGGTCGATAAACTAACGTAACAAATAAAACGAACTTTCACAACCTGGCCGTATTTACAATGCGTTATTAAAGTAGTCGTCTAAATGTCTTTATAGGCAAACATGAGGTCACATCCTGGTATTGAGTGTCATAGTCCATGGTTGTTTATTTTTGGGTATTTTCCGAGATAGCACTTAGACAGTTGAAGTGGGGTTTGTTCATAAGTGAGGTAAGTTTGTGTCCGGGCGGCACCGGGCCGCTGGTCTCATACGGTGGCGATAACGATGAGTAAGTGGGCGATGTCAGCCACACGGTGCATTAGGTCTGGTGCGATGCGGTTCAGATTCTCGTTGGCGAAATCGCACGACGGGAAGATGTGTACGGTATATACGGCCTGTAACAACATGCAAGCTAATTAATAATCACCCTTTATTTTAGTCGGTTAATAACGATATTGTAACGAAATGAATAAGGAGTTTGATAAGTTATAGTGAACACGTGAATTCGTCAAATTTACCCGACCGCCTCAGAAATAGATAGAAATTCTTAGAAAATATGTATCAGGTACGTTGCGGATATTTGCATTCGCAAATGCGGAACTTCCGCATCCACTTTCGCATTCGCAATAATAATCGCGAAGCTTTTGTAGATGCGGATATTGTATGCAGTTATGTATATCTGTTTCTTTGCGAACTCTATAGCCTAAACGGCAAACTGATTTTGAGGGGCAAGGAGTCAAGGTAGCGCCGTTTATTATTTAGTTCATGAGATCGCGTGGTTACCTGATGGTGTCCGGGCGGCGCGACGTTGACGATGCCGGCGGCCTGCTTGCGCTGCAGGTAGGTGATGAAGCCGCTGGTGAGGTTGTTGGACTGCTGCAGCACGTCCATGTGGTCGCGCCCGCACGGCAGCGCCAGCAGGATGCAGTGCTCGCTCTCCAGCTGCGCACACAACACTTTATAACTATACACATAAACACATCGGACACTTTAGAACGTCACTTTGGTTGTTGTTAAATTGGTTGGTTATATTTATGAGTTAGAGTTGGGTTTGGCACCAACTAACCACGGATTCTAAAATAACTTAGCATTATGTTAGTTGAAAGTTGAATAAAAGTCTGATGCTAATTCGTGACGACAAATTAATAAGTTATTAGCCAAAATAGGCGAACATTAACCATAATATAGACAGGAAAAAATAATAAAATGATGATCCAGTAAAAATGTTGGAAATCTAATGCCTTCGTGACCTGACATCAAAGTTGCAGACCTTGGTTTCAATCAATTCTTGAGCAGAAATCTATATTTATGATAAAATAAAAATCCTAGTTTTTAGATGTGGATGTATCCTAATTGTCCCTATATGTTTAACACTACATCTGAGTAAATTTTTATAGTATAAGTCAGGCTGGTGCAACTTCCATAGTAAAAATTATACGTACGAGATTGGTCAAATTTTAATGACGGTTATCTCTTCTTTCTGCTTTTCGTAATATGTCTATTAACGACATTGTCAAATCAAATAGGTTCAAATGTCAAATCAAACAATTACATTTGTATAATTTTATTTATTAAGATTGCTTTAAATTTTGTTATAGAAGCCGTTGTTCATTTACAGAATTGTTAAAAAAATAAATATACATTATAAAACTGGCCAATTAAATAGTGCAAGTAGCGGAAAAAATAATAACAAGAAAAGGCTATTCGTAGCAATATTTCCCTTAGATGATGAAAGGTTTGTGGTGATTTCAACTTTAATTGTAATATGATATTTAACGCGAGTACATTTATGGACTAGCCATCTATGTAGGACAGATTTTTATAGTGTACGATTGTGTGCACAAATACAAACAGACTATTTCCTAAATCTGATAGTTCGATTTGATGGCAATCCGAAACGAACTATACTTAGAAACTACATTATCAATTGTGATTGCTAACATTCTATTTGATGAATAAAAATGTGATTTTATTTATATTATTTTTTCAGATGCAAGCAATGGGTGAAATAGCTGGCACATGTACCAATTGAAAAGATTCACATGTTAAAACATATTTGTGGCAAACATTGCAAATCCGAGGATTTTGAACCCAACTAAAATGAACTGTTATTTCATCAGTGTACTTAATTTAAACTTCCACTATTATGTGTATGTTAATTAGGTTTCATTTACATGTAGCAAAAGATAATATCCCTCTAAAGTCACATTTTGGTAAGAATTCGATTATATAACTAAACTCAAAGTTATTCGTAAATACGTGGTTATACATTTTTTTTTATAGATTCATCTACAAACTTTAGCTATAATGAGCACTCATTTTGAAAGCGACAATTAGTAAACAATCTCTGCGAGTAGTATGTACATAGGTACCTCTGTGAAGAAGCCTAGCGATTTGTAAATAGTATTTGTTACACTTAAAAGGAATTTAATCCAATTAGTGTTAAAAAACCCAATATTTTTACCCTTTAAAAAGAACTAATGTTGAATGAAAACAAGCATCCAGACGCAGACTATTTATTTTACAGCAAAGCAACGCTTGTTCAGTGCGGGAACGAAGCCTCGGTCCTGCAATGCCGCAGCCAAACGCTTAGCCACTGCGCTACGTAATGTTTAATTAATTATTAGTATAATAGTGCGTTATTTATTTTATATTTTCTTTATACATATTTTTGTACCTAATAATTGTAGAGATATAATTACAAATTGCTGTGTGTAAAATACATTGATTTCTTATCCTAATGGGCATTTTTACTCAATCCCCATGTTAAAAAAAATTATTTCTCAGAAATTATTCAGTATAGGGATCTAACTTTTATTAAAAAATATCGATAAACAATATATCGATAAAAGTTATATCGATAAAATTATTCGAGGATAGACATTTACAGCACTATTATAATTCGCCTATGTTGTCAGCAATGTTTGTCAAAAATTAAATGTCATGTCTTGATGTTGGTAGAGTAGTTTGGCGCAATGTCATACATTTACTTTTTCTTAGGAAGTCCCGCCTCTTAAACGTAGTGATTATATTCTCTTTGGTATAAGTATTGACGCATGGTCTAGTGATCAGAATACTTAATTGCAATGTTTTGCTCGTACTAGTATGTACGAGCCAACTTAAAACAAGTAATTATTTTTCGCGACTAGTTGAGAAAAGTGACCTTAGACTCCTTAGACCTAATGGCAAGTGGCTACTGATATGGCGTTATCACCACTAAGGTTGAAATGCTTCACAACCCTGTAATTATACTGACTGTCTATACCCTGCCGGCCGGAACATTGCAGTACACTGCTGCTAGGCAGCAAAAGGGGTGGTATCTACCAGACAGAATCCTAGGCAAAAAAGGAGTTCTACACCTAACAGGCTATGTTGAGATTGCTCGGAATGTGTCGAGATTGTTTCATATCTCTGACATTGCTGCGTACGTGTCGCTCTTTCCACACACTACACTTCAGCAATTATCCCAGTTTGTTTTGGGTATTATCGTATAAGCGTTGCTTAAATCTACTATTGCACAATCGATAGGTTCCGGCGGCGTGATGGTGAGTGGTTATAGAGAAGTGTGCGGTGTGCGGTGGCGATACCTTCATCTTGCGGTGCACCTGGTCGAGCTGCGCGGGCTCGAGGCGCATGCGCTGCGCGATGCGCAGCAGCGGCGTGCAGCCGTCGGTGAGCGTGTCGCCCGCCACGCCCGGGTTGCCGCCCACGAAGTGCATCTGCACCGCCGCCGCGTCGTTCTTCAGCGCCAGCAGCCCCTGCCACAGCACCGGGTACCGCTGCCGGACACAATTTCACCTTCTAACTCATGCTCTAAATCTTACATATTATGTTGAATATGTTTCTAGCCAACACTGTGATTTTAAAAAATTTTGGTGATAGACTGTAAGCATGGCTTCGCCAACAATTAAGTTTATATTTGAACAATTGTTTAAGTTATTGAAAATATTTTTTTTTAATGTGACAAACAAGCTAACAGTCTACCTAATTTTAAGCCCATAGACCCCCGAAAAGAGTGAAATGGACGATGTGGTCGAGATCGTACAGGGGAACACATCGTAATGGGAAGCAGTATAAAGTTGTGGCGGCGCTGTCGTCGCGCCACAAGCGAAATACATCGTAGCCTAAATCGCGCTATCAAAGTTCCGAATTAAAACAGTATATATACAATAGCTCCGAACTACCACTCGGGCGTTGGCCTCCCAGGCCGATCACCTTGCCCGGCGGGAGATCTCCCCTTTTCCTTCCACCCGCCACAGTGGTGACCAACCGACGTGATATGAACTCGCAACCAACAGCCTTCGGAAAACTACCTTCAAATCCTCGTCATCGTTCTCAGTACCCCATTCATTCGCTCCGAGCAAATATTCAGTCTTCACATCCTGCAAGCCATCTAGCTTTACAAAGGTTCATCGCAGCACTATAATAATGCTTCCTGTTCCTTCAAGCTACTCTCTGCGCTTACAGTGTTCGGCACGGCTCTGAGCCTTACTGCTCGCCTCTGCTTCACGGCACTCTCGCAGATTACTTGAATTCCTCTCGACTCACCGCAGACTACAAGGCAATTCCCCTGGCACTTGCACATTCGTCGACATCAAGACTGCACTATCGACCTCCGGTCTGAGCAGGGGGGTGATGTGGCGGCGCTGTCGTCGCGCCACAAGCGAAATACATCGAAGCCTAAATCGCGCTATCAAAGTTCCGAATTAAAACAGTATATATACAATAGCTCGAACTACCACTCGGGCGTTGGCCCTCCCGGGCAGAACACCTTGCCCGGCGGGAGATCTCCTTTCCTTCCACCCGCCACAAAGTGTAATAATAGATCCCATTTTAATACTATAATTGTATGTATTAGTTGTGATATTAATCAATTCAAAATGTGTCGTATTAAGAATAAACGACAGACGATCTGTTTGAAAATGTAACCACATCACATTATCAAACCGGTTTTCCCTATAATTGGTCCTTCGAAACAATTTGTACTTTATTATAGACAATCATCCATTACGCATATTCAAGAATTTGCGTACGTACGTACGTACATGTGTGCAAATACTAACTTTGAGCAGCATTTACAAACGACACCGTCTACGAGAACATAATGGCTCAGGACTCTATAGTTGGTTTACGTTACCTTCTCGTCCTGAGCAGAATTTGTACTGTATCGCATATTTCACCGCGTGCGTTTACTTCGATATAATTATATGCGTGTGTGTGCGTGTATTGACCCTGAGCAGCATCTGCAGCGAGTCGGCCTCGCGCGGCACCTGCGAGGCGTGCGGCGGGCCGGGCGCGGCGGGCGGCGGCAGCGCGGCGGCCATGTGCGTGTGTGCGTGTGTACGTGTGCGTGCGCGTGTGTACTGACCCTGAGCAGCATCTGCAGCGAGTCGGCCTCGCGCGGCACCTGCGAGGCGTGCGGCGGGCCGGGCGCGGCGGGCGGCGGCAGCGCGGCGGCCATGTGCGTGTGTGTGCGTGTACGTGTGCGTGCGTGTGTACTGACCCTGAGCAGCATCTGCGGCGAGTCGGCCTCGCGCGGCACCTGCGAGGCGTGCGGCGGGCCGGGCGCGGCGGGCGGCGGCAGCGCGGCGGCCATGTGCGTGTGTGCGTGTGTACGTGTGTACGTGTGCGTGCGCGTGTGTACTGACCCTGAGCAGCATCTGCAGCGAGTCGGCCTCGCGCGGCACCTGCGAGGCGTGCGGCGGGCTGGGCGCGGCGGGCGGCGGCGCAGCGGCCATGTGCGTGTGTGCGTGTGTACGTGTGCGTGCGCGTGTACTGACCCTGAGCAGCATCTGCAGCGAGTCGGCCTCGCGCGGCACCTGCGAGGCGTGCGGCGGGCCGGGCGCGGCGGGCGGCGGCAGCGCGGCGGCCATGTGCGTGTGTGCGTGTGTACGTGTGCGTGCGCGTGTGTACTGACCCTGAGCAGCATCTGCAGCGAGTCGGCCTCGCGCGGCACCTGCGAGGCGTGCGGCGGGCCGGGCGCGGCGGGCGGCGGCAGCGCGGCGGCCATGTGCGTGTGTGCGTGTGTACGTGTGCGTGCGCGTGTGTACTGACCCTGAGCAGCATCTGCAGCGAGTCGGCCTCGCGCGGCACCTGCGAGGCGTGCGGCGGGCCGGGCGCGGCGGGCGGCGGCAGCGCGGCGGCCAGGCGCGCACCGTGCGCTGCCGGCGCGCGGTACCCGCTATCGCACACTACGCAAAACACATTATTATTAGTATCGCCATCGCTACCATCGCCACCAATGTCACCAACGTCACCATCGTCACCATCGTCACCACCGTCACCATCACCAATACCGACATCTTTTGGAAAATACATTTTAGCCTGACTTCTTTCGCGTGGAACTTAAAAGAAATTTTCATTTATAATTCATCTAAAATGCCATCCATTACAACCTTCAAAAGTCCACTGCTGAATATAGGCCTCCCATGTCTTCGAAATAGTTTTAATTTTTCACACATCATGCGGTTTTTCTAACGATGGCCGAATACATCATACAATCAGTATGACAAATTGCCATTATCTATTTTAGTAGTGCCAGCGGGGAACTCTGCTCTAATATTATGAAGTTTAAGTGAATCTTCTGAAGTACCACAGTTGTACATTTCATCATCTTCATCATAATCACAGTCCTTCACAGGTCCACTGCTGAACATAAGCCTCCCCATGGAATGCCACGAAAGACAGTTCTGAGCCACCTGCATCCATCGACTTCCTGCATGTCTAACCAGATCGTCACTCTATCTAGTGTAGGGTGGGCGTACACTTCGCTTTACGATACGAGGCCACAACTCGAGGATCTGTCTACCCTATCAGTTGTCGACCCTTCAATCTGTATGATCGGTACATTACCACTTGAGCTAACTGATTCATGGACTATATCGGTTATTCTGGTTCTACTGCAGATATCCTCATTTCGAATATGAGATCTCTCAAAAATCTAAATCTAACATTCACAAACAGCTACTAAGTAACTATCAAGTGAATACTGTAAAATATAATTTACCTTGTATATGGTGAAGGTGTAGCTCGACTTTCATGTTGTGTAGCACGGAAATGTTGCTGGTACATTTGATAATGTTGATGAGAAAAGTGAGGATACATTCCATCTCCCTGTGGAAAAAATAAGGTTTTATATCTTATATAATATAAATATATTTTTTACTATGTACATGTATAATTTAATTACTTTGTGGTATACCGAGGTAACGGGAGAAGTCTGTTGATGCGCGGGTGGAGGACTTCTCACTAAGTCTGCAGACTATTCCGGATAGCGTGAACAGAATTACAATTTATGAAAAACCTCGCTTATATATGTACGAAATTATCACTTAAGATAAAAAATATTGTCAGATCTCAAAATAAATTTCTAAGAATAAAACTCACCAAAGACATTTGGCCTTGGGGACTGATGGACGGCACACTGGTAATGGTGACTCGAGAAGCAGCTCCTGTATGAATTAATATAATTAATATAAACGGTAGCGAAGCCTCCATAGAAGCCGAGAAGCCAGGCTTGCCCTATCAAACTGCTCAATCGATAATATCAACTAATAAAATAACTCTTAAACTGTTTCAAACTATTTCAAATTTCCAGCGCGCTCCTCTGTTCTACACAGGTCATGACCTCGTAGCCTTATTATGTAACGTCAACACGCGGCAAAACTGCGCGATACTGCTGTCATAAAAAAAGAGTTGAGTTGAGCGATTAGTCGTCTCTCTCGCACGCGTGGGCTTTTACCGGGCTTTCGTGAAGACGATCGCTCCCTTTCTAACCTGTGGCAAAATGTTCTATAATGAAATATAACTGCGATTGTTTATATAGCAATTAGTATGTAGCGTTAAGCCAGGCTTTCAGTGTGAAGTTTGTTAAGAGCGGGGGCGCGCGGGCGATACGTTTGCAACTTCACTTCACATTTCAATGTTTACTCTGTGTGTTTACTTGAGCGAATGAATATTGCAAGTTGAAAATTTATGCTTTTTTAAAGATTTTTAGTGAAAATGGAGGATAATAGTGTTTCTTGTGATGAATTGAAGTGTGTTACAGTCCTAATCGGCGAGGTAAAATCTTTAAACTTTGTTGAGAAAAAACAGCTCATATCCACGCCGAAACCAACGCCTGATCTGTGTATTTCTCAGACGAGTAAAACCCACAAACGGCAATTTAATAGATCTGTTTACAAAACTCATTGGATTGTTGGCTGCTCACATACCAATAAGTTATACTGTTGGTGCTGTATATTCTTTTCCAACGAAAAAACAGCTTGGAATACTACTGGATATGATGATTTAAATAACTTATCTGGAGCCATTAAAAGGCATATGAATTCTCAAAAACACATGAATGCGGTAATTTCGTTTAGTAATTTTGGAAAAAATCGGATTAAAACATCTTTGTCGCGTCAGTTATCCGAGGAAATTACAAAACACGCATGTTGTGTTGATCACAACCGTAGTGTTTTTCAAAGATTAGTCGATATTGTTTGCCATTTAGCACAACAACAACTTCCTTACAGAGGTCAAGATGAGTCGAAAACTTCATTAAATAGAGGCAATTTTTTAGAACTTGTATCGCTTCTTTCGAAGTACGATCTCGTGTTAGAAAAACATATGCAGCATCCACAATGCGACAAACGGCCGAGTTATTTATCTAGTACAATCCAAAATGACATTATTCATTCTGTTGCTGATGTAATGAAAACTCCATCGAGTACGAAGTAAAATTGTCAAAATTCGTTTCAATTATTATTGACGAAACTCCCGATGTTAGTCACAGAGAGCAATTGTGTCTGATTCTCCGATATTATTATGGAACGATATTCATGACCGTTTTTGGGGTATGTAGATGTCTGAAAGTCGCACAGCAGACACACTTTGTAATATCATATTGGAATTATTAAACAAACATGACTGCACCACAAAACTAGTTGCGCAAAGCTATGACGGCGCTTGCAGAGTAATTGTCCGGTGTCAGAAATGGAGTGCAACAAAAAGTTAAAGATGTTTGTCCCCAAGCCATATTTATTACATATTTGGTGTTGTGTGCATTACATTTTGGCATTAGTTTTATCTAAATCTTGTAACAGGATTGGGGAAGTCAGCACTTTTTTTTCAGCCCTTTAGGCTTTATTTAATTTTTTTAATAACAGCACAAAACGGTCGTCTTTTTATGATACACATTGCAGCAAAAAAATTGCCTAATGCCCCCGCAACTCGTTGGACGCATTCGTCACGAATTGTGAATACAGTATTCGAACAAAAAGATAATTTGATTAATTTGTTTTCGGATATGTGCGACAATCCGCAGAACTGGGACGGCGATACGATCTTGGCCGCCGAGAATTTTGAAAACACATTGCGTTCATTTAATTTCAATTTTTTCTTTCAATTTTCCACCGGGTATTTGAAAAAACCGACTGCTTGTACAATATTTTACAAAAATCACAAGTTGATGTCGGTTATTGCAGTAATAAAATAAAGGAGTTTCAGACATGGTTACGTACTGAATTTCAGTCAGATTTTGATCACATTTATGAAAACACATTGCAAAATAACTTTGCTCCTCGTTTGAGACGCAATGTGCGCTGTGCTCAGACAGAATACAAACGACTTTTTGTTTAAATAATTGATAACATATCTTCAGATATTAATGGCCGATATTCTGAAATTTTCAAATTAAAATTTTTCCAATTGTTCAACAACAAACTATTCGAAAAATATCGTTCAAATTTTCCTTTAGAGGCATTAGAGTCATTATTTGAAAATTACGCAAAGCATTTTGATAAACAAACATTGAAAAACCGATTGATTTCATTGTATTCCTCCCCTGAATTAAAAGACCGCAATGTTTTCGAACTCATTGACTTTATAAACGAAAATAGTCTTGAAGAGGCCTTTCCCAGCTTTTAAAGTTAGCTTATCTTGTCGTAACTAACCAGCCACAAGTTCCTCCATGGAACGTGCTTTCTCATCTCTGAAGCGCATCCATACTTATTTGAGAAATACACAGGTCAAAGCGTCTTTCAGACTTATCAATTATCGCAATTGAAAAACAGTTATTGGTAATATTAAAACGTTCACCAACATTTTACGCGACGTAATCAAATCTTTCCTTAAGAAGAGACGATTCGATTTAGAATATAAATAATTTGTTTTTTAATTTTGTACATAGTTTGTTTGTACTTTGTTCATGCTTTTCTTTTGTTCATGTATTGTATTGTATATAAATATCTTTTCTTTCGCTCAAGCAAATCCAAACGGCTTTTTCAAAGCCACCGAAGGCATGCAATTGCTGATATGTCATACAATCTATCTATAGTATGCCATATCGATTGAGAAAAACGGACAATGACCTCAGATATAGCCAGTGTCAAAAGGCGTAACACAAAATCTCAATTTAGATGTGATAACAATATTTAAATATTGATATTATTCCACTTCTAGGTCCTTTTATATGTTTTGTTTTTGTTTCTTAAATAATATTGTCTGTGGTTCCTATAAACATAGTAAAATGTTACGGTACATCGCGAAAAATGTGTTATATTTTATATTTCAATTTATGGTAAGTAACGCAGCAATTCATTTAATAACAGTTTCATATTAAAAAATATTTGAAGCAATATAATCACCATATTGAGCTTTTGCCAATTCATCCTTTAAAATAAACAAAACGCGCGTTACGTCAGTTCGTTCTAAAAGAAACGTGACAATGGCAGCCAGAGATGCGTCACCTTTTTGGGCCAGTCCGCCATTTTGTTTTCATTCGTGTTCGGATAGCGCTTGCGTGTGTACGTCTCAGGTAATTCATAGCATTCATTGCATTGTTTTAGTTGAGTTTTACTGTTAAATTTGTTATATCGTTAAGTTTTTGTTTTTGAATCTGTTATATTAGTTTTACTGTGACGGTCGTTACTAAATCGACATGAGTTCAGGAGATTTGGTGAAGGACCGGTCCTTCAACATCAAGTGGAAAGAGACGTCGCCGACCCATAATAAACGTGCAGGTACGTACAAATAAAATTTTCAAATGCGACGACGTAGCCTCTATTTCTTAAAGCGCTCTTTTATGTGACCATGTGGTATTTATTTTCTAAAACAATATGTATTTATGTGATGTAGTACTATGGTAGTATATTTTTGTCATTTATTTACAGGCCCATCTTCTGGAGCACCTTTAACGTCACCAGTAAAGAAAACCTACCACTTTGTCGGTCGGGGAACAAGATTATCATTAATGTATACAAATATGTCAAAACACCTGGCCCGAACGTGTATCCTTCAAACGTTAATATGGTGAAAAGGTTTCGGAGATCTCAGGGTCAGCAAGAGCACTATATCGCGTATTAAGCGTGTATAGAATTCCCATAAAATACCAGAAAGGAATAATTAATAAAAGAAAAAGTCTGTAATTGACAAGTTGGACGATTTTGATAAATCGGCTATAAGACGAAAGTGCATCAGTTCTTTCTTGCAGGAGAATTACCGACTTTAGACAAAATTTTGCTCAGTATAAATCAAGATGACCAGTTGCCAAACTTGAGCAAAACTTCCTGCGACGTGTGTTGCGCCATTTAAAATTCAAATATATAAGAGAAACAGAAAAAGTGGTCTAATAGATCCTTGAGATAGTTCTGTGGCGTACCAGATATTGAGAGAAATACAAATATTGAAACGAGGACGTAACATTTTTACCTTGACGAAACATGGATTAACGCAGGTCATACTATGGAAAGGTATGGGAAGACACCACAATTGAATCTTCTCGTCAATCACGGTTGAAGGCTACTCTACTGGCGCAGCCTTCGGGTAAAGGAAAGCGATTAATAGTTGTACGTTGGCAATGAAAATGGCTTTTAGGATGTGATTGGGTATTTGAATCATCATCTACTGGTGACTACCATGAGAGTATGGACGCTCTCCATTTCGAGGACTGGTTTAGAAAAGTAATAGAAAAACTGCAAAGCGGCGATGTCATAGTTATGGATAACGCTAGTTACCACTCCAGACGTTTAGAAAAACCCAACAATGTCTTGGAAACAAAATATGCAGGAATGGCTAGAATCTAAACAGATCGCATACGTGCCCTCGGACACAAAGACCCATAATGGAAAAATAAAGGCAGTTAAAGATAACTATCGAAGTTACGTCACCGACGAGATGGCAAGAAAAAGCATCACAGTGGTAGGTTGCCTCCTTATCACTGTGACTTACCATTGAACGTGTGGGCAGATGTGAAAGGGTGGTTGCACGAAAAATACAACTTTCAAGTTAAAAGATGTTAAAATTGCCAAAGATGGTTTAACTCAAATCACGCCAGATAAATGGAAAAACTGTGTTCAGCATGTCCTTAAGGTTGAACAAAAAATGCGTAGCATGGATGATGAATTGACCAACTGCAGATCGCTTTATAATTAATGTACAGATAGTTCATCAAGTGAAGATACGAGTGATGATTACCGAATAAATAAAGTTCTTATATAATATTAAAAATAAAGTTTTATCTTTTGCATAAGTACGTACTTATTCGGTGTCGTTATCCTCGAATCTTCCTATAATGTTATAAATTAATGTTTTTGTTGTTAAATGAATAAAGTTACTTTATAACAATAGATGATTTTCTTCTACAGCGATCTTTCACATAACTTTTATAGTTAATAAATATATATTATATCAATCATTATAAAAATCATTATAAATAAAAGTACTACATATAAAATGTGCCTATATATTGAAGGTTTGTAACCCTGGTTAAACGACCGAAGGTCATTGTCCGTTTTTCTCAATCGATTTGGCACATACTATAGCAGTAGTATGCCTTCTGTGTGCTTTGTTAAACACGTCTTCGACAGCACTGAATATGAAACTGAAGAGTGGAGACAGATCAAGATTGGTATTTTATATATTGGTATTTTTATAAAACTGCTAAAAACAACAAAACCATATCTTGGGCTTGCCCTAATTTGGAGCCCTAGCTTCGCCACTGAATATAAAGGTTTTAAATTAACCCTTTCGCTGTTCCGTGCACTATATATAGGTCATTGCTATTATTTTACTATTGTGTCTGCAAACCGGACAGTGAAAGTGTTAAATAAGAATATTATTGGAAACATAATTGTATATTTTTGATATGAACAGGAGGTATATTTTTTATTTATATATGACAGTTTTTTTATTTATTTATACAGGACAGTTAGGTTCACGTTAAAACACGCTGGACAACAATAAATGAAAGTATGAGGGAAGTAGGGGTGAGGAGGGTGACTCACCAGGGTGATGGTGGTGGGGTCCGACGACGGCGACCTGCTTGGCGTGGTGCGGCGGCGGCAGGTGCGCGCCGCGCGGCAGGCTGGCGGCGCCCGCGTACGCGCGCAGCCGCGACCCGCCCGCCGCGCCCACGCCCAGTCCCACGCCCAACCCCACGCCCCTACGCCCCTACGCCCGCGCCCAGCCCGCCCACGCTGGCCATGCAGCGCACGTCCGCTTCACTTTCTCCTCCCCTGCTCACATACGAGGAAAAGAATAATATAGCGACACTATTTTAAGCTAATTACAAACATCAGATGTAAACACTTTTAAAATGTTATCAAACAGAATTAGCCATGTAATTAATTTTTAATAAGCGTCCTTTTAATTTCTAGGTTTATAGACAACTTCCATTTTATCTCAACAGCTCCGGTGTCACCACCACTGAAATGGGGGAAAAAATATTTAGATGTCATATAAGTCTTCTTCTTTATCAGAACCAAATATCCACGGCCAAATATGAGTCTTCCCATCGTAAGGAGGATTTTCCTTAATCGTCACGCTCGGCCGACGGGTTAATATGATCGCAGTACCAGACTTTTCGCACTTTTGACGCTGCTTCCCGTCGTCGGTTTGAGTGTTTTACGTCTGGCGTAAGTGAGTTGATTATATCGCCATCTTTCAGGAGCTATGAGATTTATTTAGCATATCTTATAATCGCCTCTTACACCTACAGGAAAAAATAGGGCGCTGGTTTCTTTTACGCCACCACCACCGAAAAAAGGCTAAATAAAACCATTTAAAATTAAAATACGAGACTTATACTATACAGTGAAACATTATTTAAGTAAAAAAGACTTTACTACTCTACTAAACTAACCTCACGAGGACGGGTGTTGCTCGGTCGGTGGACCGGTGCGTGGAAGGTGGTCTGTGCGGCAGTGCTGGCGACTGCACTCGCGCATCTGTGGCTTCGGTAGCACCGACGGGCATCATGTTGCCGGGTACGTTGTCCACTAAGCGACGTGCAAAGCCCGCGTCACTTGGCTCGCCGGTGGCCGACACGAAGTCTGGGTTCCGAGACTCGCGTAAAGGTATACCCTGCTTGTCAGCCTCCATCGGTGCCCGGTCTGCCTGGTGCTGGGCGGCCCGCTCGGGCACGCCGGACACGCCCGGAACACCGGCCAATCCCGGCACGCCAGCCACACCCGGTACTCCTGCTACTCCAGCCACATTGGGCGACGCTGCGCCTATTATAGTCGTAGCCGATGCCGCCGCGTCAAACGCGCTCGCCAATTTCGCACTAATTTCCGATATCATCTTTTTAGGTGGTTTCATAATAGGCGTCGGAGCTGGATTTGGTGGTTGAGAGATCACAGGTGGTGTACTAGTTTTTATCACTGGCGCGGGTTCCGACTCGGCTTTACATGCAAAGGCTGTTTCAGTCATTTTGGGTATCTTAATTTCTTTGACTGCTTCTTCTTTTTTGATTTTCTCGTCACAGCTGTCGACTGACGCGTCCGACAGACTTCTATCCCTAGTTCTTTTAACACCCCTTGGAGATTTTCTCGTATCTGCATTTTGAACTTTATCAACTTTAGGTCCGGCTTGTCTAGTTTGTCGTCTCTTATTACCCTCTTTAGTTTTAGTTTGCACACTAGATCCTTTAATAACATCGTCTATCACATCATCTACAGTTGTGCGTTGAACATCTTTTTCCTGCAATCTTCGTGATTTTCTGGTGTTAGACGAAGGTGATGCAAAACTTTCAATTTTATCATCCTTTACAACTTTTTCATTTTTTAATTGATCTTTAGTAGTAATACTAAGCGTCGATGACGTAATTACGTTGGAATGACCAGATAGTGGACTTTTAATCGTAAGAATTAGACGCGGTCTTGTTTCAGTTTTATTGGGTGAAGTAGTTGTTTCATCGCCAGAATCTTCGTGAAAGTCATATACATCTCCCGGCATATTATTAACTGTATTGTTAACTAGACTTTTTATTTTTTTATCTATTTTGGATCGACCTCTACCACGTTTGCCACCACCAGTTCCTCTAGCAGGTTTAGAAATTTGTCTAGTTTGTACTCTCTCCTGCTTTCTGTCAGTTCTTTTACCTCTAGAATTCCGACCACCTCTCCTGTAGGTTGGCGTTGCTTTTTCAGTATTTAATTCTTCGAGAGGGTTGTTTAGAATATATTCGCTTTGGTTATCTGAAGATTTGGTTGACTCCGTTTTTAAAGTATTAGAAATTACAGGATATGTTGAAACAGAGGTTTGTACTTCATTTATATTCACATCACTCTTTTTCTCATTTAGTTCATTGTTATCGTTACACAACGAATCGACCTTTTTGATGACCGATTCTATATTTACATCCTTAGCTGACCAATAATCATTTTCATCTAAGCTTTTCGTTTGACTATCATTTTCATTATCACATGATAAAATAGTAGGAAAAGTATAAACCTCTTCCTTGTTTGTGTGACTTGTGGTTGTTTCACAAACTTTATCGGGCTCCACGATAATGCTATTCGTCGGAGTTGGTAAGGTAGTTTCTGCCTTTTCAACTGTAGCCAATTCTTCACCATCTTTTATAGTCGAATCTTTTGACGGACATACAATCTCAGTCATATCTTTTTCAGACTCAGCATTTTTATCTTCTTTTTCTTTGTCATTATCCATTGTATTACTTTGCACAACAGATGCTTCTAAGGCAGAAACTTCATTTCCGCTCTCTATTTTGTCAGAAATATTCACACTATTTTGTCTTTCTCTACAGTGTGTAATTAAAGTTACTGTTTTCCCAACATTAACTTCAAGTTTCTTTTCCGGATCATTGGTTACTTTAATTTCATTTGTGTTGTCTTTCAGCAATTCCTCAAAGTCTGTATCACATTTATTTATAATCTCGGTTGATACTGTTGGTTCATTTTGATGTTGTTTTTCATACTCAGTTGCAACCGAGGAATCATTTTTGTTTATAACTACGTTTTCTTTATCATGCAAAACTTTATTTTGAATTGATACTGCAAAAGCACTTTCTAAATTATCAACATCATTTTTCAGATTTATTCTGATGGGTGTTTTCGATCCAGTAGTAGTCAATAACAATGGAGTCATAACCACATTAGTAAGATTTGATGATGTAACAGCTACTGAATTTGTGCTGTCTATTTTAGTTAAAACTGTAGGTGGCTTAATCGCAGCAACAGAAAAAAGTGATGTTGGAACTTTGCTCGAATCTAACTGTATAACATTACTTAACGCAGTTGTGGTCAATACTCTTTGAGAATTTAAAGTGTGAATCACATTAGATCCTTGACCTCTATTGGCTACGTTTGCTTCTTGAACTGTGCACATCACTGGTTTTGCTACACTTTGTATTATGGATGCAGCTGAGTGGCTTACATTAGCAACATGTATTATAGGCTTGGTGGTTAGAGAAATATGACTTTGCTCTGATTTCTGCGTCTGATTTTCTTGTTTATCAGAAATTTGACTCTTATTAATTAGAATTTTATTTTGCATATGCAACGTTGTATTTACATTTCCTACGTGTAGAGCGTTTTGCATTGGTATAAAACGATTCTGTGCCATAACTGCAGCATTCGTGTTTGTTTGTAAACGTGTGGGTGATAGAAGTATTTTATTATTATCGTTGATATTTTCGTTTATGTTTCGAACTTCATTTTTCCTGCAGTCTCCTGTAATGATCTTTGGTTGATGCATAACTGACGAACTGCTTACCCCAATACTTTTATTTTGTTGAAGTAGATTATTTGCATTCATTTGCTTTGAAATTGGAGTTAATACTGGCGCAACTGGTAAACGATTTAAATGTAGCGGAGTCCCCTGCGTTTGAACCAACACGGAATTCGGTCTGTTGGGAGACACCATAGCTCTTGCACCAACGGGAATATGCATTGTTTGAATCGGACTTAACGGTGGTTGCTGCATACGTACTACTGTCATTTGTCCAGGAGATCTTTGATGTAAAGCATTTGGAGATCTTATACCAACAGTGTTCAAATTTTGTGGAGACGTACTCAAAATAGCCATGTTAGTTAGTCGTGGCGAAGTCATCCCTTCCCCTTGAGGACTGGCTTTCGGACTAGACATACGAGTGTCACAGCTTGTCCTGGGTGAAATAACAATGCCTGGTTGTTTTTGATAAAGAACATGAGATTCTGGTATTTTGATGGTAGGGGGCTGCATATTTGTTAACTGAGGTCGTATCATCTGATTAATAACTTGATATGGAGCACTGACTCTGACAGGATTGACGATTGGTCTTAATGAGTTGTTAATTTGATTTGTAGGTGGCTTAAGTTGAACAATATTTGTTGTAATATGCGTTGATTTATTTTCATTTGCATCTCTACAAGGCAAAGGGGTTGATGATATGTTTAATAATTGCGGCTCTAATAGCTTATTATTAGATAACGTCCATGATGTAATCACTGGTGTTGCAGTAGAGGTAGCCTGTTGAACCGGATCTTTCTTAGGTAGGGTAAATGTCAAATCTGTTTCATTACTTTTTGTAACATTTGATTCCGGACTTGTGTTGTGAACAACAGTTGTCTTTGGTTTTGTAATAATAATATTTGAAATTTCTTCCGATTTACTTGTATTGATTTTAGAGTTGTTATTGAGGGATTGGTTTGTTGCGATTATATTAACGGGTAACCTGTCAATAGCGTCTTGTGGTGTTTCTTCAGCGTCTTCTGTATCAGTATCAATAAGTAAAAGATCATTATCAGAAACTGGCGTGTCCGGTTTAGTTTCCATTTCACTGGCATTTAAATTTTGCACCGCTTGTCGCATTTCTTCAGCATCTTCCTCAGGAATATTGTCATTTTCAGTAACAGTACTTTCAATTTCAATCTCCCGGACACTATCATTTTCAACCTCTTCATAGCAATTAGCAAATGTATTTTCTTTGCCACCAAAACTTTCTCCTAAAAGAGCAGCTACAGCATCTTCTGTTTCTTCTTGTGAAATAATTGCTCTTGGCTTCTCTTCTACTTTTTTGTCAAGTTTGGAGGAATGAGAATCAATTTTCTCTACGGACTTTTCAGATTCTATATCTAAGTTTGAGATGCTACGAACAGCATTTTCATTATCATCGATATCAAAACTCGGCAGAAAGGTTTCTTGTTTGTTTTGTTCACTGTTAGATGGGGGGATAGGGTCTTTCGGCAATGGTACTTCGCTGATATCTTGGATAGTATTGTCATATGTTGGTGGCATAGGAATCTCATTTACTTCTATAGTTTTAATGTGTTGCACATCATTTTTTGTTTCAACAATTAAAATTTTTGAAGAGTTACTCTTGTTTTTAGTTTTATCATCTAACGATGATAGAGGCGGAGTGTCAGTTAACCTGGGTAGGCTAGGTGACTCAGAGAGTGACTTGCATTCATCTGGTTTATTTGTTGTTTCCACTTTTTGTATCTCGGCTGGTAAAGGTATATCTTTAAGAAGGGTTTTAGGAAGAACCTCTTCAGTTTCTGGTGATATTAATTCTTCTAATTTACTAACTTTATCGTGATGGTGAAAGTGATGGTGATCCCTACGGTTTTGTCGATCTTCTTTATTTTTCTTTTTCTTTTTTCTCTTTTCTCTATCTTTAAACTCTTTTTTAAATTTATCATAGTGTCTATCGTTTGATTTAGAATAATCGTTTCTTGAAGAGATATCATCCAATTTGCGTTCAATTTGCGCAGATATTGTTTGGTTATCAAAAAATTCATTTTTGGCTCGGTTATCATCATGGCTCGTGGCATCAGCAAACAGCCTTGCTTCTATAGCCTTACTTACAGCATCAACGTCTAAGCTATTATCATCCTCCTTAACAAGGTATTTTTTGTCTTTTCGTTTTTTATCTCTCTTTCGTTTGTTTTCATCTTTTTCCATACTTTTCGATTCTTCTGTACTCAATTGTTGTTCTACTTTATCAATTTGGGTAGAAATAGTAGATTCAAAACCATGTGACGTATAATCTATTTTAGTATTGGAAGACTTATGACTGTTTCTTTCTTTATCGGAATCATCGGATAGTGGTCCAAAAATATCTTCCATTTTTCCATCTTTTTTAGCATTTGGACACAAGTCTTGCAGTAATTCAAACGAGTGATTCGGTGATTTTTTATCTTTTTTATGTTTTATTTTTTCTTCTCGTACTTGAGTTTCTTCTACATCTACACTATCACGAATTTTATCTTTACGTTTGTCCTTTTTGGTACTATGACGACGCAGCTTTTCTGAATTCTTATGTTTTGCATCATTTTCGAATTCATTATTGCTTTCTAATTTAACTTCTTCGTCTGAAAATGGCAATTTATGTCTCTTTTGCTTCTTTTTATGTTTCTTACGAATTTCTCCAATATTACGGTTTGAGGTTACAGATTCGGTTTCAGAAGAAAGATCATTAGAAATAGATTTTAAATATTGCATTTTAAAATCATTATCAATTTCTCGAGACTTTAACTTATGGTCATCTGAGTCCGATTTGCCAAACAAATTCAATAGAGAAGTCTTCTTAACTTTATCCTCGCCGAACTCTTTTAGGAGACCCTCAGTTTCTCTGCTGCCTTGCTGCGACTCGGAATCCGATAAAAATTCTTTCTTTATTTTCGTACCAAAATCAGGACTTCTACAAACATTCCTTCTAGAACTTTCATCATCAGAAGTATCGGATAAAATGCGAGTTCTTGAATTTTTTCGGGACAATTTATTACGAGAATCTTCTTCATTTGTGTGGGCATTAAAGTAATCAATAGTCTTTATACGATCATAGTCTACACTAGACGCTTGTGATTTTTCGCGTTTCTTACTGTGAAGAACAATTTGCTCATCTTCAGAAGAACTATCCATTGAAGTTTTGTGAGATTTTCTTCTTTCATGGTCCGAATCACTGTCTTCATCCCAGCTCGACCTTTTCTTTTCTTCACGTTTTGCTCTACTTTGTTTAAGCTGGCTGAATTTTGCTTTGATTTTCTCTTGACGTTTCTCCTCTTCTTGTTTTTGCATATTTTTGCACGACCGCGCTTTGACTTTGTCGTACATTGATATATAAGTTGGTTCGTCATCGATAATATCAAATATAGAATGTTTCTTAGGTTCATCAGAATCAGAACTATCACTACTATGAAGTAGTTTACGATTTTTTCGTTTATTATTATCATTTTTATCGTCTTTACTCTTGCGATCAGTTGACATGCGTTTATCTCGAGCTAACTCTTTTTTCTTATCCTCATTTTTATGTTTTTTGTCTTCTTTAAGTTTATTTAATAATTCTGCTTGCTGCAGTGCATCTTGTTGCATTTGCAATTCTTGAATTTGTTGCAACTGTTGAATGCGTTTCTTTTCCTTCATTTCTTTTCTAAGAGCTTTTTGTTTTTCATCCTCTTCACTTGATCGTAACTCTAAAGTGGCCAGAAAATCTAAATCATTTTGTAGTGCATCAGAGTGAGCATCAGAATTTTCAAGTATTTTTTCATCAATGCCTTCCTTAGGACTTTTTCTAACATGCTTGGTTTTGTCAGATAATGATGATATTTCTTTATTTTCACTATCTTTCATTTCAGCAAAGCAATCGTCAGGTGGTTTGACTTGATTTTTCTTATCATCTTTAGTTTTACTTTCTATTATTTTTGCAAAATGCCCTTTATTAAACTTAGTCGTTTTATGTCTGTCATTACTTCGACAATCTTTCGAATCTCTCCTTTCAATACACTTTATATCACTCTTACACTTTTTTATATCTTCATTTTGACAGTCAAGACTCTCTTGCGATGATAATCTTCTTTTATGACCTATATTAGGAGGTAAACTTGAGCAAGAATTGAGGCGTTCTTTACGCTTACAGTCGATGCCGGCGGAATCAAGTGAATAATGCCTTTGTTTTTCACTAATTTCAGTTTTAGATTTGGTACAGTGTTCAGAGTGATTATCAGATTTATTTTTTAAATGGTTATCTGAAAAAGGCTTTTCCTCTTTTATATCAGTTTTAATCTTCGCCATATTATCACATTTTGTATCCACTACTTTTTGTGATACCTCTTTTTCTATATCATGTTTTAGAGTCAAGTCAGTGCCTAATTTTGATTTTGGTTTTATTTCTTCCTTACCTTCATGATTTTCTAAATCTCTTATTTTAGATGAGTCATGAGAAGCCCTTGAAGTGGAAGAGTCAGTAGAGTCTTTGCGGCATAAATCTCTAAAATTTTCATCTTTAGCAGGTTTGCTATGTTTTGCATCATGTTCTTTTCTACTATGATCTCTTTTAGATTCAATGGCATCTTTCTTTGTTGATTTGTGTTTATCGTCTCTTTTTAATTTGCTAGATGAAGGTTCATTTTCTGATGTTTCTTTTCTCTTATCTTTTTCGGTCTTGTCCTTCTTATGATTATCATGACGCACCTTATCATCTGCATGCTTCGTCTTCTCACTATCCCGTTCATTTTTATCAGGTAAATCTTTTTCAATTTTTATTTTTTCTGATCTCTCAGAATGAGGTTTATGACTACTTGTTTCTTCTTTAATTTTTGTCTTTATCCTGTCGTTCTAGTTTAGTATTTTTCTTCGACTTTTCTCTTTCACATTCATGTTTATCCTTATCCACACGTTCTTTAGAGTATTTTACTGACTTATCGTGATCGCCTCGTACATTATCTTCAAGATTTCTACTGTCCGAATGTTTTTTATCAATGGGACTCAAAATGACACCACAACCTGCCTTTGATTTATCAGAATTTTCTAACACAATATTCTCTTTTTCACATTTATCCATGTTGAATGAGTCAAACAAATTTGAATTAGATTTTTCATTCCCGTCATTATTTATTAATTCCTGCTTTACTTCACCTTTTTTATTTGTATCTAAATAATTTACTGCGTTTAAATGGTTAGAAGGCTGTGGTGTACCTGAAGTTACATTTTTACTATCAATGTTATTGAATAATTTAGAACAATAATCTAAGTTGTTGTCACAGTTTAACGTGGGTTTTAGATCTTCATCTTTGGACGTTTCAGATTTTATATGATGTACACGTTTAAATAAAAATTCTTCAGGTGATTGTCGTTTATTTGAAGGCGGTTCAAATGTCATAAATTCTTCTTTCTTTATGTGGTGTTTTATTATGTCTGATTCAATATTATTACAATTGACTGTATTGTTATTTACAAGTAATGTTTCATTTTGATTGAAAATTCTTTCCGTTTTTATGGAGCTCAGTAATGTTGGAAATTTATCGTCCGATCTCTTTAAGCTTTCTTCAATTTGGTTTCCATCTTGTGACATAAAACTCCTTTCTATATTTTTAATATCAGAATCAATTTTATCAAAGCAGTCTTTTACAACGTCTGTAATATACGACTTTGTTTCGTCTTCTCGTCCAATGGAACAAGGCTCTCGTTTTCTATTTTCGATTTCTCTTTTAGTTTCTTTTTCTACATCGACTCTGTCCTTTTCGGCACTAGGTGATGACTTTCGGTCTATCATTTCAGTCTGTAATTTGTCAACGGAAGGAGTTCTTAAGCGTACTCGTGAATCGAGTCTATAATCACTCTCATTAAACTTTCCTAGTTTCTCGAGTCGATAGGGTCTCTCCGGTCTATTGAGACGCGGGTCAGCCGGTCGGTCTATCGATTCGGATTCCGTCTCCGGCGGAGGCGGCTGCGGAGGCGGCGGCGGAGGCGGCGCACCTCCGGGCAACGCCACAAGCGGGACGGAAGGCGTCGAGCCCGGGACCGTCGCCGTCGGCACCATCGGTAAGTGAGGCGGGTGCGACGGGAACGGATAACGCAGCGCACGCGACACACACGGAGATGGACGCGAGTGGGGGCTGCCGCCCGGACTCGGAGCTCGAGCGGCTCCCTCCAAACGTTCAGAGTCCTCGTCGAACACGGAACGCTTAGCTAGTAGTGAACGCACAACCTCTGACGGCTTAACCTCGTTGATGTCGACCTCGAGAAGCCTGTGTCGAAGACGGGCGCGGTCGGGCGCGTCGGCAAGAGCGCGCGAGCCGCTCCATTTTTCATATTTTTCATCGAGACTGCGGATCCGTTCTTCCAGGGAGGGCGAGTGCGGCGCCGAGCCCGTGCTCGAGGATGAGGCGGAAGGGGGCCGCGGCGGGGAGTCGGGAGCGGGCGCGGGCGCGGGACGCGGCGTGGGCGGCGCGGTCCGCAGCAGCTGCGCCGCGAACTTGGGCAGCGGCAGGCTCATGGGCAGGGGCGGGCGCTCGCGGGGCGGGCGGCGCGGCTCGGCGGGCGGCGCGTCGGGCTCGTCGCGCAGCGGCGTGCCGGCGCGCGAGCCGCGCGACTCCGAGCCGTCGCGCCGCCGCCGGTGCCGCCGCCGCGCCGTGTGCGCCGTGTGCACCGACCCGCCGCGCGATCCCGACCGGGACCGCCGCGACCCGCCGCCTACGCTTCTATGCCGCTCCTAAATTATTTACACAATCGTACACTTACTACAAAGATACAAATATCAATTACAAATCTATAACTAGCGGATCGATTTAAGAGCTATGGCTTTACTTGGGCAACACAAACATTTATAGATAGGCGTTTCGGTCGTATGAGGTAAGCAGTTAATTAATCATTCAGTAGGCAGGTAATTCAAGGCCACCATACAAATCCAAATTGATACACTTATAAACGATACAAATCGTTATGTATTTGACAACACTTCAACAATGAGGTATGTATTTTTTATGTCAACTATTTTGCATATTATGCGTGCATATAATGTTATTGTATATTATTTATTTTAGACTAATAAAAGGAACAATTTAAAATATTTTCACTTCATTATACCTATTTTATATTTAACACCACTTGCACGCCCAAAAACTTATTTAATTTTAAGTAAATTGACGAACCTTTGAATGTTTTCGATCCTCGGGACTGGAGTCTCTCCTATGTCTATGAGTACGATGTGGTGACACTACGACTGACTGTAACCGATCTTCATATGGAGTGTCATCCGTCTGTGGACTCGAACCTAACTCCTCATATACCCTGTATATAATATAAAAATTATTTTAAAAAAAATATTTATAAAATTTTCTTATACGCGAACACTACACGTTGAATAAACCTACTTTTACGTATTTATCACGTTTAATTATACTTATTTTATTTTAATTCCCGACGTTTCGAGTACTTTACAGCACCCATGGTCACGGAGGACTGAGGTGATTGACGTCCCGATGTCAGAGTTAACCCGGAGTACCTTCAGCTTTTTAATTATCACTTTTGGTCCGATCTACGCAGAATGAACTTACTGTGTTACTAACGTCGGGAATTAAAAAAATAAGTATAATTAAACCCGATAAAATCCGTAAAAGTAGTTTTATTCAATTATTAAAAAGATTTATTTCTATCCAATTTAGAAAGAAAGACATTTATTCACTGGAACTGTACACATCACAAAAAAATAAACAGTTAAAAGTATGGTAGATTAAAATTTTCCTTTAGATTATTCGAATAAAATTGAAACAGGAAAAATTAAAAGCTTAAATTATTTGACGTCGATTACATTATGCATTTTCTGTTTTGTATACCTTACCTGTATCGTCGATCGGCCGCATATTCCGCCGGATCATAATGTTCATGTGTTGGATAACGCGGCGTTCGTGAAGACCCACGACTAAAGCTTGGTGCTCGCGTTCTTGTCCCATCGTATCTATTAATGAAATAAAATGTTTTAACTGAGGGCGAACTCAAAAGCTCTCAAATTAATATTTTTATAGTAATACTAACCGGAGTTGTTCATGTCTTACAGATGGTATGTAGCGAGTAGAAAGATCACCAGTTAATCTCTCAGATCCTGCTAAAGGGGCTGATCCTCCGTGTTTCTCTAGTTGTTCGTAGAAAGCCTCCTAAAATTAACATAAAATAATTCATTATAAAAAAGTAAAACTATTGCAATTATATTTAATTACATAATTAAAACATTTGAAGGTATCGTTTAATTTTCTAAAAGTAGCTCCCTTCTCTGTATTATTAATAATTTGTTTACTTTTTAAAAGTTATTCAATTTAATTTTTATTTAATTTAATCTCTTTAAAATAGAATGATTAGTTGTTTAAAATTTTATAACTTCATCTCTTTTCGCGATATTTTGCTCCCCGAGATCTTTACGATATTTAGAAGTTACTCATCTTCTACTTTACTATTAGCTTTAAGTATCATCAGCCTGTAAACGTCCACTGCTGGACATCGACCTCTTCCGTTGTAGGGAGGATTTGCCCTTCATCACCACTCTTAGCTGGCGGATTAGCGATCACAGTACCGGACGTCTCGCACCTTTGACGCTGCTTCCCGTCGCCCGTATGGGTATTTACGCCTCGCGTGAACGAGATGGTTTTACCACCATCTATTTTTATTACACAGTTTTATCTTATGATTCCATGACAACACAAAATAAATACATATTTACATATTTTAATTAGTGTTTTACGGTTAATACACTGGCCTCCAAAAAAATCGACCAACCCCTTAATTTTGAGTAACAAAGTTGTTATCTTAAGTATGCGTTGACATATTTGTATGTTTTTGCTTATGCGTTATAAATTAACATCTGAGTACCCACTTGACATTGTTTTAGAGGAATACAAGTGCTATTGTGGGTATTTGTAACATTTTAAGCGCACTGATAAAAATTGTCGACTTGTGCATAGAGTGCAAGGTTAGTTTATTTCGGACTTTTGACGCGTAATATTCTTGGTTCTGTGCATCGTAGTGACTTAATCTTTTAATTATTTGTTGGAGCAGACATATCGTTACTTTTAACCATAAAATATGGATACAACTGAAGCAGAAGCCGCTCAAGTGGTAGCTCTCGTTCGTGAAGGGCTAAGTCAGAGAAATGTGGCAAGGAGATTAAATTTGAGTCGATCAGCAGTGCGTAGAGTTTATAAACGATACTTAGAGACGGGAGAGTACCGCCGGAGACCAGGGTCTGGAAGAGGACGTCTCACAAACCCGACGGATGACCGTTTTATTGCCTTGACTTCTTTGCGAAATCGGCATCTTTCTGCTGTTGATGTTCAGGGTAGGCTGAGGGAAACTCGTGGAGTGTCTGTAAGTGAGAATACAGTGAGAAGAAGACTTCGGGAGCAAAACCTGACACCACACAAACCAGCGACGGGACCAAAACTCACTGCATCTCATCGGCAAGGAAGGTTAGAATTTGCTAGGCAACACGTGCAATGGAATCTTGGTCAATGGGAGACAGTCCTCTTCAGCGATAGGAGCCGAATGACCCTTGTAGGCTCTGATGGACGTCGTAACGTTATGCGAAGACCAGGAGAACGTTATGCTCAGTGTTGCATAAGAGCAACAGTCCGGTTTGGTGGAGACTCTACAATGTTTTGGGGTGGCATATCTTTAACCAGATGTACTGAGTTGATTTTCTTTCGCAATCGTGCGGTTAATGCTGAAAGTTACATTACGGACATTTTGCAACCTCATGTGATGCCTTACGCTGGGTATATTGGGGACAATTTTCAACTCATGCATGATAACGCAAGACCGCACGTCGCTAGAATTGTAACTGGATATCTTCAGGAGGTCGGAATTCCAGTTATGCAGTGGCCAGCTAATAGTCCGGACTTAAATACCATCGAGCATCTCTGGGACCAGATAAAAAGAAATGTTAGAGCCCGAAATCCAGTTATATACGAGACGTTGGATCAACTGGAAGCCGCCTTAACAGAAGAATGGGAACAGACACCCCAAGAAGACATAAAAAAGCTGTTCCCTTAATAGGCGTATGCAGGCGGTGATAAAAGCAAGAGGAGGAAACACCCCATATTAGAGTAAGGTTTACATTTTTTTAAATGTCGATCTTCACAGTAAAATCGTAAATTTTGTAAAATGTTATGGTTTCAATGTCTCATCACATTTGTATGTAAAATATCCCGTTTCACGCGCCGTTTTTTAGTTTTTTACAACCCTATAATTGCATTATTACATTATCAAGATAAAAAATATCTATCGATTGTGGTAAAAACCCATAGGACACTTTTTTGCGAAAAAACGTAGGTGGGTCGATTTTTTATAGGCCAGTGTATGTATACGTGTGTCTAAACCTTTTTTACTTGCTTATTTTATGACGATGCGTTAAGTTTGTCCTTACTCGTATTTTCGTAGTCTTTATCGGTACATAATTATGTATGTAAGACATTATCTTTGTTGAACAGCTATCGGCGTGTGTGGTAAAACGAAAAATAAGTTACATAAAATATAACGGCTGTTTGTGGAACAATTTTATATTATAATATGTGAGCTTACACATTAAGATAATCAATTATAGACAACGTAATTTTTTTAACATCTGTTTCGGCACGGTTTGATGTTTTGGCATTGAAAATTTACATCAATGTCCACGTTTTGTCCATAATGAAGAAGTGTATGATAGCGGCGTAAGACATTAGTAATTAGTGGTTAATCCACAGCGAAAAAAGGTCCGTGTCGATTTATAGCGATGCATAATTGTTTAGGTAACTTTTGAAAGCCAGCTGTGGCTTTTTTAACATGCACTGTTTAAAATGATGAAACTTGCAAATGATGGTTACATTAATGAACAGGTCATTAAAAGAAAGGGGAATGAAAGTGAACGCAAGTAAGACGAAAATTATGGTTTTTGAAAGAGAAGAAAGTAAAACGATATGTTAAATAAGAATAGAAGGGGAGATGGTCGAGCAAGTAAGTAGATGAGTTTGTGTATTTGGGATGTGTATTTAGCAGGGATGGTAGATATGATAAGGATATAGAACGACGAGTGAACGCAGGAAATGGAGTAAATGGGGCTCTACAGTCTATTGTGAAAAGTCGGAATATGTCCTAAAAGGCACGTATGGCAATTCACAATGTTCCTACTTTAATGTATGGTAGTGAAATATGGGTGTGGCAAAAGAAGCACAAGAGTAGAATAAATGCTGTAGAAATACGGTCATTAAGGAATATGTTAGGGCCGAATCTGAATGACAGGGTGAGAAATTGTGTGATAACAGAAGAGGGTGGTTTGCAAGATGATATTGTGACCAGGATTAAGAAAGGAATGTTTAGGTGGTTTGGTCATTGGTCATGTAGAAAGAATGAATGAGGAAAGAGTGACAAAGCAAATTTATGCTGCAGATGTGAACGGCAGAGTCGGGAAGGGACGCCCTAGGCGCAGTTTTATCAACCAAATTGGCGATATATTGAAAAAGGGCCAAATTAAGAGTACCCTTAACCGACGAGCTTGTATGCGTAGGTATATGGATGTGGAGGAGGCGAGAGAGGTGTGCCACGATCGTGCCAAAAAGTCCGTAGTCTCTGCCTACCCCTCTGGGTGATAGGCGTGAGTGTTAATGTTATGTCATGTTTAACAATAAGATTACAGACACAGCGTATTCGAGACGCTTTATCCAATTGGCGCACACTGTCGCTCTTTGTCAGTGTGGTACTTGATATCAAATAGATTAAGGACCCTACTATTGTCCACATTATATACGGGTAATGTAGTTCATACAAATATCGTTCAGATGTGATCTCACTTTCCTCTCCATTCATCGTTTAGATATCGCAGTCTATTTAACCTGATGATGCCTCGTTTAGAGCCGAAACACGTAAATTCCACCAAATCCAGGAAATACCTTTTGACGTTTTACGTTAAACATTTCACAATAACTTTGTGCAAGCGTAATCACACGATTTTAAATAACCATTTACATAAATCCAAATAGTTATGAAGTTATTTATATTTCATTACAACGTGTTTAATTCTTTATCACTAATATAAATTCTAATCTTTAAAACAAAGTAAAATATAAAAAAAAATTACCAGAATCAACTTTTTTGCTTGACGTTGTTTCAATTATATGTCGTTATGCACCAACAGTAGTGTTTGGATGATTTAAATTCATGTTAATGCGAATAATCGGTAAAATATTCAAATAAACGAACCATTACATTTTTTTAATTTACTATTTGTTTATTTAAATTTTTATTTTTAGTGTTGCAGTTATATGAATCATGAATTAAAAGTCTATTTTTTTAATAATTTCTGTGAATCCCACTGTGCGAAGTTGCGAGTAAGTTTAGATAATGCCGGCTTGTACAATGGTAATAAAGAGTCATTGAGAACCACTTGAAAAATAATAATTTGCATCCGATACAAAAAAAAAAACAAATGCAAAATAATTATTTAGAGACATGAATGCAAATAATAACATTTTTACGAGAAATTAAAAATATAACCAATTGGGACAACTTTATATTCATTAATGAAACATGGGTAAACGCCAACCACACTGTGCTGCAGACATGGACAGATGACACGTGCCCGTGGGAAAAGGTGGGCACCTCATAATTTGCCATGTGGGATCCGCCGGAGGAGGATTTGTAGAAAATACAACTACTACACAAGCGATCATTGGGCCAATGTGATGTAGAAAACAAAGAAAATTGTTATGGACGACTATGAAAGAAACATTCTTTTTGAATGCATTATAGAAAATCAAGTATGTAATTCATTAATGTAAACAACGATGATGACGACCACAGTTCATCTAGTCGTAGTGAAAGTAATTAAATAAATTTTTAATCTAGTGCAGTCTTTAATTTATATAACTTTATTTCTAGAAATTAGCAGTAAGCAATAAATATCAAGAAACATGTACATTTTGTGTTTGTTTTGAGTTATCTGTTTCTAATTTGTTCTGGTAGTATTCTAGATCAAACTGTAATTGATTCCCAACTCTTAAGAATCGATTAAAATATCGAAGAAGATATCGATTTCTCTTAAGAATCGAATATTGTATGTAACAATTTTTCAGTTGGAATGCCCTAGTCCAGTAAATGTGTCAGCTGTCAAAAGGTATTTCTTAGATTTGGTGGCGTATAGTATAGTAATATTATGGGTAGAGCTGTTGGCATTAGTGGTGACAGTGATAGATGTTAGAGGGAGAGCGGGAGGTGCTTTACCAACTAGGTAAGGGACATCATTTTTCTTTTTCGCGCGGATTTTAGCTAAAGCTAAGTGCACTGCTGAACATAGGCCTTTCCAATAGATTACGTCATTTCCCATAATTGCCCCGCTTGACAGGCGAGGGGCAACCGCAGTTTATTTTTATTTTTTCGATGTTATTAGGAAAAAGTTGTTGCCCTGTTTCAGTGTTCTCTCTGTCGCCTCTTACGGCACACACGGGACGATATGGAGTTAGCTAATTAACATATTCAATACAATGTATTTCCATAAAGTAATGGCTGATTGTATAAAAGTGTATTATAGTTTGATGTTTGTTTTGGCAGCTTTAGATGGAAAGCAAAGACTTCTATGTATACTGCTAGACCGGCATTTCAGAACAAAAACTATGTCACAGCTGTGGATCGTGCTAGTGCGGGCGGGTAGCGAGATGGGTAAGTTAAGATGGCATTGAATTTTTATTTACGACAGTTACTACAAATACGAAATAAAGTTACATACTTATTTGATAGAGACTTTAAACCACGTTGACACAGTGTGCACATAAATAATTTTTCTTATGTAGTAAGGCCGCAGAAGCGCGATGTATTAGGGGCGCAGAGCTCGTGTAGTAGTATACATGGTGTAGGGATGTGGAGGTGTGGAGGTGTGAGGGTGTGAGGATGTGGGGGTGTGAGGATGTGGGGGTGTGGTGCTGTAGTGGTGTGAGGGTGTGGAGTTGTGAGAGTGTGGAGGTGTGAGGGTGTGGAGGTGTGAGGGTGTGGAGGTGTGGAGGTGTGGAGGTGTGAGGTGTGAGGGTGTGGAGGTGTGAGGGTGTGGAGGTGTGAGGGTGTGGAGGTGTGAGGGTGTGGAGGTGTGAGGGTGTGGAGGTGTGAGGGTGTGGAGGTGTGAGGGTGTGGAGGTGTGAGGGTGTGGAGGTGTGAGGGTGTGGAGGTGTGAGGGTGTGGAGGTGAGGAGTCGTGGAGTCGTGGAGTCGTGGAGGCGGCACCTGGCACTCGCGCGAGGCGTAGTCGACGGCGAGGCGCGGCTGGTCGGGGTCCGCGGCGGAGGCGAGCGCGGCGACGCGGCGCAGCTCGCGCACGGCCGCGCCCGCCGCCGCCGCCTGCTCGAAGTGCACGAGCGCCGCGCCCGCCGCGCGGTCCACGCACACCGACGTGGCCGCGCCGCACCGCGACACCGCCTGCAGCACCTGCACACCGCACGCACCCCACTCACTACCACCACTACCACCGCTACCACCGCGACCGCGACACACATCACATGCGCCTCTCACAATGCTCTCTCTACACAAACGGCCACACAGTGCGCCTCGTGTTAAGTGGATGCTTTAGCCAATACACATCTATATCTATCCTCCATTAAGAATCAAAATGCAGATGTGTTATCACCCCTGTGGACTAAGATAGAATGCCTATTTCCAGTAAAAAATATTCTGTGAGAGTATAATCCCTTCCCAATCGAGCCGACCCATTCATGCTACAACCATAATATAGCTACAACGAGGCTCTGCCACGTAATTGTTATTCATGTAATGATGTACCAACATCTATTGGAGGCCTCGACTCCTCTCTCATCTCCCATAATGTTCCCTTATGACGCCTCCAGCACAGAACAAAATACTGGATTCTATTCTGGTCAAGGAGTGAAATACAATTGACTGTCTCTAAAACAAGAATGAATAGGCTTTCAATAAACTAAATCAGAGCGTTTTACCATCTTTGGCTTCACCACCACTTACCATAACATAGGATAGTAATCAAACACAGGCCTATAATAGTTAAAAAAAACACAATATTTACATTATGCCAATTGTGTCAATTTTGTACAAACATCAACGGCTTATTTATACTCGTTTATTATCACTCGCTCAGTTTTAGTATTTATTATCTCTATACCCATATTTTTCTAATATCATTTAGTGGAAAAAGAGGAGGCAATTTTAAACATTACTATCAATGACGTCGATATTTATGAGTAAGGCCGCAAATGTTTAAAGCTACATTAATACATTGTTCTAAGTTATTATAAAAAAATATTGTATGTTTTATAATGTTGGGAATTAATTTTTTAAATGTTTTTATTTTTTATTTTATTTGTTTATATAGAATATAATATAGCCAAGTATGATTCTGTTAAGATTCTTATTATTTTTCCGTAACGTCAAATTTCCGAAGCTAATAATAGTCTCCCATACATTGCTAACATTCAAAATAGATATTATATTATAAAAATAACCCTAACCAGATACATCTGAATCAAAGTGAAATTAGCCCTATGGTATCTCTACTTATAAATCGCCTAAAAATAGAATTATAATAATTGACGGCTGATATAGATTTTTACATGGAACCATAATGTCGACTGTGAGCGTGAGCATTCGAGCATAACATTGACTTGTCTGGTAGGTAAGCAATAGCATTTACATGGGCGGATTTAGAGGCGAGAGGTGCTAATGGCCTGGAGTCCTCCACAGAATAATATTTTGGTAAATTCAGTTTAGTCGTACTTAAAAGGACTAACACCGTGTAGTAGCGACGTTTGAGAATCCACTACCCAATATCATCCCGTTTGTTTTGCAAGAGACTACAGAGGGAAACTGAAACAGATGGGCAGTATCATCTTCCTGATAACAATTCAAAATAGTAAAAAACTGCGGTTGCCAACCCTCCTGCCAAGCGGGCAAATATTCCCCCTATAAGGCAATTTATGGGGGAAGCCCATGTTCAGCAATGATGTTAAAGAAACAAAACTACGATAAAACAAAACAATTTGCCTTATTTGTCAATATAAATTATTCACACAGGAAGCTTTTTACTAAAATAATTATGTAATAATTTTTCATCAAACACCTGATGACATTTCTTTGATTTGTTCTAAACATATCAGTTCATTAAAAAATTAATTTGAAGCTACCACATTTCCATCAGTGAGCATGATTTAAGCGGGAAGTAAAAAAAAAAATTACAAAACAGATAATAGCCTCATAGCAAATTCCACATGTCTCCACATGCAGAATATGCGTCTAACAAGGACCTGCGGTAAGAAGGCAGCGGAGATGGTACGACATACGGCGAGCAAAAGATGACATGAAGCTATTCCTAACCGATCGCATCCGTCTGACGTACCTACTACGTTATTGTTTTATGTTTAGTTGTTCTACTTCTTTTCAGCTTGTAAATTAAAAGTAAAATATTATTTATGCTATGCAACTTATTAGTGGCTTGTTTGCTTGAAAGAATATTAGAAAAATCATGAGAACATGTCACAGCAACCGCCTTTAGAATGAATAGAAAATGTTCCCTTAGAGATGTAACCATTGGCGATAATTGAAACTTACTACTGTCAATACTAAGGAACTAACAAAATCACAACAAGGGACGGAACATTTTATTCTTATACTTTTTACACACCTGCTTTTCCGTATGCTCAGTGAGGCCATCGACCCAAACGCAGGTGGTAGCGACGGGCTTCCCGAAGCCCAGTTTGACCCTCGAACCGCCAACATACTCCCCGTCCATGGCACGGATAGCTTCTACGACGCTAGATATGGACTGGTACTGGCAGAAGGCGTAACCAGCGCCTCCACCGCTGCCCTTCTTTATATCGATCTCAATTATCCGGCCATAGTGCTTGAACTTATCCCTCAGCTGTTGCTGTGTCACATCCTTCTCTAGATTACCAATAAATAAGGTTCTAGTCGCCTGTGGACAAAACACGCATCGTTAAAAAAAATATTAACTTATTCTTTATCCTACACTGAAATACAGAATCTGAGTTGAAGTACAATTTCATGTATACATATATGTACAACCGGCAATCTTATCACTCTGAAAGTGATCTCTTATAGGCAACCAACCAACTAAACATTATACTTTGAATATTATGGTCTATACATGAATATAATATACTATTATGTATCTCCAACGGCTCATAACATTCAACTATTGGTCATAACACACTTCCCTTGTAGATCTCATTTGCCGTAATCACCATTAGCAGGCGCGTATTGACGTTTGCAGTATCAAAGACTTCGCACCATTTACGCCGCTGCCCGTTGACAGTCTGATTGTTTTATTATACCTGAATATATGAAATGGCTATAGCATTATCTGTCGAAAACCATGAGATATTTTTGGAATTTCTCATAAACACCCGGTATGTAAACCATTATAGAACAGATGGCAAAAGGATGCTGTGGCCCATACACATCAACATCTATCCTTGATCAAGAATCAAAATGCAGATGCGTTCTCACCCCTGAGTACTAAGATGGAATAATTATATTAAAAAGATGATCATAGATATAATTAAAGCTTAGAACCTTTCAAGCTTTTGTACATGGTAGAGCCATATTGCAGAGGTATAATGACTGCAACAGGAATAGGTCAGCTCCAAGGACTACGCTCTCACAAAGACCAGCGTATAATAGCAGCATTATACGCTTGTGTTTCGTATGATAAGTGTAAAGAACTGGAGAGGTAATGAGGTATTCCATCTTAGTCCTCAAAAAAAGGAAAGCCATTTTGAAATATATGCTAGCTAACCTTAATATATGCTAGCTAACCTTGGGATGATACTCGTCGATATCAGTCTCGTAAGGTTTGGCGGACTCCGCGTCTTCGTCGCAGTTCTGGTGCGGTGCCACTGAGATCTTGCAGCCGAAAAACAATTTGTCCTGCGAGACTTCGAGCGCCTTATCCACATCGGACGGTTTCTTGAAACGCACCACTGCATACCGGTCGGCGTTTTGTCCGACAACCTGCATAACCAAAATCATTTTACATATATACATGTCTTCAATGGTTGATACTGTTATTATTGTCGTTTTTGCAAATGTATACTCAAAAAAAGGCACTCGTCGACCACGTAAATGACCAAATAACTGTTATTGTTTAGTTTGACCTTATCTTCTTATTTTATAAGATATCCATTTATCCATGTAGGACACCATTGTCGTTTTATAAATGAGATTCATCTTCGGCGTCAGCAAAACTATCTATCTTGGATACTCAGGATTTGCCTTTATCGCTAAGCCTTGCAGCGGATTGTCGACCGCAGTAATAAGGGCTAATAAACTTACGCTCACCAGATGTCGCTAGTTGGGACTAAGCTGAACTTATTTTTACGCAGATGGTCACACAGTCCACAGTGTAATCATCATTGAAAAGTTGCGATTTAATTATAAGTTTTTCGGTGTCTAGTGTTAGTATACATATATACAAAACAAAGTCTCAGTGCTGTATTCTATAGTTTTTAAACATTTTAAACTTTTTTTAAATCTAATCTTCGGAATATCCGTAGTTTTATTTATCCACATCTAACCTAATTCGTATGAAATATCACTAATATTACAGAAAAAAAACATTAATTTCTACACTTTTCTAACAAATTAACTTCCCCCGCTATGAAATCTGTTAAATATTTCACCTAATTACTAAGTGGCACCGCCATGGTGGCAGAAGATTCGTGGATGCCCTCATTGACGTGCCACACACTCACATTACTGCTGCCTTTTATAACGACATCTGACGAAATCCAGATCTGTCAATTACTCTGCACTATCGAGATTAAATATTTTCTAACGCTCAAAGGCTACGGTAATTTAGAATAATGCAAGATGCAAATCATAAATGGACTCATAAACGCAACATTCAACAATAAATCATAATAACCTTCACCCAAACCACCTTGCCGTGCTTCTTGTACTCGTGATAGAGGCCGTCCTTCAGCGAGCTGTCGGTAGAACGGGTCGGCAGGTTGCGTACACAGATCGCGAGCGGTCGCCCGTTGGCCGTCGATGCCCACTGTCATACAAAACTTCGTTAAAACAGAAAACAATATCTTTATTGTTCAGTAATCATTCAAATGAAAAAGAAATATTTCTTCATAAGTTTAAAGTGTAGTGTTTTCCTCTTTTATTAATTTACGTTTTTTTTTATAGGTTAGGGTGACAAACGAGCACACAGTCCACCTGATAGTTGCTGTGACCCATAGACATCAACATCTATCTTCAATAAAGAATCAAAATGCAGATGCGTTGTCACCCGTGAGGACTAAGATGGAATGCCTCTTTTCCAGTAAAAAGGGTCTCCGGTTCTCTACACTCACCATACGAAACACAGCAGTGTTAAGCTGCTATTTTACGCTGGTATTCTGTGAGAGCGTGGTCCTTCCCCGGTCGAGCCGACCCATTCGTACTACAACTATACTACTAATATAGCTGCAGCATGGCTCTACCACGTATTATATTCTATATATATATATTCTTTATGATTTTACTAAACATGACCGAAACCAGGCCAAAGAAAGGAAAGAAAAACTCAGCAATAGAACATTTCTGACTATTTGCGTCTTCAAATAGAAATTTTAACGGGAAACAAATTATTATTGATTATATCACAATATATTTTTATATTTCGTCAGTAACATTCTTAAGCCAAGCTGAGTCTTTGAGTCGAAGATTTAGGAATTTTAAGACCTAAAATGAAAATTTCAACGCCTTGATAAGAGGGCTTATGGATTCCGTTATAATTATTTTTTAGGAAGCTAAACTTCGAAATCTTTATTTGGAAATGGGTTTACAGACTAAGCATTTACAGTAAGCATGATCAAGAAGTAACAATGCGACTATATACAACAGAATCGAGGTGCATTTGACACTCATTAAAATATGATCAAAATGTATAATATGGTAATATAGACAAGGATTTTGATGGACATATTTAGTAAATTGTACGTTACTTTCGATATTGTTCTAAATACGCTGCTCTTTTTATACATCAGCAACTACTTGAAATTGACCAAGCTTAAAGCCGCCTCCACATGCTTGGCAAACAACGGCAAACAGCAAACACCAAACAACAAACACGAACGTGTGGATGGTTGTTTGCCTGTTTTTGTTTGTGATTGCCAGTGATCGGCGTCGGTGTCGGTTTTTGTGCACCAATCAAAGGCTGTTCGACAAACGTGTTTGCGATGTATCCACACGCTTGGCAATCAGTCAGTAGTACGCGCGAGCTTGCGGCTTGCGGGCGGCGGAAGGAGTTACTTGTAGCTATTATTATTATACTCTACGTCAGTTACCAATCCGAAATTTATCTCAGAGGTATGGTATATGATTTCAGAAGTTGATAGTTTCCTACCAATTCTACTTAAAATCTACCACCCATATTTTTTAAGTTTTCTAGAGACCTCCCAATAATAATGTGATACTCTTAATTAATGTTTCTATTGGGTAACAAATATTTCACCTCTTTTAATAAGGAACCCTATGTGAAAGCAGGATTCCCAAAATAAAATCCGCAAAAAATTGAAAATTGAAAAATGAATCACGATACGTTTAGTATATCCTGATTTAATAGTTTTTAGAGTTCCGTAGTTACACAAATCTTATAGTTTTGCCATGTCCGTCCGTCCGTCCGTCCGTCCGCGGTTTTGCTCAGACCCAGGTGCTACAAATCTGTAATTTGGCACAGTTATAAATATTAATCACGCCTAGAAAACTGTGAAATAAAATCTTAAAAAACATTTTTATTATGGGTACTTCCCATACAAGTAAATGGAGGATGATTTTTTTTACCTGTCTATTCCATCATGTGGGGTATCGTTGGATAGGTCTTTCAAAAACATTGGGGGTGTTGAACAACATCTTTTCGATTCAGGGGTCCGTTTGCGAAATATTTAGCTTTAAAGTGGTATTTTTCATTAGAGTCATGTGTCCCCCTTTTAACAACTAAACCGACGTTTATGGAAATGTGAAAAGTATACACAATAGTAGTATATACAATGAAGTTAAAAGGAAACCTATCACAGCTAAGTAGAATCAAAAAGTTAACGAGTAATAGTTGACCAACTTATAAAATACATTTGGATTAGTAAAAATTTCGTAACATTTTCATAGAAAATGACCTAAAACTAGCTGCATTAATAACTTTGTAATGTTATTGTAAACTGTTAAAAATAAACATTTATTATATTATTATCTTAACTTTTTAATTTGCGGGATAGATATGGTATTATTATCGAAATCGAAAAGTTTTTTAAATCTAATTAATAGAATCAGGCGTTACTTGGGCAAAGTAAATTTTTCCAACTTTGTTTCCAAGTTGATTTGAAAATAAGTCCTTCAGTTACGATCTACGGGCCCATTTTCAGTCGTTATAGCGGTCAAACTGCGAACTCACTTATTATGCTCATTATCAAGGAAGCCCACGTATTGTGACGGGCAACTACGGAACCTCTACATTGTGCGTGGCCCGACACGCACTTGGCCAGTTTTTAATTATAAATATTCAATTCCTTTATTCGTATAAATAAACTTATTATTTGAACCTGAAGACAATTTATAGCAGTGATAATTGAGAATTCATTTGAGATTCTATGGTATATAAATTCTTCAATACAATAACCTTGAGAGCAACTCATTTTGCCTTTTTTTTTAAATAAAAATACCCGAAAGTAATCGCTGCCACAAGCTCGTCGTCCGTCATGTTTGCCCATCCGGAATATACTAGCAAGTTCGCCGAGCGTGTGGATGCCGTGTTTGTGTTGGGTGACTGTGGTCGGTGTTTGTTCGTGTTTGGTGTTTGTGGCAAACACCAAGCATGTGGAGGCGGCTTTATGCAGAAGTCGTTTCGAACATAAGCAGTATATTTTGGGAATGACCGTTTGCTTGATACTGTTTTCAATGAAGTCGCTAACTACGTAATGTGAAAAGCTCTATTAAAAATAGTATAAAACGCGACTCAACTTTACAAGCAGTACGCCTAGGAATTAAATAGAAGAGGGCCTTAAGCTAAAAATAACTAAAAAAAGTGTATGTAATAAATAATAATTACATACTTTATGAGTATAAGAGCGCTCATAAACGGGCTAGTTTTGAGGCAGCCGTCGGTTTGCCTTCTATATATTCTCATTGCAACACTTTTCGCAATCTCTTAATATAGCTAGGCAATATTCCAGTTATAGTTTCATGTAGCCACCCCGCGTTCGATGTTTAGTCGGCTAGATTGCAAGTGATTTAACTCAACGTTGCTCACATGTACGAACTCAATTGCTCGGCGATACGACATTACCGGAATATACTCTGCAAGGCACTAGGTAGGTATTACTGAGCTATAAAGCAAGATGTAATTTTTTTTTTATCAGCACGTAGCGAGCTCAACATTTAAGGCAGACTATGTATCGACAGAGATATGTTTTCACATGTAGGTACTAAAATGTGTAAGTGCATGTACGAGTATAATGCGGCAACTGTGGATGTGAACACGGTGTCAAGTGTATGGTCTGTACGCGTACCTGGTGGAGGTGCGCGGGCGGCGTGCGGCGCGCGGCGTGGCGGTCGGGCGGCGGCGCGGCCGGCGTGGAGGCGCGCGACGTGTCGCTGGGCTCCGGCGAGCTGGTGTCGGAGCGCGACGAGCCCGAGCCGGAGCGCCGCCGCCGCCGCCCGCCCTCCGTGCCGCCGCCGGGCGTGCTCGGCGTGCTCTCCCCGCCCGCGCCCCCCGCTGCCCGCTCCCCGCTCGCGAACCACCGCTGATGAGGGGTCGTTCTGCTCGCAACAATTATTTTACACAATCAAATTCCCCGAATTACAGGCTACGAGGCGTTTCATCTTAATATTATTCAAAGTAACAATGAAATTGTCACTTTCTTTGTTTGAAGGTGGTTGAAGGTGTACACTATTTACTATCAGGTGGGCTGTCAGCTCGTTTGTCACCTCAGTGGAACGTGTTTAATGCGTATGAACCTATTTTCAAAACACTTTTTCCAGTTTCACTCTGAAAACTCACTTCCACATGACATACGTGCTAGCTCTTCTCTTGATATATTTCGAAACAGAGTAAAGAAACATTATCTATCAACTTAGAATTATAAATATTCATATATTTTATGTATTTATATGTATGGGTGAATATACAAAAGTTGGGTAACTTTCAGGGATATTTTTGTTTATAATACTTTTCAAGTCAAATTTCTATAAATTTGGGTATTATTTAAGATAGATAATGTAATGAATAAATTTTTCTAAATCAGGCCAGTCACATTTTAAGTAGATTTTGAGATATTTCGATTTTTGTGAATTTGACTGCCAAGGGACTGACGAGGGTTACATAGTACTGATTAAATACACAACTTAATAAGAAATATAGGAAATTTATTAACACCTTGAGCCAATTTCTTTGAATCTAATAATGGCACGCATAATAACATAATATAAAAATCTTTTAAATATTAAAATACTTATGTAACTATTAACAATAACTATTCATTTAAATCTCCATAGTTCGTAATTGTCTGCTACAGATACATTTTTTTTCTTCATGAGTCTTTATTTTTGTTTAGTTTTCTTCTAATTGTATTTTAATAATTTCGCCGAAAAGAGGCCTTCTTTACTAATTCCTTCTTTTTAGTTATATCTTCACCCATTTGTTCAATTATGGTTCTTGGCGTCTTTGCGACAGATTTTTTAACTTTGTTAATTACCTTTTTTATAGCTCGTTTATATTTTTGATAGTGAGTATTTAGATTACTTATAAATTCTGAAATTACAGCTTCCACCTTTTTTATTGCTTATTTCTGTACCTTCGGTCTTCGTTAATAATATGTCTGTTTTCTTCAGAAACTATTCAGTTTCAGTTTCAGTAGTCAGTAGTTGAACGTCGTGTATTCTGACGTATAAAATTCTGAGTGGTTCGATTCAACAGTTGTTATTTTTTTGCATGTATTTTGATGAACTACATTATATGAATATACCGACAGCCAAGAGTGCTGAAGTGTTTGTACAGTAGGGCTACGATGACTCCGAGTACAGAGCCAGAGTACGAAATCTATCCAACTGCAGAGAAGTGTAAGACAGGGTGGCGTTATATACTCGAAACTCTTCACCGTTGCATTGGAAGACGTTTTCAAGCTACTGGATTGGAAAGGACACGGTATTAACATCAATGGCGAGAACATCATTCACCTTCAATTTGCCGACGATATAGTCCTTATGGCAGAAACAGAATCGCTGGAGATTCTAAGCACTATGCTCAATGACCTCAATAGTGTCTCCCAACGGATAGGTCTTAAGACGAACAGTTGTTGGGAGCACTAAGCTCGAAGTTGTTGACGAGTATGTTTACCTAGGACAAATAGTCCGACTATGTAAGTCCAATTTCGACCGAGAGGTCAATCGACGTATTCAACTCGGCTGGGCAGTGTTCGGGAAATTACGACACATCTTCTCGTCAGGCATACCTCAAAACTTCAAAACAAGATTGTACAACCAGTGCGTTTTACCAGTGATGACTTATGGATCTGAGTCGTAGTCCTTTACTGCTGGCCGTATGAGGAAATCAAGGCGCTCAGCGAGCTATGGAGAGGGCTATGCTCCAGGTTCCTCTGAATGAGGATATCCGCAGTAGAAACAGAGTAACCGACATAGCCCAATGGAATAGTAAGCTGATGAATGGAGTGGCAACGGGCCGGCCATATAGCTTGCAAAACTGACAAACGATAAGAAAAAAAGATTCTCGAGTAGCAAGTTCGTGCCGGTAAGCGAAGGGTAGGGCGTCCCTCCACTAGATGGAGTGACGACCTGGTAAGACATGCAGGCAGTTCATGCTTCAGGCCTATGTTCAGCAGTGGACTTGTGAAGGGCTGCAATGATGATGATGACGATGATTTTGATGAATATTCTTTACCTTTTTTGGTTATTTGTTGCTCCCGTGGTTCTTTCCTAATTTATCTCCCCTAGACAAATTTGTTTTTTTAGAAGGCGACATGATGTTTTTGGACTGAAATAAGTAAAAGAAATGCTTATACACAGTAACAGTTGAGATAAATGTGATCTAAAACAATATAAAAATCAGAAATGGGACTGACGCCAAAGTACTGATTGATGAAAAGGACATAAATTTGAGTTTACATAAAGAACTGATGTTTCTTTCGGTATTCTCGAATATTCACAAGCAACTTTGTAACAAATCATAGTTAACTATGTATGAATCGAAATAAAACACAGGTATACAAGGAAATAACAACTTGTCGAACAAAGGAAGCAGGAGTGAAATACTGTGTCGTGTGTAGCGCGCTCTCTCGCTCTAGCCATAGCTCGCGCGCATAAGGCGACAGGCGTAGCTTCAGTCATAGAGTGCCTCAGTTGTTCACAGCTATCGCTCGCGTAACTACTACTCCTGTTTTGTTTTCGATACTTCTAATTTACCACGACTGCTTGCTAACTGTATTCTGTTTCGCCTTATAACTGACTTGACTGTGCTTGTGTTTCGGACTTTGATTGATTACCTTGTGATTTGGATTTTTGTGTTGCAAAATGAGTTATTCTTTGAAGGAATATGCAGAAATGCATTATTTTTACGGCGTTGCCCAAGGCAATGGCCATTTAGCAACAAGGCTTTACAGAGAAACTAGAACGGCGAGGAGAAGAACGGGAACTTTATCCCGATCACAGAGTGTTCATAAATACACATAATACATTTATGGACGGACGAATTCCGGGACGCAGTTCCCACGAAGGAGTACCCAGAGTGGATCCAGATGTCAGAGAAGAAGTCGTGGAACAAGTGCAAAGATATCCTTTTACTAGCACCAGAGCTATTACGAGAACGACTGGTGTACCACGAACCTCAGTTATAAGGATACTTAAGTCAGGTAAGTTCATTTTGTCTTTAAAACTTTTACTTTGACACCGTATTAAAGCGCACCTTTGAATAGCGACGAGCGATCAATTAATTTAATTACTTATGTGGGGCAAAACCACATTTCATGGAATAAAACAGTGATTCCTGGAAGTACAATTTAGTTTTTTTTTCAGAGGATACCACGCTTATCATATTCAACGCGTCCAAAAATTGCATCCTGCAGATTATTCAAGACGGGTGAATTTTGTCGAACAATGCTGGAAAGAACTGCGGAGGATCCAGGTTTTTGATAAAATTCTGTGGACAGACGAGTCTAGATTTGAAAGAACAGGAGTCTTCAATATCCACAATTACCATAGTTGGGCTGTTGAAAACCCACATAAGGCAAGGCCTTCAAATTTTCAAACACATTATAGTGTAAACTTGTGGTCAGGAATTTTGAACGGGAACTTATAGGACCTTTTGAATTGCCTGCTAGGTTAAACGGAGCCCAATATTTAGACTTTTACAAAACAATTTAAACGGCTTATTAGGCGGTGTAAACTTATTGACAAGAAGGGTATGATTTACCAAAATGATGGTGCTCCTTGCCACTATGCAAGAGAGGTACGGGAGCACCTTAATCAAAGATTCCCAATAGATGGATTGGGCGTGGCGGACCGATTCATTGGCCTGCACGTTCACCAGATTTGAACCCCATAGATTTCTTTCTCTGGGGATATTACAAAGAGATGGTGTACGCAAGCGAAACAAACACCGAAGCAGAACTGCGAGATAAATTAACAGGCGGAAACAAAATCAGACAAAATTCAAATGCTTTTAGAAGACTGAAACAAAATTTTCTAAGGCGTTGTAGACTGTGTATTGCAGTGGAGGGTACTTTGAGAATTGGTTGTAACATAAATAAATAAGTATTAAAAAAACCAAATTGTTTTATTTATTATGAAAGATTATGACATACCATGAAAATCTAATTATCCTTAGTAATAAACAATAGGTGCATAATAAAACGATTATTTTTGCACTTTTTGGCTCTGTGCAATTAAAGGCCAAATAGGGCTAAAAATATATGACCACCACTTTTTGTATTATAACTAAAGCTTAGGGTCTTGCAAGTTTTAAAATTACTTTAAAGTCATGGAACTCATTATTTAATTTTTAGTTTAAATTTCAAAATTAAACTTTGATTCAATCATATCTGCATAATTTGTTTTCGATTAAAATTTTTGCAATTTGTATTAATGGTAGGCAGCTTATTTTTTTATGTCAAAGAGTCCAACTCATTAAGACTACGCTAGAATAAAAAATAAGTAAAAGAGCAATATCAAGAAAAAATTTTTGAATCGCTAAGTCGACATTTTAAAAATAATACAAAAAAATCATATCTCGTAAACTAAGAAAAATCGCGGAACATACATGGGGTATTTTCATGTAAAGGTCAGCATTCAAAAAAATTTTGGACGTCACCTTTTGGACCACCCTGTATATAAAACTATTTCTCTTTCCCAAAAGGTTTGCTGGAAGAGAACTCTTATTAGGGTTAAGCTCGCCTTTGTAGATCTTATTTGAATATTAAATAATTGTTATCAACTTACAGTGTGCACAATAAAGAATAAAGAAAGAATAAAACTTCTGTTCAGCGCCAAGTTCAGTCGTTTGTTGCTCACAACAGTGAAGGCATTAGGTAGTTTGTATATCATTGGGCATTGATGGTACTTTGATTTCGTAAGAGAATTGACACCAGATACCCCGTCAAAGAACTAGTCATCAAAATTCTTCCCTGCCCTTTGCGATCGTTTATCTTTGATTTTGAGAGTTGGTTCATTTTGGCGCTTCGTTATTGGTTATCTATAAATCCAAGATTAATAATCTGTACCTAATATCGTAAGCACTCCAAGACGAGCCTGCTTCAAATTTAGTACTCATATCACGGCACTTTTCAATGCTGGCCTGCTTCTGAGCACCGCCGCGCCGGTGATGTTGTGCGTTGGTTACCACGCGAAACTATCCTCCCCACGCGAAGGTTGTTTGTGTAAAATTTCATGAACGCTTCCAGATACAATTTCCAATATCTGCTTAATCTCTTCATACGTAATTCACCTATTCTTTTTAATTAATATTTTCACTGACAGCACGTATCCTTCGGTAACAGCAAAGGGCTCTCTCTGTGCTCTCTGATCATGCTAAAGCCTTCCTGGTCTTTATTCATAAATGTCATTTAAAGTCTGTCAAATGATTCCAGTGGGTTTTGGGTTAATGAAAAGGATTTTTTACATTTGAAATCGTAAAAAATCCTTTTCATTTTATATAAAAAAGAATTTGTCCTGTTCTTTTCTACTAGACTTCTTTCAAGACAAGATATAGGTACAAGTTGTAGCAAAAAGAGGAATTCTTTTGCATTTAGTAAACATATTACAAATTATAAACAAATATTTATGTAAGTTAATTTTTAACACAATTAAAGAAATATTTCTATGATTGATTTTTATACGGAATTTCACTTATAATTGTATTGCGATTTTTTACCGAATTTCAGAAGGAAAATACAGATTTCATGCCTACACCATATTTTATCAACACTCCTACGTTTTAACCCGCACTCGAACATTATCATGGCTAGACGTCAATGGAAAAGGCGAAAAATGAATTGCGCTTTAGAAACTGCAAAACTAATAAAAGGACCACAGCTGGGCGTAGTCGAGTAAACGGAGACTTTTCCTTTCACAGGTAAGTTATTTTGTAATCCAGAATACGCTAAATTTATTTTATAACGAATTACATACTTTGATTAAATCCATCAATTTTAACAAAAAAAAAATGAAGACGTAGTAGTGTATGAAGGTGTTATGTAACAAATTCATAATTTTACAAAAACGAGCTCCATAGCTTTCGTATTTCTTTTGTCATGTTGTGTTGTTTTCATATTTGTTATAGCCTAGATAAGAAGGATCTTTTACCTCCTACCATTCTATCTTCTCAAACACATCTTCAGACTAGATGCAACAAATAGTTTTCTCTTATGTTCACAACATGAATGCCCACATCATAAAACTACATCGTCTCAGAAAAAGTCTCACTAGCAGTTGTTATTTTCCGTGATGACATCTGCACCAACATTTAGGTGCGCGCGCCTGCGCACTCTACCACAGAATAAATATTAGTGACTTTACCCCGTTTTTTAAAGAAAGTGTTATGGTCGCATATAGCACTTCCACCACCTTCATTCTCGACAAAAATACTTTAGTTTTAAAAATTTGGCGTTGACAGAAATGTTATGTGCGTATGCCACTTTCATTCAATATAATTCAATTTGGTAACTGAACATAACACTTTTTGTTTTTTTTTTCAGGCTTTATTTACTTAGTTTGTAAAAGTAGCACTTTGTAGATGGACATAACAGCTTCATTTTAATATATCTTTAAATATAATCAATAAATAATAATAGTTTTATCATTCTCAATGTTAACAACTCGACATCGAATATATTTATTTTTATTTATTCCTTACTATAAAAAATTAATCAACAATTAATGGTAAAATCTAAAACATTGTATTTTCTAGATAGTAAAATATAATATCTAGCTAATGCCGTGTAGTTGCCAACCCAAGAGTGGCAACTATGGCAATTTTCTCCCTATGGGGCAATGTTCAATAGTGGTCTTTTGATAGGCTGTAATTAATTAATTAATCATGGATAATATCTTGAGGGAGCAGAGGGAAAACGGATAACACGTTATATATATATATATATATATATATATATATATATATATATATATATATATATATATATACATAATCAAATGTAAATGGAACTGTTGTAGTGAGAACATGGACGAAATTATGAACCGAATAGTCACTGGGGATGAAACTTCGGTTCATAACTATGAACTTTTGAGTCAAAGCAGGAATCCATGCAGTGGCAGTAGGGTTGCCACCCGTACTATAATATATAGTATCGTACTATATTTCAGTCAATTGTACTATATATTATAGAAAAATAATATAGTACGAAAAATACTATATTTTTATCCCTAATTCAACTGTCGCCCTTTTTTTTTTGGATTTTTTGGGATTGATCGATTATAAAGATAAAGGTGTCAATATCACGGGACAGTAATACGCAATGCTACTATAAAAATTAAAAGATGCGATAAAAGATAAAAGAAGGGGAAAGCGGCCTCGAGGTGTGCTCCTTTTGCACGACAACGCAACCGAAATCAAGAGACATGTTGCGATGGCTTCCTTACTCAAGTGCGGCTTCGAAACTTTAAACCACCTTCCCTATAGTCTAGATTTTGTCCCTTCGGATTATTATTTGTTCCCAAGTATGAAAAAAGAGCTTCACGGAAATAAATTTACGAGTACAGATGACGAAAAAGTGAAGTCGGCAATTTATGCCTATCTTGACAAAACATTTTTTTTAAAGGTATAAATAAGGTATTTGAACGGTCTATAAAAAATAATTTTATGTTTAATTTCACTGCTTTTCCCTTTCATTCCGCGAATTTTTAGACCTTCCTTCGTCAGTTTTAGTGAAGGTGCGGTGAATAGAACACCGGCTATTTTTGTGTACGGTGAAAGCCATTGAGCTACAATGTGTCTCTTAAATATAACAAGAAGCTATAAATTGTAATTTATTTATATCTTTTATAATGTGAGCTCATGAATGTTAAATAAACAAATAAATATACATAATAATATATAAATATGCAAATATTGCTTTAAATCTGGAAACAAGTATCGCGATTGTCAATCTGTTCTGTCTGCAAGGCGTAGCAACTAGCTACTATTTACGACAAATTCTTTACGCTAGGCATAATTAAAATTGGTGGTTTTGCTGTATTTATAATGGACCATTATAAATTCAAATATGAATGAGAGATAATTAATCGATCACTTTTAATCACAAGCATTACACAGCAGTTTATTTTATATTCTAAGTATATTTGACACAATGAATTAAGATGGAATTTACATTATAATGAAACAAAAATTTGTGAATATCTAATCTCTTTATCTACCACCAACAGAGTATAATACAAAAATTAATAATATTTTTTTTATTATTTATTCAGCATTTACATATATAAAGGACCATATTTTTACTAACAGATTACCATCGGGTATATTTGTAGTTAATCAGTAATGTGCGCGAAACATACCTGTCAACATTGGATGGCGGCGTGGCGTAGGGTGCCGCCGTGGAGTTGTTGCGTTGGTACCGTCCGTAGGTAGCGGGCGTGTTGCCGCGGCGACAGTACTCGGAGGCGCTGTCGTTGGTGCCGCGCCACGTCGCCGGCGCCGCCGCCGACGCAGCCATCGCACAAGCATTGCCCGCGCTTTCCTCTCCCCTAAAAATAAAGGACACTAAAATTACATAAGTAGTACTTTAAATCAAAACTACCGGGTAATAAAATAAAATAAAGTAAAATAAAACTAAAAGGTACCTTATGCTTAATATGAGATTTTTTAAAATCATTTACAAATAATGTTTTTTCATATAAAATACAAGAGTAAAAGTTATTTCTTTATACAAAACGTAGTCTAGATTCGAAATTGCCCAAGGACGTTTTTAAAAGTACCTACTTTATTTGATACTTATACTAGCCTAATAATGTGCGATATTAATACACTATGTATTATAACTATATATTATATATTTTATACGTGGTAGAGCCATGCTGTAGCTATATTGTGATTGCAACACGAATGGGTCGGCTCGACCTGGGTAGGACCACGCTCTCACAGAATACCAGCGTAAAATAGAAGCTTAATGCTGCTGTTTCGTATGGTGAGTGTAGAGTACCGGAGACCCTTTTTACTGGAAACGAGGTATTCCATCTCAGTCCTCAGGGGTGACAACGCATCTGCATTTTGATTCTTAATTGAGGATACGAGGGGTGATCCAAAAGTAATGATAATGAAAATAAAACACGGTAATTAAAGTTAAAATAGTAATTTATTTTTCTACATAGTCTCCTAACAAATCAATACATTTAGTCCATCTTTTTTCTAAACCCAGGATTCCCTTTGAAAAAAATTATTTGTCTTGACCCTCCCAAAACGCTTCAACAGCGGCCATTACTTCGCTATCGTCTTCGAATTTCTTGCCTCGGAGGCGTTCCTTGAGCCGAGGAAAGAGGTAGAAATCACTAGGAGCTAGATCTGGCGAATAGGGAGGGTGTTCGAGCAGTTCGAATCCCGTTTCTTGAATGGCAGCCATCGCAACTGCGGCTTTGTGAGCCGGTGCGTTGTCTTGGTGAAACAGCACTCCAGCTCGCAGTTTGCCGCGTCTTTTTTCCTTAATGGCCTCCCGTAATCTTCTTATTTGGTCTGCGTAGTAAGAGCCCGTAATAGTGGCTCCCTTTTCCAAATATTCCACCATAATTATGCCTTGAGCGTCCCAAAAAACAGATGCCATAACCTTTCCCGCCGAACTTGAAACTTTGAATTTCTTTGGCGTCGGTGAGGAGGCTCGCTTCCAAGTCATCGATTGTTGTTTCGTTTCAGGATCAAAATGGTGGATCCAGGTCTCGTCCATAGTCACAAAACGGAACAAAAAATTTTCTTGATCTGCTTGGAACTTTTCGAGATTGACCCTCGAAATGTCAACTCGATTTTTCTTTTGCTCGTCGGTTAACATTCTGGGTACCCAACGCGCAGAGACCTTTTTCATATGCAACTCGTTCGCAAAGATTCTTTGAACGCTGCCATATGAGATCCCTGTGACCTCAGCTACATGCCTGATGGTCACTCTTCGATCTGCCAACACAACATCTTCGACTTTTTTCACGTTGTCTTCAGTGAGGGACGTGGATGGGCGTCCTTCGCGATGTTCATCTTCAGTGGATGTTCTGCCCAGTTTAAACTCCTTGGCCCAGCGTGCAACTGTAGAATATGGAGGAGCAGAGTCCCCCAATGTTTCCACTAAGTCACTGTGTATGTCTTTTGAAGACATTTTTTTCAAACAGAGGTACTTGATGACAGCTCTAATTTCGTTTTTCTCCATGTTGATGTTATCTCTTTGACAGTTCGTATTCAAATGAATGTATCTCCCGGAAATCGTGATCTATTTAAATGATTTTTTTAGGCTGACGTAGTGAGTATATAAGCAAGCAAAAAATATTTTTTTTGGATTTTTATGCGGACCTGAAGTAACCGATTATCATTACTTTTGGATCACCCCTCGTAAATGTTGGTGTCTATGGGCCACAGCATCCACTTACCATCAGGTGGACTGTTTGCTCGTTTATCACCCTTATTCTATAAAAAAAAAAAACTTAAAACTACATGTCCGATATATGTGGGAGCCTAATTAAGACTATCCTAATTTTTACTCAAAAACATTAAGCTAAAGAACCGTTAACAATATGCATACGAAGGACCACTCATCCAGACGCAATTCAGCAAACATACGCCTACGCTTACGCTTAACTGTGATGGTCTCCGTTGCAATACCGGGAATGCCGGAATGCATAACTACGTACTAAATAAAAAATATTAATAAGAGAAATAATATGTTCATTTGACACCAAATGCGGATTCAGTGAGCTATGGTAGCTCAGGGTCTAGACGCTCGCAGTAAATTTCACAGTACACGAGCCACCTGGGTTCGATCCCCGTCAGCGCCAATGAAATTGATGACCTGCATGATCTGAGATCTGAGATCATGATCAGATCATGATCTCTGATCTCAGATCTAAGATCTAAGAAGTAAAATATTTCGAGGACTTTCGATCATTTTCTTGTGTAATAAATTTTTACATTGATGTAAATTTTGTCTTTTCTATCCGTTTTAAACTTTAATAAAAATAAAAACCGACTTCAAAAAATAAAAATAATACAATAATTTCCACGTATAAGCTTTTGAGGTCGGCGGGGCTTTAATTCCTCGATACACTGTCTTATTTGCACCGGCTTCAAAAGCTTTTATGTGGAAAGTAATTTGTTGTTTTAAGTTCTTTTCGATGTTTTTTGCTTTTGTAAAATTTATTTTTAGCCCTTAGTAGTAGTAGGAATATCACGAGTTGTAGGAAACAACTAGAATGTCGTCTAAATAGTCACATTAAAATCTTCATTCTCTATTTTTCACCCTTTGGAATTCATTTCTTTTAAAATGGTATGGTAGCAAACACAATGATATTAAGTAGTGGAAATTTTTACGTTTGTATATTAAGAAAGCTGTATTTCACTTTAATGTAATGTAAAACACAGATATCTATACAAAATATGAAATAAACGTGTTTTGCCTTATCATACATACACTCCACACACTATTGAAAAAGGAACATTTGAAATTTGAAAATTATTCGCGTTGTTTTTGCGCTGCGACGACGTCGTGCTTGATTCGCAAAGTGTAAATCGGGCATTAACAGACTACAGGTAATTTGTAACCCGGAGAAAATGATCGTAAAATGATTATATAATAATTTGAGTCATATTCTTTCATAGCTGGGCACAGGCTTCTTCTCATTTCTGACAAGATTTAAGGTAAGGAAATGTCCGCCGCGCTGCCCCAATGCGTGTTGGCGATTTCACATGTTTTCGATTTTTTTTTTAAATATCTTATTTATCAGACATGGAGGTTTCCCCTCGATGTTATCCTTCACCGCCGAGCACGTGGTAAATCAGCACTTAAAATTGCAATTAACTTCAACGCAACGTAATCATTGATGCCAGCGGGGATCGAACTGGGGTTGCTCGCGTAATGTGAAATTCACAGCGAGCGCTTTAGCCCCTGAGCTGCCACGGCATATATTATTATTAGGAATATACGGATGCCAAATAATAATATAGGTATGGGCTTTTTACACTTTTTACTTTTTGGCTCTTCATAATAAAAATTCACAGATTACTTACAAGCACTTTTCCACATACCTAGTTAAAATATGTGTTACTTAGGAATCTTCCCAAGTGCTTGTGTACAGCATTAAACATTACCTTTTAAAATACTTTTTAAAGGAGAAAAGGATTTTATTTAATTCAATTCTTCTGCGAGGCTTGAGGTTTTCTGACAAGTAAATAGTAAATTTAAATTTAAAGTTCAAACTATTTATTTCACCATGCATACATTTATACTATTACATTAAAATAACGCTCAATTTGTTTGTGGTAAGATTATGTGCGCTATCGATTAATTTAATGTGTTACTCGCTCACTATGCGTTGTCTGGTACACACACAGGTAGGCCCCTCCCCAATTCTAGACTTTTCCACGGTATAGTATACTTTTAAAATGTTTTTAATTTGTCGAGATGTTTTATTTTCTAATTGTTTGGCTATTTCCATTGGCAATTTATTCAGAATGCTTGGAAGAGTGAGATTCACTTTTGCCAGTTTATACAGAGGCAATTACGACAGGTTACGAACAGAATTTTCTCTACTTCTTTTTTGTAATTGACTCATATTATGTTCACAGTAATCAGAGGCAACGGTTAGTTTCGCTTTATCAAATACATTCAAGACTTTAAAATATTGGAATAATAATATATAATCGGGTTTACATTTGATTATAATTTTATTTGGTACTATTATCTTAAATAATCTTGTCTGTATATTATAGATTTTTTGAAGGTAAGTTTTATAAGTTCTTACATAACTGGTTATGCCATAATTGATAACAGAGCCGGCCAATGCCACATACAACAATATCAAGGTCCTGAAAGGCAATTTGTGCTTCAATATGCGCAATTTTGCCATAATAACTTTCAGCTCATTTTTTACGTGGTAGAGCCATGCTGCAACTAAATTAATAGTATAGTTGTAGCACGAATGGGTCGTCTCGACCGGTAAAGGACCACGCTCTCACAGAATACCAGCGTAAAATAGCAGCTTAATGCTGCTGTGTTTCGTATGGTGAGTGTTGAGAACCGAAGACCCTTTTTACTGGAAAATAGGCATTCTATCTTAGTCCTCACGGCTGACAACGCATCTGCATTTAAATTCGCAAACGAAGATAGATGTAGATGTCTATGTATAATACGATGTAAAATACCTCACTGAGTAAGAAATCAAAAAACTAAGCAATATTCGCAGAGATGATAAAAAATGTTAACCGAATGCGGGGACGTCGAAACGTTGCACTACGTGCATGAAATCAAAAGTACATATGTATATATATATTCATGCGAAGAATACTAGCGAGAGGAGAATGACTTTTGACTAATGCTCTATTTGTCACGCGTTGGGCTGAACATGACTCAATATGTCATCACAAAAAACAAAGCTGGTTAATCTGCTTTAACCTTTTTAATTCGTAAAGAGGACGATTAAGTAAACGTATCTTAAGAAGTCGTCATTTCATGATCTGCCGAGGAACATCGTCATCCGTATGATTATGCGAACGGTCGACAACATCGGTAAGGTAAGGATAATGTGGAATAATTTTAGAAACAAATTTTAATAATATAGCTTTTAATTACTTTTTTTTTTAAATAACCCTTTAACATAACAAATAACATAGCATTGAATAACATTTTATGAAAAGACTACAAGACATACAAATATGGTACAAGTAATATAAATGATAGTGGTCTATTTTTAACGGACCTATACTATGAATTTATGGTTATTAAAGTCAGAGTCTAACTTTCTTCCTGACATAGCGTTGCGAAGGCGACAAAGATACTGATGTTTAGTAGGTACAGGCGAGTTGTCGTTTTCTTACTCATTTTTGTGGCAAAGGGACTAATTACGTATTTCCATTTTTTTTTTGCATAAAATCGTTTAAGCCGTAATCGTAGTGGTAGGAGTCCTTTCCTGCCTAGAAATCCATCGGGTAGGTTTTTTGTTATAGAATTAGGGTGACAAACGAGCACACAGTCCACCTGATGGTAAGTGGATGCTGTGGCCCATATACATCTACATTAATCCCCGATTAAGAATCAAAATGCAGATGCGTTGTCACCCCTGAGAAATAAGATGGAGTGCCTCGTTTCCAGTAAAGAGGGTGTCCGGTTCTCTACACCCACCATACGAAACACAGCGGCCTTAAGCTGCTATTTTAAGCTGGTATTCTGTGAGAGCGTGGTCCTTCCTCGGTCGAGCCGACCCATTCGTGCTACAACAAATATAGGTGCCGCGTGGGTCTACCACGTATATAAACCAGGTATCCACCCTCTTACCTATTTCTGTCGTTAAATAGCTGCAGTGCTTTGAATGCCTTGTTCTGAAGGTCATAGAGAGCCAGGCGGTGCGGCATTCCATCTTAGTTCTCAGAGGTGACGACGCATCTGTAGCTTTCTTTGTTTAAAGTTGGCTGCAGGTGTCTATGGACTGCAGCGGCCACTTATCATCAGATGGTCTTGTAATTTAGTCAGTCGTTTTAGTTTTATAAAAAAATACCTTTATTAATTACATTATATTTTAACACATTTTATTTCTTACTTTATTTTCTTTTTCTCCAACTTTTTTGTAATTTTTATGTTATTAATATTTCTTGTATTTCATTAAAAACCATTAGAAGTTTAAAATTTTTGAAGGTTCAAGATAGTAGTTACATTGCGGATTCGAAACTATGAATTTTCTTAATTTCATTTTTTTTACTATTAGAAGTCAGTGCTTGACTTCTATCCCACATGGTGGTAATTGGTAATGCATCCGAAGATGTTGAAGCGTTTGACTTAGCCTAACAAAAGCCTATTCACTCTTTCCTTGAAGACACCCACATTATAATCAAAATTTTCGATGTGAAATGTGATTTGGTTGTATGTTACTCAAATCTTTATCTTTATAGCTACTCAAATCGCTTTTTTTTTACTACGCTTATTTTTAGATATTGATTTAATATTTGCTTTTTGAAAAGGTTTTAATTTTATCTTTATTTAATCACTGATTTGTGATTGTTGACGTAATTGTTTTGGATTTCGTTGTTTATTTTTTCTTTTGGAATGTAGTTTATAGGTTCCTTGACGTTGACCGGGCTTAATATTTGTTTTTCGGACAGGTTTTGGTTGTTTTTGGGTCGATAGGCTTTTCAACTTTGACTTTTCGAACAAGGTTTTGAAAGTCAAACTCAGCATTATAGGTACAAGTTTTAAAGTCGAATCTTGGCAGAGCTCGCAAAACGCACATGTTAAAGATCGTCCCCGCCATTACATCAGATTTGATAGACCACAAACCCTCGCAAAAGAACAACGACTCCCACCAAGGATGATACGCAAGGCTATTTAAATTTAAAAAAAACATCTTAATTTCAATAGAGAAGATGGATGGGTGCTGCCATCTGCTTGGGATCCTATAATTAACAAAATTAAATCCAATACCAAAAATTAAAGCGCACAGTCCATCTTGCTGTACGTCCCGCCAAGGTCATGCACGACGCACGACGCAAAATGACAATGAGTAGGCTTGACGTACGTAATTTAACCAACAGCAAGATGGACCGTGAATAAGACGCTTAATATTCAAAAACTGAAGGTAGCCGGGCTAACTATGATACCGGGACGTCAAACATCTCAGTCCCCTCCTCCCCGTGACCTTTGGTTACTGTAAAGCACCCGAAACGTCGGAAATTAAAAATAAGAAAATTAAACGCGACAAAATGCGTAAACAGTTTTATTCAATGCGTGGTGTTCGCGTAAATATAAGAAATCATTATCTTTACATATACTCTATAATAGTTTCGAAACATATACAGAGAGACATGTTGCCATAAATTTTTACTTCTCAGAAACCCCGAAATTATTAGTCTTATTACCCCGTGTTCAGGCCCCAGTCTCATGCAGTAAAATAATTACTACTATATACTAATATTAAAGAAGGTTTTGTTAACTGAACTCGACTGGAAGCTATAATACCACTCAAACTTTTCATTCTCACCAACATTCGGTTAAATTACGAGTATCACACGATATTCGCTCAACTGCAACAAAGCGTCTTGGTATTTACTTATGTTATAGCAGACAATATTGGCTTGTTTTGTCTCGCAGTCAACCTTTTACCAGCAATGAAAAGTAAGAACTCTCTTTTTAACACACTGGAATAATATTTCTTGATAATACTCATAGGTAGTATGCCATATGATTAACAGTGGTAGAGCCACGCGGCAGCTTTTGCTGTCGCATGGATGGGCCGGCTCAAATCGGGGTGGTACCACGACCTCATAGAATACCAGCGTGAAGTAGAGGTTTACTTCTGCATTTCGCCTGGCGAGTGCAGGTGGCCGGAGGCCCAATCCCCCCCTCCCCTCCCCCATCAACATGGTCAGCGGAATTAAACGGAAGACTACCCCAGGAGGGTACCAGCATCCCTGGAGAATCCACGCCCATGCTACCCTACTTTTTCTGAGCGTGGGTACTCAGGCTGCCCCGCGTATTCTGGGGGGCGAAATTCCTCAAGACGAAACCTGCTCGGGGCAAGCGGAGCAAAACGACAAAGGCAAGCTTTCCGTGGATTTCTGTGCAATATCACGGGACTTCATTCAAACCTTAACGCCATCCACTACCATCTGGAGACGGCGAAGCCGGCCTTGCTCTTTCTAACCGAGACACAGGTGTTCTCTCCGGCTGATACTTCGTATCTCCTACGGACGGATATCAGGTCTCCGTCGATGCCCCTCTTGGCTCTTCGGACCATTGTCTGATCCTGAGTACGGTGCCACTCACACTCCCATCGCAGTTGCGATCTGCAGGTCGCCGCCGTGTTTGGCACTATCGGTCGGCCGATTGGGATGGGATGCGGTCTTTTTTTGCATCCTACCCTTGGGGGCGGGTTTGCTTCTCGCCGGATGATCTCAACGTTGTTGGTGATTCTGTCGCTGACTTCAGGGAATGGAATTATTTATTCCATCATCAGTGGTGCCTATCGGAGGCAGAACTCAGCCATGGTTTGGTCACTCCTGTAAAATTGCATCACGCTATAAGCAGGAGTGCTACCGGACGTGGGCTGACGCATCAACGTTCCGGGATGTAAACACCAGCGCTCTTAAAAAGAAGTGTAATTCCGCCTCCAGGTCCTTCAAAAGTGTCATTGCCAAGGCAAAGTCAGAGCACATCGGCAGAATTGGCGAGAAACTAGTTCGCCTCCCTTCGGGAACACGTGCATTCTGGTCTCTCGCCAAGGCTGTCAAAGGGAACTTCTTTCAGCCATCTCCACCATCTCTGCACAGGGTGGAAGACTCACTGGCCCATGACGCAAAGGAGAAAGCCCATCTGCTAGGCTCTCTTTTTGCTTCCTACTCGACTCTTGATGACGGGGGGAACACACCGCCTACCATCCCGCGGTGTGAGTGCTCCATGCAGGAAGTGCTGTTTACACAGCGCTCGGTGCGTAATGCACTCCTCTCCCTGGACGTCAACAAGTCGAGTGGGCCTGATGGAGTCCCACCTATTGTGCTGAAGACGTGTGCCTCGGGTTGGCACCGGTTTTAACGCGTCTTTTCCGGTACTCCTACTCCCTAGGCGTAGTCCCGAACTCATGGAAGACAGCTTTGTTGAACCCCATCCCTAAGAAAGGCGACCGCTCAGATCCGTCCAACTACAGGCCTATCGCTATCACCTCCCTGTTCTCCAAAGTAATGGAAACTGTTATTAACTGCCAGCTCATGCGGTACCTTGAGGATCACCAGATGATTAGTGACCGCCAGTACGGTTTCCGTCGAGGTCGCTCAGCTGGTGATCTTCTAGGTTACCTAATTCATAGATGGGCGGAGGCAGGAGTCCAAGGGGTAGGCGTTGGCCGTTAGTTTGGACGTAGCGTAGGCCTTCGATCGGGTTTGGCACAAAGCGCTTCTTTCGAAGCTCCCTTCCTATGGGCTTCCTGACAAATTGTGCAATTAGATCACCAGTTTTCTTGCATATCGGAGCATCAAGGTCGTAGAAGACGGTGCATGCTCCGATAACAAGCCCATTAACGCTGGTGTTCCATAAGGCTGCGTGCTATCACCAAGGCTGTTTTTTCTGCATATCAATGATATGTTGCAAACCGGTAACATTCATTGCTATGCAGACGACAGCACTGGTGATGCTTTATACACCGGCCGTTCAATATTTCTCGGAAAAACGTTGCTGAGTACCGGAACAAACTTGTGTCTGAAGTCGCGACTTTGTTGAACAAAGTCTCAGACTGGGGGCGACTAAATTTAGTCCAGTTCAATCCCCAGAAGACACAAGTTTGCGCGTTTACCGCTAAAAAGAACCCCTTTGTCGTATCTCCTCAGTTTCAAGGCACTCTCCTTGTTGCCTCAGCCAGTATCGGAATCCTCGGTGTCGACATATCGAGTGATGTGCAGTTTCGTGGTCACTTGGAAGAGAAGGCCAAATTGGCCTCTAAAAAGCTTGGCGTGCTCATCAGAGCGGGACAGTATTTCATGCCGGCACACCGCTTTTTTCGGCCCCACATGGAATACTGTTCCCATCTCTGGGCAGGGGCTCCCCAGTGCCAGCTCCTTCCACTTGACCGCATCCAGCGCAGAGCGGCTCGAATCGTCGACGACCGAGTTCTTTCCGATCGGCTGGACTCACTGGCACTGCGTAGTGGAATCTATTACCACCAGCGATTTTTCCGGACCGATACGACTTAGGGACCTTCAAGAAAAGAGCCTACTCTTTCTTAAAAGGCCGGCAACGCATCTGCAATTCCCCTGGTGTTGCAGTTGTTCATGAGCGGCGGTAGTCACTTACCATCAGGTGAGCCGTATGCTCGTTTGCCCCTCTCCTATAAAAAAAAACAATTAAAAAAAAATTATAGTCGATTTATTTTCCATGAAGTACTCACAAACATAGAGTAATTAAACTTAAGAGTGATAGTGTCATTCATAATTCCATTCAAAGTTGAAGCAACAACACAATGAATGTGTGCATAAGCCGCCTGTAATTACGTTTGCCCACACACACACACACACACAAACAAATGAGTAATGTTTGCAAGTAAATGACATTTTCCCCAAAAAGTGGGGAAAGTGTAATAGTAGACATAGTCATAGAATTAATATTCAGGTTGCGTTTAGAATTATTTCTTAATTGTTTGCAAAGAGACATAATGCATAAACATAAACACTCACGCCTGTCACCCAGAGGGGTAGGCAGAGACTATGGACTTCCATTTGGCACGATCCTGACACACCTCTCTCGCCGCCTCCACATCCATATATCTACGCATACACGCTCGTCGATTAAGGGTACTCTTAATTTGGCCCATTTTCAATAAATCGCCAATTTGGTCGATAAATTTTCGCCTAGGTCGTCCCTTCCCGACTCTGCCGTTCACCTCTGCCACATAAATTTGCTTTGTTACTCTTTCCTCATTCATTCTTTCGACATGACCAAACCAAAGAGACAAATGAAACATTATTTATATTTGTTGACTATTGTAATATATTTAAATTATTTATATACGTAATATCTTGTATTGTAATATATATTCACAAATCTATTATGTAATTATATTATTCTGTTAGAAGTGGTATATTTATATAAATATCTATTATTTATCTTCCATAAAATCTTTTATAGTACATTAGCTAATTTATTTAACATATACATGTGAATATTCTTATTATTTGTGAATATTATTCTATATATAATACTCCAGGGTCTTAGCCCAAGGGTGTCATATACAGAGAAGTGAAAGAAATGGAGGAGGCAAATGTCTACGTCCATTTCCTTCAGTTTTTCCGATCCAATACCACTTATACTTAACAAGTGAATAGTTGTCAAATAATCAATCTAGCTGTCAGATATTTTTTCATTAGTTATTCATTACTTGCTGTGGCTGTGGCCCGCGGCTTCACCTGCGTTAATCAAGATAAAAGCATACACTGATCTCGATTCTTGCCACTCTAGAATCTACGTGCTATATTTAAATTTAACTCTTTAATTCCTATGCCTATGTAACAAAAAAAATATACTTTCTTTTACTTTATGATACAGCTATACTAGTATAGACCAAAAGAAATTATAAAAATAAGATATCTACGTATTTTTATAGGGGTGTTACCTACAGATGACACTGGGCATTGTTTAAACAGTTCATAAAGTTAAAGTTTTTCACTTTCGTTCTGTAGGAATAAAACATCCGTTTTTATAAAAGAAGTATTTATTGATATATAAGAAGGAAGCGTTTTATTACCATGGAATATACACTAGAACTTTAGATATAAACCGATATTGTACTTGGCTTGGCGCACATTTTTCGCGTACGTTGATAACAATATCTACATCGCCGCGAATAGACAACTTCTACATGGTTATCGACGATACCTGCAGACCTCACCTCAGCAGGCACTCTAATCTGGACTGGAACTCCGCAGGCATAATCACGGGTTAGAGGCTTTGTTGGTATATCACCCTGACGTAATTTACATAAACCGCCTTTAGTCATATACTTTTCTTTTTCATTGAAATGTATCGAGCATATATTACTGTAGCTGGCTTCCAATAGTTTTGTTTGCGATTAAGTCTAATTTTTTCAATCCATCGAGCAGCAACAGTCGGATCAGACTGAAATCTAAAAACGAATACATTTAAATTGCCAATAACATTCATGTTATTATTAACTTCACTTCAATAAAACAAAATAAATATTTTTATGCTATTTTGAATAAACGTTAACTATTATCTTTAACTTAATTTAATACACCACTGTTGGCTAGTGGCAAAAAGTATCGTCTTTTTAGAAAATGTTAAAGGTATGTAAATCAGAATTAGAATTTAAAAAAAAAAACAATCTTACGGTATGTTATTTATCCTAAAACACATACCATAAAAAAGGTAAAAACAACTGCACATCATGAAAATAAAATCAACACATTCTTTCGTGGCAAGTGCGAACCCTAATAATATTTGGAAAATAAAAATAAATAATGCGAATATTGTAGGTTACGACAATAATAGTCCCATATTGACAGCATATAATTATAATAATATATATATAATAGTGAAATTCGGACACTGGTGATAGAAGTATATAAAGAGCGGTTTCTTCACCCAGTATCTCCTTTTTGTCTTTTTTTTTTGCGGTAGCACCGCAGAAGGAACGTTATTTGAACGTGGTAACGTTTTTAAACTATATGGCTATCAAATTGCCATCAATACCAAAATCTTTAATGCCAAAATCCCTATTAATATCGCATAACGTAGATTGCATGAATTACACCAGAGAGAAAGTTTATATATCATTTTTAAGACATTGTACATATCAAAAACTGACATACACAAAAATACCCAGAACATAACAAAAGTGTCGCAAATCTGCTGATGCAGTATTGCAATTGCTGGAATATAAATAAAATGTCATTAACTAAATAATTAAATAATAATACAAATTTTAGTAATTAAAATTATTAAAAGTCATCATTAGAAAACTATGCTGGCTATTTGTAACACTAGTTAAAACTATAGTTACTAAACACTAGTTAAGTTATATCACAGAATAAATTGGTTATATTAAATTATGATGAGTGAAGTTGACAGCTCCGTGGCGCAGTGGCTTAGCAATAAGTTGCTGCGCTAAGGGCCGCGGGTTCGAATCCCGCACGGAACAAGTATTTGTATGGCCTACAAATAATTGTTCCGGGTCTGGATGTTTGTCCTTGTGAAATTTTATATAAACTGCCCCCACGATACAAGAGAAAATACTTGTGTGGAGGTAACGTTTAAAAAAAAAAAGAAGAAAGAAGTTAGTCACATTTAATTGTTTTTGATAGCCTATATATGCTGCAGCTTATAAGCACTATATTATGGTTGTAATTATTAATTAATTAGTTGTTTTATTGAAAAATGTGAGTATCTATGGGCCACAGTGTCCACTTACCATCAGGTGGGCTGTGCTCATTTGTCACCCTTATTCTATATAAAAAAAGAGCCAAGGCTATATATACCGATTTATTGATATTTCGATAAAACTGGCGCCATTCTCAACGCGTGTGTCCAGCGAGACGTACACTCTCATACTGAACGGTAGGCATGTGTGTAGAGACAGTTCAGATATTACCCCGATCGCTGTACACCCAGATTGCCCCTGCGACAGGCATGTGAGTAGCCGCCTTTAAAAGGCTAACTTGAAATGGCTTCACTTTGCGTGCGCCTGCTGCGGTTCTAAGCCTAATAATTCTATGCTCACAAAGTAGCAAACGAGCGTTTATTGTTAAAGTAAAATCAATGCCGTCTCTTCTTTGCCCCAGAAACGTATGTTGTCGTCATTTTGTCAGACTGTGTCAACTGTGTCACCTCATCCTTACTTTACTAACTACTTTACCCACTGATATATTGTTAGGCACCATTACCGCACATTTCCTATTTTTAACGATTATCTTACGGAATTGCGGCGCTTGATTTGCAAGGACCGTGGCGAACCACGGGAGTGAGTTTAGAGAGAAAAGCAAGTTTCGATTGTCAGGCGAATGTTCGAATATCTTTTGGACCGTTATAATTAGCCGATTAAAATTTTCACATAATATTTGTAATAATGGCGGATATCCTAGCAAATTATAAATTTATAGCGTGTTACTTTAACGTTTCTTGTTCTAGCTCTACGAAAAAATGGTAATACATGCATTAGTCCAACTTAGTGTGATTGTAGTCCAAACTCTAACGTATAACAAAAAATAACGAAATTTGGCCAAGAGCGAGTTGGACTGCAGTTAAGCGTTGCAAAATGTAGTGGTACGGAACCCTTGGTGCGCAAGTTCAACTGTACTTGACCGGTTTTTTAGTTAAATTCAACTAAACCGCGGGTTAAATTGAGCCCCGCGGTTAGTTAATCAGAAACTTCGATGGAGTTAGATATTGGTTCAAGTATAAGTGTTATTTTGGAAAAATATTTCTTAAATAATTTAGCAATAATAAACATTTGCAAATATTATGTAATGATGTAAAAATGCAAACTTTTTTCTTTTAGTCTTATCATCTAGAACACAGATGAAAACATATACGGCCAGAATAACAGCTTTAGTCGCTAGTATATCTAGCCATGCTCTTTTCTTTACTTCAATTTCCATTTGTACCTCATTATCCACCATAACATATTATTATTTCTGTCAATCTTTTCCTTAATTATAGCTGATACTTCGATTGCTGCATCCACCAAATCTATCTTAACTTTATTCCACACAGTCCTAGTGGTAATATTTTATACATCATTCATCCACATCACTGTTTTTTTTGCTTTCAATTTACATTGATACTTCTCTTTCACACCATCATGTCATCTTCACCTTTCTATTCTTACTATTAATCGTGTGGCGGTCGAAATGCGACCGTAATTCATTAAATTTTTAAGTTTGTATATTAAATAATATCTATACTATGTATAATATAATAGTGGAAGGATTTTTTTTGTTTTTGTTTGTTTAAACACGCTAATCCCTGCAACTACCAGTCCGATTTGAAAAATTCTTTTTGTATATTATGATAGCCAGATTTCTTTGATTTCCGCGGGTGAAACCGCAGGGCTGTGCCCAATTAATAATCGGTGATCAATTAATTATAAGAATAATTACGATAAATTAGACGATAATTCGTGTGACGTCGCTAGTCACGTATTTTTATGTTTAACTATTTCCTTTAAAAATATTCAATATTATTGCTACACCACAAGCTAAACGTTAGAAACCGTCATTAAATGTATTTTGAAAGGATGGCCACGGAAAATAAATTGTAAAAAAGTACAACCCTATTTTAAATTCAAAGCGGACAGACGTCATAGACAGTTTGTTATTGCAAAGCCCTAAGGTCTAAGAGAATAGACAAATTACGTATGAAGAGATACAATAGCTTCATTTTTGTGATTTGGATAAACTCTTGTACTCGTTTCACAATATTTATTTAAAATAATAATACACTAACTATAAACTCCGACCAGTTTCGGTTGGTCATCAGGGTGATGATGCCGTGCGGCGAAACCTGGAAAAAGTGTTTCGAAAATTGGCTAAGACGCATGAAACTTTGTATAGGTGCTGGTGGAGAGTTCTTTGAAAATATTCAATTAGAAAACCTTTAACCACAGAACTTTTTTGCTCCGCAAACCTATCTGAGTTTGTGGGTCACTAAGCTTAAAGACGATAGATTCCCTTATGAAGTTGCTAAAACGTATGAATGGCGTTCTTCACCACAAAGTGCTTTGGAAAAATCGCACTCGCTGTCGTTGGTCTGTTATTCTGTCATGTTCACGAGTCAGTTATGCATCGTGGTTGGAAAGAAACGCTTGAAAAGTTTTACAAACATTATTGGTTCGACCATATGGCAAAATATCTTCAAAAATTTGTAGACTAATTTGATTCCGACTAATCTAAAATCTAAAATTAGTGTTCGGTGACATACTGTTCATTAATGTTAATAATACAGGTAAGTTGATATAAGGGAATGACCTCAAATAAGATGAAGAACTTAGCGAAGGCATTTATAATAGTTCATAATCAGGTATCATAGACGTAGGTGATACTGTACTGTACTGTAGTCGTAACTTTGATTCGCTTGTGAGTCGTTGAGAGGTTGATGGGCAGGTAGTGGTGATGAGGGTCTGGGCCTGGGTCCCTTAGAGATTAATTTTGGAGGAGTTGGAGGAACCTAGGAGTCGTCGATTTTATGAGCGTGAATTGTATCACAAGAGGTGATAATAATTTTACGACAAAGTTTGTGATCAGCTGTCGCTGCAGCTGAATCATATCAGTTAAGTGAGATCTGATAGATATTGTTATAGTAAAAGCGCCAAATGTTATGTTCTAAACAAACACTCCTATAAAAAATGACGTTTTACGCTCTGGAAGGCCGAAATGATGTTTGAGTTTACAGTTTTATTTCCTCGCCCACATGTAAACACGAACATGTGTTACTTATCAGTACCGGTCGTGTCGTGGATAACGATAGTTACAAATTAAAAGGATCACAATTGAATATTCTGTTACATACTTAGTCGGTCCTTAAATACTGTCACTCGCATGTAAATAATAAAAAAATAATACTCTATTTGTAATGTGCTCGATTTTCTAATATTTTTCAAATATATTAACATGAACAATTTATTATTTTATTCATTTTCCAAAATGGATTGGACGTTTAAAAAGGTTCGTATGGTAGTAACTGCTTTAAATCGTTGCGGCCACTCACCACACAAACCACGATATTCAAGTTGCTTCAAAACTTATCACACTTAGGTTTGTGTACATTACATCAAAAGGTACGATGAAGATTCGAGTGTCGATGACAAGAAAAGAAGCTATCGACTTCGTTTCGTAAGAACTCTAGCAGTGATCAAAGTACGAATCGCTAGAAATCCCATTCGCAAGCAGAAGTTGATGGCTCTTCAAATAGGTTTGAGCAGAAAGACTATAAAAACAATGCTTAATGTACCTTGTAGACCTTGGAGGACTACGTGCTTACAGAAGAAAAAACTTCCAACAAACAGAATGACAGGGTGTACATCAAAACATCGGAGAAAGCTGGTAAAGCCGTTTCCCTGGTGCAACACGGCCGTCATTCATTTAGGGGTGTCGTACTATGGCCCTATTGAAGTACATTTCTACGAAAAAGGTGTCAAACCTAGTACTTAAGTTTATCAAGAGACTGTTTTGATGACATCGTAAAAGATCTGTCTCAGACGTCCCTCCAAGGGCGGTCTTGGGTATTTCAGCAAGATTCTGCACCGGCCCATAAGACGAAAATCACTCAAGCTTAGTTTGAGCGCCAAACTATCGACCTTATCAAGCACGAAGACTGGCCTTTCTCAAGCCCCGATCTTAATCCTCTGGATTATAAGATATGGCAAGGAGGATTTTTTTATATAGAATGAGGGTTACAAACGAGCACATAGTCCACCTGATGGTAAGTGGTTGCTGTGGCCCATAGACATCTACATCTATCTTCGTTTGCGAATTTAAATGCAGATGCGTTGTCAGCCGTGAGGACTAAGATAGAACGCCTCTTTTCCAGTAAAAAGGGTCTCCAGTTCTCTACACTCACCATACGAAACACAGCAGCATTAAGCTGCTATTTTACGCTGGTTTTTTGTGAGAGCGTGGTCCTTCCCCGGTCGATACGAACCATTCGTGCTACAAATATACTATTAATATAGCTGCAGCATGGCTCTACCACGTAAAAAAGGTGGAGGTGTGTTCTAAGCTTCATAAAAACTTGGACAGTGTCATCATTGACAAAAGCAGTGGCTGACATAGACATGAATATGGTGGGTGCTGCTATCAACGACTGGCCGCGAAGACTAAGAGTGTATAAAAAATGGAGAGCTATATTTCGAATAAATTGTATACTATAATGACTCTTTTAATAAACAAAAACAATTTTTTAAAGTAATCTTTACTTTTGATTTTATGACCATTTTTACCATTTTTATTTAAGGACCGACTCCTACACAGCAAGCTCTAAAAATCTGTAAAAAAAAAAGGTTCACATAATTGCTTGTATGTGTTATGTATATGCAACATGTGTTATATACTTGTATTAAATCAAATAGTGGATTTTTTTTATAATGGAACAAATACCACCAACTTCATTTGATAGCGGTCATGTCGCTCATCCATCTTTTACGCCGGTATACTATATTAATATTCTGCAAAGGTCAATTGTACCTACTAAAAAAATGTTCCCACGATAGGTACCTCCGTAAATCAGACGTCTTTCACACTAACCTCGTCCAATGATTTAATGCTGACAGCTGATTACGTAACAATGGTGAATATTTGTAATATTAGTGTCGAAATAAATAAATATTATATAAAACTCGAATAATTATTGTTGAATTTCCATTAATATAAAGTAGCTCTTCTATTATTTTCACATTGAATGCCTCATAATGTGTGAGGAGACATACATATCTTTATAATTTAAATCACTGGGACTTCAAAAATATTACATAAAATCAACAATTCAGGATTCGATAGGAAGGAATTTATCTAATCAATCGCCCGCTGTGTGCTGGCGGCTCAAAACATACAACAAGCTTCTACTCGATATCGTTATAACGTATAGTTACTAATTATTACAGACACAAACATCATTTAACAACATTATTCTCTACGTCTGTAAAGCTGGAATGGTCATTTGGGCAGAATCACTAAAAAATTTGCGAAATATTTAGTGCTCATTTAGTGCTAATTTAGTACTGCAAATTTAAATTTCACGCCAAAATAGCTTGATCAAAAGTTAGAAAACTGCTAGCTTTTAATTAAGCTTGCAGTGTTCTACATTAAAACGATAACCGCTTAATACAGCACCAAATAGAAGCATCAATAATTAGTGCTCATTTAGTGCTGCCGATATACGCAAAACAAAAATTGGGAAAATATTTTTTTAATATCATAAACTCTGCTACTTGACATCTTTACCAGAGTATGTAATGAAAAAATTGACATCAGAGTGGGTTATCACCCAATGATATAAGATAATTAATTAGTGCTCCATTAGTGCGACAAGCACATGCGAAATAAAAGCGCTAAAGAAAAATTATTTTTCCATATACCGAAAACTGCCACTTTGACAGGTTCAGCAAAGTACGTGATCCAAAAATGACATCCAGGTGGGTTATCACCTGGTGATATAGGATCATAATCCAGTGCTCATTTAGTGCTATCGGTATACGAATGGGATTTTTTTTAAATACCGTAATCTGCTACTTTGACATCTTTAGAGTATGTAATGAAACATTGACATCCAAGTGAATTATCACTAATAATAATAATAATAAGATAATAAATTAGTGCTCATTTAGTGCTGTCGTTATACGAAAAAGGCTTTGGGATTTTATTTTAATACCGTAAACTGCTACTTTGACATCTTTAGCAGAGTATGTGATGAAACATTGACATCGAAGTGGGTTATTACCGAGTGATATAAGATAATAATTTAGTGCTCATTTAGTGCTGACGATATACGCAAAAACAAATATCGGGAAAATATTTATTTTTTAATATCATAAACTCTGCTACTTTGACATCTTTAGCAGAGTATGTGATGAAACATTGACATCGAAGTGGGTTATTACCTAGTGATAAGATGATAATTTAGTGCTAATTTATTGCTCGCAAAAACGAATATTGGGAACTGCTACTTTGACATCTTTAGCAGAGTTTGTAATGAAAAATTTTCCTTTATTTTGGCTTATTTCTCATAATGTAACTGTAAATTTTTTAATATTATGGGATAATACTAAAATTGATAGTGTAAAAAAAAAAAATTAGAAGTATCAATTATCGAAATTTTTTATTTTTTTTTACATTATTTATTACAAAATGGCGTAATGTTTTCAATATATATGTATATAATCAATGAGCATTATAAGTAATATAGTTTTAATGAACATGTAACTTATTTATATTTACATGTAACAAGGTAAAGGGCCAAGTTTCTGACCTTTTAAGAGTGAAATTTGATGTTAAAGTGAAATAGTTATTAGAAAACTGAACTTGAAAAAAATTATGATTTTATCGGCAACTTTAGGATGTTCTAAATAATATCTCATAAATCGTATTGTTTTTATAATTTCGTTAATATTTGAAGTAAATGTTTAAAAAACCGAGGTCCAAGGACCCAGTTTCTGACCCTCGTCAATTCTCAGGTTGCAGTTTCTGACCCTTGAGTTGAAAGCAACTTATCACTTTTGACGTTATTTATGGCAATTTTGAAATAAGAGTTAATAGATATTGAATTTTTTTCAATAACCATAATCTTATTGCTCAAAATAATTTTTTTGAATGACAAAAATAAAATTAGTCCATTTTAATAAAGGTTCAATATTTTTTTTAAATATTTTAATAGAAAATAATAATAATAATAAAAACAATCGATAATACAATTAATTTTTACCTTTTGACGTTTTATCAATCTAACAATACACAAATAACCTTGTTTATAATTAGGGTCAACAACTGCAACAGGCGTAAAAAAATTGGGCGCAGTTATTTACCTCCACATTTTAGCAATAAAATTGAAAAAAAAATTTAGTATTTAACTATACTTTCATTAACTATTGACCTGTCCATGTGTGTATTATCCCATTTGTGAAGTTTGAATCGAAAAAGCTTTTGATTCAAACTTCGTACTCTTACACGACGTACTTAACCTACAAGTGAAAAATAACTGTCTTAAGTTTCTTCAATATTTTTTTTAATCTAGCTATAGGGTTTATTCTCAAGTTACCGTGTTTTTAAGCTGAAACGTAATTTTATTGATTGACAGAAAAAAAATTGCCTGTTTTAATGGTTTTTTCATTTCTATTACACAGAATCGATTGTTGTAAGTTACAGAATTATTCTTCAATAAATTATCTGTAGAATGGTATAAAAATAATGTTGGTTTCATGAACTAACAAGAGTATAACGATAAAAATAGTTGCAAAAAAGAAGGGAATTTTTTTTCGATCGTAGAGCACTCTCTAATACTTCGCATTATGAGTCATACAAAATAAAAATAAAACTCACTTTGAAGGAAAAAAAGTTTTAAATTTAAAACTCCGAAATTACATACTTGAACACTAAATAATTTTATTGTATTTTTTTTTTTTGAGAACAAAAAACTCCGGTTAAACCATTACCAAAGAAGTTATAAGCTAATAACCAAAAAAAGAGCGATTTGTTGATTTGATTTGATATTTTAAGCAGATAAGGGGAAGGGTTTTTCGAAGGGCTGGAAAAGGTGTCGAGAGGTTGAGAAAATCAAAAATTAAAATTCTTAAAACCATCCAATTTGGCATGGAGAGCCCCATGTACATATATTTTAAGTACTTGAGCTTGACATTACGAGGGTGATCCAAAAGTAATGATAATGAAAATAAAACACGGTAATTAAAGTTAAAATAATAATTTATTTTTCTACATAGTCTCCTAACAAATCAATACATTTAGTCCATCTTTTTCTAAACCCAGGATTCCCTTTGAAAAATTCTTTGTCTTGACCTCCCAAAACGCTTCAACAGCGGCCATTACTTCGCTATCGTCTTCAATTTCTTGCCTCGGAGGCGTTCCTTGAGCCGAGGAAAGAGGTAGAAATCACTAGGAGCTATATCTGGCGAATAGGGAGGTGTTCGAGCAGTTTGAATCCCGTTTCTTGAATGGCAGCCATCGCAACTGCGGCTTTGTGAGCCGGTGCGTTGTCTTGGTGAAACAGCACTTCAGCTCGCAGTTTGCTGCGTCTTTTTTCCTTAATGGCCTCCCGTAATCTTCTTATTTGTTCTGCGTAGTAAGAGCCCGTAATAGTGGCTCCCTTTTCCAAATATTCCACCATAATTATGCCTTGAGCGTCCCAAAAAACAGATGCCATAACCTTTCCCGCCGAACTTGAAACTTTGAATTTCTTTGGCGTCGGTGAGGCTCGCTTCCAAGTCATCGATTGTTGTTTCGTTTCAGGATCAAAATGGTGGATCCAGGTCTCGTCCATAGTCATAAAACGGAACAAAAATTTCTTGATCTGCTTGGACCTTTTCGAGATTGACCTCGAAATGTCAACTCGATTTTTCTTTTTGCTCGTCGGTTAACATTCTGGGTACCCAACGCGCAGAGACCTTTTTCATATGCAACTCGTTCGCAAGGATTCTTTGAACGCTGCCATATGAGATCCCTGTGACCTCAGCTACATGCCTGATGGTCACTCTTCGATCTGCCAACACAACATCTTCGACTTTTTTCACGTTGTCTTCAGTGAGGGACGTGGATGGGCTTCAGTGGATGTTCTGCCCAGTTTAAACTCCTTGGCCCAGCGTGCAACTGTAGAATATGGAGGAGCAGAGTCCCCCAATGTTTCCACTAAGTCACTGTGTATGTCTTTTGAAGACATTTTTTTCAAACAGAGGTACTTGATGACAGCTCTAATTTCGTTTTTCTCCATGTTGATGTTATCTCTTTGACAGTTCGTATTCAAATGAATGTATCTCCCGGAAATCGTGATCTATTTATATGATTTTTTAGGCTGACGTAGTGAGTATATAAGCAAGCAAAAATATTTTTGGATTTTATGCGGACCTGAAGTAACCGATTATCATTACTTTTGGATCACCCTCGTACATAGAATAACACTAGGAAAAAGAGTAATATAAAATAATAATATATGGATCGGATTTTTATTTAATATTTTTTTAAACTTCAATCGAGAAATTAAACTCCTTGATTTTCATCATTAAGTAGCATCCATTTTTGATTATTCAGAAATAAATTTTTTAAATCGAGCTCTGCTGTCGAAATAGCAACATCCGGTATTTGTAAATAAGAAAAGAAATATTGTTTTATATTTGTTTTTATATAGGGAGAGAACTAATTAAGCACTCAATTATTATCTTATATCACTAGGTCATAATTCACTTGGAAGTCAATGTTTCATCACATACTCTGCTAAAGAGGTCAGTCTTGATAATTTATATTGAAGTCGGCTGTACAAAATTTAAAAAATGTATTATTTTGGTTCTTTAGTAAATTTTCTGCTGTAACTTAAAAAACTCAACAAATCTGAAAATAGACAATATATTTTATAAATAAGTTTTCGATATTTGGAACCAATCATAGCAATAGCAGCTTCTCTGTCATCTCGGGGTTGCTATCACTGTGAATGCTTAAAAAAAAAGAAAAATGTCAATGGAATATAGTTTTTAAAGTAAAGTTTTCTTTCCTAAAAATTGATATTTTCCAAAAAATATGTCAGCTAAATATATTAATATCACTTATATTAATATTGTGCCTTGAAGCAATAAAACACTGTTACCATAAATTTAAAAAAAGTATTTAGTGGAAGAAACCAATGTGCTCTAAAGAAATTCATTTTAAATATATTTTTCATTACAATATATTTAAAATGATCTAATATTTCCTTTGGTAATTTGTTACAGATAAACGATAATATATAATCTATATAAGGTCGGGGAAAAAGTTTCTTCGTATTTTATATGACAAATTCAAGATTTCTTTTACATACACATAAACAAGTTGCTGTAGAAATCTTGGGATTCTAGATCAAAAAAATGCGAAAAGTAGTTTTGACAGTCCTCTCTTGATGTTAACCTAACTCTACCCAAAGAATTCTCAAGAGACCGAAACAGGTGACAATCTGAGGGTCAGGAATATATGGTGAATGCATTAACACTTCCAAACCAAGCTCTCTCAATCTTTGCTGAGTGGCCAAAGATGTGTGTGGTCTGGCGTTATCATGATGAAAGACCACTCCTTTTTTGTTCATCGATTCCGGCCGATTTTTCTCAAATTCTTGCTTGAGTCTCATTAGTTGTTGGCAGTAGAGATACGAATCAATGGTTTTGCTCGGCGGTAAAAAAAAGCTCATAATGAACGATGCCGTTCCAATCCCACCATACACACAGAATCACCTTATTGCGTGTTAATCCGCGTTTCGCTACAGTCTGTGGAGCTTGACTACCCTGTGACCATGATCTTTTTCGCACGTTCTTGTCGTAGGTGATCCACTTTTCATCACCAGTGATCAATCTTTTCGAAAATGGTTCGATTTCATTACGTTTCAATAGAGAATCGCAAATGAGTACACGATTCATTAGGTTTCTTTCAGTGAGCTCGTGTGGTACCCAAATATTGAGCTTTTCTGTAGCCAGACTTTTTCAAATGAATCAAAACTGTTTTGTGGTCAATCCTCAATTCTTCGGCTATGTCGTAATTACTAATATGATGATTTTGCTCCACTTTTTCAAAAATGGCATCGGCTTTATCCGTATGAGGGCGACCAGAGCGAGCTGCATCTTTGACATCAAAATTCCCGGACTGATAACGCTTGAACCAACTTTGTGCTACTCTTACTGATACTGCATTAGATCCATAAACGTCACAAAATTCCGCTCGCAACTAATACTGCTCAGGGCAAGCGGAGCAATAAGACCAAGGCGACCCTTGTCACGCTATCCGTGAATTTTTGCAACATCAGGGGACTTCATTCCAACCTTAAAGCTGTCCACTTCCATCTAGAGACGGAGAAGCCGGCCTTGCTCTTTTTAACCGAGACTCAGGTGTCCTCTCCGGCTGATACTTCATATCTCTCCAACCCGGGGTACAAATTAGAACACTCCTTTGTGCCCCGGGCTGGAGTTTGCGTATACGTCAGAGAGGACATCTGTTTTCGACGCCTCGGCAGTCTTGAAGGTACGGACCTGTCCATCCTATGGCTGCGCGTAAACAGCGACGACCGTCCCCGCGTCTACGGGTGCCTCTATAGGTCCCATAGCGGTAATGCCGAAACAGACCGACTCATCGACCACGTCCAAATGGCTACAGATTCCTTGTTACAGCAGATCCCATCCGCAGAAATCGTGATCCTAGGCGATTTTAACGCCCACCACGCTGAATGGCTCGGTTCACGTTCAACCGATCATGCGGGGAGATCTGTTTATGACTTTGCTTTGGCATATAGTCTTACATAGCTGGTTACTTCGCCTACGCGGATTCCAGATGTGGAGGATCATGCACCTTCCCTGTTGGACCTTCTGCTGACCTCTCATAAGGACGGATATCAGGTTTCTGTCGACGCTCCTTTAGGCTCGTAGGCCTTTAGTAGGTAACACACATTAAAAAAAATCATACAGTCGAACTGAGCCTTTTTGAAGTCGGTAGAAAAGCAAACGCACTATTTAGTAATTACCAAAGTTATTATTACACACACAAAACGATATGTTTACTGTAATTATTTTATCATTTACTGTTAGTTCTCTAGCCCAGTAAAGTCTATATGTCCCTAACTGCGTTTATTAATGTGTTAAGTCAAACATGTTTAAATAAGTTCATTTTAATATATTAATTTTAAACAATGTTCCTTGTTTTAGATTTTTAAGGTTCTTTCAGGGTGTGCAAGTTTTCTGCATTAGTCACATAGTTTGTACTAGGCAGGTATTTTACGTTGGTTCTGTTCAAATTTTTCTAACTGAAACTTTTCTAAATGTATTTTCTTCATGTTTTGGGTACTAGTCCGAGAGCTGGCGACGAATTTTGGGAAGGTCCTTTTGGCAAGTTGAAATTGTGAAAAAATATAATTTCGTTAATTGGCGAATCTAGTCCCGCGAGTCTGGCAGAGCGTTAGTGCGAGCGAGATGGAATAATATCCATCTCCCTCACACTTTTTCTTATTAGTTTAAGAGCCAGTGAGCAGCAGACTTACGGTTTTTCAATAAGCTTCACGTTTTTTACAGTTATATACCTATACCTGAGGTACATGAAATGGGGACTCTAGTTTGACCGGCGGTCGATATAGAGACGCTCAGGTGTTAAAGGTGTAAAAAATTACCAAAAAAATTTTTAATAATATCTCCCCTAACTATTACAGGCAAAGTTTGTCTGAAATTACCAGAAAACCAAAGTAATTCAACCCATAACTTTATTTGTGCTCCTTATGTCTCTGATAGTTCTGTCTAATGCCTCTATGTGAGCTCTATGAGTCATGGTGCACTCATCCCATATTATTAGACTGGCATCTTGCAAGATTTTACCCAACGGGCCATTGTTACGGATAGAACACACACTGTCTCGTTCAAGTGACACAGTAAGGGGCAATTTAAAAGTAGAATGAGCCGTTCTCCCGCCTATCAACAGTGTAGCAGCAATACCTGACGACGGAACGGCAATAGCAATTTTCCCCTGTGACCTAACTTTCACTAATATTAAATTAGTCACAAAAGTCTTGCCAGTTCCACATGGAGCATCCAAAAAAAAAATGTTTTGCCTTCGTCAGAAAAAACGCTTTTTAAAACAGAACTATAAGCGTTTACTTGATCATGCACCAACTTAGGTTCATTTTCGGAAATATATTTATTTAATTCGTTTACATCATATGGTCTCCACAAAACTTCTTCTAGAGGCTCCATATTATGAGAATTATTGCGAATTGGGGCCGGAAATCTGTAAGACATTTTTCTCACATTTCATGAAATTTGTCTTCAATCAATTTAAGACTTTCATTGTATATTTCGTCATAGTCCTGAAACAGCACATTGAACAGGTCCCGATTTTCATTTCGAACTCTATTTAATATGTCTTCACACAAGTTAACACAATTTTTTCTCCATAATTCCATTGGCTCTGTTGGCTGGCAAAACATTAGGATGATGGAAAATAATTATCTCAATTTGACTGCCGACTCAGAAATAACCCCGTCTGAAAGTGTATTTTCCCAATGTTCATCTCCTTCTAGTAATCTAAATAGTAATCATAAATTCTTTGCAAGCACCTTGATACGTGGATAGCGTAATGCTATTCATTAATATCATTCTTAAATAATAACATTCTGTTTGAGTTGGATGAATATTATAAACGCTGCGTCTTTTTTACACCAATCCATTGACATCCCGCCCACGTTTCCTTCTAGAAAACTTATTTCTTTCCCAGGTGTAATATTGGGGCACTTCATGGTAGAGCAAAGTTTTCGCAAAATCGTCATTTCTGCAGAGTTCGAAAAAGCCAATGAGCGTCGATGTAGGTGGATTATTAACGCGTTCTTGAAGGTTGTCATCATTGAAATATATTATTTGTCCATTTTGCAAATGGACCGCTAAATGGATGACTGCTGGGTAGCCAAAAAGCTCATGGATCGGAAACTGAAATATTCTCCAAACTGCTTCAGAAGGGCGTTCACTGCTGGTTTCTCTCGGATCTCATCGGGCGGATAGGGCTTATGCGGTCGTTCGCGCTCCGTGCAGTGTTCATTATTTTAATTTTTCATTATCTCTTAAACTATGCGTCCAAATAACATGCTATAAAGAGCAAAGTTTATCTTCATAAAATTGTCTTGATGATGAAGTAACTTTTGTTCGTAAGGATTAATATACCATGCCTAATAATAACGCTAATAAATCACTTTTTAATTTTCAATAATTTTTTGTCACAAAATATCATATTGTGGCATAAGTATAAGAAATAGGCATATGGTATCACGGACTTTTTTTAGATGGAGTAAAGACCAATATTTTTGTAGAACATTGTATTTAATATGTAATACTAAACGTTACGCCAGCGCACGCGGATAAAGCAGTTAGAGCACCTTTTCCTCCGACTTGCTTAACAAAACTCAATATTTAAGGCTAGCTGAGAGTTATAGGCTAATGCTAGATAGCCTATACTATTCCTCATAAATCTGGCTATTATGTACAAAAATAATTTTTCAAATCGGATTGGAAGTTCCAGAGATTAGCGCGTTTAAACAAACAAAAAAACTCACTCTTCTTATGTAAATTATATGTGAATCGTGCTATTATAGGCCCCTGTATACAAATTTGCCGATAACATATGTTTAGACGTTTCACACAAAAATATCCTGGAAAAAAAAAAGTAGCACGAATTTCATCAATTGTGCAAATGAGCTCATGATGTTGATCTTGTCATCAATGCTAAAAAAAATTGGATATTTACGTATCTCTTTTGAACACCTTTGTACTAATTCTATACTACCACTGTGGCCCAAGAACACAATTGTTGACACGTACAACGTGCTGCTGTGTTACTCTCCAAAACTCGATGTACCTTGGAGTCATTAAAGACAGTTAAAATTTAATTTTAAGTCACATGTGGAATACATTTGTAGTAAACTAAGGGTAGTAAAATAACTAGTAACTTATTTGCTAAATTAAAATATAAAATTTCATATAAAACGCTACAGGCCTGTCATTAGCAGTTTCGGTTATTAGCTATGGTTAAGTAGTTACGGTTGAACATTTAAGACCCATATTGAGAACATCTACATATTACAGATATCGATATTAAAAACAATAATTAACACAAAAATATAAAAAAAAAACTGTAATATGGTCGGTCGATGTTTCTGAATATTGTTTAATAAGTATTTGACGAGAAGAACATCAGTACATAAATGATTTAGTTAAAACAAGTCGCCCTATAAGCCGTTACGTTGTTTACAAAATTTACCTTTTTTATAGAATAAGGGTGACAAACAATACACAATCCCCCTGATGGTGAGCGAATGCTGTGGACTGTAGACATCTTATCCTCGATTTATCATCAAAATGCAGATGCGTTGTCACCCCTGAGTGCTAAGATAGAATGCCTCGTTTACAGTAAAAAGGGTCTCCCGTTCTCTACACTCACCATACGAAACAGTATTTAAGCAGCTATTTTAAGCTGGTATTCTGTGGGTTTTAGTGATGAGGGACATTTGACCGATTTTTAGCTTGCCATGGACCACCAACTTTTAGAAATAACATAAATTACGATAATGTTTGATTTTTAAGTTTGTTTTATAAATAAAACACACCAAAATAAATGTGGGACATCATTATGCGCCCCTAAAGTCAATACCTTGTATTGTAAACCGTATCGATATTCGCAAACTAACCATCATCGCCAAAAATGTTGGTACATACACTTTTTATATTTGAGAGATTATAAAAATCTGTACAACATGATGGGTTCGCGGACCACTTTTGGTGCCTTCAGGGACCAGTGGTCCCTGGACCATCGGTAAGGAATCACTGTTCTAGTGTATTGAACAACAAATAAAAAAAAATTGGGTAGTTGGATCCCGGACACTACGATTTCTACGCCAAAACAAAACATCCAAGGCAAGGATATATTAAAGTATTACAACCAGGCGAGACAATCAATTCTGAGCGCTATAGTAATCACTTGAATCGTTGTAGCCGAGAGATAGAAAATATTACTACATTTACAAGTAAAGGATCTAGGCCAAATTCTGCTGCATGATAATGCTTGGTCATAGAAGTGATAGTTTGTAGAAAAATTTACATTTTGTATTTTAAATAGCAATAAATATTTTTTATAAAAAACCTCGTAGATAGTAGAATTTTCTTACAGAATTACTCAATGTTATGAAGGTCGCATTCACGTTCCAAGCGCTGATTAGCTTAAACCAGTACCTATTTTTCATTGGCAAGAACATCCCGCCGTGCATCTGCGGTTGTATGAAGCAACTAATAATCAAGTTTGCCAATGGTGGAAACAAACGGCGGAGCGTGTGGAACGGAGCAAAGTGGCAAAGAAGTCTAGTAAGTAAAACTTATCGGAAATAGGCATACGCTTGTTGAGTAAACGTTCATACGGTACAAACTACGATGCTTCGTCTGACGCGCAAAAATAAGTGGCCAGCACAGTAAAGACGTCCTGTACTGAAGAGCGAAAAATTAATATTTTGTCACATGTTCCCTATCAGTATTAACAAACTATAGGGACCTGGAACCTTACCAATATTACAGTTGGTAAAGTTCCAGGTCCAAAGGTCCTATTTTATAGAGTGCAAACTATCTCTCGCTAGAAATTAGAAGAAAAAGTCGACAGCTTTATGATTTCTAGTTTGCAAGCGCCGTGAAAATACCAACTGTGCTCCCCTTGTTACGCAAATATTGTATGGCTACGATATAAGTAATGTGCCAGCTATAAAATATAGCAAGAACAACGAGCATAAAACATTTCGAGAATTATAAAGGACTTTATATAAATGTTAATATACAAAAGACTGTGGATTACACATAGACCAAGAATTTTCAATTCTGAGTGCTACTCCAGACGGCAAATATGATTATAATATGGAATCTGAACAAGCAATCCAAAAAAAATATTGGCTTTTGATTATATAAATCTGACGTTTTCACAGTAAACACAAAATGCAAATGGTACTACCAAGTTCAGGGCCAATCACGAGTAAATGGTGAAAATATGTGTGTATTTGCTATGTGGATAGATAGATGACGGTAAAATAAAATACGAATTTATAAAAAGAGATGACCAGTTCTGGAAGGAAAACATGGAGGGACCTTTAGTAAAATTCTACAATAATTGTTTACTTTCAGAGCTAGATGACCCTCGATACGCGAGATGTATAAAACTAAGAGATCTTACACGCCAGTAAAAATATATTGACACTGAGACTTAACTGAGACTGACATTGAGAAATAACTTGTGAAAGAAATAACTTGTAATTTTTTATTTAACTTTGCCCAGTAAAATACTATGCGTTAACATTTTTTGATTAGTGACTTAATTAGTTTATTTTTATTTAATATAATATATTATGCTATTTATTCATTTTTGTTTTGTTTTAATCTAATTTCATCATATTTTGTTAATGCATCTCTAATTATGAATTCCATCCTTCATCTTATATGTCGTTTAATTAGAGAACTTTTAGCTTAGTGATAATTAAATAAATTTATAAAAAAAAGATTCCCAACTCACACACACATGTTACAATCGGTAAATGTATGGTGCACTGCGGCGTCATATACAACATTATTTTGTATAAATGCTGAACCGATACGCGATTGCAAAGTTACTCGCCAACTAACATTATTCAATACTTGTCAAATGCGTACATTTCAAGTGATCCAAAAACCAATCCAAAAGCATGCTGCTCTTATGGTAAGAAGTCACGTACATGCGTGCATTTAAAATCATTTGCAACCATTACCATGGTTTTTAGCCGGGTCTGTACCAAAGCAAAATTGCCAACTCTTGTGTTATCTACACGTGTTGGTGACAAGTTTTTGCAATTACCTTGTGTTTGCAACAAAAATTGTAAACAAATGTCGGGAACCGTGTTTCCGGTTTTGGCGGTAAACATCAAAAGAATACGCTTGTTGCAAACATTTATTCACTCTGTGGGTACGCTTACAGTTGGAAACATTAGTTGGCAACATTTCTGTCACGTGGACGAACGAATAAACCGACACGTTAATTGATTAATATTAAACACAAAGTGTACTATGGGACGTGAGTGGTGAAAATTACAAAAATAAGAACTAGTGGCCAAGAATCTTAAAATAACGTTCCGTAGGTGTGATTGCTTTTCTATGATTAGTATCTGCGTTTTTATTTTTGGTCCAACAAGATTGAGCAGCTTTACAAAATCAGAGTCACTCATACGAAGAAAGTTTCTGATTTGTCCATCTTCAATGCGGCCTGCTAACAAGTCATCTTTCCTCAAAGTATTTGACAACCCAACCATCCATGTAATTTTTTCTTCCTTTGTTGCTTGGTCGTACCCAATATTTATGCTACCGTTTTTTTTTTTGCATAAAAGTAAATACTACGACTGCCTGCATAATATCGTCGTTTGAAGACATTTTGCTAACAATACTTTGGTGGAGACAGCTAGTTGTCAAGTGAAATGTTTTTCAAATTGTTGGCGACATGTTTTAATTCGGTGTGGAAACAAAAGTTGGTGATTTTCTGGAGAGGTGCTAACAGTTGGAAAAACAGAAGTTATCAAAAATTTCGGTGGAAACGTGCCTTTGATATGTGAAGATGCATATTATGTGTGCAAACTTTTACGGGCTTATAAAGAAAGAAAGAAGAACGATGTTTGCGTGAGTGCGTGTCAAAAAGTTAAGCATGGTTTCGGCTTCACTTAGAGCCTTTCTTCCCTTGTTGATCTGAGCGAGTATTAAGTTTAGTTGGATATAATATATAAAATATAGTGGAAAAACTATTTCAACATCTCCTTGGCTTGCAAATTGAAACAGGAGATGGGCAGCAGCATCTTTTTAAAGACAACTCAATAATAGTAAAATTTCTCTCAATTGTAGTATGTCTCCTCTATAAAATCCTGTACAATCTATCCTGTCCCTCATATCTTAGAAGCCGATTTTCTTTCGCCCATCCTCCGGATGAACCATGCAAATCCCTTGTTAAAACTTCTGAATTTTCCTATCCATAGTTCCAGTTTTTACGCTTATTCCTTTTCTGTCTATGCGGTTAAGTTTTGGGACTCACTACCGCCTAACACAAGTGATTCTGAAACTATTGGTATTAAAGATACGTGTAAGAGATAATTACCTTGCATCTTGTTAATTAATATATACATTATTGTATTATATTAGTATTAGTATTATATATATATTATATAAGTAATTATCGTATATTATATTATTATCATTCGTCGTATCATTTATTGTAATTTTAATAATATTATGCATATTATTTATTCATTAGTAGGAGTAGCAATATACGCACTAAGTTTGCCTTGTTTATAAAGAGTTCCTTTAGAGAAAAAATAAGATAATTAACTTAGGCATCGCAATATATTTATGAAAATCGCATCGCAATATATTATGTAATGTATGTACATAAATAGCTTTAAATAGCTTTGATAAGAATAGAGATGTTCATACTTTAAACACTAGGAATAAATATAAGCTTGTATGCCAGTTACGAGACTCCACATACTTAGTAATTCATTTATGGGGCAATATACACTTTTACAACAAAATCCAAGAAAATGTTCAGTTTGTCAATAAACAAGTTTTAAAAGTTTTATTTTAAAAAAAAATGTACAAAAAGTGTTATTATAATATCAAGGAATATATGAATAAAATTAACCCCTGGGAATGAGGTGATCGCCACCATGCTGGTTGTATTAAAATTTATACAAAAATTGTACAAAATTATTGTAATGTTTAAAAAAATATAATAACGCTGGGTTTCTTGTTCGTTTTTACTGGCTGAATTTTCCGAACAAGTAGTAAATTTAAAAAAAAATTAAGTTAATATATAAAAATTAATGTTTGTTTGTTCGTATTTTATGTGCTAAAATACCGTTCATGAGATTGCGTTAAAACTTTGTCAACTTATTCCTGGCACTTGCGCGAAGGTCATAGGCATAGTGCAATTTAATTACAGTAGGTGGCGGGCGTATCGTATCGACAAATTTATTTGAAATTTTAAATTGAATATCATTCAACTTCATTTATTCTATTATAAATCCTAATTAAACAATATAATTCTTTCAAATTTGAAACGATATTTCCTCAATTGTTTCTTTTGCGGTAGCAACGCGCGTGGTACCAGCTAGAACTGAATAAAAATTATTCCATTCTATTCTATCTTTCACAGACACCATAGACGTAGAGCAACACGGACCACCGGTGGACCGGAGGGGAGTAACCGTACCGAGTACCCATATACTGACGTATACAAACGAAGCATTTTGATTTTTGAAATAATCATTGTTAAGCTAGATAGTGATATATTAAAAGGTGTGCAAGCTTGTATAAGGCTATGTGACTGCTTTCTATGAGATTATTTAAGAAAGAAGCTTTGAAATTTACCATTCAACTAAAAGGCACCACAAATAATTTAAAAACAAAGAAATTAGTTAGAATTTTAAAATTCTAAATATTTATTATTATTATATATTTATATTAGTAAGTAGTTATATATATTAGTAAGTAGTTCTTAAAAAAATATTCTATCATAGGTACATAATAAAAGGCTAATAAACGTTTTGTTTATTTAATATTAGGTCCTTACATATGAAATTGGCGTTTTGTAAGGGAGGAATATAAAGTCAATTTTTTTTTTCTAAAATATATTTAATTAATCAAAGTTGCACCGTTGTTATCTATGCACTTTTGCTATCTCATAGGTAGTTAACCATTTTGTTGCTGATGTCCGGTCAATTACTACTGCTTAAATGTTTTTGTTGCAAAATAACTTTGTATATATTTCTTTAATTAAATTAAATAAAAATAAATATAATAAATAATTTATATTTCCAATCTATATCTAATTTATAGATTAGAGAGATTTTATAGATTTATTTTTTCGGCAAACACGTCAGTCGGCAAATGTCTACCAGATCGTTTAATGATTGCGGATGTGTTTAATTGTTACAGCCTAGATGAATTTATTATAAATGTTACTATAACAAACTTTTTAATAAATTTTATTCTGTAAATACTATTTTATTTATTATGCGAATTAAATACCGCATTCCTAATAGACCAATAATAATTTTTTGTTACTTTTGTATTAAATGCAACGAATGGCAATTTGTTTATGTTAAACAACGTAGGCAAACAGCTCAACTCATTTTAAAGGCAACCAATAATAAAGAAATACTAATTTAAAAATTTATATGAATACTATCTTTCATCCGCGTGAAATTCGATCATACCGTGTTCTCTTAACTAAATTTTGAGGATAAAAGGTAGCTTAGACTTTTTAATCTTTCCAGCTATCTGAATACCAAATATCGTCAAAATTGGTTCAGTGTATTACCATTTCCTTTCATAGCTTTTTTCCCCAAGTTTGCAGTTTAACGGCTACGAGGGTGACACTGAAAGTTCTTAGAAAATCAAAAACTGAACAAACTAGCAAGTTATTAGATTTATTATAACTTTTCAAAAGAGTGTCCATTTACTTCAATACATTGCTGCATCCGATGGAACCACTGAGAAAAGTACTTTGCCCACTCGTCCTTTGGGGTCTCTTCGACGGCATTTTGAAACGCAGCCACTGCTTCCTCGGCGTCCATAAAACGTTTTCCTCGAAGTTTTTCTTTTATTTTCGGAAATAAATAAAAATCGCAAGGTGGGTCGGGGCTATAGAGCGGGTGACCCAGTAATTCCACGTCTGACGTCGCCAAGTAGTCGATTGTTTGCTTGGCGGTGTGCGATGAGGCGTTGTCGTGGTGAAGGAGGATCCTACTGCGAGGTCGTTTCTCCCGAACTTTTTCCAAGACAAGTGGCAAACAATTGTTAGTGTACCACTCTGCAGTAACTGTTTTTCGATCCTCTAAAACAATTGTTGCGTAATGACCTGTCCTTAAGAAAAACGAAGCCACCATTTTTTTCCTCACGCTTCGACCTCTCTTCACTTTAGTTGGCAACTCCTCGGAAGGAAACACCCAGACAGCAGACTGTCTCTTAGTTTCAGGATCATAACAATAAATCCAGATTTCGTCACCCGTAAGTATGTCGAACACAGCATTTGAGTCACCTCCGTTAAATCTTTGAACCATTTCACGACACCAATCAACACGACGAAGTTTTTGGACCTCTGTCAAATTATGAGGTATCCACCGGGCACAAAGCTTCCTGAGCGCTAAATTTTCATGGAGGATTTTGTGCACTTGACTCATACCGATGTCTAAGGTTGTCCGAATCTGCTGATAAGTCACTCTTTTGTCAGTCTCTATCATACCCCGCACAACACTGATGTTATCTACAGTCGTCGCCGTAGAAGGCCGTCCCTCATGCAGATCATCGGTGACATTAGTGCGACCACGTTTAAACTCATTAAACCAGTTGTAAACAGTGGCACGAGATGGGGCTTCATCGTGAAAGGCCAATCGAAGTCTATGTCTATCATAACTTTCTTATTGACTTAAATGACATCGAAAGTCATAAAACATCATTGTACGAAAATTTTCACGCGTTAAATTCATGCTGACGTGACAGAGACAATTTTCAATTTGCCGCCAAATCGTAAACAAATGACAAATTAATAAAATACATACACAATAAAATTGGCATTGAGTTCCATTTTTAAAATTTGAACTTATTTTTTTATTATATCGTTTACAAGTGGCCAGTTCTAAAAACTTTCAGTGTCGCCCACGTATTATGTACAATTTCGTTACAAAAAAATCGCTTCCATTCCGTTCCGCGGCAATGTAAATTGAGTCGTACTCATGTGGCGATAGTGTTATAATACTATATCCACGCGTGTGTGTGAAATTGTAGATACAGTCCGTAGCATAAAGAATGGAATTAGAAATGGCGGTTCATCGAGCCCGTACTGTCAGCATGCACACTACCAACAGCGAAAACCCGCTAATAACAGTATATAGTTATAACGTTATATTATTCGGTGAATTTAAAATTTTATTTTAATGATAAAATATTTGATAAGTATTGTATACGCAAGTAGGTACATTAATTTTAAAATAACATTTAACACTAGCTACCCGCTCTGGCTTCGCCTGAGTGGGATCTATCCGTCGCCTACGCTGCAAAGGAGCGAACCTCAATTTTTAAAAAGTTGCAGGAGAGCAAGAAAACGTTTATGTTTCCCCGATTACTAGCTTTTTTCATCAGAAAATTTAAAATATTAAATTTAATGGAAAACTACAAATACGACCGTATTGTATTATAATAGAACTACACGATGAATACAGTTTTAATGTATTACAGTCCTGAAATTACTATAAAAAAAGCTCTGAAAAAAGATAAGCCTTATCGTCGCGTTTCGTTTTGCCCAGGCTCTCATTTTATCTACCGTTCTCTTAGAGTTACGCCCTTTTACTGCCTTACTAGTACCTACATATAAAAAAGTTACAGCTTATATACGTCGCACTGCTGAGCACAGGTCTCCCCTCATTTCTGAGAGGGTTTTAGGGCAAGGAATTGTCCGCCGCGCTGCCCCAATGCGTGTTGGCGAACTTCACATGTCTTCGAAATATTTTTTTTAATTTCTCAGACATGCAGGTTTCCTCACGATGTTTTCCTTCACCGCCGAGCACGTGGTAAATCAGCACTTAAAATTGCAATTAACAATTTCATTGGTGCCGGCGGGGATCGAACCCGGTTTGCTCGCGTACTGTGAAATTTACAGCGAGCGCTAACCATCTGAGCTACCACGGCTTATTAGTACCTACATATAGAATAATATAAATTGTAACTTTGGCATTAAAATGTGATTGGCATTAATACGTGATTACTGAAGTCTTCATACTTAGGCTCAGTGCGACTGGTCGTAGATCCTGGGTTCGACATCCGGGTCGGGCCAAAAAAAATCAGTTAATGTGTTTTTCCGTTAGGAAATTCTCACTAGCTGACCGGAGTCAGGATGTTGGCGGTGTCTCCTCCCCGTGCCTTGCAAAGCACGTAAAGTCGTTTGTCCTGCGCCTGATCTCTGATAATGAGAGTGAGGAAATAGAGAGTGCACCTATGCTTTCGAATATACTTGGGCACTATAATCTTGTCCTGCGCTGATGACAAAGACATTAGGTATCTTAATTAGAGATTTATTGAATGGAGTTAATAACTGAGATGGACTGACTTATGGCATTATGCGCAGAGTCACCTTTATTCTGACCGTGGTTTGGAGCAAGTAATCTAAGAGTGACGTTTTGCAAATGTGTCACATTATCAATACAGTATAGTTAAACAGAAGCGACAATAGATTTTTTTATTTCGTCCCGCACATTCGTTACCATACAAGCTGATTGATTTAGTAATCTCTACGTCATGATTATTTAAGAAGATAGATACAGCTATGGCAATTTCTGTCGATCTACGTCTAATTTCTATTTCGGCCCACGTGAAACAATAACAGTCCACCTGATGGTAAATGGATGCTGTGGCCCATATACGTCTACATCTATCCTCGATCAGGAAATGCTAGTTTCCAGTAAATTTCCGATTATCTACACTCACCGTATGAAACACAGCAGGCACTATTAAGCTAATATTTTACTCTAGTATTCTTTGAGATCGTGGTCCTATCCCGGTCAAGTCGGCCAATTGGTGATGCAGCCACGTAAAAGTATCTGTGTTTGAGACTTTCTACACGACCACCCCTCAATTATCTTGACGCATGATTCCTGACTGACTAGACATAACCAAAATAAAAATACGACAAAATTTTCGACGATGATTTTTCTCTTTACAATTTGCTACTGAACTGTAGCAACCAATAGCTTTTGTGGGTATGATTTTCTTTGTTGTGTGTAATATTATATTGTTATCAAACGATTACGAGTCGCAACAAAAGGGCGCATATGCTTAGTTAGGAGTTAGGACATATTTTGTTACTAATTTGTGTCACTGCGCAAAGGCGATCTACGAGCTTCGTCTTATCGTAAAATCTCACACGAAGTGTTTTTAACATACGCCGTCACTTTAAATTCGTTATTTTTGTACTTAGATATTAGCCCGATTGAGACGACATAGATCTCGAACAATGGAGCAATTTTGTATATTTAACTCATTTTTGACCGTTTGTATGAGTTTCGCTCCTTTGCGGCGTAGGCGACGTATTATGGTGGCTTTAATTAGACTTAAGATAATTATTAAAAACCATTTATTGAATAAACATTTGCCTAACAGTAAGTACCCTGCAACGTTTGTATAGTTCTGTAGTTGAAAATAAAAATGGCAAAGAAAACCTCACTCTTAAAAGGCTCTTTGCGTGCGTTTCAACCCCATAAGACGAGTTTTTGCCGCTCCACTCCATGAAGTTATACCGTATAGCAGAAGAGATTGAACCAAGGCAAAATAATGAAAAGTTCGAGACAATATTATATCATTATACAAAATTAATGATTTTTAGCCGAAGGTATCTGTGGTTAACTATGACATAAGGACGCCAAACACTTTCGTCCCCCGTGACTAGGGAATGCAAAACCGGCCCAGATTAAAACCCGGTTTTTAGTAAAGGTATTATTGGTTCTACTCTTATTTAAAAACGACATAACAACGGGTCAAATTCAATCATTGCAAATATATTGACAAGACAAAATGAACATCGATGTCTGTTATTTGTTTTCATCGGTATAAACTTAAACAAAACAAAATAAAAGGCTGTAATTAGATTAGTATGAAAAATTTCAACTCGCTCTTATTTTGTTCCGTTTACTTTTGAAAGTAAGAGTTGAAGAAGCAGTGTTTAACCTCTGATGTTCTGCCAAAGTAATACTATCGTCATCGTCAGTGACCATTTTCGATACGACAGATTTTATGATTTTTTTTTATTTATAGAAATGGGTGGCAAACGAGCACACAGTCCACCTGATGGTAAGTGGTTGCTGTGGCCCATAGACATTTACATCTATCCTCGATAACGAATCAAAATGCAGATGCGTTGTCAGCCTTGAGTTGAGTTGAGTTTCCAGTAAAAAGGGTCCCCGTTTCTCTACACTCACCATACGAAACACAGTAGCATTAAGCTGCTATTTTACGCTGGTATTCTGTGAGAGCGTGGTCCTTCCCCGGTCGAGCCGACCCATTCGTGCTACAACTATGCTATAAATATAGCTGCAACTTGGCTCTACCACGTACAATTTTTACAGATTTTATGAAATCTGCGGTTGGTTTTTGAAATATAGAATGACTGTCAATGTCATCGAAAAATACTTGAGCGTCGTCTAAGTATTTCAGAACACCTTGTATTAAAAGGTATCTCTCATCTCTCACCTTTAAAAATCAAAATTAAAAATATTTTTTTACATTAAGTATTGACGTAAGTAGGTATCACATTAGTATTCGTTAATCAATGTTACGGAGAGGGGGGATTTCTAACACAAGTATTTATATACTTAAAAGAAATCCTCAATCATAACACTTTTATGTAAAAACTCTGATACTGAATAAATTATTCGATTTGATTTGATTTGACCTATTCTGTTTCGTAAAGCTGTCTGCAGTTCAAAACTCAGACTGCCGTGAAGGCTTGACAGTTTTCCGAACATCAGTCATCTGTAAGAAGAGTTGCATCTTCTAAGCACAAGACTTCGACAACTCCTTTTACTATTTCGAGTGTTTCTTTTAATCGATTTAGAGAGGTAATTTCATCGTCTGTGAAACGAATATCCGATTTTAAGTCCAGCAACGCTTTCTGTATACACTCATAGAGTACTAAAAATCTGTCAACCATATCGCATAACGAACTGCATCTCGTTTTGCAGTCCAAAAACACACATATTTCATGGCCAAACTACTCTTTTACATACTTTTGTAGCATGTCATTATTTTTAGTGGCAGATTTTCTCAAAAATTTTCACAACCCGTCTAACTTTTTGAATCAACTCTTTGTAGTATTGATTAGAAACACTGGAACTGGATCTTTGTCTATTTTCTGTCTCAACTGATACACCGTCTTCTTCATCGTCACTATCAGAGTCAGATAGATTATCATTTTCTGCTACAGCAGCGTACGTTGTTATAAACATCAAGTAGCTAAATTGATGTTTTTTGTAGAGTACATCCAATACTGCCAATTGTATGCCATGCGCATAAGACAGTTGATGATATACGGGTAAACATTTTCCTATCTTCACCATTACGGCAGCCCCGTCAGTAGAAAGACCTGCAATATCATCTTCAAGAGACAAATCGAACTCGTGCAATCAATTCTCTAAAATATTAGCGCACTTTATTGACGTGGCTGATCCCTCCAATCAGCCACGCTAATGTGATGCTTATTATTTAAGTCAGGTGAATGCACATTCATCTTCATGTAGCGGCGATTGCGATTAGATGTCCATTCATCGGCAGTTAAAGAAAACTTTAGGCCATTCTTTTTTAATTTAGTTAATAAACATTTCACTTCTTGTTTGACGCTTTCGCTGTATTGCAAAACAATGTTTTTTATAGTATTGGCTGAAGCTAGGCTGGGAGCGCAGTTACTTTTTACCCTAGACCCTAAACGCAATACCGTCAAGAGTGACCATTCTTGAGACTGTCAGTTCCATAGAATCAGTAGTTTTAAGATATTCTGTAATTTTCTTTGGTTTTTTTCACAAACAAATATGGGAATTCCCCGTCGGGGAATCACAATAAATACATCGTTTTGACAGACACGTGGTGTTGCCATTTGAAAATAATAAAAAACCCGAAAAACCGGAAACGTGAAAAAAAAATAACCGGGTTTTTTAAATAATTCAAATATGCTGAAAAACCGGTTTTTTTGATTTTCTGGTAACCCGGTATGCATTCCCTACCCGTGACCATGGGTGCTGCAAACTACTCAAAACTTCGGGAATAAAAAATAAATTAATAAAACGCGATCAAATTCGAAAAAACAAGTTTTAAATTGCAAAAATCTCTGATAATGTTTACATTATTTTCCCGATGAATACTGATTTTTTAGTTAGTTGGTTACCAGTTAACCTTTCTAGGTTAACTGGTAATCAACTGGGAATATAAAATCCAAGATATTTAGCAGTTAATTATTTCACTACTATTGAGTGTGGGTTGACTAGCAAGCAATTCATGCATCAATTAACTACCTATTGCGTGTTAGCATGAGCCCCACGTTTTTCGTTTTTTATGTGTCAGGTTACAAATCTGTATGAAATTTATTTAAAAACGTGCTCTATAATTTTATTTTTTACTTTTATAATTATTTTCTGCTCTTTGATCTATCCAGTCATAAACTATCTTTAAAGTTTCAAGTGTCTCTAGCTCAGGGATGGGGAAACTACGGCCCGCGGGCTATCTCCGGCCCGCGAAGCGTTGAAATCCGGCCCGCGACCATCAAACTAAAATCAAGTGAAGTTTTCGTATTGTTAGAAATTCATTCTCACTGGCAGTGAAGAATTAATTTAGTGAAAAATTCATCTATGACAGAGGCAGAGAGAAAGTCTTTTGTTGAAAGGCAAAAAGAGAAGTTACGTGGATCAATTTGAAGTAGCTATTTCTTAACACCAGCAAATTGGAATTTTATAAGTCCATATCTAGGACACAATACCCAAATATAGTTGTTGTTCACGCCTAAAAAATAATGGATATGTTTGGTACAAGCTGTTTGTGCGAACAAACGTTTTCAATAATGAAACTAAGAAAAAATTGTCTGCGTAATAGGCTCTCCTTTTTTCACTGCTAAAAATTTCAGCATTAGAAATAGAGCCGGTTATGATGAAATCATGCAGAAACAAAAACAGTTCCACATGTCACATGTCCCCATAAAGACCAGCGCTCCTCAACCTTCTACTTCGCAGCTAACTTAAAAGTTTAATTTAATTGCAATTTGCAAATTATTTCTTATTTCAATGATTATTTTGTAATATTGCACAATAAATTAGTGTTTCAGAAAATACATACCTATCAATATTTTATTTCAGTAAATAATATAGCCAAAAATGCAACAACTTGGCCCGCCATATATTTCGTCAGTAAATATTGGCACGCGAAGGAAAAAGTTTCCCCATCCCTGCTCTAGCTCATCGGGAAATTAGTTAAAAATCAATTTCAAAATTAGTAACGAACAGACAAACAAACAAATGGACAGAAAGGAAAATGAGTTAATATGCATTGTCATCCGGTTCTGTGCTACTTGTATATAAGTCTATCGGGATGTTAAGTTCAAAATAAATTGCAAAAGTGAATAACGAGTAACTAAATATTATAAAGAGCTTAAGTTTATGTTTCATTCGAGTAAACCTGAAGTGACAAACGAAATTACACTTCTGCAGTCCATGTACAACTGCAGCCAAACTCAAACAACTAGTCTACAGATGCGTTGTCACTTTTGAGGACTGGGATGGAATACTTCACAGCCTCAAATTATACTAGCTCTTTATACCCTTCACATCAGAACACCACAGTGAAAGCACTGCTATTTGGCGGCAGGAATAGTTAAAGAGTGTGGTACCTCTACCCAGACGGGCTCTAGTAAAAGCTTCATTTGAGCAACAAATAATTTAAATGTAATGACCCGGCTACACGCTCAATCTTACTTGCACAAATTCTAATTTGCACAAGCAAGCATGTAGGTACTTAAAGACGGCGTATGGACTGTGGACGCAATGCATGTTTTTTGCGAAAACTTTATACAAACTGTTTGCGCATGAAAAACGCTATCATGTGGACGTTGTGCAGTGCACCATATTGTTTGCGCAATTTTTTTGCAGAAATAGTTTGCGCATGCAAGTCGCTGCGTGTAGCCGGAGCTTCAAAGGTATTTGTTCAAAATAACGATATACTTTGTAGTTTTATTTTTTATTTTGAATAAACATAACCAAATCAACCCTCGTTTTAAATTTGAAAGAAAACGAAGAACTTTTACATCTTTAAAATTTTATAATTTGCTTACAACATTAATACGAGTACAATTAATATATAACGACTTCAGTTATTCAAAAGTACAAATTTAAAGATATAAAAACACGACTAATCACACATCTTGTACCTTTTTTAATCGTTTATACCCAAGTCACGTTTAATACTACATAACAACGCGACAAAATTGTTAATTAGCATTTCAGTTAACAGCCTAGATATTACATAGCATGGTCACCCTATTAATTTTATTTAACGAGACGGTCGCTGGTCTGTGCCTAATTATTATACACTATATGCTATATTTTGTTATTTTAACCTACTGTCCATGATATTACAAGATATGTGCAATGATTATATATACAGTAAACTAATATTCAAAAACTTGCAAAAACAGTGCAATAAGTAATTTTAGCCAAAGACATAATTTAATTAGCGAAAATAATAATTATGTAAAATCAGCTTCAAAAGATAGTAGTAAGCAACTAAGTCTATCGCGAGTTGATGTGAACATGTTTGAAAGGCCTGACAAACCGTCGCGAGTGCACTTACTGCTTAGTTAACATCTGGCAACTATTGTCTGACAGACTGTCGGACCTTCTTGCAGGTGAAAACGGAAAGTAGTTGCGAGTTCAATAGATTCCAAGTCGAAACATTCAATGTATTTTAAATAAATTTAAGCTCTTTGCACTCCATCTCCATATAAACTTTAACTAGTCAAGTCTGGCAACTTTACCAATGGAAGTTAACTTTGCCATCAGGGGTGTACTTGTACAAAATTACGATTAACACGGAAAAACGTAACGTTTTTCGAGATATGCCATTTTTAGGATGAAAATACAATAACTAATTGACAGCATTGCTTTCGATATGGCAACATGAGAGTTAATTTTGGCATTTTATTTTAACGCGGAATTGTGCCGGCGATATAACCTCTTTGTTCAGTGCTCCAGAACTTTTTTTTTTTTTGTTTGAAATACTGAATGTAGGTATCTATATCCTTGTAGTAACGTAATATTAATGATTATCAAATGTAATATATCGTTTTTAACGTGTTGATCTTAATATTTATCTATAAAAATAACTTGGCAAAGTTACCATACTAGTGATGCCACGATGTGAAGGTTACTTTGCCATGTTTTGCTACAACCAAGGGTTGTCACTTTCGACCTATATTTTAACCGATTACAACTATTTATCTCTGATCTCTTTCTTTCGTAATCTGTTTTTCATGAAAGAACGGTTACATTTGTAGGTGTTTCAATAACTTAAATGGCTTTAATTTTGCCGTAAAAGCCATAAGTTGTTAAAAGTTACTTATTAGACTTTTTTATAAAGATCGTGTGTAGGTATTAAAGTAATCAAATAGGCATTATGAAACTTGCGAAATATATGGTGTTAGATTTGGTAAGGCAAATAACAATGGAAGGTTCCTGATGCAAAGTTCCCTTAGATGTTGAAAGATAGGTGGCAATTTCAACTTTAATTGTTGTAATATATATAAAGCGAAAACATTTTTGGTCGAATGCGTGCACAAGCACAAGTGATGAAGACAAGAGATGAAGACTTATGCAAAATACTTACAGTAAAGTTAAATTAATTTTATGATATTATACTATAAGATGTCGAGCAAATATAGTAAGGAGGTAAAGATTGAAAAAAGATTTATTTATTATGTACCCAATAATTTCGTAAACAAATGTTATGCGAAGCTTGAGCCAATATTCTAGCATCAATCAACTAACAAGCAAGTGTCACCTGAATAAATAAATAAATGAATTTAAAACATCGCCCGTGCCCTGGCCATAACAAGTTGTGTCGTGAATAATGCATACTCCAAAGATCCAAAATAGCATATCATTTGGGAGATGTGAGTATGCAATAGGAGCGATGTTTCATCTGATGATAGCAGATGATGTTATTATTAAAAGTAGGGGAGACCGGGGATGGTTGAATAGGGGCAGGTTGACTTACTGTCAAAAACTCGACGTACTCAAAAGTGATGCCTCATTGAACTAGGCGCGAGAAACCGTTTTCTACCCCCGCTCAGGTACCGGGAGAGCGGCATTGCGTACGCACGTCGCTTGGGAGAAGGAGCTTAATATCCAAAAACAAACCATGTAAGTAATTGTTTTCCTCCTAATATATTTTACAGTAACGCCTATATACTCGTTGTTATTTACTTTACTATTAATTAAAAAGCGATCCGGTGCTGGTAGACCAACTTATTTTGGGGCTGGTTGACCACTTAGTCAACTCACCCCACAGTAGTCTGGGTATACTTTACATGGAATAAAGTCAGTTTATTGCAGAACCATGCGAACGTACAAAAAAAAGACTAATTGAGGAAGCACAACCAAAAATGTCATCGATAGAGCATGTCAACAAGTTATTTTTGATAAAAATAAGTGTTAATTCTACAGAAAAAGAATTTACTATACTGTTTAAAACACCCAACGCCACGTGGTAAAAATGAAGGGAATGTTAGAAAGTAAACCGGTATTGCAGAGATGTAAATTGACTTTGGAGAGCACTAAAAATAGACAAATATTTAGAGATGAGGAAGAACTCGCATTAGAAAATTACCTCAAGAAGGCAGCTGATATTTATTACGGATTTACTACTCTACTACTACTCCTTATGAAGCTCGAAGATTTGCACTATTTACACAGACAGACTAACAAGAGAAAAGGAAGAGGAAAAAAGATTTATATGGGACAAATAAGAGGAATAATGACGAAGAATACAAAAGTGATGATGTGCAAGTATGGGCTCATGCATAACACTTTGCTCCATGAATGCAAAAATTGCACCTCTGATTTAGAAGACTGATTTGATAATTCCAAAAATGTGATCTATTTGGTTAAAAATATATAATTATAGTTATATACATCTTGAATTAGTCAAGACTGTTTTTATACTGTTGTGTATTTAAGTTAATAAAAAGTTTTCTAGTTTCTGATAGTAAAAGTATTATGTATTTAGTTGACAAATGTTTAAATGTATAATTGTTTATTCTAATTTATAATAATATATAATGTATATTTAAATTGTCAGGATTAAAAATATCGTTGTAATAAAATTACAAATACTTCTTATATTTGTTATCGTATTTATTCCTATAATGTGTACTAATTATTCCATAGATCAACTTACCCCTAGTGACAAGTCAACCAACCAACCCCGGGCATGGGGTAGGTTGACTCATATTTCGTGTTCTACAAAATTAAGCTTGTGCACTATATCATAATTGATTGCGAGCTTTATGTTATTTTTTTCAGAAGCTTTATAGTTTGCCTATCAGATGTATTGATTTTTACAATAATATACTCCAAAACATTGAAAATGCAAGCGTCTTTACTGAAATTTGGTCAACCATCCCCGGTCTCCCCTATGTAATAATATGTAGGTACTTTGGGGTAAAATTATATCATATGGCATTGACTTGAATGCACTGTTACGCCATGTCTAATTCTTAAGATAGATTATTATGTTTCTGATATTTTACTATTAACATAATATGTTGTAATTAAAGGATATTATCCTTTAATTTCAACCACGAAACTAACAGGTTAATGTAAAATGTAATTAGGAGTACAGGTTTTTTTTATTCGATTCGTTTAAAAAAGTAGGCAATATAAAGTTATTTTTTTATTTCTTGGGAACTAAAGATAAAAATAATAATAATAAACAGTCAATATTGAAGAAGATTCGTAGATTATCATATAGTTTTCTTAGATCTATTCACTCGCACATAATTGAAGAGAAGGCTTTCAAAATATACCTTTTTGGATTTCAGGGCACTTGAATACAGTCACAACAACCACACCAATTACACACAACGTCAATAATATCCAAGTAGCTAAAGTACCCAAAATACGGGATGCAACAGTAATAAGAACTATATTCATACGTTTGGGTTCAATTTATTATGCGCTAGTTTTATTTAAAAAATATTCTTTATATATTTTATGTTCTTTAAGTGGTGGTTTTAAGTGGTCGGCTCGAATGGTGTGTTTCGTATGCTGACTGCTGAGTGTAAAGAACTGGAGACCCTTTTTACTGGAAACGAGGCATTCTATGTTAACACTCAGGGGTGACAACGCATCTGCATTTTGATTCTTAATAGATAGGATAAAATTAAAAAATAATACCCTCACATTACCGTGGAAGTAGTTTAAATACATAAATTACACAAGGACAAACACTTAGATCCAGAAAAATTATTTGTATGTCATAATAATTTTTGTTCCGTTGGGGATTTGGACCCGTGGCTTGCAGCACCGCAACTCAATGCGAAGCCAATGCGCCTCGGCGCCGACAAATTGTGGCGTTATTTGAGAGCGGATTTTCTCTGAATATCGTATAAATAAAATAATTTTGAATCCTTTAATAAGTGGCTTCTTCCTTAAGTGTACAAAAAAAAAATGTTGGAGCTGAAGGAGCCAAATGTTTAAAAACTGAAAATTTAAAAAAAAATTACGAGTCCAATTTACTTTTAACTGTTTAATATCATAGATAAAATACAGATACTGAAAGTAATAGAAATTCATCATTATTATCATCATTACTAGGTGTTTCAATGCTTGAAATATGTTTCCATTGACTGATATATCACTGATTGAGGATAACAATTTTAAACAATTTGCAAAGTTATGACTCTGCACCCTGTCCTAGGTCTTACGTAGGTCAGAAGAACAATTTTTGTAACTAATTTCGTAACTAAAAATATATGTTCCGTACATTAATGATAATTTTATAAAACACTTCTTTTCTCCACCCAGCTTGTACATCGCTCGCCATAAATTTTATGGAGCAACCCGAGTTCATTCTCCGCTGACACCGTTGAAATCCCTCATCTAAGGTCTTTTATATTAAATATGTTTCTCAATTTTACACCATGCTTTACTGCCGTTCGACCACTAAACGTGGTAGAGCAATGCTGCAGCTATATTAATTGTATAGTTGTAGCACAAATGGGTCGGCTCGACCGGAAAAGTACCACGCTCTCACAGAATACCAGCATAAAATAGCAGCTTAATGCTGCTGTGTTTCGTATGGTGAGTGTAGAGAACCGGAGACACTTTTTACTGTAAAAGAGGCATTCCATCTTAGTCCCCACGGCTGACAACGCATCTGCATTTTGATTCGCAAACGAAGTTAGATTTAGATGTCTATGGGCCACAGCAACTACATACCATCAGGTGGACTGTGTGCTCGCTTGTCACCCTTATATTATTAAAAAAAACCCTAAATACTTAGTTGAAAATCAAGTTTTTAAGAATTGGCAGGCTTTCAACATACACCTTTTTTCGATTTCAGTGCTATTTTCGCTTTAATATATACCCAATAAAAACGTCACTTTTATCCAATTAGTTAAAGAATTTAAAATGCAGGACACAACAGGAAAAAGAACTTTATGTTTGATGAACTGGCTAGATGAAGCGACGATCTGCGCAAAGCGGACGGCAGCAACTGGATGCGTGAGACCGAAGCTCGGGTTATGTGGCGCGCTTTGGGAGAGGACTATGAACAGTAGACTGCCGCAGCATGATGCATCAACATGATGACGGAGATTAATTGCAAATATTTATAATATTGGAATTGATTCATATTGGGTGTGGGTTTGTGTAATCCTCGAACGATGCATATCACACAATACTACAATCTAATTTCACATACAAGTTAAGTTCGTTTGATTATTAATTGTGTTTATCGAATCGTTCTTAAATAATTTATACGTAGTGTTTTAACCTTAACCATCTTCCTATAAGAGCAGTAACAAATAACAACGTAATAAACCATTACATTACCTGTACCTACAATCATAGTACGTGAGGGTAATATGGTCATCCGGTTAATATGGTCACTTTCTTATAACTCAAAAACTACAGCCTTGTTTGCAGAGATGGTTCGGTGATACGATAGCTCTTCATCAGTCAATCAAATAATAAAGGGTCAAAAGGGCGCTGCTTTATCGACGCCATTTTGACAATTGACATTATAGCAAATATTTTAGTCGATTTTAGTATTGTGTAGTGTAGTTAGCTTTTTTAAGTTGATTTTTCGAATTGTTCCTATTAATTGCCAAAGCTTGTTTGCTATTTTTTTTCTTAATATATTAGTTATATCTTTGTGTTTTTGTCTCTGTCCTCCTTATAGTTTTGGTTTTATAGGGCGGCAAAGCTTAAGGTATAAGCATATTACCCTCACGTACTTTATGAAAAAGCTTAACTTTGAAGTATGAGATTTGTAAAAAAACTCCTTTTTGTAAAATTTTTAAAATAAAGAAGTATTACTCTACCCAACTGTTTGCTCAATAGTATCTATAGAAACCGTTGCTCTTGGAGCTAATGGTGAAGCCTGGTACTATGCACCGTAAATATTAAGATGTAAACACCAACCCATTACAGGATGTGTTAAATGAAGTATATCCGTTTACTAAAAAATTCTTTTCTGCTGACCTTATGTAAGAAAATTTCTACATTCGGAACTTTTATGATTATCTTATAGCACTATGTGTGCAGTAACTAATGCCACAAGAGTGACCAAATTCTTAGACAAAACTTCAAAGCTTAAGTCTGTCCTAAGGATAAAAGTTATGTAAAAAATTTAAAACTATTGATGAATCACATGTAAAATTATATTTTAGAAGAGCATTTGATATGCACCCTTTGAAATACTTTTATGGAACTGTGTTCTCCAATACTTGTCACCCCCTAATTAGCTATATTGCAGAACGCTGACAATTCATAGTTAAATATTTTAAGTCTGTTGGCTACAGTAGGTTGCATTTAACCCCAGTTATGAATTTGGACACTATTACACCATTGATACTAGTATGCTTCATATCGCATCAATGTAATGTTGACATTAGAAGTTCACATTACACCTAACACTACTGAATCAGTTCCTGTCCTCAGTAGTGCTTGCCGTCCTCCCTGTTGGCAGATATGACAGATATACTAAATACATTATCGTAATAGAGATTTGTCATTTTGTTAAGAAAAAAAAACATGGATGTTTTTTTCACAGTGGAACAATAACAATACCAATTGCTTATTATAATTTGATAATTTACATATAATATTCAACCATTTATAATCTCTTTAAGAGATTTTTAAAAGCATATTAAATGATGGTAGGTAATGCATAAAATTTGTAGTTCATGCCAGGATACACAAGTTGGGTATTAATAATATAATATATAATCTACTTGCAAACAGAACATAGTTATGTTTTGCTTACATATCTAGTTTATATAGGCTACTGCACAATGTAACAGAATTTTACGAAGTTCTACGGTAAAAATCTTTATTACAAACAAAGTTGCTTGTATCTATAGAATGCTTGTATGTAACTCTTAAGAAATTAATATGAAGATTACTCTATATCTTAGACCAAGCACCAAAAGCCTTGATCTACTAGAAGATTAAGGATGACTACGCGACGAGTGAGATAGATAGTCGAATCATTGCGTTCTCGACTGTATTTTTATAGGAGTAAAATAAAAAATCGCACCAAGTAATTCGAAGACTGGTTTGTGCAACGAAGACCCAGGACGTAAAACGGTTTCATCGTCGCAGAACACAAAACGGTCTTTATAAACGGTTCGTAGTCGCAACGCACACCCCTAGTGTCGAGAGTAAAACACTCCTAATAACGCTTTCGTTATGAGGCATGCAATATAATATTAAGCAAAAGTCGTCGTAAGTGACTGAGATGTATATATATGTATATTATACTTCCGACGTAGAATTTAATTGTAATTTAATAGATTCCAAATCCTAAGGAAAATATAAAAACAAAGTCAAGAATACATTAGAAATTCTAGGTGTGTACAATACAATTTAGTAAGCAAAAAATTACTTTGCGTATATGTACGCAAAGTAATAATTTTCGAATAATGACAACTAACGTACTAGGCGGACGCGGTTGCAACACCGAGCGCGCGGTTTAATTTGTGTTCCGTAATACCACAGAATAAATAATAGTACTACGTAAAGAAGTTACGTTACACTCCTTTGATGTTGACTGCTTGCCGACGTTTTAATAGCCTACATAATTATTATTAGTTAGATAAATCGCGCACGCAAGCTAAATAAAACTTTATCACTGCGCGCGAGTGTCCGTATTTCTTTACATCTTTCCCCTCCTACGTCACGGCGGATTTTCTGTGGTTACTTAGGGTTGTCGATAAAGAGTTAAAAAAAATACATTGCGAAATGGTAAGTAAGCTACTTAAGTAAGGAACCTATTCTGACTATGATCGACTGACCATATTTTCGCTACTATGCGAGTTCTGTGACGCCAAACGCATGCAACTTGCAAGGCCATCCGTCGCCGCGAATCACGATGCTCGGGTCGGAAGAAATATCAAGGTAGTGTAAACAACAAATAAACCCGAAATACGATTCCTAACAAAAAAGTAATCGTATTCTACTTAGTTAAGAATCTTGTAAACAAAGTTTTAATTTCAGTATTTTAAGCTTAAAATATTTTAATTATAAAAGAATGAGGTACAGGTAAGTAAGGATGAAGAAGTATAGGTATGTAAGTAGGTACCTTCGATAGTGAAGTAAACTTAAAATAAGTTCTGTAATTAGGTACTTCTGTAATTAAATTATTACATAATTCTTTTTTCGCTACGGAAATACCTGTGTAGTTTATGTATAGATTTGTACACATTCCGTAAAATTTCATGGTTGACCATACTTAACTACCTAACAAAAAGAAATTTAATATGAAATAAATTCACCTTTCATTATCCTTCAGTAAAATAAAAAATGATAAATCTGAATTCTTTTATTTGCTCACTAAGCACCCATCCACGCAACGATTATAGTAGAAACGACGTTTTACAATTATAATTCATCAAATAGATAGGTCTTTATCCAGGTGTCATAGTCTGGATTTAATAATTACTGACGGTTTCTGCGGGGTAGGCTTCGTCGGAATTTGGGATCCGTTTTTGGAATCTCAGCATATGTTTGAGCATTTATCGCATATATTTTTTTTTTAAATTACATCAAAACTTTTTCAACTGTTTTGTACTACAATTAAATATACTAAACACTACACAAAAAGAATTCAACAAGTATTTACACAAATCTAATTACGTAAACAGTGTTAAAAAACTTTAAAATTCACTCGTCTAGAATGCGCTAGCCCCCCGACTGCGTATAGAGTGCTAAGATAGTGTCGGTACACCCGGAGGCGCACTTATTATTTTGCTTTTATTTTATTATTTTCACTGTGTTTGTTAAACGTTTTTATTAAAAAAATATATAAAATAGTATTCTATAATTTATTCTAAGAATAAAATAGAATACTATTTTATTCTCATGGTCATTGTAGTAAAATACGAATATAGATAAAAAAAAAGTTAGGTAGCAAAGAAGCTTTCATTACGGCGATTCGTTTTAAAATACCAAATTCTCCTTGGGGTGTACGCCGCACGCGACGACCTTTGATCACATGAGTAAAGAAACCGACCAGAGGGGAAGCTTCATATAAACGTCCCGCTGCGAGTACACCCACATATACATAGCGCAGCGATGTGCGCGTGAACTCTCACCGTACGCCGACGCTCCGTCGGAGTACAAACCGGTTTGCGCCAGCTCAGTCGGAGACAAATAATATTTCGTTTATAGATCAATTAATTTATTAAGTATTTTTACAATTAGAGTTAAGTTTAGAGATTGTTTAGAGACTAAGACATAGATTTATATAGGTGAATAATTAGTGTTCTGTATAAGCATAAATGCCTGCCTAACTGCCGTACAGTATAATATATGAAAAATTCGAGAGGAAATACTACAATCGCCAGACAGTGGTGGAGGTGGTGTTTGTGGTATTGGTGCTGGTGTTGGTGGTGGTGGAGTGTGGTGCTGATCGTGTTGGTGTTGGTGGTGATGGACGGTGTTGCTGATCGTGCTGGTAATGGTGTCAGTGGTGATGGTGGTGCTGGTAGTATCGTTGGTGGTGGTGGTGGACTGTGGACGATTACTGGCTCCACCACCATTAATACCACCACCACGACCAACATCACCACCACAGCCATTACTACCACCATCACAGTCATTACCACCACCACCTGATTTTTGTACTCATGAATACGTTGTCTTACGAAAATGATATTGATAGGAATATTATACCTAACGTGAAGCTTCTTTGAGAATACCTATTTACAGCGAGCGCTTAGCCCCTGAGCTGCCACTGCTTATGCCATAAGACATAATACTATGAAAATATGTATATTTTGCTTATTTATTAGTAAGTAGTTTCAATTTAACTTACAAATAATAGACATGGTGTTATATTAACTTAAGTTGCAATGAATACACATGTCGTTTTATACTATATAATATATTTTTTCTTTAAATTTTTACATGTGTCAGATGATAACCCTATCAGAATAGGTATACATTTTCGACTTTGTTAGGAACCTTCCCCTCTGGTCCTTACTCTTTACTCTGTGCTTTGAAAACGCGGCGGCGCCTTTGACAAAATGCGGCGCGACACAAAGCCGAACGCATCTAAGCGAACAGACAGATATAATCTGAGGCACAGAATAAATAATAGTACTACGTACAGAAGTTGCTCCTTTGATGTTTTACATAATTATTATTAATTAGATAAATCACACAAGCTAAATTAAGCTTTATCGCTGCGCGCGAGCGTCCTTAAGGCTTTCAACAAGGAGTAAAAATACAGTACGTATATATCACCTTGTGATTATTTATTTAATTTACAACTGTTTTTCTTTAATGTAATGTGTTATATTTTTTACCGTCTCTAAACTAACGGTTATTAAAATTAATAGTGGAAAAAACTCTAAATCTAAACGTATAATTTTAGGTAAATACTGGGAGTGAAAACATAGACCACGGAGTGATAAAATTTATATTCGTTAATAATTTTAGAAATTATTTGCTGGTTATATCATTATTATGTTTTCAAAATTGTAATGAATGTATTTTCTATAATATACAAACAAATTACACTAAAACATAAACAACTATTTTATCCTATAAATAAATATACTAAACAATGAACAAAAATATTTATACAAGTATTTACAAAAAAATTATTTACATAAACAGTGTTAAAAAACTTTGAAGTTCACTAGTACGTCGCTCGTCAAAAACGCGCTAGCCCTCACTGCGTATGCAACCTGAGGTATGAGCGATTGAAGGTAATTATTATAATTATGAATGAAAAACTTATCGATTTTTCGTATAGTACGGGTAAATATACAAAAGTTGGGTAACTCGATGTCATCAGTCAATAGATACGACATTGTACTACACTTTGTTATTATATCATTTTATTATAAAACAATTAAAAGCTGTTTATTTGTTCACCCAATTTCAGGTATTTATTTTAAAAACAAGTTTGTGAAACAACACGAGAAAACCTCAAAACGTCAGTACTTTGGCATGTCACAATCCCAAAAACGCGCATTCAAATGGCTGTATATTATATACTACGATTAATTTAGGAATACCTAATATTTCACTACAATCTGTAATGTACTTAATAATGTCTAACACAACTTTCATCGTGTAATGCTCGAAGTGTTATTTTATGAAAATTAAGAATCTTTGTGTTCAGTTTCATTCGTCAGACCGTTGTGTGTTATTCAAATTTGAAATTCTCGCAAAATAACGCCGACTCAAGGTCACATCCTTGTTAAATTTTGAATGTTATTAGTGAAGTTACCTGTAGACCCTACCATTTGACGGCCGCCTTTGCTGTGCCAGATTTAGAGTCGTGGTTATCGCGTGTACACATGCCGAACCAGTCAAAATTTCAGTACTTTTCCTATATTTCTTATTAAATTGTGTATTTAATCAGTACTATGTAACCGTCGTCAGTCCCCCGGCAGTCAAATTCACAAAAATCGAAATATCTCAAAATCTACTTAAAAAAGTTTGATGGAAAAATTTGGGATGTGCAAGCTGGATTTAGAAAGGGAATGGGGTGTACGAATCAAGTCTTTTCCATGCGCATGATTGCGGAGAAGTTTTTGGCCAAAAACCAGAAAGTTTTTTGTGCGTTCATGGATTTGGAAAAGGCTTATGACAGAGTGGACAGGAATGTGTTATGGCAAACACTGAACTCATTTGGTTTGAGCGCTGGTTTTATACAGGCATTAAGGTCTCTTTATAGGGACTCTAGTGCTTGTGTCAGGATCAACGGGGTCTACTCAGACTGGTTTGGCATCCAAAAGTGTCAGACAGGGCTGTGTAGCTTCCCGTGGCTGTTTAACATATTTATGGACAGTTGTTTGAAAACTTTGAAAGTTGAAGAATGTGGGTTGAGAATGGGGGAGTTAACCGTCAAATGCCATTTGTACGCCGATGATCAAGTCATATTTGCATCGTCGGCGGCCGAGTTGCAAATGATGGTTACTTTAATGAACTGGTCATTAAAAGAAAGGGGTATGAAAGTGAACGCAAGTAAGACGAAAGTGATGGTTTTGAAGAGAAGAAAGTAAAACGTTATGTGAAATAAGAGTTGATTTAGCAAATGGATGAGTTTGTATATTTGGGATGTTTATTTAGCGGGGATGGTAGGTATGATAAGGATATAGAACGACGAGTGAACGCAGGAAATAGAGTGAAAGAGTCAGAATGTGTCAAAAAAGTCACGTTTGGCAATTCATAATGCTGTGTTAGTCCCTACTTTAATGTATGGTAGTGAAAGCTGGGTCTGGCAGAAGAAGCATGAGAGTAGAATAAATGCTGTAGAAATGCGGTAATTAAGGAGTATTATCATTAAGGAGTATGCTAGGGCTGAATCTGAATGACAGGGTGAGAAATAGCGTGATAAGAGAAAAGTGTGGTTTGCAAGATGGCGTTGTAACCAGGATTAAGAAAGGAATGCTTCGGTGGTTTGGTCATGTAGAAAGAATGAACGAAGAAAGAGTGACAAAGCAAATTTATGCTGCAGAAGTGAACGGCAGAGTCGGAAAGGGACACCCTAGACGAAGGTTTATCGACCAAATTAGCGATATATTGAAAATGGGCCAGATTAGGAGTACCCTTAACCGACGAGCGTGTATGCGTAGATATATGGATATAAAGGAGGCAAGAGAGGTGTGCCAGGATCGTGCCAAATGGAAGTCCGTAGTCTCTGCCTACCCCTCTGGGTGACAGGCGTGAGTGTTTATATTATGTTGTCTACTTAAAAAAGTGACTGGCCCGATTTAGATCAATATATTCATTACATTATCTATCTTAAATACCCAAATTTATAGAAATTTGACTTGAAAAGTATGATAAACAAAATATCCCTGAAAGTTACCCAACTTTTGTATATTCAATACCTACAGTTTAGTGTAAAAATCATATTAAAATATCGTCGTTTTTAATACAAAACAGATGCGGCAAAAACGTCCAAAAAAAAAGCCCCACTTGATGTAAGTACATTGCAAAATGCAATTCGCTTACACTTTTTTAGGTAAATATAATTTTAAAAAAAACACAATTAGGAAACTAGATAATCATTATCCGATTTCGAAAAATAGCACATACGATGCCAATACGTAAACATTAAAATAATTTGTATGATCAATTCAATTATATGAGCGCGGTAGCGGCACATGAGTAAAGAAACCGACCAGAGGGGAAGCTACATACAAACGCCTCGCTGCGTGAGCTCTCATCGACAGGTTCATCGACGCTCCGTTGGGGTACAAACCGGTTTGCGCCGGCTCAGTCGGAGTATGAATGAAAGGGCTGTTGGTATGCGCATTGAAATAAATAGACGATTAATATTTCGTGATTTTATGGACCAATTAATTTATTAAGTATTTTTACAATTAGAGTTAAGTTTAGAGATTGTATACTATAAAATAAGACATTATAGATTTACATAGGTAAATAATTAGTGCTCTGTATAAGCATAAATGCCTAACAGTTGTACAGTAAATAAGAAAAATTCGAGAGAAAATAATACAATCGCCAGACAGTGGTGGTGGTGGTGTTGATGGTGGTTTTGGTGGTAATGGTGCTGGTGTTGATGGTGGTGGAATGTGGTGGTGGAGTGTGGTGGTGATCGTGCTGGTGTTTGTGGTGTTGGACGGTGGTGCTGATCGTGCTGGTAATGGTGTCAGTGGTGGTGGTGGTGCTGGTATTATCATTGGTGGTGGTGGTGGACAGTGGACCATTACTAGCACCACCATCAAGACTAGTATCACCATCACAGTCATTACCACCACCACCTGATTTTTTGTACTCATGAATACGTTGTCTTACGAAAATGATATTGATAGAAATATATAATGTTCTCAAAACAGCATATGCTGCAGAACTAAGTTTGCTAGCTAGTTTAGATATATGAGGGTCCCATTGAAGCTTCGCGTCAACTGTAATTCCGAGAAAAACAGTGGATTCAACAAGACTCAGCAAGACTCAGCTCCTCCCCATTTAAAAGCACACTGGTATTCACCTGCTTAACATTAGGTGTAGTGAATTTAATACATTTCGTTTTATTACCGTTTAAAAGCAAATTATTGACGTTCAACCAGTGTACTACTTTTGATATAGCATTATTCACTTCGTCTTATTTTAATAATTACCTTTTTAGTCGGAAGATCAACGAAGTATCATCCGCAAATAAAACTATATCATGGTTATTCCCTACCAAGTAAGGTCATTAATATAAACTAAGAACAGGAAGGGGCCAAGAATTGAGCCCTGAGGAACATCCGTAGATACACCGATCCGGAAGAACTGCTCCCATTAATAACAACTGTTTGCGTTCTATTATTTAGATATGATATAATAAGTTTGAGTGCTATATTTTTTACACCATAATGATGTAGCTTCCTGATTAATGTCTCGTGGTGAACGCAGTCGAACGCCTCGGAAAGATCACAAAATATACCCAAAGCATCCTCTGGATTCTCCCATGCACAGAAAATATGTTTAATCAGCTCAACACCGGCGTCAGTGACCCTAGTAAAACCATACTGATTTTATGGAGTAATTTATTTACATTAAAAAAACTTAACATTTGATTTACAATATTTTTTTTTAATTTTACTGAGCTTTGGCAGTACAGAAATAAGTCTACTAAAATATTGAATAATTAATTTATGCAAGAGCTCAACATCAATAAAAATATTATCTATACAAGTTGCAATAGGCCCTGCAATAAGTGTTGGCTCTGAGAACAAATTAACAAGGTTGCATGATTTGAACAATATTGTAAACTTAATACTCATGGAAGAAGTTTCAAGGAGATTGATATTAAAGTCTCCTTATACGACGACAGATTTAGTGTTATTAAGCTTAAGCAAAACTTCCTCCATATTTTTTTCAAAACAATCATACATAGAATGTGAGGGTCTGTAAACACAACAATGAGATGATGCTCGAACTTATTATCTCAAGCACTTCATTGTTGTCATTGTGAGCTAAAGTAGCTAGAGTCCATGCTGTTGTAATTAAAGTTAAATTTAGCATATTTTTCCTATAGCTATTTTAAAATTATTATCGATATCTATACTACGTGCTCGGCGGTGAAGGAAAACATCGTGAGGAAACCGGCATGTCTGAGAAATAAAAAAAAAATTTTCGAAGATGTGTGAAGTTCGCATTGGGGCAGCGCGGCGGACATTTCCTTGCCCTAAAACCCTCTCAGAAATAAGGAGAGGTCTGTGCCCAGCAGTGGGACGTATATAGGCTGTAACTAAAATCGATATCTTTTAAAATATTCGAACATATCCAGACTGGACTCGAGCGGAGTAAGTATGTAAATGTAGGTACAAGAATACAAAATATTGGTAAATCCAATTGGGCATAACCTAAGCTCATTAAAAAAATTACGTATAACATGATTATACGGAATTTTTTAAAGTAGTTTAAATACACACAAGTTTTCACTAATAACCTTATTATACTTCCAATTTTCCGACAATAAAATAACAACAATAAAATTAACCATATTGAATAAAATTATCATAATATCTGATCCATTTATTAAAATTGTCTTAATACTCATCATGAATGAAAATATCTTTTGGAGTGTTAATATTATTTTTATTTTAACAGATAGAAAATGATATTTTTAACTTAGGGGAGTCACGCCAATTTAATGTGACAATTCTAAACTAAATATTAAAATTTAAGTCCCCTCAAAGTGGGAAGAAAACAAAAGAAAAATAAAGAAAACTAATCTAAATATAGCGTGTATGTGTTAATTAACTTAATACAATACAAACTTATCAAAAATCTGACCGAAATAACCGCAAACTAATTAAATAAATTTAGTTAATTGCTTAAAACTTTTAAGCATTTTATTCTTAAAAGTTTTAAGCCATTATCCACGCGCAACCTGATGGTACAAGTATTAGCGGGGTTTATTTTAATGACAGAGAGTTCAGAGAAGGAAAAAAGCTATTTATTACTTTATAAAACTCAAACATATTTGATTATCAAACAAATAGAATAATTATTTCATTACAGTCTTTTATTTATTTTATCATCTTTGTATAACCCCCGTTGGTTTCGCTCGACGACGCAGCCATACGAAGATTGAGTTTGGGATTATAATTAAAATTTTGTAAGCGTAGGTATTTTTTTTTTTTGAATGGGAGTGAAGTATCTGTTACGTAGTAACATTATTTAATCTGTGGTATGGTTTTTAATCGTTAAAATAAATTTTTAGAGGTATCATTGTGATTGTTTTTCTATCGTATAAAATTAGTAGTATCATGTTTTCAACACACTATCTAACTAGCACATATATTTTGAGGCATTATAAAACTTAGACAATCACCATGTTTTCTAATTCTAACAAAATCTTACAGTTTGACGATATCGCTCATAGGTCAGCCAGCTCGATATCGAATTGTGTGTACATCCTAATGAACTGCGGTATAACTTAAATGTTCCATACAGGCAGCGAATTCTGAATCTATTATGTGGAAATTATTTTATTATTTTTAGTAGATGTAATTTTTACTATAATTTTGGCCGGGTGATGACGGTAGGGATGCATCCGATACCGATACCGATATATCGGCATCGGCGATATTTTTATTCTCGGACGTCAGTATGCACGAGATTACAATGGCTCTCCAGCACCTTAAATACGTCAAGGCTCCGGTCAAGGATGGAATTACAGCGGAGCTTCTGAAAGCGGATGGACAAACAGTACTTAGAAGTCCTTCAGAAGCTCTTTAATTCCGTCCTCCATGATGGCTTTACTCCGGAGGCGTGGAGCAGAAGTGCGGTGGTCTTGTTTTTCAAGAAATAGGTATATAGGATAGGTCTTCAGATGAACGTGGATAAAACAAAGATCACGTGTAACGTCCATGCCTATGATGGTAGTGTTGGGAGCACTAAGTTCGAAGTTGTTGACGAGTATGTTTACCTGGAATAAATAGTGCGACTAGGTAAGTCCAACTTCGACCGAGAGGTCAATCGACGGATTCAACTTGGCTGGGAAGCGTTCGTGAGATTACGACACATCTTCTCGTCAGGTATACCTCAAAACTTGAAAACGATATTGTAGAACTAGTGGGTGTTGCGAGTAATGACTTATGGATCTGAGACTTAGTCCTTCACTGCTGACCGTATGAGGAAACTCAAGGTCGCTCAGCGAGCTATGGAGAGGCTATGCTCGGGGTTTGTCTGCGTGATAAACTTAGAAATGAGGATATTTGCAGTAGAACCAGAGTAACCGACGTAGCCCAACGGATTAGTAAGCTGAAGTTGCAATGGGCCGGCAATATATCTCGAAGAACCGACAACCGATGGGGAAGAAAGGTTCCCAAGTGACAGCCTCGCACCGTTGGGCGAAGTGTATGTAAGGCGGCCCTCCACTAGATGGAGTGACGAACTGGTAAGACATGTAGGAAGTCGATGGATGTTGATGGCTCAGGACCGTGCTCTGTGGCATTCCTTGGTGAGGGCTAGGTTCAGCAATGAACTTGTAAAGGCTGTAATAATGATAATGATGGTGATGATGATGATGATATTTTTATTGCCGATACAACAATACTTTTCAAATTCCCAGTTTAAAAAAATTCAAAAAGTTTACACCCTTGCGGGGGTGTTTGGCTTGGCTTGCGTGGACTTGGGTGGATGTTTTGCTCTTCTGCCAATCCTCGATCGCAAAATGAGTAGCTGGTCGAATGAGGAAACTACATCCTTTCTGGAATATTACCAGAGTGAACCATGCATGCGTGGAAACAGGAGATGGGCAGCAGCATCTTTCCGTTCACAACACAAAAAAAAATAAAAACTGCGATTGCTAACTCGCCTGCCAAGCGTTGCAACTATGGCAAAATCCCTTCCATGAGGCAATCTAAGGGAAAGGTCTATGTGTAGTACAGTGGGTATTTATAGGCTGTAGTGGATAGGTGGAACCATGCATCTGGAATTCCAAATATATCAATCATAAAGATAAAAAGAAAGTGACAGATGCCTGGAGTCGTCTTGCCGAATTTATGAAAGTCAGTAAAATAATTAAAAACTAAAAATTAAATAATTATGACTACTTTCAGCAAACATTTAAAGAACACACTGACGCATTCACGAGCATGTAAGTGACTCCCAAATGCGAGCCTAAGATTTGTATAGTCTTGGGGGCTTGTAGAAGTTTGCTAAGACTTGGCAAGCGTGTAAACTTAGCATAATATACCGAGAGACGCAGATCCGCTTGTTTTCTGGCGCAATGACGTCTGATACCCAAACTTGAAAAAATGGCTCAGAAGTAGTCTAGTTTCTAAATGAATTCTGTCGCATCTGAGAGACTGTTTTCCACCGTAGGTCTCATTCAAACAGACTTGAGAAATCGCCTTTTTCCGCAAAATTTGAGAATACTTTGTCTGTTATACAAAAAGTTCTTAATGATGTCAATTTTAATTACTAACACCATTAACCTTAATTATTAATTTTAATAATGTATCAGTTTTGTAAATGTCAGCTTAAGTTTTAAGATGAATCTTCATCTACCTCACCTCATCTTCAACTAAAGATCCATTGAACCAATACAGTTCAATGGTTCTTTAGTTATAAACCTGATTTTTTTTAAGACGATTTTATCATATGTGTATAAAAAAGGAAACTAACAGCCTATATTTGTCTCACTGTTGAGCACAGGCCTTCTCTAATTGATAGCAGAGTAATGAAGCAATTTGTGCGCCGGCGCTGCTCCGGAGTGTACACACAACTGTTCCTTTCGTAGAAGAATGTGCAGATGAATGAGGTTTGTGCGTATGAAGAAATCACGGCTACAACTAGTAAGTAAAAAATCAGTAAATAGGGCATTATTTATGACACATGTCTCCACTCTCAGTCATATGGATGTCTTCAATCAGTTATAGAACTTCATCATCCCATTGTAAAGGGTTTGCCATAATTGCCACACTTGGCAGACAGGCAGATTGGTTACCGCAACACCGACGTCTCGTACCTTGACGCTGCTCCCCATCACTGGTCTTAGTATTTTACGATACATACCCCCGGGGAAGACTAAAAAAAACGAAAGTAAAACTTAAATACTTTTTCCTACCGAATAATATCGAATAGAATCTTTAGTGATTTTGATATTTAAACCCTATCGATAACCAGTGCTTTTGGTTATAGTTATTAAAATATTAAGTTTTAAAATTACTTACATTACGGAAAGAAACATTAGTGCGAGTTGTATACTGTCGAATTGCATAGACAAGAAAGGAAAGCGCGATACACGACGGTTGTAACTTACCTGTTACAAAACATAAAACAATCAAATACTTAAAAATAAAAAAAAAAAAGTTCAGACACAAGTTTGTTCCGGTACTCGACATGAGTTTTTGTTAAACAGTCTCGAATTAACGACGACTAAATCTAGTCCACTTTAACCCTCAGAATATACAGGTTTGCGCGTTTACCGCTAAAAAAACCCTTTGTCGTATCTCCTCGATTTTATGGCACTCCTTCACTCTTATTCAGCATAATTAATATAAAAGTTTCAGTACAAACACAAACAGTCTTATTTTTAGGCACAACAGCATAATTTATTACGCAAATAAATACCTTGCCACATGAATACAATTTAAAATGTAATCTGAAAGCTCCTCAAAATAATAAGATTACTCTAGAATAAATCCTTATACATCCAAATTCGAACGAATAAAGCACTATTGTAGTAAAATAACGGCATCTATACAACAGCTGATTGATTCAATGATTGTCTTGTCATTATTCTTTCAGTAGTGGTAGTTTAACAACATAACTCACGCACATAGGTACATCGCAGTAATTTAAACACAAAAGAAATAAATATGAGTCACTCGGTATTTTATATAATAATTTATATATAAATAAAATGTATATCTTCCTTTATTGAAGATCTTAAATATCCGAAAATTTTTCATCGATTGCTTTGAAATTTTGACACGGTTGCATTCGAATACGGGAGTGTTCCATACACTTTTTTTAAATTTATTAAGCCATAGCTAGCTACGCGTAGATGCTAGTTATTAATAATTTGACTACCCCTGTCGTTCGTAAACATTGACTAGTGAGTCGGGATAATGAGAAGAAGAAATATGCCAGTTCATAAAAACTGCTTTAAACAAAGTGATAGGAACTAGCTATAATTATTTTACTATTTATTATGAGGTTACGTTTGAAATGGCTTCTGCAATAAAATATATTTACATATGAAAATTGATGATAAATTGAATTGTTATAATATTAATAAATATGAAAACGCTCTTATTAAAAGTTTACAATGCAATATTTACTATAGTCTGCGTTGTAGCATGGTGCGAATCACAGCTCACGCCTATGAAGTTTCGTATTTTTTTAGATAAACCGTCATACAGATATTGTTGTACTTTATGGTACCACCCACTTACGACAGTGATGTGCCACGCTAAACTATGCCATGCCATAACGAACAACCACAGACTATCAAAAATCGGTTTTGAAATTAATCGAATATATAAAAATCACGTAAATATGTATTGGAATTGGAACTAATCGTTCAACAAATTCTGATTTACGGAAAAAAACGCACATAGACGAATGTGCAGTGTTTCCGATGCATGGACGATAAATTATTCGTTGGTCAGTTCAGGCAAAGAAAATAATTATAAAAAAAATTGAGCATTGTGTCAAAAAGACTTCATCATTACTCATGGCGGCTAAAATGGCAACAAAAAAACCTTTTTTTTATTCATTAGATTTGTAAACCAAATTCTCGATTATTTTTACCTTCCGTCCCGATATTTAGCCCATTGGACCTGGCAACACTAATACACATATAGCGAAAAGCGCTAGCACTCGTACCTTGAAAAGCTACCTGTGCAGTCAACGCCGTACTGAAAATTACAGATGCTGGCAGCCATTTTATCTGTTTAAATGTCAATATGAATGTTGCAATCAACATGAAATAGAAGATAATTTTTATTTTCAAATTAATACATAGTATAATCTATACATTGAAGTGTCTGTTTGTAATATCAAAATAACAGCCTTTTACTAAATACATATGAAAGTATACACGGTATTTATAACAAAAAGACAAAAACTATTTTTAAAATGTTTACCTGTCTGTCTGTTTGTTCCGGCTTATAGCTGGCACTGGCAGATAGCTGATGTTGTAAGGAGTAACACAGGCTACTTTTATTTTAGAAAAGGAATTAGGATTCCGCGCAAAAAAATTAAAACCTACGAAAAATCCAATCGTAATAAATACCACGCGGGCGAGGTCCGGGAATAGCTACTATGTAACTATTATGTCATAATTTGTATTAAACTTTAACTTAATTTTACATGCATTGTAGTTTATAAAGAAATATGTTTCGGTTTTAATTTTTATATCGATAGCTAATCGATCATTTTTGCTTTGCTTTGTGTATCGTTAATCGCTTTAACATTGTTCCATCTCTAGACACGCCAAAGTGTAAGCTGTCACCCGCACCATCACCATGCTATAACGCAAAGACTATAATTAGTTGACTTAAACTATTTTAGATTTCACGTCAAATTTTCAAAACAACCTAAATCATTAATTAGGTTTGTCACTAAGTATTATTACTACTACGAAGAATACATATTTTCATTTACACATCACAGAATAAATTACCTAGAGTATATTTATCTTAGAGCAGAAGGTGAAAAAAAGTTTAAAATTTAAATCTCGAGTTTAAGTACTCCAGTATAAATATTATCGTTAATATCAGTTTTGGTAAAATAGGGTCAAGGTATATTATTTTTGTAACAGTAAAAAGTTGTTTCTTAATTTATGTACCAAATTGATGAGGTTTTGGTTCACAAGGATGCTTTTCATATTAAATGTAAAATTATAATAACATTAAAGTATACTTATCACTTAGGTACGTTAATATTTGTTATGACAGATGCACACAACAATACGAATACGTAGCGTTAGAAATAAGTGGTGCAATAAAACGAAGTTGGGACCGCCGCCAGCCAAAGTGATTTTTACTATCGGATTGATCGCCGATAAAGCCATTTAAGGGCACCTTCTTTCAGTTTTCAGATCGATAAAAAATCACGACACAGTTTTCACAGCACGATTCATCGGACACTTGCACTTTTAATCACTTCACTGACACTGTTTTAAGTCTGGCTCCCACTGCAATCCAAGTTACACTGCAATCCTTAATATGCTGGCTGATCATCACTGTATAGGCGGCGGCGGCACCGAAAATTTATTTGTGCGAGGACATTGACGAACATGCTAAATGCTAATCTAGAAAATTATTATTACCACAGTCATTTAAGCAAAAAGCGTATAATTGTTTTTTCTCAAAATTATTACGCCCAACAAAGTAGGGAATCATATTTGAGAAAATAAAACAGGAGGCTACAAACAGACATATACTTATATGTAGCTATCATTGCCGTCATTGAGCAAGTTGCAGTTAAGTAAAAATAGTTAAGTATCTGCATGTATCATTTGCACACACACACACATATATATATATATATATATATATATATATATATATATATATATATATATATATATATATATATATATATATATATATAAAAAATATTTATACTTTACAAAACACCTTCATAAAATGATTACAAAGGAAGGACTTAATGCCTTTTGGCATTCTCTCCTAGTCAACTAGTCATTTTAGAAAAAAAAAAAAAAATAAGTCTTGAATCTAAACAAATACAAGTATATTTTATGCACTTTTTTGTTAAATCAAAGTTATTAAAAGCATTCATATCGTACTACTGTTTACTGTTAACAAAACTATATAATAGATATAATATAACAACTTTATACTGAACAAAATCCTTCAAACTTCTTTATTGTTTCTTATTTTATTTTTACATAACTAATGTCTATTTTATTTTAATATAAATTATGATATCATTGATTACACATTGTATTTGGGGGTAAAGCCCTATAGGTACTTACGTAGACAAATAATATCAAACCCAAAAGAATAAAAAGTGCTAAAATGAAGATTTTTATTTTCATTCCCTTTTTTCTGCTTTTTAAAATAAATGATTAAATAAAACAATTTTACAGAGGTTTAATTTTATCTTTAGGTAGAAATTAATTAAAGTTCTCATGCATACTTAAGTAGACCATATAAATAACTTACCAAGCAAATAAAAGCAACAGACAATAACGTCTAATAGTTTTGTTCATTTGTACACCACGGATTAAAATATGCGTATTTTTTAAAAATAAAGTGCATAAAACGTCACGGTTGTCATTTAAATAACCATTTTAAAAACGATTTAAAAGTAAAACATGATACTTGCAGATTTTCGCTTTGCTTTGTTTAAACTTTAAAAATACTTACGACAGATGGTAGCGCGTGATGTTGACAGGTGCAGGTGCCGAGTTCACGGAGGACGAAGAGCCTGAATAGCCAGAACCGGCGGGCGAGGAGCCAGCCGACGGCGCGCCCGCGGCCGATGGTATCGCTGTTGGCTCGTAGTATTCCGTGGTAAGTGTTCTCTCGTCCAGCACGTGCTCGGCATTGTGCGCCTTTGAAGCAGACTTAATGTCCATAAAGGCGACTGTAGCGCAAAAACCGGTAACAGTTGTTCCGTTTGCACCTGCGTTCGCGTTTTCCATTCTACCCAATAACTTGACATTTTGGACTCGGCCATAGCTGCAAAGAAATAAACTGAGTTTTATAATACAAACAAGTAACGTTAAATTTTAGTACGAAGAAAAATAACTTAAAGAGGAGATGGTGTAAATCTTTAGTTGATATAAAATAAGGTGAGAAGTATAATAAGTAAAACAGCCTAATATAATTAATTATATTCAAAGAAAAAAATATAATAGGAATAAATTAAATAACAGTAAATCAATAATAAATTTCGAGCTAACTCAGTTTATTTGCTATCCGTAGTCCTTCCCAAAGACCGCAAAACTATAGTCCACCAGCGCCTCATTGTTATTTTCCAGAAATAAGTTCGACGTTATTTATCCTAGTTAGTATTCACCGTCATTCCAGCTTGATTTTATTTCATTGTGGTACAACACACTCCCAAGTCGTGTTTTAACTCCAACTTGTCTTCTATAGCTTGCTTAGTGTTTAGGGGCCGAATTCCAGCGTAGCGTAATTGTATTCAACGCAATTTATGCATCCACTGTAGATAATATGCTCGCATATAGTTGCAACTAATTTTTATTTTATATTATATAAACTTATTATTCACTTTTATTTAAAATAAAGTAATTACTCAGCCAAATTGAAGTAAATTTTAATTTGACACAAAAACCACCACTGAGCTTATTTCACCCTAGGCATATCCGGTTAATTAAAAGTTAAACATAAAATATTTAATATACCACATTCACAATCACGATTTCAAAGGGCGCGTAGAATCCGCCTTGTTCGGTAGGTAACCTAAGTATTAAGAATTTACTGTACCTATACACTGTATTCACTTTGCATGCTATGTAGAAAATAACTAAAAGCTATTAAAAGTACTAACACATGTACATACACGTGAGAAATATAAATCAAAGATAAGCTATGATCTTAGAGGTACAATAATTGTCTTAAAATGGTTTTCGTGTAATGTAAAGCTAACAATATTTCAGTACTTCGTGTTCATGTAGCAGCTGGTTACTTTCCTATTTCAAAATTTCAAATGTACATAATGAAAATTAATATATTTTTTTTATAATAATTATCTATCTACTCCAAACGTATTCATAAAAACAAGCCGGGCGAGTAGCCGGTCTGCCGCACCGATCACGACGAGCGTTTCCATGACGCGGCAAAACAAAAAAAGCGACGTTGCCGCTCTTATGAAGGTATTGAACAACGTGCGCCGTTGCCGCTTTGTTGGACTTGTTTTACCTATCAGTCGCTAAGTATTTTTCTTTACAACATTACGGTCCATTTATCTACCGCGCAATTTTATAAAGGTCACTTATAACTGTCTACGAATTCTACAAAAAGTTATGAGGATGAAACATTAAAAATGATCATTTAAATTAGATAAAATCATGCAAGCTTTAAAGGCAACTCACCTAGGTTTTAAAACCAGTCGAGTATTTTTTTTATACTTTTTGTTTTGGTGACGAATTTTGGTTTGGCATTTTGGACAATAACACTTTGCCTAATTGATTAGGTATTAATTTATTAGATTTGTAAATGAAATATGATAAATTCTCAGCTAAATAAAGGTACTAAAACATTATGCCTACAACATCAAAATTGCACGTGTCGTGCATTTTTAGATAAAATTTAAGCCAACTGAAAATGCCTAACGAATACCATGATATATTTTAGGCTAATTTGATAGAAGCGTAGTGGCAAAACTTTCCAACCACTAACAATGTGTAGATAGGTACCCAGCTATTTATCTAGCGAACTCTTTAGGCAAATTCGGGATTATTTTAAAGCAAAGTTTAGTAGTAAAATACAATAAACTTACTTAAAATAATACGTCCTTTTTACTTGTTGGCAATTTTAAAGTGATAATGCGATTAAAGTGATGATGACATTCAATTACATCTAATTTCTAAGTTCTGAATTCTAAATCTCATTCTTGTATATTAAATTCTGAAACCAATAAAATTACAAAGGTTGTGTAGGTATATTAGGTTGCCGCGTGGCCACTTAACAGAATCCATCAACCCATTTATTTCCATAGTTGTAGTAAGAGTCTACTAAGGGATAAACCAGAAAGATAATTATGGCTTCCGATTTATGGCGATATAACCATAAGATCAACCAAACCAGACGTAAAATATCCAGACCGGCGACGGGGCCAGCTCCAAATGTTTGGTAGGTAAATACTGTGATCGTCAATCTGCCTGCGTAACAATTAAGGCAAATCTTTCCCACAACGGGAATGTTCAGGGGGCTTATCATCTGATGCAGATCAGATGTTACAAAAATAATAAGGTAGGTAACACTTTTTAAACTTATTTTTCACTGAATTTAGACTTTTTGTAAGTAATAATACTTGAAAATGTGTCGCTTACAACATATTATCATGCCTATGTAACATTTCGATAAGTAAATATGATAACCGTCAGCATCTTGAATAACGTCAACTATCAACGCCCTACAAGAATAGGACTAAAACTATTATTTTGATATAGTGCAATAATTAATCTCAATATTCATGAAATTGACCTTCAACTTTAAAGATTAGTTTGCATCAGCCTATACATAAAAAATAAACCCTGCTCACAGTCGATCAATGTTTAAAGTATTACGTGGACAAATAGATAACGAGAAACTTAGCAGCGACACCAAAGAATGATTAAATCGGTCGATGTCTAGTGCGACGTTGCCATGTTTACCCTTACAACATGGCCGCGCCCGCCGTACCCGTTTCCGTATGAAACCGACTTTACTGCGTCTGTGTGTAAAGCATGGTCGCTAGCAGTAGAGCGACAGCGACGGCGCGAACCCAAGCGAACAGTATAGAGAATGCGGGGAAAAGAGGAGGGAGAGATACCGGCTCGGTGACGTCAGTCAACTTTCTGAACAACTTTGTATGTTATGCTCGCAATAGCGATTTTAAATCATTCTTCTCTTTGACTACATTTTGGTTTTAATTTATATATAACGTACTATTTTTATTGATGTATTATAAAAAATTTTGGAAAATCGTATCGTATTTTGTTATCGAAAAATTTGTCATATAATAAATTAAAAATATCATAATGATAAGTTCCGTTTTTCGAAAGATATTTTGTTCACGTCCATCATACCGACCAACTGACGTCCAAGTGAAATTATTTTCAATTAACTTTTTTTTTTAATAATAATGTAAATAAATAATCTTATAACTACGTCAGAAGTATTAATTGCAATCTCCTCTTGCTATTTGTGTACTTTGCAATATAAAGATGGTGGAAGTGATTTAAGTTGAGTGCATCGCGATTTTTTGATTTGGTGAGACAATAAAGCACTACATCTCCGCTTCGCGTTTTCGCGCAAAAATAAAGCGTCTACTAGGTACAATAATATGCTGACTTCTAACTTCACATGTAAATGAAGAATATATTTAAATATATTAAAAAAATATTGTGTTATAATATTTTCATTCACACAGAACAACTTTTAATCTAAATATTTTTTTTTTTCAAATTAAATTTGTTTCTTGGATACCTATTATTTTTTACAATATCAGTTCAACGACTAATGAAAGAACTGTGCGTTATTATTGGTTCGATAGCTTTCGTTCAGGAAATTATGACCTTACAAATAAACCTCATAGAATAAGGTTAATAATAATGAACTGAAGGCAGGCGATAGTGGAAGCGGATCCGTTTCAAACTAAAGCTTGACTAACGTTGGCTTTTGATGAAAATGTAAAAATAATATAAGATCATTTGCGGCAAATCAATAAAATAGAGCTTGAGATAATATGGATACTCCACGAACCGAGTATCGCACAGCGAGGCCCGTGTTCAAGTTTGCATCATATAGCTGAATTATGACAAGGAAGGAATTGCGAGTCGATTTTTTTAACTGAAATGAGAAGTAGATTATAAACTAAAATCACAAGCGTTCATTACAGTGGTAAGATCCTGGTGGAAAGATTGGCCATAAGGAGCTTATGTGATCATTATGTTATAATATATGTGACACTTTGGTGGTCTACTGTTAGTGTTATTCACTATAGCTTCTTACCATCTGAAGCACAGTTACTGCCGACTGTTATTTATCGAGGATTGCAAATAATGGTGAAAAAACTGGCACTGAAACGGTCCAGATTGATAAACTGCTCCTTGCCATTGCTTTTTGGAACGAAGTTCCTTATCGGACGGTACGAATTTGGCGGATAGGGGCTAAGCGAGAAAAGTGTAAAAATTTTCCGTCGCGACCTTCTGACGTAGTGTAGACGGCCCTGGCGGCTATAAGGAAGCGAGATGGAATAATATCCATCTCCCTCGCACTTTTTCTTATCTTGCCATGAAAGAAATATTATTTTACTAGCTGTTCCCCGCGACTTCGCCCGCGTGTAATTTAGGGTGTTAATTATGTTGCGCGGAACCCTAATTATTATGTAAAATATAAGTAGCCTAAGTTACTCCTTATAACATCAGCTATCTGCCACTGAAAGTCCAGTCGAAATCGGTCCAGCCGTTTTGGAGATTAGCCGTAACAAACAGACAGACAAAAAATTTAAAAATTGCGTTTTTGTTATAAGTACCGTATATACGTTCATATGCATTTAGTAAAAAGCTGTTATTTTGATATTACAAACAGACACTTCAATTTTATTTATTTGTATAGATTTTAAATGACGCTTCATTTTAATAGACGCTAGTAATTCATTTATTTATATTTGTTAATCAATAATATAATACGTTTATCAATAATAATATACTACGAAAGGAACTTTGTTCCAACCGAGTGTTCCACGACACTCACGCATGTTTTTTTTAAACAACGTCCGCCAACATACTGCGAAACAGGCATCGCTAATATAATAAAGACCCTTCCGCATCCACCACGTTTCTAGATTAGCCCAACAAACTTCCACTTTTTCGAATTTAAGATTACTTTTTGATAGTCAAAAATTTTAATTCCGAAGACGCAGCAAAGAACGCCTTGAAAGATTTCACGAAAGCATTCTCGTGCAGCAGACTTCTATAGCAAGGGCACTAAAATGTCCATAAAATGGCAAGAATGTGTTAATAGTGTGTGTGACAAAGCGTGAGAGTTTATGTATGTGTGCTATATGTAAGCTGTACAAGCCTGTTCTTGCCCGTATATGCATTATGCATTTGTAGGTAGTTGCATTGTTGTTTTCACCAATATATTTTCGTCCTATTAAACGCAATGCAAGTTGTGGAATATCCAAGTCGTAAGTACAACATTTGCTGCAGTGGTCTGTAATAAACTTCTTTAAAGCGGTCGCCGCGCCGGGCTAAATCAGTGGTGCAGTACCGTTCAACGCACGGAGTTTGCAACAAACGGTTGTCTTACCGTTATAGAAGGTACATACAAACTCAATAATAATAAAGTATTAAATACGATGACATTTTCTATTAAAATGTTACGTGAAGAGTTGTAACATTTTTCACGGCTTTAGATGTAAGTGGTATAAAACTAAATTGCATTTGACTGGCTTTTACAAATAGATATTCCACTACTAGTCTGTTATTTTCATAACGCCTCAAAATAAGTTATAATTATTTTTTTTAATCAATAATAGTTTTCTTTTATAGAATCAGGTTGACATACGAGCACACAATCCACATGATGATAAGTGGATGTCGTAGCCCATAGACATCTACATTTATCCTTGATTCAGAATCAAAATGCAGAATGAGCTATAACTTGTCGTCACCCTTGAGGAACTATATTCAAGAAATGTTTCGTTCTCCCTAACGATCCGTTTTATAACATCAATGTGCAACAAATATATTTTATTACAAACTATTCATTTAGTACTTTAGGATGACTTAAAATGAAAAAATTTAAACGGTTCTTAATATTAGAACCCATTTTTTTTTAGTTTTCATGCACATTTGCATTTACAGCAAAATGGATTGTAAAAGAAAACGAAGCGTTTTTAAATATAGAAACCCGGTATAAGTTGGAATATCTTGTTACCAATAAAAATTGTCTCTACGCTCATCATACGAAACACAATGTGTACGTACGCGTAACAGTTAAAAATATGCACTACCCAATTACGATACCAACATGACGATATAGTAATAGATATAGGAAACAGGAGATGAGCAGCAGCATCTTCCTACTAAGAACTCAAAATAATAAAAAACTGTGGTCGCCAATACGCCTGCCAATTGTGGCAACTATGACAAAATTCCCCATATTCCTCGTGTTTCCTTGTGGTCCTTTCCTGATCGAGCCGGCCCATTCGTGCTACAAACATAATAGCTACAATGTGGCTCTTCCACATATAAAGTATTAAATAGATCGTTACATTGCGCTTCTTATCAACGCTTACTTGGTATTCTTACAAGAGATGGTTCAACAGACAAAACTAAATGTCCAGTTTTAATTCTGAGTCAAAAATAAATTCTGTCTAAGCGTAGGTTTAATCGGAATTCATATTATAAATCAAACCTTAATGCTTGACTTTTTACGGTACTAAACTTTGAACTCTGCTTTTAATTCAACATTTGGTAACTCCTGGCGTTCAGCCGTTCCGAAGTTTAGCCCGGACAGACGGACAAACAGACAGATAAAATTTTTATGGTTATTTATGTTTAATAGCAACTCCTTGAGCTTAACAGAAGCCAGTTATTTGCATGCTATTAAGACATAAATAACAATTTTTAATATTCTTGTCTGTCTGTCTGTACGAGGGTGCGTTTTTAAGTTCGCGGAATGGGTAGGTAGGTAATAAGTGGGGACGTCGCTGAATTACGTGCTAATTGAGCAACTCATTATTAGTATAAATACCGGGTTTTATTGTAATTAGATCATTAGTCTTTGAGTTATCGTCAACCAAACAAGTCAATCGGGAAGAAATTGTGAAATATGGAGAAAATCGAGTTCCGTGCCGTTATAAAGTTCCTTACCAAGCGCGGAAAATCAGTTCAGACTATACTGGAAGAGATGTCATCCGTTTACGGAGACTCTATCCAACTAAAACTATGGTTTACAAGTGGCATACCCTTTTTAAACAAGGCAGAGAGTCACTTGAAGACGACCCACGGCCAGGAAGGCCGATCGATGTGACCACTTCGAAATTATTCAAAAGTCGATAAATTAATATTAGAAGATGCCGCCTAAAGAAAAACAGCTCGCAGAAATGGTTGGAGTATCAGATACAACCATTTTCAAAATTCTTCATGACCATAGAATTTCGCGAGTAGCGTAATGGCCGCTCTACACTACTCGCGAAGTTGATCGAAGTTGGGCGAGGAGAATAGTGTAAAGAGGTACTTCGATTCGCTTCGTGCAACCTCGCTTCGCCTCGGACGACTTCCGATCGCTGTCGGCTTTTTGCGCCCGAGTCAAAGGACTTCGCGAAGTGCCCCGAAGTTACAAGAAGCTTCTCACTACACTACTCGGCGTACGCCTGTTATATATTAATTTTTTATATATAAATATTAAATATGTAGCTTTCTACATAATTATTAATTATTTATCTATTGTTAACGCATTGTCGTCGTACTGTTCACGCAATTAGGTACGTATAGCAGCTGCCTCTTGAACGTTATTCATGTTTCATGTTAAGGGTGCGGGCGACTCGAGACGACTGAGCTCTTCGCGAAGTAGCACGAGTGTGTAGTCACGATCTTCGGACTGCGATCGACTTCGACGAGCACTTCGTCAAAGTTACTTCGCGAGTAGTCTAGAGGAGGCATTAAGCTAGTTTGAAACATGTTCCATAATAATAAGTTGATATTATGCTACGCTTAAATTATGAGAAAATACAAATATAATTTAGTTTTATGATAACGAACAAACGAGATTGCGTCTCAATTGTGAATATTATTTCGTACAGTTACAGTTATTTCGTAAAGTTATTGTTATTAGTAAAGTTATTATTATTATGTCATATTAATCTTTTTAATTTTAAATTGCCATAGATGCCATTAAATGGATGCATGGAATAGAACAATTATTGAAATGTAAACTTAATAGATAGTGTTGAGTAGTCTTGGATAATCAAGCTCTCATAGTCTAGTAAGTCTGCAAAAATATTACTTTAAAGTAATTTATTTATTTATCGTCACGGACTATAATAGGTTACAATTATATAAAATATACACATAATGACGCAATAGGAGCAATGGAGACTCTATGTTCCTGCTATTTTGGTCTTGGTCTGTATATACTTTGAATAATGTAATAAGGCTAAATAGGTTTTACGAACGTCGTATTAATAATAAAATATAACCAATCACAGTGTGGTATAAAAGGAATCTAACTACACTGCAGATCGAATATATACAATACTAATTTTACGACTTGCATCGCGTTTTTATGTGTGGTTATAGAATTCATGTAAATAAATATAAGAAATCATTACACTGACAGACTTCATCAGGTCGCAACGCCGAAAATCTATCCCGAAGTCAGTAATTTTGTTATGTTATTATAAGCTATCTTTAAAGTGTTTGCGCTAAAACTTGTGTCTTAAAACTACTTATTTTTGGCACTATAAGTCGATAATAAATACGGTAAAAAATTACTACATATAAATGAAATTATTTCAAAATCCAAACCCTTTCACAAGTCCATTGTTGAACCAAGACGCATCAAGGAATGCTGTAAAACACGGTCCTTAACCTAGCATTCATCTACATCATATTGAATTATACAACATGAATAAAATAAAATATCGCTGATGTAGTTCTTCGCGTTATCTAAATTGTTCCTAAAATAAACGCAAAAAGCTTCTCCATTTTACAACATTGTAGATACAGCAGATCCTTTCAATTTGGGAGGGATCAACCAATACAGCATTGTAGGCCCCTACAATAGAATTCTTCACGCCATTTCGTCCAGTCGGTGTCAGAAGGCTAAAAACGCCTCCGGTATATCGCCATATACTCGCCAGTAGACCGGCGAAAAGGTGCAAGATAGATATCCGGAACTACCGTCACCAATCCATCTACCCGAGTATTAGTATTACGATTACGATAAATCCTTCACTCAATAGGAGTGATCCTTGTTCGGCAGTAGACTGTTACGGGCTGATAAAAACGAAGAATGAATTTGGTAGCATACTATTAGGGCGTTTCCTCACTCGTATAATTAAGTATGAATTGTTTATGTGCTTCATAATTAAATTTCAAGCCATATTCTTTTTTTTGAGTAACAATCTCACGATAAAGGCGATCCTAAATTCTACCGAATCTAAAAGTCAAATGTTTGTAAAATATGTGGACAATGACATTAAGTGTGAGAGGATGAATCACAATAGAAATTTATTTTATTTTTGGACTATTCATATTAGTTGGATTAGTAAGTTCTAATTGATTAATAATTATTTTTTAATTTTTAATTGTTTTATTTTTACATTTTTCTGCGCCAAGTATGTAGGTTTAATTAATAGTAAAGTTCAATAAATGTTAGATATGTAAAAAGTTAGAAATGATTATTTATTTGGTTTTATTTTAAAAAAAATCCATTCTAATCGTTGAAGCTCTTATTTGAGGAAACTAAAAGTATGTAATTAATTATTATAAGATACTCGAATAGGAAAGTTAAGTGTTTTTTTTGTTAATAGAAGTGCCGGTGTTACGTTTATAATAGATTAGCACACATGAGGTCACTTTTGTTAAATACATATTAGGCTGCATGCTTTACGTGCTTTCCGAGGCACGGGGGTGAAACACCGCCAACTTCCTAACTCCGGAGAAATATTAGCACGGCTGATATATAAAGCATGGCCAGTGCTGTCGTCTGCATAACAATAAATGTTAATAGTATGCAGCATAGCACGAAACCTTGATGAACACCAGTATTCACAGGCTTAGATTCGGGAAGAGAAGATTCGAGAAAACTGGCGACCCAATTACTCTTTCTCGGGAAGGCCATATGAGGAAAGCTTCGAAAGGAGTGCTTTGTGCTAAAGCGATCGAAAGTCTTCGATCGGTTCATCCAAACTAAAGGCCAAGCCACAGATTAAGTAATGTGCCAAGCCTGTCGAGTTCAACTTCGACCTAGAGTTGAATCGACAGATCCAACTCTGCTGAGCAACATCTCAATATAACAAACATAATAAATATAAAATCGTTACTAATCTTGTTTTAGACAAATGATTTGATACAATTTATTAATATTATTAAATACGAAGCTTGGTATGTTTAAAAAATGAGAATATTATTATTAGAAAATCCACTAATACTTGCTTTTGGAATAATAGTAATAGTAATCGTTTTCGAGAATGTTTTTTGAAAATTTTCATTAATTTTGGAAACTTTTTTTTTATATCCATCATCCAATCTTAGTTTTGGTTCTTAACAAATACACTTATTCCGCTAGCCCATTATTTTAATTTTGGTGTTCAATAGTTCGTCACAACGAGAAAAAAAAAGAAATATTTGAAATATGACAATGTTTTCGAGAGAGCAATCATGGGAGTAGGTGTTGTAAGGTTATTATGCAACTTTTCCGTGGTGGCAGTGAGGGAACCACCCCGTGCAGTATTGCTTAGCCCCACCCACGCCTCGCTCTATCGACCTGCGCAAGTAACCCGGGCCGTCGCGGCTGGCTTGGCGACCGACCCGACCGGATTGAACCCCTCACCCCAACTGCGCGCCGGTCCATTTTATCCAATTCGACTCTTAGGCGCCGTATTACCCCCTAACTCCCAAAGAAAATAAAATCGTGCTGCACACAACTTAGTTTATCCGTTTCCTTCTTTCTGACTCAAGATCTTGTGTATCGGTTGAGCTCAATATGAAACAATTTCTGGAATAGTTTCGTATTCATAGGATATTTTTGGTAATCAAATTAGGCTTTAGCTAAAGAGGAAGCTTACAATGGCCTGAACGTTATTTATTTCTATGTATGTTACGCGATGTCTTCGTTAATCGTAAGATTGTTCGTAATTGGAGTGGTCCCATAAAAAGAATTCCACCCCCAAGTGTGGCAAAATATATGTTAATGTAAATATTTAGAGAATATTGATATTGTGGTATAATATTCCCTAGTCCACTAAAAAGAGTTAAAAAAAATAACTTAATTTAATAAAATTAATCATGGTTTCAAAAACTAAAATGAATAAAATAATTTCACATTCTAAACTCTGTCTAAAGTGTAAAAAATTATGTCTTTTATATTATTATATTTACCAAGTTCACAATGTAAAATTATTTTATTCTTTTTTGTATTTTGAAGTCGGCTTTTACTTTTTATGAAAAGTTAATTTTTATTAGTTAAGAGTTCTACTACGTAACAATAATAATGAAAACATATAAATTTCAATTCAGTTATTTTTTAGGGTTCGCTTTTAATGACACTTCCACTGATCTAGTTTCGCAGTAAGTAAACTCGATTTAAAATGGGAATACAGAGTAATTCATTATTGATGAGCATCTCTGTCTTAACAGAATGCATAAGCTATATCCCATATTACAGGCCGATTATTTCGCGATCCATATCGATGTTCATGTTCGCAATGAAAGGAAAGTAGGTGTTGGCATTATGATTAATATGTTTTATATAGATCAAAACTTAAAAGTTTTATGTTATTTTAAATTATTTCAACTATCTTTAATTATGGGGTAAAATCATCGATATATATGTACTACGCACTAGATTTGGCATTCCGAACATTCACTATGTTCAAATGAACTGTACTGCAATCCGTACAACTTTAGTGTCATTTAGTGTGGCCACAGACTAATATGATGCTTACGCATAGTGTGGCTTCAATATTCATAGAGTGTGGAGCTGCGCCAATAATACGAAATTTCAAATTAAAGTTTAATTAAACCTGAACGTAAATAATAATTCAGTAGTCAAATGAATAAATAGGTAATAATATTACAATAGAAAAAATAAATTTCTTCATTTAAATACCTACCTAATCTATTATGACAAAAACTGACCGCGCAGGCGCAACGCGCTTATATCAACTGCGCATGCGCGACTCTACTATCTCCCGCGCATGCACGAAAACAGAGTAGTGCACATTTTTTGTTTGGAATAGCTTCTCTAGTACGTAGTACATATAACTCAATGGGTAAAATAGATACCTAACATGGGATATGGTAAATAAATACTAAGGCCGCATTTCCACCTACAACAACACTAAACTAAATTGCCATAGCCTTCGCGACATCTATAGCTCTCTTGTGTAAATACCTCTGCTATAAATTGTGATAGTATGACTCGCGAACTTCCCACGAGATATTTATTGCAGAAAAAACTATGCAAGATTTCCGCAAGTGTTCTTGCAAGTGGAAACGCGACCTAAGAAATGACTATACCAAAAACATGAATGAATGAATGAATGAAGATATATATATATATATATATATATATATATTTATATTTATTACATCGTCTTTATTCCAAATTGTTAATACAATCAAATGTCAGCATGCAATAATTTTATCTGAATGCACAATCTAGCAATAACCGCAAACATTACCATTTCAGACTATAATAACATACAGAAGAACATTCAACAAGTACAAATTTAAATCATAACCATCAAATTATAATTCAATAACACAAATCTTTAAAATTTTCTTAACCGAAGGTAATCCGTAAAAGATATTTTAAGGTGTTGATCACCAGTGGTTTAACATTTGGTTAACCACTGGTGATTTCTTCTTCTACTTTATTTTGTATCAGCCCGTAAGAGTCCTCACCAGTCGTAGGAAAGATTTGCCACAAATGCCACGCTCGGTAGTAGGATAACCGTCGTCGCCAGTCATCGTCGTGTGTAATTTATATCTGTCTTGAGATGGTATATCGTCATCCATCTGAGGTCATGAAGTCTTTCTCACAGTATATAATATAGTTTCATGAAGTACTATTATGTAGAAATTATTTTTATAAGTTTTTGAAGTCAGTTTTACTTTTTATTAAAAGTTTTATTATACTCCTTTGAGTGTTCCAAGGCATATCACAAGTTCAAGGTAACAACTAGAATATCGTTTCTATTTAAACGACATTACATTTACAGTACATATCAATTTTCATTTCCTATTTTTGCGCCTATAGTGATGAATTTTTTTATTTATAATTTTATATGTGACCATCGTTCAAGTATAATAAAATACCTATTTAATAAAAAAAAGAATCATTTATTAGTAGTTATATTCAGTCGTTTCAGAGAAATCGGTGAGCGTACATAAAAACATTCGGTCAAATATAGGAGAAGGAGAAAAAACAGTCACGAATTGCGATGTTATTGTCTCGAACACTTAGAAATTACGTTTCTTATCAAATGTAATACGACTGATACAGAATTTAAATAGAGCACATAAATAACTAATCAACGTACGTACTCTTATTACCCAGACAAGTACTATTAGGTCGGGGAAAAAGTTTCTTTGTATTTTATATACAAATTCAAGACATTTTTTTTTCAAAGTTTAAAATTACATTTAGTTGTAATATATACGTGCCATTTTGTCCGATAACTTGTTGACATCTTGTAGGCAGTGACATAATTCCGTTGCTATAGAAATCTTGCATTTTTTGATCAAAAAAATGCGATAAGTAGTTTTGACAGTTCCCTTGATGTTAACTTAACACTACCCAAAGAATTCTGAAGAGACCGAAACAGGTGAAAATCTGAGGGTGCAAGGTTAGGACTATATGGTGGATGCATTAACTCTTTTTTTTATTTTTTTTATTATAGTATAAAGGTGATAAACTAGCACACAGTCCACCTGATGGTAAGTGGTTGCTGTGGCCCATAGACATCTATATCTATCTTCGATTACGTATCAAAATGCAGATGCGTTGTCACCCGTGTGGACTAAGATGGAATGCCTCGTTTCCAGTAAAAAGGGTCTCCGGTACTCTACACTCACCATACGAAACACAGCAGCATTAAGCTACTATTTTACGCTGGTATTCTGTGAGAGCGTGGTCCTTCCCCGGTCGAGATGGCCCATTCGTGCTACAACTATACTACTAATATAGCTGCAGCATGGCTCTACCACGTAAATTCCTTCCCAACCAAGCTCTCTCAATTTTTGCTGAATGGCCAAAGATGTGTGTGGTCTGGCGTTATCATGATGAAAGACCACTCATTTTCTGTTGATCAATTCCGGCCGATTTTTCTCTCAATTTCTTGCTTGAGTCTCATTAGTTATTGGCAGTAGAGATCCGAATCGATGGTTTTGCTCGGCTTTTTTGTATAGCCAGACCTTTTCAAATGGGTCAAAACTGTTTTGTGGTCAATCCTCAATTCCTCGGCTATGTCGTAACTACTAATATGCCGATTTTGCTCAACTTTTTCAAAAATAGCATCGACTTTATCCGTATGAGGGCGACCAGAGGGAGCTGCATCTTTCACATCAAAATTCCTGGACTGAAAACGCTTAAACCAACTTTGTACTACTCTTACTGACACTGCATTAGATCCATAGACGTCACAAAATTTTTTCGCGGCTTGAGTCGCATTTTTCCCTTTTTTGTAATTAAACTTCAGAATGTATCGAATTTCTTCGCTAGATTCACTCATTTTGACAGAAAAACAATTGAAAAATGGCGGGAAAGTGTTTTTTAATTTTAATTTTTCTTTTTCTTAATGTCCTAGGTATATGTATTGATATTAAAAGCAGCCAGATACAAACAGTACAACCAAAGAGACTTTTCTTTAATTTTATACAAACAAAATCCATCCATCAATACAAAGAAGAGCAATTAACACAAGCTATGGCGGCGATTAGAAATGGGATGAAAAGAATAGGAGCTATTTCTTCCAAAGAGTGGAGACAATTTCAGAAACAAAAAGAAGTAAAGCAACTGAAAAAGAAAGATATATTGATTAAAAAAATTAAGAAATTTGAAGCTAAAACAAAGAAAGAAGAAGAAAATCAAAAAAAGAAATAAGAATTACAAAAAAGGAAAGTAAAAATAGCAAAAGGAGGAACAAAAATACGAAATGTACAACAAACACAGAAATTATTGACTTAAAGTATATTAGATGTGACAATTGCCTTGCATGGTACATTTGAAATGTACTGAATTCGCTGGGGACATATATGAAAATTGGACTTACCTAGTCCGACTATTCGTCAACAACTTCGAGCTTAGTGCTCCCAACAACTACCGGCATAGGTGTGACATGGACGTTAAACATGATTTTTGTTTTGTCCATGTTCATCTTAAGACCTATCCGTTGGGAGACACTATTGAGGTCATTGAGCATAGTGCTTAGTTCCTCCAGCGATTCTGCCATAAGGACTATATCGTCGGCAAATCGAAGTCCAACTTCGACCGAGAGGTCAATCGACAGATTCAACTCTGCTGGGCAGCGTTCGGGAGATTACGACACATCTTCTCGTCAGGTATACCACAATACCTCAAAACTAGATTGTACAACCAGTACGTGTTGCCAGTGATGACCTATAAATCTGAGACGTGGTCCTTCACTGCTGGCCGTATGAGGAAGCTCAAAGTCGCTCAGCGAGCTATGGAGAGGGTTATGCTCGGCGTTTTTCTGCGTGATAGACTTAAAAACGAGGATATCCGCAGTAGAACTAGAGTAACCGACATAGCCCAAAGGATTAGTAAGTTGAAGAGGCAATGGGCCGGCCATATAGCTCGAAGAACCGACAATCGATGGGGAAGAAAGGTTCTCGAGTGGCAGCCTCGTACTGGCAGGCGAAGTGTAGGGCGATATAGCTCGAAGAACCGACAATCGATGGGGAAGAAAGGTTATGCCGGTACGAGGTTGGCAGCCTCGTACCGGCAGGCGAAGGGTAGGGCGTCCCCCCACTAGATGGAGTGACGACTTGGTAAGACATGCAGGAAGTCAATGGACGCAGGTGGCTCGGGACCGTGCTTTGTGGCATTCCTTGGGGGAGGTCTTTTTTCAGTAGTGGACTTGTAAAGGGCTGTAATGATGATGATGATAATGATATTTGAAAATATACATAATAAAGAATTTCTATGCCAAATATGCAAGAATAAGTGAGAGGCTGACTACAGGGTAAGACATGGCTGACTTGTGGAGAAATGGGGCTGACTACTGGTGAAAAGTGCCATAATTTGTTTAATGTTGATTTTTTATATAATTCTATCTTTATATATATATTATATTTTATATATAATTCTTTCTTTAGTAAATTTAATAAACAAACTTTCTGAGAATAATGATTGTTTTTATTCATAATGTATAATATTTAAAATACAGTTAAATCAAATTTTCGTCCTCACTAAAAGGCTGACTTTTGGGTGTTTTACCCTATTATAAATCAGTAATTTTGATTTATATGTATATTTATGTTTAAAGGTGGTAATTAAAATACAAATACGATTACACCCTAATTTAACAAAGAACTTACATATATACATATTATATTGACTTCCGTAAGCGAGAGCTCAGAATGGACGTTCAATACGCATCTACATACTAAGAGCTATAGTACATACGAATCGCTCGAACACACGTACAAAACATGCGGCGTTGCCACACTTCTCGTCGCGTTGCGGCAAGGCGCCACTACATTTATCCAAGGCGAACAGTCGTAAGGTGTGTCGTTCGATGGTAAGCCTGCTAGGTTACTTGAATTCAACCAGTTTTACATTACGAGGAAAATAAAATCTAGTAAATACAATAGTTTGAGTACAATCTGTTAAAAAGATTAAACAAATTATTATTTTTAGAAGTTTTATTCTAACACGGACACGTTAACTTGATTGGCAGTTTTATTTTTCTAAAAGCAGAATGTTCATTTAATAGCTGATAATGACGTAATAAAATTGAGTGACTTATATATCATACGGGTTACTTTAAAATTGAATAAAATAAATGGAGAAACATAACCAACTCAATTGTTAATTATTGATTAGAGGTAAATAATAGTGTTATTCGTAAAATTGTTATAGAAAATATTACCTATATTTCAATTAGAAGTTACCTTTTAAACATTATAGTTTAGCCCGTCGCGAGTTCGACGACCCGACAGTGCCGCGCCGCCCGCGCGCTCATGTTGCTTTTGGAGCGCGACATTGCAAAATACTAGTGGAGAAACGATTGACTATGCTGGTGCAGTCAGAGCTATTAGTCTATTATGTGCTCTCGAGAACTAAACATCTTTTAATTATATCAAGTTTTATCTCCAAAATTACGATTATAAAACATATATAGTCTTTAAATTCTCAATAATTTCGTTCCGTAGTTTACATATTTAAAAAAAAAAGTAGGAAAATAGGGTGGATGCCCCTAATAGCAACCTTATCGCAATGTTAAAGGAGTCAGTCGTTTTTGGGCCCACTAGAACTTTTAACGACCCTTAATGGTATTACATACAAAAAAAAGATACCAATTTATTATAATAAATGGCCTATAGATTTTATGAAAATCTAAACGGAATCAAGAAATCTGAAAAAAAAATGAGTGGTTTTGATATTCCGTGTCCTGGTTAATGTAATATGGGAAAAAATGTACACGCATTTTTGCAGTTTCTATAAAAAGAAAAATAGTGACTGAACATCAAAACTGACCATAGTTTCATTGTCAGCGAGATGTAGGTCTTTTATCACACTAACAAAATGGTACGAATCCTTTGTGTATGCTCTAGTTTGTCCTCTCAGTGGTGACAGAATTTTGCCAAGTGTTGAGCCAACTTATAAGTTGGTGAATCGATTCACAATGGAGTTAGAGACAAACAATTCTTTAGCTTTCTAGATGTTTTAGTCATCCGAAATCCTGATAACACTATTGGTCACACTGTGTATAGGAAAAAGACCCATACCAACCGATATTTAAATGGTGAATCGCACCGTCATCCATCACAGTTAGCTAGCGTGGGAAAATCTTTGTTTCAGAGAGCACGAGGGATCTGTGACAGAAAACATCTGGCCGCCGAGCTTTAGCACGTCGAGCAAGTATTGCAAGACAACAAGCTTCGGGTCCCGCGCCTACGTCACAGTGACCGAGTGAAGCCGACCACAGTCGAGCGTGTGCCTGCTGTACTACCCTATGTCAGAGGAGTCACAGACAAGGTTGGCTACATTTTGAAGCGAGCTTCTATTAAAACATACTTCAAGCCGCCGAAAAAGATTAGTCAATTTTTACCATCCGTCAAGTGTAATATCCCTCTACAAGATGCAGGAGTGTACAAGCTTGATTGCGAATGTGGTCTCTCTTACATAGGACAAACAAAAAGATCCATTAAAACACGCTTGAAAGAACATATAGCTGACGTGAATCACCGATGCTCTGGGAAGTCTGCAGTCTGTGAACATGTTCAAGATCGTCCCCGCCATTACATCAGATTTGATAGACCACAAATCCTCGCAAAAGAACACCGATTCCTACCAAGGATGTTACGCGAGATTATTGAAATTAAAAAATATCCTAATTTCAATAGAGAAGATGGATGGGTGCTGCCATCTGCTTGGGATCTTATAATTAATAAAATTAAATCCAAACCCAAGCATAACACTGCAAGACTTCAAGATACTGTAAACTCATTCTGCGTAGATCGAACTGTGACATCGGGACGTCAAACATCTCAGTCCCCCCCGTGACCGTGGGTTGCTGTAAAGCACCCGAAACGTCGGGAATCAAAATAATAAAATAGTAAATTAAACGCGATAAAATCCGTAAAAAATAGTTTTATGCAATGTGTAGTGTTCGCGTAAATATAAGAAATCATTAATTTTATGGATTTTATCGCGTTTAGTTGAACTGTTTTTATTTATTTTAATTCCCCACGTTTTGGGTGCTTTACAGTACTTATGGTCACTGGGGGGACGGAAGTGCTTGCCGTCCCGATGTCAGTGTGAACCAGAGCCACCTTCGGCTTTTGAATAATAATTTTTGGTCCGATCTACGCACAGCACAAGCTTAGTATCTTGAAGTAAAATGCAATTTTTTTTTGATAAAAATTATTTAAATTATTTTTATTGAAAATGTGAGAAACATAGGGACTAGAAACTTACAGATTTAATTCCTGAGCCCAACCTAAATCTTGCATTGTTAATTATATCATTATACATATAGAATGCTACCTTTTCAGGCAGCACAAATCGTCGGACTTAAAATATCCAGACCGGAGCAATTGTTGGTATGTGTTACCATAGTCGCCACGCGGTGGGATAGTTAGTGGTATCGTTTGAAACTTAATACTATAACGGTTTAACTATATAGTAATGACTATTAGAAATCGAAAAATCATTATATAGGCTATACTCGCACATGTATGCAGTGCCAACAACATAAATATGATGTATCTAAACTTTCAATGTTTATGAATTTTAGTTATGTACTTTTAATGAGAGCCGTGTATCACAGGGATAAATGCTTGCCTTAAAAATTAATAGTCTATAATAACTTATTATCAATATTCGTATTCGTATAACAGGTTTACCGAAAAATATAATTGAAATAAACATAGTGACAGATGCTGACGATACATCAAAACAGAACAACGATAACACTGTCGTCGTTGTCGTCGTGATTTTGTACATTAGGTATACATGCTTATTGAACTCACGGACAGTCACCTTAGGAGCTCGTTGCTAACTAAATAAACGGCTCAACGCGCGGCCAACGTGTAGTCGTTGTTGTCATAATTTCGCCAACGTCCTTTGCTGTGTGTTGAAAAAACGACATCATCCGGATCGCGCACCTGCATATGGGCCAACTATACAATACCTGTAACACCCTAACTACAAGATGGCAAAAGCACTAGCCAATCCCATCGCGTCGCAGCTGAGGAGGTAGCCTGAGGTGGAATCGGCATTGGGTGCCATAGGGACAGAACTGATTACGTAAACACTATAATAAACAACACGCTCAATATTGGACTAACCATGAAGATTGCAGATAGGCTAGTCAAGCACTGTCTGCAATAAACAGGCGTTAATACGACTAAAGAAACCCCAGATCCGGATAGTAACTAATGATATTATAGGACATGGTTCTTTTAACAAGCATTTACTAGGGTGGCCTGAATAATTGCCGACCTCAACGTAAAGACGGCAGCACTCGTCAATAAAAGCTAGTGAATATAGTTGTGCATCTTTTGACAGTTACGTATCAAAATTTTAGCCATTTTGGATGCGTAGTTGTTATTTGACAGTCGTTTGAGTGAGTCGATGTGAGAGTTTTTGTGAAAACAGAAAATTGAGTATCGAGCTGTCATAAAACTTTTGTTTTTGAAAGGCAATACGCCTACGCAAATCAAAGATGAATTGGACTCTATGTATGGGGACTCTGCACCATCATTTACCACAATGAAATTTTGGGTAGCTGAATTTAAACGATACCGTGAGAGCTTGAGAGACGATGAACGTTCCGGACGTCCAAAAACTGCAACTACTGACGATAACATCGCTAAAGTTCACCAAATGGTGCTAGACGACCGCCGAATTAAAGTGAGAGAGATAGCAGAGGCTATGAAAATGTCCAAAGAACGTATTTGTCACATATTAAATCAAGATTTAGGCATGAGAGAGCTGTCAGCGCGTTGGGTGCCGCGTTTGCTCACGTTAGACCAAAACATGTTAAGTTTTTATTGGTAACGACATCCATGTTATCCAAAATGGACAAAATACCTAAATCAATGAGAAGAAAAAAGCTTTTTCATTTTAATGATTTTAAAATAACTCATCGATTCAAAATAAATGCATTGAAAGTTTAACTTAAACTTTTAATGCATTTATTTTGAATACTACTACATTGTTTTTACAATTATTTATATCGATATTTAAGTTGAAAGCATTACCTCAAATAAAACGACAACCTTCGAAATTACAAAAAAGAAGTGACATAACTATTTCTTTTCAATACACTGCCAGGTTCATTAGTAATAACTAAAATGAAAAATTTAAAAACTTACGAAACAAAAAGAGCTCATAATCTTCAAGTGGCTGAATAGATTTTCTTGAAACATAGCTAAGAACACTCTCGATTAAGGAACCTTTCAAACAAAAAAAAACTTAATCAAAATTGGTTCATCCGTTCAAGAGCTGTGATACAGACACACAGATACACACTACAAACATATAACACCCCTCTGTTTTCGCCGGGGTTAAAAATAGTATGAGGCAGTTTTTTGAGAACTACACGCATATATATATAAGAGGACCAGCCGACCTCGTACAGTTAGGACACCCGCGATCATCAAAGCAGTGAAGGCGCGAATCCAACGAAATCCTGTTCGTAAACAAAACTCTTAGCTCTTCAGATGGGCCTAAGCAGAACCACGGTCAAAAGAGTGATCAATGAAGACCTAGGACTACGAGCTTATCGTAAGAAGAACGGACATTTATTGAACGAGCGTTTGAAAAAAATTAGGCTGGATAGATCCCGCGCTTTGTTACGGCAGTACGCGGGAAAAAAATACCGCGAAATTTTGTTTTCGGATGAAAAATTTTTTAACATCGAAGAAAGTTGTAAGAAACAAAATGATAAGAAGTATGCCCACAGCAGTGAAAAAGCCAGCACGCGTATTCCGAGGGTTCAACGAGCACATTATCCTTCGTCACTCATGGTTTGGCTTGGAGTCTCATATTCAGGTTTAACTGTTTTTCTGTGAAAAAGGTGTAAAAACCAGTGCCGAGGTGTACCTTAATACCGTCCTAACAAACATAGTGGAACCTCTTTCTCAAACAATGTTCAAAAACAGACATTGGATATTCCAACAGGACTCTGCACCAGCTCATAGGGCACGAAGCACGCAAAACTGGTTGACCGTTTTGCGTGGAATTGACTTTATCGGACATGAAGACTGGCCCTCTTCTAGTCCAGATTTAAGCCCACTGGATTATAAGATATGACAACATTTGGAGGAGAAAGTCTGCGCTAAACCTCATCAGAATTTGGAATATCTCCGAGCATCTTTGGCTAAAGCAGCGGCAGAAATAGATATGAGTGTGGTGCGTGCTGCGATTGATGATTGGCCGCGTCGATTAAGGGCATGTATACAAAATAGGGGAGGGCATTTTGAATAATGTAAATAAAATTGTTTTCTAAATTAAATTACCTTTCATTTCATATATAATTTCTATATAATTATCAAAAAGTGTATCATTAATTTTATAAAAAGTTTTTGACAGAACTTATGACCTAAGTATATATGTCTTTATAATGTCAAATGTCACGGGTGCAAGCATTTACAACAGTTCGATTTTGGTTTTTGTTTTTCATAAAAACTTGACTAATTTTTTTACACAAACTGGCACTACGTACAAGTATTTAATAAACAGAACTACAATTTACAATCATTCTACAATTAATTTAGCCTTGACACACAGAGGCCAGCAACGCATTTGTTGGTTCAAGCCAACATGCTTCTCTCTGGTTTGTTTCTTGTTTCTCCCGGATGACAGCAACTTCGTTCACTTGCCACATTATTAGCAACAATTGAATCTAATGCAGAAATTGACGTGATGCTGAAGTTGCCACATAAAATTAATTTATAAAATGTGTTCTCAATATGATCTAAAAATTAATAAGCGTTTTCATTTGAATAATTTTTACACAATTTATTTTCTGCAAGGTAAAATGTGTAAATGAATAGCGATTCAGTGCCATCTTTATGATTTTTAATGAGCCAATTCACGAGATCTCTAAAACTAAGAACGGATTTTACGATAGCCCCATCAAAAAAAAATTGTTCATGATATTTTACATCTAGGTTCTGCAATAAAATATTATCGTGCGCCCAGCGAAGAGAGCAGGTATCAGCTAGTATATAATATAGTACATATTATTTGGGCACTTCTCCACTAATTGGAAAATCGTTGACCCATGCATTTTTTTTTTAAATAGATCTTATTATTGCTGAGTTTAATGTGTTAATAACAACAATATATTAGCTATTCAGTTGTGTATCGCCAGCAACGCAAAGTCAGGAATTTGCATTTAGAAAAAGCCAAAATTAGGAGCTTTTTTAGGTGCTAATTAGGTGCCAAGTTTAAAAATTAGGTGCTCTAAAATTTTCACCGCAACGAACTGTTGAAATTTGCGTTGCTAGCAAAACGTATCGCTAGCAACGCAATGAGGTTATTGCATATACGATAAATATTAATAGCAAGGAATTAAGTGCTAATTAGGTGCTGCAAGTATAAGCAATGACAAGGCGCCCCTAATAAAAATAAAGTCGTTATTCAGAACAAAGCAGATGCAAAATTCAGGTTTTCTGAAAATCAGAAGAGAATCAAAATTGCTTTTAGAAAAAGTCCAAATTAGGGGCTTTTTAGGTTCTAATTAGGTAACAAGTTTAAAAATTAGTTGCTCTAAAATTTTCACCGCAAAGAACTGTTGAAATTTGCGTTGCAGGAATATTGACATAGTTACTTCTGCAACGGCTTTGGCGCTGCGGGGAGTGCAGCCCCTTCGCCCTTGCGTAGCAAATCACAGGCACCCATGCCTACCTCCGCAGCTTCGGCTTATTGGTCGCCTTCGGCGACCAGCCTCAGCCTCTACAGCTCGCACAGATGCCTGCGATTTGCTACAGCGGGCGAGGCCTGCTCTCCCTCCGCGCCTACGGCTTTACAAAAACACTCTAGGGGTAGGGCAGACACGAATACGTGGGAGTCGGGGCGTTCTGATTCGGTTTTAGTACAGATTCGACCTATCTTATCTATAATATATAACTTATAAAGAACAAAAAATGCCGTTCATACCTTATAGTAAGGTAATGGTGGTCCTGGACCCGATAATTCCCAGAATATTACCGTCATCTACATACGAACTCAATAATCTTTCAGCACTTAACTCCTTGCTATTAATATTTATCGTATATCTATTATCGTCACTGCGTTGCTAGCGATAAGTTTTGTCAGCAACGCAAATTTCAATAGTTCGTTGCGGTGAACATTTTAGAGCACCTATAGTCTTTGCGTTATAGCATGGTGCGGGTGACAGCTCACGCCTATGAAGTTTCGTATTTTTTTAGATAAACTGTCATACAGATATTGTTGCACTTCATGGATGGGTACCGCCCAATTACGACAGTGATGTGCCACGCTAAACTATGCCATGCCATAACGAACAACCACAGACTATCAAAAATCGGTTTTGAAATAAATCGATTATATAAAAATCACGTAAATAACTATTGGAATTGGAACTAATCGTTCAACAAATTCCGATTTACGGAAACAAAACTCACAATGACGAATATGTAGTGTTTCGATGCATGGACGATAAATTATTCGTTGATCAGCTCAGGCAAAAAAAATTATAAAGCAAATTACGCATTGTGTCAAAAGACTATCATAACTCATGGCGGCCAAAATGGCTACAAAAACCTATTTTAATTTTTATTTCATTAGATTTATAAACAAATTCTTGATTATTTTTACCCTCCGTCCCGATATTTGACCCATTGGACCTGGCAAAACTAATACACAGCGAAAGGCACTAGCACTCGTACCGTGAAAAGCTGTCGGTGCAGTCTACGCCGTACTGAAAATTACAGATGCTGGCAGACATTTTATTTGTTTAAATGTCAATATGAATATTGAAATCAACATGAAATAGAAGATGATTTTTTTTTCAAATTAATACATAGTATAATCTATATATTGAAGTGTCTGTTTGTAATATCAAAATAACAGCCTTTACTAAATACATATAATATACACGGTATTTATAACAAAAGACAAAAACAATTTTTAAAATGTTTATCTTACTATCTGTTTGTTCCGGCTTATAGCTGGCACTGACAGATAGCTGATGTTATAAGGAGTAACACAGGCTAATTTTATTTTAGAAAAAACTTAGGATTCCGCGAAAAAATATTAAAACCCATGAAATCCAATCATAATAAATACCAAGCGGGCGAGGTCCGGGAACAGCTATTATGTAACTATTATGTCATAATTTGTTTAAACTTTAACTTAATTTTACATGCATTGTAGTTTATAAAATATATGTTTCGGTTTTAATTTTTATATCGATAGCTAATCGACAATTTTTGCTTTGCTTTGTGTATCGTTAATCGCCTTTTTAAAATCGATTTAACAATGTTCCATCTCTAGACACGCCAAAAGTGTAAGCTGTCACCCGCACCATGCTATAACGCAAAGACTATAATTTTTAAACTTGGCACCTAATTAGCACCTAAAAAGCCCCTAATTTTGGATTTTTCTAAATGCAAATTCCTGACTTTGCGTTGCTGGCGAGACACAGCTTAGCTATTCTTGGCATATTCCAAAATAGTGATATAATATTAGAATATCAATTATATACACTTCAAACACCTCAATCTATAGTCCCCTGTCGTGTCCCATTTCCAAAATTACAAATCTTAATAACAAATACTAATTTTCAGTATAATTATGTCCGGAATAAAAATAAATAAATAATACTAGGATACAGTAAGCATCTATAAAAACACAATCATATTTTTAAAATAACTATTTAATTAAAAAAACAGTAACCAGGCGCTGTATTCAATTTTTTGGAACAGTTCCCTGTCACAATTTGAAAATTGCGCTAAAATCACACTATGCATTGGCGAGGTCACTTATATCGTGAAAAGGCAAGCAATCGGTATAAAGTGAGTTCGGTTGCAGAGCTAAGCGGGCTAACGCCATTTTGTGCTAAAATCACCACTGCGTTTGTAAGTGAACCACGTGTCTGAGCCGCTAGTTGAAACAGTACACTGGTAAGCATTTTTTTATAGTTTAACTGATGAAATTTTAATATATTATATATTTTTTTAAATAATTACTTAGCGAGTATGTTATCACGTCTGCCTCTTCAATTTGAATAGATTGAAAATTATTTTAGGCTAGGGAACTTTCTATGTAAAAATACCAGTCTCCTGAGCACAGTCCTCTGTCATTTTATAACACAGGAAGGGGACTGGAGAATGCAACAGGGGACTGTTTCTTTTAGGTATTGCTTAGTCTAACCGACCATATTGCGTGGCATCGACCATAATCATTCAAAAATTGTCTTTCCTGCAGATAATACCCCATAATGTCACCTAAAAGAAGTCACGCAAAGCAAGGGAAGAAATATTAGAACAAAAACGTAACTAAAAGTTTGAGAAGCGAACGATTTAAAAATGAATGAGAAGAAATGAAGGAAAAAGAACGACGGTAATATCAGATGAAGATAGAAAAAGGCACTAGAAAATAAGTTAAGGACACGAGTCGTCGTGAGCACAAGGCTGTAAAAATACTTGGAGAAATCATTATGATACCCATCGCGCAAAGAAAAGTTTTGCAAGAAATTACATACTTTTGTTAGGGAAAATACGTCTGATTCAGAGTGTACAGCCACAGCTGCTCCGGCTTCAATTGAGATTGCCGGAAAATGCATTAACTGATAGACACGTAAATGTATTGCAGTGAAGAGATTCAGGCGTATCATTTTGGTGGGTCTAGACTGCAGCTTAGAATTCACACTGTCGTAGTTTACATCAAAGGGTCTAAAAAGTCTTAATTGTATTGTTTCCCAAAACACCACACACTCGCCAGCTGCTGTATGGGTAGTTTTATATTTTGACATCAAGGCTTCATGTAGAGTTACCAAGTATAGAAAAGTTTTTCTGGAACTTCTCAGAAAGTGGTCATGGTAAGAATGCTGCTAATGGATTTGGCGCTAAATGCAAGATAACTGCAGATCCTGTCGTTGCTGCAGGATGTGACATTGATAGTTTGGAGTCTTTTATAGAACAAAGATATCCTAGAATCACAGTGTTTACGATTGACAATGAGACCATACAAGAAATGACTGACGATATTCAAAAAGATGCCGCTTATTTGAAAACTTTCAGTGGTACCCTCAAAATACATCAAGTTAAGGGTAAGATATCACAATGTCTATTGGGATCACCGCTTGGCGCTGCCAAGCTTATAATGAAGAATTTGAGATTTTAATAATTTCCTGAAATGCTTTATAACTAGTTATTATTAAAAGTTAAATATTTTAAATTACTAGTGTCAAGTCAAAATGTTAATTGTGAGATTAGATAGTAACGTAACGTAATGTTGTTTTTGTAATATGTAGTATTATTTTTGTAATTCCTTAAAGTCTGATGAGATATTACTTCAATTAAGAAGAGAAGTTGATCTCGAAAAGTTTAATACAAATGTTCTATAGAATTAAGAAAATTATTTATAGCTTGTTTTATTTGTTTAGTTTTTGTTGATTTATTCTTTCGTACAAATATTGTGAAAGTAATAAATAAAAACAAAGGATTTGATTGTTTATATTCAATGGAAATGTGTTTTTTTCTTTCATATAAACATTCCCCTGGATTACATAACAGTCCACTGTCGTGATTTTTCATAAAATTGGGCATAGCTCACAAATTAAGAGGATAATGTGTGAGCTTTTTGTAAACACATATTCATATATTTCGCCTTTCATTGTATTTATATATTTTTTAATATTTAACAAAAATATGCTTGGGACAGTGTTTTATGGGCTAGTTTCCAATTAGGAGAGAAACACCCATATATCCATCCATTCCATTCAACCAATAACAGCCTATACAAGTCCACGGCTGAACATAGGCCTCCCTCATAGATTGCTTCATGGGGGGATTTTGCCATAGTTGCCACGCCTGGCAAGCGGGTTGGCGACCGCAGTTTTTTTAATTATTTTGATTTGTTATCTGGAAGATGCTACTGCCATCTCCTGTTGAATTCTCCCTCTTTCGCCAGGCCCCTGTCACTCTTGCTACCTGCGTAATTTATAAATGCCTACAATCGCGCGGAACCTCAGGTTACATACACAATCAGGGCTAGCGCGTTTTAGGAGAGCGATGTATTAGTTAATTTCAAAGTTTTTTAACACTGTTTACGTAAATAATTTTTTTGTATACACTTGTATAAATATTTTTGTTTATTGTTTAGTATATTTAGTTCATCGTCATCATCATTACAGCTCTTCACAAGTTCACTGTTGGACATATAAATTAAATAAATAATCAAAATTTACTATACACGTAATGTATTTTTTACTATTTGTTGAAAGCCTTGGGTAACCACGAAATATCGTCCGTGACGTAGGAAGGGGAAAAGATGCAAAGCCATACGGACACTAGAGCGCATCGTTAAAGTTTAATTTCGCTTGCGTGCGTGATTTATCTAATTAATAATAATTATGTAGGCTATTAAAACGTCGGCAAGCAGTCAACATCAAAAAAGTGCAATTTCTGTACATAGTATCATCTGTGCTTTCGCCTCTAACGACACCCTCGCGACGATATGGGGTAGTTAGTGGACATTCTTACCTGCCACTACACGGGTACTTGTATATATGTACAATAATTTTAAAATAATTTTGTTTTTGAGCAATAATTAGATATCAGTAGATTTATTGAGATTCAAAAAAGTTAAAAAGTACTGATGCTAAAATTATTAGCGATTTTTTCTAATGGTGGAACCATTCAATTCATATAATTTTAATGGAAAAATATAAATGCCCCTTTTCACTTATGACGGCTGTATAATAATCTGAAGTATGTAGTCATGTGAATTTTAACAGTGAAAACAATCAATTTTTTTTAGTTTTTCAGAATTTATGTATTTTAAATCTAGGACATTTAACTCACTCTCAACTTTTAAGAGTGGATTATTTTGTAACACGATTTTTGGAGGAATGTAAGACACTGGCAAACCATTTAATAAAACTTGTCAGATTCAACATAAAATTGGTGTTTAAATGTGAACAACTCCAAATTATGTTATATATGTTCCGAGAATGTAGAATTTCCATTAGTGAGTAGACCATTTACCTAACTACATTATGAAAAATAATAAATTTCCTAGAATATTATAGAGATTTTTTATACAATTAAGGGAGACAAATTAGCACATAGCCCATCTGATTCTTTTTTTAATTAAAAATGCACTCACTATTGGCCCGGAGGCAAAGATGAGGTCTACGATGGAGCGAGTTTGCCAAGGAGAAGTCTGTTATCACGCACCTCACAAGAGGTCCAGGTAGGTACTCGGAAAAAAGACGCCGGCAGGGCATCTGTTTATCCGAGGGTCATGGAATATACAGGGTTATTTTTCAAAGAGTAGTCAAATTTTAAACTTATAGTTCAAATATATAAATAATGATATACCGTTATTGCAGTTTTTTGAAAATACGATAACGAAATAAGGCGTCTACTTTTATTTGAAATTATCCCAAATTGAATGTGATTTATGGGCAACATTGTTTTTGCCTGCCGATCGATCCTTACGAATGTGTGCGTGCGCAGTAAAATCAGTTAAAATAATGAATTACCAGTACCACGCATTTTCAATTTAAAAGATAAAAAGGACAGAATGTCTGTCATTTTTTAAAATCATATTTTCTTCACCATTTGCCTATGTTACTTATTCTGAACCTTCTCTGCAAATTTGAGCGGTTATTACAATATCATTAGAGAGTATAAAAACACTTACAATTGTATGTCCTTATATTCACATTACACTTAACCATATTTGTAATTGTGTGTGGAAGGGATATATTACTATTTGTTAAGATATTAGTAAAATTCAGTGTATTCATGTACCAGTCATTTAAGAATTCTAATAGGCTAATATTTTACATTCACTTTATTGATATACTGGCTACTTCACATCTGCTGGTCAATATTAAATATTCAGCTGGGCTTGTGATATTTGTAAGGATTCATTGGTGGTGGATATCTGTCACATGGTAACAATACTGTATGTGATAAAAGTTTAAAGCAGATTTAATTTTAACACTATTTTTGTGTTTAGTGTGTAGGTTGTCTATTGTACAATTTAAGTACTATTTTGAATTGCACATTTTATATCACAAAGACAATTAACATGTAAGAAAAAATAAATCTTTATCAACAAAATACCCTTAATTTATTAACAACATAAACATTAATAAAAGCTAAGAATTAATTAATATATCTCATAAAGTTACTCTTGTGTATAATATTATTTAGTGATAAGTTTTATTAATATTATTACTTGAAAAATAGGTGGGTTAAAAGTTGTCCTCATTAAGATATATTGTGTATGAAAATTTTATTAATTTAATATTACCTACTTAAATAATAAAATTACCAATATATTTATAGCTGTTTATTAAATAAGTCCTATTCCATTTGTGTATTATGAAATCATTTGAATAAGAGTTCATGATAATAAATTTGATTATCATAATTAACTATTACCTACTTATGATTTATTTATTTATTTTAGTGATTATCAAATAACTTATTTAATTAGCTGTGATATGGCAGCATAAAAGGATCCACTGCCCATATTAATCTATAGGTGTCAGAAGAGGCAACAAAGCGAATCGAAACAGGAAATAGGCAGCAGCATCTTCTTGATAACAACTCAAAATAATAAAAAACTGGGGTTGCCAACTGGCTAGGCAAAGACTGGCAAATATCTCCCCTATAAGAAAATTTATGGCTCACTGCTGAACATAGGCCTTTTATTTAAAAATAGTCAACAAAAATAATATGAAACATTCCTCAGCTGAAACTTCTTTAGTAAAAAGCTAAAACAGCTGCATTTAATTGTTTTTAAATTTATTAAATACTAGCTGTTTCCCGCGACTACGCTCGCGTGTAATTCAGGGTTTTAATTATATATATATATATACATTCAACACACAAACATATATATATATATTATAATTAATGTATTGAATGTATTGCTATGTAACTAAACAATTAATACCTTTTCAAGAACTACTTACTATGTCTGAAGATATTATCTAAGTTTTCATTCTCAGGATAAGTACCAATTGTCACCAAACATATTATGTGACAATAATATGATGAAACAAAAAAAAACTTTTTTAATACTTAATACAACAGTATTATGAAAACTAAAAAACTGTAATCATAAACAAAAAATAGACTAAATAAAAAGTAACAGCCAACTTCAAAAACTAAAAAGAAACTTTTTTTCGAGGTGGGCTAAAAATGGTAGGTAGGATTTAAAATAATTATAAATGACATATAGGAATATGATAACTAATATAACTAAGATACGTAGATATATTTGTTAATGTTTATTTGACATATTTAAATGTATCTATTTATAATACTTTAAGATTATGGTGTAATAATTATAATAACTAACAAAAAAGAATGTAAAAATATCAAATTTTGAGTTGAATTTATTTAAACAAACCTCTCAATTACATAATTGTTTTTAAGCAAAAGTAAGAAATAGGAAACTCAAGCATCATATTAAAATCAGTACATAGGGTACCCAATGTAAATGTTGATTGCCACATTTGGTAAAATGGGTTCGCAACCGCAGTTTTTTTTAAATTATTATTATTGAGTTGTTATTAGTAGTGCTGTCGCCCATGTCTTGTTTTAGTTAGCCTCTGTCGCTTCTTACGACACCCACGAGCCCACGACATATTAAGGGGTATCGATATAGTAGATTGTCTTAAGGTGCCACTACACGCCAAATATTATCATAATGAATATAACCTAACATCAACATATTTTATATTAAAATTGTAATTGCATTAATAATCAGTCAGTTATTTATCATTTGAAAACTATTTTCAAATTAAAACTAAAACAGTCTTAGTGATTGAAAAACCTGCTGGATATTGAAAATGAAACAAAAAACGTTTTTAGAACTTTGTATGATATCTGGGGTGTGGGTACCTAGCAAGATTACTGGAATATTGCAGATAATTTATAATTTGTCGATCTTCCCTACTAAGTATCATGGGTGGGCTATTTAGAGTAGCATAGTAATAATATTTATAAACATAAGTAATGAACGATCATAATCAAATATAGTAAATGGTACATATAAATTAATAAATTTAGTTTCCTTTAATCTTAAATAACGCGAATGCCATGCAATGAAAAGAAAATGTTACCGTTTAAAGTGCTCTCTTATTCGATCTTCTCGTATGTTATCGGGTAAATTTCCAACCCACAGGTGCCGAGTCTCTCTAACCATCTTGCCTCGAACTCCACATTAGGAATCATTACCCGTTCGCGTCACTACGTGGCAAAAATCAATTTTGCACACCACGGTGCTGTACACATTTTGATTTAATCACTTGAAAAATATAGCATTAACATAATGCCGATCACACAAGTTGCACTTAAAAAAACAGCACTATGTTTCACTTCACTACATTTGAAAAATTCCTCACAAAACACACTCACTATAAACACACTACGTAATAGACGCGAGCGTACTCTTCGCAGCTCTCGAATTGACAGTGAAGCCAGCTTCGACGCGAGTTTGCCGATAAGCTCCGCCTTCTGACCGCTGCCGCGCAAAGTGGAGTAGGGTATCCAGTGAATAAAAAGGAAAAATTCCTATACTTACATTAAAAATAACTTTAATATTAATATTTTTAATGTAAAATTAAGAAGTCAGTTAAAATCTAAAATTTTACATTACTTATTTTTTTATAAAACCTTATGATTCTACTCACTTTCTGATAATATTTAATACACTTTTCGAAAAGTTTCTTATTATGGGGGCAAAAATAAAATGATAATTTATTTTTAGTAAAATTAATCTTCTTGAATGCGCAATAATCTGACAATAATTATTTTAGTGAATGTAAACCAACTGCGGTCCGCTGGCCAGTTTACCCTAAAAACTTCTATCTCTTTCTTTAGCTTACATCGTTTTCTCATTCTAACTCACGATGCGGAGTATTTGTGTGGCCTTTGAAATAAATACTGCAAGTAATTTGGGTAATCATAAACAAAACAGCCTGATTATATTTTATAAATTAAAAATAAGTACTTGTATTATAAATGTATGGTTCGGTAAATGATAATAAGATTGTTTTAATATTTGCGAAAATTTATATTTATAATTGATGCAAAAATGAGTGTAACGTAATTAAATATTATATCAAAAACATATAATTAATAGATAGGTACGGCGCATTTTAAAAACCGTAAACAATAACTTACATATTATTTACAGTTTATTACTGCGTTCTGCAAAGCGATTTCACTGTATCACAAGCGTCATATCATTAATATTATTAAAACTTCTTGAAGAAGTAGTAATTTATCGCCCAAATTACCATCATGTTTGTTCAGTGCATTACGTGACATGTTTACCATCACGCGCGATCTTGGGCAAACGCAGATTGATAAAAATATTTCACTGATTCGATATTCTAGTTATCTATATTCTGTTCACTTTAGCATGAGATTTTGATGTACCTACCTAAACATAAAAACAATATAAAACATAAAACATGTTGGTCTTTTAATTACGTAAATAAAACTAGTATTCGCCTAATGGCGGCTCTTCACGTTGGCCAACATACTGGCGAATGTGTTGGCAAAGATATTAGCCAAGAATTTGTGATCGCGCCCACACGTTGGAAGGCCGTTCAGTTTGCTTCGGTTCAGGCCAATGTGCGGACGAATTTATTAAAATTGATGTTGAGGCGCTATCAGCTGCTGCGGTTTATTTATTCACAGCATACCGCTACTACGTGAATGTGTATAAGAAAAGGGTTAAAAGAAATGGGAAAAAAGAAGGTGGTGGATGTGCAAACAGCCACTCCAATTTTATTTATTTGTATAGATTAGGAATGATAATACATAATACATTCATTGAAGTTGAATAATAGCCATGCTGCAGCTATATTAGTAGTATAGTTGTAGCACGATGGGTCGGCTCGACCGGGGAAGGACCACGCTCTCACAGAATACCAGCGTAAAATAGCAGCTTAACACTGCTGTGTTTCGTATGGTGAGTGTAGACTCTATAAAGCGAAAAGTTTCCTTATTGATCATTGTTACTGCAATTTTGTAGACACTAGTTACGACGCGTAAATACAAAATTTAAATCAGGTGCGTGCGATCCCTCTGAGAGCTCGTAGCAAACTAAACGTGCGCCCAACGTGTGGATGCGCCGGCCAATACTCTGCCACAACCCTTTGATCTTTTGTAAAAAACCGACACCACACGGATCTCGCGCTAACGGCGGCTCTACGTTGGCCAACACAGTGGCGAATGTGTTGGCCAATACCGATGGCCATCGTGTAGAGCGGGTGTTTGTGCTTACGTTGGTATGTATTGGAATGATGGCCCTGAAGTTGGCGCGAGATCCGTGTGGTGTCGGTTTTACAAAAGATCAAAGGGTTGTGGCAGAGTATTGCCGCCGCGTCCACACGTTGGGTGCACGTTTAGTTGCTACGAGCTCTCAGGTAATCACGCACCTGGTTTAAATTTTGTATTTACGCGTCGTAACTAGTGTCTACAAAATGGCAGTAACAATGATCAATAAGGAAACTTTTCGCTTTATAGAGTCTACACTCACCATAGTTGTTAAATTGAAGATATGTAATAAATCCATTTTTTTTGTAGAATAGTGTGACATACGAGCACACAGTCCACCTGATGGTAAGTGGATGATGTGGCCCATAGACATCTACATTCATCCTCAATTAAGAATCAAAAAGCAGATGCGTTGTCACCCTTGAGGACTAAGATGGAATACCTCTTTTCCAGTAAAAAGGGTCTCCGGTTCTCTACACTCACCATACGAAACACAGCAGTGTTAAGCTGCTATTTTACGCTGGTATTCTGTGAGAGCGTGGTCCTTCCCCGGTCGAGCCGACCCATTCGTGCTACAACTATACTAGTAATATAACTGCAGCATGGCTATTATTCAACTTCAATGAATGTATTATGTATTATCATTCCTAATCTATACAAATAAATAAATTGGAGTGTCTGTTTGCACATCCACCACCTTCTTTTTCCCATTTCTTTTAACCCTTTTCTATATACATTCACGTAGTAGCGGTATGCTGTGAATAAATAAACCGCAGCAGCTGTTAGCGCCTCAACATCAATTTTAATAAATTCGTCCGCACATTGGCCTGAACCGAAGCAAACTGAACGACCTTCCAACGTGGACGCGATCACAAATTCTTGGCCAATATCTTTGCCAACACATTCGCCACTGTGTTGGCCAACGTGAAGACCCGCCATAACTTGTGGGCCATCATTCCAATACATACCAACGTAAGCACAAACACCCGCTCTACACGATGGCCATTGGTATTGGCCAACACATTCGCCACTGTGTTGGCCAACGTGTAGAGCCGCCGTAAAACTTATATCTGTGATTACAATTATTTTTCTATATACTTAATATGTATTGACTAATCTATACATAAACCGCAATCTTATTAAATTATTAAGAAATAATTTTAATAATATGATATGTATATAATAGGTGTGTCACTAGGTGAATTAAAGACCCTGTAAGACATACAGTTAATCGATGGATGCAGGTGTCTCAAGATCAAGACCGTGTTTAGTAGCATTCCTTGGGGAACTGGGGAATACCTATGTTTAGCAGTGAACTTGTGAAGGACTGTAATGATGATGTTGATAATGTATACATATGTTACGGCTATTGTCAGTGTAAATAATAAAGTTATAATCATAGAATCTATGGTTATAATTAGCTGGGCAAATTTATTCTGTGGCCAAACTTAGGTTCATTTTTGAGCGTACGCTTATGTTATCTTTTGTCATGCTATAAGCATAGATTTTGTATAAACTGACGTTAGATTAGGTTAGGTTAGGCTCGCGCTTTCAACGTTGCTTCCCAACTTGGGGGGCCCGAGTGCCGCCTGTAGGCGGTTGTACGTGGGAATCGTGCGGTCCATGGCCCTGTATGGGGCCCCTGTGTGGGCGATGGACATGACGGCCAGCACTCTCGCCATTCTGCGTAAACCGCAAAGGGCGATGGCCGTCAGAGTCGTCCGCGGGTATCGCACGATTTCCTACGAGGCGGCTAGCGTCCTGGCCGGATCCCCGCCCTGGGACTTAGAGGCGAAAGTACTCGCGTCATTATATCGATGGCGCGAGGAAGAGCGGGCACGGGGCTCGAGGCCGGTGCAGCGGCAGATCGCGCTGCGCCGAGAGGAGCACCGTCAGGTCTTGGTGGCGGAATGGCGGCAAAGGCTTCTGCGCCCTACCGCCGGCCTCGCTACCGTCGAGGCGATCCGGCCAGTACTCGACGACTGGCTCGGGAGAAGGCACGGCTCCCTGTCGTTTAGGGTGACGCAAGTGCTGTCGGGGCACGGCTGCTTCGGCAAGTACCTGTGCCGCATAGACAGGGAGCCGGACGCTCGGTGCCACCACTGCGTCCATTGCGGGGAGGACACGGCGGAACACACGCTCGCCGAGTGTGCAGCTTGGGAGGAGCAGCGCCGTGTCCTCACAAATGAAGTAGGAGGCGATCTGTTGCTGCCGGCCTTAGTGCGGAAGATGGTCGGTAGCGCAGAGTCGTGGGACGCGGTGGTGTCCTTCTGCGAGGACGTGATGTCGCAGAAGGAAACTGTGGAACAGGAAAGGGAGATCTCGACTCCCTTCCCCGGCCGCAGAAGGCGCACCGAGCGCAGGAGAAGGGCGGACAACGCCCTTTTCCGGCCCCCATGAATGGGTCCAGGGGCGAGGGACTTGGGGAAGTCCCCGCCCCTTCGATGGACCCGAGGTGAAGGCGCGAGCGGGTGTCGGCGCGCGCCTCTGAGGCGATGCACGGGGTAGTCGAACACCTCACTACCCCGTGCAGGAGACGAGGCCCGGACAGACCGGGCCAGCACTAGTGTGCACGTGCGAGGAGACACCGGGGTGGTTTTAGCTGGTAAGAGTCCGGCACGCCCCTCCGCCTTTCCCCAGGCGGAGGTAGTCCATGAGGATTTCCCCCCGCAAAAAAAAAAAGGCTACAACATCTAAAGGGAAGTTTAACCGCAACCTATTGACTAAAAATGTAAAAGCAAATGAAAATTAAAGAAGTGACATGCTTTGAATTAGTTATTGTATTTCTTAGACAATAACTAAAACTACACACACCTACTTGGTTAAACTTAGGTGTATTCGATTGATTCATGGCTGAACTAAAACTATGTAGGTGTAGCCTGGTACAGCCGCCTAAGATGCGGCCGCAGCAATTTATTTATTAAGAACTATCTGGTACCCGGCGCGTTGCTGCCACAGAAGGAATAATTGTGGAAATATGTATCGTTTTAAATTTGGAAGAGTTATATTGTTTAATTAGGAATGATAATACATTCATCGAAATTGAATGATTTATAACTTTCAAATAAATTTGTCGGTACGACACGCGTGCCAACTACCGTAAGTTAATTGTACTATGCCTATAACCTTCGCGCAATTGCAAGCAATAAGTTGACAAAGTTTTACCGCAATCTGATGAACGGTATGGCAACGCATAAAATACTAACAAACCAACATTATGTTTTTTGTATAATAGATATAAATTATTCTATAAAAGATGAAGTTTATTACAAATTAACATAATGTCGAATAATTAGCCTACGAATAAAACTAAACCTAAGCCAACTAATACAAATTTGTTATAGGTACTAAGATAACCGTAACAATAACATACTAAGTAGGTATATCTAATAAAACAAAATATGCAAAAAGTTTTCTTCAAACTCTAAAAGATTCTCTTCTCCTAAACATAATTTCATTTATTACATGTCGTTTTTGAATTTTTTTTCTTTTCTTAATTTTTTTTAATGAGTATCCTTAGATTAAATACGTAAATATTCAAGTTAGTATAATTTTAAATGCGACAAGAAGTTAGAGTATACACGAAGGTCGTTTAAAGTTTATAGGTACAATCATAGAGTACAATCATGTTAATAAAGAAAATGAAAACATACTTTTTTATCAGTTTCATACAAAGATGTTTTATAAGTACCTATAGGACCTATAAAACATCTTTGATTTCATATAATTTTTTTTTAATAAATACGAAGAATATACCGATATTCAGGCTTATTTGGGTACGGTATCCTTATAGTAGGTTAGTAGTTGGCTTGTAGTAGGTTGTAGCGCTTCGACACATTAAATATTTTTATTTGCAAATATCATTCAAATGGCAGTGGCACCTATAAAAATCTATTTTATGGTTTGTTTACATTACACATAATATATTATATACTCTCATCTGGTATACAGGCGGGGTAGCGTAACAGAATCCATCACCTCACCTATTTCGTATCGTAGACTATTAGGATATGCTAAAATGATCATGTACATGGCTTCCGATATGTTGACCAGGCTTAGACTCAAATCACCAACCCACCTGCCCAGCGTAAATAATGGCAAGTCCTCCCACCTTATTTATATCCAGCTGTGGACTTTTACGTGCTGATCATTACCTTAAAGGTATCATTACCCTGATTCACTAACCTTAGACGAATTGGTGTCCATTGGTTGTGTCACATCACGTTTTTAGGCGGAGGTGTTGTTATGAACTTATTTCTACAAATAAAAATCAATTGTTGTCCGTTACAAAAACTCGAAAATGGCTAGGCCGATTTTGATGAATTTTCTTATGTATATTTGAGTGGGTAGCTGGATGGTTTAAAAACTCAGTCGGACCCGGTAGGTGGCGCTGTTGTCGAGATACAGAAATCACCCGTGCAAAGCTTGGGCTAGTTAAAAAAAAACTGTAAGTCGTAGGAGTGCAGGTCAGAAGTGAAAACTTCTTAGCTTCACAAACTTGTAAACATTATTTTTGGGTTGCTTAGAAATATTATGTAGTAAGTATTTTTTTCAAAAAATGAGATTGACTTCATAATGACGACCAGACGACAACTGTTCGGTGATGTCTCAGTGATCGCGAGGGTGAAAACTGGCAGCGATCACCGAATGGTGAGAGGCACACTGAACCTAAACGTTAAGTTGGAGAGGTCACGTCTAATGAAGTCAACGCTCCGTCCCCCTCGTGCTCTAATCCAAAGTCCCGAAAACTTTCAGCTCGAGTTACAAAATCGTTTTCAGTGCCTAGAAGTTTGCAATGAAGTGGACGATATGAATGACAAGCTTGTGGAAACTGTCCATGCGGTCGGAGCTAAGTTCTGTAAGACCCATCGCAGAAGAACACAAAAACTCTCCGATCACACTCTTAATCTCATGGTTGTTAGACGGGAGATGAAGCTGCAGTCTTCAGCAGATTTGACAGCATACAGGCAACTGAACAGACAGATCTCCAAATGCATGCGGCGGGACTTGCGCAACTTCAATACAGCTCGTATTGAAGAAGCGATCGAGCGGAACCAGGGCTCCAAAGTCTTTGCCAGAGATCTGTCTGCCAGAAAGAGCCAACTGTCGAAGCTGAAGACATATTGTGGCAGCATCGTTTCCGGGACACCTGAGATTTTGAGTGAGATTGAGAGGTTGTATGAGCAGCTGTACACGTCATCGTTGGAGCCACACGCAAGTGTGAGTAACGATCCAAGAGCAAGTCTTATCCGACACTATTCCGATGATATCCCGGACGTCAGTCTGAGCGAGATTAGAACCTTAAAAACGGCAAGGCCCCAGGCGAGGATGGAATTACAGCGGAGCTTCTGAAAGCGGGTGGAAAACCGGTACTTGAAGTCCTTCAGAAGCTCTTTAATTCCGTCCTCCATGGTGGCATTACACCGGAGGCGTGGAGCAGAAGTGCGGTGGTCTTGTTCTTCAAGAAAGGCGACAACGCTCTCTTGAAGAACTACAGGCCGATTTCCCTTCTGAGCCGCGTCTACGTGCTGTTTTCGAGAGTCATTACGAATCGTTTCGCATGCAGACTCGACGACTTCCAGCCTCCCGAACAAGCCGGTTTCCGAAAAGGCTTTAGCACCATAGACCACATACATACCCTTCGGCAAATTGTACAGAAGACCGACGAGTACAATCTGCCACTTTGCCTTCCGTATGTGGACTATGAGAAAGCCTTGATTCCGTCGAGTTTCTGCAGTCACTTCAGCGGTGCCAAGTGGACTGTCGGTATATCGAGGTGCTGAAGTGTTTGTACAGTAGGGCTACGATGGCTATCCGAGTACAGAACCAGAGTACGAAACCTATCCAACTGCAGAGAGGTGTAAGACAGGGTGACGTAATATCCCCGAAACTCTTCACCGCTGCATTGGAAGACGTTTTCAAGCTACTGGACTGGAAAGGATACGGTATTAACATCAATGGCGAGTACATCACTCACCTTCGATTTGCCGACGATATAGTCCTTATGGCAGAATCGCTGGAGGATCTAAGCACTATGCTCAATGACCTCAATAGTGTCTCCCAACGGATAGGTCTCAAGATGAACATGGACAAAACAAAAATCATGTTTAATGTCCATGTCACACCAATGCCGGTAGTTGTTGGGAGCACTAAGCTCGAAGTTGTTGACGAATATGTTTACCTGGGACAAATAATCCGACTAGGTGAGTCCAACTTCGACCGAGAGGTCAATTGACGGATTCAACTCGGCTGGGCAGCGTTCGGGAGATTACGACCCATCTTCTCGTCAGGCATACCTCAAAACCTCAAAACTAAATTGTACAACCAGTGCGTGTTGCCAGTGATGACATACGGAACTGAGACGTGGTCCTTCACTGCTGGCCGTATGAGGAAGCTCAAGGTCGCCCAGCGAGCTATGGAGAGGGCTATGCTCGGGGTTTCTCTGCGTGATAAACTTAGAAATGAGGATATCCGCAGTAGAACCAGAGTAACCGACATATCCCAAAGGATTAGTAAGCTGAAGTGGCAATGGGCCGGCCATATAGCTCGAAGAACCGACAACCGATGGGTAAGAAAGGTTCTCGAGTGGCAGTCTCGTACCGGCAGGCGAAGTGTAGGGCGTCCCCCCACTAGATGGAGTGACGATCTGGTAAGACATGCAGGAAGTCAATGGATGCAGGTGGGTCGGTCGGGACCGTGCTTTGTGGCATTCCGTGGGGGAGGCCTATGTTCAGCAGTGGACTTGTGAAGGGCTGTAATGATGAATGATAATGATGAAGTATTTTTTTATTAGAAATTATTTTTATCAACGTATTAATATACTCGTAGTAGGTAATAAAATTTTCTTTCATTGCACTGTTTTACATGAAAAAGAATGATTATTTTCTATATAATACAAACAAATTTATAAATACACATATCAATTTTATAAAATTTAATCAATTGGATATTCAACATTACTTTCATCAATTTTATGTATCTGAGCGTGACGGTCACGTGAGTTCAGTGCTTTTCCCCATCCCAAACGTGCCCAACGTGTCTAAAGAAGTTTTTACTTCAAAAATACTTGTAATTTCGTAACATAGAGTAAACCCATAAACGGAAAGTGCGATGTAAAGGCTAATGTTCTGATAACACTGTGTGAATTTCATGAAATAATTGACGCCGACAGAATCCCATGAGGCATGTCACAATATAAGTACCTTATTACCTTATCGTGGATCCTGGTATGATGATATTATTATCAAGGCAGTATTTGCAGGCATAATTCAGGGTTTCACACTATCTTTATTATCGACATCAGTACTGCGTTTGCATCACAGAATACTTTTACTCCTAGCGGGTCCACCAAAGCAGAGAGGAGAGGAGACGAGAGGAGATGTGTTTGAATAAACCAATCCAATTTCGTTATTTCCACATCTCATGTCCGCTTAGCTTCGGTGGAAATGGATCAAGCGTAGAGGAGAGGAGATATCTCATTTTTTTATAGGATTTTGTGCGGTGAGCGAGCAAGCGGCGCTGCAGAGCGGAGAAGTATCTAGTCAGGCGGCCGGGCGGCGCACTTTCTTATCCAGAATCTATGTTGCCGTCGATAATTTAAATATTGAAGAATTAATTGTGTTTCTTCAACCTCTAATTCTTCTTCCTCAAGCAAATTCAGATACATCTTTTGTAACGACATGACATCTTCCTTTCGTAGACAGAACTTGACTGGTTTCGATCTCTCACAGCTCACATCTCTGCTACACAAAGCAGACATCTCCTCTCCGCTACACTTCTCCTCTCCGCTTTGGTGGAAATAACCCGCCAGCTTTGCAGCACATCTCCTCTCGTCTCCTCTCCTCTCTGCTTTGGTGGAAACCGGGCCTTATACAGCTTTAACACTGGCGGTTGCATTTAAAACTTAAAACAAATAATAGACGAAGGCGTTGGGTAAAAAACTGGTATTTAAAACGAAACCGTTGAATCAAGAAATCGTTTTGGATGATTACATCAATAATTCTAAATTCATGAAAAAGGATTTGTTCGAGGAATTGCATCGAACAAAACGACAAAAATTCTATAAGTAATAATTTTTGGTCTTTTGTTTTCCATAGAGCCGGGCACGTTTCACAAGTATTTAAGAAACCTTTTAAGTCTACTCCCAAAATCATTCCGCTTGCGCCGTCGCCCCCGTGCGGTCGTGCGCTAGCGGAGTCCGCTCGCTGACCGAGCACCCGTCCCCGTACGGGTATTCTCCCTCAGTCAGTTCAGTCGAGGAATTGAAAACGTCAGTTCCGTCCCGTCCCGCCTCAGCTAGCGCCGCCGCCCCCGTGCGGTTGTGTTAGCTGACCACGCTCACCGTCCCCGTACGGTGAGTGCCCTCCCGCCTCAGCTAGCGCCGCCGCCCCCGTGCGGTTGTGTTAGCTGTCCACGCTCACCGTCCCCGTACGGTGAGTGCCCTCCCGCCCCAGCTAGCGCCGCCGCCCCCGTGCGGTTGTGTTAGCTGTCCACGCTCACCGTCCCCGTACGGTGGTGCCCTCCACCTCAGCTAGCGCCACCGCTCCCGTGCGGTTGTGTTAGCTGACCACGCTCACCGTCCCCGTACGGTGAGTGCCCTCCCGCCTCAGCTAGCGCCGCCGCCCCGTGCGGTTGTGCTGTGATGCTCACTGTCCCGTACGGTGAGTGCCTCCGTCCCCACCAGCGCCGCGCCCCGTGCGGTTGTGTTAGCTGACCACGCTCACCGTCCCCGTACGGTGAGTGCCTTCCCGCCTCAGCTAGCGCCGCCGCCCCGTGCGTTTGCGTTAGCAGAACGTGCTGCCGTCCCCGTACGGTGAGTGCATTCTCGCTCGCGACTCCACACTCACTCCAGCACGCCTGCGCTGTGTTGGTTGACCCGCTTCCGTCCCAGAATGGTTGCCTGCCCCTATCGTCTATGCGGAGAATACCAGAGCCAGTCCACAGGTGGTGTTTGAGTGGGTCACTTCTTCATGAGTCGCCACACAGCCAGCTGCGTGGTATGCTATGAGAGCTGTAACAGAGAATATATATGCTATGACAGAGAATCCAATAGACAGCGTGATATGTTTTGTTTCATTCACAAAACAGACGACGCATATATCACATTAGCACTTGTAAGAAAGAGATATAGCTACTATATTGTTGTCCTTATTCCCGTACCACCTAACAAGTTGTTTGGCATTAAATTTAGTGGCAGACACTGCAACTGACACGGAGTGTTTCAATGTTTATTATTTTGTTTAGCCGCAGTGAACGAAAAATTGAAGGCATTTCATTTCACGCGTAAGTAAACTTATTTCATGAATATATATTTAAATAACTTTCTGAATCACGATTTACATGGAAGTATTAATTAAATCGATGTTCACAGTCATTTTTTTCTATAAATTATAATGATACTATCATTATTAGCGATATTATAACCTCAAACGTATGTTGCCAGCTAAAGTTTATAACTACCCGAGGTACAATCTCATGGCTTACAATTACGGCGAGAGTACCTAATGTACTACTACATATTTACCTTTGCGTTAATATACCTGTGCTTATTATGTCATTTTAATTTATTCATCTTGATGTTTTTTTATTTGTCAGTTTCCCAATTGATTCGGAAATAAAAATAAATGGGTTTTAGCAACCCGTAAGAAGAATTGGGTGCTTACTAAATACTCTCGACTTTGCTCCAGGTACTTTGAAAGGAATTTATCAGTCTGAAAAAGGACAAATAGAATTGTTTCGTAATGCTATCCCAACACTTTATACAATAAAGATTTGTATGCCTAAATATGGTCGTATTTTAAATCTTCTAACTGTGTTTTTATGTAGTAGATGGGCTTGCTTTTGACCAGAATTTAATCCTTTCGCTGTCCCGTACACTACATGTAGGTCATTGGTATTGTCTTATTACACGTGATACGTTAACAAACAAACAGACAGACAGACAGATAATTCTAAAAATGATAGAAATGTATTAATATATTATTGTATATATTTATTACGTTCTTTAATACTTTTGTTTACTGTGTTTTAGATATAATTATATAATTATAGAACATTATTTTACATCATTTAATTATGATTTATGATATCATGTTAGTTTAAAATGCACTTGATGACTCAACCAACGACACCATTGCACAAATTCGTACCTATACTTCGTACCCATACTTCAGAATATTTATCATAACTTTTGATGGAATGAACTGATTTTAATAAAATAAAGACTAAACTTTATAATTTCCTTAACGATTCTTATGATATAAATTAGTACTTTATACGTGATACGTTAACAAACAAACAGACAGACAGACAGAAAATTCTAAAAATGGTAGAAATGTATTTAATTACTTATTTTTAGTACCTCTCAATCACTTTTATTACAAAAATATAAAATGTACAGACGTCTGCTATTTACATTTTTATTATATGTAATAGAATAAATAGGATAAATTAGGAGTTTTGACATTAAAATGATAGTGTGAAATTGATCATTTAAATTTGCCACTATTAGCAGTCTTACTTAAAACTTGGTCGATTTTCCATTTTAAATTTGATTAAATTTTAAAAATTATACAAATTATTTTGTAAAATAAGTTCTTATAATTTTTAATATTATGTACTTTTGGCTACTACTTTTTGTTAGTGTGCTTGTTCACGAGCAACAGTAGATTATTTAAAAAATGAATCCAAAAGGGGACGGCGAAACTTTGAACATGAAATGGAGACAGGCCGGCCGCCAAACACTGTCACTCAAGAAAATGTTCGAGCTTTCGGAAATCGTATTCGAGAAAACTGACGAATGACATAATACTACGTAGTACTATTATTTATTCTGTGCTTCAACGAAGTGCGAGAACAAAATGATTGCAATACCCATTGAAGTAATATGTACTTACGATTACGTACTAGAACAGCTATTTCAAACAAAAAAAATGTGCGCTACTCATGTCTTTGATACTCATGTCGCAGGGGAGAGTAGTGTGGCGCATGCGCGGTTGTTTTTTATCAAAGATTATACGTAGGTAGAATGATCAGTATGTAATAATAGATTGTATTGTTAATTATGAAAATTATATCGAGTACAATTTTTTAAATTTATCATTTATTTTATATATAATATGTGCTAATTTAATATAATATTACATAATATTATATCACAATTACATTTTAATGATATTTTTATTTGAATATTTTAAAAGGTAACTATGTAAAATATAAAAAACATACTAAATGTATGCTTAACAAAACTTATTAATTTATATATAATATTTTTTATTATTTACAAATATATTTATTTAGATAAGAATAAGAGTCGTTCATAAATGCTGGGCACGCGAGAGTCAAAAATAGACGAATTTATTCCACTTTTCCCTGTTTTCATGGCTTGGACGTGGAAACCTATCATAAAATAAAAGAATAATCAGCAAATTTAAACATCAGAAATTTAGCCTAATTATGAACACTTCTTTTTGTTTTTACAAAAAAATGTGCATAATATAATCGTCCTACACTTACCCACAGAAACATCGTATCGGAACAAATTAATTTCATAATCTATATCTATATTTCTTCAACATCTAAAACAAAACATTAATGTACATTTTTTATGTGAATCCAATAAGGTATAAATCATCGATAATTGATGTTATTGGATATTCTAATATCGATAAAGGATTTTGATTTATATCAATAATAATGTCGATATTGTCGGGTCGATATAATCGATATTCATGTATTCATTTCGTTGTTGTCTCCCATAGCTGTGAACAAAACAACTGGGCGGCATTTGTGTCTAATGCCGCGGCCACACACATCGCGCTAGCGCGAATATTCGCGTTATCGCAATGTATGTGGCCAGCCCTTCGTGAATACTTCGTCATTTCGTGCGAAGTTTCAAGCACATCGCTTCGCTGTCGATAAATTCTCGCACTTCAAAGGGTTTTATCGCGATGGACTTCGCGTGTGCGGCCACACTTCAGTCTGCCCATAGATATCGTGCGTAGCGGATATATCAAAATAAATTAGGGTTTGCGACGTATTACCGACATGGATTGGTGTAATGAAAAAAAATTTGGAATTTATAAGTAATTACGAGTCCGAGCCGATATTATTTATATATTTTTCTTAATTTTTAAAAAATTACACAGTACTAAAAAATAATTATTCGCTGCCATATAATACAAAGCGACCGTGGCGTTCATTTTGTTTTTAGCGTGTGTTTAGCGCGATAAAATTTATTACGCGCAGTGTGGCTAGGCACCTTCGCGCTAGGCCGAAGGCGAAGTTTTATCACGATAATTCTATCGCTATGTGTGTGGCCGAGGCATATGAATTTTAGCGAAAATTCCGTTGATTCCCGGCATGTTCCAAGTCATCCACGCACCGTAAGACCGTGTTTCTTTTCTGTATCTTACTAAAACATAACGTGTAAGACAAAAGCATTGATTGGAGACGGCTCAGACGAAAATTGATTAACGAGTTGTTGGTTATAGGCATATCCTCCATCTACGATTCTTATAATTACTATAATCTTCTACAAAGCAGGAGATGGGTATCCGCGTCTTCTTAATATCAACTAGAATATAAAAACTAAAGTTGCCAAACCACCTGCCACGCACGACCGATGCCAAGAGCATCCGCAACTCTGTTGCCAACTTAGGTTACAGGCAACAACGGTCCGCCATTTTGACAATCACGTTTAAAATAATCTCGCAAGCGAACCACAAATTCGCGACATTCGCTATTCAAAACAGTCTTTTTCTGTTCTTTATGTTATTTTTGGTTACACAATGTAACCAAAAATAATATAAACTTAAAGAAAAACTCAACAGAAACAATAGATAGCAGAAAATAACAAACACTGAACGAAAGCCTATACAAGGTACGCCCCCTACCCCAGCCTACGAATTTAGAGTATATATATTTAAAAAAATACTGACAGACTTATTTCAAATAGCACATTTCAAACATACTAATTATTGAAAACTGCACCCATGTAGTTTAGAAATAAAAAATAGTTACGCTCACCTTATTACATCGATATTACTTAAAATAATTAGAATTGGGTACTTTTGCAATATAAAAAAAAAGATGATGCGTGTACACTTTTACACTTATTTGGTTTTATTAACATTTTGCACGTAATGTTGCATTAATTTTATGCGTTCTTAACAATGATGCAGTTATATTCAAGCAGGGTGCAGTTTTCATTTTGTATAAAGTACCCAATTCTAATTATTTGAAGTTATATCTATATTATAAGGTAAAAGATCTTTACCTATTTTTTATTTATAAACTACATGGGTGCAATTCAAATAAGAATTATTTTTGAGATGTGCTTTTTAAAATACGTCTGTCAGTGTTTTTTATTTAATATATACTCCAAATTCGTAGGCTGGGGTAGGGCGGGCGGATTCTGCACTTAACAAATTTGGTTTTATTAACTTTTTGTGCTTGTCATTGCATTTTATGCATTTTTAACGATGGTGCAATTATATTCAAGCAAGGTGCAGTTTTTTTTTATATTGCAAAAGTACTCAATTCTAATTATTTGAAGTAATATCAACGTTATAATGTGAGCGCTATTTAACTATTTTTTATTTCTGAACTACATGGGTGCAGTTTAAATAATTAATATTTTTGAGATGTGCTATTTGAAATACGTCTGTCAGTATTTTTTTAATATATAATTTTAATTTTTTCTGGGGTAGGGGGGGTATACAAGGCACTAACGGCGCGGCGTCAAAGCTCGTACCACAGAACACTATTACTCCTAGCTGAGTAGAGTAGCTTGCTACATATTTATTTATCTATGTCTGAGTAATAGTGTTCTGTGACTCGTACTGATTACAAAATGGCTGACTAACAGAAATATGACAGGCTGTAGTGTTGCCAAAATCTTGGAATCAATAGATACTATTTTTGATTTCTATATTTTTTTGTTTCAGAATAACAGCTGACAATATAGGGCTGACTAAACGTAGTGATTATATTCTCTTTGGGGCTGACACGCAATCAGTACCGTTAATAGAACATATTTTGCCAACAAAGAGCCAATGAGGGCATCAACGACTTTTTCTGCCACCAAGGCGGTGCCACTAGAAAGTGAGGTATAATATTTGACAGATTTCATAGCGGGGAGAATAATTTGTTCGGAAAATGTAAAAGTTATTGTTTCTTTCTGTACTATTAGCTATATTTTATATCAATAACATTAAAATAAATAAACCAAACCACAGATATTCCTAAAAGTAAAAAAAAAATTAAAAAAAGTTAAAAATGTGCTAAAAATTAAAGAGCAAACCACTGACGCATTGTTTTGTGTATAAATATAATACTCTAGAAACTGATAAACTTTTATAAAAAAAACTTCTCAATGACATTACATTGTGTAACAAAAAACTTTACCTCAGTATCAACTAGCGACATCTGGTGAGCAGAAAATTATTAGTCCTCATTCCAATACATATTTACGTGATTTTTATGTATTCGATTTATTTCAAAACCGATTTATGATAATCTGTGGTTGTTCGTTATGGCATGGCATAGCCTATAGACTTAGAATATACCATAGACATAGAATATACTGGCGTATAGACGACCTGACGGCCCGAAAATGTGTAACCAATTTTGATTTGTCATTGTATGCGTTAGCTAGTGATGTATATTTTACTTACAAGGACTATCGAAAAATTATTGTTAATGTAGTGATATAAGATTTAAAAAAACTTCAAATTTTACTGAATTTTTAACATAATTGTTCTAAAATAATTAAAAAATATTCAAATAACATGTTCCCGGGAATAAGCTGTACCTACCTGCCTTTTGTTGGATTTTAATTCAAAATGTACATAGTCCCAATAATCTCTGAATTTATACTTTATATATTTTATAAAATGTTTTACTGTTGAATTAAAAAACGGGGACACGGAGTACATAATGACTGCTTTATTTTTCATATAACTATTACTTTTAATAATTAATAATGAAATACATTATAGAAGTTTATTTTAACATTCGACTTATATATGAGTTTAAACTTAATAATTTAATTAAGAAAACTTGTAGGAATCAGTTAAATAAGATTAATCTGTTTAAAGGTTAATATGTTTATGAGGCTACTCTATCCTTCACCTGTCTCTGAAAAATAAATAAACTTATTATCATTTTAGATGCATGAATTTAGAAACATAATGATCTTACACATACTAGCTAAATACGCAGGAGCTATTAAAGTGTACCAGGTTCCTGAGGATTCAGATACACTGTCTATTCTCTCAATCTCATTATGTTAAGAAAATGGTCACTCATCCATGGACTGACTGCGACAAGTTCAGCTAAATCTTGCAGATCTATTGATCCCCGCAGCTGTTAATTAACCACGAGTTCCTCTTCTACGACCAACGCCGCAGGCGATGAACTACGCTATCATGCCTTCGGTACACAGTCGTCGAGCATCAAGCATAAATCGGGCATCAGGCGTTGTGAGTATCAAATACTATAGAATGTATACTATCATGGCACACTAAACCGCGCGTCTCATGCGCGGACATCTAGCGACGCTTCAGGAGCATTGCTAAATATCTATACGTCACTACACTAAAAGTTTTATCATTGTGACTTGGGAATATAATCCGAAGCTCCGCTCAACCCCTTGGAGAAAATAGCGTAATGCTATAAATATTGTACTAGTGTGACCGTGAGGTGCTGGTGGTTAAGTAAGGTTATACATTTTTTTGGTTGATAAATCTCAACATTTTTTATTTTTAATATACTACAGTTTTATAATGTATTAAAATCTATCTCTATTTTTAACTAACGTTTTGAAGTAAAATTTTTGAAGTCTTACTGTAACAATATAATACTTACTGGTACAAATAATGAAGGAATGGCTCCTTTTAATTAAATTGTTTTTATTCTGCTTTTTCTTTTATATTTCTCAAGAAAATTTTTGCTGCAAATTATAGTTCTTCTTTGGATTCCAACCACGGGTTGGTTTATTAAACCAATTAACCTTATCCATTTTTTTATTCTATCCATCTGTTTGACAAACGGCAAAATAAAATTACATTTTAGAACGCAAACCGAGGATTTATTTTCTTGTTGTGTGGGCAAGTCTATAGATTCATTATAAACATTCATAATAAATATCGACATTAAATTTGATATAGTTGAGTCAATCCCTAGCGTACATGTAAAATATTTTGTATAAAAATGCATTTACCAAATTCATGCAAATTATCAACAACGTGACTTTTTTCTTTGCAAAATATCAAAATTAACAAAATAATTGAAAACATTCTACAGGGTATTTTTGAAACGCTCCCGAAAACGAAGGCAGATGATAGTACTAAGGATACCTATGATGATGGGTCACAAAGAAATTCGATCCCGAGGAAAAAAAATCATCTTTTCACAACGTTTTATTAAATTTATTCACGCTCCATCATGTTGTTACAGTTAATTGAAACGATATTTCACAAAAATCATGAAAATACTGAAACATAAAACCAGCAGTGGAATTACTGAATTACAATCAGCTGACTAGGGGTCAAAGAACGCGCGAACGCCGAATTCGCGGCCCGCAACTAGCGATGGTACCACAATACCTAATAATTTACAACACTTGTCTAAATACGTATTAGGTACTGTCAAACAAAGAGTATGCAGGCAGCTAACTTGCAACTTGTACACACAGACAGAGTAGTGGGAAGATGAATATTTTTGCTTGTATACCAAATACCTTTGTTTACTGTACAATATTACTCGGATGGAGATCCCTGATCCCATATTATAATCCCATATCATAGTATTTTTAATATAAAATAATAATGATTAGTTGAGTAAAAATTAAATAAACTGTTTTAAAAATCAATACTTAATTATTACTAATTGGTATATAGGAACGTTCTGCACATAATTGATCACAAATGGTAAGTTATACAAGTATGTTCAGTCCTGCTAGATATCATATTTTATTTATTTATTCAGATTTTAAATTAAAATTATTATTATCTTTCGCAGGTACATTAACTTTGTTCATTTAAAATTCGAAAATCTGGCATGATCATGAAACGGTGGATGAAATATGATATCCAGAATTTATAAACTATTATATATAAAATTAATTTATTAAAATAATTTCTATACGACACTTTGTCACTGCTTTTTGACAGTTTGACAGCAGATCTGTAACAAAACTTGGCGCTTGAAATGGCGACGCAGTCACGCATGTATGAGCTAGTGACGTCACACGAAAGTGTTACCAAAATAAGCACTTGACAAACTGTAGTTGTCTCTTTTTTCTATTGCAGCTACTGCTTTGTTAAATAGAGACAAAACCGTTTTTGACAAGTGTGTGTCGATATGATAGATATTTGTATAGCTATTATTTCTATAGCAGAATATGCCGCCTCCATAGGTATATTTATATCTCTATGGTAAGACAGTCAGTTTACCTAAAAAGAGATTTTCGGCGGGAACTTGACCGGTGGCGGTTTGCTGCTCCTGTATTATTGTTTAAATAATGGTTTGAAGTGGATTTTGATATGTAAAAGTGGTGCGATTTTGTGTATTAAGTGTCTGCGCATGTGAACTATTAGTGGAAACGGTGAAACAACTGCTCTGATAGTGATGTGATTCTCAAGATTAGGTGTCTGTCTGCTTAGGCGCCTTAAGATACCATCGCCAACTGTCAGCTGTCTGCTAGCTCAAGTTGCCGTCAAAATCTCCCAAGGGCTGCACAATGTGACGCATCAACATATCGTGAAGCAGTGTACTATGAAGAATAATTATACATCGTGATTTCAGGCTCAGAAGGCCTAGAACCCATAGCCGTTAAGCCAGTTATAAAAAAAATATCTAAAAAAAAATACGAAACTTCATAGGCGTGAGCTGTCAAAATTATCAAGCTAAATTTGAAAGAGTTATAGTTCATTTTTCTTAGTATGGGATTTAAATACGTTTTTTGTGAGTTTATAATAATTTATTCCCTTATCTAGCCATAAAAAAGTGAAATGTTTTTGAAATCCTTGAATGCAATACGAACAAATTCTTTTAATAGTTACATAATATCAAAATATTTTTCGTCACAAAATTGGAACAATAATGCAATAATTCTTAGTGATAATTGTGTACAAAAATTAAAGCAACTATGTGATGGAAAAACAAATTTCCTAAGGTTAAGCGTCGAGAGTGGAGGATGTTCGGGATTTCAATATAAATTTAATTTAGATAATAATGTGGCTGATGACGACAGGTAGTATATAGCTTAACATAATATTTAACTTTACCAAAGATTTAGCTTTATTTGTTTAACGGTTTTTTTATAGAAGAGTGGGCAAACGAGTATGCGGCTCACCTGATGGTAAGTGACTACCGCCGTCCATGAACAACTGCAACATCAGGACTTCAGAAAGGAGTAAGCTCTTTTCTTGAAGGTCCCTAAGTCATATCAGTCCGGAAAAATTGTCGGTGGTAAACTATTCCACAAGAGGTTGTACCAGGTAGAAAACTCCCATTAAATTCCACAGTGGTGGACTGCTAAGCGTCCAGGTGGTGTGGATGGTATCGTGAGTTTTATCGCGATGTGCGTTTGTGAAATTTGGCGACTGGAATTAATTCGAACAATTCCTTAGAGCACTCCCTGTGGTAAATGTGATAGAAAATGCAAGGTGATGTTACATACCTTCGCAGCACCAGTGAATTGACCACATCAGGAACAACTTGGTATTTCTTTCTGATCGGCTCAATTCACTGGTGGATATTTTTACACCACTACTAAATGGTTATCTTGGTCTCTTAGTTATATTATAAATTAATACATTCCAAATAGGCATTTGGAATGTTTACTGTAGTTAATTTTGTTTTACTTCCAAATTAATTGTCAAAATTAGTATAGGGCATTGTGTGTATAATTATTTTTATTTTGACATATTATTACAGTCCATTGATATAGTACAAATATTGTATCCTTCTGTCTAAAAATAAAGTTAAATTAAAACCCTCTTAAGTTTTTATAGTTGGCCTGAAAGCCTATAAAGTTAAGTTTACACAAATTAAAAAAAAATGTAACTAAAAACTGATTATTTTTTATCCTTTGTTACAGAATATTTGAAAAAGATGGTGTAAGGTAGTTATTGATGAGACATCTCTAGACTATATAAAGGGATCAACTATTGATTATCACACAGAACTCATAAGGTCTGCATTTAGAGTAGTGCAAAATCCTAATGCAGATGTTGGGTGTTCGTGTGGAGCAAGTTTTTCTATAAAAATAGATTGAAATTGATGTATTATGTATCCTTTAGATAGCTTGAAAATATTCTTGATTAAAATTGCATTGTTCTTCAAAGTTTAAGTCATGTCATTTAAATCTAATAATAAGCTACATTCAAGTATTAGTAAAACTGTTATTATTATTTTAAATTGCTTTAAGCCATTCCCTATCTAGTAAATAAATAAATGAATCATAAAAATGGATGGTTTAACAATTGTGTCTATTTAGTGGACATGGAACCTGTTAAGATTATAACCTCACAATTTTAACAGCATTAATTAACAGATTTATAAAAATATTAATTATTAAATATAATATTATCAACATTAACAAAATAATGTTTAAGTGGTTGAAATTTAGAATCATTTGGCAGGGGATGGGGGAGCGTCCCCTTGCCCCCGAGACCATTAACATTAAAAGGTAATACACCGTTCTTGAGAAATATCAAAAAGAAAATCCCATAGACCTAACCTCAAAATGATAACATTTATCGTCTCCGGCAGGAGGGGGGAAGAGGGGATCAGGAGTGTGCCCTATCAGGGAAAGCCCCTCTACCCTTTCTTCCTTGCGGAAAAGTTTAGTTTATGAGTAATGGTTTTTTTATAAAATCATAACCTCACTTTTTTTACACAGGAATATGGACCCAGTTATTTCTACAACGGCTTCGGCGCTGCGGGAAGTGCAGCCACTTCGCCCTTGCGTAGCAAATCACAGGCAGTGATGCTCAGCTTCGCAGCTTAGCCTCAGCCGCTACGGCTCGCACAGGTGCCTGCGGTTTGCTACGGCGGGCGGGGGCTGCTCTCCCTCCGCGCCTACGGCTTTACAAAAACACTCTAGGAGTAGGACAGACAAGACTACGTGGAGTCGGGGCGTGCTGATTCAATTTTAGTACAGATTCGATCAGATCAGATATCTTATCTATAAAGTCAGGTTGCCTTCGCTCCCGCCACAACCTTCTAACCTATTACAACTGAAAGTATTTCTGGGTGTTCAAGTATTTCTGGGCAGTTTTAAACAATTCAGAAGTAAAACAGTATATTATAATCATTTCTTTATTGTTTGTAAACATAATTTATGATTTTTATTAATTCCTCAAGAGGATCTCTTTTATTTTTTATAATTTCTCTTCTCCATAAATATTCATATATCAAGTCGGTAAAATTTTCTCTATTATTATAGTTGTCTTTAGTGAAATATCTTTTGACAATCGCCACTGAGACTCTATTCTTTGAGTGTGGGTGCCGTCTGCTGCGCTACAAAAGGGTTTTCAGGGTCATTATGATTTACCTTTTTGTGTACGTACCCATAATTTTCTAACCCATCATAAGCCCGCCAAAAATGTATGATGGTGCCTTCAGCCATATGTTTTTGAATCAAGGGCATTAAAACTTCAGAAGATCGCACATTTTGTGGGCAAATTTCTAGTCTTAAATCTTCACTGTCCTTTTCGATCATGCCCAGCACCCAATGACCTTCAATGTGCTGGCCTAAAACAAGATTAAGTATTACTTTAAAATTTTACTGATAAAAATTAGCCTATATCATCTCCAGGTCGTTAACTATATGCATGCATTTAGCCATAACTCACCTTTATTATATTTCCTTTTTCCAAATTTACTTTCTTCAATTTGGACAATTTTTCTTGGACCGCCAATTTTTCTCAGGAAACTTTCTCTATTTCATAAATGACGACAGCTTCCCGACAGTAACTAAACCAATCATTAATAGTTGCTCTAGATAAACAATGTTCCCTTTCTGAATAATCTTCTATTAGTCATATCATAACTCCACTTATTTGCATATGCATACATTAGGTAAAATACTTGAGTCGTTGTAAATTTGACATTCTCAAACCAAGTGCCTTTGCCACGGCTAATTTTTGACTTAGAACTGCATGGGCCTCGGTTGCAGACAAATGAGCCCACCGTTCTATTGGTGGAGTATTCTACACACATACTTTTTTTATGGTAGCCACAAATTTTTGTTGCTGAGATCATACCTTTTTCCTCAGCAAAAGCAATAGCTTGCTCCCGTGTGCCAAGTTTTCAGTACACAGTGACCAAATTCCACATTGCTTTCATCTCCTCGACATATAAATGGCGTTTCACTGGCGGTTCGCCACTGTCAAAATCGCACTCGTAGATGGCAGAGGTTCCTCCGAATCAGACATTTTCAATTTTACACGCGTAGCGTCCGGTGTAGAAAAGCAGGTATAGATAGCGGCACGTAAGTTGAACTAAAATGGCGGTCGTTTGCGCAGGTACAATTTTGGACAAAAATGTTAGACACATGCTCCACGGTTGCCTGAAAAATTCAAAAATCTTAAAGGAAAAACCGCGAATTCGTCGTATTTAAATATATTTTTTAATAAGTGTGAAAATTAAGTGAAGTAATTTAATTAAACAAAAAATGAAGTTTCATAAAAATAATTTCGATTTTCTTTCAAATAATTGTATTTCTTATTACATAATTTATTTGTGATTGTTAGGTATTATTAAATAGAACAGTTTAAGGAATACTAATAAAAACAATACATCAAAAAGTTAATCTGTTTATCTACATGTTCAATCACTTTCACTCATTGGCATGACACCTTCTATATAATTTCCTAGTGGTATAACAGAACTTGGGTCAGGAGTTGCGATTTCAACTTCTATGTCAGTTGAGGAATCCAATTCAGAATCACTGCTGTCAGAATTTCCAACCCGTATTATAAATTCTTCTGTCATTTTATCGATGACATGGTCGCTATTGACATAAGCTTCTTCGATTGTCTTAACTTTGTCGCATAGCTTTTTCCAATCACATGGTCCCATTGCATTTACCTTTTCGTTCACGGACACATTCCATCGTACATTTTTGCTACTTACATAACCCTTTATAGCTGCCCATGCCATTTCTATAGGGTTCAGATCTGGGTGGTAGGGAGGCAGGCGAAGTACGTCATGACCATGTTCTTTAAAAATCTTGTCTATACTAAATGTTTTGAAGCGATCTTTGTTATTTTTTATTAATTGGTATAATTGAGGCTTCAACATTTCAGACGTAAATGTTATTCCTTTTTCTGAAAGCCAAGCCTGCATATCAGCTTTCCTTGAATTCGCGTTTGGTGCTAAGTCATATTCCTTATTATGGTATGATGCATTGTCTGCAACTATAATTGAATTTGGGGGAAGATTCGGTATCAATTGAGTTCGAATCCACTTCTCATAATTCTCAAAATTCATATCGTCGTGATAGTCCCCGGACTTCATACCTGACTTGAACGTTAACAAGACGTTAGACACAAAACCAGTCTCCGATCCGGCATGTACTATCACAACACGTTGCCCTTTTGATAAGGGTTTTTTTATTCCTTTACTTGACCCATCTGTCCAACCTTTCGGTGTGGTGTGAGTAGCGTGAACATATGACTCATCTGAATTACGTTAACTGCAGCCGAAGGACCCAAAAAAAACCGAAACTAATTTAAAATACTTTATTATAATATAAAAATTACAATATAATTACTACAACTAAAATAAAAGTGAATCAGATCGATGCTAGATCTAGAATGAATTTTAATTATTACATTAAAAATAAAGTAAAGGTATATTGCAGAGCTCCGATTGCATCCGTTGACGTCAATGCTCACGTTCTGCTGAGTTGCGCCTTGTGCCGCTGCAATGTATCGGGGTCGCTGCTGTGTAGGCTCTTACCTATGAGGCTATGTTATAACCTCCACCCTCAGATCAGCAACTATTTTAGAACTTTTAGAGAAAAGTTGCTGGTAATGCCTCGATTTCGATAATGACTTAGGAGGTTCTTCGCTTTTCGTAGCTATGTTGGGTGTTATTCTGGATCTGTTCTTGCTTCTTAGTCTTGTAGTAGTAACGAACTGAGATTATGATAGAGAATACTACTACGCTTGATAACACGGCGTAAAAGGAATAGTAGTGTGATATAAAGTTAGGAGATCCATCTCTCTCAGATGAAGTGGTGGTTGCATCATGAGTTGGTCCTGGGCTGCATGGAGTCCTTTCAGGTTGATTGTATTAAGGCTGATTCGTGGTACTGCTGGGGTGCCTTTTCCGTTTACATCCATTGGTATTTTCATTAGTTTCAAGGGATGGCCTTCTACTTGATCGTTAATATTGGTTATGGTAAATTCTTGTGTTCGCAGGAAGCAATTAATTGGTATTGTGGCTAAGTAACTACCCTGTAATGTAGTAATGTCTTCACGCCCGCATACTGTATGGACCTTAGTTGGTTGAGGGAAGGAGATGGTGTAGTGCTTGTCGTCAAGACGCTCCATGGCTTCTTTTGATAGTGCAATGTCGGTTATCTTACAGGATTTCGCTATAGACTGATTGATAATGAGGTTCTGGATACAGTCGGATTGTGTTCGAATTTGGGTGTTCGTTTCCTTTTCGCATAGGTACCGATTACTCAACTTCGGACATTCTGTCTCCATGTACACGAATTTTTCTCTATTAGTTGCTATTAAAGGATAGGGTGGAATAATAGATTGGTGGTTTTTGTTAGGTACAATGGATAAGCGGAAGAGGTCGAAGGTGTCTTTGGAAATAACAGGGAATTTTAGAACAATTACTATTTGATTTTCTGTGAAATAATAACCTGACTTAATGATATCGTAATATTCTCTAGTCTCTAAATTTAATACATGTTCCTTATCATAAATTTGCCTTAATCTTACTAACATAGACTTAATTACCTTAACACTTAACGTAGAATGGTGGGTGCTCGATGCACGACTAAATGCTAATATATTTTCTATCCTATTAAGCTCATTGAGCATATCATCGATATTTTCTGTTAAAATTGTTAGGAGTTGGGCAAACTTAGCATACTTGATGAGGCTACTATCTCTATAAGCGGCTCTATCTAATAATTGGATAAGTGTTGAGTTAATTTTGTTTTCATTTTCAATTATCTGGGATATTACACTATTATGTTGCAACATCCATTCCTTACTAATGCTAATGTGACTATTGAATTCTGATTCGATCCTATCTTGGTTATCCTTCAAAACTTTTATGGCATTATTATATTTCGCGGCATCTAAATAATCTAGATTACCGGTTACGCTTTTGATCACTGAGCCTAATCCGTCTACTAGACCTCTCTTAGTGCGACTAGGCTCTAAGCTATTTAGTTGTATTAATACTTTATCTAATTTGCTAGAAAGATAGTCCATTTGCAATTCGTACAGTAAGTTGGTGTCGTTATCAAGTCTGTTCTTGTAGTTCTGTAGCTGTACCTGTAATAGGGTTACTTTGTCTCTGATGTCGTCAAGTTTTACATATTGAAGAAATGTATGATAGTGAGTTATGAGAGTCGTTGGTCCAAGTCTAAATGGTAGTAGGCCTGGTCCGTCTTCAAGATATTCAAGTTTTATCTCCTGGGCTTCGATCGTCAGCACGGTCAGTACAGTCAGTAATTTTAGAGTCCTGTAACAATTCGGCAGTTTTAGGTACACGTTTAAGTCTAGACTTCCCTATCGGACCGCGTTTCCTAGACGTGTAAATGTGAATTGGTAGGTCAGCTAGAACATGGTCATGGGTGTAACGTGGGGCCAATTTTTGTCGGTTAGCTAGGGGGTTGGAAATGAAAACTTGTTGATTTGGTTGGTATTCAACCTCTGGTTCCGCGATTTATTCCGATTATTTATTAATGCTGAACGTTCGGATAAAGAATGTTCGTTAATTATTTCATACACTGTTTTCATTTGCTCTCGGTGTGTTAGTATGTATTGCTGCAGTAAGTGTTTTGTCAAGTCGATGTCGATTGGGTCTCTTGGGTTGAAATGTCCATTAACAATATCGTAAGGCCTACATTTAGTGAAACTGTGTACAGAACTATTGTATCCTAGGATAGCATAGGGCATTAGGTTTACTACATGCTCGTCTTTCCTTTGTAGTTTTAGGATTCGCAGATGTTCCAGTATAGTCGAGTGGAACCGCTCTATGTTACCGTTGTCATTAGGACAGTGGGCTAACGTTTTATGATGGTTAATTTTGTGTAATTGTACGAACTCAGTGAATAGCTGGTTCGTAAAATTCGGTCCCATTGTCGGTGACAATAGTAAGAGGAAGACCATGATGCGTACAGAAGGTAAGTAGATTTTGCAAAATGCTCAATGCTGTTCCGTCTCTTAGAAGATACGCTTGAGCATATTTGGAGAATACATCTATAAATGTGAGATACTTTTCATTATGTACTGTGAACATGTCCATATGGATAATCTCGAAAGGTTTGGTAGCGGGGGGAACGATATTGAGTTGAGGTTTTATAGGTTTCCTATCGTACTTAGCCTGACCACATATGGTGCATTCATTAATATATTTTGTAATGTGTTCTCTCATCTTAGGCCAATAGTATCGTTTGGAAAGGGCCAGGAAACTCTCGTTGATACCGCGATGGTTGGTTTTACCTTCGTGGTAGTTCTTTATTATTTCTTGTTGTTGCAAATATTCTTTTACATTTTCGACTTCCACTTTAGTTAAGACAAGATTCATAGATGAGCTTCTAAATTTATCTTGTAAGATTGGAATGACGTCATACATGCAAAGAGGGGGGTTAATTAGTAATCCGGTTTTGACTTTTGGGTTTACGTATTCTTTTATGGCGTTGACAAGGTCTACTTCCATTTCCGGTTGTCTTATCTGTACAGCTGTTCGAGTATGTGTATCAAAAGGTTTGGTCACTATTGGTCGTCTTTTTACGTCGCCTACAATTGTTAATATTAGCTGTCTGTGGAATTTATTAAGAGGTTCGTCGGTGATGGGAATTTCGAGGATCGGATTTTCTTGGCTTGTGTGGGCCGTTAGAGTTGTCGAGCCAGTGCTAGGGGCTGTTTTTACTGATGGGTTAGCTAACATAGAACATGATTCTTCGTTATGTATTTCCACCCGTGACAGCGCATCGGCATTGGTGTTATTTTTTCCTTTTTTGTAAATGACAGAAAAATCGTATTCGCTTAATTTTAACTTCCACCTAGTAAGTCGCGAGTTCGGTTCCTTAAGATTCATTACCCACTGAAGGGCTTATGATCAGTTAAGATTTTAAAAGTACGGCCAAACAGGTAGGGTCTAAAGTACTTGGTTGCCCACACAATGGCAAGGAGTTCTTTCTCTATAGTGCTGTAGTTCACTTCGCTCTCATTTAGAGTTCTAGAAGCGTAACATACAGGTTTGTCTGATCCTATGGGTCCCTGAGATAGGATGGCTCTATCGCTACATTGGATGCGTCAGTGGTTAGGATGAATTCTTTGTTGAAGTCGGGTTATTGGAGGATTGGGTCGTTGGTCAAGAGTCTTACACTTTTCGAAGCAGTTAATATAGTCTGTGTCAAGAGTTATTTTCGTCCCTTTTTAGACATTGTGTCAGAGGTTTAGTAATTCGAGCAAAGTCTGGGATGAATTTGCGATAATAACCTATAAGGCCTAAAACTGTTTAATTTCTTTTGCGGTTTTGGGTAATGGATACTTCTCTATGGCTGATATTTTGCTAGGATTTGGCTTAATGCCATCTTTGCTAATTATATGTCCTAAATAAGCGGTTCCAATTTAAAACTCGGATTTATCCATTTGTATTTTAAAATTGGATTCCGTAGTTTCTGAAATACTTTCTCAAGATTTACCATGTGCTCTTGCAAAAGTGCTGAACACAATAATATCATCTAAGTACACTAGACAAACTGTATTTTGGAGGTCGCGGAGCACGTTATCCATGACACGCTGAAACGTAGATGGCGAGTTCTTTAATCCCATGGGCATCCGTAAGAACTCGAAATGCCCATGTTCAACGTTGAATGCTGTTTTCGGGATGTCACTAGGGTTCATTTCGACCTGGTAAAATCCACTGGCTAAATCCAAGGTTGTGAAGTATTGGCAATTTCCTAACTTATCTAGTACATCCGATATATTCGGGATTGGGTATTTATCATTAATGGTTTTTTCATTTAGCTTTCTAAAGTCGACTACGAGTCGCCATTTAGTCTTCCCAGAAGCATCAACTTTTTTAGGAACTATCCAGATGGGAGAGCTCCATGCAGATTCGGATGGACGAATTATACCTTGCTCTAACATTTTACTAATTTGTTGTTTAACTTCGTCTCTATGAACGTATGGGTACCGATAGCTTTTAGTATATATCGGTATCTCATCAGTGGTCCGGATGCTATGCTTTATTTTATTAGTAAATGTTAGTTGTTCGCCTTCTATATAAAAAACGTCAGCGTATTTGGCACATAATCTTTCTAAATTAGCGCGTTCTTCGGCATTTAGATGGTCAGTGCGTAAACGTGATAATACTTCTTTGTAACGTGGGAGTGGTTGAACGTTGTGAGATGACTCGATGTTATACGTCTCGGCACATATTGGGCGATCTAGGGAGAAAATTATATCGTGCGGAGTCGGGTTAAATACCTCTATAATACCGCGGTTATTCGACACTAATGTTAGACATTCGCTTATGACGCAATTAGAGATATACTGTTCGCTAACTAACGCATCTCCGTCATGGACATTAATAGGTAGTTTTATCAGTTTTGAAGATTGGGATGGTATCACGTCCTCGTAATAATTAACATTCCTAGAGTTATACATTAAGATAGGGTTGTTAGCTAATCGTGTTATAAGTAATCTATCCTTTAAATCTATTCTAGCTTCCCATTTCTCTAATAGGTCGAGACCAATAAGGCCATCGAAGTAATCGTGAAATTTATAAATATATAATTTAATACTATCAGGCTCTTGGAATTCGGAAAAGCATGGAATAGTTATCGAATAATTATTCCTAGTTGTAGCATGCACATTGGTTACCTCGAACGGGTCATAATTTAAAGGTATATGTGAAAAATATTTTTGTATGGCTTCTGGATTTATGAAGGACTGATTCGCCCCGGTATCGATTAGAAATCATTTATACATATGTTAAAAATACATATATATGGAAGCTGTCTCTGCGTATGTAAGTTTACTTCTATTTTGGCTTTTTTAAGAACGAGTCTTTTGAAAATCCTGAGTCGAACTGCTTGTAGAAGGTTGGCAGTCTACGTCATCTTGCTCGTTTATCTCAGTTGCGTCATGATATTGGTAATGCTGTGTGTCGTCATAGTCATAGGTCACAGTATTGGTATAGTCGTCATTATCATTATAGTCTTAGTAGTCGTATTGGTGTTCAGGATAATAGTAACTATCGTAGTCTGTAAATTCGTTAAAATTCATTTCCTACTTTTGAAGTAATTTGAAGGTGGCGGGTTACCGTATTTGCGCCAATCGTGACCGGTCAGTCCTGTCGGAGGCATTGGTTTAGGTACGTAATGGCTAACGCCACTCATAGCTTCAGGCCTGAGTCATGGGGTGGATTCTATTTGGTAATCTAAACGTATTATTATGGGGTGTATAATTAGGTGGCAAGCGCGGAACATTTGTTGAGTTCGCGTAGGCATATTATACTGTGGTGGCATGTTAGGCCTGAAAGCTTGTTGTTGTGGTACATGTAAAGGTCGCTGTAAATTAGGCATTGGCATCGGTGCAGGAAAACTGAATGGTTTTTGCAAAGGTAAGGTCATATGGCTAGGTTGAAGAGGCTTAGGTGCTTGAGGTTTCCTCTCAGCGAAAGATTCACCGCGTTGTTGCAAGTACATAACGTTCAGTTCTTCCTGTACAAACCCAAGGCTTTTCAACGGTATCAGGACGCATGCAACGTATTCGTGAGCCAAGTGGCTCCTTTAAACCGCGTACGAAAGCCTGCTTCGTTAGATTTTTATATAATATACGTTTGGCTTCTATTGTAGTATGCAAGGTTTCATGAAGCGTAACATACGTCATGATAGTGCTGAACAGTGTCTGACATCGTGCATAAATTTCTTGGGGAGAGCTGTTTCCCTGAGTAGCTAACGAGAGGTCATTGTAGAGCGCCGTTTCGTCTCTTTGATCCGAAAAGTTATTGATTAATGCTGTACGAATGCCATGCCAGCTTTCAGGAATACCATTTGAATTTAAAGTGGTCGCGGCGGGTCCAGTTATTTTATTTAATATCCCGTTAAGCAGGCATAAGTTCGATAGTTCACTGCCAGGATCATTACTTAGGTATGCAGCATATTTGGTCACATAATTTTATAAATCTAGTTAGTACATTAGGGTTGCCGTCGAACTCTGGCACTGGGCGTAAAACTTAAAAATAGTGTCAGGGTCGTGGGCCATTTTCGATTCCTCGGTAATTATATCTAACTCTAAATAACAACTTAAATCTCTATTATAATCTAAACTCTGTCTACGTGGCTGCCTACGCGATGTAGGGTCACAGTGGGATGATTTCCTGGATGGAAAATTTTGACAGGAAAGATTTACACTAGGAAAAAGGAAGCAACACTAGATAAAATTCTGGTGTACTTACATAAATTTCATCTCGGTTTTCTCGGGATCGATGTCTTGATGTATCCTCTTGGCTCGCAGTTGGTCCGTAGTAGATTCGAATACTCGTTTAAAGCTTGAAAGCTACGATAGCCTAACTAACTTTTGAGTATCCTACCGACTGCGCCAATTACGTTAACTGCAGCCGAAGGACCCAAAAAAAAACCGAAACTAATTTAAAATACTTTATTATAATATAAAAATTACAATATAATTACTACAACTAAAATAAAAGTGAATCAGATCGATGCTAGATCTAGAATGAATTTTAATTATTACATTAAAAATAAAGTAAAGGTATATTGCAGAGCTCCGATTGCATCCGTTGACGTCAATGCTCACGTTCTGCTGAGTTGCGCCTTGTGCCGCTGCAATGTATCGGGGTCGCTGCTGTGTAGGCTCTTTACCTATGAGGCTATGTTATAACTTCTGTGTATACAATTGGTCTGTTTTGTTGTCGATACTGTCTTAATTTTTCTAAGTAATTTATTCTTAACAATCTGATGGCTGTTTCTATTAAAACTTTCCTATTATTCTCGGTGGCTTTCCATTTAAATCCAAGTTCCTTAATAATGCGACGAAGACTTTTTTCAGAACCTTCAAATTTTATATCGGCACGTAATTTTGCACGAAGTTTACCAAGGGTCGGTAATTCGTTTTCAGTTAAATGAAAATTGTGAATACATCGTTTTATTACCCCCTTGTCAAAATTTTCTATGTCTGTGACTGGCTTTATTCGTTGCCTCTTTTTACCAGGGGTCCTAAAAGTAACTATAAACTCTGAACTTTTACTTTCTTTAACAATCCTTTTAACTGTGGATACAGACTTTTTCGTAGCTTCCGCAGTTTTATTCATCGAATCAGTTATATTATTTTCTTTTAAAAAATAATTATAAACATCAAATATCATTCTTCTTCCCTGTCTCCTTAAAGTTGGTTGTGGTCGAGTCATTTTTTTGAAATTAAATGAAATGATCACGCAATCGACAGAATTATAAATGTCAAAGAGTTGAAAACTTCGAACGCGATTGTACTCAGGGCCGCGCGGTGAGTGCGCGGGTAGCGAGGGACAGAGTGCGAATGAGTGGGGTCTAGCGCCGCCACGTTGCTATGTTTACGCGCGGCCCCTCGCGGCGCACTTCATACCGCACTTCGATTGAGACCCGAAAATGTGTTACTGCGCATACAAGGTCATAGTTCAACTTACGTGCCGCGATTTATAAGTCGTGTAAGCAAGCAAACGAAATCCAAATGCGCGCACAGGTCAATCGAGTAGGCAGAAAATCGGTGTCCGGGGTAGAACTCTACAAGTCAAAAAGTCGTTAACGTACGCTTGAAAAGTCGCTTGATGTCGCTAGCTATGGAAAAAGATCAAAACTTGCTAGAAGTCGCTAAATTATCCCAGTAGACTGAGCGCTAGGGATGGAAACTGAACGCAATTCTTTCACTTAACTCTAATTCTATAATGTTTTACGCACGGTAGAATGAGGCACAGTTTTTTGGTCTGTTGGAATAAAAGAAAATAATTTGATTTACCTACACAGAATAATATTTTTAATCGGTATGAAACAATTATTTAACAAACGAAAAGTCAAGAAATTAATACTAAAAATAAAATAAAATATTATTTATTGCCACCAATTTGGTGGCACCAAATGAAAAAATTATTATTTCACAAATAAAAAGTCGAAAACTTAATACTAAAAATGATGAAAAAGTTTCTTCATTCATCATCAGAACTGAAATCTGAAATAGTTAATGTACTTAATGTATCCGTTCTGGAATTGGAATTAATACTTGAAGTTGATGGCTGAGGCTGCGATGTACGTTTGGCAAATGAATATGATTTATTGGTCCCAATATTCTTTAGCACATCAATTGGTATTTCGTAATAATTGCAGCTTTTATTGGTTCTTCTTAAAGAGTATTTAATCATTAAAATAGAGTTTAATGACTTCAGACTCATTCGATTTCGAAGCTTCGATTTTGTAAAGTTCATGGCATTAAATATCCTTTCTATTTCAGCATTCGAATGAGGTAACGATATTACAGTTAATGCCAGATCACACAATTCTTGGAATGGTTTTTTGTCGGCAGCATCTTTATATTGATTGACTTCAGCCCAAAACTCTAGCGTGCTATTAATGTTTTGCCATTTAACAAAATTTATATTGTTCCACTGTAAATCAATATTTTCCAATTTTTGTACGTCTTCAACCCCTAACTGTTTCGCCAAATCTATAATGTTATCGTTTTGATTCTTCGTTCGCAAAATTTCGCTGACGGATAATTTATTCATTTTGATCAATATTTCAATATTTGGAGGAAGCCCACTTTGCAATTCCCTTATCAACTTGACTGTAAAGTCAACGCACCTTTGTTTGACTATATTTGTGACATCTTCATTCAAATTAAGTTTTCAAGCACTAGTTTCAAAAGCATATCCAAGCGTACCGTAGGAGTTTAGGTGATTTTCTTGAACTGTCGTAGTTAGTACATTTATATTTGTGTGAGAGTAAATGACTCTGTTACAAATTGATCGCAATAAAAATGTCAGGGTCTCGAGCAATTTTGTGGAATCAGCATTTTCACTTTCAAATACTTTCAAAGCTGTTTGAACTTCTCCTAATATGCTTTGAATATATGTCATATATAGCAAATTACTACCATCTTCAAACATAGCATGCAGAAGTTCTACTGTGTAACAATTTTCTTTGACCTTGAATACGAAAAATGTAACTTCAATTCATCACATTGTTGTAAAATGCGACTAACTGCTGGGAATATTGATAGCCATCGTGTAGTACACATTTTTAAAAAATTCAAAGGCTGTGATCCACAATTGATGGTCTCATATATTTGTCGGTATTCATCCTGTCGTTTGGGAGATAGAGAAAACCAATTACAAGTCTCCCTTATTATGTACTCAATATTACGTGGCAAGGTTTTTTCAGAAGCATGACTTACCGCTAGTTGCAACGAATGGCATACACATCGTACAAGTACTAGATTAGGCAATCCATGTTCTGTTTTCAAAATTTGATGCAAGCCATTATTCACACCAGTCATCACTGAAGCATTGTCAGTACCTATACCGACAATTTTTTTTAATTTTAAATTATTATCGTTCAATGTGTTGATGATTGCTTCAGCAAGCCCTTTTGGATCAGCTTTTGTAATAGGTGTTAATGCCAGAAATGTTGACAGAACTTTATTTTGTGAATTACTGAAATATCTTATTGCTATTCCTAAGTATTTCAGGACACTGATGTTAGTTGACACATCTAGAATGAGGTGTGGCGGCGCTGTCGTCGCGCCACAAGCGAAAATACATCGAAGCCTAAATCGCGCTATCAAAGTTCCGAAGCAAAAACAGTATATATAGAATAGCTCCGAAATACCTACCGAGGCTATATTTTTGGTCGCCGATATCCAACCTCAGCGATTCTTTGAAGTGTGGTCCCAATACTTCATTAATTATTTCAGAACATTTAGTTCTATGTATATGTATGTCGTGGCCGCATTTAGAATCGGAAAAGAGTTTTTTACACATTTCTCCCAAATGCTCTACTGTCACCACGGAACAGTGTTCGGCAATAAATAGAGCCATGGCTGCTTCTGCTCTACTTGAGGGCTTTATTTTATCAACTGGCAGGAACGGTGGCAAGGAATTTTGTTTCGTTATTGTTTCCGCTTTTGATTTAGGTTTTTTAGACTCCAAGCGTTTTTTATATCACTGATTTTGGCAAAAAATTCAGCTCAAATTTAGCTTGACACCAGCGAGACATACCTTTTAAATCAGTTCCTTGAACCGGTGCCAACCATCCTTTGAAGTCTGGATTGTCTTCCCACTCTTTTCTATTTTTCTGTGAGTAACTTTTTTTCTTTATAGGAATTTTCATTGTTCAACAAACGTAATCAGTCACTGACCATCTATTCTACGTAACTTTGGGTTTACGTAACTTACAGCAAATTTAATAAGCAACCGCTAATCTTGTACAATTAGAGAGCACAATACACTCCAACACTCCATCAACGAATGAATACTCAAATATACAATACCTTAAAAAATTCACGCCGGGATTCCCCTGTACAATTCCCGATTAAGCATAAGAATTTATGGCAGCGTTCCGAAATTGGAGAAATATTACTCTCACAAGAGTCTGTCTCATTCAAAGGCTACAAGTGGGAAAAAGACAGACAAGCCGCTGTAGAAAACAAAATGTCGCTAGATCTAGCGATAAAGTCGCTAAATTGGCAACACTGCATGTGATTTATTGCCTGATAAATATCGATATATCGTCATTATGACTGGACGTTGTGACAACGAAATCAAACAGCCAATTAAAGGTTTTGTTTTGTCTATAAAATTATTAAATAAATATAACATTTTATAATATATCGAAATTAATACGAATTCGATACTCTCAAATAAATATCGAATATCGATATATCGCGATTAAAAATATCGATGTTTTTGTGAGAACATATCAATATTTTTACCCAAGCCTATTGACGGCCATTTTGTGGTATTATGTCTGCGATTGACATTTGACATGTCCGTCTTTGTCTAGTCAGCTAGTCTGTGATTCTTAGGCATGGGTAATATCACTTTTACCCTATATCAAATCGTACCTATGTATTGGATATGAAAATCCGATATTGTATCTATATATTTCAATATCTATATATTTGTTGATATCTTCGTTCTGAATAAAAGTCAGTACTCAGTATCACATGGTGATACGCGATTTATGAACGAATTTCCATTTATAGATTTATAGATATATTGTATTATTTATGTAATATAAGTATTCTTAATATATCAATAGGATTTATCCTGCGAGATAATGAAATAGAATATTAAATTGAATCGCGTCGTGTTTATGCCATCTAGCGTATATTGTACGTACCACCTTGAGAGTTAATCAATTTTTGTTCAATAAAACCACTTTACGTATAGAATCTAGTAGATGGCGCTATTACAAAGTATTTTTTACTCCTTTACTATAAAGAATATATTATTTTAATTTATTACACTTAAATTTAGGCTCTAAATGTTTAAAAATAAGGATTGCAACATTTATTTGCTATAAAATTAAACTTTATATATAACTAAATTAAACTTGTGGTTATGGTTAGTGGTTATATCCCTACGCCAAAGTAAATTATCCCATATCTAGAAAGCGGGTATAGTTTTTCAGAATCGGCGAAATAAACTTTCCTTCATAATTTTCTCAGTTTTAATTTACATACCATTAAATACACAATAAGATCTAAAATCGTTTATTTTGAAAACAGTTCAACACAACAAAATAATAATAAAATTATATATACTACTTAGACTGGATATTTAAAATGATGTGTTCTGTAATAAATCGTATGGTAATACTAATAAGGATTAATATTAATAATATTAGGCGTAAGCGTATCACCTTTTCGTTGTAAAGTAGTCGAAATATTTGTTTTAGCTATATATTCTATCGCGCTCAAGGTTTGTTCGGTATCCGAATCAATGTATATATTTAGATATTTTACGTTTCGTTTTTGAGTAGATATTAGATATTCTGCGATGACTCATATCAACACGGTATCGTAAAATCGTAATATCTAATACATAGTTAGTTTGTCGTCCGATATATAGATATTGGATATTGTACTGATATATAGATATTGTATCTATATACGATTTGTATCGCCCACTCCTAGTGATTCTGTTTCTCTAGTGGTCACGCGAATGCTGTGCTGTGTTTTCCATGTTTTTTCGACGACTTGTGCTCTGTTCTTGGACTTTTTTGATTGCGCTTACGTTTGACCTTGGCTTCGGTTGGCATATGATTGCTTGGCAGAACACGAGTAAACCCATGAAAAAGTTAATGACTCGTACCCAGACAATCCATTTGTGGCTGATGAGTGGACTCATTCACAACGAATTGAGTCGCAGTGGAGAGTTTTTTAAGATGGTTTTCAATTCACAAAATTTTGCAGACCTGATATTAGAGTATTTTTGGAGGCGAAATGTTGAAAAATATCCAAGGATCCATTTAAAGAAATTATACGAGCAATAAAGCATGTATATACAATAAATTAAATAATTAAAACAAAATAATACATTGTTTCTTTTACCATCATAGTAGAGTTTAGGGCAACCTGACTATATAGATAAGATAGGTCGAATCTGTACTAAAACCGAATCAGCACGCCCCGACTTCACGTAGTCGTCTTTTTTTTTTGTTTTACATTGGGAAATGCCTACACATACCCGCGTGGGTAAGGACGGGTTATGTCGGACTCGCACCGCCTAAAACACTGGTTTTACACCTTCGTCGCATATTGGCAGGGCCACGGGAACGCTTTCGCACACATCCGCAGACCCACCAGCGCTGGCCGACCCATGGCGGCCCCTCGGGGGAAGACTACTCCTCCCCCATCTCAGGTAAGTCGCACCAGAACACATGGCGCGGCCTCCAACTTCACCTGTGCGCAAAATCTGATAAACTGAAAAAAAATCTATACTAAAAGCGAATCAGCACGCCCCGACTTCACGTAGTCTTGTCTGCCCTACTCCTATATTATACAGTGTTTTTATAAAGCCGTAGTCCTTAGCTGCTACGACTGTCTTCGATCAATAATAGTACTATTATTGATCGAAGAGTAATACTGACAGATTTATTGAACGAGTCTAGTCAAAACAAACAGAATAGAAATTCATATAGTACAAACGTTTTCTAGGAAATTTCACCGATAGAGTTTTTTTCGTATATCGAAAACTATATCAATATTTTTTAAATATCGATACTTTTTGGCACTTTCTGCATGCTAGGTAAAGATACAAGCATCAAAATGTTAGCCTGACGTATTTTCCGTATTAGTACGTACTACTATTAGGTCTGTACCTACACTCGACGCCTCGTGAAACAGAACGGTCAGCTCTGCAAAGAACTCATATATTAGCATGACGCATGATGTTGTTCTGTATGGAGCTGTTTTACGAGTTTATTACTACGCGCAGCAGAAATACAGATCCGTCCGACGCGAGCGCTGAGGTCATAGACTACTAAGAGCACAGAACACAATTACTCTCTACCGAGATACGGCTGAGGTGTAATTGTAAATGGAAGCCTCGCACCAAAGAATATGTATAAGTAACTGTCCCGTCTAGCACTCGCACTCAGTCATGCCGCTTTCACACGAGGGCAGAACAGTAGGACAGAACAGTTTGGAAGGACAGTGGCGTTCAAATATAAGACCAAATACTAGGACAGTCCGCGAGTGATAACGATGGAGCGTCGACAACGGCAACGGCAACATTTACGCCACTCACTTAAAATTGCAGTACAAATAGCTCTGGATGAGCTAATTAAAATTGTAAAGTGTGAAATAAATAGGAAAGAAAAACTTTGGATCAGACCCTGGGTAGCAAGAGGACCAGAGCTTGGTTGTTCAGTTTAAGTTTTAGAAGGAATAAGGATTGAAGATCCCAAAGAGTTTAGATTGTCCTGCTCTTTGCACTTTACTGCCCTCGCGTACACACGAGTCCAGCCATAAGACAGACGAGTGGGAAAGGTGGTGGGGGAGCAAACTGCCCCAAAAAATAGACCGGCGAGCTATTAACTGTTCTGCTTGGTTACTGTCAAGACAGTACTGTTCTGTATCGGCGTGTGCGTTCAAAAAGTAGCAGTACTGCGCTGTATACTGCTCTGCCTCACTGTTCTGCCCTCGTGTGAAAGCGGCATTACGGCGTATTTATACCTTCGCCATCCGCGTGAAATATGGACAAAGAGTATAGTAACTGTCCTATACAGGGAAATGTGGAGTCGAGCGCGCCAATCTTAAGTTAGATAATAGTAATTATATTGTAAATACTTTAATGTAGACATTTTGATTGGTCAAAAACTTGTTAATTTTTTGTATATAAGGAGTCACATTCTTACAATAAATCATTCTTCAGATTCTACTGAATTCCACTAATTCTACACCTACGAATTACAAGTTTTCCATTTTAAACCACCCAACCTATAAAGTGGTAACTCATAACTTGTAAATCTTTACCTTGAAATCGCCGTTTTCTATGAAATAAGTTAACGTAATTTTTTTTTCAATTTTTTTTATTTCAATTAATCAAAGTAATCACCCATGCAATATTTGCAATATGCATCTTTGCCAATGCAGTGGCAGTTTATTGATGCCCTTCTTGAAGAAATCAGCTGGACGGGAGGCAACTAATTCTTCAAAGGCATTTTGTACTGCCTCTCGGGTATTGAATTTTTTTCCCGCCAAAAAGATCAAAATTCTGAAAAAAGTAGAAGTCTGTAGGCGCAAGATCTGGTGAGTACGGCTGATGACGGAGAACTTCCAAACCCAGCTCTTGTAACTTGGAGACCGTCTGTTGTGCAGTATGAGGTCGCGCGTTGTCGTGCAGGAGCAGCGGGGACGAGCGATTGACCAAAGCTCAGTGCCGGATTAACCACATAGCAAGAGTAGCAATTGCTACGGACCCCGCGCAAAAGGGGGCCCCGCGTATTACTTACTAAGAGATGGTATGTTTAATTTTTCTTGCTGTCACAAAAACGTAAAACGTTACACCTTTTTGGACTAAGTGAATCCACGTCAGACAATCGGTAACCGATTATTTCGTTGGCGAAAATAAAACACAAATAAAAGAATTTCATACGGTAAACGCACAAATTTCATCGCCCACCATGCCGAATGGTTCGGTTCTCGCTCGTACTACCGATCCGACCGGGAAGATCTGTTTACGCCTTGGCATATGAAATATAAAAAAAAAAAATAGTGTATCAACACAGGGCTATGCAGCGGCGGTACAGCACCCATCAAACCCATCAAACCTTGATAGTGGGAAGACAAAGCCGAAAGTAAAATCTGGCCCTCAGCAGAAAAATAAGGGAGCTTCGGGCAAACCTAATCCACCCGCTAAAGTAAACGCACCCATCTCTTCTTTAGCGCCAGTTTCAACTTTAGTCTCTGATCCCGACACTTCAATAGTGAGTGTGAGCCATGAGGCAAATCTTGCGCCCCGGGATGGAGTGGAGCAAAAAGACCCGGAAGAGTGGATACAAGTGAGACGTAAATCTGGACGCGCATCGTTGCCCGGCGTGCTTCGCGGAACTGCAGCGCCGGGAGTGACGAAACTGCGTGCATCTGAGAGGTGGAGGTACTTGCATCTCTACTATGTTCAAGAGTGGAGGAGGTGCGTGCTCATCTCCACTCCATTATTAGTGGAAACAATGATTGCACAGTGGAAGAACTAAAACCAAGGGGGCGTTACTCATCGTTCAAGCTGGGAGTCCCGTCGAGGATTGCCGACAGTGTTATGTCACCAAATAACTGGGCGGAAGACATCTGTATAAAACCGTGGCGTCAGAACTTTCGTGCGAAGGAAAAAAGTGCGTAACCTATATTTTTGTTATCAAAACGTTAGAGGTCTACGTACAAAATCGGATACTTTTAGGAATAATGTGACTCAATGCAATTTTGATGTTATAGCCTTGACTGAAACCTTTTTGAACAGTTCCGTATCTGACGGCGAATTATTTACTTCGGAGTATTTAGTAGTGCGTAAAGACCGTGCAGGCGACGTCGGGTGGGGAGGAGTGCTCCTTGCTGTACAAAACTGCTATACAGTGCAACAAGTAACTAATGTAGATGCTTATACGCCTGATATGGAACTGCTTTTCGCCATTATTGATGGAAAAGTGTTGAAAAGTTTTATGTTGTGTCGTTTATTTGCCTCCTAAATGTAGTGATAATCTATATCTCAACGTCTTGACGTGCATTGAAAATGCTATTATTTTATATTCCTCTCTGAATGTCTTAATAATTGGAGATTTTAATTTGAACTCTTGTAGCGTTAATGTTAAGGATAATTTTAATTACTTTTGTGTCTATAGTGGGCTTCAGCAACATAACATTGTGTATAACAAATGTGATGGCATGTTGGATCTCGTGTTGAGCAATTTTAACCCGGAGCAGGTCTTAGTGTGCGAGGGTTCAGAACCCTTAGTACCAATTGATAAGTACCACCCCCCGCTGGAGGTGACGCTCAGGTTTCAGTGCGACGCGCTGGCCCAGTCGCCGTCCTCTCCACCGTCGGCTCAGCGCCCGGGAGCTGCTCCAAACTGGAATTGGCGTAAAGCAGACTTTCTGGGCCTATACACGGCATTAAAAAGTATAGATTGGTCGGATATGTTTGTAATTGCAGACGTTGACGACGCAGTTGCGTTATTCTATCACCGTCTTTATAATTGTATCAGTCAATATGTTCCAATTAAATCCCGTAACATGCCGAATAATAAGTACGTATATCCAAAATGGTTTAATGCTGATATTATAAGTAATATACGTAAAAAATATTATCATTTGAAACGGTATAAGGCTGAAGGTAAAGAGTTCAACAAGGAATTATTTAAATACTATAGGTGGCATGTTAAAAACTTGATTAACAATGCACATAAGCAGCACTTACATCTGACAGAACAAAATATAATTAACGATCCAGCCAAATTCTGGGAGTATGTTAAAGATAGGAAGAATCACAGGCAGCGTACGAACGTTTATTCGTCCGGTGGTGTCGAAGTTGTTGGGCAATCCGCAGCTGACGCTTTTGCAGATTATTTTAGTTCGGTGTATCAAGACGAGGTACCTGTACTGGACCATGTTGATGCGGTACGTGCCGCAGATAGTCAATATGACTCTACCTGTATTACCATAAATACTGTTGACGATACCAAGCTGAAGGAAGCAGTAAGGCGGCTTAAACCGAGATCTTCGGATGGCCCTGATGGTATCCCTGTTTTTTTAGCAAAGGACTGCATATCCGCTTTTGAGAGTCCGCTTCTGTACCTCTTTAACTTGTCACTGACTCACTCTAAGTATCCAGAAATTTGGAAAGTTTCTAGGGTCACTCCAGTTCCTAAGAGTGCTGGTGAAAATGACGTTTCGTCTTTTAGGCCGATTGCAGTCTTATCAGTCTTTGCAAAATTATTTGAAATTGTCTTATGCCAGCAAATTAATAAGCAAACTCAGAATTTATTGAACGATAGTCAACACGGTTTTCGAACTGCCCGTTCTACCACTACCAAACTTGTGGCTAATCTTGACTATACATTTGCTGAGTTGGATGCTGGTAGGCAGGTGGATGCTGCGTACTTCGATTTAAAAAAAGCATTTGACCTGGTCGAGAATGATATATTGTTGCGTAAATTGGCGTTGATAGGCTTTGCCCCGAAACTTGTCGAGTTTTTTTCAAATTACCTGCGTGATCGGCGTCAGTTTGTTAAAGTGGGTGCATTTGAGTCAGTGACTATTATACAAGATCTGGGGTGAGTCAGGAAGTACGTTGGGGCCATTGCTTTTATTATTTTCATTAATGACTTACCGAATAGCGTGATTGCCTCCAAATGTCTGTTGTTCGCGGATGATCTCAAATTAAGCCTAGGTGTAGATGACCCGTCTGACTGCGAGGCATTACAAAAAGACATCGATGCGGTTATGGATTGGAGTATATTAAATCGTCTTCCATTTAATAAAAATAAATGTAAAATAATAACATTCACGCGTAAACGCTGTCCACTAAATGTAGATTATAATTTATCTGACACGCCCTTAGAAAGGGTAAGTGAAATTTGTGACTTAGGAATATTATTAGACGCTAAACTTGACTTTCATAACCATGTGACTACTGTTTGTAAAAAGGCCAGTAAAATGCTTGGCTTTGTTATTCGCACTCTTCACAGTTCGACGGATTAGGGTAGCTTTGGTACTTTACAACGCATATGTTCGTAGTAAGCTTGAATACGGTGCCATAGTATGGAATCTATGAGGAGAAATATATTTTGATGATAGAGAATACAGCGCAAATTGCGCGATGGCTATATAAGCAGAAATACGGTTATTATCCCATCTATATTCGTCCTTATTTGTTACTGGTATGGTGGGTTTGGACACTCTTAAACTTAGGCGGATTATGCAGTTGGTAACATACTACCTAGCAATCATCCATAATAAAATAGATAGCCCGACGATATTAAGTAGAGTGGGGTTATTGGCTCCGAAGCGGCTGGGCTGTGATGTGGAGGGGACGGTGGCACCGCGGCGGCTGCCGCGTCTTCTGTGGCGGCCGCCGGCACGCACCAGGTGCGGCGCTCACGCGCCCACTACTCGCGCTATACGGCTTATTGGAGATATGCTCGCACATGATTACGAGACTGACTTATTTGCTGATAGCTTTGGGCAACTATGTAATAAAGCCCTTCTATTTTTGACATCCAATTTTGACATATTGTAATATATTAATTTAATCATAGATAGTTAATTTGACAATGACATTTTGGTTAATCTATTTGCATGTAATCTATTTGACATGTAATCTATTTGGCATGTTTTTTTTAATTTTTTTTTATTTAATTTGATCTATTGGACATGTATTCTTTAATTTATTTGACCTTTTTGACATGTATCTTGTATTATTATTTATTATTTAAAACTGTAATTTGTAAATTAGCATGCTGGCGTTTTGGGCATACTGTAAGCCAGCATGTACACTGTTTAATTAAATTAAATTAAATTAAATTAAATATGATCTGACACAACTGGTCACTTCGCCCACGAACCTTCTCTGTTGAACCTTCTGCTGACCTCTCATCCGGACGACTATCAGGTCTCCGTCGATGCCCCTCTTGGCACTTCGGATCACTGCCTGATCCGAAGTAGATATGAGCGCCGATGGTCAATCTGTTGGGGGTGGCGCGCCGACTTTTAGAAGTCGGCGGCGTGACCTTCATATAACTACCTTAATTTAAGAGAATAAATAAAACAAAAATTTACGTATAATTAAGATTTATTATAATTTTGACGTGACAAATTGAATTGACAAGATAAATTATAAAAAAGAAAACAAAATTAAAAGTCTGATATTCAGTAACATAGCTGTAAATCAATAGGAAATTAGGAACATAAAACCCGCTTTAATTACGTTATTAATTTAAAAAAATCAACAACAACAATCAACAGTATCTTTTCATCTCCAACTCAAGGTACTATCATGTAAATATTACAACATATAAATATTATTCATATTAAAAACTATTATAATTATAATTCAAATCGTAAACATTATTTAAAACTATAACGAAAACATTAGAACATAGGTTCAGTCAGTTAAAAGATGAAATACCAATTAAATTCAAATGTCGGTATCTCTTTTGCAATGGCTATAGTTGTCATGAATAAATATTATTCGGTTTACCCTTAGGGGATTGAATCGAGACCGTTTTGCGGTTATTACCTGCCCTGCAACAGAGAAAACTCTTTCGCTTGGGGTACTTGTCGCCGGTATAAACAATATTGCTCGAGCCAAAGTTGACAGCCATGGAGAGGAAATCTTTCTGTCTTTCTAGAACATCAATACATCACCGTCGTAGGCCTGAAAATCTTTGACACTAGCTGTGTTAAAATACTTCCAGCATTCATTTTCAACCACGCTGTCTATATCACTGGATTTACTGCTGTGCTTCTCAACCAAATATATCCAAAAATTTGACGGCGTAGGCGCGGAACTCGGTCTGGTCTCGGTCGGTTGCTGGGTCAACAACATCCTCCTCTTTCAAAATATTCTTTAAAAAAATTGACAAAAATGCTACCTTATTGGTGTCTTGACTTTCCATGTAAATGTCGATTTCCTTAATTGATTGAAACCTACAATCCAATAAAGCAGACGCCACAATAGTGTCTGTAACAGGAAAGCGATGGTCCAAATGTTGCAACATGTTATTTTTTAGTCTAGTGACTATGACAGGTTCATCGTCGTTATATTCTTCTAGCAACCTTCTAATTTCTGATTTTAAAACCAATGCTAAATTAATAGTGATTCGTGATTCATAACTTAAACATTCCACTGTCGTCTTGAATTTATCAAAGAACGATGTCAAGCTAGTAATTAAATTGTACTCGTTCTCATCTAGTAAAAGAGCACTGCGACCTATATCAATCAACATGTCTCTTATGGGTCGGCGATTTGCATGCTGTGCCATCTCGTTGGTGTACTCGTCTTTATAGTTGGAGGGGCGCTGGTTCCAGATCTTGTCGAAACCTCATCTAGGTCAAAATCATTCGATGAAGCTTTATCATCCGAGTGGTTTATATTTACACCAATATCTTCAAAAGATGAGAGCAGATCACGTTGTTCTTTGCTGGCAGCGGCTTCTAGTTGTGGAGCTCTATACCTCAAGTGCTTGACTATTTTCTTACATTTATTAATAAGGCAAAGAACCGCATCAGTGTTCTGAATACCATCTACGGTTACCAGATTAGCTTTGCCTGGGCAAAGCATGGCCCAGGCAAAGATGATTTTTCATATTCAATAAATCAGCAGCTCTTTTCATATTACTGCCAGAGTCGGTCACAAGGACAATATCTTTCTGTGGAATCTGAAATGTCCGAAAATACTTGTTGGGTAGCTAGCGTGAATTTCAAGTTTCATCTCATGAGAAATAAAATGGAAAGTGCAGGTTATATAATTGCGATGTCTAAATTGGTCTGTCCACAAATCTGTTGTTAATGCACCAAATCTTATATTTTGTTTTTTAATAATACTATGTACATATGTTAAGATACTGTTATATACATCTTCTAGTACCTCTCGAGCAATATTATGCCGTGAAGGTAGATCGTCATCAGCCACAATTATATTATATTTAAAAATCAATCATGGCTTCATCATTTATGCTGTCGAACGGCAATAGTGATCTGGCGAACCATAGTGCTAGATCGCGCGCTAGCATCTACTTGTCTTTTTTTCCACCAGTTTCACCACTTTTTGTGACTGGTTTTGATTTTCTCTGTACGGACAAAAAATCCTTAATGGGGGCTACTTTTTTTCTATTTTGAGTATCTTCTAAGTTATGATCGTCCTTTAAATGACGTAAATTGCTGGTGGCTATATTTTTACTGTAGGCTTTGACGAGTGCTCTGAAACAAAATTAAAGAAATTTTATTTGTCAAGCTTCCTACAATACTTTAGATAAAATGAAAAACAAAATCCCAATAAAAACGTAATATACCAACCTCACGGAAATAAAGAGCAACATAATATATTAAGTACATAGCATAGGCAATTAAAAATATTTCAACTACTAACATTTTATAGTTAAAAGAAACAAACAAATGTACCTATATTAGCAATGTTAAATAGAAATAAGACCCTATTAAAACATACAACATACCTTCTTACTTATTAAATTACTAGCCTCGTAAAAAAAGCTATCAACAGATAAGTAGGTATTTAATTATTTTAAAATAAACGAAGGTACATTAACTTACTTGGAAAAATGCACATAGCCATCTTTTTCTTTCGCTTGTTTCAAACAAGCGTCGCAAAACACTTGGTCGCCCAACACTGTTCGTTTTCTTCCCTCAATATTAATAACTAACTGACCAAAATAAGTTCAACAAAAACTGTGTTTGTTTGCTGATAAATTGGACAACACAGAAATTGTAATGTCAGAGAGTTTCGTTTTATAAACGTCTACGTCTAGTGCCGCCATTTTGTCAGCATTTAGGCAGACGTGCGTTCGGTTTGGTCAGCGTGTTAGGTTAAACTGAATTTGTGTCCTGTGAACTGAATGCCGCCGCTCGGGATCGGCGCGCCGGTGAGGGTCGGCGGCGGTGGCGCGGTGGGAATTACGGCGTCGGCGGCGCGTAATACCCACTTGCTCATTGCATGCATGAGGCTGTCGCCATGTGTGGCACTATAAGCCAGCGGATTGGGATTGGATGCGGGCTTTATTGCATCCTACCCATGGTGACGGATTGGCTTTATGCTGGATGATCCCAAAAAAATTGTTGCTGAGTCTGTCGCCAATATAGTGCTTCCGGGGATGGAACTTTTCATCCCGTCATCTGTAGTGCCTACCGGTGGCAGATATCGTCAGTGTTACAAGGCCTGGGCTGACACATCGGTGTCCCGGAATGCAAACACTAGCGCACTCAAAAAGAAGTACAACTAGGCAGAGTTCTTAAAACGAGTCTTTCAAAAGAGTTATCGCTATATTAAGTTTTAGCACATTGTAGTAGTTTGCCTTCCTTCTGGCACTCGTACGTTCTGATCCCTCGCCAAGGCTGTTCAAGGAAATTTCTGTAAGTTATCATTACCATCTATGCGCAGGGAGGATGACTCGTTGGCCCGCGCCGCAAAGGAGAAAGCCGATCTTTTAGGTTCTTTTTTGCGTTCAACTCGATTCTCGAAGACGGGGAGAACATACCGCCGACCATCCCGCGGTGTGAGTGCTCCATGCCGGATGTGCTGTTTACACAGCGCTCGGTGCGCAAAGCACTCCTGTCCCTGTACGTCAACAAGTCGAGTGGGCCTGATGGAATCCCCCATTTATGCTAAAGACGTGTGCTCCTGAGTTGGCGCCGGTTCTTACGCGTCTTTTCTGACTCTTACTCTTTAGGCTTCGTTCCCGGCTCATGGAAGACATCATTAGTGCACCCGATCCCTAAAAAAGGTGACCGCCCGGACCCGTCCAATTACAGGCCTATCGCTATTACTTCCTCGTTCTCCAAAATAATGGAATCTATTATTAAATGCCAGCTTATGTGGTACCTTGAAGAGCATCAGCTGATTAGTGACCGTCAATATGGTTTCCGTCGAGGTCGCTCAGCTGGTATTCTTCTTGTCTACCTGACCTGACTCACCGATGAGCGGATGCAGTCGAGACCATGCGGGTGGCCCTGGCGGTTAGTTTGGACATAGCGAAGGGCTTCGTTTGGGTTAGGCACAAAAGCGCTTCTTTCGAAGCTTCCCTTTTATGGGCTTCCCGAGAAATTATGCAATTGAGTCACCAGTTTTCCTACAGATCAGAGTATTAAGGTCGTAGTCGACAGTGCATGCTCCGACTCCAAGCATGTGAATGCTGGTGCTCCTCAAGTCTGCATGCTATTACCTACACTGTTCCTTCTGTGATATGTTGCATACAATATCAATGATATGTTGCATACTAGTAACACAGACGACAGCACTGGCGATGCTTTATACACCGGCCGTGCTCGTATTTCTCGGGAACACGTCGTCGAGTGCCGGAACAAACTTGTGTCAGAAGTTTGTTGAACAAAGTCTCGAATTGGGGGCGACTAAATCTAGTCCAGTTTAACCAACAAAGACAGGTTTGCGCGTTTACCGCAAAAAAACCATTTTTTCAACCGTATACCGTATTGTCGTATCTTCTCGATTTCAGGGCACTCCCCTCGTTGCCTCAGCCACCGGTATTTTATGCCGGACCACCGCTTGCAGCTTTACAAAGCGTAGGTTCGGCCTCATATGGAATACTGTTCTCATGTCTGGGTGTGAGGAGGTGCCCCGGCCTCAGTATCAGTTCCTTCCACTTGACCGTATTCAACGGAAAGCGGCCCCGACTCCGGTCGGCTTGATCTACTGGCCTTGCGAAGAGACGTTGCATTTCTATGCATCTTTTACCGCATATACCACGGGGTGTGCTCATAGGAATTGTTCGGATTAATTCCAGCTGCTGAATTTCACCATCGTACACTGCGACAGAACTCGAAATTCCATCCTCATCATCTCGATGGCTGGCAGCCACTACAGTGCGATATGTCCAAATAATGCGATGCACATTTTCAGATTTTGAAGCAAAACCCAAAGATCTGACGGACTGTCATGAATATCAGCAACAGACTTCAAGACGACGTTCCACGACGACCATTTTAGCGGTTCTAGTACACTTGACGAATTTGTTGAAAAATAAACACCTGGTGAACAGTTTGAAATTGAGGTGTTTGTAATGACAACAAACACCTCAATTTCAAACTGTTCACCATAGTAAGTTATCAATAATGCTATTGATAACTTACTATCTGGTTTAGATAAATGCATGAAAGCATACCAAACTCTAACTAGTGTTTTTTGAATATTTCGACACTTAAAATCTATTACAGCAGAAGAGATTTTGAAAGAAACTCCAATTGTGGTTAGTGCTTATGCAAATGGTTTGGAACAGCATAGACGGCGAATTAGTGCAGTTTGCCGAGCGTTTGGCTGGTGCGATTGACAATACGAAAAACGAATCTCTGGAAATTTCAATATTATAAATTCCTAATGGATAATTGATTAGAATTATGTTTCCCCAATTTAGAAACTGCTTTGCGCATTTATTGTCTCTCATGATCAATAACTGCAGTGGTGAACGTTCATTTTCGACATTAAGCCGTTTAAAAAATAAATTAAGGAACACTTTTGAGTCAAGAACGGAATAATTATCTCTCTGATGAATATAGAATATGATTTGCTTAGAGAAATTGATAGAGATAGTATTATTTCTAAATTTACCCACATGAAATCTAGAAAAGTTACTTTGTAAAAGTTTGAAAAGTAATAAAAGAGACAGATAAATAAATATAAATACGTACCTACATAATTTAAAGTCCATCATTGATAAAATATAACATTACCTATTTCTAAAATATAATATATTTTGTAATAAATATAAACTTTAAAATATGCACTGAAAAGATTTACAATTATTTGTGTAGTATCGTCCAACAGGGCCTATAGTAATCTGGTTTACTATTAAACACCAACAAAATTGTAACTTATAGATGGCAAATAAATGTATTAAGTATTGAAATGTATTTAACCAATTTAGACATAAGAACCCATCGCAGATCAAGGGCCCCTCGATAGAATTTGCTACGGGCCCCGCGCTTGCTTAATCCAGCACTGAAAAAGCTGGTTAGAGGCGTGCGAGCTTTTCCATCATTGTGTTCAGTTCTTCACAGTTCACATCTGCAGTAATACTCGTCCCGTTTCATAAGAAGCTGTGATGAATCACACCGGCGCTAGACCACCAAACAGTGACCATCACTTTTCTAGAGGTAAGTTTTCGTTTATGGCATTGTTTAGGTGTTGAACAAAAAAAAAACAACTTGCTGAGCGCTTGCAATTGTCAAACAGAATTCATTTTTCGTCGCAGGTAACAATGTGGTTCAAAATTCCTTCGTTTGTGTGCCTGTTGAGCAGTGCAAGGCACGTTTCGACGCGTACTTCGCGTTTGCGATCATTTAATACAAGCTCACAACGTGAGGGAGTGCTCTACTCTCGATATACCTACCTTACCTCAATTTCGCTACATAAAATCGGTCTTATACTTTTAGCTAATAGACATCAATTTCATATTATTATTAACGTTACAATAACTACAGTCATTGAATTATAAGATTAGTTTATTTTCTAATTGATTCACTTTAGATTACATAACAAAAAATGTAATTGAAAAAATATATGGACTGCCGTCCGTTGGTCTGTGCGTCGGTGGGTCTTTTCGCTTAATAGAAATGTAAGCAATAGATTGAGAAATATAGTATTAAATAAGATTCCATATATTCCAAGGAGGATACCTATTGATTTTTGTTATTAAATTCAACACCGTTTAAAAGTTATTTATTTTTTCATCACAGGAGAACGGCAGATTTTGTACCGCATACTTTTTTTGTTGTTTTGTTATAGAATTTGTACCACATATTAAGGCAACTAAGCCATTTATTTTTATGTTAGTTTTCTATTTTTAAAACTCCGGATTAGTTAATAATATCAATAAAAAGATTTTAATAAATAAACGTAATATAAGCGTAAACTAAACGCATTTATGTTTTTAGAAGTTGCCATATGTAAAATAACACAAATATCTAAATGATAATTATTTATTTAGAAATAGAAATAACAATATATATAATTAAACACTTATATATTATACCTAAGAATGCATAATTGTTGCATAAAATCATAATGGTTTACGATTTAATGATAGGAATGATGTTCGTCATCAATATTTTTTTGTTCATATTGCAATTATTTATTGACAGGTAAAGATTATCTGTCTTTCAGTTCAGTTCAGTTTTCATTTTTTTGCTGTTGTTTTGGATTATGGTTTGTGACTGCATCCTCATCTCAATCTACCTACTTAATGGTAAGTAAAACACTACATAGATAGCGACAAACAATCAAGAACATTTACTTTATCACCAAAACAATGTTTATGTGCATATATATAACAATCTACATTGGTATACTAGTACATAACCTTAAAAAATAAAACTGGTTATAACTTGTACGTACCAACTTTTAAAAATCTAAGAATTTAAATAGGGCTTGTCTGTCCTACTAACTGCCAATTAAAACAAAAAATATCCCAAAACACGAAATTTTTTAGTTGTACGAAATTCCCATACAAAACTGCCATTCTCCTTTTTATTTAATTTTGATGAAAAAAATAAAAACGCTCATGAGGCGCGCATTTTTGGATTTTCCAAATTCAATTTTTTACCTTGACAATTTGACGCAAATGGAACAATATTGCTTTGATGCTAACGTCGAAAGCTGCTTCTAATTCAGCCGTAGATTGAGTGTCATCAGATTTCATAATCGCCTTTAATTCGTCATTGTTGACCAAAGTTTTCGGACAACCACGGGGTTTATTTTTCAGGTCGGAATGGAAGCGGGCAAACCGATAACAGGTGGTGCTTTCGTTTGTAGTATTCGCTTTCGCTCTTGCTACATATTTATTTATCTATGCTTTCGCTCAATACGCTCCGTAAACGTCGTTGATGTTGCGTGCCGCTTGTGCCGCGTTGCTGCCACGACGGTACTCATATTCCATAATTAGTCGTATTTTTAACGTGTCCATGATGACGAAAAAGATTCAAAACATAACGCTAATCAATAAACAAATGATTAATTATGAAAAAAGAATTCCATGTTTTTAAAATAAAATTAATTTAAAATTAGAATTCTTAGCTAATCTTTGATTTTGATTTGAAATTGTCACTACTGCAGTACGGCAATTTCATAGGGGTTGTCTAAAAGACGTATACTTTGCAAGAGCATCGAGGTTGTAAAGAAAGATAACAAAACTTAAATTTTAGTACTCCTAGATGGCAGTTATATATAATAAAAAATAACCAAAACGTCCCTGAGAATGCTATTCTATTTTATTTTTGAACAAGGAAATCTATCGTTTTTGTTCTTTGGTAATGGACTCGTACGATTGCTTATTTGTTTTAAAAATTCTTCACAATATCGCTCATCAAATAGAACAATGACGTAACTACAAAAAAGGTAAAATTTACATTTTGATGTCACAAGTTCCCATTGCTGAAGTTCTCTTTATAGAAAAAACGACAGAATTGGTCTTACAGTAGTTTTCGTTAGAGGGCATGAATGTCGTTTGGGAGTTGGCTCAGTTTTTGCATAGCTACGGAGAAATATCGGCGGATTTGACAGTAGGGATGCAACATCGTTCTGGAAAACATCGATATTTTAAATCATCGATGTTTGCATGAAAAACATCGATGTGCAAAAATATCGTTCATATGGGCGATATATCGATGTTTTTGCCGATGTTTTACTTTTTTAATAGGATGCTTCATTAACACTAGCATTAACACATTTTGTTACACAAACGTTATTTATTTTGAATAATATAACAATCCTGAGACAGAGTTAAAGAAAACAAACTTAGCCATGATGTTATGACAGCTGCTTCAGCAGCAGAATTATCTTTGTCGTTTATCATGTAATAAAATGTAGATAACATTTTATTACATTACATTGTTTATTTAGAATTTAATAGTCTTGACACAGAGTTAAGGAAAAGAAGCTTAGATAATCTAGACCCTAACAGTCTATTTCTTTGTTGAGTAATGGTTGCTCCAGCTTCCGAGAACAACCGCTCACTTGGGACAGACGTGGCAACAATTGGAAGGTATATCATTGCGACTTTTGTAAGTTTTGGAAAAAGAGATTTCATATCTTCCCAAATTTCAATGGCATCTCTCTTTATTGGTGTTACAGGAGATGAAAGGTACATCTGGACCTCGGTTTCGCTGATGGAGCCTGATAGTGGCATAGCTGTAGCAGATGATTTATTTTTCATGTTTTTATGTGTCAGCTGCTTATGGTATTTCCAAATGTCAAATTCAGAATCATCTTTATCAGATTCATCAGAGGTGTCACTTCTTGTTGCAGTTGCAGCTCCAGGCGAGCTGTTATATTCCCGTACAAATTTATTTAAGTAATTAAATACTTTACTTTTGGCCACTGGATCTTTAAAATGCATGAACTTGAATCTGGGGTCAAGAGTAGTTGAGATAGCTAGGATTGAGGAATGCTCTAGGGTATCAAATCTTCTAGCTAGTTGTTTCTTTAATTCCTCTTTAAATTGAAGTATTATTTCATTTTTTGGTTTTATGTTCTCTAGTACTTCACGGACACAGCTAACTAGCGGAATCAATTTGCTTACCGTTACGTAACTATCTCCAGAAAACTCTTTTGTCAATTTCTCAAACGGGCATAGCAATTCAGTTCACTGCTTGAGACCATTGGTGGAGCTTCAGGTCGAGTCAAAAGTACTGATCCTACAATGGACACCAATTCCATGAACCGTTGAAGCATATATAAACAAGAGTTCCATCTTGTGCGAACATCGAGTTTCATTTTTTTAATTGACCTTCTTTTAGTCTCATCTCTAACTGTCTCTTCCGAAATTCGTCACTTGCATTGACGCTCCTTTTTATAAACTTAACTATATCCCTAACTTTGGTTATTAACTCAGTACAATTGTTTGAATCATCAATGGATTTTGTTACGACTAAATTAATTGTATGAGCAAAACAGGGAATGATTTTTTTTTCTCCAAACATTTCCCGATTGGCCTTCATAACATTGTCTGTAATAACAGCTGAAACTTTTTCAATGGAAACATTCCACTCGGTGAAAATATCGGTAAGTTTCTGAATAATGTAAAGCGACGTATGGCTTTCGGTCAACTCAAAAACGCCTAAAGTTCCACTGAGAAGTCGAGACTTACACTTATCCAAAAAGTGAATAGTGACACCTATAAATGATTTGTTTTCCATTTTTTATGTACATCTTAAAAAGATGACTCAATGCCTCATATTTTTCATCTATTCTCGTTTTAATTGTCTCTCGACTCGGCACATTGTACAGTGGACACACTACTTTCATCAGTTGTCGAAAACCTTTACCGTCAACAGTCGAAAATAGTTTATTATCCATGATTATGAAATTCGTAATGGCCTCAGTTATTTTCTTTGATTTTGCACCATCTTTTGTAGTTATACTCTTAATGTTGTTTATAAAATCATCTACGTTTGGCTGAGCAGTTTTTTTAGAATCAATAACAATGTCTGACGATGTACTAGCAACAGTAGCAACTGACTTTTGAGATGAAGGTAATAGATGTATATTTTTAACACTGCTTGAACTGGTCGATGGTTGGTTAACGTCGACGTCGATGTTTGATTGTAATGAAAGGTCAACATTATAACTACTGGTACTTGCAGTTGCTTCATCTATGCACATGTAACTAGTAATGTTACCGACCTTTTTTTCTTGCTGGGTACATCAATATCTTCCAATTGCCGGGAATGTAATGTAATTGCGGCTTTGTGAGCCGGTGCGTTGTCTTGGTGAAACAGCACTCCAGCTCGCAGTTTGCCGCGTCTTTTTCCTTAATGGCCTCCCGTAATCTTCTTATTTGGTCTGCGTAGTAAGAGCCCGTAATAGTGGCTCCCTTTCCAAATATTCCACCATAATTATACCTTGAGCGTCCCAAAAAACAGATGCCATAACCTTTCCCGCCGAACTTGAAACTATGAATTTCTTTGGCGTCGGTGAGGAGGCTCGCTTCCAAGTCATCGATTGTTGTTTCGTTTCAGGATCAAAATGGTGGATCCAGGTCTCGTCCATAGTCACAAAACGGAACAAAAATTTTCTTGATCTGTTTGAACTTTTCGAGATTGACCTCGAAATGTCAACTCGATTTTTCTTTTGCTCGTCGGTTAACATTCTGGGTACCCAACGCGCAGAGACCTTTTTCATATGCAACTCGTTCGCAAGGATTCTTTGAACGCTGCCATATGAGATCCCTGTGACCTCAGCTATATGCCTGATGGTCACTCTTCGATCTGCCAACACAACATCTTCGACTTTTTTCACGTTGTCTTCAGTGAGGGACGTGGATGGGCGTCCTTCGCGATGTTCATCTTCAGTGGATGTTCTGCCCAGTTTAAACTCCTTGGCCCAGCGTGCAACTGTAGAATATGGAGGCGCAGAGTCCCCCAATGTTTCCACTAAGTTACTGTGTATGTCTTTTGAAGAATTTTTTTTCAAACAGAGGTACTTGATGACAGCTCTAATTTCGTTTTTCTCCATGTTGATGTTATCTCTTTGACAGTTCGTATTCAAATGAAAGTATCTCCCGGAAATCGCGATCTATTTATATGATTTTTTTAGGCTGACGTAGTGAGTATATAAGAAAGCAAAAAATATTTTTTTTGGATTTTTATGCGGACCTGAAGTAACCGATTATCATTACTTTTGGATCACCCCTCGTACATGCGCTCGAAAAACATAACACTCCTACTTGCGCAGTCGGGTAAAAAAAATATACTGTCGCTCTATTCGGTATAAGTCTGTTTGATGCTCGCTTAAGCGTTAATAAAAATAAGAATTACATGAACATGAATGTAAATTAAATTAATTATTGTCATCATTAAATTAGGCAAATAAAAAAATATCTACTGTAATTTCACAAGCTGCTTTACATATCAAGCTATGCGTTTTTGTTAATTTCTTTTAACTTGAAATGACTTTGCACGTGCCTACACAAACCTAATGAAAAAACAAACTAACATAACCTAACTAAATTATAAATTAATATAACGAGTACATTACTCACCCAATCAAGAAATCCAAAATGTGTATAGGTGTCGTTGGGTAGTCAAATAATCGAATCGTATTATATTGAATCAAATTCATTCAAACCAACCATACACTTAACGTGTCAACACAAAGCAATGCGATGCGATCGAACGTCACAGTGATTCCGAGAACCCGAACAAACTGAAGAACGATTTCGATGTTTGTGAATGTAGCAAACGATGTATCGACGATATATCGCTCTTCAAAACATCGATGTTTATGACCGATACCTCGATGTTTTACAAACCTCGATGTATCGTTTGCACCCCTATTTGACAGTCGTGCGGAGAGCCCCGTGAAGTGCAAACGTGTTGGGAGCTACAGCGACGTAAAAGTAAGTTATGACAATCAATTTTAACATTATTGGTGCCACACGTAAACAGAGAATCCAATAGACGGCGGGGTCAGTGTAACCGCTATTCTGGCTTTCATTCACGCATCACAGTGCTGCCGTTTTGGCAATGTTACCCACAAAATAGGGAGATTTTGTTTGAGAAGCGTACGTCAGTATTTCTAGGTCACTTTATTCACATGTTATTAAGATAGGATAATTAAATCAAATTAAATAGGTAATATTAATAACAAATATTAAAACATTTTTTTGTTAAGAAAATCATAATAATTACATTTATAGATATTGGTAATTCCAATTTAATTATAATTATCCTTGAAATAAAACTAATTTAGGTTTCATGATGTATTCTTATTTCAAAATATCTTAAAGCGACAGCTTTAATTAGAAGCATTCTGTGATTGTCAATATAAGAAAATCTTTATTAATGGGATCGATCGAGTTAAGTAGATTGCTATCCTTTTCATTCACAAGAGCTTTGGCCTTAAACTCTTCAAGAATTTATTCCAGGTTTGCCACTTTTATTTTTAGACGCCTTGTTTTCTGACGAAGAGCGTGCACCATTTCTCAACCTCTTCTCCGACAGATTTTGCTGCTGTTTCAATCTCTTGGTACCTTGGTGGGTTGGCGTACCCAGTGCCTGAAACAGAAAGTTAAAATGTTTTAATCCATTAAACATATTAGCGGCCGTTATTGATCGCAAACAAGAGATTTTCAATTGTGTTCATAATGTTACATGTCACCTATACCATATTCAGCAAAGCAAAATACAAAATGTAAACTAGGAAACCAATGGCTTTCAAAAACAACGACAAATAATGCTGTGCGTAATGTCAGCTAATCAGTCAGTGAGTAGTTCAGCTTCTTTTACATATACAAATTTAAAGGTAAAGATAACATACGCTACTGTTCAGCCTCTGGTTTTAGTGTTTAGTCCCTTAGCCCACTTGTATGACAGTTAGGTACCACCAGTTTTCGTAAGCGGCACAACACAATCTTTTAAAAACTTAAAACCTACCGCAAATGTGCTTGGTAGTTCCATAACTACATCATCAATCTAATGCCCATTTTATTTATATAACACTGTACGACACAAAAAATAATAAACATTGAAACACTCCGTGACAGTTGCAGTGTTTGCCACTAAATTAAATGCCAAACGGGTACGGGAATAAGGACAACAATATAGTAGCTATATCTCTTTCTTACAAGTGCTAATATGATATATGCGTCCTTTGTTTTGAAAATTAAACAAAACACATCACGCTGTCTATTGCATTCTCTGTCTACGGTGCCACAATAACGCATTTGACAATTATGTCGTTGTGTCAAAAACAAAGACATTTAAGTAGTGTATACCTATATATTTAAATCTCTTTGGTCAAAAAACTGCAATAGATCATCTTGTTATATATGACAAGTTCATAATAATATTTGTATACATAATGTAATTAATATTCATCGTCATCATCATTACAGCCCTTCATAAGTCCACTGCTAATCATAGGCCTCCCCCAAGGAATGCCACAAAGCACGGTCTCGAGCCACCTGCATCCATTGACTTCCTGTATGTCTTACCAGGTCATCACTCCATCGAGTGGGGGGACGCCCTACACTTCGCCTGCCGGTACGAGGCTGCCACTTCAGAACCTTTCTTCCCCATCGGTTGTGGGTACTTCGAGCTATATGGCCGGCCCATTGCTACTTCAACTTACTAATCCGTTGGGCTATGTCGGTTACTCTGGTTCTACTGCGGCTATCCTGCTATCCAGATCCATAGGTCATCACTGGCAACACGCACTGGTTGAACAATCTTGTTTTGAGGATTTGAGGTATGCCTGACGAGAATGTGTCGTAATCTCCTGAACGCTGCCCAGCCGAGTTGAATCCGTCGATTGACCTCTCGGTCGAAGTTGGACTTACCTAGTCGGACTATTTCTCCCAGGTAAACATACTCGTCAACAACTTAGTGCTCCCAACAACTACCGGCATAGGTGTGACTTTTGTTTTGTCCATGTTCATCTTAAGACCTATCCGTTGGGAGACACTATTGAGGTCATTGAGCATAGTGCTTAGGTCCTCCAGTGATTCCGCCATAAGAACTATATCATCGGCAAATCGAAACTGAGTGATGTACTCGCCATTGACGTTAATACCGTATCCTTTCCAGTCCAGTAGCTTGAAAACGTCTTCCAATGCAGCGGTGAAGAGTTTCGGGGATATAACGTCACAATTCTTTCCTCCCCCGTGGACTTGCCGTTTTTAAGGCGCTCGAGAGCCATTCTAATCTCGCTCGGACTGACTAGTTACTCACACTTGCGTGTGGCTCCAACGAGGACGTGTACAGCTGCCCATAGAATCTCTCAATCTCACTCAAAATCTCAGGTGTCCCGTAAACGATGCTGCTACATTCGGTCTTCAGCTTCGACAGTTGGCTGTTTCTGGCAGACAGATCTCTGGTAAAGACTTTGAAGACCTGGTTCCGCTCGATTGCTTCTTCAATACGAGCTGTATTAAAGTTGCGTAAGTCCCGCCGCATGCACTTGGAGATCTGTCTATTCAGTTGCCTGTATGCTGTCAAATCTGCTGAAGACTGCAGCTTCATTTACTGTCTAACAGCCATGAGATTAAGAGTGTGATCGGAGATTTTTTGTGTTCTTCTGCGACGGGTCTTGTAGAATTTAGCTCCGACCGCATGGACAGTTTCCACAAGCTTGTCATTCATATTGTCCACTTCATTGCAGTCTTCTAGGCACTGAAAATGATTTTGTAACTCGAGATGAAAGTTTTCGGGGCTTTGGATCAGAGCACGAGGGGGACGGAGCGTTGACTTCATTAGACGACACCTCTCCAACTTAACGCTTAGGTTCAGTGTGCCTCTCACCATTCGGTGATCGCTGCCAGTTGTCACATGAGCCATCACTGAACAGTTGTCGTCTGGTCGTCGTAATGAAGTCAATCTCATTTTTTGTCTACGCGGCAGGGCTCGACCAGGTTCACTTTCTGTGAGGCCGCTTCTTGAATAAAGAGTTCATCATAAAGCGTCCCTCTTTCTCCATAAATTCGGCCAGCTGCTGGCCTCTTAGGTTCGGTTGACCTATCCAGAATTTTCCTACTTTCAGGTCACCGTCCTTTCTTGTACCTAGTTTTGCGTTGAAGTCTGCCATTAACACCGTATAGTTGGTTTGGGAGGAGTGCATGGCTCTAGAGATATCACTCCACCTCCTGATCGGGACGTACCGAGGTTGGTGTAAAGATGTATGATCTTCAGCGAATACCATTTGGTGATTCTGAGTTTAAGGTATGAAACCCTCGTAGACACACTCCCAATCTTTACAACGTTCTTAACGAGAGACTTGTGGACGATAAATCCGACAGCTCCTTGGGACAGATGGTCGCCCTCCCGGTGATAGAACAAGTTGCCGGATTCGAGGATTACCGTGTCCTCCCCCTCTCTTCGGACCTCAGACAGTACGTAAATCACACTAATTATTATTATAGTAATAGATGAGTGATTTCGTCAACTTTATTCATAGTAATTAACTATATTGTTTCTTTTAAAGATTTACTGTATCGTTTTAATTAAGACCATGACCGGTGTTATTTTGTACTTAGGGTTTGTTATTTTTAAAGATTTAATTCTATTATTTGATGCTACTTTTATATGGGCAAATATAAACTATATCAAATATCTTGTTGTTTAAATTCATGTTTTTATTCTTATCTCCAAACCACGCCTATATGTCATAATTGTATTTTTTTCTTTTTTGTTTAAAAAAATGGTATAAGTGTATGTCATATTTTTTTGGCATTTTAAATAAAGTTTCTTAAGTTTACATAGTTATTGTGAATAATTGTTGGTAATAAACTAACATACGATAATATATAAAGATATAATCAAAATTATTAAAACTCCATTTATATTTTCAATTCCAAACATTGAAACCCTTCTCCTGAAAAATATCGAAAACGTAATTAAGTCGTTGTTCTGTTGGATGAGCGATATCTTGGTGCCTTGCATTGCGATTTGCAATGACATTTAAGTAGTAGTAGTAATAGACCGGACATCAGCAATAAAATTGTCACCTCTTACTTATGTCCTATAGGATATATTTCGGATTTGTGTCATTTAGTCTTAGTGACATCGTCAAAAGCTCAAAACGTATTCCTTTCCTAAATTAAAAAAAAATTAAAGAAAATATGCCCGATAGTGCATAATCCCGATATGTAGCAAAAACTGAATGTGATTTCGGTTTATTACCGCAAGTATAATGTATATTTACCCCATAATTTTTAAATTTTATTATTTCTGGTAAATTGTTCTAGAACATTTATCATCATTCTAATAAGCGCCCTCTGTTATCTAGTAACGTCACTAAATGGTTAGTGATTGACAACGTTTATCTCTTGTTGTTATCGATAAAACATATTATACAGGGTGCGGATTTAATAATCTACTAATCTATTTAAGGAGGTGAAACAGTAAACGATACTGTATCCATACCAATCAAGAAATCGGGTGGGCCTATGTCGAGGCACACGGCCGTTGGTTTTAACGTGAAACGTCTATGTCAGCCAGTACAACCAGTCAACAAGATAGCCTTCTTATTAAAATGTTAATATAATTCTAAAACACTCGGAGAATTGCAGATGCGTTGCCGGCCTTTTGAAAAGGAGTAAGCTCGTTTCTTGAAGGTCTCTAAGTCGTATCGGTCCATAAAAATCGCCGATGGTAAACGATTCCTAAGATAACTCCTATTAAATCGCAAGGTAGTGGACCGTCAAGCATCCAAATGATGTGGATGGTAACGTAAGTTTTGTCGCGATGTGTATTGGTGAAATTTGGTGGCTGGAATTGATCCGAACAATTCCTCAGAGCACTCCCCGTGGTAAATACGATAGAAAATGCAAAGGGATGCAACATCTCTACGCAGCGCCAGTGAATCGAGCCAATCAAAGATAACTCGGTCGTCGACGTCAATCTGCTCTGCTCTCTATGCGTTCAAGTGGAAGGAGCTCGCCCTGGCCGAACCTGCGCTTGTAAAGTTGCAAACGGTGTGCAAGCATGAAATACTGTCCCGCTCTACTGAGTACACCAAGCTTTTTAGAAGCTTGGTGTACTCAGTAGAGTAGTTTAGCTTTCTCTTTCTCTTCCAAGTGAACCTCGAATCTTCGAAAGTGATATCGAATGATCTGAAGTGCTACTGCAGATCATTCGATATGTCGACGCCGAAGATTCCGCTTTTGGCTGCGGCAACAAAGGATGTGCTCTGAAATTGAGGAGATACGACAAAGGTGTTCTTTTTAGCGGTAAACGTGCAAGCTTGTGAATTTGTGAAATAATTTATCGTGTAACGACTTTTAAGTTCAGTGCTTTCCTAAAATATGTTAGATTTAAAGTGTATTTTTGTAAAAGAAACGAAAAACATGGTGGCGCTCTCTTATTAGATTTGACGTTTTGCGATGTGCCTTCGACGCCGACCGACCAATCATATGCTATTATTATAGCTTCTAATGGACCTAGTGACGTCATCCAAGATGCCCCCAATGTGACTGCTGTTTGAATTGATTCTTAGTTATTTGAAATTAAATATTTTATTTCATGACGTTTCATTTCATTCATGACGATATTCATGACTTAAAAAGTTTATATGATTTTTTTGGTGTGATGGGAGTCATAATAAATAGATTTATACAATAAAAAAGCATGCATATTCCCTATTATTATATCGTAAAACATTACAAACTAAGTAACCTTCAACAACATTATCGATACTTTGATGTCGAAACGGTAACATGCCTAAAACGGGTTTTACGTTACATTTATTAGCGTCACCTACTGGGGAATAGCTGAAATGTTTTCCTAATAAATATTCAGCGTAGTTTTGCTATGTTTAGCTAGAGAGCGTCACACACGTGCGAGCTCAAAATTTTTGTATGCAAATGTTCATTATGTCCGCTCTATAGTATACCTATATATTTAAATCTCTTTGGCGATTTGTGAAGTTTTTGGGAGATAACGATGACAGTTTAAGCCAACAGACAGTCGATGACGATAGTATGTCAAGTCTCAAGGCGCCTAGGCAGCAAAATGACTTAAGTTTTTATCACCATCTGAACACTTGTTTCACCGTTTCTACTAATAATTCACATACGCAGCCATTTGATACATAAAAAAATCACACCATTTACCTATACACTTGAAACTATTATTAAACGATGATACAGGAGCAGCAAAAAAAAGTAAAGTAGGCAAGGTGGAAAGAAATTCATTCTTCATTAGAGGGCGGGTGGGAAATACTATAATTTTTTGGCTATTAAATTTTATTTAGAAAATTAGATAATACAATCAACATACATTATGAATAATACCTAAACATTTTAAATAATGCCTAAACGTCTGCACAAATTCATGTAGTTGCATTTAGTAACTGTAATAAAATGCTATTTTGTAGTTAATATTTGACTTTCCGAGTCCGAAACCATAAAGCAACAGGAATCGCCGGCGGAACGAAGGATAATAGCCATACGCAGACGTTCACCTCTGTCAAAGTACAAGTCCACGCGGTCCTATGCGTACGATAAAACTAGTTGCAGCCACACTGCTCACTAGACTAAATCTAGTAATCTAGTTGCGCGGCTGAATCGACGTCCTAGAAAAATGCTGAATTGTTTGGTTTATTTTATACAAAAAGAGATCTGCTACGTTAGATTACAAAAAGATCGCGCTATCTTTCAAATATTAGTACTGAATTTTTTCGTATATTTTAATCACATTATTGTTATTTACTTCTTTTTAAACTTAAAAATTTCAATAATAACGGTGCCTTTGTTTCGGATTTGTTTACGCAAAAAATGACAGACAGTTCTGTATCGAGAAAAAGCGCTATGGCTACTCCCCTCCGGTCTGTCGGTGGTCCCTGTTGCTCCATGTCCAACATTGGAAAGTAAAAATTTCAATATCATGTAGAGAGAAGCCTTTGAGTTCCACAGAATCCGATTTAACTGAAGAAATGATGATATCAAATGACTTCAAACTATGTTCATCCGACGCTTATTTGCGCAAGTACCTAGTATACTTACCTAACAAAATTTTCAAAATCGATTCAATCGTTTTCATAAAACAAAAAAATCAACTTATAATAACTGAAGTTGTCAGTGCATGCAGATCGAATCGCACCTAACATCATTTTTTTATTTATATAATCTAATTGACTTGACTTCTTTATATGTTTTAATAAAACAAGCAATTTCATACTCGGGCACATAGAATTATTAATTACTAATTAGTCTAATTACTCTATGCTCGGGCACATATGTATGTAATGTGTAGTTTATATTATACAATAGTCGATGGTTTCATAAGCCTCACGCTTGACGTCTTAAAAGTTAAATGTGTAATGAACTTACCTAATATGTAATCAATTAGGTTAATTATAATACAATTAATATCTTAATGTATAAAAATCCCGTGTCACGAAATTCCTTCAAGTTAATCTTCGAGAAACCGCGTATTTAATGAAATTTTGTATATTTGTATTGCTTGCTCTCACTTGAGAGATATAGTTTTTACCTGATAGGTACGTGACCCTCGATATTTTTTATTGCGAATTAAAGGATTTTTACAGGACAAAGGATCGTCGGAAAGGGCAGAACAACGTCTGCCTGGCCAGCTTTTATAATAATAAATATAAATTATTAATGTAAACGTTCCTAGGTACTGGAATAAACACAAAGTATTTATTTTTTATGTTATATGGGTATTTATTTTAAACATTATCGGGTTATAAAACTGTTGCGATACTTTTAATGCATTTTATTTTTAATTATATTTGTGATTGTTAAACATTGATTGTAGCCCAAACGTTATCAAGTTTGGGTGTAGGTAAAACTATCATAGGTTCATTTTTGGTAGAGGAATTGACAGCAGATCTGTAAAAGAAAAAAAATATGTATGTAGCAAAATTATAATATTTAATCTTAAGAATATATACATAATAAAACGTGTATAATATTTACGGTTACCAACCCGCCTGCTAAGCGTGGCGAGTCCTATGTTTAGCAATGGATTTTAATAGGCGATTCTAAATAGAAAAAAAGTTTTAAAGTCTTTTACATGGAGAAATGGCTACGCATACTCGCTTCGCGGAGGACTCGTCCTGGTTATGACGAACTCGCACCGACTAACCTTACCTTATGGTGTTCCATTTTCGTCGTATATCGATAGGGCCTGCTGTTAGCCAGTTGGCTTTTGGAGGTTCATCGAGCTCAGAGCTCAGTCGTATAAAATGGGGTCACCTCAGGTCAGCCATGTTAGTTCCTCTTTGTTCATCCTGAGTGACTCGAAGGCGAGAACCCGGAGGGGGGTAGCGCACGTTTTTTTGACTTATTATTGTCGAGTACGTTATAAATATTAGTATTCTAAAATTACCCCATATATCCCGTGGCGTAGGTGACATAAGAGGCTTGAGCTACCATGGCTCTCTTCAATGAGATGATGGCTGTGACTTACAGTGAGATGTATAAACTGCAACTTTATTTTGTTTTTTACTTTTATTGCAATAGAAGCAGCTTCGGACGACGAACTAGAGTTAATATGAAATTCAAGGCAAGCGTCTCAATTTCATAGGAGTAATAAATAATTAGGCGATTCAGGCGAGCAAATTTGATAATCAAATCTCTTTGGTCCTGACTGAACAATAATAAGTTATAACGTCATTCACTTGTAGTTTATTATATGCACTACTTACTGCTGCAATTCCACATTAAAGGAAATGGCGTCGTTAACTTTCTTCACGTTATGTGGCGAGTAGCGGTTGTAAAATCCCCAGATACTGTTCATCAACTTGCTGTTATATTTTAGCGGAGTTAGCTCTGTAACTGCAGGAACAAAATATGATTTTAGGCGTAGTTTAAACTATATTTATATTAAAATCAACTAAAAGAAAACGGAAACAATTACTTTTATACTAAGTATTTCATATTTAGTTAACACTTTCACTGTCCGGTTTGCAGACACAATAGTAAGACAATAGCAATGACCCATATGTGGGTCACATGACAGTGAACGTGTTAATATACTTCTTTGATTATTTAGGGTTAAATTATTACTTAAGTATATCAATTGTTTAATACGAAAGTGGTAAATGGTTAGAGTATACATAAGCATAACTTACTTACGAAGCTTGGTAAACGAGTTTGCAGTCTACCTGCGCTCTTTTAAGTTGCTTTCTATGTACTAAAATTATAAATAAAGATAAAGAGCAATTTAAAATCCAAACGAAACTCGTTGTGTTATATTTTCTCACTAAGATTTCGAAATTGAGATCAGATTTGTTCTTTATTTTAAAAATAGTTGTTTTTTTAAGGTTCAGAAGTAAACGTAGTAGTAAATAGTATATTTGCCACAGCTTGTCACGCATAGCATGCGGTTTGGCAACCGCAGTTTTTATTTTTTAATTTATAGTTTTATTAGGAAGGTGCTGCAGCCCGTCTCCTAGTTTTTTCCTCTGTCGCCTCTGACGACACCCACGGGACAATATGAGGCAACTTTACGGTAATGACTTAACTTCAAAAGCTTTTTTGTAGGTATATTAAGTAATACATCCGGTTCTTATACACGTTATTTCAACAAAAATAATATTCAAAGTTATAATTTCTTTAGTTATAATCCTCAAGAGTGACAACTGACAACACATCTGCAATTTTGATTCTTAATCGAGGATAGATGTAATGTCTATGGGTCACATCCACTTACCATCAGGTGGACTGTGTGCTCGCTTGTCACCCTTATTCTACTTATAAAAAAGTTTGTTTATCTTATTTTGATTCGATTAGCCAGCTTATTTTACAAATTGTATGCTCAGACAAAGCATACAATTTGTCTGTTTGTTTGCGGTTTTATTTGGTGAGCTGTACAGCGAACAAAGCTACCATTCGTACCTATTCGATTGTGTAGGTACTAGCTTTGTGGTATTGGTTTGGTTAAAAAGTATGAGTTTTTACACACAATAAGTACATGTACACTTTCTTGGAAATGACTATTCGCTTACCATTATTGTTGAAATATTTAGGTGAAGGGTTCCCTTTATTGATGTTCGATAATTTCATGTTCCGCTCTGTTTCACGGATACGACCTGCAGAAAATGCCGACGGAGGAATTGCAGCCATCTTATTGCTTTCGCACGCTGAAAACCAAAAGTCGATTCTAACTCATACAATTTAAACACATGTAATTGTTGTACAAAAAGTAGTACGTAAGTAGATGTTTATTTGCAATACTATTAATGACATTCAAGGAATATTCCAGCTCTCTTGTAGTGACGACTTATGGTAGGTACCTAATGATAGTATAATCAGACTTGTATAAATATCATTTTAAAGGGTAACTGCTACAGTACATAGGTAGGTATATAGATAAAACAAACGAGATGAACTTGTATCAATGAAATATATATTTGTAAATTATTAATCATTATTAAAATAAAAGTAGAAAACTTGATTTCCGTTAGCTGCGTGTTAGTACAGTGAAATACCACATATTATAATTATTTACCTTTACACAGTTTGGGAAATATATTTTCTAGATTCAAACCGATGCGAGTAAGTATATTGCTTTTAAGGCCCGAGCGTAAGCTGTTTAAAATGTTTAAATAGTAAGCACCAGTTAGCACCATGAAATCTTTGTCTAAAAAATTAGAAGAAAAAAGAAAGGGCCGCGGCCGTAGGAGCACGAAACACGAGTAGAACGATACGTGTCAGATATGCCACTGCTTCAGACGGCTGCAAAATACTGACCCTAAATGGAGTTATCAGTTTCTTCCAGCGTGGGTCATTTAAAGATAAAGCGTCAATTTTACTACTCTATACATTGAACATGTTATAGCCGGGCGAATGCAATTGCTGTTTTTATAGGTTTAACATATTTTTCTCTCTCTATTCTATTATTCTCATTATTACTATAACGTTGGATGTTAATTTTTTTTTCATTTAACATATTGCATAGTATTTTATCACGTTTACTTGGCAATCAATATTTTATAGGCTGAAATATGGATGCACTTTACCTACCTGCGATACGATTTTCGTTAGGAACGTCTGCTATATCGATGTTTATACCGATGTTGATATCTCTTGATTTATTTTGATGACATTATCCGTTCGTTTTGTAGACATTATTCAGTTTTAGAGTCTTTTATAATTTGTATCAATGTTTTGTTCCGGTGAAGATGAAGTTCTACCTATATTATTAGCGATTAAAGACATTCATACATATAAAGAAATCGTTGAAGGCAACTATTTACTTATACCAGGCCTGTCTCACTCCACGCTTTAGGCATGAAAATATACCTACGCTGCGTGGTCCCCTACATCCTACAAGCGGCTAATTCCGTGAGTAGAAACTATATACCAAGTAATATCAAAATATTCAATTTGTTTTCTCACAACACCTAACCAACCTAACCCTACAGTAGGGGCGGTCTTAACAAAGGCGCGTAACGGGCTAAGTGATACAGACACTCGCATGCGGACGTAAGGTGCATTTTGATTTAATTCGCGCGCCGCATTAATTTTTGTTTCGACGTAGGCTAATTTCACGAAGGTCGCTTCCGAGGCGTGCAAAGTAGAGTCATTCGGGGTAACTGAGCGCAGTGGGTAAGTGAGCGCAGTGAGTATATCTCCCAAACGGGGAACGGGGGAGAGGTTTTTGTTTAGGTCGAAAAGTGACGCTGGAGTGCCCTGCTAGTCGCGACTTGTCTCTGTGGCGGCGGTTGATGAATAACTTTTTTTTCATAAAAAACAGTATAACGTGAAGGCACCAATTATGGACAGTTTAAGAATTTGGTCTTACATTTTTAATCACTATTCATCTATTTGCAAAGATACAATGTTATGACTATTATCAAATTGTAGACCAATAAACATGCTTTATTACACGTACATATATAATTTATATAGTGTTATTGTTTCTGATGAAATAAAGAAAAACTCAAAAAGGCACAAAAACTCCATTTATGGACGGCACTTCTCCAGTGATGGATACTCAATGTTGGACATGTATCCCATGATGGACACCCAATGTTGGAAGGTTATTAAATTCACCAGTTTAAAATGAAATTCTTTGAAAAATTTTAAAGTTTATTAACAAATATAAGAAGGAAACCTCAACTTTATAAAAAACAGTTTTGCAAATTAAAAAGTACTATTATTTATTTATCACAAATCAAAATAACAAATCAAGTTAAAGCAACTACAGCAGAAACATTTTACTTATTAGGGTCAAAAAAAGCTTGAGGTATTCTTGTAAATAGAAGTCTCAAAAGAGCAGTTAACAACTTAGGTGTCTACTCTTACATACTACACAGTCTTTATTCTTTTTCTTTATAATAACCACCTTATTTAATAATCACAACTTGAGAGATCAAATTTAACCCTGTTTTACCCATTAATTAGAAAAACGGGTTAAAAAATATACACTAAATATAAATAGAAAAATCTTATTCTAATAAGTCTCAAAATCCAGGACATTTATATGTTAGGCAAAATTCCCATCAAACAATAGACTAAAAAATAAATGAAATAAAAATCTTTAAATCCACAGTCTTAAAATCTAGGTCATATAAATGTCAGGCAAAAACTTCTCCATTTCTGGTACTTTGTAAAAGCCTCTGTTATTATGTTTGATAGGAGGATTTATAACTTCGACTATATCAGTAGTTTTATACCAAATTTTATCTGGCCTTTCTGGCCACCTAAAAGTGTTCCCATTAGAAAGTACCATTGTACTTATTTCAAAGAGACCTCGTTCCTTATTTTCAATCTTTCCGGGGAAATATTCACCCTCATACATAATGATGACAAAAGAACCCTTGTTGATATCCTTTTTAGCATTTTTAACTTTATTAGAATGTGCTATTTGAGTCAAAGGCAACTCTGATTCAGAATTACTATCTTCCGTAATAGATCGTTTTCTCTTCCTTTGTACTGAAATCTTCTTTTTATCCATTGCTTTACGTTCATTTTGTTTTTCCAGTATTTCTCCTTGATAGGTATTTGATTCAGTCTCTTCGTTCCATTCGCTTTCGCCACTTTCAATATATTCTATTTCAGCTTCTGTATCTTCAGATGATGATATTTCAGGCATCTTTGGTTTTTTAGATTTTGTTTTACCCTTCTTTCCTTGGCAAGTTTTTCTTTGATATTTTTTCTCGATTCTCTGCTTAGCTTTCAATTCCTTTTCTTCTAAAATTCTTTTTTTTCGGCGGCTTTTTTTCATGGTATTCTTGCCATGCTTTGCTCGTTACAGCTGATGGTAATTTTCTTTTTCTTCTTAGTTTTCTTAGTACTTTCATTGTCAGGCCAGAAAAGACATTTTTTGAATGGCGATGGAACTGTGACACCTAGCGCATTACTTATTGTGTTTTTTGCAGGAGTTTTTGCAGCCAAAGAAAGGGATCCATCAACCCTGGCTAACGTATCTGACGTTGTAATTTCGATTGAAGAAGTCACTGTACTACCTATCGTTACCCTTGTGTCTTCGATAGGTATTTTTTCAGTCTCTTGAGACGGCATTTCTGACACTGATGGCACTGTGCTACCCAGAATATCGCTTGTTGTATCATTATGGGATTTCGCATCAGATATGGCTTCATCAACTTTTGATGGCGTATTTGGCGTTGGTATGAATGCCACTGTTTCAGAGACACCATCTAGTGCACTGGTTGACGGTGCTATGAGATCAAGTGCACTGCTTACTTTGCCGTTGTCATCGAAGTCTGTTGGCATAACATTTTCTTGCATAATACACGTGTTATTATATAATACGTTATCTGAAGTCGGTGAAGATTCTCATTTAATGCAGCAGGTGCGGAACTAGATTCTAGCGAAATTGACATTTGCTTGTTGTGTGCCCACACTATATAGAGATTCAAATCTTCATCTAATGCCATGTTTTCGAGAACATTTCTTCCTTCATAATAAAGACTGTTAAATAGGTCTAACTTTTCTTGACCAAAATGTTTTGTAATTTCGGTTTCTAAAAATTGTAAAATGGCTTTCTTCATTTTGGTTTTCATTTGCTAGATCAGAAACAGTATTCCGCTTTGTGAGTTTTGACATATCAATATATTGTGGACCATATGGATGCAGACCACCGCCCCTAAATCCATTTTTAATGCAGTCCGTCGTTATATTCTTTAACGCTTTTTGAAAGACGGAGCAAAGTTTTCCTTTTCAACTTGTTTCCGAATTTTCCATTTTCCACTGGATAACTGCTTTACGATAATATACTTTCAGCGGTCTGAAAAGAGATATGTCCATAGGCTGCAGAATGTGGTCGAGTTAGGTACAAGGCTATAATTTCTATGTCATTTTCAGAGCAGAACTTGGACAGATGAAGTGTAAGATGCGATCTATGACCATCCACAAAAACAAAATTGGTTTCTGGATGCCTTTACAATCAGCCAAGGATTAAAATTGTAGTCACAAACTCGTAGAAGGTCTCACCAGTCATCCAACCGGTCTCCGACTTCCTATGCCCCATTCTCCTGGCACACTGCTAGAAATTCTGTCCGGGACTCGATCATAGGCGAAAACAATCATGGTGGTGCTAGTGTACCCGCAGCATTTGCAGTCAACAAGACGGTTAAATTTTCTTTTCATCGCCACTTGCCGCATAAACATGCTTTTCCCTCGTCTAACAAGCACTCGTCCAGGTTTTGGCGCAAGAAAAAGGCGCTCTCATCTGCATTAAAACTCGGCTTGGCTCTTTCAGAGCTTCAAGCAATCCTTTTCGGCCAAATATTCATCCACTTTTGAACCAGTTGTTTATTTGCTCTTCTGTCACTTCATTGCGTGCTGCACTGAGGTTTTCGGCCGTTCTTTCTGCTAATATCGGATGTCTTTTAACAAAGAAGAAAACCATTTCTTCCTGGCCTGTTTGCTGCAAAGGAGTAGATTTACGTTGCACTGTAACTATTCGCTGGACGCTATCTAAAAGTTGTTCTCTAGTGATAGGAAATCGTCTTTCGGCACTTCATTGCCCATTTCACAAGCAAATCTTCTTCTACTGTTGTCAAGATTGTACTAGGCCCCATAGTGCATACCATGGGGCTTACCGGAGATTTTATTGTGGAGAGTAATTCTCAGCACTCCAAATCGCTTAGCTGCTGCAGATACTGATTGTCCTTCCTTTCGCACTGCCTCAATGGCGTGAGCCATTTGTTCAGGCTTATAATCTTTTTTAGGCGCCATCTAACCAAACAAGAAATCAAATTAGATAGTTCTTACAATCTACGAGCGCGTGGTCCTAGGTCGTGTGAAGATGTATCTGTAGGTATACATATAACTAAAAATAAAGGTAACACGCGCTTATGAATTGCAAAAAACCATACAATTATAACATGGTGTCCATTATTGGTAAACGTGCTTTGATTATTATTTTTTAAAGACATATGATATCAGGCGATGTTCAAGAGGTAATACTATTTATAATTTACTCTTCAGTACAATTAAATAACCATGGACACGTGTCCATAATGTGTTTTATGTCCATTAATGGATCCAGTAATGGACACCCCCCCTAAAATACTTTTAAATTATCGAGTGACATAACCTCTTTCTCGAATATATGCCTAATACTATAAGATAAACATAAAATCAAAGCGTGTCCATATATCTATCTAAAAAAGGACATTGTGAACAAAAACAATGACTAACCTGCTTAACGATTCCTTTAAGAAATCCGGATAAAATTTGAAAAACTCCAGAGCACAATTTCTTCAACTCGCCATTTTGAAACAAAATGGCCGAAATTAATTTTCTCTGTCAATATGACAGAGGGATGTTGGCTGTCTATGTCTAAAGTGCTGCCATTTCTAGAAAACCATTTCTACCCTTATTATAAGGTTGATAAGTTTTTTTCGTCCATTATTGGTGCCATGTCCATTACCGGCGCCACCACGTTATGGTGTTAAAATTCGTAGTTTTTTTGTTTAATGGAAAACAGTGTATCATCGACGTTATTGATTTCACAACGGTAAGTTGTATTTTCTTTGAATAATAATATGTTTACGCTACATTTATGTAAAAAAAATTATGTTATATTTGTTTTCAATTTATCTTATGAGCTTTCATTTGCAATTTGGTGTTCTGGGGAAAGTGTGCGCGGGTAAGTGTGCGCATGCGTACACTTGCCCCTTCGGTGTTATTTTCGTTCGTACATTGTTTTATAGAGAGGTAGGGTTTACTAACACTCTTATTTTATTTTTCAGTGTCTCATCACCATGCCGCGAAATTATATAAGAAAAAGACCTGAACTTGCATCGGTCACTGAAGAACAAATCTCTAGAGTTAAAGCACTCATTGAGCATGGAAAGAGCAAAGCTCTAATGCAAGTGCCATTGGTATTAGTGAGTCTTGTATTCGAAATCAAAATCATCATCTTGAAGAGGAAGAACAAAGTTTTCTATGGCCTCGACCTCTACAACAGAAGAAAACTTTTGTCCCTCTATGTAAGCAAAAATATACAGAGCTAAATACTGAAGAATGGAGTCAGTGCATGTATTGCAAAGACTAGTGATATGAGGATTGCACTGCATATGAGAGAGGTGTTTTTGTTTGTATTGATGATTCCTAAATTAATATTGTTTCTAATACATTAGACAATCCCAACTAAAATATGTTGATCTCTAAATATTAATAATTAAAAATTTCTATAATTTAATTTTAATTGTAATCCAAATAAATGTTAAGTTTATTTTATTTTATGAGAAAATTGTTATTTTTATGCAAAGACTAATAACTAATAAAAGATTTTCTAAGTGGTATTACAATATAGAACCTTTATTCTTGAATATTGTGTATATTTTGATTAATTCAAGGAATGCGCTTACTTACCCCATACGGGTGCGCACAGTTACCCGCATCGTGGGTCAAGTGAGCGCATTTCGATTTTATGTAATTAAATGCTTACAGAAAAAAAACCACCAAGTTTTCTATTCTTGTTTTTATTTTAATTTAGAGGTTACTATATGGTTTATCTCAGAGCCGTCTTTTATATTCCTAACTCTTTTATTTTATGCGTAGTGAACTAATATTCACCAAAGTGCGCACACTTGACCCGAATGACTCTAGTATGAACATTAATGACGTTGTAACTAGGTTTAATCTCGCAAGTTTGCTGTCAGAGAGTGATCCTTCTGTTCTTGTACTATTATTTATTCTGTGCTTATACTAGAAATAAGACATATTATGATAAATAGCAGTGCAACAGATGTGAGAGGCGGACGAAATATATTTTTTTGGGATTTTCGAGTCCGGTTGTGCTGGTATTAGGATTGTCTATCTTCTAACATTGCTTGTTAACCGATATAACTTACCGTATAATAAGCGTTGTATCGGAATCTTTGATATCTCCTGCATTGTAAGGTAGCACTTAAAAATATATATAGCTAGTGCCTAACTTACCATCGATAACAAATGTTATATTGCAAATGCAACATCTTACAAGGTAAGATTTACAAAAAATATTAGTTGTAAACAGTGTTGTAAAAGATGGATTTAATTTTTTAAAACAGCTGAACATAGGTCTCCCCCAAAGATTGGCTCATAGAAGGATATCGAAAGTTATCTAGCTAGGTTGGCACCCGCGGTTTTTTATTATTTTGAGTTGTTATCAGGAAGATGCTGCTGCCCATCTCCTGTTTCATTACACTCTGTCGCCTCTTACAACACCAAGCGACGATAAAACGGGGTGACTAGTGGATTCTCTTACGCCATCACTTATTGGCAAATTTCAATATAATTAAGTTATTAACTCTATAAACTATAAAACCAGCATTATTTTAAATGGTGAATCTTTAATGTGGTAGAGCCACGCAGCAACTTTTGTTGTTTCACAACTCCTCTCTGTATCTGTACTTATACTATACGAGGGAAACGGAACTAAATCACGACACCCCCTCCCACGCTCACTGTGGATTTCTGCAACATAAAGGGACTTCATTCAAACCTTAACGCCGTCCACCACCATCTCGAGACGGTTAGGCCGGCCTTGCTCTTACAAGCTGGAACACTCCTTTCTGCCTCGGGCCGGAGTTTGTGTGTACGTCAGAGAGTAGTTCTCGGCGCCTCGGTAGTCTTGAAGGCAGAGACTTGTCCATCCAGTGGCTACGCATAGACGGTGACGACCACCCCCACGTCTATGGGTGCCTTTATAGGTCCCACAGCGGTAATGCCGAGACATACCGACTCATTGACCACGCCAAATGGCTACAGATTCCGTGCTACAACAGATCCCATCCGCAGAGATTGTGCTATTTGGCGATTTCAACGCCCATCACGCCGTACTATCGATCATGCGGGGAGATCTGTTTACGACTTTGCCTTGGCATATGGTCTGACATAACTGGTCACTTCGCCCACGCGGATTCCAGATGTGGAGGATCATACACGTTCCCTGTTGGACCTTCTGCTAACCTCTAATCCGGACGGCTACCAGGTTTCCGTCGATGCCCCTCTTGGCTCTTCGGATCACTGCCTTATCCGGAGTACGGTGTCCATCACATGCTCATTGCATGCCCGATCTGTAGGTTGCCGCCGTGTGTGGCACTATAGGTGAGAGGATTGGGATGGAATGCGGGCTTTTTTTGCATCCTACCCATGGGGGCAGTTTTGCATCTCGCTGCATGATCCCTACATCCTTGCTGAGTCTGTCGCCGGTGTGCTACTTCAAGGGATGGATTTTTTCATCTCGTCATCTGAGGTGCCTATCGGTGGCAGATCCCAGCCTTGGTTTGGACGCTCCTGCAAAATTGCGTCACAGCAAAAGCAGGAGTGTTACAAGGCATCGGCGTCTCGGGATGCAAACATTCAGTTCGGAAGCGCTTTTTCTTCCGACTTGCTTAACAAAAATCATTATTTAAGGCTAGCTGACAGGTGTAGCCTAATGCTAGATAGTCTATACTATTCCTCATGAATCTGGCTATCATACACAAAAAGAATTTAGGAAATCGGTTTGGTAGTTCCGGACATTAGCGCGTTTGAACAAACAAAAAACCTCTTTCGAATTTATTATATAAAGTACGTGAGGGTAGTATGGTCATTCGGTTAATGAAAAAGTGACCGTCACTTTCTCATAACTCAAAAACTACAGCTTTGTTTGCAGGGATGGCTATATGATACGATAGCTCTTCATCAGTCAACCAAATAATAAAGGGTCAAAAATGTGCTGCTTTATCGACGCCAGTTCGACAGTTGACTTTATAGTAAATATTTTAGTCGATTTTAGTATTGTGTAGTGTAGTTAATTTTTATAAGTAAATTTTTCGAAGTGTTCCTAATTATTGCGAAAGCTTGCTTGCTCTTTTTGTCTTAATACCTTTATCAGTTATAGTATACGACTTTGTGTTTTTGTCCCTGTCCTCCTCCTAGTTTTGGTTTTATAGGGCGGCAAAGCTTAAGGTGACCATATTACGCTCACGTACCTTATTAGTATAGATTCTATCTCATTCTCTCGCAGGCTAAATCATATTCTTTGAGGAGTGGCTTGAGACGCCACGGTGTCCTCACCTTCCGCCTGACGCAGGTCCTCACCGGACACGGTGTGTTTGGGAGGTTCCTGCACCGAATCGGGCGGAGGAAACGCCCGGTGCTCCCACTGCGAGGATCGACCGGAGGACACGGTGGAGCACACCGTGGAGGTGTGCCCTGCTTGGGCGGAGCACCGCCGTGTACTCGTAGCGGCGATAGGCGGCGGCGACTCGCGTCCGGCCTGGTCGAAGCCATGGTCCGAGCGAGACGGAATGGGATGCCGTCACCACCTTCTGCGAAGCAGTGATGCTAGCGAAGGAGGTGGCGGAGCGGGAGAAGGAAAGAGCAACAGCTTTCCTTCCCGGCCGCCGCGGAGACGCCCGGGCGTCGGGGCTACGTCGTGGCCCCTGACCACCGTAGGCGCGGACCTGTGGACGGCGAGCAATGGTAGCTCGCCGTCCGTCCGTCTAACGACGACAGGCCGTGTCGACGGCGCGTTTTGTTCCACGCGCCTCAAAGAGCTGTCAGCAGCGTGAAGGCCCGCAAGGGCCGACGCCTGCCGGGGCTGCGGGCTGTTCGAAAGAGATACCGCGGCTCCGGAACGTAAGGGCACTGAAGGAACACGGATGGTTTTAGTCAGTAAAGTCGACACCTTCCGCTCCACCCACAGCGAAAGGCGTCATTAGATGATTTTCCATCCGCAAAAAAAAAAAAGGCTAAATCATATAGATGTATGTTTGTCTTTTTTAAGTGTCGCTTTTTCGTTTCATCGCGTTTCAAATCACATCGATAAAGAAGTTTCACTTCAAAAAATACAGTCGAATTGAGAACCTCCTCCTTTTTTTGAAGTCGGTTGAAAAAGGCGACCGCTCGGACCCGTCCAACTACCATCGCCTATCGCCATCATCTTGTTCTCCGAAATAATGGAATTCATTATTAACTGCCCCCTCAAGCGGTGTCTTGAAGAGCATCAGCTGATTAGTGACCGTCAATACGGTTTCCGTCGAGGTCGCTCAGCTGATGATCTTCTTGTCTACCTGACTCACCGATGGGCGAAGGCGGTTGAGACCAAGGGGGAGGCTACCCGAGAAATTATGCAATTAGGTCACCAGTTTTCTTACAGATCGGAGTATTAAGGTCGTAGTCGACGGTGCATGCTCCGACTCCAAGCCCATGAATGCTGGTGTTCCACAAGGATGCGTGCTATCGCCCACCCTATTCCTTCTGCATATCAATGATATGTTGCATACTACCTAGTAACATTCATTGTTATGCAGACGACAGCACTAGCGATGCTTTATACGTGCTAATATTTCTCGGGAAGAAGTCGTCGAGTGCCGGAACAAACTTGTGTCTGAAGTTGAGTCTTTGTTGAACAAAGTCTCGGATTGGGGGCGACTAAATCTAGTCCAGTTTAATCCCCAAATGACACAAGTTTACGCGTTTACCGCAAAAAAGAACCCCTTTGTCGTATCTCCTCGATTTCAGGGCACTCCCCTCGTTGCCTCAGCCAGCATCGGAATCCTTGGCATCGACATTTCGAGAGACGTACAGTTCCGTAGTCACTTGGAATGGAAGGCTAAACTAGCATCAAAGAAGCTTGGTGTTCTTAGTAGAACGAGACGGTTATTTCATGCTTTAATTATATTATGCATTTAAATACATTAAATAATGCATTTAAATACATTAATATATTTGAATATACTATTTTATTTTAAAACATACTATGTTGTATTCAAATTTAAAAAAAAACTTAACATCTGCGACTTCTCTTAGTTCGGGGTCACTTAACTTATTTCCTATCACTTGGTCGCGTATCTTGACCCGTAAGCCCCTGATCTAATTTGGTTCTACTTATTTATAATAAAGATAAGTAAATATGAAGGAAATCTTTCGAAGCACCTACCTATCCAAATTTAATAACAATTAGTGCATTTCATAATTGTTATTTAGCTGGTGGCTCCATTCTGATTTAATTACTTAAGTCACAAGTGACTTTAAGCAATATCATGAGCTGGGAGTAACTTGAAATAGTAGCAGTAACATTCGACGAGGTTTTAAAGAGAGGTAAAACCAGATTGGATTTAAACGATCACACTGAATAACCACCAACTAACTTGTTAATCACTTGTCCATATGACTAAATATAATATTCTACTGCCTCATATGCAGCTCGAACAAATATTTTAACGAACAGTAAATTTTTTGTATACCTATGTGTGAGGCACCGAGTCGGGAAGTTTTATTTAGACTATTCAGGGACCAAAGACAAGTTAAGGGATGCACTTTTGTTCATATTTATTTAATTTGTCTAATGTATGCAGCGAGTGCTGATTGCTGGTTAAGAGAACCCTGCCGCCACCAAGCTATCTGGTAGGTATAATGGATTTAAAGATTAGCATGACAGGTGGCTAGGTGGTAGCTAGGTGGTGGTGTTGTGGCCGTGAAAGGAAAAGGGGAGATCTCCCGCCGGGCAAGGCGGCGCTGTCGTCGCGACGCAGTGTATTTCTTATACCTGGCTTACTACATCATCCAACTCCGACGCGTTCAGGTGCCCCCAGAATCGGCCGCAATCTATATTGTCTGTCATACTATTTGTTACTGTACGTTACTATGCAATGTAATATATGTAACTATATAACTCATCACAGTTATCAAAATGCCATAAAATCAATCAAAGGTTCAAAAAATGCATCACAGTTTTAAATACTGTAATAAGGTTAATACGGAGGTCTGTAAAATGAATTTTTATACCTTATTAATGTTTGATACTCTTATCATTACCATAATTGTCATTTAAATTTCACACACTGCATCACAGAATACTATTAGGTACTCTCTACCGAGCACTGCATTACCACGTCAGGAGTTATAGTGTCAAGTGCTCTCGGTAGAGAGAAAAATAGTGTCCTGTGGTTCTGGTTCATAAAAACTTACTCTGACTCACAGATATTACCTGTAATACGGTAGCGAAGCCTCCATAGAAGCCGAGAAGCCGGGCTTGACCTATCAAACTGCTCAATCAATAATATCAACTAATAAAATAACTCGTAAACTGTTTCAAACTATTTCAAATTTCCGCGCTTCTTTGTCGCTGTCGCTGACCTGTTCTACACAGGCCATAGATTACTGTGTATACACAGGCCTTATAACGTCAACACGCGGCAAAACTGCGCGATTAGATTGTCATAAAAATTAGTCGTCTCTCTCGCACGCGTGGGCTTTTACCGGGCTTTCGAGAAGACGATCGCTCCCTTTCTAACCCGTGGTAAAATGTTCTATAATGAAATATAACTACGATTGTTTATATAGCAATTTGTACGTAGCGAAAAGCCCGGCTTTTAGTGTGAAGTTAGTCATTAGTCAAGCGCGGGCGATACCTTTGCAAGTTCACTTCACATTTCAATGTTTACTCTGTGTGTTTACTTGAGCGAATAAATATTGCGAGTTGAAAATTTATGCTTTTGTATAGATTTTTAGTGAAAATGGAGGATAATAGTGTTCCTTGTGATGAATTGAAGTGTGTTAAAGTGCTAATCGGCGAGGAAAAGGTAAAATCGAAAAAGGGAAAAGGTAAATTTTTATAAAACTGCTAAAAACAACAAAACCATATCTTGGGCTTGCCCTAGTTTGGAGCCCTAGCTTCGCCACTGTTGTAATACGAGTATACTTGAATGACAGTTTTCTAGTACTGGACTCTTGGACAAATATAATTCGTCCAAGTTTCTAGTTACATCCAAAAAGTATATAATCACTATGATTTAGTTATATGTATCTTGACAATAATGTCATGGTTGAGCTGACTGCTGCGCATTGTAGGCAGTCCTTAAGCGTAGTTATTTATACACTATGGCAGTCACAATGTGTTCATTGCGTATTTGCAAAAATCCTTTCATCGTACGTTCAAATACTTACCTTTTTCCGATTTATTTAAAAATACATCTCCTGTTTTAAGAATATATAGAAAGGCGGATAAGATACGCGATATGAAATTTTGTGACCTAAAATTTTTCGCTATATCGACAACTTCAACAATCTTGCACCTTCCACTATCTTATTCCGACCTTTGTCCTCTGAAGTAGTTCCTATTTAATGGTCGGAAGTAATTATGTCGCGCTAATTAGCCTAATCCTAACCAACCAACTGAATAGTCAAATATCAAACTTATGTATCAATACAAAATGTTAGTTCTCACAATAGTCAGTAGTACCTACCATCTAAAAGAAAAAAACTATCTACGAAGTTAGTACGAAGGTACGAGTATTGTTTAGGCGTATTATTCAGAACAAAATTATGAAGTAACCACCACAAACGGGCGACCGCCTATTGCTTCGCGGCCTGAACGACCTCGCACCCCGAAAGTTCATAGAATTTTTATTCATCAAAAAAAATTAAGCTAAAACCATAAGAGTCAAGACCTGCCCTGCAATTAAGACGCATACCTACGTCCTGCATTTCGTAGTTTACTTTATGGCAGCTCTTCACGTTGGGCAACATTGTGGCGAATGTTGTGGCTAATACCTATGTCCATCATGTAGAGCGGGTGTTTGTGCTTACCTTGGTATGTATTGGAATTATGGCCCACAAGTTGGCGCGAGATCTGTGTGGTGTCGGTTTTTTACAAAAGATCAAATGGTTGTGGCAGAGTTATGGGCGCCGCGTCCACACGTTGGGCGCGCATTTAGTTTGCTACGAGCTCCCAGAGTGATCGCACGCACCTGATTTAAATTTTATATTCACGCGTCGTAACTAGTATCTACAAAATGGCAGTAATAATGACCAATGAAGAAACTTTTCGCTTTATAGAGCTATCATCGTAGGACATCCAAATGAATATTAACGTAAATGGCCATCGTTATTATAATTTATTTAAAAATAGGATTAAGAAAGCAGAGAAAAGTAATGATATATTATACCACATGCTTCTATGAAAGTTGGTATTATAATATAGAGTTAGTAATGGATACAAATAGTACCTGGTCCTAACTATTTATTTAAAAGATTAATTAAACGAAGGGGAAAATTTTGACGAATTATTATTGCCTTGGTTCGCGGAATGTTTATCTAAATAATCTGACGTAAAAAGGACTTTGACGTCATGATCTCATGATAAATCTAGGAGTTAGGTCTGACGTATAATCCACGCTTTACGATGTCAATAACAAAAATATTATTAAGAAGCTTCTTATCAGCACAGTTTACGTCATATTTTTAGTGTGTAATGAAAATAATCAAAAATTTTATATGTCTTTTCCTCTTAGACCATTTAACCCAACTAAGCCATTCCCTAATTTTAGTAAAATAATTGTAGACTCGAAGAAAGCCAGCCTGATATTTAATAAAGATTTTATAAAAATAATAATTACTCGCGTTAATTTGTGATTCATAGAAAAAATAACCTAATTAAAAAATGTTTTTTATTAGAAGAATCTGAATCGGTTTTGGAATATAGTGGTTTTCTAAACTTTGCCACACAGCTCATTCAGCCGTTCTCAAACTTTCTCATATTTTACTTTTTTACTAAGCATCCATCTGTTGCTGGACTCGAAATGCCAAGATATTTTTTGTTTGTATCCAGATATAGGTACATACATAAAAGGACTTTATACTTTATACGAGGGTGAGACTCACAGTTTTTAGAACTGCCCGAAGTAAAAATGCTACTAAATAAAATTTTAAATATAGGATTGTTTGGAAACTTTACAAGATAAATGTGTGTAGCGTTAAAAAAACGCTATTACCTAATATGACGTTTGGTATCGTTGTAATGTGAGAAATATTTTTTTAAATCTTATTTTAGGTTATAAAACATTCCCCGAAAAAGTGTCGCTGGGTTTATTGTTGGTTCTTCCCAGAGGTTTTTTCCGAACTAGTGGTCAATGTAAAAAATAAATTAAATTTATAATCTATACTATATTGAATAAAAACTATTTTATTTTAATCTATTCTATTATCATATTGAAAATGTTTATTCTTAAAAGTAAAAGCCGACTCAAAGAACTAAAATAATTTCATATTCTAGAGTCGGTACTAAAACATAGTGTATAGAAACATTAAAGTTTTAAGTTTTATGAAGTCAATTTTACTTTTTATTAAAAGTTTAATTTTATACCTTTTTCAGTGCATTAGTGCATTGAAAAAGGTATATCGCACAGGAATATCGCAATCTCAATGTCACCTAATAGTTAATAGTTATATTGAAAAACTCCCCTATTTTGCCACTCGTAGGGGTGGAAATATTTTTCAAATTTTATTTGGGACCACCTCTAGAAGTACAAACTATTTAATAAAACAAGAATCTTCAAAATAGGTTAACGATTGACGAAGTTATCGCGTAACATACATACAAAAAACATACAGTCGAATTAAATCTAAATTAAACCTCCTCCTTTTTTTTCGGCTAAAAACATAACGCAGTTGCGTAATGATTCCCACCGGCAACGGACTCCTACCACAGTTAAACAATGGAGGTCCATTCATACATGACCTGAATGACCTCGTGGAAACGGAGCCCGCAGTCCTTGAGATGACAGGACGACGGAGCAAGACATCTCGCGCGGATATATTCAATTTCGGGGGAAAACAATATTTTCACCAGTTAAACGCGGAATAAAAATAAAACTCTCAATTAAGAAAATTTATATTTTTAAGACCTCTTTTGTGTAAATAACTAAAGACCTGTGCCGTCTTGGAGAAATTTTGTAAATTATGACAATAATTGATATTCTTTGTAGATTTTTTTTCTAAAAAGGGGCGACAAAAATACTATTTTATTCAATTATAAACATTTATCGAATCTTTATCAGTCATTCTATATTTTTCTTTACGGATTAAATTAACAAATTTAAAATTAAATTAGGTAATATAGGATTGTAAATAGTGTTTTATCTATCGCATTGGGTAGAAACCTGTAATGTTAGATATAAGTTGGATGAAAATAAATAAATAATAATAACACTTTTTGTAATATTTTTACTTAAATATTCAAGCATTTCACCCGCTCTTAGGGCCTATAATAATATAACCGCGGAAATTACATATTTACACGCTGTGTTAAAACAAAAGTTACGATGATCAGTTCATATATTCATCCATAATCGGTTTAATTTTTTCCTTAAAGTCTACAAAATATTGTACATAATTACGAATTTGTATAATTTCATTATTTTATTTCGTTATTACTTACAATAAAAATGTTGTAATATGTCTTAGATTTATTTTTTCATTTGTATGAAGGAGTTAGACCATTAAAATAAAAACCATAACTTTTTAAAAACTACTGGGATCTAATTGTTGTAAGAATTCGCAAAAAAAATTAAACTATGCGTATTCGTCGAGTTGAAATCCCATTTTGTGGTGTTTAAGTACTTCGGTGCTGCTGACGCTTTCATATAAATTTATAAATGCTCCTGATAGTATATGATTAAGAGGATATCCGGGCGGCGCGGCGGTTAGTTTACACAAAATGTATTCCTGTTTTCTTCCTGGATAATGACACTAGAGTAATATTCTTTTAAGATTTAATCTATTTCCATAACTGCCATATTTCCTGTTTTTTTTTCATATTTTTTAAATTTATAACCTAAAATTATAAAAACTGGCCAGTTGTACGCCGTTATCATCCAGCAATAAAATAAAAACATACAGATATAGTCACAATTATTCATAAATTGTTCTTGAAAAAAAATATTACAATCGGTCCAATTTTGGAGTCGGAAACAGGGTAGCGAGATGAATTTGTCAATTTTTCATAGGCATTATCAGTCCGGGCTGTAAAATCTAATTGTTACCTAGCTCGGTCGTTTGGGCACAACGCGACAGCAATAGACCGTTAAAAACGAATTCATCAAATTTCTTGCAGACCAGATATCCTCATAACGAAATAGAATGCGTTATTCCTTAAAAATAAATATTCATTGATGTTCTAACTCTGGTGTATCTGTATAACATTTCTTTTACGCTTAGCTGTCTTAACTAAAAATAAATAATGAAATAAATATTGCGCGTTGGAAATGAACACGGAGAGTGTCTTCGCGTTACAAAATACTGCTCAGCTCGGTCAGCACCCGCATTCAGAGTTTACCTGAAAAGAAAAGAAATCTATAAAGCGCGTACGCATTATATAATCTGAAACAGTAGCTCAGTGTTTTTCAAAAGATCACATGAAGTCTATGTGATCTTTTCTTCTCTCAGTGTCACTCCAACCAAAGTGCGTTCGCGGAAAAGACTAATATCATAACAAGAAACCACATCTCTTGGCCATAGAAAACGAACATAGGCCACGTTCACGGTGCGACGAAAAATCATCGTGAGCATGATCGATATTAGAAAAACATTGATGCATCGAAAGAAAAATATTTTGAAGCAAAATATACAATCTAGGATTATTTTGTTTATTAAATGTATTTATTATGGTAATCATAAAAAAAATAACATTCCCAGTATTTTTTGGGTACACTGCAAAAAAAAGTAACTTAGTCAAGTTTTCCTTTTAATCTGTTCCTTTGTTAATGATGATTCCTTTGTTGTTGAGATGTTGAACAGATTTTAAAAAGTCTTCCTGAAGCTATCGAAGTCGCTGTGCAGCACAAATGTTTAAGGGCTACTTTCTTCAACATTGGATAAATGGATGAATATCTGAGGACTTACAATAAAAGTAATGGATTCTAATGATCTAGAGTATATCGATATTTCTCGTTATTTATGTTCCGGTATTACACTCGTAATATCGATGTGTCTTTGTTTTCGAGGACTTAACATCGATGTTTATCTACCATCGATGAATATCGATCATCCCTATATCATTGTCTATACATTTATCATACATTGTTTCTTGTACGGTGTGGACGCTGTATGTGTTGTTAGTAATGTAGTTACTTAAGGTTAGCAGTAAACTTAGCATAATGTTTCATTTTCTTTATCATTGTTGTAATATTTGTTTAATATAACATATAAAGCCAACAATTTGTATGGCAAGCGCAACAGCACAGAGCATATTATAGCATATTAAGCTGAGGAAATCTAACTTTCAACCTTGAATCAAGACTAAAACTATTGATATATTATGTTGTTCAAAGGTCTTACCCTACGTTTTTACAAATTCAACAGCTAATATGTCCTGATGACAGGCGGCACGGTTTTGCACTCCTTCTGGTCGAGGGTCTCGTCGATGACTGGCCGGTAGGAAAGCTTGGTCAAGCCGGTTTCAGAGTCAGTTTCTGCCAGTGTATGTTTTCTCCAGTGTTTCTCGAAGGGTAATTTTGTCTGTTGGAAATTAATTTATATTATTGATATATTTTCTAAAGAACACTGTCTTATAACAAAGAGTTTCCTTTCGACATTTCTATAATTCTCTACATTCTTACATTAATTTCTCTACATAGTGGTGCTCCCATTATGATACGATTACAAGTGTAGGAGGACCCGTATAATAATATATTATTATAAACAGATGGTAACAGTGGTGATATATAAAGCAATAACAGTCTTTTTAATTGAAATTGGCTGCATATACTGTAAAAAACCTATCCGATCCGTTAAGGTGCTTTTAGGTATTGCGATATGATTCTTATCATGTGATCCTTTTCAGAGAATTAATAAAAAGTTCCCCGCAAATCTAACATAAAATTGAATTGAATGAGAAAACTTAAATTGCAATAGATGCGGCGTCAAAGTACTAAAGAGAATGAGAATACAGATGAGTACGCACACAAGCGCGGGATTCACCTACAGTAACAAGCAGAGAAAATAACGCGATACCCATCGGCAGTACTAAATATCGTGTTATTTTCTCTGACTGTTACTGCAGGTGAATCCCGCGCTTGTGTGTGTGCGTTACGACACGCTTATATGAAGCAACCGCACTCGTTTAGTAGTAGTAGTCGTCGACGACGGTGTTGCCTGGTTTTTAAAATTTGCTGAATTTTAAGCAAATTTTAGTAAAAAGCATGTAATTTAAATAACAATGATATTTTTATATTATTTATAACATGATATTTAAAAAAATCGGTAATGTCATTGCAGTACCTAGGTAACCCTTTCAGATCGGACAGTGTATATTACCTATTTGTATACATAAGCTACAGTGACCACCCACACACATGCATTACAAACTTATGTATTTGTCGTACTAAATTCTTATCTATACATATAATAAATCTGTAGAAAAGTCGTGTCTGTAATTCTAATATATTCTTGAAAAAACAAGTCCAGGGGACTAAATAAAGGGTACTGAAGCCAAATTAGTGGTTTTTAGAATTTTTGTCTGTCTGTCTGTGTATTACCGATTCACGCAAAAACTACTGGACCGATTTCCATAAAATTTTATATGTAGGTAGTTAGTAACCCGGGGCAACTTATAGGCTATATATCCGATTACGGAACTTAAAAAAGAAGGTTAAGTATTTTTCTTACTTTAGATGTTAATTTTCTATTTATATATACGACGGATGTTTATTCAAATAAATATTATATTTGTAAATAAAGTTTAAAATTAGTTTTAACCTTTGCATAACAATTTGAAACTCCGCTGACGATATACGTTTTAATTATCAAAACATCGCCATTTAACATCAAATGAAAAAACCTATATTTTGCCTTTAGTAACTAATAAATTATATGAATAACTTACATTTATATGTTTAAATAATTACATTTATAAAATTATTTAAAAATCCTAATGTTTAATTTAATCGTTATTTCATTTTAAAAGTGTAATAAATAAAATTTAAAAAATTATAGATAATGGTGACATCTATCAAACGTATGAAAATTGATATTTTTTTGAACTAAAAAACATATCAATTTTCATACGTTTGATACTATATCTGTATGTAAACTGATTAAAACTGGTCTGCCTGCAATTATTGCAAAATTCTTATTAAATCATTATTTCGTGAAATGGTGTCATATCATGATATTTATCACTGTGTGTTGACCATGTCATAATATAGCTTAGCCAAATCAATGAATAGAGATCGTTTAACGATATCAATAACGTCAAATATCATATCGTCAAATAGTTTTTCACCGCTAGCGGCGCTGATAGCGTGTTTTTTAACAGAAACAGATTTTTAACAGAATCAACATCACTTTATGCCTCTTTTATATAATAAATAAATGTTCCCACCTTTAGGGTGGCTCTTGAGCCAGTCGCACCCCAACCTTCTATAGGTGATATTACTAGATGGTATAGTTTTGACTTTCATAGTATTAATGTAATATAGCGCCCTCTACTTTCTGCTAAATAAAGTAATGATAAGTAACTGATAAAATTAAATTTTAGAATGCTACTGAATACTTATTCGTGCAGCATCAAAAATTGTCACACTTAAAAATATCTAGACCGGTGGCCATTATCGGGGTTATTTACCACAATAACCACGTTTGACAAAATGGCTAACAAAACTGTTATACACAACACGTGTGTTTTGTGTGCACAGTATCCAGTACTGTGTACACAAAACTGAGATTAGGAGAGAAGGTCTTTAGTTGATATATTGGGTGTCTGTCGGCATAGGTTTCATTTTACCAACTTCATATGTTATCACGTGATCTGATGTAAATAATTCGAAATTAAGTGCACTGTGTGATTTTATCTCTATTTGATGGAATAGTTCGTGGCATCGTTGGGTTTCTAATTACTAGGTATATATGGTCAACAATCGTACAAAAGCTTTGTTTCAGTTTTTATGAGTTTTATTTAAACAAATACGAGAGCCGTGTAGCTCGCCGTGAGATTTCATCACGGCAAGGGAGCAAAACATGTACGAGTCCTTTGAGGACAAATGTATCTGTTATGGGAAATTTTACGTGCTGACTTACTACGTACCCGGTGAAGTGGTGTAGAATAACTTCGTGGGCAAACCTAAATGTCTGAGTAGTAGTTGATGGATTGCGGCATACTTTTTTCTGCCCACAAACACTATAGGTAATGGGGAACGATGTGCACAGTAGTGAGACGTATGTAAGCTGCTACTTTAGTTCTTATACCTTTAATGAGACTTATAAATCAATTTATCCTTTAAGATTTTTGTATTTTTGAGTTTTCATATTATTAGACAAATCAAGATTTTTGTGACAGTCCTGGTTTCATAGCACACATGAGATATGTAAATGAACAGGCTGTTGCGAAAATCAAAGATAGCAGATTTTACTTAAACAAAGGTTTATTTTATTTTACTTGTCAAAGGCAAAGGTAAGTTTCATAGTACATAAGCATTATTATATATTTTTACATATATGTTAATTGCAATTTGAAATGTCGATTTACCACGTTCACGGCGGTGAAAGAAAACCTGCATATCTGAGAAGTTCCCCAATTGAGGTGATCGCGCGTTGACACTTTTTTTCGCGCGTTGACCAAAAGCTCTGTGTCCTGTGCCCAGTAGTGACATGTATGAAGGGTGCTACTTTTTTTAGTTTTAATGGGGCAATTATGCTGTTTTTATATCATTCATATTTTCGGAGATGTTACTTTTTTGTTTTCACACTACCGTAAATATTAATGGTAGCAAAGATTCGAAAGAATAGAACTCATCATCGTTATCATTACATCCTATCAAAAGTCCACTAAACTGAACATAGGTCCCCCCCATAAATTTTCAAATAGGCTGGATATTTGCTATAGTTGCCACGCTTGGCAGGCGGGTTGGCAACCGCAGCCTTTATTATTTTGAACTGTTGCTTCCGATCATGAGTGTAGTTCTACCTACGTTCACTGCGAATAGAACTTCATTAGCAATAAAAGTAACCTTAAGGATTTGATCGTGTTTAATTTTACCTTTTTTAATTCCTGACGTTTCGGGCACTATAAAGAACCCATGGAGACGGGGGGGGGGGCTGATTTGTGGTCTATCAGATCTGATATAATAGTTGGGACGATACTCAACATGTTGACATACTTTCAGACTTCGATGATTTAGATGTGTTTTGTACAACCCGCTTAAATAAAAGTTAAAATGTAACGTGATTAATTAAAATTCGTTTTTTTATATGTGTAGTATTCATCATTATCAGAACTGCATTTATGAAATTTAGAAGTCTACTCGAACGTAGAAAAATATCAGAATCTATTTTATGGTGCCAATCAATATTAAATGGGAACAATGATATGAATCAAATATCGCATATAAGACCATGAATTCATCATTATTTTGATAAAACTAAATTAGCTATAATTATGAATGAATGTAAAGAGTAAATAATAATAGTAAATTTTGATTCCAAGAAAATTTATCTTTCTTATGGATACATCGGAAGACACGTCCAATATAAAAAAAATTGTAGATGTTTCTAGACATATGATATTAATGCAATTCTAAAAAACTTATTTATTCACGTGTTCCTCAATCATCTAGGTCCAATAGTCTTTAGGAATTCAAAAAAATTCTTTGACAAGCTGACATAGATACACAGACGCCGACGTGACTCTAAAAGTGATCGAATTTTGCTAAATTTGGCGCGGAATAGCATTTAATGATGTTTCTAAATTGAAGACCACGCGAGCGAAGCCGCGGGTAAAAAGCTAGTTCAATAATTAAAAAGGCAACTTCGCGTTGGACGCGTAACAGTTTTTTTTTTAAATTATTTATAAGTTTTGTTTTGTACCAGGATTGGTAATTTATAGCCAATCCTGTATATGTATGTATGTCTATGGATGGTAAATCGTACTAAAGAAGAAGCCTTTCTTATCTTGAAGCCATCCATATTGTTACAAATACAATATGGATGGCTTCAAGATAAGAATGCCATGGAAATCATTCAAGAAGTCTTTATATAGGCTTAAAATAAAGGAAAAATATGTGCATATTACTATTTTATCTATAATATTTTCTAAGTTTAAATGTGACAGTGTTCTTTATACTTTAATCATGATGGTGGCATAGTAAACAAAAGTTAAGATAATGTTTAGCTTTTAACCAGAGAATTAGCTGTGTGGTGGCAGCGTGAGAATCCATCACCTCATTACCCGTGGGTACCACCACTAAGAGGTCTATGGAAAATGCAAATAAGGTCTCATAATCTCAAGGAATCCGTTAGGTGGCTGCAGAACTATCTAGTTTATGCCCGACGTGGGATATCCAGACCGATAACATAGTGCATTAGCAGCGCCATAATAGCGAGACGCCAGGTTTTTTGATGGTCATTCCGCCTGCATAGCGTAACGGTTACAGCCATCGATATACTTATATGTACTACGTACTAGATTTGGCATTCCGAACATTCTCTATGTTCAAATGAACTGTACTGCAATCCGTACACCTTTAGTGTTATTTAGTGTGGCTTCAATATTCACAGAGTGTGGAGCGGCGCTAATAATACGAGATTTCAAATTAAAGTTTAAACCTGAACGTAAATAATAATTCAGTAGTCAAATAAGTAAAATTATTTGTTGTTCAAGTGAATAAATAGGTAGTAATATTACAATAGAAAAAATAAATTTCTTCATTTATAATTTATATGCCACGCTATCTACAATCATAGACTAAAACATGCAGATGTTCCATTACAATACCGAATGTAGGTAAATATGTACATGTATATTATGTGTATGTACTTGTATACAATACTATTTTATTTTATTTGTTGAGCTGGAATAAACGCATAACAATTCATTTTCTTTTAGTTTCCTACAATGTTTCCTTACAAGTAATTCATAAGGTACAACACCCGTCTCGACTAACGAACGACGAACGAAACCTTATTATTATGTCACAATTACATTTTAATAATATTTTTTTGAATATTTTAAAAGATAACTATGTAAAATATAAAAACATACATTTATTATCAAAGATAATTATTATTACATTTTATTTATAAATATGTTTGTTTAGATTAAAATAAGCGTATTTTATATTAAATTAGCACATATGCAAAATAAATGACAAATAAAAAAAAATAACTCGATATAATTAACCATACAATTTAAATAAACGATTATTATACACTGATCATTCTACCTACGTATACCTAATATATGATGACAAAAACTGACCGCGCAGGCGCAACGCGCTTATATCAACTGCGCATGCGCGAAAACAGAGTAGTGCACATTTTTTGTTTGGAATAGATTCTCTAGTACGTAGTACATAGAACTCAATGGTTACAGCCTATTAAAGTCCACTACTGGTCGTAGGCCTCCCCCATAGATTGCCTCATAGGGGAGATATTTGCCATAGTTGCCACGAGCGGCAAGCGGACGCCGCTGCCTATCTCCTGGTTTGTTTCCCTTTGTCGCCTCTTACGATACCCACGGGATCATGTGGGATAGTGGATATTCTTACACCGCCACTACACGGAGTTCAGTGGTAGAATGCTCGCCTTAGTATAACAATTAAAGCAAATCCTACTCAAAAACAGGAGAGACACATGTCCGTCAGTAAATTTTATGCGCTATTGTGATGACGACGATGAATTAGAGAATAAAAACTTTGTAACATAGTGTTTAATGTACGTCTTGTTGGTTATCCTAAATAAATAAAAATTAATTGAATATATAGTTAGACTTACGACTTTGACTAGTTATTTTTGTTCTGTGCCGAGTGTGTCGTTTTATTAGTTAACTGGCTGTACCCCGCGACTTCGCCCGCGTATAAATTACTACGATTTCATGGGTTTTAATTTTTTTGCGCGGAACCCTAATTCTTTTTCTAAAATAAAAGTATCCTAAGTTACTCCTTATAACATCAGCTATCTGCCAGTGAAAGTCCCGTCAAAATCGGTCCAGCCGTTTCGGAGATTAGCCGGAAAAAACAGACAGACAGACAAAATTTTAAAAATTGTTTTTTGTTATTAGTACCGTATATACTTTCATATGCATTTAGTAAAAACCTGTTATTTTTACATTACAAATATATAATTAATAGAAAATCAGGCGTTACTTTTTTTATTACAAATAGACACTTCAATTTTATTTATTTGTATAGATTAATCATAATATAAAAATAGATCACTGTAGTGTTCTTTGTTATTATTTATAATAGTACGAATTGGTTTGTTTGATACCTGTCCTTCTAGCGGTTTGGCGTAGTCGTATTCATCACGGCGCGTCTTGAAGTCCTCGCGTGCGTGCGCTCCGCGGGATTCCTCACGGGCCAGCGCGCCCTCCACGATCTGCACCGAGTTGATGAGCAGGTTCTGCAGCTCCAGCGTCTCCACCAGGTCCGAATTCCAGATCAGCGATCGGTCGGACACCTTTACGTCCTTGATTTGCTTGTAGATCTCGTTGATTTGACGCTGCCCTGTTTGCAGAAGGAGGCCAAATTTATTATAAACCTCGAATTCCTAAAACCTAAAATTCTAACCATAACTTTATTTTTAAAATGTTACTCAGAGAGGACTAACCGTCAAAAAGGCATCTGACATCAGACGTTAGGTTAGAAAGTGCCGAAAATCTTTCAAAACAAATGTTCTCCAAATATATAGTCAATAACCAAAAATAAAAACATATTTTTTATAGAATAAGGGTGACAAGAGCACACAGTCCAACTGACCACCTTCCAGTAAAAGGGTCTCCGGTTCTCTACACTCATCATACGAAACACAGCAGCCTTAAGCTGCTATTTTACGCTGGTGTTCTGTGAGAGCACCACGTACCTACCACATAAAAGCTAACAAACTATTTTTTTTTTTAATTTTATCTTTTATAATTTGGTAGAGTCATACTGCAGCAAATACAGCAGCATCTCCAACGGGTCGACTCGAACAGAGAGGGCCCACGCTCGCACCAAATACCAATACAATGCTGCTGTGTTTAGTATGGTGGTGAGTGAAGACAACCGGAGCCTGTATTTACTGGTAATGAGGTATTTCATTCAAGTCCACAGGGATAATAAACGGATCTGCATTTTGATTCCTAAACGAGGATAGATGTGCATGTTTAACCATCAGGTAAACTGTCTGCATGTTTGCCACCCTTACCACTATAACTAAAAAAAACAGTTGTCCTGCTTTTACGTCTACAATATAATCTGATGTTATTATCAGTACTTACAGGTATAAAAATACTATAATATTTTCTAGCTACAGTTGCTATCGCTTTGCGTTGTTACTAATTTTTGCGTTACAAAGAAACAAAGAATTAAGAAGAAAGAAATAAATTAATTATTTCTTATTTCTTGAAAGAAACAAGTTGATTATTTCTTTCTTTCTTGAAAGAAAGAAATAACTTAGAGCAAGCAACATGGTAAGGCACTATACATTCTGAGCTGAGGGCAATATTCTCAATATTGAGTAAGTATAACACAAAATATATAGTTTGTCATCTTTAATTGTGTTAAGCTCTTACAATTGTACTAAAATAAATTCTTTCAAGTTACGAAGATGGATGTTTCAACTGAAGAAGTAAACCAATGTCGTGAATCATAAAACTTATAACATAATAGAAACACCAGGTATTTTACGAAGAAGAAGAAAGGAAAAAAAGAAGAAGAAGAAAGAAAAGAAAGTTAGTTGTGTTGAGCTTGCGCTAGAAGCTCTTGGATTTTTTTTTTTGATATTTCATTCATTACAGTCTATTGAAGTCCACATACACTGAACATAGGCCTTCCCATAGAATAAAAATAGTATTTTTTATTCAATATGGATTATTACATAATACTTTATTAAAATTCAAAACTGCTTCGGAAAATACATACATAAAAATACTCTGTCATATACATACATACATATATAATTTTAAAATAATTTTGTACGATTATTTGTATGAATTATAATAGAACTTATGGGTCATATCTAAGAATAGTTTTGACATCACATTAGCAGGCCAAAAACTAGAAAGAGTGCGCAAATATAAATATTTAGATACGTGGTTAAACGAGACGCGGAGCAGCGACCAGGAAATTAAGAAGAAACCGAATTAAAAGATAAGAAAATAGAAAATAGAGTTTAATATTAAAGTCACCGTATATTACAAGAGATTTATTATTTTTACTAAACTAAACTTAAACTTCATCCATAGTTTTTTCAAAGGTATCATACCTTGAACATTGGGGTCTAGAAACACTGATAACAATATATACATGGATTGTCCTCATAGGGGGAATATTTGAGCAACTATCACAAATATTCCCCTCGTAAGACATGACCACGTTTGGCAGGCGATTTGGCAACCACATTTTTTATTTTTTGGAAACAACTTCATAATTTTGCGGTTGACAACCCGCCTGCCAAACGTGGCTACTATTGCAAACATTCCATCCATGAGATTTTTTGGGAGAGGCCTATGTTAAGCAGAGGACTTGTGAAGGACTATATGGCGTTGATCAAGGACTTGTGAAGGGCTATAATGACATACTAGACCGTGTGTTTGTTACACATGCTTAATTCTCCGCGTTGCCCCATTTTTTAACAAAACCGGCAATCTGTTTTTCCACTAATGGATTTTTTTACAGCTAGGTATAATTATTTTTACAAGTTCTTTATGTATATCATGTGTTCATTATTTGTACACTGTACCTTCTTCTAGTGTGCTCTTCTGTCGGAACACAGCGGCATTCTTCTGCATGCACCTTTGCATGCGCAAGCGCAATTCGGCTGTAGGAATTGATCCATCCGCGTATCTGATCCGGTCCAGGTTTGCAATACTACTTTCCCCTGTTGTCTGTAAGCAATAACCAATATATTTATTTCTTTGCTTGCTTTGCTTTAGTTGTATTATAAAGACTAACTGAACAACCTGTCCGATCCAAAAGGGACCGCAGCCGTAGATACAGCAATCTCTACACAGTATAAAACAAAGTCGTTTCCCGCCGTCTATACGCTTAAATCTTTGAAACTACGCAACGGATTTTGATGATGTTTTCATCAATAGACAGAATGATTCAAGAGGAAGGTTTCAATGTATAATACATGCATATTATATAATTGTTCTGTCCGTGTTTTGCTAGCTCGGCTGGACCGATTTTGATGAAATTTTGTGTGTGTGATAAAGTTGATTAGAGAATGGTTTAGATTCAAAATTGGACCCGATAGATGGTGTTGTTGTCAAGATCCAGAAATCAACCGTGCGAAGCCGGGGCGGATCGCTAGTTAATGAATATAAAAATGCTATTGTAATTTAAAATAAATGTTTTTTTTTACTACAATTTGCTTGGAATTCAGTAGTTTTTTTTAAATCTGGCAACGCCGCCATCGGCGACGGGATCTTGGAACATGGGGTGGCATTGTTAGCCGACGGCCGTCAACGCCTCTTATAATGTTGATTTGTAATGTAGTTTGTAAGTTTCCCTAATTAATTAAATGTTATTTTTTGCGCGGTATTTTTTATTTAATCTCTGAAAATCATTCTGTTCGTGTAATCCACATTAACAGAATCATATCACTTTATTCAAAAACATCGTCACTAATTGGTTAGGTTTTTTACACATTGTTTAAGTCAGACGTGAAATAAACATACTGGCGACGGATAGCAACGTCAAACGAGTGAGATATTTTGGAGGATTGATGATCGCAGTAGTAGTCGTGAGGACCTTTGACGTTGCTGTTCGTCGCCGGTCTGGATACTTTGCGTCTGGCATAAAACAGGTATACCGTAATCTATCGAAAGCTATTATATTTTTCTAACATTTCCTATATCGCCTCTTACCACACTCACGGAACAAAATAGGGTGACAGATTATTTTACGCCGCCACTTCGCGGTTTAAAGAACAGGTCAAATGTGTATGATCATGTTAACAATTTATTTAGGTATTAATTTTGCAAACATCATAATATTATCAGGTATGTAATCGCATCGTAATTGGGTATTCTCACACTCATGTCAATTGAAATTGTTTTTATTAGCTATCAAAACAAACGTTTCTTAGTAATTATTTGAGAATATAGTGTAATGACGAGACATAGTTTTTATAATAAAACTAGCGATCCGCCCGGCTTCGAACGGTTGATTTCTGGATCTCGACAACAACTCCACCTACTGGGTCTAATTGTGAATCTTAACCATTCTCTAATCAACTTAATCACACACACACAAAATTTCATCAAAATCGATCCAGCCACATACACACGGACAGAAGAATTATATAATATATAATATGCATGTATTATTATACATATAAACCTTCCTCTTGAACCTGCCTATTGATGAATCAAAATCCGTTGCGTAGTTTAAAAGATCTAAGCGTACAGACGGCGGACGCGACTTTGTTTTATACTAGGTAGAGATCACTCTATCACTATCACTACAGCCCATCACAAGTATCTACACTACTGAACATAGGCCTCCCCCATAGATTGTCACAAAGTACGGTCCTGAGGAACCTGCATCAATCGACTACCTGCATGTTTTATCAGGTTGTTACTCCATCTAGTGGGCTATGTCAGATTAAATCCTGCAGAGAATTTCCAAGCATTCCATTTATTGGAACGAAGTTCTTTATCGGACGGTACGGATTTGACGGATGGGTTCTAACTACGTCAGGGGTCGTAAGGTTTTTCCGTCACGACCCCTTCTGACGTAGTGTAGACGGCCTTGGCGGCTATAAGGAAGCGAGATGGAATAATATCCATCTCCCTCGCACTTTTTCTTATCTGGCCATGAAAGAATTATTATTTTATTTTAAATGACGGTTCATTTTAATAGACGCTAGTAATTAATTTATTTGTATTTGTTAATCAATAATATAATACGTTTATCAATAATAATATACCACGAAATGAACTTCGTTCCAACCGAGAGTTCCACGACACTCACGCATGTTTTTTATTTTGTACACTGAGTGACTTTGAACTTCCTCATATGGGCAGCAGTGAACGACCATAACCAAAAATGATCATTTTATTTGTAAATCTAACCCAGCAAACCTAACAAGTTTCAATACAATATAAATAGTAGCAAATTCAAATTACAGGATTTTTAATAGTGGTGTCACTACCCAACTGTATAAACCATATTAAGTAGACAGTTGAGTTGGTTCTAAGTATGAAATGATAAATATTTGAGTTTAAAAACACGCAAAGATCATAAGCTTTGATGATTACTGCGTATTCAAAATTTCAGATTATTCAGACATCGGAACGATGCCGGAAGAAGGTGAAAACTAGATTATTAAATTCTTGTGCATTATACTCAAACATACATAAATATATTTATACATACATTATAGGTGACTTTACTATAAACTGTAATTGTTGATAGTTTATAACTTTAAAAAAAACATGCGTGAGTGTCGTGGAACACTCGGTTGGAACGAAGTTCCTTTCGTAGTATATTATTATTAATAAACGTATTATATTATTGATTAGCAAATACAAATAAATGAATTACTAGCGTCTATAAAAATGAAGCGTCATTTAAAATAATATTTCTTTCATGGCAAGATAAGAAAAAGTGCGAGGGAGATGGATCTTATTCCATCTCGCTCGCACTATAGAAAGGGAGTCGTGACGGAAAAATCTTACACTTTTTCTCGCCTAGCCCCCATGAGTCAAATTCGTACCGTGCGATAAGGAACTTCGTTCCAATAAACAGATGTGACGGCTTTGTTTCATAGCAAGTGAATTTTATGCAATCTTCAACAAAGAGATATGTACAATATTATATTTTTAATTTTAGAAGTGAATTTTGTAAAGTATGCGTTATCATATACCTAAACAATTATCAGACGTCTACATAATTATTAATCGTTTGTTTAGTGTCACACGCTGAATTTGCATAGTACCGAATTGTGATAGCTTATAAGAGGTCAAAAGGTTGGCGGGCATGTGTAAATGTAGACATATAATGTTTATTATTGTTTATTACACAGGAAAGATAGATTGTGGATAATTATGTAGCACATAGGTTGTTGCTACCCGCGATTATAATATGTAAAACTGGAAGAAGATAATTAAAATAAATTTAAGAAAAATGACAAAATAACATTGAAGATATTTTGGTGTATAGTATAGATATTTAAGTTTAGTAATTTGTAATTAGTAAAAGTTTAGTAATTTGTAAATAGTAAAAAGTAGAGTAGGTAGGTTTTGGGGCAGTCCCTCGCGTTTCCCAAATGTGTTTTGGCAAACCGAAAACATTTTTCTTATTAATTTCTCAGACATGAAGTCCACCAACATTGAACACGTATGAAACATTAATAAAATCCACAATTTCTGAACTTAGCAACAATTTTAAAAATATGACGTAGTGTGAAAGTATCACAATAGACAAAACCACTATTTTTGTTTGTAGGCGGAGCCTCGTTCATTGGTGGCATCACATATAAGTTTTTTTTGTGGGGTTTATTTGGAGAAGTTGTTACATAAGGTGGATGAACTTACCAAGTTAAAGTACATATAGTAATTGTAAAGTTGACACCACCATTAATAAATAGTTACATCATATAATTTGAATTTGCTTTTCAGCAGTGTCATCAAACTGGGTCGATTTTCAATTATAAGTTGAATTAAATTTTTATTATTTAAATACATATATGCAAATGGGATGATTATAATATGTAACTATGAATCTATGACGTCATTACATTTTGTTCTTCTTCAACAGTCCATAAGTTGTTATAATTGTACACGCTGCACCTTTGGAGGATTTTTGCAAGCGGAGTGACGAGCGTAGTACCAGTCATCTTGCAAATTTAATGTCGCTCCCCAGTCGCCACTCTAGATATTTTACGTTTAGCGTCAACGAAATAGTTATACCGCCAGCTATTAGAAGCCAAGAGAACTTTCAGATGTTTCCCATAGTCGCCTCTTGCGACAACAAAAACGGAAGAAATAGTGTGATGGATTCTTACGTCGCCATCACACGGCTTTACACTATATTCACATACAATTTCAATAAAAATGTTAGTTTTGACAGCCGACAGACCGTTTGTTCATGTGCAAATTATGTATTTAAACCTCCTCTAGGTTACTTGTATGTATAGGACAAAGTTCTAGTATGAGGGAAACATTTTTATTAAAAAAATATTTATTGTAACCGATACTGAAATCATTATGGATAGTTGAAAATTAAGCCTTTAATTCAAAGTAAAAGCTGAATTTTGCTGCAGATGCACGTATACATGATATCTGCAGCAATAAGATTGATAGCGCCGCATCAATCTCCCACACTTAACAACTACGAGCACCTACTAAATGCACTAGACATATTTCGTTATTTTATGTACCTTCAAGCAAATTCAAATTATGTATAATTTTCTTCGATTGATATCTTCGCTAAAGCAAACATATAAAATAAATTATCTTGACATTAAGTAAGAAATAATCAAATACACACGCATACACACTCATGCGCGCGCTCTAATGCCACGCTCAATTCCCCTGTGTTGTGTACCTATGGAACACCAGCACCATTGAAGCAAGTCGAGACTTTCCTTTATCACAATCAAATTTATCAAATCAAAAGATTAAAAAATGTACAACAATCGTAAGTATAAATGATAATATGTGTGTACCTCGTTGAGCGGTGCTTGTGCGTCGCCGGGGCGGCTGGTGGCGGCGACGGTGAGCGCGCAGGCGCGGCCGAACACCACGATGTCGAGCAGCGAGTTGGCGCCCAGCCGGTTGGCGCCGTGCACCGACGCGCACGACGCCTCGCCCGCCGCCAGCAGCCCCGCCACCACGCGGTCCGACCCCTCCGCGTGCCGGATCACCTGCCACCACCACCACCATCACCACGCCGCGTGACAAACCACACACACCACACACTCATTCTATACTTATATAATAATGCACCACGTGTATGCAAATGTATACACGTGCATTATAACATAATGTATTATCGCCGCTGTGTGTCTTTCATAGTGTAATGGTGTTTGGAGTAGTTGTATTTTATTTGTTTATTTTTATTTTATAGATTAAAGGTGACAAACGGACATACAGTCCATCTGACAGTACGTGGATGGTGTGGCTCAAAGACATCTACATATATCCTCGATTAAGAATCAAAATGCAAAATGTGTTGTCACCCTGAGGACCAAGATGGAATGCCTCGTTTTGGATCTCCGGTCACTCAGCGTACCAAACGGCAATATTAAGTAGTTATTTCACGATTACATTATCTTAAAGCGCGATCCCCGGTGAAGCCAACTCATTCGTGCTACAACCATAATATAGCTGCAGCGTGGCTCTATCATGTATTTTATAGATCATTGTATTACACGTATTGGAATATATGGTGTTGGGATTAATCGCAGCGTTGATAGTGCACGCAATTGAAGATGAGTGGGAGGTTCTCTTCACACTAGCTAAGACACATCATTGTTATTCTATTTCTTACACTTGGATCTTAGCAAATTCATTATTAACATCTTAATTCAGTCATTTATTCATTTATTACAGTCTACTAACAAAAACTATCTAAAAGTTCCCTGCTGAACATAAGTCTCCCCAATATATTAGTTGTCGCGCTTGGCAGGCGGATTAGTAACCGCAGTTATTTTATTATTTTGAATTGTTATCAAGAAGATGCTACTACCCATCACCTGTTTAAATTCTATCTGTCGCCTCTGACGACACCCACGAGATGATATGGGGTAGTGAAATCAGGAAGTTGATGGATGCAGGTGGCTCAGAACCATGCTTTGTAGCATTACTTGGGGAAGGCCTATGTTCAGCAGTGGACTTGTGAACGGTTGTGCCGTCCAAAGAAATAAAAGACAAATCTACTATATTTTTATAAAATCAGTCAATAAAGTACATATTCGGAGTTATTCTCTGGTTTCTGATGATGTCAGTGCTGTTAGAATTTTGGCTCTTACAGCTTCATTGGACTCAGGGCTCACGGCCTGAAAGGCCGCGAGCTACGGAATTATTATAAAAGTAAATGTAAAGGGTAAAAGAAAAACGTAAAACCCATGCAATAAAAATAGTAATGAGTGTATGTTGAGAAAACTCACACAACAGTTTATATTATTTCAATTATCTATTGCTATTATACAGGGTTATTTTACAAAGAGTAGCCAAATTTTATATTGAAGTTCAAATAAATAAATTATTATACACCGATATTACATTTTTTTGAAAATCCGAGTAAACAAGGCACTCAATCGACTCTGAAAAGTTTGACCGGACCTTCATACGAAGAATAACATAAGCATAAGGTTCAAGTTTGTATCACCGCATCTCATAAATAGTGTTTCGGATAGCTGTTGAAATATCTTCCTAGATTCAATAAGCCGCATTTGTGAGACAATTAAATATTATTATTATTAAGTAAATGCGTGAGCTTGACAACTAAAATATTCATGTGCTACTTTTACTTATTTCTTGTCTGCCACGAGATTTAAACTCCTAATTCACACAGACTAACGATCGCAGGATCAAACTTCTAATCGTTGTACCAGATTTTAGAGTCGAGTTTTATATAAGCTTGTAGAAAGGAACATAGTAGGTTGGGTGAAAGTGGTATTCAATAGTTTTCTACATTTTATCAATTCCAGGAACAATTCCCAAAACCGACCCATTTACATGGCACAATCTAATTGCAGCATTGCTATAATATTATTGATATTATCATAAAACGAACCTCGCCGCGGAAGTTAGTGGGCGTGCCACCCATGTTGTAATGCACGGTCGGCAGCACAGGAATAGGCTCCTTTGTTACGTCGACTCCAGCGAAAATCATAGCAGTTTCAGAGATGCCGGGCAGACGCTGCTTGAGTTGATCAGGTGGCAAGTGGTGAAGTTGAAGGTGCACGTGGTCTTTTTCGGGGCCGCATCCACGACCTAATGTGTGAATGGTAAATCATCATCATCACATCAATAACAACATTTTATCAATAAAATTCTTGCAACCACGCTGGGCAGGCGAATTGGTAATCACAGAGCCGAATTATGCCAACACGCGTGCGTGCGTGCGTGTGTGCGGGTGGGTGCGTGCGTGCGTGCGTGCGTGTGTGTGTGTGTGTGTGTGTGCGCGCGCGCGTGTGTGTGTGTGTGTGTGTGTGTGTGTGTGTGTGTGTGGAGGGGATGGCTGAAGGTGTTTAAATATTGGCTATACTGCCAGTTAGTACATTTACATCGAAAATAAATTAGGAAATCATTTCTATTATTACTATTCAATTTACTATCATTTGAATATTGTTCGCATAACAATAAGTAGGAAGCTGGACAAATAATTAAAAACGAGAGAAAAACTTAACAAAATATTAACAATAATTTAATAATTCGAATATAATTAATAATTAATTTAATAATGAAGTGTTTTAATTAATTAAAAACTTTTTTTATAAAATAAATGAGTAATTAATATTTAGTGGAATATCCCTGGCTGTGGATAACTGCATGATAGCGACACGGCAACTCTCAACTGAAATAGAATACCACTCTTCCAAAAACGAGTTGTATAGCTCATTTATGTTACCACACCATCAGTTTGATAGTTTCTTTTTGACTTGACACCAAAGATGCTTGATCGGATTAAGATCTGGGCTGTTCGGTGACCAGTCCAATACAGTTACCAGTTGACTGTCGAGGTATCTTTTTCCAGTGTGCTATGTGCATCGGGTCATTATCGTGCTGGAGTGTCCAAATTACCAGGAGATTGTCATCTGCATATGGCGGAATACATTCTTCGAGTATCTCTTTGTATTGATATTGGTCCATGTTTCCTTGTATCAGCCTAGTAGGTTAACCAGAAAAGCAACCCCAAATCTTACCCTTTCCACCGCCATGCTTCACGGTCTTCTTCGTGTATTTAGGATCGAATGTCTTATTCACAGGTCGGCGTACGTACTGTTTGCCAACAGTGCATATTTTAGTTATCTTGATTTCGTCCAAAAAAAGTACATCCTTCTAGGTATGGTTGTTACAAAACATAACCAGTTATTGAAACTATCTATTCATACAATAGCGGCTAGCGGGTTATTGCAGTACAACGAAACTATTTATTACAGTAGACGTTTTACTAGAGAGAATGTCGAGTGAGCGCGGGTGACACGTTTTGTCTCTTTCACACCCACCTACACATACATTGTTTTTGCATTTGACCTATGACTCTATTACCTTCGGATAAATGTGATATTAGAAATGAGAAATTAAGTGTGCAAGTTTTTAAATTAAAAATATTTTCGATTTGTTTGAATTTGCGTGGCCTTGACCCAGTCTAAATTCGTCTCGTGTTTGATGACACGGTTTGTTTTTAGGCGCGATTGCTAATATAGTAGATTTTGTTTTGTGCAACAATAATAATATTTATAGTAAGATAAGAAGAGATTACAATTGTATATATGTATTATTATTTTATTTATAATTTAACTAAAGTATTAATTGTTACTTAATTAACTCGTTACCAACCAGTCTTAAGATTGAATAAAGCATGCTGGAAATTTCATTGCAATATAAATCTTCTTAACTCTAAAATCTCGATAACAGTAATCTTAACGAAACGGTAACACCAAACAAGCTAATCAAGCTTTCTCGTGAAACGGCGATCGTTTTATTTGCCACGTTTTTCAATTAAACACGTCGTGAAACACTCTATTGAAGCCGCTATTGATATTCGATAGATAGTTTCGTTTCATTACTCAAAAAACCCGCTACAACCCACCGCTACATTCTTCCACTGCTGCTCTGTCCGGTATTGATACTTCCTTGCAAACGCTAGCCTCTCTATGGTGTGGTGTCAACATGGGTACCTTTTTCGTTACTCGCCCAAACAACCGTGCCTCCACTAGCCGTCTATGAACGGTACGCGCAGAGATCATTCAATTTTTATTTCATTTGAGCGTTTAAACGGGTCCTCTGCTTGGCAAGGTGAACTATTATTAAATTCTCTCGCAGAGACGTTTTTCTTGCTTTAGGTTTGCGAGGGATATTCGAAGTTTTCTGATGTGTATTAAAATGCTTCACAGCCCTGTACGCCATCGTTTTTGAGCAATGCAAGTGATCCGCAATTTTTTTTCTCTAGCAGTAGAGTTGTAAGATTTATTTTTATATATTGCCATAAGACTTATATAACTTTATTCTACACCATTTTACCACCTTTTATTTTACCACGTGCTCGGCGCGGAAAGCAAACATTGTTTGGAAACCTAGATTAGACCTAGATTGTAGCTTTTATAGTAACACTGCACCATTATGTTTTTGTCGGAAAAAGGTTTGGTGATTTGTGACAATTATTTAATGAGAAAAATTAAAATAGTCTAAAATATAAAATAGTATTTTCACGGACTGTCTCCAAAAACATTTTTAATTCCCAAAAACATACAGTACGCAAAAGGTTTCAATAATAAAATGTTGTGACATTATTATGGTAAAAATGTCATTTAATATACATTACCTTCCATAATCTCAATGGTCATGGAACGCGACACGACGTCCCGACTGGCCAGGTCCTTCGCCACGGGTGCGTACCGCTCCATGAAGCGCTCGCCCTTCGCATTAACCAAGAACCCGCCCTCACCGCGGCAACCCTCCGTCATTAAGCAGCCCGCGCCGTAAATGCCTGAAACACAATCGACATAATATTATGGTATAAATTAGAGATATTTCTTAGGAATGCTTTAGTAGCCTGCCATAAAGGGGGTTGAAAATTTTGTTTCCCTCCAACTGCCAAATAATATCTTCTTCATTAAAAAATATGTTCCTCATTTATAATAACAATTTAATCACAAAACTTAAAAAATAATTAAAATGCATATAAAAAAAACTACATATTTCCGCTTAAAAAGAGCCAAAATTACCAACGAAATTGTGCCAAGGGGTACTGAAGCCAACCCTATTTCTTTCTATAACTGGTTGAAATTATGGTCAATTAATATCATCTAACGAATGCTAAATCTCAGAGTATAGCTTATACATTTAGTTCAGATAATCGTGCTGCTCCAGTGTTTACTTGTTGAATTTTGTTCATGTCAAGTTTTATTTCCCAGGATGCAGAATTTCACGATTTTTCCCCCCGAATTTTAGGTAAATAGACACTTAAAATTGAAATCTATTAGAGTGTTTCAATAAGTACGAGAAGAAGAGAGGAGTCAAATAAGAAGTTTTTTTCAAATGTATAATTTATAGAATAGAATAGAATAGAATAATTTTTTATTCAATATAGATTACATATGTAATTCTTATTGAAAGTCATTTTTTACTTTACCACTGGTTCGAGAAAAAAAAACCTCTGTCCTGGGAAGGAATAATGTATATTTTAAATTATCGTTAAGCATATTAATCAATCAAAAATAAATAACATTTAAAACTAACTATTCTATATACTATTCATTAAGAGAAATAAAGAAGCAGGTATTTTCCACGCGTATTAAAGTTGTGATAACAGTAAATTAGGTATTACATTAAATGATGACAGCAGAATAAAAACTCAATCCCATTGCGTTAGCAATTTATAATGCTATCAGGTAATAAGCTTTTAATTGAACAATAATTGCAAGAATTTTGATTTGACCTAAAAAGGGAAAGAGGGGAGAGAAACATTTGATCACAATTCAATTATAAATGACAAAGTTCTGGTAGTAAAATTTGCAATAGTAAAAACTGAATAGTAAGCGCGTGTATACCTATCTAGCAAGAAGTAACATCTAATTAAACAATGTAAAAAGTTTTAATGGGTAGGTTTTTTTTAATAATACCTGTAGGGTGGAACTGCACAAACTCCATGTCCTCGTTCTGTAGGCCGGCGCGAGCCGCCATGGCGGTTCCGTCGCCGGTGCACGTGTGCGCCGACGTGCAGCTGAAGTACGCGCGACCCGTGCCTCCCGTTGCCAGGATCGTGTTCTTCGCTTGGAACCTGACCATTGATATGTTGTTTCAGATCTCATTTATCACAGCATTTGGGTCTCGGGTTCTTTGTCTTAGTAGTAGGAACAGTCAATCAATAAGCTAAGTTAACCTTACTACTGTATGTAGATAGTTTTGAATACATTTAGTTTTTGCCTACTTATTCAAATCAGATGGGGAAATTCTGCCCCACTGAAGAGATATATCAAAATTTTTGTAGTAGTTTTTTTTTTAATAGGATAAGTTTGACAAACCAACACACAGTTCACCTGATGGTAAGTGCATACTGTAGCCCATAGGCATCGACATTTACCCTCAATTAAGAATCAGTATGCAGACAAAAATAAAACAGTTTTAAATATGTTAAATAATTTTAACTCACCTATGCAATGTTCCATCTTCAAGATTGAGGGCGATGCATCCCTTACAAACACCATCTTCCATCAAAAGATCCAAAGCAAAGTACTCTATGAAGTATTCACAATCATATCTCAGAGATTGTCCATATAGTGTGTGAAGTAGGGAGTGACCAGTCCTGGAAAATAAGACAAATATAGTTTTAAAAAATCTTATATAAAATTAGAATATTTTACTTTATTGTCACGTAATTAAGTTTTTAATATTTAATGTTTTTAATTACTACTAAAACTTAATATTTTTTTAAGGATTTGTATTATTTATTATAATTTGTCAGTCACTGTTTTCATATATTGTAGTTACTCACAGCCATTCACTTATTACAGAAATTTAAAAACCAGTATTCATTAAATTTTTCATTACCTTTAAATTTAGAAAGAAGTATGTTAAGCATCAAAGTTTAAAATAAAATTAAGTTATCAGAGATACCAGAGAGGAATATATCAGAGGAAAAGCACATAGTATAGAAATGGATTCCTCACAGAGAAGTAGGGAAAAAATATTTAAAAATATAGTACTTAATAATAAAAATTTCATGTGCTGACATGATTTAAAAAACTTTATTCTGAACTTTGAATATTATATTAGAAATCTCTTAACAAGAAAATTCTACAAAATTACAAAAAAAAATTGTACCTGAATTATGGATAAAGAAAAACTTTCTTTTTACTTTTTTGTAATTATGCTAGTACAAGTCAATTCTTTTACCCATTTCTCACCCATTGTCACCAACATTTATCCTCGGTGAAAAAGAGATTGGTCGAGCTGACCTTTTCATGCTGCAGCCATTGTACAGCTGCAGCTTTGGATGTTTGGATGTTAACAATTTAAGGGGGTTGGCTATAGACGTCCGGTACTTGATTTTAATTATGTTTTCAGTTTAGGAGGCTTGTAAGGGTTAAGCTTGAACCTTTTACACTGTTTTTGGATGTCGGAAATGCGTTTTGAATTAATTACGATAAAAATAAATTTCAGTAAAAATTGCGCATAAATAACGCAAATATGTCCATTTGGTCTAGTATTATAAAATAGACGTCCGGTACTTGATTTTAATTATGTTTTCAGTTTAGAAGGCTTGTCGGGGTTAAGCTTGAACCTTTTACACTGTTTTTGGATGTGGGAAAAGCATTTTGAATTAATTACGATAAAATTAAATTTTAGTAAAAATTGCGTATAACGAAACGCAAATATGTCAATTCGGTCTGGTATTATGAAGTAGACGTCGAGTACTTGATTTTAATTATGTTTTCAGTTTAGGAGGTTTGTCAGGGTTAAGCTTGAACCTTTTATACTGTTTTTGGATTTCGGAAATGTGTTTTAAATGAATAACAATAGAAATAAATTTTTACTAACTGAAAATTGCATATAACGGAACGGGTCACCCATAAAATAGTTAATTACTCGGACCCAGACAATCCATTTGTGGCTGAAGATGGGACTCATACACAACAAATTGAGTTGAAGTGGAGAGCAGTCAAGAGGTTTTACAGAAAACAAAATTATAACAATTCACATTACATTGTTTCATTTACCACTATCATAGCAGAGTTTAGGGCAACCTGACTTTATAGATAAGATAGGTTGAATCTGTACTAAAACCGAATCAGCACGCCCTGACTCCACATAATCTTGTCTGTCCTACCCCTAGAATGTTTTTGTAAAGCCGTAGGCGCGTAGGGAGAGCAGCCCTCGCCCACTGTAGCAAATAGCAGGCACCTGTGCGAGCCGTAGAGGCTGAGGCTGGTTGCTGAAGGCGATCAATAAGCCGAAGCTGCAGAGGTAAGTATGGCTTCCCATGGACCCTCCCCCAGCCCCTTACACCCCCGTACGCGAGTACCAGATGTCTATAGTTTTACCATTTAAGGTTATATTTATATATATAGGCGCATAACACTAAGTGTGTAAGAATAGCTTACACTTGTGCTCAACTATATGCAAGCATAAGGCAAAAACATATGTATTAAAAACAATCTGTTCTAAAAAACTTGCTATCAATAATTTTTTATTACCTGTCAGCTACAGCACAGCATCTATGTGCTTGGCCACCTTTACCAAACTTCAAAGATTGTCCTCCAAAAGCTCTTTGATATATTTTACCCTCGGGTGTACGGGAGAAAGGCATTCCATAGTTATCAAGTTCAATTACAGCATATGGTGCTTCTCTAGTCATATAGTGAATGGCATCCTAAAATATGAACATAATGTTTGTTTAGGAATGTAGGAAATTAATTTCGCTCATTTAATCAGAAAATTAGGCATATTTAGGACATAAATATATCAATCTCCTGTTTTATTTTTATAACAGACTATATTACATTAAAACTATTTTTTTAATTAGTAAAAAATGCCAAGAAATCTGTAAAAACATAACCATATTGTAAGATAAATGACAATACAAATGCACATTTCCCACTGTTATTATTATTTTGTCTTCTTATAAAATAGCAGTTATAATGATTCTTGTGTAACAGCTACATTACCATGACCGTTTTAACCTATCAAAAGTCCACAGCTGGACATAGGCCTCCCTTATAGATGACATAGTAGGTATATTAGCCATAGTTGCTACACTTGGCAGGCAGGTTGTCAACCACATATTTTAATTTTAGTTGTTATTAGGATTACACTGCTGCCAATCTCCTGGTTTGTTTCATCCCTCTTTTCATCTCTTATGGCACCCATGGTATGATATGGGTAGTGGATATTCTTACACTGCCATTACACAGCTACATTAATATAAAAAAATCAGCAGCAACATACCTGGTCACCAAGCCAATCAGAACCCTTTACAGTATCATACATATGCCAAAGCCAACTGTCTTCCTCCATGTTACCTAAAATTACAAAATAAATAGGTAATATGCAGTACTTTCACAGGATGATTCTGAATCTTAATACATAGAAACAACTGAATAAAATTTTTTGATTCATTTAAAACAGATAAAGAAATTAAATTATTTTATTAAATAAAAATTATCTTTACAATAGTATCATCGATATAAATAAAATGATAGAGGTTTACAGTTGTGCTCGCATCACAGAAAAACTACTGGATAGATTTCAATTAGGTTTTCTAAGTTTTATTTCTTAAACAGTTGGCCCTTATCTAAAAAAAAAATTATTGCAATATCTTCATTTAATATAAAGTTATTAAAGTTTTAAGAAACAACAATTTTTATAAGCACTATGTGTTCAGTGATGTGTGTTTTCTTGATATATCAAGCAACACGGACGAAGTCACGGGTATCAGCTAGTACAAAATAAAATTGTTATTATAAACATAAACTAATCTTTGTTATAATTTGTCTTTAACTTATTTGATAGACTAAAATCCAAGACAAAAATAGATATTTTCCAATAATATAAGAAATCACAAGGATTGGCAATATAAGCATTCTTTAAAAGTTATAATTTAAAACTAAACTTTGTCATTCTTCAAACTTAAATCAAGGTTATTAGAAAAAATGTTAATATGTTAGTACCTAAAGCGGCATTGATTCCACCCTGAGCAGCAACAGTATGAGATCTTGTTGGGAAAAGTTTGGTCACAACAGCTGTCTTAAAGCCTTCCTGTACAAGGCCAAAAGCTGCCCGTAGACCAGCACCACCGGCGCCAATAACTAATGCATCATGTTGATGATCAACTACTGTGTATGCTTTAGATATATTAGTGTTAACAGACCCATCTTTTGCAGGTCTGGCACCTCCAACAGACAAATGAAGATTCCTATACACATAAGTAGCCTGAAAAAGATATAAAAACAAATAGTGCTTACAAATGAAATATTACAAATTACTCATGCTTGATTTTTTAATCTCTTATTTTAATAATAATTCTATTAATATGTTTAAGTTGAGTCCAAGAATTACATTGCTAAGGCTAATTATTCTATAATTATTAATTTGTGAGCTAATTTAAAAAACCGGTTTTAGTAGGAACTACATACTACATTCAAAGCAACTTAAGCCTTGTATTTTAGGTAAGAATTTCATAATAATTTTGTTGTCAAAAGATATGGTACAGGGTTACATAACTAATGTTTGGTATGAAAAGGAATGTCTCCTGATGTCTACTACTTACCAGCGATGCCGGGCTTCTTGAAACAGCTGCTTTCATTAATGCGCTCATGATGGAACTCTCTGTCCGCACCGGAGCACGATAAAATATTTTAGTTTAGGCCACGAAATTCATTCAGTATAATCTATGCCAACCAATCATAGATAAATAAATATGTAGCAAGCTAATATGTAAAAGCAACCAATGCCACAGGCCACAGACACACTACACCACAGGCTCACAGACAGTTGTTGTTGTTTTTATTATTCGCTCGAGAGAGCAGGCAAAGGAACTAAGCCATACAGCCTTGTCTTTTTTATTTTGAATATATAGAATTTTAAGGTGTAAAGGCCGGAACCAAGTCTTATTTTTCTTCTTTCCGTCTCTTCAAAATCCATAAAGGCCGAAGCCAAGTCTTATTTTCTTTAATTCTTCATATTTTCACATTGCGAAGTATTTGGGAGATTTTGACGGCAGCTTGATAGTGGATGGCGACAGTATCTCAATGCGCCTAAGCAGACACATTATCTTGTGGATCACATCATCATAGAAGCACTTGTTTCATCGTTCCCATTGATAGTTCACATGCGCATACATTAAATACACAAAATCTCATCACTTTTACATGTCAAAATTCACTTTAAACTATTATTTATACAATAAATAATAGTTTAAGAAATTCACTTTAAACTATTATTTATACAATAAATAATAGTTTATTGTATAAATAATAGTTTAAGAAATTCACTTTAAACTATTATTTATACAATAAATAATAGTTTAAAGTGAATTTTCGGAGCAGCAATCCTCCGGCAGCAAAATTCCTGCCAAAACTCCCATTGACAGCTTGATAGCCCTAGGTATAACATATATACATATAAACAGATTACTATTATGGCGGCTCTTCACGTTGGCCAACATCAAACATAGTGGCGAATGTGTTGGCCAATACCGATGGCCATCGTGTAGAGCGGGTGTTTGTGCTTCACTTGGTATGTATTGGAATGATGGCCCACACAAGTTGGCACGAGATCCATGTGGTGTCGGTTTTTTATAAAAGATCAAAGGGTTGTGGCAGAAAATTGGCCGCCGCGTCCACACGTTGGGCGCACGTATAGTTTGCTACGAGCTCCCAGAGTGATCGCACGCATCTGATTTAAATTTTATATTCACGTATCGTAACTAGTGTCTACAAAATGGCAGAAACAAAGACCAATGAAGAAACTTTTCGCGTTATAGAGCTCTAGCAAGCCGAAAGGTAATTGTGGAACACAAGAAATAAAATTTCTTTTTACCATTTCTTTTTGATCACCCTTTTCTTATACACATTCACGTAGCGGTATGCTATGAATAAATAAACCGCATATCCATTTTAATAAATTCGTTCACACATTGGCCTGAACCGAAGCAAACTGAACGACCTTCCAACGTATGGACGCCATCACAAACTCTTGGCTAATATCTTTGCCAACACATTCGTCACTATTTTGACCAACGTGAAGAGCCGCCTTAACCCTACGTTTGCGCCGAAAAACATTCAACATGTAATGTTTGGAAAGATATCGCATAAAATAAGTCACACAACATGTTTTGTTGATGGTCGCGCTCGCACTCACAGAAACTGTAAAATTTTCAAAGATATTAAGATTTGTTGTTATCTGTGTTCGCATTGAGTACAACATAGAGATTCTATTTGTTTATCTATAGATCTATCAACGTTAGCGTTCGCACTGTTGTTTTTTATGTTTCGCGATTTGTTTTAAACGTGTTTTTTTTGTTATCGAATTTAGTTGCTAAACATCACAAAACACTATTACGCCTAGCGGAGAAGAACGATTACTTGATATAAAATAAAATATATCCACTAACTCCATCTATAGTCAGACTACTTGCAATTCTCTCGTGTGGCGGGAAAATTCAGACCTTTTTTGGGAGTTTTTCAAGTGAAAACTTCTTTAGCAGCGTTGAGCGATTTTTGGTATGGGAAAAACTAATGGGTTGGCGTCACAGATGACCTCGACTATGCTACGCATCAGGTAGTATAGCGGCCTATGTACATGTATAAGCGTATATCATCGAGTTTTCACTTCTCTCGGCAATCCTTATACCCCTATTACACTACACTGAATCAGGGTCCCTAAGCCCTTAATAAGAGATGTGTAATAAGAGTAAGGCAGTCAGGGTCACTAATTAGGGCGTCAGAGTGGACCAGGTCCGCCGTGTGCTTACCACCGTACAGTGTAATAATACTTAGGGCAGTTAGGGCAGCAGTTACTTATTTGTACGACGTGCGACGAGCGCGGAGAGCGGTCGTGTGTTTTGTTTTGGTATTTCTGTTTTCGCGCGCAGCCATATCCAACGAAGAAAAAAGAGTGTTGTTGTCTGTAATAGATTTGTACACCTTATTTGTGGAAGAAGAACCACAAGGACTATACGAATAAGGACATAAGAAGTGAAGGTTTTAAAGTCTACCCTAGTACATGCCTTATTGATTTATATAAAATATCTTAGAGTAATAGTATATAAAATACATAGAGAGAGCATACAATTCTACATATAGGGAGTCAATATATTTATCTCACTTTTTCTAACTCAATTTTCAAATAAGGCAAAAAGAGATAAATGTTTAAAGATGTTGCGTATAATTCATGCGTGAAAATAGAAATGTAAAGTGGTCAGCTTTGGTCTTTTTTTACTCTGTTACAGTCAGCTCTCGATAATTTGAAACTCCGGACCAGGGAAAAATTTCGAATTACCAAGAGTTCAAAATAACAGGAGTTTAGATAATCAAGAGGGAGGGAAGAAAAAAATGAAGTAAACAAGAGTTTGATCAAAATACGTGATTTATTATTTGAAATAATTGTACAATTATTTCACAAATGTTCATTTTGAAAAGAAGTTGATTTATGTTTTTAAAAACCTTAGAAATGCTTCGGATACAAAAGTGATCAAATCTCTTTTGCTGTACGGTATAACATCATGGTGTGGTGCAGCAAAAACCCGTCTTTTAGGGTTGGAACGCACGCAAAGATCCATTCTAAAAGTTGGGTTTTCATTGCCTTTTTTATGTCCAACTGCTGAACTATACAAACGTTGCAGGGTACTTACTGTTAGGCAAATATTTATTTTGCAAACTGTTCTAAAAAACATTCTTCGCTACCATACAATAGCATTTCTTCTCCAATCTCGGGAAGGGGTAGGATAGTTTGTAAAAATCAAAAATGTAATTCAAATTTTTGTCATAGATTCTTCTGTTATCTTGGTAGTCTTCTTTACAATAGGATAAATAAGGCAATACCAATATATTCTATGAATAAATATTCCTTAAAAACAAAAGTAACGGAATGGCTTTTGGGCTCAAGCTACACTGAAACAGAATCCCTGATAACTCCCATTATTTAAAATATTATCTAAACATACACACATACACAACTCACTCTCACACAAACACACACACAGACACACACACACTCATACACACACACACACACACACACACACAGCGCTCACATTACAGCGTAAATTAGTTTTTAGTTTTTAAAATTGTTTTTTTTTTCTTTTTCTTTCTATATTTTATTGTAACTTTAATTATAATAACAACAATTATAAATCATTGTCACACGAAGTGTACTAAAGTAAAAGGTATGTTGATTAGTCATACAGGTCTTTCCTAGTACTAACACCAGGCTCTCACAAATTAAAATGGTTATACCTCCAATATTATTACAAGACAATTTAAATTTGTGAGAGCAAATAAATAAATAAATTATTAAAAAAGTCCGTAATTTTCTGTTGAGTGAGCGACTTCAGTCTATCATTGTCCAATGAATTTTCGATAGTGGTGAGACCTGCGAAGAAATAGTCACTTGTATCGGTACTGAGGGCGTAGTAGCGTAGGTTCGTAAGAGATCTCCTTGCCTCGCTCAATGTGACTGGAATTGGCGGTTATTTTTCTTCGTTTTCTTCCTCGTCCTCATCCAGATGGAGGCACTCACTCATATCTCATTTATGTGAACAATCGACAGGTTTGTACATGTATGTAAACAAACGACAGGTCTGTTCATATTAAACGCTTCAAATTATCGAGAATAGGGAAGCCCAGACTTCAAATTATTGCATGTTGGTGGGCAAGATACTATTCCTACAACTTTAAATTACCGAGGGGACGAATTAATATTGATTTTAATAAATTTATCGAGTATTTTTCAAGGGACTGGGATTTTTTTTTCAAATTATTGAGAGATTCAAATTAACGAGGGTCAAATTATCGAGAGTCAACTGTATATAAAAAAGTTATTATATAAGACCGTATCTATTCGTGCAAAATCGTACTTGCTGATTTATGTGCAGAGAGTAATTGTGTTCTGTGTTTATGTGACAAATATCATTCTAATTAAGTCTTATGTACTGTGTTGTTTGTCGTGTAATGTCTATAATATTTTACTTAAAATATTATTGTAAAGTTATATCTTTAAATAAAATATAATATTAAAGATGGCATGTTTTTAATAGGATTCAAAACATATTCTTCCCGTGTGGAAAATGGTTCAGAATTCGTAAGCTTCCACCGGTGTGTACATTTTTATTATCCTAGAATTAAATTACATTATAACTGTAAGTAAACTGTACTTCACATTGTTTTAAAAATAACAAAACTCTTTTTTATAAAAATTTGACAGTATAATCGTTATAATATATTTAAATATAAAATTTATTTAAACAGTAGTGATGTGGTTTTAATAATATAATATTAATTTTATTTCAGATAGTCAATTAATCCATATAATTTGTTAGTAAACATGAAACTTATAACCTATGTTAGTACCTAAATCTAATTCTTAAATACAAGTGCCTTATCAACTAAGCAGAGGCGGTAATATTGCTTAAGAAGTAATAAGTCATATCTTTCAGCAATTATTTTCATAATGGAGTTGAAGCTTGCCCGTACCCTGCCGAGCAACGAGGCTATTTCCTTTCTTATAATGGCGTAGTAGTCATCCGTATGCGCCTTTGCAAACATGCCTGATGCACTGCAAAATTGAGGTAGCCCCAACAAGATCCTGAAGCCATTTATGCACTGGACACGTAAGGCATCGACAGTCCGCTGTGAATAATTTAGGCTGCACGTGTAGAAAACTTGACAGTAGGCTTTAAATAATGTTATCTTTACCAGTAGGCGTGCCAACATATTACATCGGACTACCAGCGCCCTACGTTCCCTTTCAATGTCAACATTGTCGTTTAGGTCATCGATAACAAAATGCCTTGGTACTTAAATTTATTAACACATTTTAATTCAGTGCCATTCAATTTAATAGCTGGCACTTATTCTGGGCATCTGCAGCCGACGGCCCCAAACATCATGAACTCGCTTTTATTAGTGTTGTAACTCAAGCCATGGTTTAGCGCGTACTTCTCACATATCTTGAGAAGTTCTCTGGTTGCCTTGACCGTTGGACTCAGCAGCACCATATCATCTTCGTATCTTTGTAACTAATATTATTAAAACTCACGTCGTCGATACGACATCCGACTCCTTTGCTGCTGAGTTCAACGATTAGGTCATTTATGTACAGGTTGAAAAGCTTTGGTGACGTACTTACTAACTTGTTTAAATAATGGTTTGAAGTGGATTTTGATAAGTAAAAATGGTGTGATTTTATGTATTAAATGTCTGTGCATGTTAACTATTAGTGGAAACGGTGATACAAATGCTCTGATGGTAATGTGAATCTCAAGATGAGGTGTCTGTCTGCTTAGGCGCCTTGAGATACTATCGCCAACTGTCTTCTTGCTCAAGTTACCGTCGAAATCTCCCAAAGACTACGCAATGTGACGCATCAACATATTGTTAAGCATTGTACTTTAAAGGATTATTATTACTTGATACTGAGATAAATGAAGATATGGCTTAAAAGACAAGCATCCAAGCGAACAATCTTAATAAAAGAAAATGAGGTTCCGTTCTGTCATGTGTCATTTTGTGATAAAAATAAATATTAGAGAATTAGAAATTTAATTTTAATTGTTTCCTTGCCTAAACGGAAGTTTGAGTTGGATCTTATTAAGTGATTTGATTTATTGAAAAATTGTGATGTGGAAAAGTAGCTTTTTATTATAGAAGTAGAGCATTTTTTATAATGGCTGATAATCCTGGTAACGACAGATTTCTAGAAGCAGAGCGATTGAGAGGTAAATTTAAAAACTTTAATACAGAAATTTTAATGATTAAATCAAATTAATGACGCCAAATACTTTCAGAAGAGGAGTTGGCTCAAGAATTGGAGCATAGTGATTGTATCGAAGAAGATTCTCAAGAAATATCACTGGAAATCGAAGAGAAGCTACTGAAGGACGAACCTGAATGTTAGTACTTGTTTGTATCAAAGAAAAACAATTGAATATATTAATTGCAAATGATTAAATTAGACTACTTGCTTGTGTCATCAATTTGTCCCACCATCTAGTGGGGGTTGCCTATACTGCCCCTGAAAGTATGAGATTGCCACTCTTGAACCTCTCTTCCCTGGTTGTCAGTTCTTCGAGCTATACAGTATTGCCTCTTCAGCCTACTGATCCACTGGACTATGTGGTATATCCTCATTATGGATTTTATTATGGAGAGAATTTCTAGGTGGTAGGTCCTTCTGGGTAGGTTGCTTGCACTGCATTGTTCCAGTCTGAAGGGTATATAGCCAGTATAATTTAGCTGTAAGGCAGTGTCATAGTAAGGGAGAGACCAAGGACCTGAGAAGCATTAGCAGTGAAAAAAGCCAGCTCCAAACTTAACTTTTATGCTAGTGAAAATCTCGAAAAAATAATATAAAAGAGTACAATCTGCCACTTTGTCTTGTGTATGAGAACTATGAGAAAGCCGTTGATTCTGTTGAAATTTGAGTGGTGTTATAGTCCCTTCAGTAGTGCCAAGTTGACTATTGGTATATCAAAGTGCTGAAGTGTTTGTGCAGTAGAGCTACAATGGCTATCTAAGTACAGAACCAGAGTATAAAACTGGTTCAATTGCAGAGAGATGTAAGACAGAGTGATGTTATATCTCCGAAACACTTCACAGTTGCATTAGAAGACGTTGTCAAGCAATTGGACTGAAAAGGATATGGTACTGATTGTGGACTAGCGCATGCAAACCGATAATCGATAACCGATTAATTTATCAGTAATCAGTTCATTTTTTTCACCGATAATTATCGAAAAATTTCTTAAAAATACCGATAAACAATAAATTCATAAAGGTTTTATGCAATCATTACCATCGCGCCGCATGCGGTTGCATTCCACCCGCCCGTGGCTATAGCTCTCTCACTCACTCATTTCATGACCGACTCGTGCAGGACAGAACGCGCCATTCAGTGCGGCGTGGGAAGTTTGTTCAGTGTGATCCAGTGTGGTGTGATGTTTGGTTGGTTGCGTTGTGTTCTGTTGATCGTGCTACGCTTTTTTGTCGACACGACGCTAAAGGATTTATAATATGTAAGTAGAATAATCTAGATAGATAGATTTTTTTGTATTATGTTTTTGTTTGACGTTAGCTTCATAAACCCACTTCATATTCATACATCTTCTTTACTTCATACCCCACACGGTCAGTGGCCAGTCATATAAGTAGGTAATTTTATATAATATTTTAACTTTAGGTAGGCACACATTATTTAAATGTTACATAGTGTGTTTAAAAGTTTATTTGCTTACACAATACTAATATATCATTTGCAGTATCTATATTTTTATCCAGATCACGTCTCAGTGTGTCTCAGTCTACCCCGTCTCAGTGTTACCCGTAGCTTCGAATTTCGAATCATAATATTATTAGTAGTGTGACTATTAAAAATATCTTTTGTTTTAGGTACTTACTGCAACAAATGAATTAATCAATAATGTCAAATAAAATAAACTACATTTCCGAATACAAAAAAAGTTCCAATCCAACGTCGGTTTGGTGTCATTTCCTAAAGGCCGATACGGGTGATTCTGCAAAATTTAAGACATGTAAAAAAGTCATTAAGTGTGCAGGTGGTACTACAACGGGACTATTGGAGTCACCAGTTTTTCAGCGAAAAATTGCAAGATGACCGACTTTGCACAATCTGACAGATCATTGGATGTTTTGGTATGAAGAATGACAGCACTTGACGGTATGCCATACAGGGCATTTACAGAATCTGAAGACCTTAAACTTAACCTTTAAAAAAGCTGGTTATAAATTACCTACGAGCGCAAACACTATTAAAGATCTGACTGTAAAGTTTTATGATAAGACCAAGAAAAACCTTCTAAAGGAAATACAGAAACTAAAGGATGAAGGACACAAATTTTCGGTTTCAATAGATGAATGGACATCTTCAAGAAATAGGCGATATATGAATGTGAATCTTCACTGTGCATTTTTCAAAGGTAACCATCACACGACGAGAAATTTTGGTTTATGTAGGAAGTATGGCTCTGTTACCGCTATCAAGTGTGAAGAATACCTGCGAGAAAGGCTACACGAATTCAAATTAGATTTTGACACTGATGTGATCACCATTATATCTGATCGAGCTTCTGTTATGACAAAACTAGGAGGAAATTTAAACTTCATACATCAGTTATGCTTAGCTCATGGCTTGCAATTGGCCATCGTGAATATGTTCTATGTAAAAAACAAGAAAACGTAAATGAGGCTCAAGAAGAACTTGCCGAAATGAAAATGATCTGAACACTGTTTGCATTGGCACTGAAGATGATACTGAGACTGATGGATTTCAAATAGAGCAAGCCCCAAAGCTAACACTTGACGTGGAGACAAATATTAAGTTTGGGCTTGTTGTAGAAAAGGTGAGGAATATTGTGCAGATGTTCAGAAAGTTACCAACAAAATCTGATATTCTTCAAAATGACATAAAAATGGAGCTTGGTAAAGAAAACGCACTGATATTAGACTGCAAGACGCGCTGGAGTACTCTTTGCAATATGATTGGTAGGTTCATTAAAGTGAAAACAGCAGTCTTAAAAGCACTCATTGATGTAAAATGTGATATCCAGATTAATGAAGTGGAATGGTCTATTCTCGAAGACATTTATGAGAATCTCGATGTAATGAAAGTTACTGTTGAAGCTTTTTGTCGCGAAGATGCTACTCTGCTTAGTGCTCATGCTGCCATGAATTTTGCACTTAAAAAACTTGAAACTCGTAACACGTTGCTTAGTAAGGAACTTCATGCAAGCCTGAGCAAAAGGATCAAACAAAGGCGGCTACCAGTTGCAAGTCTAATGCAATACCTTCACAACCCAGCAACATATTTTGAAGGAAATGAATATTACGCAGATGTTTATCCGCGCTTGCCTAACGATTGTCTGCAAGAGATGGTACTGAGGCTTCTAAAATACTTCTAATAATCTTTTATTTGCAACAATGTCAATGACTTACCTACTGATAATTCGCAGAATGAAGTCAGCAGCAATACCCCATTATCAAATAAAGAATTAATTAACCAACAAATCAGCAAAATTATCTTTGATGACACGAGAAGAGTTGGAATCAGAAATCTTTCAACGTCTAAAGAAGACTTATTGACCCAACTGAAGGTTGAAATGTTATTATTTGAATATGGAGGTGATCGAGGCCAATTGCTGTCAAAAGCTTATCGATGGATTCGTTCAATTAAGCCAACAAGTGTAGAAAGTGAACGTGCTTTTTCTGCGGCTGGAATATTATGTAATAAACTACGCACAAGACTTAGCGACAAAACTATAAATTGCTTGTCGTTTCTTCGCACTTATTTCCAACAACAAAAAATAGTGAATAGATTAGGTATGTAAATAATGTACCTACTTATTATTCTAAATTAAACGACTGATTTAATTGTTACCATAATTGATTCCTAATCAAACCATAAATGTTAAGTAATAGGTAAATATATATATTTTATTTTATTGTTTTTATGATTTGATAAACAATTAGTCATTTTAAAACAGTAATCACTTTAAGTACATATTACTTAAAATGATATACTGTTTTAAAATGATTACTGTTTTAAAATGACTGATTTGTTTGTTAAAATAGTGAATCCCTAATAGACGAAAGTGTTAATTCATAAGTAAATTTTATTCGACTGGTTTTCTACCTACATAAAGTACCTATATTTCTTGTTTTTGTTTGTGAGAAAAAGATTTTATTTGTTTCGTCGTTTAATAGTAGGTAAATATAGCCTAGCGCAAGTAGTAAAAAAGAAGTCTTAATCATAATAATGATTAAGACTTCTTTTTTTTCTATATTGATTTGTACTTTTATGGAAATAAAACCATATTTTTAATTAAATAACGTATTTCATTGAATTATAAAAACATTAAATTTTCTTGTAGAGAATAGAATGCACAAAGAAAGCAATTCTAAGAGACAGGTATTTTTTTTATGTAAATCGGTAATTCTTGGTTTTTATCGAAAAAAAAAAACGATAAAAATCGGCTCGGTTAGTTGCGGGTGCGGGAATCGTAATCAAGTAAAAACATTTTGATAATTTGAAAGATAGATTTTTTTTCTCATTTCTTATACCTTCAAAAATACACTTCATACGAAATGCGAATAGCTGCTCCAGAGACTGCTAGGCACTAGAAGCCCACTACTAGCAGTGAGATGGTGGCTGTGGACTTTGGGCTGTTTTTGTTAGTTATGATTCTGAACTTTTTCTGATGGTGAACTTTTTCCCTCTAATTATGTTGTGATTCGTAGAGATAGGTTAGGCGACGTTGGTTGGGGAGGAGTATTGTTGGCTGTGCGTGATAGCTACGAGGTACGTGTGATCTCGGATATTGACGGTATGACACCCGATAAAGAACTAGTATTGGCCCTTATAAGCTGCAAAAATGTAAAGTTTTTATGTTGTGTGGTATAACTACCACCAAATTATCGTGATGATCAGTATATTGATGTTCTTACTTGCATAGAGAATGCTTTGTGTGCTTATTCAAATATGAACGTATTAATATTAGGTGATTTTAATCTTAATTCTTGTAGCACTAATGTTAAAACTCAATTTAAAATTTTTTGTGACTTCTGTAACCTACAGCAACATAATAATGTATATAATACTCGCGGTGGACTATTAGATCTCGTGTTGAGTGACTATGACCGTAACCAATTGGGTGTTGCCTGGATTGGATCCACTCGTACCAATAGATGAATATCACCCTTCGTTGGAAGTCAAAATCAACCTCTCATACAGTAAGTCCTTGCCTAGGCTGCAATTTTCGCCAGATGGAAGTTCGGATAGGATCGCTGATTGGAATTGGCGTAGGCGGACTTTCAGGTCTGTATGCAGCGTTATCGGAATTAGATTGGTCTGATTTAATGACTTTTACAGACGTAAATGCAGCCGTAGATTTTTTTAACAACAAATTGAATGAAATTATTAATTTATATGTACCAAATAAAAAGCTTTTTCTAAATCATCGTAAGTATATCTATCCCAAATGGTTCACGCCTGAGATCATAGAAAATATCAAAAAAAAATATTTCCATCTGAAGAGATTTAAGCAAGAAGGAAAATTATTTAACAAAGAACTATTTAACTTTTATCGATGGAGGGTTAAAATTTTGATTGACAAAGCATATCAGCAGCATCTTAACTTGATACAGAAAAGCATAATTGATGATCCGGTATTATTTTGGAAATATGTAAGTGATAAAAAAAAAGAAAGACGACATACGGAGACATATAGTTATAAGGGTAAAGAAGTATCAGGTCAAGATGCGGCTAATGCCTTTGCTGAATACTTTTGCTCTGTATTTCATGATGAAAAGCCCCTATTAAATTATGCCGATGCCGAAAGTGCGGCTAATTTACAAGTTAATATGGTGCCCATCTCAGTCAGGTATGTAGACGAGAGTGATTTTAGATTGGCAATAAAACGCCTAAAGCCGCGATCCGCTGGTGGTCCTGACCGCATTCCTGCTTTTCTTGTCAAGGATTGTGCGCCAGTTCTAAGATCACCGCTCTTATTCATTTTTAATCTGTCTCTTAGACAGGCTAAATATCCAGAACAGTGGAAAATATCTAGGGTGACTCCTGTTCCCAAGGGAGAACCTGGAAAGGATGTTTCTGCTTTTAGACCTATAGCGGTGCTTTCGGTTCTGGCGAAGGTATTTGAAACCATATTGAACTTTCACATTAGCAAACAGTTAGATAACATTTTGCATGACAGTCAACATGGTTTTCGGAAAATCGCTCAACGAATACTAACCTGATAACACACGTTGACTATGTATGTACAGAGATGGATTCTAGAAGACAGGTAGATGCCGCATATTTCGACTTTAGGAAGGCTTTTGACCTGGTGAGTAATGACATACTGTTACAGAAGCTAGCTAAGTTGGGTTTTACTCCGAAGCTTCTTCAATTTTTTGCTAGCTATTTGGATAATCGTCGTCAATTCGTTAGAGTAAGTGGTTACGAATCCGATTATTATTTTACTAGATCTGGTGTGAGTCAGGGTAGTACTCTTGGCCCAACACTGTTCTTGAGTTTTATAAATGACTTGCCTACAAAGTTAAATCTGCGAAGTGCCTGTTATTCGCAGATGATCTGAAATTAAGCTTGGGAATTGGCAGTGCTGCTGATGCACAGGCTCTTCAACAGGACATAGATAGGGTATCGGAATGGAGTAAAGTGAACCATCTTCCTCTTAATGAGACTAAATGCAAGGTTATTACTTTTGCATTAAAACCGAATCCTATCATTATTAATTATAACTTATTTGACGCGCCTATGGTAAGAGTATATGACATAATTGACTTGGGCTTATTATTAGATACTAAATTAAATTTTCACAATCATATGACATCCATTTGCAAGTCGGCTAGTAAGACTTTGGGTTTTGTGATGAGGACTGCTGCTGACTTTGACGATATAAGGGTGGCTAAAACTTTGTATAATGCGTATGTTCGGAGTAAACTGGAGTATGCAGCTGCGGCCTGGAATCCTTATGAGAATAAGTATACTATCATGTTAGAGAGAATACAACGTAAATTTGCTCGTTGGCTTTATAAGAAGATTCACGGTTACTACCCTTATTTGTATCCTTCCCTATTTGTTTTGGGTATGGTTGATTTAGAAACCTTAATGTTTAGGAGGGTGATGTCAACTATTAGGTACTATCTTTTTATAATTCACCACAAGTTAGACTGCCAGTCGGTTGTGGAGAGAATCGGTTTGTTGGTGCCCAGGTACCTGCAGAGTGATAATGGAGTAACGGTGGCTCCGCGCCGTAGGCTGCGTCTCCTAGACAGACCAGTTACACGTACCAAACGTGCAGCCTATGCACCAACAAATCGAGCATTGATACTAATAGGGACATACTCACTCAACACAATGAAATTGACATATTTGCAGACAGTATGACACGTCTGCTGAATCTTTTTAGTAAAATTATCGATAATAAGATAATTAATAATTTGACAATTTAATTCGTTTGACAATGTACTATTTATTAATTTGTATTTAAGATGTAATTTTAATTATGGACATATATTGTAATTAGCTTTTATTGACATTGCATTGTAAATTAATATGACAAAATATTTCATAGCCTGACATTGTATGACTGTATCCTTTTCTTTTCTTTTATATTCATATTTTATTATGTTATTTTCATATTTTAATTTCTCAACACGCGCTGCTATAGGCTTGGAGATTTTGAAGTACTAATATTGCATAATTGTTTAATTTATTACTATTATTTTTAATTATAAATTTATAAGTGATAACTATTAACTCGTTTATTATAATTGGATGATTTTTTTAAAAATATTTTTTGCATGTAAAATTAAACCTTGTGTGCGTGTTGGATTTTCTGTAAGCCACAAGAGTTTTTTAAAAGAAAAAAGAAAATAAATAAATGATAAGACTTTAGCTTCGGACTTGGTGAAGTGACTTGAAGGTATACTTCGGTGACAGCTACTGGAACTCCTCGACGAGTATTACTAGGTGTGCCGAGTTTGGGCTCGTTTTGTTAGTTATTATGAGACCTAACCTCCGGGCTTGATGGAGAGACCTGATGGTGTACTTTGGTGACTACTACTAGAACTCCTGGACGAGTAGAACTAGGTGTGCCGAGTTTGGGCACGTTTTGTTAGTTATTATGAGACCTAACCTCCGGGCTTGATGGAGAGACCTGATAGTGTACTTTGGTGACTACTACTAGAACTCCTGGACGAGTAGAATTAGATGTGCCGAGTTTGGGCTCGTTTTGTTAGTTACGATGAAACCTAACCTCCGGGCTTGCTGCATACGGTATTTTCATCAATGGCAATTACATGACAAAATACAGGTTATGTGTAACATCCATGTCACACCTATGCTGGTAGTTGTTGGGAGCACTATGTTAGAAGTTGTCTACGAGTATGTTTGCTTAGGACAAATTGTCTGACTAGGTAAGTCCAACTTTGACCAAGAGGTGAATCGATGGATACAACTCGGCTTGGCAGTGTTCGGGAGACTATAACAAATCTTCTAATCATAGATATATATCTCAAAAATTGAAGAGTGTACAACCAGTGATGACACAAGTACTGCTGACCGTATAAGAAAGCTCAAAGTTGCTCAGCAAGCTATGACTTATCATGAGAGCTATGCTCGGGGTTTCTTTGCGAGATAAACTTAGAAATGAGGATATCCGCAGTAGAACCAGAGTGACGGACATAGCCCAACGCTGAAATGGCAATGGGCCGGCCATTTAGCTCGAAGAATCGACATCCGATGGGGAAAAAAGGTTCTCGAGTGGCAGCCTCGTATCAGTCCTTCATAAGTCCCTCTCCATAGCTCGCTGAGCGACCTTGAGCGTCCTCATACGGCTAGCAGTAGAGGACAACGTCTCAGATCCATAAGTCATCACTGGCAACATGCACTGGCTATACAATCTCTGATTCTGATCTGACGAGAATATGTGTCGTAATTTCTCGAACGCTGCCCAGGCGAGTTGAATCCGTCGATTTACTTCTCGGTCGAAGTTGGACTTACCTAGTCGGACTATTTGTCCCAGGTAAATATACTCGTCAACAACTTCGAGCTTAGTGCTCCCAACAACTACCAGCATAAATGTGACATGGACCTTGTGTTATTTATTTAAGGGATTAAATTAAAAGTATTAAATTATATAATTTAATTTACTACTAATGTACTGTTATTATTATATTGTCAAACCAAATTTTCCTTTGAGTATTTTAAACATTTTGATTGCAATATTTTAGATACTACATTAGTTAATTATGGAGCGAGTACGCAGGAAACACAAAGTGCTGTTGTAGAGACATATACAGATACTTTGAATAATGTGGAGATAACACACACCACTGATGAGCTTGGGAGTGGTATTTATACAGAAAATTCTAATAACTTCATGAGTTCACAATCTGATACATTACATGATGGCACAGATCAATATGAACCTTATATCAATGAATATTCTTTTGAAACTCAACAATCTAATGAGAAGCAATATGAGAATGTTGAAGAAAAGTATGATGAAACTGAAAGCAATAAAGATAATATTGTTATGCCCAACATAAATGACTTCCAACAAGGTGATAATAATTTTGATGCCCAAACTACTGAAGAATTATTGATGAGTGAACGGGAGAGAGAAAAGAAAAGTAAAAAAGAATTGGAAGAAGAAGAGAGAGAAAAAATGCAGTAAGTATTGTATAATTAAAATTAAAATTTGATGTTGTGAAACATTATTTGTACGTGGTAGAGCCATGCTGCAGCTATATTAGTAGTATAGTTGTAGCACGAATGGGTCGGCTCGACCGGGGAAGGACCACGCTCTCACAGAATACTAGCGTAAAATAGCAGTTTAACACTGCTGTGTTTCGTATGGTGAGTGTAGAGAACCGGAGACCCTTTTTACTGGAAAAGAGGCATTCCATCTTAGTCCTCACGGGTGACAACTCATTTGCATTTTATTCGTAATCAAGGATAGATGTAGATGTCTATGGGTCACAGCAACCACTTACCATCAGGTGGACTGTGTGCTCGTTTGTCACCCTATCCTATAAAAAAAAAAAATCTATATTTATGTGGTGAAGGGAAAGTTCCAACTTTGCTTTAAATGCCAATCTCCTGGTGTACCCTCAAATTCAATTGCAAGTGTTGCATTCAGTAAGTCAACAACTGTGGTTCTCGTGGCCAACAAATGGTGGTATATCCATTCAAAAATGACAAACGCAAATTCCAAAACCTGTTGATAGACGGCAACATTACTAATAATACAGTATTGGCTTTGCGTTTACTAACCTGCCTGTCCTGTGATGTAAGCTTAGGCAAATCTTTTAGGATTTTATGCCTCTATATACTGAAGTTTAAATAAGTCTATATAGGAGTGAGCTTTAGAGGCTGGTAAAGAAGAAAACTTAATATATTAGTATCTTGTGCTCATTTTGTCAGACAATTTACAGTAACTACAAATAGTTACTCATAAAATATACTTAATCCCATTCAAAACATCTTCTAATAAAGACAATGTTGTTTTCTTATTAATAAAATTTCTTCTTAAATAATAATTTGAAATCATTGAGCTTTGCGAAATGTTTGTATGTTAATTTTGCTAGCCCGTATCATCTACTACCACCACACTACTAAAGGAAGTGAACAGATTAAAGAAATCTGCTATATTTAAAAAAAGGTTTCAAATCAAAGCCTTACTTATTTTTTTACTTGCTTTCCATTACTGTTATTAGTAGTGAAAAAAGTGATGACATCTTGAAAAATCAGTTTATATTATGCTTCCGCTTTCTTATGTTACACACACTAATATGATAACAATTTTAAACCATTTAAATGAAATGAACAGAGGATATCTTAACCCTGATAAGAGTTTCAGACCCAAAAATGTAATATATGACATAATTACTAGTATAAATGTTGTTTTGTTTTGGATTTTTAGGGTACTAGTTTCAAATTTCACTGAGGAACAGTTGGATAGGTATGAAATGTACAGACGTGCAGCATTCCCTAAGGCAGCTGTAAAACGCTTGATGCAGACCATCACTGGATGTTCGGTTGGGCAGAATGTTGTGATTGCAATGTCTGGTATTGCCAAGGTGTTTGTAGGAGAAGTAGTTGAAGAAGGTAATTAATGTAGAATGTTATTCTATGTAAAAATCCTTATTTCAAATTTAAAAAAGTTTGGTGCGCTACCCAATATTATGCATTAGCAGACTTTACATGTCCTCGAAATATTTTCGAATGTTCAGACATATAAGTATAAGCATGTTGTAAATAATATCATTGTTGCTGGACAGTAGATGGTTGCACAAGTAGCTCACGATTCTTTTTTAAATGTAGAGCATGGATGTTTTCTGATTGAAAATAAAGATTCCCTTAAAATGATCTAAATATTTCACCTCGCCACCATTGATATGACGATTCGCTAGAGTGACGTAACCTCTCGCTCACACCCGATTCAACCGGTATTTTATAGACGCGCCCACACATAGATATATATGCGCGCTAATCTGTCATACCTAAGTTTTCCGGGTTACTTATATCAATCAATCAATCAAATTATTTATTTTAGTTAGTTTTCACAGGTAACAAGGATGACAATATTATAATTTTTAAGTATATCCGTGAAATGCTTTTACAGCATACGAATGTATATATTCACACATCATTAAATTATATATAAATGAAACAAATCGAAATAACAGTTAAATTAAGTAAACAGAGTCAAAACAAAATTATTAAATTACATATTTAAATCATTAGTAAATAGAAATTCATTGACATTATAATAACATTTATCTATAAGAAAATTACTTAGAGTACATTTAAATTTTTGCACATTATAACTTTTATGTGATCAGGTAATTTATTATATAATTTAGGGGCCATTTCAACAACACTTTTTTTCATAAGGGCAGTTTTGCATACATTTTTCTGGATTTTTTGTATCCGAGGACCAAGGTTAACAGAAGATGGTTGTACTTTCATATCAAAAAGATCCGGATTGCACTTTACAAACATACATGATTCTAGTATATAAATACAGGGTAATGTTAATATCTTAAGAGATCTAAAGTATGGTATGCAACTTTTTGTTTTTGAGCTTTCATCATGACTTCCCTGTATGTTGATAGTCCCCAAATTAAGATACCATATCGCAGGGTCGAAGCCACAAAGCCACAGTACTCTGTTAGAACAGTCTTTCGGTCAGCTATTTTTGACAGTTTATATAGTGCAAATGAAAATATAAAGTAGCCGCTTCGAACTTGAAAGCGCAGTTTTAGGCAAACTCTACGTTAAATGGATTAAAAACCTGATTAAACATGAAGGAAGTTAATGGATGCAGGTGGCTCAGGAGCTTTTCGCTCCAAAAGCCACACTCAATACATTTTCCATGCTAAACCCTTATTCGCATCTACTTTGCAGAGACTAGTATATTATATATCAATGTTTAAAAGTTATTACATAATATAAACTTCTGCTCTTTTTAATTCCAGCTCTTGAAGTACTGGAAAAATCAGGTGAACCTGGACCTTTACAGCCTAAACATCTAAGAGAAGCCTTACGTCGATTAAGAATGAGAGGGGCTATACCTACAAGGAAAGCTTATAGGAGTATGTTTAGGCTTTAACATTTTTACTAACACAGTTGTACATATTATTGTTAAAGAGTTACATAATAAACAAATACGCACCTCGCCAATTGAATTGCTATAGTGCAAGTTAATGATACCCTCAATATATGAATGTTAATTTACCATACTTGACATACTTTGCAGGTAATACAAAAAATAACATTTACTTTGATTTGCACACATAATTTTTCTTGGAAAAATATTTAAAAATATTTAATTGATCCTTGTTAGTAACATCATTGATTTGACATTATCTGTTATATCGTTTTACTTTTGTATGTATATAATACAGGTAATGCCCAAAGGTCTAAAAAACTTCGTTTTACTTGATGCTTTTTGGGTACAGTCTAAATAATTTATAATAAATTATATAAATATCCATCTTATCCTAATGTCACTCACATTACTTGATATGTGCTTTCGTATTTTTTCAAATTTAACAGAACTAATTTAATTTATTACTAGCGTTCCGCCCCGACTTTGCCCGGGAAGTCCTCCTCTCCTCTTTTAAAAAAACGTTACCCCCACACTAGGATTTTCTCCTGTATCGTGGAGGCAGTTTACAAACATAAATTGCACGAGGACAAACATCCAGACCCGGAACAATTATTTGTAGGCCATACAAATACTTATTCCGTGCGGGATTCGAACCCGCGGCCCCCAGCGCAACAACTCATTGCTAAGCCACTGCGCCACGGAGCCGTCAAATTATTATTTATCTAAAACATTAGGTAGGTATAACTTATTATAAAACTTGGTATAGCACATTTTTCCGTGTTTCTGAGGTTTTAAAAAATTGATTATCCGTAGAAAGACTAACATATAATTGACAAGGCCAACGATTTCTGTTATGTATTTGTTACCAAACCAAAAAAAAAAAAACAAGAAAAGGGGTGTTTTATTATCTTAAAATATGGCTGAGATAATGAAGACTAAAGTGCACTTTCCCGCGCGATGTTATCGTCAAAATTCGGCCGACCAGACTGGGCCGGACAAAGCACGGTGACGCTGTCACTCGCGTCTCGCCGCGCACTTTATGGGAACTTACTATTTCGCTGGCAATTTCGAGCGGTTCACTCACAGCTGTGATTATTATTTTTTGACTAAAAATGTCATATAAGATATAAGTATTGTGTCGTCCCCGAGCGATACAATATGACCTAAAACCTCCAAATAAATTGTTTTTATGGTCCCATACTAGCCAAATAGCAAAAAAGTGGATGATCGTTTTATAGAGAGCAGATACTATTGAACCAAAAACTACCGCATTCTGTTGTGAGGATCATTTTGATGTTAGAAAATTTTATATTATATTGTATTTGTAAAATCATTTGGTATCACACTGCCATCGGCGTGTAAAGGTCCATAAGAGTGTATTCAAAAAAAAAAAAATATATATATATATATATATATATATATATATATATATATATATAGGTAACTAATACGGCTTACCTATCTAAATTTTGTTTATTTTACTATAATCAATTTCAATAGCTAGTGGCCGCATTATTTGTAACATATAAAAATTGCAATAGAAAATGTTGCATAGCATAGGCAAGACTACCAAGCTTGAGGCCCGCATTTAAAGAATGTGTGTGAAATATTCCTAGCTATGCTTAGAACCTGAATACCTATTTGAATAAACATTGCTCTAAATATATAAAAATATCATTCATACAATAACAAATCTAACCAGAGTCGTTTCCGAAATTGAACCCGGAACCCCTGATAGTGAGCTACACCACACAGGTCGCCATAAAATAAATTCATTTCTGTTTTCAAGTTGAAAATGACATAGTATGTCTATGTGAAGTTTAAACGAGTACGAGGACTACTGAAACTTAAGAAAAGCGCATACAATTTTGCTTGTCAAAAGCAGTTAAATGAAAACCTGTACGGTCCGTTGTAGAAAAACGTAAAAAAAAAACAGAAATGATTAGGAAAATTCTAAATTATTAATGGTAAATTGTCAGATTGACCTTTTTCATAGTCTACTTCCATGTTAAATTGTTAAAATTAACCTCCTTATATGTTTGGCCTTGGGCTTTGTTGATGGTGATGACGAAAGAAATTTTATTGAAAACTGCAATTGCTTAAATTGGATAAATCTGTAGGGATTATGGGAATGCGGGGAATATGCGTCCACTGACCTGCCGCTGATCCTGTAAGATTAATACCCTTAATCTGATTATTTCGTAGCCATTTTACTTGGAGGTTTCATTACACAGTAATCTATGAGGCGGATTTAGGTTTCGCAATAAAATATTTGAAACATCGAGTTTAACTTTTAGGGTATGAGAGAGAAGTCCTGAAGGGTTAAGGCAATTAAAGAATTCCTGTCGATAATGCACAGCGTCCACTGTATCTAACACGGTATCAACTGATTTATGTATTTTTGATCACCTAGTATTCTTTCTATTATAGTACTTGTTCATTGTCTCCCCCTCCGTATACCGGAGCCCCACGCCGACATCCTCGTCACTGCCGCGCCCACCGCTACCGTAATTATTTTGTCACGCGAGTTTTTATATAAAAATGGTGAGTGCAAGTTATGCTTAGAATATAGACATATGCTGTCGCTGACTTTTTGAAGCACTTTTCAAGAGGAACAATTCAACCATACATTATTTTCGTGCCACTTTCACTGTTGACGCAGCGCACGCCGTGGATGAGAGAGACACGCCTTTTTCAGACTTAGTTGACGAATATCATCATAATTTTTAGCCATAATTTATATACAGGTTGTCCCAAAAGTCGACGTCAAGCCCGAATCGGGTGATAGGACAAATCATAATAGTTACCAGAAAAATCTAAAAAAAATCTTAGTCATAAATTTTTAAATTACAGTAATTTCTTTTTTTTTTTTGAAAATTTTCAGCATGTGATGGTTTTTTAGCTCCTTTAGCTACAAATCTTTACTTTTTTTCGATTTTAATTTATTTGTGTAATCTTGGGTAGTGCTTGTGTAACCTGTTGTTTTTAATTCTTAGCTAACTGCTCCAACTTAGAAGAAAATGTCACATTTATCCGAACCAAGAATGAAAAATTAATACTTCGCCCAACTTTAACTGACTGTACTGAAAAAAAATGTACTACGCCAGTTTAGCAAGGAGCAAGCAAAAACCATCACAGGCTGTACATTTTCAAAAAAAAAAAATTACTGTAATTCAAAAAATGCATGACTAAGATTTTTTTAAATATTTTTCTGGTAACTATTATGATTTGTCCTATCACCCGAATCCGGCTTGACGTCGACTTTTGGGACATTCTGTATACTCATAATATGATATAGTCTTATGTCCATCTGGAGTATTGTAACTTTCCAATGGTGAATTTTTTTTCAAATAGGTGCAGTGGTTCTGGTTACTCGCACTCTCTCTTTATGATTCTATCATTAATAATATATATTTGGGCTTTACCCAAAAAGCACTGGAGAGTTTAAGAAATTGACTACTGATGGTTAGGATTTTGCTTGTGTTGCACCCGGCGCGTTGCAGCCGCAGAACAAATAACTGTGGAAATGTCGTTTTAAATTTGGAACAGTTATATTTTTTAATTAGGAGTGATAATACAATCATTGAAATTGAATGATTTATAGCTCTCAAATAAATTGTTGGTACGCCAAGCGCGCGCCACCTAGTGTAACTTAATTGTACTATGCCTATAACCTTCTCACAAGTGCAAGAAATAAATTGACAAAGTTTTAGCGCAATCTGATGAACGGTATGGCAGCACGTAAAATACGAACAAACAAAAATTAATTTTTATATATTAGATATTATTTAGTAACATCGATTAAGTTGCAAATATATACCTAGTGTTGTGTTGTGTAGTGGTCTTGAAAATCGTTTGAACCCGTTTTTACTTCGAAATCCTATGCCCCTACTATATTTTCCAACTTTCATTGATTTGTTTTCATTTTCCGACTTTTAGTTGTCTTTTATTTAATTTTTTTTTGGTTTCTCATCAACAGAAGATTAATCCATTTCTTTTCACAAGAATCGATCACCTGAATTCTTTGAGTTTTTTACATCTTATGCTTAAGTGTACCCGAAATGGTCATTTGCAATTGTCAATATCTACATTAATGGCACTCATTGATGAGAACAATCAACGTTTTTACTTTGTGGTTTTGACGGTGAATGATATAAATTTGATTGAAGGAATTGACGTTCAATGATAGCTTATGACAATAGTTTTTATGTAATCATAATATTTATGATTACAAACGTGACCTACGTTTAACCATTCTCACCAGCCCATGGGTTGACTGGAGAGTGCTAATGGTATTAAGTCCGCCGTTTGTATTTTTTTGTGAATGCAATAAAGAATAATAAATAAAGCGTGCGGAAATCTTCAATTGGAACTTTAGTCATTTGAAATCTCCCTCTAATAACGTAAACATTGACAAGTTTCGGCCCTTTGTCTTTATATCGCCCATCCTAACCCACTATTCTGTATAGTTTATTTTAAATATTATGACTATTTATACAATAGGTTAGGAACCAAACTAATTTTTAATTTATTAATACTAATTTTTTTTTATATTTGTAAATTTTTTTAGTCGTGTTGTTATTAAGGTAAATAAAAACGATTTAATTTATAAGTATTTGGAGATTTTTATTTAAAACAAAGTATTGTTAATTTATTACATTATACAGTTATTTTTATTAAAACATAGGTAGTAAAGGTTAGGTTCATTTATATTCCAAAATTAAATCAGTCTTGTTAAAATGGCTAACTATAATGCAGACAAAAGACTTATTCGGAATTTATTTTGAGGTATTAAAATTATAAAATAAAAACAATATTCATGTTAACAAGTGCTAAATAAAAAATATAAATATAAATTACATAAAAGTCCAATTAGAAACCAAAATGATTGGCACTTAAATTATTTAAGATTATTAGTTTAAGATGACATACTAATTTCTCATTTTCTATTACGTAATTGACCAAAAGACCAAATATCACAGTTATATAATTTTCAAAACGCTGTAGACGAAAATTAAATTACAAGAGCATACTTAAGTTAGTTTATGAATTAACACCTAAAAAAGGCACTAAACTATATATGGTATACCATATATTACCGTAAAATTTAGATAAATTCACTGTAAAATAGTAGTAGTAGTCTATGCTACACATTATTTAACATCATATCTTTTTTCGAAGCAGTCAATCATATTATGCAATTCATGATTCTTAAAACCTATTTATTTTGTATAACAATTTGGAGTTTATTTATCATAAAATGAATCACTGGTCCACAAAATAAGTCAATGATAAAAATATTGATCTAACCAAATTTCAGTTTAAAACAACAGATTTGAATGATTATTTTAAAAAGAAACTAATGACGATTCTTATTCAGATTCAATATTATAAAGACAGATTGTATCTTATTAAAGCAGCTGCTTGAATTAAACTCAAATAAATATTATATATTTAAATAATGTTATGTGTAAAACTCACATACAACATAAGTGACACTCTTTGAACAAACAGCAAGCGTTTCATGTTTAATAATGGGAACACCATAAGACAGCCACGACCGCGCGGCTGATGCCTCGTGCTGTACTCCTGTATTGTGCTATCAGCACAGGTCACGTTCACACCGACGCTACAGACTAGAAAACGCTCTCATCCACATCACACTTGTTCTACACGACCAATCTCTTGACACCGCACTCGATACAAAACTTGGCAGTGTCGACGGGGAACTTGTTGCCGCACTCGTGGCAGAAGCGCGAGAGTCGCGGCAGCGGGCTGGTTTCCTTCGCCCTGTGCAGGGAACTCTCCGAGCTGCTGGAGCTGAGGTCTTGGCGTGATCGCCACGTGGGGCTGCGCTGTGACGATGCTCGGGAACTGGCACGCTTTTCTGAACAAATAAATACGTAAAGGCATAATAAATATGATGATAACTTGCGGTCATTATTCACGGCTGGATAAAACCTTTTTCAAGATTACGCCTAATGACCATGCCGTGGTTTGACTCATGAAATGCTTTTTTACCGCGGGAAAATAAAATTACCAGCTGGAAAATTAACACGAAGGCATTTGCAGGTGAAGCATAATCGAGGATGGATGTATATGTTTAAGAGCCAAAGCAATCCACTTTCCTTGAGGTGGACTGTGAACATAAGTCCCCAGAAGGAATTCTGTGAAGCACGTTCCTGAGTAACCTACATCTGATCGAAATTGCAATTGCCAACCCACCTGCTAAGCATAGCAAATATGGCAAACATCCCTCAATTAGCAACGACATAAAGAGGCGAATAAAGAAAATGCCAAAAAAAAACTATGGCTTCCGATTCCGGATGATGATGTTGAGGATGACAAAGAAGGCAACATATACTGACTTCTAGGCAGAAAAGGTTGTCCTTCTAGTTCAATATTTTCGTACGAACTTCAAATTGTCGTTTTTCTATGATGTTTGTGCTTTTATCTAAAAATAAATGTAATAATATCGTAATATATTATAATATACGTGGTAGAGCCATGCTGCAGCTATATTAGTAGTATAGTTGTAGCACGAATGGGTCGGCTCGACGGGGAAGGACCACGCTCTCACAGAATACCAGCGTAAAATAGCAGCTTAACACTGCTGTGTTTCGTATGGTTAGTGTAGAGAACCGGAGACCCTTTTTACTGGAAAAGAGGCATTCCATCTTAGTCCTCACGGGTGACAACGCATCTGCATTTTGATTCTTTATTGAAGATAGATGTAGATGTCTATTGGTCACAGCAACCACTTACCATCAGGTGGACTGTGTGCTCGTTTGTCACCCTATCCTATAAAAAAAATATACGTGTATTAAAATGTTTTAATTTTATTTTTACAAAAACAGAACAACAGAATTCAATGCTACGAAAATAAAAAAAATATTGTTTATGAATAGAAATAAAATGCATGTCACATCATGTTGTGGTACAATGTTTGAAATGTAAAATATTATAGAAAAAAAATTAAGAAACGAATTACCGTTTATTGTGTGACTGCTGCCTAAATCTTTGTGTTGTGGGTCAACTCTAGGCAATGGCTCGTTCAGTTCAGCTGAGCGTTCCATCGCTAGGAACTCTTCGCTGGAGATAGACCTGACTTCGTCTTTGTGACTCCCTACCGAGTCCGTGCCGACGTGTGTTTGTGCTAAGGGTACTGAGCCGTTTGACTCTTTGGAGTTACATAGTGATAGTTTTGAAGGTGATATCCTGTTTAGGCTGAAAGAAATTACGTTTATATTCTAGTAATCTTTTGTAATATTTACTTTATAAAAAACTTATTTGATGAACGACTTAACAAGTTTAAAAAAAAATAGCAGTGTGTATATAATTATAGTGCCCTACATAGTAGGTATGTAATACGTTTAAAAGTTTATACTATTGTAATGTAAAATTAGAGTGACGTTATTGCATGCACATGCGGCACTATAATATCTATTGCGCAGTTTATAACTTTGGAAATTGTCATCAATATTTTTTTAAGTCATTTTTATTCTACAGCTAGATATAAGGTTACAGGAATTTTCAAAAATGCGAACTGGTATGAACAATGTGGTCTATATTATACATTCTTTTACGATTGCATACTCTTAGCCAGATTTTATATAAGCAAATTTAAGGGCTAAGTACCCAACTCTTACACCTTAAATCCTCAAAATCCATAATTATGTTTTTATACAAAATAGTTACCTGACTAACCTGCTATAAGCTGAATCGTTGCTCGGCTTTCCATTAGGTGTAAATTGGCCATTTGACATGTGTTCGTTTTTGTTGTTTTTTCTTTCGGTTTTCATTCTGTATTCTTTTTTAGTCGTGTTATATTTATTTTTAGCACAATTAACAATTTCTTTGCTAGACTGGTCATTCTCTATTCGTTCAGACTCGTAAAATTTATCGAAGTCTTTGAGAGACTGCATAATGTCCTGTTCAAGTTGGTCTGCTTTGAGGCGGTTCTTCTTTGTGTCCGCTTTTAGGGTATTTTTCTTCTGAATGGAATCAAGGAGGGATGTGGAACGTTTAACGGAAGACGGGAAAAGGTTTTCGCCCTTAACATTGTTACTGCTAAAAACAAGAGACATTGATTTATTAACTGGTATCATACCATTATTATTATTTAAAGCTTTCGGAGGGTCACTGTTACCATTAATGTCGGAACTTTTGTGCGTGTCGAATATTTCGGATTGCGTAACTATTCTAGTAGTGGAGCTGTATGTGCGTTTATTCTCGATTTTTTGTTTAGTCACTTCTTCGTCGAATGAAGTCATGAATTCTTCGAGATCAAAATCTTCACAAAGAGATTCGTCATCTCTAGATGTTTTCGATGTTATACTTTGCTCTAAAGATGACATAAATTTGTCATATTGAGAATTTAATTCATTCATGGACGTGACATTACTTTTATTAGTGTTGTTGTAATTAGTTACTGTATTAGTTCGTGCTAAGGAATTGTTAATATTTTTATTATTAACGTTAAATGATTCAAATTTTGCTGGTAGATTTTCGGTAGTTAGCAACGACTCCATGCTACTTAATATATCAGGGTTATTCAATATAGTGTTAACGTTGATAGGTAAGTTGTCATTTTCATTAATTAATCTAGGGTCTATGTAATTACTGTCAGTCATGGAGGCGTTATCGTAGGAAAGAATAGAATCTAGGTTGACAAAATCTTTCCTATCCTCGTCATTTTTTATCTTATCAAGTTTTAAAGGTTGTTTTATTGTCGTGCGTTGAAAACTATGATACATAGATGGAGCTATTTTGGGAATTTTATCTTTTAATTTAGGCGTACTGTAATTGGATGAAAAATTTGAGAAAGATCTATTCAAATTGCTATTACGGGTGAAATTGGGTTTTTCTGTAGAACTTATGTTTTCCTTACTAGATTTAGTGAATGTTGTGTTCAACTTCTGACTAGATTTTTTATCATTTCTGTTTATTCTAAACGAACTACACCTACCACCAAACGATTTGTTATTTTCACTATTAGTGCTACCAAAAGATTTCATTCTTTGTAAAGTTGGTGTTTTCTGATAGGTCTTATTTAGTGTGTCTTTCATCATTTTTGTATTGTTTGTAAGATGCGATGTTGATGTCTTTTCCTTAGTTGGGCGTAGGGATGGAAGGGTTCTATTTGAGTCTTTGGGGATGGTATGAATTTTTTAGGAATATTGGTCTCAGAGGACATAAGCTCTTTCATTTGCCTAGCGGCAGACGCGAAAGGATCGTAATTGTCATCAAGCCTGTGAAATAAATTATATATTAATTTAAAAAACATATTTTGTATACCTGAAAGGGCTTATTATTAAATAGTTAAAATATTTTAAAACATTCTTAAGAAATATATGTATTTCTTAATATATATATATATATCGTAGAAGGTGCAAAAGAAATATTTACTGTTATATCTACCCGATTTGACACAAATTTTCCGAATACGAAAACATGTCTTTAATAACAGAAACAATAATATTAATGGAACAAAACGGGAATAACAATAAACAGGTAAAGGAAACAACCTTTTAACTTCAATTCTCGGCAGTTTCAATGGTGGTGCCTCTGAAGAAACAGAGTGGACGTCACTGTTGTCATCTTGATTATCACGAACGATAAAAGTTTTGTACTCAATATTGTTACGACTTTGTTTATTAAAACCTTTATATTTTCTACTCATTTTAACTCTTGTCAGTGTATTTCTTAAACGTTCGTCTCTTTTCATCATATTATTTGTTTCCGTAATTGATGGCAATTTAAATTCAGTTTGAGCTTTGTTCAGTTGTTGAGTGTTTTCATCAGGTCCTTTGTCATAAAAGTTTACTTCAAAAACACTTATATATTCCATATTACGTACATTCTTAATATTGTTAGATGCAAAATCATAATCAGCATTAGCACTATTCGTTTCTTTTAGTATTTCTTTTAAGTTACTTTTTAATTCTTCTAGCGTATCGGAAAACTGATGTTTACTAAGATTTGAAAGTTTAGGACATGAATCGTTTTTGTTTAAAGCTTCAATAGAATTAGTATTAGGTGTATGAAGCATATCAAGATCTTTATCGAGCTTTTCTTCTTTAGTTTTAGTGGTTATAATTTTATCAGTCAAATTATAAAACTCTTCCAAGTCGGCAGGACATTCGGAGAATTTTGTGTAAGTATCTCCACTACCGTGTCGACTTATGTCTTTACTTTGGGCCTGGCCATCATTTTCAATAGAATCATTAGATATTTCGGCACTGATGTCGGGTTCGTAATTTTCTTCATATTCTTCGGCTGAAAGATTATTTAAATCTTCATACTTTTCTTCACATAATTCTTTGGGTGGTTCTTTAATATTTACTTCAATAACTTTACTGTTTTCTTCTTTAGCGCTTGTTTCTTCGCAATCATAATGAGTATTATTTGGAAAACTATTACTCGAACTTGAATTAATTGAGAAGGAATCGTAATGAATATCGGTATTAATATCAATACACTTTAATTGTGTTTCTGTAATATCTTTGATGATTTGCAAATCACAAGAACTGATTACGTTGGGATTTTTATACAAAAGTTCTAACGAAGGTGCAGAAATGTGTTTATTTATACTGTTACTTATTTCCTTTACATTAGATTTTGTTTTTAGCTTTTCTGTTTTTTTCTGTTCCGGACAGTTATAAATTACGCACGGGACGCAAGGACAAAGAAGTTCCGTATTAATACCAATTGACTGAAATTTTTTGTCGTTAGTCTTATCATGTTGAACATCGTCGAGGCTATCAAGACTCAGGGTGATTTCTTTCGTCGTAGAGTTTTTTGTCACCGATTTTAATTTCCTGGACTTAGCAGAATGTTCATTTTGTTGTTTTATTGTTACTGGAGGTCCTTCTGTTTTAGCTCTATTTAGTGAAGAAGGTAATTTTCGTTCTTCCTTAGTCATTTCTGCTTTGCCTTTCATAGTCTCCATTTTCGTTTTGTTCTTGTAATTCACAACTGTCTTCTTTAGAACTGGAATAAGACTTTTACCTTCATCATCGTCATTAGTATTTTTACGTAATTTATCTTTTCCTTTTGTGATCTCTTCCTGCCTATTGTTATATTTATTTGCAATTTCTTCAAGTTTTTTTAATTGTTGTTTTCTCTTAACGTTCACTTTGTTTTTATGTTTACTTTGAAGAACTTTGGGTAAATTAGGATCGGTACTACTTTGTTGGATCGAGGAAATCTTTGGATCTTGGGTGTTTCTACGAAAAAGGAAAGGAAGGGTTTCAGTATAAATTGAATCGTATCAACAAACAAGGAGACAGGAACGATTTCAGCGCCATTCATTAAGTTCACGAAAAATTATTATTAAAACAAAATAAAAATAAAATACCTTCCTTTCCCCTTATTTGCTATAACTACTTCTAAATATTTGGTACGCGTATAAAATAATAACTAAGCACACACGTAAGTATTAACGCACCTAGTACTACTGAGGTCTCTAGCAAGTCTAGCTTGTCGTGCTTTCACGTTGGCGTCGCCTGAATTGTTTTGAGATGTTCTCGAATTTCTTATGACTGGGACGTGCGTTGAAGCATCTTCGTGGCAGTCATTACTCGACATAGATTCTGTAATTCAGTAAAAGTTTATAATCCTTACCTAGCAAAATTTTTAAATTCCTACAGTAAGTATTCAGGGTTTAAGAGGAAATGCGCGTGGTCTTTTCTCCACACAAACGCTCGCCTGTTTTCTTTTGGTTTATGACCTTATAGCAATGAGTTTTTACAGTAAAATAAATATCAACTATTAATACAATGTTTTCCTTTTTGATAATACATTATCTTTATAAGCACTAGAACCCTTACAAAATGCACAAAATTGCCTATTTAGACCGCTGCCAACAGAGTCCTAGTGTTCAAATTTGATAACTAATACTGAAAAAAGAAAAACAGGGACACAGTGTATATCCTTCTTATTCAGTTTATGAAATATCTTTTAAATTGGTCCAATATTGGATGAGGAAATGGCAGAGAGCCAAACCACGAATTATGCCTTTTTACTTAGGCTCGCGGATTTGCAGTTGTCCTTATCGGACGCCGAGCGCTCGCAGAGCGACAGCGGTAGTTACTTCAAATACCTAATTTTCAAAAGTCTCTCGGCCCACATTTCCTCTTAATACAAATAGAAGCGGAAGATTGAATGCAAAAACCAGGATCAATTATACTGTATAAGAAAAGAGAGAACTAAAATTGAACTCTGGTTGCTCTCGTACTAAAGAAAAAGCTTTTTCCTTGACCTTCAACGGCGTAATTAAGTAGTAATAATAGATAATCAATTAGTAAATTTAATAAAACACCATTTAATGTATGTAATTATTTACGAATCGGTAGTGGATCATCCCGTGGGTGTGTAGGCGATAAAGGAAAACGAAACAGAAGATGGGCAGCGATATTTTCCTGATAACTCAGAATATTAAAAAAAACTGCGATTGCCAACCGTCGTATCTATGGCAAATGTACCCCTTATGAGACAATCTATGAAGGTCTATTCAATAGTGCACTTTTAACTTTTAAGCGATTGTAATGAATGTAATAATGAAAATTAAATGAATCAAAGCTTACCTGATGCCCGAGTCCGTCCTTGCTTGTAGTCGCCGAACTCCCGCGGCGGCGGCGACACGCCGCGCGACGAATCCACCGACGTGGACCGACTGTTGGATGTTTTCTCTCGAGATTGCGACGACCTGTTATCAAGTGTATTATAACTTTTATCAGACTAAGAGTATTGAACGCTACATCCCCGGGACGATCTGTTAAAAAGTGTATTATAATTTTTTCAAACTAAGTGGTTTGAATGGCCACCACTCCAATCACCATAGTTGCGATTTGTTAGAAATAAGGTACGAATTTAGGTAATTCTATAATATTCGACCCTTGTACAGAAAAGATTATTAATACGACGGATAATTTTACATTTCTAAAACGTAGTACAACAATTAGATTCTATCAAGAGCAAAAATAATAAGAAAACTATGATAGGTTTAGGAAAAAATCAGCCTTTTGGCGGCGCCAACGCACACTTTAGCATTTCGTATTATAACAATAGCTTACTATAATATTTGGACAAAAAAAACCGTCGAGGCACTTCGATTGTTCAATCACCGATGTGCCGATGTGTGATAAGAAGAAATATGTTTTAATGCTTTTTTAATTTTATTTTAATTTCTTGGCGTTTCAAGTGCAACACCAGTGGCCACTGGGGCTTGAGGTGGTACCCTCTCAGCACCCTATTACTTCACCAAAGAGACTATTGTGCATGTCAAGGTTGTGCACACGACTCGTGCCGCTACGTGTACGCGTGAAACAATTTCATAGTTTACAAGCGATATAGCGATATATAAGAGGATAAAGAATGGGATTAGAAACGTCGGCTCGCCGAACCTGTACTGTCAGCATACACGGTATGCAAAGGGAAAGCCGTGCTTACAACGCTACATCGTTATATTACGAATAACGACATTGATATTAATTATAAAACGTTGTTAGTATATTATGGTTTTGTAGTATTTCGAAATTTTTAGTTATTGGAAAAAATAGATAAACATACAACATATTAAAATCAATCGACTAATGATTAAAATTATTAACTGAAAATTAGACAAAGATGTAAATCAATTCACAAATAATATTTATGTTATGTTACTTAGGCCTGAAATTAGAATTACACAAACGTATCGCAACGCATAAATGACATTTTTTTGTGGTTATTACCGACGGGTGTGAGTATAGGAATGGGCTGTGTGCAAGCAAGAGGATTCACCTGGAGATGAGACGCCATTTGTAATCCCATTCTTTATGTGCATGCATCAAGACAGTAATACGAGACGTTCAAATTATTTGGACAATAAAATAAATCAAAAAATCAATATTTATCCTATAATAACCATGACTGTAAAAAGCTGTAAAAGACTGGTTAAGAAAATTTAGCTAGAAGAAACTGAATTCCTTCTCTTTTTTTATTTAATTGTAATTTAAAGTAGTAATATAATTGTACTACCGAAGAGCGGTGCCCTCTACTACAGGTATTTACTTACTTAAAAGCAGGTACCCAACCATATTGTAATAAGCTAATAACTTACTACTTGTTTTAAAGCAATAAATAATAATAATAATTAATATATTATACAGCGTGTCCCTCGGTAAAGTGCAACCCTGAAAGGGGGTGAAACTAGACCATAAATTATCGACAAAAAAATAGAAAAAAAAAACTAAAAATATATATATTTTACTTTTTATTGATGAATTAAGATTTTTTTATCTTATGTAGACTCTATGTAATAATATAATAAAAATAAAAATAACGATTTCTTCCAAAGTAATGGGTCGATCAGAATAAGAGAAATAAAAATAAAATAATATGCCACGTACTTGGCGTTAAGGATAAAATAAATTGTTATTTTATCCTGGCATCATAACTTTAACTTTGCTTTTTGTGAAAAAAAAAACAATTTTTTATGACTGTGTTTTTCAATGATCTCTAATTTTCTCATAACTATGCTCCCAATACCAGGAAATTTTATGATTTATTATTTATTATTCTCTACCATATTGCCTTTTAAATAGATAAAATCTACGTTGTAACCCAAAAACACGCTGGCTAAGAGGTGTTAACATTTCACCATTAAAAGTCACAAGTAGGTACATAATTTTTTTACAGTTCTTATAACTAATGCATTAAATGCTCAAAATGGCCCCCTCGTTGCTGGAGGCACATTGCCGCACGAGGAGCAATTTGCTTTGTAACTCTACATACCATCCCTGGGTCACTTTTTATCTCATTCGGACATTGAAGAATTCGATCTTGTAACCTTGTGGCCAGCGAAATTTCTTCGAGCAGAAATAGCAGTTCGTCTCTTAATAATGTTAAAAACGTTCGGAGTTTAATGTAGTAGGTAAAATAACTGGACCAATTAACACGTCATCGATTAGAGCTGCCCATACATTTATTGAGAACTGCACTTGAAATGTAGTCCTCCTCTTTAAGTTTGAATTTTCATAATGCCATTCATGTCCTCTTTAAGTGTGAATTTTCATAATGCCATTCATGTGAATTCCTGCAATTTGTGATTCCATTCCGAGTGAATTTTGCTTCTAAAATCAATTTATTTTATTGAGAACTGCACTTGAAATGTAGTCCTCCTCTTTAAGTTTGAATTTTCATAATGCCATTCATGTCCTCTTTAAGTGTGAATTTTCATAATGCCATTCATGTGAATTCCTGCAATTTGTGATTCCATTCCGAGTGAATTTTGCTTCTAAAATCAATATAATAGTTTTTAAAAATTGTGGATCGTTTCTAATCTTACTTTGAATCCACGCAGACAGGACACACCTTGGACGACTGTCTACATTTTCATGCAAGTGCTGGACTCGCTGGTAATGGTATGGATGCAATCCCTCCTTTTTCAAAATTCGCCATACCGATGTCTTTGATAAACCATGACGCAAAGCCAAGGGTCTAATGCTGGTTGTAGGATCAGCAAACAAATCTTTTAAACTGCCTCTTTTTTTGAATTGTCAATAATTACAGCTTGTTGTTCACGGTGATCTTGTGCTAATCCAAGTCCGATGTTGGATAACTTCCGGTGAACTTCTTGAAAATTTCGTGCTGACGGTATAAGTCTTCCCCGAAATGCGTTGATGTATGCAAAAGAGCGAATGTTGTGCGTCCACGTGACATTCCATAATAATAATGAATATCAGCGATTTCTCGCGGAGAGAACTCGGTCAATCGCGGTATCTCAACAATTCACAATAAAGTAGAGTCAAAAACGTAACAAATAAGTCAAAACCAAAACAAAACTAAAATAACGTAACAAAAACGCAACGCACAGGACAGTAGGAGTGGTAACAGGCTAACACGTAGCAGCAGCGAATATATCGGAGCGACTGGCTAATGGCTAACTCACTACCCCACAGTATATCTCACTGTAAGTCCCCGAGCCCCTCCCCAGTCCTTCTTCTTCTCTCTTCCTACCCTTGCTACAACACACAAAAGGATACGTCCCGTCAAATCAATGTTGTAACATTGTTAAAAAAGGGTATCTATCTGAGTGGTGACGTCAATTTTAAAATGGCTTAGCAAGCGTGTTTTTTGGGTTACAGCGTAGATTTTTCTTTTATTTGAAAGGCAATATGTTAGAGAATAATAATAAAACATAAAATTTCCTGGTATGGGGGCATAATTCTGAAAAAATTAGAAATCATTGAATAAAACAAGTCATAAAAAATGGAATATTTTTCACGAAAGCAAAGTTAAAGTAATGATGCCACTTTTTTGCGACCTAATTGTTATTTTATCCTTACCGGCAAGTACGTGGCATAATATTTTATTTTTATTTTAAAGTAATCGACCCACTACTCTGGAAGAAATCGTTATTTTTTGTACATAGTCTACATAAAATATAAAAATCTTAATTCGTTAATAAAAAGTAAAATATATATATTTTTTTATTTTTGTCAATAATTTATGGTCTAGTTTCACCCTCTTTCGGGGTTGTACTCTACCGAGGGACAGAGTGTATAATGTGCGTGAGCGAGTAGTGTAGCGACCGACCTCCTGCCGCGCACGAGCGGCGCCTTGTACTGCGTGCGCGCGTTGAGGCGCTGCTTGGCGTCGGCGATGTGCGGCGGCGGCTGCGCGGCGGCGGCGGGCAGGATCTTCGCCTTGTCCGCGCACCACTCCACGTGCCGCTCGAACGCACGCACGCCGAAAGCGCGCGCGCAGTGCGGACACTTCTGCAGCTCAGCCATTGGCTGCGAACAAGGACCAATCATGTTGAGGAGTTATTGTAAAATTTCATGCAAGTCCAGTGTGACAACTTACGATGCGCGAGATTTTTCTTATAGAATAAAGGTGACAAACGAGCACACAGTCCACTGATAGTAAGTGGATGCTATGACCCATTGACCCATAGACATCTACATTTATCCTTAATTAAGAATCAAAATGCAGATGCGCTGTCATCCCTGAGGACTGAGATGGGATGCCTCATTTCCAGTAAAGTCTCCGGTTTTAATTTACATGGAAGAAGGAAATCTGCCTGCTACGCTTGGAGATTTATTTATTTGTTTTATAGGTAGAATAAGAGGGACAAACGAGCACACATTCCACCTGATGGTAAGTGGATGCTGTGACCGATACCGATAAACACCAGATCAGAGCAAATCCTACATACTACGGGAACAGGTCATGATAGAGGCAGTGGACTTTTTACAGACTGTTAGGGAGGAGGAAAAAGATACTTCAAATGTTTTATTAGTGTCAAATAATTATTTGTTACAAAAGGTAAAGAGTCATCTGGAAGTGTAGGGTTGAACTTTACTCCTGTTGGGTGTAAAAGGAAGTTAAAATAAATAATAGAAAATCTTTAAAGACTCCAAGAGTTATCAAAATGTCAATTTCAAGATATCAAATACCTAAAATATTCTATGCTATGCAGTTTTCTATTCTACGATCGCCAATCACTGAGGCGATAACAATAACTCTTGCAATTTTTTTAATAAAAAAAAGTTACAGCTACTTATATATCTCAAGTAGATTACAATAATTACGTATTATATTTTCAATCTACTTCATTTGGATACAGTAAATGCTTCCCAGTTCGTCTCCATAAGAGTCTATGACCTCTTTATCTGTGGAAACTCCTTGTTTTGCACTAGCGTGTTGAATAAATATTTTAACATGAAGGCAGTACAACAAGAACAAAGGTGGAACCGAATTTACATTAAAATTATTTGTTACTTCAATGTGGTTTGTTTGCATGGCACAAAAGACGTCTGTGTCGAAATGTTTCAAGGTTTTCTGTTTTCTTACTACTCACATACGTATCAGACTTAACTTCATATTGAATATTGATTCACTGAAAATATTTTCTTGTATGGAACATGTTACTCGAAGAAAATTTCAATTGTATTCTCTTTTATATGTTACGAGTAAAGTTTACAATTAAAATATAACAAGGAATTCCATTATGGCTTTTAATAAGGAATACGACTTCTATAACACTCTAAAAGGATTAAAAAAAGTCAAAATTATAATTGAGAAGTAGACTATCACTAAATCGAATTACATAATTACAGTTGAATTTTTCTTCCTTTTCTTGGAATTTTCGGAAAGTGTTAAAAACAACGTACACCCATCCATTACAGCCAGCCTATAAAAGTTTACTGCTGAAGATAGGCCTCCAACATAGATTGTCTCATATATATAGTGGTGGTCATATAATTAGAAACACTTCTTATGAATAAAGAAAGTATAACTTCAACGTACAAATGTTCGTAAAAAATATACGCATTCAATAATTAATAATCATGCAATAATATAGCCACTCAAATAAAAAACTCATTAAATGCATAAAATATAAAACATATCTTACTTTTAATTACAAAATGAGTCTTACACATGTAGGAGTTTATTTTCTGTTACTGGCCGCTTGGACGCCTAATTTGAAACATTTTAAAAAAGCATCCATAGCTCGTTCTTTTTTTGAAATTGGAGAATAACATTTCTTTCTTGGCTTTTTCTATTATTTTGGCGGCAATTCAAAATTTAATCTGAATTTTATTTTGTTCAAAATGGGCAAAAATAAAAGTTGTGACGCGTCAACTAGGCAAATAATTGTTAATTTACGTATACTTCACTTTCTGGTGGGCGTACAGAAGAATAGCTGAGCATTTAAGCTGTTCTGTTAAGAAAGTTTTAATGCAATTGATCATTATAAAACACACGGAAATGTTGAAAATGTTCTTAGAAAGGCTCGGCCAAGAAAAACCTCTCCCAGAGAAGATACGCTAATCGTTCGTGTTGCTAAAAAAGACCCAAGTAAAGGCTCCAACCAGATTAAAAATGAAGTTTTTTCGCCTGATGACCCGAGAAACATCTCGTCAAGACTGATACGCCGAAGATTAGTGGAAGCTAAATTGTTTGGAAGAATCTCTCGAAAGGTACCGCTTCTTACCAAGCAACACCGAGAGAAGCGATTATTATTCGCTAAAAATATGTTAATTGGACGGTACGAGAATGGAAAAAGTGTTATTTTCAGATGAAACAAAAATAAATATGGTAAATTCCGATGGAAAGCGCTATGTTAGACGTCCTGTAAACAATGCTTTTAATTACATACATACATACATACATAAACACTCACGTCTGTCACCCAGAGGGTAGTCAGAGACTACGGACTTCCATTTGGCACGATGCTGACACACTTCTCTCGCCTCCTTTACATCCATATATCTACGCATACACGCTCGTCGGTTAAGGGTACCCTAATATGGCCCATTTTCAATATATCGCCAATGTGGTCGATAAACCTTCGTCTAGGGCGTCCTTCCCGACTCTTCCGTTCACTTCTGCAACATAAATTTGCTTTGTCACTCTTTCCTCGTTCATTCTTTCTACATGATCAAACCACCGAAGCATTCCTTTCTTAATCCTGATCAAAACGTCATTTTGAAAACCACACTTTTCTCTTGTCACACTATTTCTCACCCTGTCATTTAGATTCAGCCCTAGCATACTCCTTAATGACCGCATTTCTACAGCATTTATTCTACTCTCATGCTTCGTCTGCCAGACCCAACTTTCACTACCATACATTAAAGTTGGGACTAACACAGCATTATGAATTGCCATACGTGCCTTTTTTGATACATTCTGACTTTTCATAATAGCCCCATTCACTCTATTTCCTGCGTTCACTCGTCGTTCTATATCCTTATCATATCTACCATCCCTGCTAAATAAACATCCCAAATATACAAACTCATCCACTTGCTCAATCATCTCCCCTTCTATTCTTATTTCACATATCGTTTTACTTACTTCTCTTTCAAAAATCATCACTTTCGTCTTACTTGCGTTCACTTTCATACCCCTTTCTTTTAATGACCAGTTCATTAAAGTAACCATCATTTGCAACTCGGCAAATGATGGTAAAAATAAATGGTAAAATAAATAATATGTAAAAATAATGATGTCATTTAATTATATTAATAGTAATATAATTAAATGGCTTTTAATTATAAATACACAAGGAGTATAATCAAGCACGGTGGCGGTAACATTAAAGTTTGGGGTGTTTTTCCGGATGTGGAGTTGGACCCGTTCGGAAGATTGAAGATACAATGGATCAATGGTAATACAAAAATATCTTAGAGCACACAATGATTCCCTACTCTGACGATCATTTGCCTGTAACCTGGATCTTTCAGCATGACAATGACCCAAACACACGGCCAATAGCGTCAAATGTTTCCTTAGCGAACAGCGTAGGTATATCCGTTTTAGACTGGCCAGCAAATAGTTTGGATTTAAACCCGATAGAAAATCTCTGGTATATTGTTAAAAGAAAGTCTCAAACAAACGTAACACCCGTCAAAACGAACTATATGAAGCATTTGTTGAAGCATGGAATTCAATCCCCTAGAAAATGTATGAAATTGATTGAATCAATGCCACGTCGTTGCAGTGCTGTTATCGAAAATAAGGGATACGCCACTAAATATTAATTATAACTATTGGTAGGCTGTGGATAGTAGCTATTTCGTAAATAACAATACTAATTACTAATACTTAAAAAAATATTGTTTTTTATACTTTTTTGTTGTTGTTTCTAATTAGTTGACCATTATTGTTCATACCTTAAAACTGATTTAAATGTTTGTCCGTAATGTAATATTAAAACTGCACTTGTGTAATGGGATTTATATTGTTTTCCTAATAAATGATAAATCGTTGAACATATTGTTGTCCTATTTATTGTTTAATTTCAAAATAAAAACGATTGCGGTGAAGTATCTTACATAATGTCAAGGGCCGTTGATAGTGTTTCTAATTATACGACCACCACTGTATGTTGTTTGCCATAGTTGTCATAGATATTTCCATAGTTGCCAGGCTTGGCAGGCGGGTTGGCAACCGCAGTTTTTTTATTATTTGAGTTGTTATCATCGTTTCAGTTTTCCTCTGTCGCCTTTTACTTCCCTTACTCTTACTTCCCACGGGAAGATATGGTATAGTGGATTTTCTTACATTGCTACTACTACACGGTCAACGTATTGTATTTCTTTTATTTATTTAAACTTCGTAACACAAAAATGTACAAAGACGGACTTAACGCATTAAGCCATAATTGTATATAAATGTCTAAGGTAGTTCATATTTATTTATATCTAAAGACTTTCTTAAACATTGCTTAAACATGAGTATCTAATAAAGAAACAGCAGACAAAGGTGACAATGACAATGTATTCAAATATGAATAGGTCATGTTTATAAATATGACGTAGCATGCATTCTAAAACGTCATCTGATGAAGAATGTTGCGTTATGTTAGCTAGGTACGGTTAAGTTGGTCTCCATATATGTGTTAGAATGTGCTGACGTTTAGTAGGCAAGATTTTTTGTATTAAGTCTGGCCGTGAAGTAGCCGGCGGAAATATTTTAATTTTATAAAACGCATATTTACTTACAGGAATGTCACATATTAATTTTTAGCATTTATGCGCGAACATTAAGTGTATTTTGACACGCGATGTTTTAAATAAAATTAATTAAAAACTATTTTTTATAATATACAGTACCTACAACCGAATATATTATAATGCCTAGCAAATAAAAATAACAGAGATTTTTTACCAATTTTCATTGTTGTGAAGATAAAAGACCCCTTTTATTTTCCCGTAAACACATTACCATATGAAATAACTGGAAATAACCATCTCAAGTGTCACCGTATAAAATACGGAGACAGGTGGCAAGCTGCAGCGCCTAGAACAAGGCGAATCTAACGTCTTCAATGTTATACTATATTTTTCATTATATAAAAGTAAAACGACTTCGAGTCTACCTTCTGCCGAATGCGTTTTAAATGTAGGTGCCATTTACATAGACACATGGAACGGCACTATACCAAGTACAAATACCTGCGGTGTGACTTAGTTTGTTCACTAAAGTGAGGAAACTTTGACTGCTTTTACTTACAATAAACTTTTAATTGTCAATAATTTATTTACATAACAGTATAATATACACTATTTATGATGGTAATAAAAAAAACTAAAACTAAAAATTTTAATTATCATAATATTAAATACTTTTTACTTCAAATAATTCAAAATAATAAAATAATTTGCACATAGCAACTTCTGAAGTCGGGTCTTTAGTACTTCTATATACTTTGCCTTAGCACCTCTTCAAAAGTCGTTGGTAAGACATAGTGTATAGAATGGAAGAATTAAAGCCCTGACTTTAGAACCTGTTATGTGGAAATTATTTTATTCTTTTTATGTCCTTTAAATAGCTTTTTATTAAAAGTTTATTTTTTGACCCTTTTGGACTTAGGAATATCACAAGCTCAAAGTAAGTACTAAAATGTTGTCTAAATAGTTAGGAAGGTGAAGGAGGTATGAAGGGAAACTGAAACAGGAGAATGGCAGCAACATCTTCCTGATAGCAACTCAAAATTATCAAATACTGCGGTTGCCAAACTGCCTGCCAAGCGTGGCAACTATGGCAAAATCATTGAACCAATATATAGAGAACTGCTAAGCATTTACTAATGTTTATAGCCAGTGCGCATGATAATAACAACAGGAGTAAGTAATTGCTTTATTTTGCCCCTAAAATGGACCCTGAAAATGCTATAAAAATGTTTTCGATACGGCTCTATGAACACTTTTCCTGGATCCTTTTAAATACAATACTACTATGAAATCATTAATACGAAACACAATATTTTACATCAGTTTGTCATAAACTTATATAATATGGACATATTACGATAGGTAAGTATTCTGTGGAAAATATAAATTACAACTAAGTACCTACATATATTAGATTTAAAATATTCAACCCGGTGATTGACAATACGCTAGCTGAGCGTGGTGATTCCAGCCCGGCTAGCATGGGCTGGGGACAATAAAATTTATCCCCCGATTATATCCACTGACAAGAGATAAAATTATCTTGTCCTTATGCCAAAGCATGGCAACGGGGAGAAGTATATCCCCCGTCCGTAGCATGGAGCCAAATGAAAGATAAAAAATTATGCTTTTTTGACATTTGTAAGGGACAATTTATCCTAGTTCATTGGACGTGGGTTTAAGTTTATATTCATACAAAAATTATCTAAGTCTAAGTCTATCTCCCATTTTATCTACTGTGGATATTATATCCACCGGTGTGCCCATGGTCTAAGGGTGGATAAAACTAAGCGAAGGGATAAACATTTTCTCCTTTCCCCGGTGATAAAATTGTCTCCTGCCCATGCTAGCCCTGCAGTAAGTATATCATTTCCACACCATCTCATGGTTGCTCTTGTTCACGTGCTGTTTAGAATCTTATAAAACATTTAGATTTACCTTCGTTATAGTGCTCCGGATAGACTGCGTCTTTGGTTTCGCTGTCACCTTGGCAGTGTTCGGCGGACTTTTCTCGAGGAACGGGCTGTTCTCTGGAAGACCGAAATTCTTTGGCAAGTACTGTTCCAAATCTGTGCCTGGAATAGCACATTACTTTTATACGACATGAAAATAAATTTAAAACAATTTTAAAATTCACTTCCTAAAGTCAGACTCTCTAAACAGTATTTTGCCTTAGTTTAGCGAGCTTCAGCTACGTGTTAAATCTTTAAAAAAACAATGCAACAGTTCATAATTTAAAAAAGTAGAAGAATGAATATGATGTACAGTAAGGCAAAGTAAACAGTGTAAGTGAATATATACTATGACCAATAGACAACTATACTATTCGCGATTAACAATCAAAATGCAGATTTCTTGTCATCCCTGAGAACTAAGATGGAATGCCGCGTTACTATTAAAAAGGTTCTAGGTGCTATTTTACGCTGGTATGGTATTCTTTGCGAGCGTGGTTTTTCCAAGGTCGAGTAAACTCATTTCTGAAACAGGTGTGGCTCGACAAATCACACCAGTAGTGTAGCAAAGATTGAGAGGATGGCCCCGGGATGCAGATTTTGATGGGTGGCATTTTGGAACAGAGTCAATTTTACTTTTTAAATGGTGCCTAAAAAACGGCTCTTACTGGAATACTTGTGATTAAAATATAACGAACATTATAGCATTGAAAGTTCTGCAAAAATACATACTTTTTTATATCTGCACACATGCTTTTTATATAGAATAAGGGTGATAAGCAGGCACACAGTCCACCTGATAAGTGGATGCAACGGCCCATGGTATCATCTACATAATCCTCGCTTACGTAATACTTGAACGTCCCCTAAGATGCCAGGGGTAGAGACATATACATTACAATATTTTATTCATTTTCAACTAATAGACTTTAAAAGGTTTTTAATAATTTTATATTTTTAAGAAATTTGCGAAAATAGGGAGGCAGGGAAGGGAGCTGAGGCCGCTAGAGTCAAAAATACCCCCAATTTTTGACTCTAGCGGCCTCAAGCGGCAGCAATCCCTGCTACTGCTATGCCACTGAGCCAGGTCTTTTTCTGAACAATATTAAAATAGAACATAGACAGAGGTTTTGATTAACGTTGTACATTTTTTTTTATAAAACCTTAGTGACAAACGAACTAACAGTCCACCTGATGGTAAGTGGCTCCTGCAGCCTGTAATTATATTGGCTCCCTATACACTTCATACCGGATCACAGCAGTGCAAGCGATACTATTTTGCGGCAGAAATAGGTGAGAGGTTGGTAACTACCCATACAGCTGGCCGAAAAGAAGTTCTACTACATCTACCTCTATCAAATATCATCATACAAAATATTTCTTTTACCTATTTTATACATACAAAATAGCGTTTAAGCGCTTAAATGTATAAAAACAAACCAATACAATTATGCAATGTTTTAATTGAATGTAATCCAGATACAAGAGTACTGATGATAGAAAAATAAAACAATAAAAAGTTTAAGGACGCGTTTGCAAAATTGATAGGTATAGAATCGAACTATTACATTGACACGGGTCACACACACAAGTGTACGCACGGTTAGCTGCGGGTGTGGGAATCGTAATCAAGTAAAAACATTTTAATAATTTGAAAGATTGATTTTTTTTCTCATTTCTTATACCTACAAAAATATATTACATACGAAATACGAATAGCTGCTCCAGAGACTGCTAGGCACTAGAAGCCCACTACTAGCAGTGAGATGGTGGCTGTGGACTTTGGGCTGGTTTTGTTAGTTATGATAAGACTTTAGCTTCGGACTTGGTGAAGTGACTTGAAGGTATACTTCGGTGACAGCTACTGGAACTCCTCGACGAGTAGTACTAGGTGTGCCGAGTTTGGGCTCGTTTTGTTAGTCATGATGAGCTTACCTCCAGACTTGATAGAGTGACCTGATGGTGTACTTCGGTGACTACTGCTGGAATTCCTGGACGAGTAGAACTAGGTGTGCCGAGTTTGGGCTCGTTTTGTTAGTCATGATGAGAGCTTACCTCCGGACTTGATAGAGAAACCTGATGGTGTACTTCGGTGACTACTGCTGGAATTCCCGGACGAGTAGAACTAGGTGTGCCGAGTTTGGGCTCGTTTTGTTAGTCATGATGAGAGCTTACCTCCGTACTTGATAGAGTGACCTGATGGTGTACTTCGTTGACTACTGCTGGAATTCCTGGACGAGTAGAACTAGGTGTGCCGAGTTTGGGTTCGTTTTGTTAGTCATGATGAGCTTACCTCCGGACTTGATAGAGTGACCTGATGGTGTACTTCGGTGTCTGCTGCTGGAATTCCTGGACGAGTAGAACTAGGTGTGCCGAGTTTGGGCTCGTTTTGTTAATCATGATGAGAGCTTACCTCCGTACTTGATAGAGTGACCTGATGGTGTACTTCGTTGACTACTGCTGGAATTCCTGGACGAGTAGAACTAGGTGTGCCGAGTTTGGGTTCGTTTTGTTAGTCATGATGAGAGCTTACCTCCGGACTTGATAGAGTGACCTGATGGTGTACTTCGGTGTCTACTGCTGGAATTCCTGGACGAGTAGAACTAGGTGTGCCGAGTTTGGGCTCGTTTTGTTAGTAATGATTAGACCTAACCTCCGGGCTTGATGGAGAGACCTGATGGTGTACTTTGGTAACTACTGCTGGAATTCCTGGACGAGTAGAACTAGGTGTGCCGAGTTTGGGCTCGTTTTGTTAGTTATTATGAGACCTAACGTCCAGGCTTGATGGAGAGACTTGATGGTGTACTTCGGTGACTACTGCTGGAATTCCTGGACGAGTAGAACTAGATGTGCCGAGTTTGGGCTCGTTTTGTTAGTTATTATGAGACCTAACGTCCAGGCTTGATGGAGAGACTTGATGGTGTACTTAGGTGCTTACTGCTGGAACTCCTGGACGAGTAGAACTATGTGTGCCGAGTTTGGGCTCGTTTTGTTAGTTATGATTCTTATCATTAAGTTCTTACTTACCCCCGGACTTGATGGAGTGACAGACACACCTAGTTCTACTCGTCCAGGAGTTCCAGTAATGGTCACCGAAGTACACCATCAGGTCTTTCCATCAAGTCCGGAGGTAAAGTCTCATCATAACTAACAAAACGAGGCCGAACTTGGCACACCTAGTTCTACTGTCCAGGAGTTCCAGTAATGGTCACCGAAGTACACCATCAGGTCTCCATCAAGTCCAGAGGTAAAGTCTCATCATAACTAACAAAACGAGCCCAAACTTGGCACACCTAGTTCTACGTCCAGGAGTTCCAGTAATGGTCACCGAAGTACACCATCAGGTCTCCATCAAGTCCGGAGTAAAGTCTCATCATAACTAACAAAACGAGCCCAAACTTGCACACCTAGTTCTACTCGTCCAGGAGTTCCAGTAATGATCACCGAAGTACACCATCAGGTCTCTCCATCAAGTCCGGAGTAAAGTCTCATCATAACTAACAAAACGAGCCCAAACTCGGCATCTAGTTCTACTCGACTAGGAGTTCCAGTAGCAGTCACCGATGAACACTTTCAGATCACTCCATAAAGTCCAAGACGAATAGGCATTTATATAATTTATATATATAAATCCCACTTACTTTCAGCGAAATAAAATATTATAACAAAAATGTGTGATTATAAAAATAATAATATTATTTTGCCTTGTCAAGTACCTATGTGTGAAATTCGAATGTTTTGTGTATACAGCGATCTTTTTCGGCTGCTGCAATCAGGCAGGCGATACAATATCCACTCACGACGGCGACCGAGCGCGGACTGAGGTTTCATCGAAATTTTTGTACAATAAATCAAAACAGGCACCAAAAATAAAATAACCCTTATTGCAATTAATTATGATTCATCCGTATTAGCAAAATATGTGAAAAAATAAGCATCAGTTTTTATTTTTTTTACGACTATTTGTGACATTTTGATAAAAAGTAAACACCACTATTTTTTATTGAATATATCTGCCTACTTATAGTATTTTTAGAAATCTTAATATATGTTGATAATAGAACAAAAATGTACCGAAACATGAGCCGGTATCGTTAATTTTGTAGAAAATGGCTAGGGAAGATCGTATTTACAATATAAAAAACTATTATTTTCAACAAAAAAGTCACCACCATTTGAAGATGAAGAACCATTCTATACGTGGTAGCAATTAGCTATGTTTGATTTGGTTTAGTTTTGTCACAAAATGTACCGAAAAACAGCATAATTTCGCCCGATTTGCAAACGCACCCTTAAGGTAAATAAAGTTGAAGTTAAGAAGGAAAGTAAGTACTATTTAGCAAAGAAAAATAATTTTGGTGGGTGTAAAAGTAAGTATGTAAAATTATATAAATAAAATACTGATGTATAATAAAAGAAACACTGCAATTCTAGAAACTTTTGCGACATTCAAATAACAAAGCAACATAATCCTTCCGAAGGATTACTTTAGGCACGGAGCCAGTCTGTTGCCAAATGCAGCAAGCCAATCAGATCTCAGCCGCATATACTTATCTGAATTGACACATTTAGCAATAGTGACGTGTTTTTAAAATCTATACAAACAATTGAATATGGCTGAAGAATACATACTATTTCGTGATACACATATGATTTATTTGGCACACAAATAATTTCGTGGTAAATCGTACAGTTTTGTTGCCTCGGCACAAACAAATAATTTACTACACAACATGCACAAACACTAGATCTCATTCAACTAAAAACGATACACAACTCAGAACAAAACAAATCATTCACTACGAAATATGAATCATCATTTAAGTTCGGTTATTAAACAAGTGTTTCTCAACCCTTGGAATATATACATAATAACATCCATATTATCCAGGTGCTCTGCGGTGAAGGAAAACATCATGATGAAATCATGATGAAAGGACAAGTACAGTGCGCCAACACGCACTGGAGCAGCGCAGCAGATTGACTGTTTCATAACTCTTTCAACAATGAGAGGAGGTCTATTCCTTGCAGTGGAACGTATACAGGCTGTAATTTTTTTTCGTAGGGTTGTGAAAAGCTGTTATTAGGGAACTGTACATTATTATTAGAGACTATTAGAGGCGACAGGGGAAAACAAATCAAGAGATTGGCAGCAGCGTCTTCCTAATAACGACTAAAAATAAAAAAACTGCGGTCGCCAACGCTTTCGAAGATGCTGCTACCCATCTCCAATTTCATTTTCCTTTGTCGCTTCTTAGGATATCCAGGGGATAATAATATGGGGTAGTGGATTCTCTTTCATTTAAAGTATTAATATTTCTAATTGTCACTTAGTTATTAACCTAAGAATTGTGTAATTCCGTCTTTTACCATAAAAAAAAAACAATTTAAGAAGATAAAGATAATTATTTATAACATCGTAGCAATTGAAAAAAATGTATATTATTTGAGAGACTACTCTCTTAAAGATTGAGAAACATTGACGCCGACTGCGCCGACTAAGGCTGGGTTATGGTGGGCGACTAAAGCCAAACAGCGTAGGAACAGATATGTACTAGTATGCAAACATGAACCAACTCATCAGCGTTGCCAACTCTACGGATTTTTCTGTAGATGTATAGAATTTTTTCATCGTCTACGGAACTACGGTATTTTAGTTGAAATCTACGGAATTTGATTTCCATGTTAATTCAATTTTTTTTTGTACTTCACAGTCCTTTCAGAATAATTAGATTTTTAAAAACTTAAAAAAAAACATTTTTTATCATGAGTGTGAACTTAACTGACAACCGACAATCGAAAATTTTAACAATCGATATCTGAGTGGGAATATTGAATTTGACAGATAAGAAAGGTAGATATTCTTTTTTCAAATAATTATAGGTACATTTATTTGAATTTTGGATGATTTTTTTTTTCACGGTGAAATTTGTATAACTATCCACAAATATTTAAGTGTTAATTATTTTATTTGTTTTTTACTAAAAATAATTTAATTAAAAGAAAACTATACATTTTTAATCAATTTTTTATGGTACTTGTGCAGGTTGATTCGAGCTTCATACTACAATTGAACTTACAACAAGTATTTTACATAACAGAAAATATTTCTCCAAAAAATTGATCTATTCTATGACAAAAACAAAAATTTTCAATCCTCTTTAGAAGTCTGCAGATCTAAGAATATTTTGAAATAGCATCTACGGATTTGGAAAAATTCTAGTTGGTAACACTGCAACTCATAGTTCCGTTCGCGTTAGGCACTATATTATATAGTTTTTATTGTCACAACAAGTTTTATACTTTGGATAATGTAACCATTACTCTATGTTTAGGTTCTAGTAACCTATGTCTATATCTACTCATATGTATATATCTACTAGCTTTTATCCGCGTGGAATTTATTACGATTGGATTTCATGAGTTTTAATTTATTTTGCGCGGAACTCTAATTCTTTTTATAAAATAAAGTAACCTAAGTTACTCCTAAAAAATAATCAGCTACCTGCCAGTGAAAGTCCCGTCATAATCGGTTCAGCCATTTCGAAGATTAGCCGGAACAAAGAAACAGACAGACAGACAAAAAAATTTAATTTGTTTTTTTGTTATTAGTATCGTATATACTTTCTAAGTACTAATATTTTTAATATTTAGTAAAAAGCTGTTATTTTGATATTACAAATAGGCACTTCAATTTTATTTATTTGTATAGATATATTATATATACTTATATCCTCTTCTTCTATATAAATAAAATGATAAAGGTTTGCAGTTGTGCACGCATCACGGAAAAACTACTGGAAAGATTTCAATTAGATTCAATTGGCCCTTAAAAAAATATTGCGATATCTTCATTTAATATAAAGTTATTAAAGTTTTAAGAAACAACTATTTTTATAACCACTACGTGTTCAGTGAACATTATATGCAACGAATAACATTATTGACAAAGAAATTTTGTAAGCAAAGTATATTTTTGCTTGCGATCTTTTTGATGTTTTTTCCTGCAAACTTTGTTAATATATTAAGCAACGCGGACGAAGTCGCGGGTATCAGCTAGTTATTATATAAAAGAGGATGTTCTGAGTGACTCACTCATCAATCAACGCACAGCCTAAGCCACTTCACATAGAAATCTGATATTTGGACAGTAGCTGCGTTTTGTAACGTAAGCATCCACTATGAAAGGATTTAGGAAAATTCAAAAGTAAATAAAATAAATGTATACAAATTTTTCGATTTTTCAAAACAATCCCTTACGAGGGGGCCAAAGTTGTATGGAGAAAAAATAATAATTTTTTCAACAAAAAATTGGTGCGAATACTCTTGAATAAATATAATAAAATTTTAAGATTTTATTTTTTCTAAAATTTCATCTTAAGATTTTGAAATAAGGGTGAATAGTTTGTATGAAAAGTATTGTTTTAAGACGCACAGCCCAAACCACTTGACATAGAAGCGTGAAATTAAGACAATAGCATAGTTATTTACGTTTGTATCCACTAAGAGAGGATTTTGACCCTAACCTAACCTAACCTTTGAGAGTATCATAGGGTGTTACTGTTTGTAAACTCTCAATTAAAATGTCAAAATAACAACTTTAATTTTTACAATAACACGCGAGTACAAAGTTTGTATGAAAAATAATGTACTTCGACGCATAGTCCAAACTGTTGAACGTAAAAGAAAAAATGTTTTTTTTAACGTGCAAGGTGATGGGGATACCCATAATATGAAATTAGGATAAATATGGATAGAACCTGCTGTTGAAAACTGAATATTTTAGAACTTTACAAAATCTATAAATTATACATATCTTTCAATTTTCAAGTATTTACACTTTAAAATTTACCCTTTAACCCATTCACTGCCTTCCTAAGAAATGACAACATTACCCCCATGCCGCCTTATACTGGTATTCAGCCCACCCATCGGCGGACCCGGCATCTCGATAAAGTATCTTGGCCCGCCCATCGGCGGTTTCGGCATGAGGCCTTAGATTTCGACATGAGATATTTTTAATGTCTAATTTACATGTCCTGTGCGTTGTGTAGAGCGTGTTTGCGTATATTTTTGTTATTTGTGAAAAAAAATGTGCCAGTTTCATTTGTTATTGTTGTTGTTAACCGAATTATTAATGGAGTGTGAATGTAAGGCAAAACTTTCAGCTAATTCAATTAAGACGAAGCAAATGTATGTTAATTTGCGTATAAGATAGATTTAAGCTTATATTATTACAAGGTAATTTAAAATGAAATATAAAATCATACATTTTAGGGTTTTAGGATTTTATTACACCTCAAAACTTGAAAAAGAGATTGTACAACCAGTGCGTGTTGCCAGTGATGACTTATGAATCTGAGACGTGGTCCTTCACTGCTGGTCATATGAGGAAGTTCAAGGTCACTCAGCGAATTATGGAGAGGGCTATGCTCGGAGTTTCTCTGCGTGATAAACTTACGTACCGGTAGGCGAAGTGCAGGGCGATCTCCCACTAAATGGCGTGGCGACCTGGTAAAACATGCAGGAAGTCGATGGATGCAGGTGGCTCAGGACTGTGCTTTGTGGCATTCTTTGGGGGAGGCTTATGTTCAGCAGTGGACTTGTGAAGGGCTGTAATGATGATGATGATGGTGAAGGGAAAAATAGGGGATGAAAGCTATTATAAAATTGTCAACTGTTTTGATGCGATTTTTAATCAATCAATGTATTATTTATTGCACACCAAGAAACATTAAAATGTAAAACAAAATGAAATAAATAAAGAAGGTTAAACATGCGGTCTTATCACTCTGAAAGCGATTTCTTCCAGACAACCTTATTACGCAAAGAATTGTTTACAACGAATGAGTCGGAAAGAGGTGAACATAAATAATGCAATTAAGTTAAAAAATGAAATAGAAATTTAAAAAAAAACAACATGATGATAGTTGGGGAAAGTAGGAAAGATACAAAAAAGGACGGGAAGTATGATGGGAAATATTAGAGTTCCGAGTTCCGAGAGCTTTGAGTAGATTTTAGAAAGAAAAAAGGGAAGGGTGGTTATTATGGTTTTAACTATTCGAAAGGCCTTAGCCTAACTCCCAACTCTGTGATGATTATTATTCCGAAATATGAAAAAGTTTCTAAGTGATAGCATGAGCTCTCCGTATTACGCGATTTCAACTTAAGCGTGGTCAAGACTGTCTGGACGTATAATTTTGATGCGGGTAACAACGCAGGTAACACCGCAAAGCAAAAAGCTAGTTATAAATAAGCCTTCAAAATTAAATAATTTGAAGCCGTCTATAATTTTCTGTTTTTTAAACGTGGTTAAAACCATAGATAATTCAGTATACGAGCACCAGAAATTAAGTCTACTATACAAAATTTTACATGTAGATTACCGTTAGAGCCTATAAAACCACAGCTGAACATAGCCCTCCCCCATAGATTGTCTCTTAAGGATATTTGCCTCAATTGTCACGTTTGGCGGGCGGGTTGACAATCGTAATTTTTTTTTGTTGTTATAACGAAGACGCTGGTGCCCAACTCCTGGTTTGATTTCCTCGTTGCCTCTTATCACACTCACGGGACGATATGGGTTAGGTAGTGGATATTCTAACACTACCACTGCAGGTGTAACATGTACCTAAATTAGTTTATTATAATTATTACATGTACCTTAATTATACGAATTAAAAAAAGATATTTGAGGTTTACTAGACATAAATATAAAGGGTTAAAGTATGAAAATGTCGTTCAATATTGAAAAATTCAAATACTCCTCTCTAAGGACATAAGTTAATTCACGAAGCGCTTTTTTATTTTACCAATTTGGTGCAACTGAGTCAAAATTGTGGATAAACTAACATAAAACCATGGCGCCAATTCCTTGATTGTTTAAAAAGGATCGGTTTCCATAATTACTTTTAATTCATAGTTAATTTACCTTTGTGTCTGGTATTACTCGTACTTCATTTCTCGAGCCGAAGTTTAAAGCTACAAAACCAATGAAACAAAAAAATGCACAGTGCGTTCATTAATCGTATCCTTTCCAAACGCAGCATTGATATTGCGAGTTGTCTCTACTGCGTTAAAATCACGTCGGACCTCGTATTCGAAAATTACTCTAATTTTTAGGTCTCCATTCTTAACTCAAATATTGAATGTAAATAGAATATTATAGTTTTTGTTTAATTTATCACAAATCTTGAACCATACAGGTTTAATTTTAATTCAAACTTTATACTTTAACCCCTATTAATTATGTAAACAAACGGTACCTTGTGAACAAACTTTCACCATTTTTATTAAAGTCATTTTACTGTTACGCTTGATACGCTGTGAGTAATGTATATGTCATGCACGTAACAAAACAGCGTACTCCGTAGCTACAGCTAGCTAGCATCTTAAATATTCTAATAGTATTCAAAGTCGACACTGAATCTCATTACGTATCCTATGACGGTAAGTGTTAGTAAAGAGTTCGACACAATACAAGGAGTTACGTTAAGTTTGAATGGCAGGCAATGATATGTAAACGGTTCACCCACTGACCGGTATTAGCTCGTCGCGAAGTGGCGAGCCCTTATAATCCACAAAAATAAAGGGTGTTTGTCAATCTCAATTTTCCATGCTACACTACATTGAAAATTGAGATTGACAAACACCCCATGCACACTACAATCAATGAACATAAAACTAACAAACACTTTTCAGGTACCTACCTAAGTAAGCTACAAAACTACAAAAACTGGTAGTTGGTACTACTAAAACCTAGTAGTTACAAGGTACAATCGAGTGACATGTGAATATAACCAAAGTCCCGTAATTAAAACAGGATAAAAAAACTGGCATACTTACTGTAAAACACAGAATATGATGTAGAAAATTCAAATACTATGTATTGAAATGTCAGTCTCAACACTTTTATTTAAATTGCTGTATTTAAAACACAACAACTTTGTATTTATAAGAAATAAAGAATAATATTCGAGATTAGTAATTTTGCTATTATTAAAAAGCAAGCATAACCATTCGTCATGAAAAATTTGGTATATTATGTGACTCTGGCTACCAATAAAATGCGAAAACTTAATTAAAAAATAACAAAAATACCAATAAATAAAGAATTTAAAAAAAAAGGTAAATTACCTTCACGTCGCTGTCTCGACGAGTCGAATGTTTTTCGTTTCTTGACCGTCATCTTCTCACAAATTTTCACGTGCTTAGCCAATGATTGTGGCACAAACGTCCGACCACATACCGGACACGGCATGAGGGGCAAAGGTCCTGCAGGTTCGGGGGCCACGGGTGCCACAGGATTTGTTGGGACTGGAGGCGAGGGCGGTGGACCAACATGACTCGGCGAGGGAGTCCTCAGCAGAGGCCTATATGACTCGCAAGGTGAGGTTTCCCCCGCCGGCTCTGGAGAAGGGGAACGGGACGATTTCACTGACTGTTCTTGATTTTTTTGCCGTTTACCTGAAACAATTCCGATTTTTTTAAATATTTTCAACATTTTGTAACTGTAATCTGTAATTTGTCGAATTAACAAGAACGTTGAATGTGGTAGACTACGTCTTTTTATCCTATTTCTAGCTTTTAATTACTTAAATATTTTCGTGATGGTTGCTAAATATCAAATAATGAATTTATATAGCAACATAGCAAGCAATAGGTACACATTTACAAAACTTCATTATTATCGGTTGAGCGGTTTCGGACATCATGACACGGGATTTTTATATAATAAGATTTATTTAACTACGGGTTGATTTTTTAAGTGTCAGATAAAATATAATATATAAGAATATAAAAGTAAAACAATTTAACTGTAACAAAAATGTTGTATTTTATTCTATGAATAACTTTTATCTGATGATTGATTTGATATTATCAGTTTATTTAATAGTCGGCAATTTTTTTGGTAATTTGTAATTAGCACTCGGCTTAGTAAATACTCTTATTCGAACGAAATTCGGGTATTTTTTAAAATTGTTTTATGAATGTTTTATAAATGTTCAATAAATTTATTTTCGATAACAGTCAAGCCATCAAAACTTGTAATTTGCTGTGAAACAACCGCACCGCACCTCCTGCGAGTTTTTGAAGTTATACTTCTTTTGGGGCGTTTGGGAAAAATGATGAGAGTGAATTTTTACGATGCGCGCGCACACCGACACCTAAAAACGACACCATGAAGTTGTTACGATGCACGCGCACACTGACACCTAAAAGCGAAAACTTCAGGGGGTAATTGTCTCTCAAGTTTATTTATGCAATTATTATTAAAGGCAATAATGTCAATTTTATATAATACTAGCGATCCGCCCCAGCTTCGCACGGGTGATTTCTGATCTCGACAACATCTACCGAATCCAAATGTGAAACTAAACCATCTAGGGACCCATTCAAACACACACAAACAATTTCATCAAAATCGGTCAAGCGGTTTTTTAAGTTTTAGCGAGACTAACGGACATCAATTGAGTTTTATATATATAGACTAGTTGTATCCGGTCACGCGTTGATGTGGCTTAATTAGTGTTTAAAAAAAACGCGCGTATTCGAATGCAACATGGTGTCAAAATTACAAGCAATCAGTGAAAAACTTTTGAAGATTTTAGATTTTGAAAACATTTCATTTTTATTTATATAAATGAAATATTTTAATGAGGATTTTATCTTTGACAATTTCGACCACGGAGTCGATTCCTGAAAAAGAATCAACCCTTTCGCGTAAGTTCCGAAAACCTTTTTTATCTGACGTGACCATTGCGCTATAAGATAGGAGAAAGTATCAAGAAAGAAATTCCATGCAATTTCCAAGATACGAGGGCACAGTACATTCAGACTAAAATGTCAATAATTTATGATGCACGTAAAATGACTTTAGCTGTGATTCAAGCCCGAAACCTACTCCTTTAGCAAATACGTTGGCAGCGGATCAAAGGAGCCATAATTGTCAAACACAAATGTGAAATGGGGGTCGAATTAAGTACAAAAGGCTTTCGAGGTTGTCGGTTTCACCGATAAAAGAGTTGAGATCTGAACGGGCGCCAAGTTCCATAGCAGTTGCTTAAAGCATAGGATCTGTAGGAATATAAAACGTTCTTGGGAAAAATATAAAAAATAGGTAATTAAAGTATTAATTAAAAATAACTTATTGTTATAATCATAGTCTCTTTCTCATTTATTCGTATACTAATAACAATTATAACATAATATCATCACTCCATCTGAACATATCTAATTTATTTAATGTAGAAATTTTATTTAAAGAAATGAGTTTTGGAACAACGTAGGACTGTTCCGGTTCGATTTTCACTAATCCCATATCTAATAACAACGATTTTATACGATGGTATCCAAAGTGATGTTACAATAAAATTTCGCTTTTCTACAATGTTTATTAAAGCAAACAAATTAAACAGAAATGGAAAGGTTGCTTGAAATATTGAAGTTCTCACGACGATGATGACGATGATGACGCTCGTTAGGTAAAAACTTCGCTTTTACTCTCTCTAACTCAAATTACACATTTCTTTCACTTTCCGATGGTATTGGATTACATTAAGCGAACGATTGGAAATGTTTCTAATGTCATATAATCCTTAAAGAAATAATCTGATACTTTTTTACTTTGCATAAACGTCATCTGTCATATCACAAAAAGTGGTTTCTTGATAGTCTTGGGATTAATTAAACCATAATTTGAGAAGAATCTTCTCTAACTGTACACTGTATTTTTACGTGGTAGAGCCACGCTGCACCTATATTATGGTTGTAGCACGAATGGATCGGCTCTGCCGGGGAAGTAACCACAAATATAATATATAATAATAAAATAGTAGCTAAATGCCGCTGTGTTTCGTATGGTGAGTAGACCTTTTTACTGGAAACGAGGCATTCCATCTTAGTCCTCAGAGGTGACAACGTATCTGCACTTTGATTCTTAATTGAGGATAAATGTAGATATCAGACATATATTTCTATATACTCGTTTAAGATAAGCCCCATTCTGTGCAATACTAATATTAGAGTTGGATGACAGAAAAAACAAGATGTAATAATTTCCTATATTTACGTGATTATTATGACACTGAATGAATCAAATTGTTGAGTAACGGCGGTATCATATGGAATATGGGTGCTGCAAAGCACGCCAAAAATCGGTAATTAAAATTAAGTAACTTAAATGCGATAATTTGCGAAAAAACTTAAAACCGAGTAAACAGGTGAAAGAAGACTTGCTACTTATCAACACTATGAATGTATGTATACATGTTATGAATGTTTATGTCATAAGTATAAATACTTGTATAATATGCTTTAATGTTCCTGTTGCAAGGCCTATGTTCATCAGTGGTCTTTAATAGTCTGTAACGTAAGTTACATTATGGCAAGTTCACATGACCGCGCGTTACCGTACCGTACAGGTCGATATAGGTTCGTAAAACTGGAACCGCGCGGTACCCCGCGGTGTTGCGCGGTTCAAAATCTTGCGCGCGGGTCGAAGCAACCGCGCGGTGATGTGAACGATAATTGCCATTTACTTAGATCTTGTACCGCGCGGTCGGTAGTTCCGCGCGGTACCGCGCGGTCATGTGAACTTAGCCTAAAGCATAAAAAAATATTTACACGACCTACATTATTAGCGATATTAGTTCAACTACCAGCTTTATCTGAATACAGGGAACGTGCTGTGATTTCGCAGGACTATAAATAATGGAAACTGGTGATAAAAATATATGCATTGTGTATTGATAAGCCTGCATGATTGTATGCGAGCCTAATAATCCGTACCACAATAAGAAATTCAGCTCGTATCGAAAGGTTTATATTATTACAATATATTGCGATTGTAAACCTGTAACATAACTCACAAGGGCATGTGGCAGGTAAACATGACGCAAGCTACTAGCCACAACCATCGATTAGGCAAATTATTATAAGGTAGTCACGCGACAGATTCTGCGCTTATGCTTTGTGACAATCTCTAATTTGTGGAATTATTATGGTTAAATAATTAAGTTTCTAACACTATCAAGCGCCTAAAGATGACTTTTTTGTAGTTTTGCAATATAGGCACTAAGTACTGTACTTTACTTTGAGTCTATAGAATTTTAAAATACAATAAAAATTCGTTCCAGTCAAAAAACATTTAAACTTTTAAATATAGACATTATTTTAATTTTTTATAGCCCGACTGGAACGTAAAAATCATTACGGATATTGGCGAAACTAACTCCATTTACTAAAAACAGTTACTTGATCTCTCTGTCTTACCTAACTTATCTTGTTGTCTAACTTATCTATAAACGTGGTCAACATGAGTAAGCGTCCAAATATCGTTGTGAACCCAATTGATTTTTTCATACTGTAAGTGTATTGGGTTTCTAGAATGAAATGAAGAAATATAATTTGTGCAATATTATGACCTATTCGATATTTAAGATACAAGGGGGTAAGATCTATTCCGTAAACGATAGCAGAAATTGATGAATTTTGACTGTTGTATAAAATAGTTTGGTAATTTTGAGGCGTATCGTTTTTTGTAGTAAGAATAAATATAGATAGAATAAAATCCACACTCGGTGCTTTTCAACACCTAAAAATCGACCAAGAAAAATACTTAGAAGACGCACGAAATATCCGATTTTTATGTTATTCGTTAAACCGTTAGGCTTTTAATAGACCATTACATGAGAGTCTTTAGGATGTCATTAAATTAAGACGAGGCGGGAAGTCATAATCACTCAGAAACAGACTTTTTACGTGGTAGAGCCATGCTGCAGCTATATTAATAGTATAGTTTTAGCACGAATGGGTCGGCTCGACCGGGGAAGGACCACGCTCTCACAGAATACCAGCGTAAAATAGCAGCTTAATGCTGCTGTGTTTCGTATGGTGAGTGTAGAGAACCGGAGACCCTTTTTACTGGAAAAGAGGCATTCTATCTTAGTCCTCATGGCTGACAACGCATCTGCATTTAAATTCGGAAACGAAGATAGATGTAGATGTCTATGGGCCACAGCAGCCACTTACCATCAGGTGGACTGTGTGCTCGTTTGTCACCCTTATTCTATAAAAAAAAAAAAAAAAAAAAAACAGAGCTGAATCGAGAGAGGTAAATATCGCCGAGTGGATTACGGCTAATTGAATTACATGCTCAAATTCGAATACTATATTTACAAAAACGTACTAGGCCAACGCATGACTACATTATTGACTATCATATTAGGTCCAGAAAAGTGCCATAACAAGACTTTTTTTTCAGCAAGCTAAAATATAATAAATCATGCGGTACAATACACTATACGAATACTTACAGAAGCAACACAGAAAACGGAACATCGAAGTAATCATAGGTGCTTATTAAGTATAATGTAATTCTATGTTTCAATTTATATTTTATTCTGTTACAACTGGTGTTTATTTTAACTTCAACAAGACTCGCAGGGTATCCTTTAAGTTAGAAATTGATAAACGACACTATACCGGTTTCATTCACTACTAGATCGTTAAATATAAATTATTATGTATATTATGCAAGAAATACGCAAGTATTTAACATTCCGAGTCAAAACGTGTAATGCGACCTTGGTAAAGATCTTGATTAACTTTGTAATCACTAGTAGTTTATATTAACGAAATGGTGATTAAAAACCAATCAAGCTGCGGGTACTTATAAAATAAAGATCGCTGATAAAAACTTGTTCGTAAATTGTATTCTTATGAGTAAATGACAGAAAGAGGCGAATCTACAACAAATTTTCATTTTCAAGACGTTTAAATCAGATACATAAAAAGGATGTTATAATTGACAAACGTTCACTTTCTTCAGAAGCATATCCTTGCAAACGTGTGTTTAAAGAAAACAGTCTAAAAGTATCCCATCCCGGAAGCGTGAAGTGTAAATGCAGGAAAAGGCCTGTCTAAATAACAAGTAGTTCTAACACAAATAAGATATAAGTGGTGATGGTTAGTGCAAATTTTGCGCTACAAACCGGAATAGGTATGAACGTGCATTTAAAATTCTAAGTCAGTATGGGCTATCGTCACTTACTTTAGCCTTTGCGAGAACATATTCGCCGTTCTCAACACAAAAGATTGTTTCGCTATGCAGTACACGATATTTCCACGCGTGCTGCGAACGTAAATTACTACAGATTTTATTTAACATCGGTTAACAAGCGGTCCAATGTCTGCCCGTCGACAACATCAAAGAGCTGAGTATAAGTAATAAGTGGTAGGTAAGCAAAGCAAGAATGGTCCAAGTTATTAATGACGTTAACGATGTTTCTACAGCCGATGCAAACGTTTGAGATATCCTTGCCTAAATTACAATCCGGGTTTTATATTTTGTTTTAAATTTTGTCTCGCTTTTCACGCTTTGGGATTTAAATCTTTACAAAGGTTCAACAACCTGAGCACGAGATATACCTACTGTACGCATGAACGTTGCGCATTATCAATTCATATTAATCCAATACGTTTAGTGGTTATAGTAGATAGCGAATCCGTTGAGAATCATAGCCTATATACACGTCCCACAGCTGGGTATAGGCATTCTCTCATTTATGAGGGCGAAAAGAGAGGGGGAGGTAAAAATTAAATAACGCAAAATTAAAAAAATACATAAAATTCAAATACTAAATAATACCATTGATTTTCAATAGATGTATTGTTAGTCCTAATAATATTGTAATATTTATATCAAATAAAAGCATGGTTAAAATTGTTAAGTCGAAATAAAACAGGTCAAAAAAAATTTATAAGGAATCTGTGGTCTGTATTTCTAATAATTCTGACAATAACCAGTTGAAATTCTTTAATAAAAATTTGATTAAAGCTAATAAAGTTTTTAACATAAAGTTTACCCTAATATTTATTATGCTAACAAAAGATAAACCACCTAGTAAATTTCTCATAAATAACTTAAAAATACGAACCTTATACGCATGCCACTAGTAAACTAGCAGAGGATAGGTTAACAAGCTATTTGTACTAAATAAGATAGAACGCGTTACTGTTTAGTACCGTAATAGAGTAATAAATAAACTGTTTACTGTGAGTTTATGACTTGTGCTGCACTAAAGATATTTTTTAATTGCAGTCGCGAGACAGACGCGTCCTACATATCTTCCAACTTCCACTGCGATCGTATCACAGGCTATAGACAATTGGAATTTTTCATTCTGCCGGCAGTATACTCTATTTTTTTCCGACTTGAAAAAGGTTTATAAATTCAACGGTAATTTTAATGTATATAATATAACACAAGATCTCAGATTTGCCAAATTTTGTATATACCGCAGAGTTTATTTTCACAGTTACAACAACTGTGAAAATTTTTATCTAGCTCAAAAGTAGATATAATAAATAGAAGCGGGTTTATTATATTTTTTAATAATTTAATAAACATAATGAAAATTAGCCGGTGAATACATTACATACTGTGGGTACCTTACAAAAATCTCATGATTTCAGCTTGAAGACGGTAAACCATCTCGTTTAATGCTAGACATAAAATACCCAGCGACCAGCGACGGGAAGCATCTTCAAAAGAATGGTATACAAGCAAGTGTAGCAATTATGGCAAATCCTTCCTTCATTGGAAGAGGCCTTTAGATACCCAGTAGTGATTTCTTACAGGTTGATAAAGAAGAAGTTAATAAGTCTATTATTTAAATAGCATCAAACAAAAAACTACAACAATATCTTCGAATAATCCATTTTAATGATAACAAATAAACAGAACCAATAAAAATAAAGCAAAAAAAAAAACTATTTAAAAGTATAAGAACATTTCGCTCATCCAACAGAACAACGAATTATTACGTTTTCGATATTTTTCAGGAGAAGGGTTCCAATGTTTGGAATTGAAAATATAAATGTAGTTTTAATAATTTTGATTATATTTTTAAATATTATCGTATGTTAGTTTATTACCAACAATTATTCATAATAACTTACTATGTAAACTTAAGAAAATTTATTTAGAAAGCCAAATGAAAAAATCTGACATACAATTATGCCATTTTTTCAAACTAAAAATAAAATTATGACATATAGGCAAGGTTTGGAGATGAGAATAAAAACATGAATTTAAACAACGAGATATTGAATATAGTTTTTATTTGCCCATATAAAAAGAGCATCAAATAATAGAATTAAATCTTTAAAAATAACAAACCCTACGTACGAAATAACACCGGCCATGGTCTTAATTAAAACGATACAGTAAATCTTTAAAAGAAAGAAAATAGTTAATTTCTATGAATTAAATTGACGTAATCACTCATCTATTACTATAATCCGGCAACTTGTTCTATCACCGGGAGGGCGACCATCTGTCCCCAGGAGCTGTCGGATTTATCGTCCACAAGTCTCTCGTTAACAACGTTGTAAAGATTGGGAGTTTGTCGACGAGGGTGGCATACCTTATACTCAGAATCACCAAACGATATTCGCTGAAGATCATACAGGTTTACGCACCAACCTCGGCACATCCCGATGAGGAGGTGGAGGAAATGTATGAGGATATCTCTAAAGCCATGAATTCCTCCAAAACCCACTATACGGTGTTAATGGGAGACTTCAATGTAAAACTAGGCACAAGAGAGAATGGTGAGCTGAAAGTAGGAAAATTCGGGATAGGGCAACGGAACCCAAGAGGCCAGCAGCTGGCAGAATGTATGGAGAAAGAGGGACTCTTTATGATGAACTCTTTATTCAAGAAGCGGCCCCACAGACAGTGGACCTGGTCGAGCCCTGACGGTTCGACAAAAAATGATATTGACTTCATTACGACGACCAGACGACAACTATTCAGTGATGTCTCATGTGAAAACTGGCAGCGATCACCGAATGGTGAGAGGTACACTGAACCTAAACGTAAGAGGTGTCGTCTAATGAAGTCAACGCTTCATCCCTCTCGTGCTCTAATCCAAAGCCCCAAAGCCCCGAAAACTTTCAGGTCGAGTTGCAAAATCGTTTTCAGGGCCTAGAAGACTGCAATGAAGTGGACGATATGAATGACAAGCTTGTGTAAACTGTCCATGCGGTTGGAGCTAAGTTCTACAAGACCCGTCGCAGAAGAACACAAAAACTCTCCGATCACACTCTTAATCTCATGGCTGTTAGACGGGAAATGAAGTTGCAGTCTTCAGTAAATTTGACAGCATACAGGTAACTGAATAGATAGATCTCCAAGTACATGCGGCGGGGCATGCAACTTTAATACAGCTCGTATTGAAGAAGCATTCGAGCGGAACCAGGTCTTCAAAGGTCTTTGCCAGAGATCTGTCTACTAGAAAGAGCCAACTGTCGAATCTAAAGACCGAATGTAGCAGCATCGTTTCCGGGACACCTGATATTTTGAGTAAGATTGAGAGGTTCCATGGGCAGCTGTACACGTCTTCGTTGGAGCCACACGCAAGTGTGAGTAACTATCCAAGAGCAAGTCTTATCCGACACTATTCCGATGATGTCCCCGACGTCAGTCCGAGCGAGATTAGAACAGCTCTCCAGCATCTTAAAACGGCAAGTCCCCAGGGGAGGAAAGAATTGCAGTGGGGCTTCTGAAAGCGGGTGGAAAACTGGTACTTGAAGTCCTTCAGAAGATCTTTGATTCCGACCTCCATGGTGGGACTACTCCGGAGGCGTGGAGCAGAACTTTGTCTTGAGTATGTGGATTATGAGAAAACCTTTGATTCCGTCGAAATTTGGAGAGTGCTACAGTCCCTTCAGCGGTGCCAAGTTGACTGTCGGTATATCGAAGAGGTGAAGTGTTTGTACAGTAGGGCTACGATGGCTATCAGAGTACGAAACCTATCCAATTGCAGAGAGGTATAAGACAGGATGACGTAATATCCCCGAAACTCTTCACCGCTGCATTGGACGACGTTTTCAAGCAACTGGACTGGAAAGGATACGGTATTAACGTCAATGGCGAGTACATCACTCACCTTCGATTTGCCGACGATATAGTCCTTATGGCAGAATCACTCGAGGACCTAAGCTCTATGCTCAATGTCCTCAATAGGACAAAACAAAAGTCATATGTATCGTCCATGTCACACCTATGCCCGTAGTTGTTAGGAGCAATAAGTTGCGACAAATAGTCCGAATAGGTAAGTTCAACTTCGACCGAGAGGTTAATCGACGGATTCAACTCGGCTGGGCAGCGTTCAGGAGATTACGACACATCATCTCGTCAGGCATACCTCAAAACCTCAAAACAAGATTGTTCAACCAGTGCGTGTTGCCAGTGATGACCTATGGATCTGAGACGTGGTCCTTCCCCGCGGGCCGTATGAGGAAGCTCAAGGTCGCTCAGCGAGCTATGGAAAGGGCTATGCTCGGGGTTTCTCTGCGTGATAGACTTAAAAACGAGGATATCCGCTGTGGAACCAGAGTAACCGACATAGCCCAACGGATTAGTAAGTTGAAGTAGCAATGGGCCGGCCATACAGCTTGAAGAACCCACAACCGATGGGGAAGAAACGTTTTCGAGTGGCAGCGTCGTACCGGCAGGCGAAGTGTAGGGCGTTCCCCCACTCGATGGAGTGATGACCTGGTAAGACATGCAGGAAGTCAATGGATGCAGTTGGCTCGAGACCGTGCTTTGTGGCATTCCTTGGGGGAGGCCTATGTTCAGCAGTGGACTTGTGAAGGGCTGTAATGATGATGATGATGATGAATATTAATCACGCTATGTATACAAATATTATTATGAACTTGTCATATATAACAAGATAATCCATTGCAGTTTTTTGACACAACGACATAATTGTCAAATGCGTATTTGTGGCACCAATAATGTTGAAATTGATTGTCATAACTTACATTTGCGTCGCTGTAGCTCCCAACACGTTCGCACTTCATGGGGCTCCCCGCACGACTGTCAAATCCGCCGATATTTCTCCGTAGCTATGCAAAAACCGAGCCAATTCCCAAACGACATTCACGCTCTCTAACGAAAACTACTGTAAGAACAATTCTGTCGATTTTTCTATAAAGAGAACTTCAGCAACGGGAACTTGTGACATCAAAATGTAAATTTCACCTTTTTGGTAGTTACGTCATCGCTCTATTGGATGAGTGATTTATCTTTTATGTGTCCTAAAACTATACTGATAGCACGAAATGACTAGTTTTGTTTCCACAAGTAGGTAACTTTCGTTTCGTAAGGGGACATCGAAGTGAAGGGAGTAGATTTAACATAAGGGGTGACATTGTATTGGTACTTGGCGATGCCTGGTACATACATACGGTAGGCACAATCGCCTAAAGAAAGGTCTGTGTAAAGACTTGGAATTATTTTTTACAAAATAATATGGCACGTTACACAACTAGCTTTCTTCAATATGTAAGTTTAAAGTATTAAATGTTCATTAGGTCCTTACATATGAAATTGGCGTTTTGTACGGGAGGAATATAAAGTCAATTTTATTTTGTAAAATATATTTAATTAATCAAAGTATGCATATTGATATCTATGCACTTTTGCCATCTCATAGGTAGTTCATTGATCCCTTTACTAAAAAAACCATGGGGGCGAGAATCAATAAACTCTTTGAAGGCGGTTTGGACTGCCGCATCGGAGTTGAATTTTTTTCCTTGTAAGAAGTTGTCCAAATCCCGAAAAAAATGGTAATCTGTTGGAGCAAGGTCCGGGCAGTACGGTGGCTGTCGCAGACATTCCAATTGTAGCTCATCTAACTTAGTGGTTGTTTGTTGTGCAGTGTGTGGTCTTGCGTTGTCGTGAAGCAGCAGTGGCCTAGAGCGATTGACCAATCTCGGTTGTTTAGCATCTAGTTCTTCCTTCATGGTTTGCAGTTGCTGACAATAGATATCTGCCGTAATCGTTTGGCCAGATTTTAGAAAGCTGTAGTGAACGACACCGGCGCTATTCCACCAAACACTCACAAGTAACTTTTTCTGAGTGAATTTTCGTTTAGGGCAGGATTTGTCTGGGTCTCCAGGGTTCAGCCATTGCGACGAGCGCTTCCGATTATAGTACAGTATCCACTTTTTACCACAAGTAATGATTCGATTTAAAATCCCTTCATTATTGTGTCGATTGAGCAAAGTAACACAGCAGTCGACGCGTGTTTGCAAGTTCGATTCACTCAATTCATGAGGTACCCATCGTTCAAGTTTTTTTACTTTCCCGATTTGCATCAAGTGGATTAATACAATTTTATCACTTACCCCGAAGCCTGCAGCTATCTCTGAAGTGCTTTGTGATGGATCCGCTTCCATAATAGCCTTCAATTCTTCATTTTCCACTTTGGTCTCCGGCCGTCCACGGGGTTGGTTCTGAAGGTCGAAGTTTCCAGAACGAAAACGACGGCTCTGTGGCGCAGTGGCTTAGCAATGAGTTGTTGCGCTGGGGGCCGCGGGTTCGAATCCCGCACGGAACAAGTATTTGTATGGCCTACAAATAATTGTTCCGGGTCTGGATGTTTGTCCTCGTGCAATTTATGTTTGTAAACTGCCTCCACGATACAGGAGAAAATCCTAGTGTGGGGGTAATGTTTTTCAAAAAAAATAAGGAAAGATAAAAAAAAAAAAAAACGAAAACGTTGAAACCAAAAACGTACCGTGCTTTCTTTTGCGACACCAGCGCCGTATACATCGTTAATCCTTCGAGCTGTTTCTGCAGTATTGGTGCCACGGTAGAACTCGTACTCGTAAATATACCGATATTTCATGTTTTCCATTGTGCGGTAATAAGCGACGCCAAAGAATAAAATAATGAGGAAAAAACAAATGAATGACTGTTTTCAAAACTCAAATGTACCAGCTAAATGAATTTATAAATTTGAATTTTAAATTCTTAACCAAAGAGGAGATATTTCAGATCAGTGGTCAGTACGACAAAACGCTAATTTCATATGTAAGGACCTAATATATGCAAAAAACAATATTACGTGAATGCTGTGGCTATACAGCTGTGACTATAACAGGGGTCACCAAATAGCGGACCGCGGTCCGGATCCGGACCAACGACGACCTATTTTGTGCGCACCCAGAAGAATCTACGAGTAAGAATATCAATGTAAAAATTTGTTGTAATTCAATTTTCTTTACGTTTTAAAACACAAAAATTCGGAAGTTCTTTGGTTTTTGTCAAGAATTTTGGATAAAATTAGTGTGTGATATAAATAACCAGAATTAAAAAGGCTTTGAAACTTTGTACAATGTTTGGATCATCAACATAATTATACTTGTGAAGCAGCATTTTCCAACTTCATCAATAATAAATTTCGATCTCGTTCTTACCGTTGACCATCTCCAAGATTTAATGACAATATCTTGCACCAACTTAATTCCACATCTCAGACAGATTATTCTGATTAAAAAATACCGTTTTTCGCCTTAATATTGGGTAATTTCTTTTTTTTATTTCTAATTAGATATATCCTTTATAAAAAATCTGATTTCTTTTAATTTTATTTCTTATATGACATTTTAAATCTCGGTTGCTAGTCATCATCTAGCAAATGGACGGCGACAGATTTACATTTTTTGAAACGGTTCCGCAATTGAACTAATTAGTGATCCCTGCACTAGACAGACACCTACATCTATTCTCGATTAATAATCTAAATACAGATGTGTTATTCCCTCTAAGGACAAAGATGGAAATTAAAAATATTTAGTTGAAAATAAAGTAATAACATTTTAATTCTTAATATTTAAAGATCATTAAAAAACGCGAAGTCGTTGTTGTTGTCTTTTTCTTGTTAAACAGATTAAAATTACTTGTATATTTCACACATGTGAAGACAATTATTGCCTTGATATATTCGTGATAAAAGGAGTTGACTATTTGGGAAACAAACACGACAGGTACTAAATTGGTTAGTTTAGTTTAGTCAGGTTACTTCTATATCAGTAGTTGTCCGTTAAATTCATATATATCAGAGTAATTATTTGATTTAAACTTACAGCAAAATATGCTTATTTATAAAATAATAATGTCTTTTCCACGACTTTTGATAAATGTAAGAAATAAAAACAAATGTTTTTGTTTACATGTTAGGGTCATAGTCTCACATAAATACGTGACGTTGATACCTCTGTCAGATTGTAGTTACAAGTTCCGTCTATTAATATTCCTCGAGTGCATCCAAACGGATAGGAGGCAACGGAAAGAGTCACATTAATGCTACTTGATGTATTTCTGTCAACACCTGTTAATTTAGTCGACTCGAAGTTATTTCCACTGCATCTACTTATTTACTATTAAGAATTAAGGAGTTATGAAGAAAAAGAGCCGAGGTAGGTTAGGGGCAAATCGCTTGCTGTAAATTTTACTGTACGCGAGAATTTCTGGTTCGATCCCCAACGGCACCAATAAAATATTGTAAATTGTAACTTTAAATGCTGATTTATGGAGTGCTCTTCGGTGTAGGAAACTATCGTGAGAAAAACTGCAGGTTTGAGGAATAATGTATTATTATTTGTGTATGTAATGTAATGTTATATTTTTTCTGTGGTCCATAGACATCTACGTTTCCTCTCGGTTAAGAATCAAAACGCAGATGCGTTGCCAACCCTGAGGACTAAGATGTTGCATCGTAGTCCTCAGGGGTGACAACGCAACTGTACCTAGCCTCCTTGTTGTTAGGTACAGTTGCGTTTTATACATTTGCAGATTGCTGGTACGAGGGGAGGTCAAAAAGTTCGCGGAATGACAGGGAAGGATAATGAAATGAAACAAACTATTTTTCCTTTTCAATGTATTCTCCCTTAACCCTAATACATTTATTAGATCTGTCAAATAACTTATTAATATCGTCTAAAAAAAAAAGATTTGTCTTGGGCGTCAAAATAGGCCGAAATTGCCTACTTCACTTCACCATCGTCGCCAAATTTTCTCCCACGCAGTTCTTTCTTCATTTTTGGAAACAAATAATAGTCGCTTGGGGCCAGATCTGGGCTGTAGGGTGGGTGGCGCAGTTGTTCAAAACCGCACCGGTGAATGGCAGCCGTCGCAACATGGCTTGTGTGCACGGGCGCATTGTCGTGCAAAAGGAGCACGCCTTTTGTAAGCTTTCCTCGCCTTTTTTCTTTAATAGCTTCTTTTAATCGATCTAGTAATGAAGCGTGGTATTCTCCCGTTATGGAAATACCACGTTCCTTATAATCAATCAAAAGGATACCTTCTGTATCCCAAAAGATCGTCGCCATGATCTTTCCGGCCGATTGAGACACCTTATACTTCTTAGGAGGGGGTGTGCCTTTTTTATGCCACTGCATCGACTCTTGCTTTGACTCAGGTTCATAATAGTGAACCCAAGTTTCATCGCCAGTTACAATTTGGGCCATAACTTCCTCCCTTTGCTCTCCACAGCGGTCCAAAAACTCGCGACAACTTTCGACACGCTATTTTTACTTATTATAATTTAAAAAATATTACATACGTTTTATTGATCTACAAAGACAATAATTTTTCATCGCCACTATATAAGTGTAGAAAAAAAGTACAGTACAAAGCAAGTAGGTACAGGAGTACAGGTAAAAGAATACCAGTAACGCTATTAACATGTAGGCTCAAAATTCTTTTGTTAGGAGTGGTTTACGACAGTTGCCGAATGGCGGATTCCAACCAACAACTTTTTACATTTGAAATCCCTACAGACGGTTCAACAAATATGGCAAAGGATTACTAGGGACGTCATATAAACAAGTGTTTCTGTTTAGAACAAAAGAATATGCATACGATGGACGAAAAAGATCAATAAGAAAGCGGATCTCAAATTTCACAGACTGGTAAAGGGCAATTCATCATCATCACCATCCTGCGGCGCTACAAACCCTAGTGGGTTTGGCCTCCTCAACGATCTTCCATTTCACTCTGTCTTTGGCCTCCCCTTCTTCAAGATGTTTTCTTGCCTATACTCCTTAAATCTTCCTCGACACAATCCTACCACCGCTTCTCGAGTCTTCTTCTGTTGCGTGATTTACTTGGAGATGGTTATGGCAGCTAGTGTTATCCATTATTTCCAAATGGTTTGGCCATCTAAGCCTTTGTGACTTGCAGAACTTACCGATTGTTTGTTTATGAATTATTGCCTCCAGTTCATCATTCATCCTTATACTATACTAGCCAACAATGCCTATTTGAGTTGGTCTTTTTACGTCGGCATCCAAGTCTCGGTCGTACTACGTTGGTCGCGACTGCCTCTATAAATTGTATGAAGCATGGATGAGAAGCATTATAGAAAGCTTTACAGTGCGAGCGTTTTCAGCTAAGCGCTCACCAATGTTCCAAGTAATGCTTGCCAGCTACTTCATTCTTGGAAGGACTTGTGTATAAATGCTTATATGTGATTACGGTTAAAGGCGAACCAGACATTACAAACTAAAGAATTAATATTCTTAAAACTGGGCAATCGACAGAACGTCTAAATTCAAATACGATAAACTTTTAGTATAATTTTAGTATAATATACATGGACAAATAAGCATAAAATTTTATATCCCACCGTGGAGCAGAAACGAAAGGAGACCTCTGTGCAAAATTATTCATAATTTTTGAAGTGAAAATGATCACGATTAACCTTATTCAACCTTTAGTTTTCGTAGCTGTAACGTGAGTAGATACTATTTTTTTATTTTACAAGAAAGTGTGATAAATTTATACATTTTAATTATTCATAATAATTTGCATGAAGAGTCAATAAAGCACAAAATTACTTCCCGTTTGAATGGACACCGCCGTGAAAGATTGGATGAAGCTACGCTGTTTTTGTTTGACACACTGTTCACAAGTTACCAAGAGTATTTTTTTGTTATTAAAAAAGTTAAATATCTCAAGTTTTGAATAGAAATTAGGCACGATAACGTTTCTGAAAATGTAATATACTAGTCCAATTAATATTTCATGCTATCAGCTTCCTACCTCATTTATAATGATTGCTCTTTACAACTGATCGCGCTAATATAATTATATTCATATACACTTTACAAGTACACTTTTTTTAGTTTCGTTTTTATTTTCTTATAAAAGATTCGCTATTTCTAAGTAAAGAGTACTCGACAAATTAATTCTTTACAAACAGCATATATCAAGGAAGAGCCACGATACCGCGCCTTACTCGACAAATTAATTATTAACAAACAGCATATAGCAAGGAAGAGCCACGATACCGCGCCTTACAGGTTGCGAGCAGCATAATAATATTTACGAATACCAAAAATGTATCTGATGCAGTTGTCGAAAAGCCATTTTAGCTTCTTAAGAAGATTTCGAACACACATCAGCATAATCAATAATTAGTAGAATAAGTACTTATCTTGAATGAGAGATTTTTGAAAGGATAAAGTTGTTTCATTAAAATACCATTAGTAAATCATGAAATTTCATGAGTCGTTTTTCATATTTGCAAACCATTTTGCTTTTTTTTTAAATTTGGTATCTAATATAACATGATAATTGCAACAAAAACGTCTTGGATATTTTCCGCGAGCCACATACAAATATTATGTCAAATTTACTGCACTAAGCTTAGACGAGTTGTACATTGAAACATAAGAAAGTGACCACAACGTACCACGTGAAACATTACACTATTCCTAAGACAATGTCAGGCGCTTTCTGCGAAAGGTCAACTTTTAAAACTCGGTCGAGCAACGTCCGTGGGAACTGCATAATATGTGAACGATACTAGAGACTAGAGAGTGCGCACTCGTCTTTCACACCTCTTACGTAAATGAAGGTCAGCGAATTAGTGATCACATAGCTTTAATGGTTGTAGCCTATTAGATAATAAGTAATTATGGTATTTGATTTGTAAGGGGGAATTAGTCAAGTTTTCTAAAGAATTCTGTCGACTGAATGATGGCAAAGAATCCGTAGGGACAAAAAGAACAAGCAAAATAATTCCATCTCTTTTGTACAGATATAGAGAGACCGAGTCTTACCGACACTAATCCAATGAAAGACTTTGAATTAATCTTTAAATATGCATGTAAATTGTAATTTGCCAACAATGGGGTTTGTCAAACCTTTTGATTTAATTGTCGGCAAACAGTGAACGACGAAATTTTTGTTTGGTTACGTATTGTTAGCCATGGATATAATGTTCGTAGTTTACACAAGTGTTACACAAGCAAACAAGCATTTGTCTATGCTTAAGTAATTGTCTGCACATACGTCTATATTATATTACAGCTTCCATAAATATGAAAACTCTTACATACAAGCAAGTACTGCTTATTCCTTATAAAAAGGTCAATGCATTTTCTATTGCTAAGCTTTAACTATTCGAACATAATGAGATAACAGAACAATAGAGTGACGCGTGCAATACCCTGACACTTGACCTGGATAAGTATGTGACTGTGGGATTATAGTTATAGCTAAATTATAAATAAATATACTTCGGTATTTTCATTTGTTAGAAATAAAATACTTATAATATAACTATAACTAATAAGTAACGTAAATAAACAATCTACAAGTAAAAACTATAAAAAATAGAGATTTCTCATTTTAATATTTCTTGATGTCGTCTTTGACTGAGTAGTTTAATTTCACAATGAACTTTGACACTTTATTTTTGGAAAAAATAAATAAAAGGAAACAAAATAGCAAACTCGTTATTTGCAAACTGTTCATGTGTTTTTAGCATTTTTTTTATACAAGTAAGGGTGACAAAAGAGCACACAGTCGACTTAATGGTAAGTGGATGCTGTGGCTCATAGAACACGTAGATCCTCGATTTAGGATCAAAAGCAGGTGCATTGTTACCCCTAACGAGTAAGATGGAATGTCACGTTACCAGAAATAATTATAACTATTAACAAAAAGTAAAAACCGACTTCAAATTGCTAAAAAAAATGATTTTGCTACCTAAGGGTAGCACTTTCACAGGCATTTTCACGTGGTAAAGCCATACGTGAAAATTACCCTTATACGCTGGAAATAGAATATCTTTCGTCGACTATGAGTTTGTTTTTATATATAGAACCAGTAATTGCAGGATGTGAGGCATTCCATCTTATTCCTCAAAAGTGACAACGCATCTGTAACATTCTTTGTTTGAAGTGTGCAACCAGCAAGTGTCCAAGGGCTGCAGTAGCCACTTATGTATCTTCAGGTGGTTTGTTATTTCGTTTCCCACTTAAGTTTTATAAAAATGTGCAGTAAAATTTTCATTAATATTACATAATATAAAGAATGACAGTGACGACACGTGAGGTTGATAAATCTGGGGACACACTAAGATCACGAGCTCGTCCGATTCCCACGAGCAAACAGGACCGACTGTGTTCCTATAACAGGGCTGTTAGTTATACGGTTTTAGAATAAAACAATTGCTGTTTTGTTTATAATAGTTGTTTTTAATTGTTTCTTATAGTTGAGAGAATTTTATGAAATGTAAATTTTTATGATATCAAAATTTTATGAAATAACGCAAATGGACATATAACTTACACCAAAATGTGGTCCATATTATCAAACGCTTTACTAAAATCTGTATAAATTGTATGTACCGGAACACGTTTATTAACAAAATCAGACACTATTGAGGTAAAGCATAATAAGTTAGTGGTAATAAAGTAATAAGTGCTTTTCACCCGAATTATAAACTGGGACTACTAAGTTATTTGCTTTATAAATATTTTTGTATATTAATTTACTCTTAAGAGTAAAATCTAAAATTATAGCTTTATTCGTTCCACTACTGAGCACAGGTCTCGTATAATTTCTCAGAGGATTATGGAGTGTTAAGTCGGGCGGACTTCACATGTCCCCGAAATAGTTCTTTAGACATCATTTCCTAACGATGTTTTCCTTCACGAGCGAGCACCGAGGGTGGTAAATTACCACATAATACTGCATTTAAGAATTGGCGAGTTGCTTGCGTTCTGTGAAGTTTACAGCGAGTGCTTAGCCCCAGTTTCTAACACGGCTATATCGCCATCTACTTAGAACAAATTCGAAATTGTTGCTTTTTTATTTATTCACTTATTTAAGACTTCTTTACGTAAATATCATTAAAAAAAATATACGAGCTATCCAAGGTAACAACCCTGATCACTTGTGTGGTGCCAAACTAGGGCGCAGAGTCCACACTACGTCTTTGTTTATATTACGTTGTAAACTAGGTGAAGTTACAAAACGGGACTTAGATTAGATATAAGAAAACAATGCTTTGAAAAGACTTGTAGAAATTGTAAGCTTACCAAATTCAAACAACAAGTCTTTTAATTAATACGACTTACAAACATTAAATAATTAACTGGTCTCTCCCATTACAGAGAAGAGTAATTTCAAGCTTGGTAGAGGGATTGCAGTGCTCCGTACCTTTGAAGGGGCTCTCTGTTCGTCGACGGTCATATTACATCTGACATATGCAAGATATACACCCATGGTTCTGGGTAACTGACGGTAAGCAATGTGATTAACACAAAACTATCTAATAATATGATATTGTCGCAAACTGATCAACGTAACAACGTGAGCAAAGTGCCGTTTTTTTAAATATAAATAAGGGTGACAAACGAGCACACAGTTCATCTGATGGAAAGGGAATACTGCCGTCCATAGACAACTTCACCTTTCATCGATTTAAATTCAAACCGCGAATGTACAACACCTCTGAGGATTACGATGCCAGCCTCGTTACCAGTAACAAGAAAAGGAGAACCTTTTTACTGGATTTCCTCACGGACTATATGGAACATAGATTGGCTATTTTAAGGTGCGGCTGTCGACCTTCTCCGGCCAAGCCATCTTATCTGTGCTGCAACCCTAATATAGCTACCAGGTACTAACCCAGGTAATAAAACAATAACTATTAATTGCATAAAGCATTTTGTCGCATTTCGTGGTATCCTTAGTTTTTTTTATAGGATAAGGGTGACAAACGAGCACACAGTCCACCTGATGGTAAGTGGTTGCTGTGGCCCATAGACATCTACATCTATCCTCGATGACGAACCAAAATGCAGCTGCGTTTTCACCCGTGAGGACTAAGATGGAATGCCTCGTTTCCAGTAAAAAGGGTCTCCGGTTCTCTACACTCACCGTACGAAACAAAGCAGTGTTAAGCTGCTATTTTACGCTGGTATTCTGTGAGAGTGAGGTCCTTCCCCGGTCGAGCCGACCCATTCGTGCTACAACTATACCAGTAATATAGCTGTAGCATGGCTCTATCACGTAAAAGCATAGCTTGCTTATGTATACTCTAAGGTTGTATCGCGTAGCGCTGTCGTTTTAACGGCACTGCATAGGATTCTTCGACATCCTTACATGCAAGCACAAACTGACAATAAATATGCCGCGGTGTATATAATATGCCCAGTGTCCTTAGGCTTGGGTAGCATACCGTCACGACAACTTGTTTACGCCGATCTAGCGCTTTTCAAAACAGTTGTAACGTAGCAAGCTAATAAACTAGTGTGTATTTGAAATGGTAGATGTTTTTTCTGTCGTGACATTCCAGACGCTTTTGTAACGGCATCCATAAGCTTACCGCAGGGTTCTTTTTGTGTATAATGATTACTAATATTGATTTCAATTATAATGTCACAGTTATAATTACTGTCCTTCACCTAAAAATCCTTTGCCGTGCCGTCACAGCAGTACTACGCCAGGCTTAGAATAACGCTTTATAACGCCATTTACCAAGACCATGAGATTCTTCTGGCTTACTGGCATTTTTATAACAGTCACCCATAATAGATTCATAGTAATCGATTATTTTATGCCGCCAGGACACAATATGTTACAAAAATTTTTCTTTACAAATAAAAAATATTTTACCTTATTGTATTTTACGAAATAATAAATTTAAATTACGAACCTCAAATTTATTCATGCAGCAAGATGAGAGCAATAGTACTAATTAGAAAAAAAATGTCCATTTTGTTCTATCGTACTTACATAAACTTAATGCCAAAGTAAGTTTTACAAAAAACTTATTTTATTTACCACCATTTACTAATATAACTATAAAATCATAACAATAACGCTTTTGTAAAGAAAATGAGGGTAGGCTCCATTAATACTACCACACAGTATTAAAATAAATATTAACACTGCTACTACTACTATTAACACAAACTTAGCTTCACTTTGCTTTATGTCGTTTTACGTTACCAGTAATACATAAATATTTACCAGTAATACATAAATATTTACCAGTAATACATAAATATTTAAAATCGCTTAAAAATAATATTTCGAAAAGAATATACGGATATCGTATTACGTACTCTAAGAGTTATCCCCGATAACCGATGTTAATAGCTATTTGAAAGCAATAAGTACCGTACTCAGATTAATTATATGATTATATTATATATCATTTAAAGTAATGGGAGCTTACCCCTTTTACGCGTGTTGCAAAAACAAGATAACATTTCTCAGCCTTGTTTCTTTTTTCACGGATACATCATTACAGGGGCAAGAGAAACATGTAACTTTCAGCGCAATTACTTCAACACTGAACACAGAATAATACGCGTTAACAGCAAGTTTCCGATATTACAACGCTTCGGGACACACACGCGCTTATCAGTTGACTTGTGCTGAAGTGTGTGTAATTGTGATTGTGTATATTCTACAGTAAATATTCGTAAGTTAAAAGAGCACACTTAGCATACTAAATTGTCGCCGAAGGAGCTAACTAATTCAAGGGCAGGACACTAAATGATTGGAATGGACAATACACGTCTTGACCTCGTCCGGGCCTAAATTGATATTAGCATAACACGATACGGCTAAATCAGTTTTCCTGATTTAATTCTTGAATCTTCATTAAATGAAAATATACCTTAAGTTAAATCGCTAAATTATACGACGAGATAAAATTTTCTTCATCATCATCCATTAATAAAAAGATTGAAATCCATTTGCACATACTGAGCATTAAAACGAATTGGAAAAATTGTCCATTTTGTTCTTTCGTAGAAGTAGAACTAATAGTAAAACTAGTTGGACAAACCCATAAATACCCGCTTTAAAGAATTTATCTGATGTTCGCCTGCTTTTAAATTAGTCCTATAAATAAAGGACACAAAAAAGTCAATGATTCCATCCTTTAATTTAGTTAGAGTGCATAATATTTCATTTTAGCTTTATTTCATATTTTATGATAAGCTACTTTAACGAAAGCTAAATTAAACAAGATGAAAAATGATCGCGATAGGAAACATCCTCCGTACACCTAAAATAAATTTATAGGCCTTTTAAAATCACTTCAAATGGAGCATGTTATTAAAATATTAAGCAGCTGTGTGTCTCGAATAGGGTGAGCGCTATTTGAAAGAAAAAACTGTCAGCCTCAGCTGCACATTGCGTGAAGAAATGCAACTGCAACTGAATAGCATTCCGATGTGAACGTGAAATATGATTTGCGCGCGAAATTCGAGCCTGAATAAACATCGAAGTGGATATTTTGTTTATTCTAAAGTAATACCTACTCATAAAGTGAAAAACTATGTTTATTCTTCAAAGAAAAACTATGGAAAGGAAAGATGTGTAACAATAACTTGTTAGTAAATTTACGTTTAAGTTAAAAAGATATAAAGTTAGTTTAATATTGTAACAATAATATTCAAAAACCAGAATAAAAGTATCTTTATTTATACTTTAAATAAATTGAAAATAGGATTATAATGTTAAAGAAAATCATGCAAATGAATATGAGAAAACTTATAAACAGAGTCTGTAAAATATACCTAAAATAAGTATATGTTTTTGTCATAAATTTCATAGGAAATAGAGCAATATAGAATGAAATTGATATACTGACCTTTCTTAGAACCAAATAGTGATTTGAGTTTCGATATCGTCCGTTTCTTCATTTTATTAGAATTTAAAAAATCAGAATCACTAAACTGTTGTATACATCGACGCACAACAGACAGAAATACACTCAACACAACGTCCTCAAGTTTTTCAAGCAGTCATAGCTTTTTGCTCCTTTTGCCGCTCTTATTTCCGTACTACGAAAATAGGCTCAGCGTTACACTTACACCGGCGCAGGCGCATCAGTCATAACGTATACATTAGGTTCCTAATCGGATCACTATGTTTATTAATGAAAGTGATAATGAAACTGTAAAAACTAAATAGATGCTATATACGATTACACTGGCATATAGAATGGCAATAATATTAGCCGCTTTTATCTAGTCCGACACTTCGCTTATCACTCGTATCTTATGTCAAAGTAAACGTCCAACGATAACGAAAAAATCACATTAACTGTTAGTAAAACATATACACATACACACGACAAAACACACGAGTTCGCGATACGAGCTTCAGTAGAATACTGAACGAATAAAGGACCAGTTGACCTTAAAATTTTCTTAATGAGATGAGATTAGGAAATAAATAAATTTGAGCGTACCGGCCGCAACAAGTCCAGGATGCAACGAGTTGCGATTACACAATTAGGGTGACCGTTTATGTATAACAGTTCGTGGAGTAAACTAGTCCAGAGAAGCGGGAACGGCACTGGCGGCTATTCTGGGGCGTGCTATGGACGCAACTGAGCACGCATCGATACACGCACAACGCACGAGAATAATAGACTACATGGTCCATACCATACCCATAAGTCTGTTACAAAATTGTTATTAAGCCACGAACCCTCTTCCGTTAACGAAATACTGTTTCCGTCTAACCGTAATCAAGCGGCGAAATAGAATGGATGCGATACGTAGAAGATCTCGTTTAAACCGTGTCTCCGGCGCAGTGGTGACAACACCAGAGACAACGTATCCGTTGCGTCCGTTTTAAAGACCAGCTTATCGAGTACCACTTTAGGGAAGAGCCCCGATTGGGAGAATAGACTACGCATAAAAAAAGGGTGCGAAGGGAACATGCATAGAGACACCCTAGTAAGAGCGAGCGAGAACGAGTGTAACAAAAAAGAGAAAGGAATTCATAGCTTTAACAATTTTTGCGATAATTATACGACGGATCTTAAATATATTTAATTTAAAAATAAATATTTTTCTGAATGTCAAAAAAATTGAGACAGCAAAATGAGATTTAATTTCTTCATTAGTTCCAGGACCTTAAGGTTTTTTTGGAATTCTTGATGAGTACATATTTGGCCCTATGGTTGTTAAAGTCTATAAAGGTAGAAACAATTATTATATTTACATTTTAATAGTTATCGTAACTTTGTACAGTATTTTATTAATAATTATAAATACATTGCGTTCACTGGTAGAGAACGCTTTTAGGCATTAAGTCCGCCTTTCATATGGGTTTTTTTTAAAGAAAATGCAGCAAAAAATAAAGATTAAAAATAAATAAATATTTTTAGTCAGAATGGTAATTAGTGAAACAATTCGTTGGGTTTGTATTACATGTGTGAAAATTACACAATACATATTTATTTTTAGTGTGATTTTTCATTTCTATTATTTGAACAGTTTTCGCATCTTTCTAAAATTGGCTTTTTTATGTGAAGGAGCCGGTAGTCGTTTCTGGGACCGATGCTGTTGGTGCTGCACTTGTAACAATTGATCAATCTCCGAGCTACAATTTATTTGAACTGCAGGCTGCTCTAAAGATTTTAAGCGGTGTCAAAGAAGTATTAGTTTCTTGACCGATTCTTACTTTGCCGAATCCGTAGGAAACATCAAAAACAATATTTAGTACTTAAGTTTTCTCACATCACAAAAGTTGCGAAACTGCGAAGAGTTAAATCCTCGATCTCATCTCAACATTAAAACCACTTGAACGTCATGTGGCGTCAAAAAACTGTCTTTGTCTTTGACACTTAAGAGCTGGTAGGGCTTGAACTCAATAACATCCATAAAATTTTGTATGCTGAAGTAGTATTAATGAAGACGTTTTTGACACTTTAAAGATTTATGACATCCATAAAATTTTGACAAAGTCTGAGTGTCAAACTGTCTTTGACAAAATTTTATGGATGTCATTGTCATTGAGTTCGAGCCCTACAAGCTCTTCAGGCACCATAATCTACTAATAATTGTAAAAATAATATTGGTAGGTACAATTAAAAAAACAGTGCAATAGGTAAACTTTTTCTCGTAATTTGTATCCCTTTAGGACCACAAGGACCGGTGGACCCTTTTCTCTTATATTACTAATCAAAGCACATAATGATAGTTTAATAAAAGTGAACAATTCGGTAGGCAACCCGGCTGCCAGTCGTGGTAACTATGGCAAATGATTATGAATTATGAGGCTATATTTTGTGGTGGCCTATTTACTGCAGTGGACTTTGATGGGCTGTAATGAATGAATGTATGAAAATTAAAAAAAAACTTACATACCTGACGAGAATTACATAACACTGTAAAAGCAGACGAACACTCACTTGTTTTAACTTTTGATAAAATCAATGACAAGGGCGAAAACCGTGTATTAATCGGTGACTTGTTATGTGTGTCAAGTTACTTCGACAATGACACTTCCTGGTTGTATCTCTTTGATAACATTAAAGGTTCGTTCAAAAAAAATTATAGCCTATACATACATATAATTAAAATTGAACTGTCTTTCTGTAATATAGAAATGACTGGCTTCTATTAAGCTCAGGCAGTTATATTGCAAGCTATTAAGACATGAATAACCATTTTCAAAACTTTTGTCTGTCTGTCTGTTTGTCCGGGCAAACCTTCGGAATGTCTACACTGATTGTGATCTTGACTATATTTTAACCGAAAAATATGGAGGATTTTTTGTGATCTGAATCGAAGATCTGATAAAATAAATGATCTCTGATTATTTTAATGATTATCTAACATACTAAAACTAAAACAGATATAAGAAAAGGTCTCGAACAAAACTTTTTCCGTTTCCAATTCTACACAACACTTGATCGTCTATCTCTTAAAGTTTTGATGCAAAATCGATTTTTAACATTTTTTTACTTCATCACCATAAATATTCCAACAAATTTGAGTCTTATTAAAGAATAAAGATATAAGACATAATTTGCGTGAAATTAATAATAAAATAATATATTGTATAGTTTTCAAGATAATAAAAAACCGGAGTTAAAAGTGATTTTTCGATAATTGAACTGCGAGTAATTGCGTAAAAACTCTTAAAAGTATTATATAGGTATATATAATACTCCTTTAATTTGATCAAGGGGCATAATATATATACATATAATGCCCCTTGATCGTTAACGGGTTATTAGTATATTATGTACCTAAATACGATTAACGATACTTTTTAGATATAATTTGATTGAAAGTATAATCTGTTTAAAATTAAAATTATATAATTAAATATAATATAATATACACTTAAATTTTAACGACGTTTAAATGATTGTACTATTAATACCTACAAAATATGTTGTAGATACCGCATTTTGGAACAGAGTACACTAGCTAAATAAATATTTATGAAACAAACTTGTGTCACAGACGTGTTAGAATATTATTTAGATTTCGGTCACACTAAAACCACAATAACAATGTAGCATTAGATTTAAAAAAAAACTTTTAAGAATGTAGCATTAGATTAAAAAAAAATATTTTTAAGAAAAGCCGACTTCAAAAAACTAAAAACAATAGGTAAATAAATCACATTCTGAAGTTGGTGCTAAGACATAGACACAGTGCATAGAACAAGAATTAAATCATCAATCATCACATTCTAAAGTACTATACAGTACTCTACAATATGAAATTATTTTATTCTTTTATTAAAAGTTTATTTTATTCGTTTATTAAAAGTTGTTTTTTTACCCTTTTGAATGGACTGTCACGATTTCTATGTCACAGTACATTAAAAATTTCATCCGCATTTTGGAACCCTTAGGGATGGAATTTATACCTACTCCAAATTTATGTGCGACCAACTGTGAAGTATAACCTATTAATAAAAAAATCAACATAATCGGTTCATAATTGACGAAGACATAGCGTAACATAACATACCTACATACAAAAAAATATATGGTCCAATTGTAAACATCCTCCTTTTCGAAGTCGGATAAAAATAAGCGATTTTGCAATTAATGAAATAGCTGGATATAGTATAATAGTGAAAGAGAAGAGAGAACTTATCAATTGATCGCATCGCAGCATCAAATGCGATGGCGCGAGACGGACCGCTTGCTTTACACTCGACCGAACAAACACATGCATATTTCATATTTAATAGCTTGGGAGCTTGGGTTTCTTATCAGTTTTTAAAGCTGAAATTTCCCTAACATTGTTAAGCTCCAATTTACTTTTCCAATTTAAAATAAACTTATGTTCCTTTAGTAAACTACAAAAAAAAAATATTTTTATAGTTCGATAAAATTCATAATGTAATGTTTGAGGCAATATTATTACTTTTATTACTTATTACTGCTTACTTTCTATTTTTATTTTTTAACCCCCGACGCGAAAAGAGGGGTGTTATAAGTTTCACCGCTATGTATGTCTGTCTGTCTGTCTATGGCACCGTGGCTCATCGATTTGGGTGCGGATTTTTTTTATTTAAAAGCAGGTTTTCTAGCGGTGGTTCTTAGACATGTTTTATCAAAATCGGTTCAGCCGTTTCAAGGTCATCAGCTGTTTGGTTAGCTGCGGTAGGGTTCTTTTCGGGGGTTTTTAAAATTTTCAATTTAAGTTATAATTTGCCGATTCCGAAGTCCGCGCCTCTCAGAAACCTTTACGAAATGAAGAAATTATTAATTAATAATGGGCATTTAGCTGATAATATAATAATTCTTTACTTTGTTAACGTACAATATATAAAACTATTTTAAAACGTAAGATACTATAGCATTCTACTGTAATAATATATTGTATTTACGTGGTAGAGCCATGCTGCAGCTATCTTATAGTTGTAGCACGAATGGGTCGGCTCGACCGGGGTAGGACCACGCTCTCACAGAACCAGCGTAAAATAGCAGCTCAATGCTGATGTGTTTCGTATGGTGAGTGTAGAGAACCGGAGACCATTTTTACTGGATACGAGGCATTCCATCTTAGTCCTCAGGGTGACAACGCGTCTACATTTTGAATCTTATCGAGGATAGATGTGGATATTTATGGGCCACAGAATCCACTTACCATCAGGTGGACTGTGTTCTAGCTTGTCACCCTAATTCTATATAAAAAAGGTAATTTATATACCGAGGACTAATCTATCTTACTATACAGGCAGGATTTTACTCGAACGTACATTATCTATTATTTCGTATAACAAATGATTTTAATAGCACGAGTGGACGCATGTTGTTTTAAATGCAATAAACCAAAATTCAATAAAAATAGACGCAGGCAGGGGGTACACACTTGAGTTTGTCCAAAAATAACATCACTACGTGCGCCTAAAAGTACAACCTATTCACTCTTGAAAGCTAATTATATTACAATAAACTTTTATTATCGTCCGTCAAGTAGTAAATAGAATTTATATTCAGGTAGTTTTACACATTTTTAGTTACATTTTTACTTATTTGACGGGACTAACGCCCGCTTGTGGCATCTTGTGTGACCGTTTCTAGAATATATTATTATTGCAATAAAACAAATATCACTATGTATACATAATATTAGTAAATAGAGAAAGTACCTATAATAAGGGCACAGTATGCTTATTCATGTTAAAATGTTTTGAATGAATGAATTTTAACACTTACTTAACGTAACACTCATGTGGAAAACTATGTAATTAGCCCAGAAGAAGTGAAATCGCTCACAGCTAAGCAGCTCCTTCTATTCATTGAAGACATAGGGCTTAGCTGTGAACTATAGCCATAGCAGCGATCATAATAGACATTATAGGTGGCGGTGAGACTGGTCTTTCTAGACCTGCATAGCTGCTGGCACAAAAAAAACCCTTACTTAAACATAATTACTTTTCTTAGATTTTCTTAAGTCTGCTGTTAGACTTAGGTATGCCTTTCCGAGAATGCGTAAGGCAGAAGCCGTGTTGATGCGACTATAATCGTTATTCACCATGATGCGCAGGCGGGTTTTATAGAGTAGATAGTGCCAAGTTAGTGAAATTTTTTGTTCAATTTTTTGGATGGGCATTTTCTGTTATCGGGCGATCGCTAGATCGACCTGTCAAAGAAACCTCGTCGAACAATCATCAGGGTGCACCACTTGCAGATGGTATTGGCATTAGAGGAAATGAGTAGTATAATCGCCCTCACAACTTGTGTGGATATGTATATGTATTAAAATCTTTATTGTAAATTTCCAATAAAAATAAAACATAATAAATAATAATATACAAATAGTCATAATTAAACAACTATAATATTTTTTTTTCTTGAATTTGTTTAACGATCATTTGCAATGGTCCACGTAAATCCTACAGGTTTTTTAACGGCTATAAAAAATCATAGCAATAAAACAGAATGTTTTCGATGACCAAAAGTGATTCAATGAACAAGAAGCGAAAAAGACACGAATTAACGACTCATCAGAGAAAGGGTCTTAATAAACTTGATGTACTAAAGTAACTATCGTCAAGATTATAATATCGTTAGTTAACTTTGTAGAAAATATGCCTTATACCTACGAGTAATGTACGCGCATGATGTTGCTAACATTTTTCCGTACGTCTCAAATGGAGAAAACTACGCGAGCTATGTAAGATGACAATACTGCTAAAAAAGAAGGTTCAGTTTAGAACGAAAACAAAAAAAAACTCTTCTAAAACACGGATATTTATTTACGTCCTTTATGTCGAAATTTAGTTTGTACAATTTTTAAGAGGCCAGTCTCCTCTTTTCATTGAGTAAATTAAGAGGTATAATCGTAGCTGTATTTGGACGTTATTATAAAAATAGAGCCATTTTAATAGTTTAAAATTAAAAGCTGAGTAGTCTTATATATAACTACATTGTTCATACGCATACAACATAGCTGTCAGAGAGTGGTCAAAGGCATTAAGAAAGGTACACTTTATGTGCAATAAGGATTTTAAATAAATAAATAATGCTGTAAAATCTGCGCAAACAACAGTTCTATACAAAGATGTTGCCGTGGCAGAAATACGAATGGAAAACACAATAAAGTAGCAAACTATCAAATATCGTCGTTACAAACCTACAAACCTTTAAACAAGTGGGATGCGGGAAGTAAAGACTGTGTAAGGACCTCCAAAGGCCTCCTTTGTTATAACCGAAATAAAATTTTAAATTTTTGGTTTTTGGCCATTTTGACCCCCAAGTAGTGTAATGAGAACTTTTTGGCCCTATTCAACCATGACCCCCATTACATCCTCTACATGATAGGCTGTTCAAACTGGTTATGCCTAAAGTTCGTGCCACCCCCAATTTTTTGGTTTTTGGCCATTTTGACCCCCTAGGAGTGTAATGAGAACTTTTAGCCCCTATTCAACCATGACCCCCATTACATCCTCTACATGATAGGCTATTCAAACTGACTAGGTCTAAAGTTCGAACCACCCCCCAACTCATTTCTAGTCTTTACTTCCAATAAAGACTGTGTAAGGACCTCCGAAGGAGGCAGAGTAATAGCCGAAATAAGAATTTTAATTTTTCACTAAAATTAATTACCTATGCAGTTCGTTTCAAGCCAAACAAATCCAAATTACTGTCCTAGTGATTTAACAATACAGTAGTGTATATGATACACGATAAATAAGACTCGTGCAGAAGACTGAAACTGATTTCTCAATGAACTGGTCACGTCACCTCCAAATCAGGTAAAGCTATCGAATATGCATTATGCAACAGAAGTTAAAATAAATATTGCGAACCGATCGGTTAACGCTTGACGGCAGGAGCGTTTATAACAATATACGCCAATTTAGTTTGCCGTTTTAAAATCAAATAATTTCTTTTTGAAAATTATATATCGGCCATTATTGCCCATGCACACAAGTTAATTGACGTCTTTGCTATGGAAATAAAATTTTGGGAAGACGGGAATTGATGAATTCTTTGATGACCTTTATCATCTTTTCTCCTTTAGAATATATATTAATAAATAAAACAAAAGAGTACTTTGTTCTAACTTAATGCCATATGACATTGTTTTCCAGTCAATCCTGGAAGACAATGTAAAATGTTAGCAAGTGCAAACTGGTGGTGCAAATAAAAATAAGGTGTAATTAATAAAATTGTTTTACTTAGATGTTTTTACTCACAAGCCCTAGAGCACCGAGCAATACTTATAGTTGTGATGTGTTTAAATAACATAACTGCCTTCAAATAATATTGACTAAGAAGCACTTTGAATTAGTGTTTGTTTCTGGCATTCTTGACATCATCGGTGAGAGAATTCCACAGGAGAATAGCCAACAGGATAACAGCGGAAATCCGGGCGGCATATAGTACACACTAACGAATTCTGTTTTCTCCCTGGATAATGACACTAGGGCAAATATTTATTTACGATGCAAGATATTTCTTATGTTTTTTTGTATAAATAAATTATTTTAAAAACTAGGAACTGTCTAAAATTACTTAAACTGTCTTGTTATTCTGTCGTTATTAAATATCGATAAAAGAATAAATGAAAAACATACAACTGTAGCCTTAATGGCTATAGTTGTATGTTCGTTTTTCTTTCTTCTTATAATTTTATAAAAAAAGTAGAGTTCATAAATTTTCATAGGTATAATCCGTCTCATAGATTGCCTCGAACGGGGGATATGTTCAACAGTGGATTATGTTAGGCTGTAAAAAATGGACAAAATTATCATTCCGTGCTGCAGTTGACTCTTTTGATTTTCAACCAAGACAAAAATGACGGATTTTATACAAACTTACATCCATTGTTTAACCACTTTTGGGGAAGAATATCGCAAAATCATTTACTAGTGGGTGCTTACATTATAAATTGATGAATCAGTCAATTGGGACACATTCTTTATTTATATATGTATTATATTATATCTCTCGTGTGTATTATCTACAGTGCCATGCTAAAACTCTTTTAATTTAAGTAAGTACATAATAAAATTTCCACGGGCGATAAGAGCGTAGATAAATAAATTAATTCCTATCTATGAATGAATGCCAAGTAAACAGAGTAGTAAGGCAACAGGTGTCCACTGTCCAAACTTGATCCGATGATCGAAACGTGTGGTCGTGTGGGGGCGACGCTATGAAGGTTCATTAACAACCTGACGCGACATGTTAAATATTTTTACAAGCGGTAACCACCCACAGTTTGCGTCCCTAGCATTACAATATAATATGTGAAGTTGTTCTGTTAACGCCTTATAACTGAATTAATATTAAAATATAGTGTTTTAAAAGCATAGTGTCCACATTTTCGATAAGTACATGTCTATCAATTTTATGCAAAAAAGTACTTTTAACACCATTTTATCCAGTTTTTAATTTGTTTGACAGGGCAATTTGTATCTCCTTCATTTGGAACTCACCTTTACAACCTGTTTCTTTAATGAATGTCATCTTTGTTTTATTATCGCACACGATGTAAATAAATACATAAGTAATATGTAATAACTATGAATGTCACGCACGATACGCCTTTTGCCGATACGATACCGATATCGATGCTCTTATAAAAATATCGGCGATACCGATACCGATACGCATATTGAATTCAAAAATGAAGGTAAAAAAATAAAACACAAGTCAGGTTATTTTTTTAATTAATATAAATAGAACAAATAACAGGAAAAACTAAATAAAACCGTTTAAAATTAAGATAAGTTAATAGTTTTAGTAATTAAAATTAACATTGATGAGATTTTTGTTTAAAAAACAAAGTATTCTTAAGTTTTGCGGAGAAAGGCGATTTCGCAAATCTGTATGAATAAGACGTGCGGTGGAAAATAGTCTCTCAGATGCGACAGAACTCATTTGGAAACTAAAAGTACTTCTGCGCCATTTTTTTTTCAAGTTTAGGTATAAGAAGCCATTGCGCCAGAAAACGAACGGATGTGTGCCTCTCGATATAATAGGAGACCTTAGGTAATCCTCGACTTCTTCTTTGAGAGAATTACAGCTCAGAGTAGACAGGGGCTCATCTTCCTCGGACTCTAATAATATTTTCACAAACGCTCCAAAGCCTGCCCCTCGTAGGCATCTCAGAACTTACAGTTACAGTACTAGATGTAAGTGTGACCGTGTCTGAAATAGTTTCGGAATGCAGTGCTACATTAAGATCAAGTAACTTAACAAGACGGTTTTTTGCCATAGTAATAGTAGACTGTGATTGAAATATTCGTGCTTTGTAACGAGGATCAAGCATTGTGGCTAAACAAGACACTGAATAAAGCGCGGGGTTTCTCCGCGCATAGTTAGTTCGTGCCTCGTTTGCAACGAAATAGACAAGACACACGCGCGTTTACATTACATTTTTAAAGCGCGAATTTTGAAAAGTATCGTTGAATCGGCCATAAAAATATCGCCGATGCCGATATATCGGCAAACTTCGAGTATCGCCCACATATCGGCATCGGTATCGGTATCGGATGCATCCCTAGTAATAACATCTTATCATCGGGTTAAATAAGAAAAAAAAGGTCATGATAAAATAAAGCGTGCTTTTAAGATACCTACCTACCGCGGTGTGATTTTTTAAAAATTAATAATACAAAATACATTCATGTCGAAATTAAAATTTAAAACGAAAAACTGACCAAGTATTTAAACACTAACAAAATGAGCAAATTAAAATTAAAACTATATGATAAAATTAAATGATTAAAATTATAATACCTAATTAATGTCTCATTAATTTGAATGAAAGACCTAATTAATTGAAAGACCTAATTGAACTTTATACGTGGTGCAGCTATATTATGGCTGCAGCACGAATGGGTCGACTCGACCGGGGAAGGACCACGCTCTTACAGAATACTAGTGTAAAATAGCAGCTTCACGCTGCTGTGTTTCGTATGGTGAGTGTAGAGCAGAGATTCCTAAAGTGGGTTCCGCGGAACCTAAGGGTTCCACGGAAAAGTCACCAGGGTTCCGCGAAATTATTTATCTTTGAGGATATATGTAGATGTCTATGGGCTACAGCACCCACTTAACATCAGGTGGACTGTTTGTTCGTTAGTCACCCTTATTCTATAAAAAAATTAACATTATTGTTAAAATAATTTATGGAAAGTACTTTTAAAAAATGTTACTATAGAATAAATATCAAAACCTTTATTATAATAATTATGTTTGCTGTTACTGACAGAAATAGACAATTATTATTTTAGATTTTAAAACTTATGTATTCTTTATGATTTTTCCACATCAACATAAAAAAGGTGTAGATAAGAAAAGATGATTAATTACTGCGTCAGTTTATAATAAACAAGTTGTTATATAGCATCGTAACCGGACTCGCAGTATGTATTCAAGGTTGTTATTGGTTTCTTAACGTAGGAAAAGATCAAACGACTAAGATAAAAAAATACAAATAAAAATTGAAATAAATAAGACATTTCTTTTTCAGTCTTTCCTAAACGCCTACTTGCTTACAGGCCAAAAAGTAGATATAGCTAAGCCTTAGTTTATATTACACTTGCTGAAGCAAGTAAATAAATATCTGGGGGTTCTATTGCTAACTTGGTTGTAAAGTCAACAGCACAAGACATACTTCGAACCAAGCTCTTCATAAAGGTAGCAGTATATGTAGTGACATTCATCTGGTATACATTTTACGCTTAGACTTTACAAAAGTATACATAACTTGCTTATGTATACTCTAAGATTTTACGCCTCTGTTATGTGGAGTATGTAGCGCAAGCATTGATTACTATGTTCATTAGATAAATTGTGTGTTATTTGCCAACGCAATATTAAATAACTTCTTTTACTAAATGCTCACTCATATAACATTGCTGCATAATTCGGCTTCTGGCTTCGATTGAACTAAGGGAGCATTCACCGCCTAGCAACTGTCCTGATTTACGGACTTCGCCTATCTATCAGGAAAGCATCACAATTACGGTAAATCCCAAACCGTCTTTTGTCTAACTTTTAAGAGGACCAAAGTTCTTATTTTCTTATTAGGAAAAAAAAACTGAAACGGAAACTGATATCCACCAATCTATATCTGTACATCTATACAAATAAATAAAATAGAAGTGTCTGTTTGTAATGTTAAAATAAGAGCTTTTTACTAAATGCATATGAAAGTATATACGGTACTTATAACAAAAAAACAATTTAAAAATTTTTGTCTGTCTGTTTGGCTGTCTGTTTGTTCCGGCTAATCTCCGAAACGGCTGGACCGATTTTGACGGGACTTTCACTGGCAGATAGCTGATGTTATAAGGAGTAACTTAGGATACTTTTACTTTAGAAAAGAATTAGGTCCCGCGCAAAAAAATTAAAACCCATTAAATCGTAGTAAATTCCACGCGGGCAAAGTTGCGGGGGACAGCTAGTAACTAATATAATATCACCCAGCCACGTGAAGGCGAATCATCACTCCGTATTGTTCATCCGGTATCGTAGAGGCGACCATGGGAAATGCCAGAAAGATCTCCTGTCCAATATTATGGCAGTACAACCATCTCGTATAGATGTACAATGCATCTGTACTGCGATTGTTGATCCCCCTGCAAAGCGGGGAGGTTGTGGCAAATAACTATGGAGATTCCCATGTCCAGTTGTGAACTGTTACGGGCTTAAAACGGAAAAAAGAAATATAGTATATTTAAGATATCTTATGAATGTATTTTTTACTAGCTGAAATTATCAAAACTTGAAACATAAACGTGATCTAATATGAAAATATCGTTACGAGTTATGATAACTGTAATGCATCTATAAATGTTTTATATTTCGAAACAAGCTCATGCGTAGTGAGACTAATGGATCGACACCAGCAAATTGATCAATTTAAGCTAATGTCTAACCAATATTGTAAGAGCTGTCGTGTTCTACTTTTAATTTTCAGTTGTAAATTAGTAATTCTTTTAAAAGTAATCATGTCATGAATATTCTGTACTAATAAAAATGGCCTCCCTGATAGGTAGAAGATCATAGCCTGAAGTGATGGACCAAAAAATGTCACTGCGGTGCGGTCTAAAACTTCTTGTGAGCTATAAGTAATGTACATAATGTTGGATTAATACAGAATGTTGTTTTGTGTGTACAGGACTAAAAAGGAAGTAATTATAAACTGACAAAAATATTCTGATCCTATACTTAGGAATCATAATACAAACACAATAAAAGTAAAATAAAAAATCAGCGTATATGGAAGGTGTACCACCGTTTACAAGACATTATTGTCAAGATCTCGAGTGTCAGTGCTCTCTCTATTATGCCGCGTATTCACTCCGAACAGTTTTGAGCAAGCAAACGTCCGTTCGCGTACACGGCGAACGAATATTCGCTTATTCTTTCATTCAGTGAGAACGTTGTCATCAAGCACATAAGTAAAGTAACCATCAGCGCATAGGCGAGCAGCTTTAGAAGTCCCTCTGATCGGAGCATTTGTTCGGCGTTCGACGTGCTCAGTGGTTGCTCGATTTTATTTTTAATTCTACGTGAACATGGAGTGGAACCAAGAAAAAACCCTTCCGTGTTTATGGGACCAACAATACGAATGATGTTTTTTTTTCTGTTTTCAACGAATTTCGGTAGAACAGTCAAACATTTTATCCGATCAAAATGTTCGCTCGGCAGGGTAGTGAAAATGAGGCTTTAGAAAACGAGGACATAAACGGTCGTCGGGCGAATCTCGATTGCTAATGATTACAAAAACTTCTTTTGTATAGACACTATTTTGGAAAAATACTGAAAAAATTAATGATTGTTTTATTTTTCGTTAATTGGTAAAACGCCTTTACAGAAATAAGATTCTAGAAACAGATTTTAATTCGGTATTTTTTATATTTAACTATTATCTTTATATATAAAAACTAGCATTTTACCCGCGGCTTCGCTCGCGTGAACTTTAATTTAGAAACATCATTAAATGCTATTCCGTGCCAAATTTAGCAAAATTCGATTACTTTTAGAGTCACCTCGTTGTCTGTGTCTCTGTGTCTGTCAAAGATTTTTTTGAATTCAAATTCAAATTCAAATTCATTTATTTGCCAGAATGTAGGTGTACAAAAAGTATGATCTTAAATTATATCTAATGGCCCATTTACATTCTACCACTACATATGGTGTGCAAATATTTTATAGGTTCATGCAAATTTTTTTTAAGCAACAATTAGGAACGCAATTGTGTACAAATATGATTATTAAATATAAATTAATTAATTGATGTCAGATTTATAATGTCAATTCAAGTGAAACATTTTAAAATGTTAGATTACGTAATAAACGAACTCAATTGTTAATGTGCATATTTCCATGGTTGTTCAGCATAAAATAATTATTATTTACCTATATATCAATATTACTGATGTCAGATTTATTTTTCGCAATAAGTTATAAATTCCTTGAAGTCGTAAAAACATTTTTCCTTTAACCATTGTGTTAACTTTTTTAAACATGTTTAAAGGTAACTCTTTAAAGGAGTTGGGCAATTTGTTATATACCTTAGCATTAGCAAAAGAATTCCTTTTATACAATTCGAGCCTGCATTGAGGTAAACATAGCTTATGTTTATTTCTAGGAGCTACATTTCGTTTAGTTACATCTATAAGCTTTTCAAAGTGTTCCGGATGTTGTTTTACAAATAGGCATACTTCTTTAATGTACAAGCATGGCAATGTCAAGATATTGTACTTTTTAAACAAGGGCTTACAGCTATCCGTACACCAGGCTCCATAGATTGCACGCACACATTTCTTTTGTATTCTAAACACTTTTATTATATCCACCGAATTGCCCCACAATAAAAGACCATATGAGAGTACGGACGAAACAAATCCGTGATATGCACATAGAGCAGCTTCAGTTGATACCGTGACTCGTAATCTTTTATTGCATAGACAAATCTGTCGAGTTTGTCACAAACGTAATCGACATGAGTTTTCCAGTCGCAATTTTGATCCAACATTATACCAGAATTTTTTTTGAATATGAATAAGAAATTTGAATTCTAAAAGACTATTAGACGTAGATGATTTGTAGTTGGCACAGATATAATAGCTACAGGAACACGTGCATATATGTCTAGAAACACCTTCTATTTTTATATAGGGCGTGTCTTCCGATGTATCCACAAGAAAGGTAAATTTTCTTGGAATCAAAATGTATTATTATTATTTACATTTTACTCTTTACTAATATAATTCATAATTAAAGTCAATTTAGTTTTAACAAAATAATGATGAATTTCATGGTCTTCTATCAATTTACGGTATAATGTTTATTTGAAATATTTTATTCATATCATTGGTCCTATGTAATATAGATTAGTACCATAAAATAGATGTAGATATTTATTTTACGTTCGAGTAGACTTCAAAATTTCAAAAATGCAGTTCAATAATAATCTACATACTACACATGGAATAAAACTAATGTTACGGATTTTATCACGTTTAATTTTAACTTTTTTTACGAGGGGATTTTTACGCATCTTTGGATGAAAGTTCCATAAAAACCCGCGTAAAGGAACATATCGTTAATGTGAAGCACTGACGCTCCTGGAAGTCTAAAGTATGTCATGTCATATGTCAGTGATATGTTTAGTATCGTCCCAACCATTATATCGGATCTGATAGACAACAAATCTTTGCATTAGAACACCGATTCCTACCAATGATGATTCGCGAGGCTATTGAAATTCAAAACACCCTGATTTAAATAGGAAGATAGCTGAGTGCTAACCATCTGCTAAGGACCCCATAATTAATAAAATTAAATTCAAACCCAAGCACACTACTGCAGTAATTTTTACCAACTTTAATACTACTGCATCTATTCTATTCTATTATATTCTTATTATGACATCAGGTGGTCAAACACCTCAGTCCTCCCGTTACAATGGGTGCTGTAAAGTGTCCAAAACATCGGAAATTAAAAAAGTTTAAATCAAAGGCAAAAAAAAATCCTTAAAATTTGTTTTATTCCTTATAAATTTTATTCACAGTGAACGTGGGAAGCACTAAACTCATGAACGGGAGTAGAAAAATGTTCGCCTTGTTGTTACGGTGAAAGAGAATCTGCCACCTCATACCGTCCCATCGTAAAAGGCGACATAGGAAAATAAACAGGCGATGGGCAGCATAATATCTTCCTGACAACAGAACAAAATAATAATAGCTGCAGTGGCCAACCCGCCTACCAAGCGTGGCAACTATAGCAAATATCCAGCCACTTGATAATTTATGGGCGAGGCCTATGTTAATTTTAGTGGACTTTTGATAGGCTGAAGATAATGAGTTCTACTATATAATTACGGTAGAGTAAAACAAAAAGAACATACCCGAAAATATGAATGAAATAAAACTGCATATATTGCCCCATGAAAAGTAAAAAGCAGCAGCTTACATACATGTTACATTTATCAACAGATTCATCCTCGAGGAATCGTACACGTTTTGCTCCGTGCCAAGATGAAATCTCATGGCGAACTACACGGCCCTCGTATTTGTTTAAATACAATTCATAACAACTGAAACTAAGATTTTGCATGATTGTTGACCACATCTACCTACCTAGTAATTACACACCCAACGATGCCAAGAAAGAATTTTCAATTATTTACATCGTATATTCAGTAGCATTCTATTATTTAATTTTATCATGACTAACCATTTTAGTTTATTTAGAAGTAAGTAGATGGCGCTATTGTTAGATGAAGTAATGAAAGTCAAAACTATACTATCTAGTAGATAATATCAGCGATAGAAGCGAACAATATAAAAATCTCTTAGAGTGTTTATAAGCAAGCTATTATAAATACTCTAAGAAAACCTTATCTATTTTCATATTTTGATATACGTCATTTTTATCTACTGAAATTATTACACTTTTAAAATAAAATAACAAAAATATTCAAAACTAAACGTTAGAATTTTTAAAATAATTTTAAAAATCTAATTATTTAAATTTTTGTAAGTTATTTATATTATTTAATTTATAACTATGTAACTGAAGGCAAAATATACTACTTTTTCCATTTGATGACAGATGGCGCTGTTTTGATAATAAATCAGTGTAGTTTCAAATTATTTTACCAAGGCTATAACTATATTTTAATCTTTATTTATAAATATGGTATTTATTTGAAAAACATCAGTCATACCGCCTATAACTAAGATATAATAGAAAATTAACATCTAATGTAAGGAAAATACTTAACCTTCTTTTTTCGAAGTTTCGTAATCGGATAAAAAGTAGCCTATAAGTTGCCCTGTTACGTAGAAACCACCCACATACAAAATTTCATGTAAATCGGTCCAGTAGTTTTACGTGAATCCGGACTACAGACAGACAGACAGACAGACAGAAAGACAGACAGACAGACAGACAAAAATTCTAGAAACCACTCATTTGTCTTCAGAACCCTTTAATTAGTCCCTGGACTTGTTTTTCAATAATATATTAGAATTACAGACACGACTTTTCTACAGATTTATTATATATACAGATTACAGACACGACTTTTCTACAGATTTATTATATGTATAGATTACTTGTCACTTTGTCCGCGATGAACTCCTAAACTACTTCTATGAAATTTTGCACACTGTGTGCAGTTTGGTCCAATATATAAGTGACGCTCAATATTTTTTATTACGAATTTAAGGATTTTTTTATTAAACAACGGGTCGTCGGAGAGGGCAGAACAACGTCTGCCTGACCAGTTAGTATTTTATATTTTAAGCCATAGGTAAAAATTGCCAATTCCCAACAGAATGGTCATAGGATGACCATAGCGTATAGCAAGGCAAAGATCATGAACACCAGCACAGAATACCTACGTAAAATAGCAGCTTAAGGATGCTGTGTTTCGTATGGTAGAGAACCGGATACCTTTTACTGGAAACGAGGCTTTCCGTCTTAGTCCTCAGGAGCGACAACGCATTTGATTTTTAATCGAGGGTGGACGTGGATGTGTATGGGCTCCACTTACCATCATGTGGACTGTGTGCTCGTTTGTCACCCTTATTTTATAAAAGAAATGTAAAAATCCAAACCCGGGTTGCTCGCAAACAACTTACATTCCGAAATAATTGACATTTTAAATATTTTGTTAATTATGTTGTAAGCTAACATGTATTCAGTAACAGTCAAAAGTGAACTAATATGCGTGTTGTCACAGTTGCCAGTCATGACTCATGACCAATAAAACCAAAACCTAGTCCTTCACAGATGCCGTATGAGGAGGTTTAAAGCAACCTACGGAGATAGCTTTGCTCTAGATTTATTTCTCAGTGCGCTAAAATCTGTAACGGTGATATTCATTTAATAACTCACCTTTATTTTACTCAGTATTCGCGGTCAATATGATGAATTTTCAGATACTACCCACATTAGTGGTGTGATAACCTCACGAGGCGTTGGATGTTAAGTGGTTCAGGACAGTGCTTTGTGGAAGTAATCTATAAGGCAAGCTCACAGATATAATGATGTTTCAGAAAAATATATCTATGCCTATAAACTAAAAAACTAAATGAGCACTTGATTATTAATTGAAAATAACATTTTTTTATAAACTATAGGGCGCTACTAGGAAGTGACACAAGCGCACGGAATAGAATAACGACGTCCTTGAATTGGGAATAGGCCGTTTATTATCTATATGTAGATTTCGAAGAGAATCGAAGAAAAGAAAGCTGTAGGCAATGTTTCCTTTCGCCCAGCTTCGTTCCCGATCCGTTATCGTTACAGCCTATCAAAGTCCACTGCTGAACATAGGCGTCCCCATAGATTGCCTCATAGCAGGGGATAATTGTCATAGTTACCACGCTTGGCAGGCGGGTTGACAACCGCAGTTTTTTTTATTCTTAGTCCTTTTAAGAACACGCTGCTGCCCATCTCCCGATTTGTTTCCCTCCGCCACTATACGGTAGTTGATCATGTGCTTAAAATTGTTATAAACAAATTCAGCGGCGCTGGCTATATAATTTGGTCGATATAATTTGCGAATTATAAAATTTAAGGCGAGTACCCAGCCCCCATGACAAGCTACCATGGCTCTACTAATACTAATGTAGTTTATTATTTTACATAAAGGGAAAGTTGCTGTTAAAGGAAGAGCGATTGAATCTGGTCGTAAATATCTTCAGAGACTACTATGATTTATTGAACACCTCTCTAAGTCGAGAAATTTTTGTATACGGCTGCATAAACCCAATATGCGGACTGTTTTAGTACAAAATAAGATATTTTGGGGATGTTTTCCATAATTGCCACGCTTGGCAGGCGGGTTGACAACCGCAGTTTTTTATTTTTAAGACAAGAAGAAAGTCGAGTGGCAGCCCCGTGGCTGCGAGAGAAATGTTGAGTGACCTCTTACTAGAATAGATGGAGTGAAGACTTCAACTTGGTTGGAATATGCAGGAAGTCGGTGGATGCAGTGAGCCACCTGCATCCACGTACTTTACAACTTTTCTTGGGGGAGGCCTATGTTCACCAGTGGACTTGTGATGGGCTATATATAATGATGATGATGATGATGATGATGATGATTATATATACATAGATTTTGTTCGAAATATGTACTTATATGAATAGATTTTTTTTATATGATAATTGTGACAAGCGAGCACACAGTCCACCTGATGGTAAGTGGATACTGTGCCCCATAGACTTTTAGATCTACATTTGTCCTCATTTGCGAATCAAAATGCAGATGCGTTGTCAGCCGTGAGGACTAAGATGGTATGCCTCTTTTACAGTAAAAAGGGTCTCCGGTTCTCTACACTCACCATATGAAACACAGCTGCATTAAGCTGCTATTTTACGTTGATATCCTGTGAGAGCGTGGTCCTTCCCCGGTCGAGCCAACCCATTCGTGCTACAACTATAAAATTATTAATATAGCTGCAGCATGGCTCTACCACGAATAGAATAGAATTAATTTTTATTTAATATAGTTTACATGTAATTCTTATTGTGTCATTTTTTTACTTTATCACTGGTTCGGAAAAAACCTCTGTCCTGAGAAACCGAAGAAACCCAGTGGGACTTTAAAAAAAAGTAAATTATACAATATTGGGCGAAGCGATTAATTCTAAACGTTTTACCTAAATGTAACAAATTGAAATCAGTTGATTTTCGTTACGTCTAAATCTATAGCTATACATAAATCTCGATCACCATCACATATCATTTACGTATAATATAATAGTTAATAAGAGAAAGTTTTTTTCATACAGTATCATAAATATCGACATGAGAAATGCCTCAAGAAAGATATAACGGAAAGCTATCATTAAGCAAAATTAAAATTACTAGCTAAGTATGGTTGCTGAACATGGTGATTAAAATAAATGCTATTAATGATCCGCGTGAAAAATAAAATGGTGTCTTATGTACCTAGTTTAAGGTTAATATAATGAATTTGGACAAAGTAACGCCTGATTCTGTTACCTCTCGCCTAGGTTATAAGTAGCATCTAGGTAGTTATAAAAACCGAAAAATAATACCGAAAAAAATACCAATCTGCTTACCTGCCACAATTAATGCAAATCCTTCCTAGGGAGAGAACTGATGGTTATGGGTTGTTAAAAAAAGAGAAAATTTATAAGTCTTATTAACTTATTATTCTTAATTTTCTAGATATCTTAACCAGACAAATTTAAGAAATTATCATTAAATATGCAAAGTAGCAAACCAGTGATTAGTAACACCAAAAAAGAAACAATTTTTTCTCGACTTCATGCTAGAGAACCAACTTGTTTAGCGCTAGTAAATTAAAAATACCTATCAAATTACACGAACGGTAAAAATTGCTTATTTCACGCCTTGATCACAATCACGCAAAATTCCCAGAGTCGATTATATTTAAATTTAGTCCGCCTATCATTATCTCTGTCCGTACATTATGATGAAATGATGACACGACTTTTTTTCGGATCATTCATCCGTATGCCGTTTGTTTTAAGCTACTAATATAAAGTAAAAGGAGCGTTCTGCTTTTAGCAGATTAAATAAGCTTATAGTGTCTCAATAGACTACAAAATCATAATATGATCTATAACCAGTGTGTATATTACGAAAGTCTGATGTTCTCTTCGATTTTCAGCAACACCTGAGCAAAACTTGTTCACAACTATCCTATGCTAATTCTTTTAAGAACAAACTATACTGAACGCGTAAGAATATGACTGTATGTATATTAATAACCGTATGGACCCTGGGCTATAACGTAGTTTCATTACAGCCTATCATAAGCCCATTGATGAGCATACGCCTCACCATTGATTGCCTCATAGACGAGATATTTGCCACACGCTTGGCAGGCGGGTTTTTTATTATTTTCAGATGTTATCATGAACATGATGCTGCCTATCTTTTCATTTCCTTCTGTCGCTTCTTACGTCATCAACGGTATGATATGGGGTAGTAGTGAATTCTCTTTTTACGCCGCCACTACAAGACGGCGTATAAGTTTAATTTAATAACGTATAAGGTACTTTCGCACTATGTATCTATATAAATCAATTTAAGGGGATGTAACACACGGTACCATTCCTGATCGTAAAATTGGTATGTTCTGCAATGCATTTGTATATTTGATTGTCATAATTATATAAAAAAATAGTAAAATTGGTTTTCAAATTAAATTAAAATTATAAATTATAATTTAAATAGCGTAATTATGCGTAGTAATATAATTATCTATGTTGATAAATATTAGAACTAAACATAATAATATGTGGGATAAATGTTTAGGTTAGATTTTGTTCAATAAAACTGAAATTACTACAGAGGAGAAGGTCCTCATTACGACTGTATTTTTAGTATGTATATTATGCGATATATTCGTCAATTGGAAACCGGTTTTAAGGGGTAATTTCAGGGGTGGTCCCATATGAATTTGGAGAAAATATTCCACCACAAGCGTGGGAAAAATAAAGATTGAAAATTTAAATGTAACTATTTAGAGGATTTTCTAGTTATAATCTTGAGCTTGAGATATTCCTTAGTTCATTGAAAAGGGTCAAATAGTTAAGCTAATAAAAATATGACTTTACAAAAAACAAGAAGAATAAAATAATTTTCATATAATTTAATAGCCTCTGAAGATGGGGGTTTAATTCTTCGATTTTTATATATTTATTTTTATTTTTATAGGATAAGGGTGCCCAAGAGAGCACACAGTCCACCTGATGGTAAGTGGGAGGATAGGTGTAAGTGGTTGCTGTGGCCCATAGACATCTACATCTATCCTCGTTTGCTAATCAAAATGCAGATGCGTTGTCAGCCGTGAAGACTATGATGGAATGCCTCTTTTCCAGTAAAAAGGTCCTCGGTTCTCAACACTCACCATAAGAAACACATCAACATTAAGCTGCTATTTTACGCTGGTATTCAGTCACTACACTGTCTAAGCACCAACTTCATAAAGTATTAAAGGTATGAGGAAATTATTTCATTCTTTTTAGTTTTATGAAGTCGGTCTTTAGACTTTTAAGTTTAATTATCGATAATGATAAGTGTAGTTACAATTTTGCTTTACACCGATTCTTACTTACTATTACGTTCGTTAGGAAACATTCTGACCGTGTGACGTAATATCAAGTTTATTGCGCACCATTGCTTTATTAGCATAGAAACATAGTCTGAAAAACATTATCAAGTGCCACATTTGTTCTCTTCGCCATTTTTTATTTAAACAAACATTAATTTTCTTACGTGTTAAAGTCACGCTGCAAGTGTATTGTCTGCGGCAAAAGTGTGTTTCTAACGCATAGTTCTTCATACAAAATCAAGCGTTTAGATGTCATAATGCGTTGCATGCGTTGCGTACGTGGGACTAGTTTGTCTCTGTCTTTATGCGTCTGCTCGAACTGGGAAGGGCCCCGCTCCGACATTGTATCAGCTTAAAATAGCAGCATAATACTGCTGTAAATTTTATTATGAGTAAAGAGAACCCAAGACCCTTTTTACCGGTCATTCGATTGTAGTCCTCAGGGTGACAGCATATTTGCATTTTGATTCTCAGTCGAGGATAGATGTAGGTGTCTTAAGATTTGAGCAAATGCTCTTTTTTTATCCTTACTTGTATAAAAGTTTAAAAAGTCATGATAAATATCGACCAACCGAGCCGAGCAGAGTTTTAGTTTTTACACAGGGCTTACTACTTGAAAATATTTGTTAAATTGCAAAGAATACAGGGAATCTGCACTTACGTTGGTATTCGAGCGTCACTTACGTGCTGCAGCAAATATATAGCTGCCACTACGGTTCGACCAACTACCAACGTAAGAGTTTGTACTAAACATTTTATTTACAAATAGAAACGCCAATATACTACTGGTGCTGGGCACAGACCTTCTCTCATTATTGAGATTGGAGCGGGAAACGTCCATCGCGTTACTCCAGTGCGTGGCACGGACTTCAAGTGTCTTACAAATATATTTTACTTTCGGACATGCAGATTGCCTCACGATGTTTTCCTTCACCGCCGCGCCGCACGTGGTAAATTATATATTAATCTCACGGTAAATTTGTCAAAATAAATATTTTTCAAATAAAATTTTATTTCTGCTCCTTTCATTTCTGCGCCCGCCGCGTTGCCACAATGCTCGTTGGCGGATTTCACACGTCTTCGAAATATTTTTTTTGTTTTATTTCTCAGATATGCAGATTCCTCACGAAGTTTTCTTTTAGTAAATCAGCACTTAAAATTACAATTAATAATTTCATTGGTATCGATGGAGTTCGCATCCGGGCTACTCGCGTTCTGTGAAATTTACGGCGAGCGATGCCCCTGAGCCCTGAGCTACCGCGGTTCTGTTTGTCATTTTGGAATGAAGAATAAAAATTGATTCAATGCGTGTCGCGAGGTTGCGACAAGCCTAAAGTTGAGTTATGCTGTACAGAATATATTTTTATTTTTCTATAGTTTCATTGCTACTAATGCTAACGTTTGTTATAATTTTGATTGAAAATATTAAGTAAAAGCTAAGTTATGTTGCCAATTTTGATTGTATTATTTATAAAGTTAAAATAGCATCCCTACCTTAGACCCATTACAGGCTAATTTAAAATTTGGTATTTCGAATCCTAAACTTATATATAAGCTATAAGTTGTTTATATCTTCTTTTCTAATATATACCTTTCGATATAAAAGGTAGAAAAAGGTTGTATCGCCTGTTTACAATTAGAAGTACATCTTTATATACATATAATTCTTCCGTCCTTGTGTATGTCTGAACCTGAACTTCTAAACGGTTGGACCGATTTTACTGAAATTTTGTGTGTGATTAAGTCGATTCGAGAATGGTTTAGATCAAAAATTGGACCCGGTAGGTGGCGCTGTTGTCAAGATCTAGAAATCACCCGTCCGAGGCCGGAGCGGAACGCTAGTAGGTACTTATATCAAATATTAATAAGTATATGTAATTTTTTTCCTAAAATAAGGTCTACAAAGAAATTTAATTTAAGGTGCTTTGACACATTAGGACAGATGGACAAAACGAAATTATTCCTGTTAAGACATACCCCAAAAACTGATTGTTTATTTTATAAATTTATTTATTATTTATTTTTTAATGGATTCCTTAAATTAAAATAATACAAAGAGCGGACATGCATATATGCATTCTCTACGCAACAACCTTTAAATAATTACCTATACCTATTTAGTTGATTTAGTGCGAATTTATATTGATAAATGATTAACACAAAAACATAGAACTAGATTACTCAAAAAGTCTCCGCACTGAACCTGTTTATAAAAATTGTTTATCAATAAATCCCGAATTAAATTTATATTGAGGCCTAACTAATACTAAAAACGTAATGATAATTTCTTACCTTGATTATTGTCCATCTCGAATCGGATCTAGCCACAAAACCAAAAGTTTTTGAAAACGTTTCTATGACAACGCATGACAGAACTTCTAGTTTTTTTTTTAATATTACCACAGACCCGCTCTTTGTCACAGACTATTATGATGATGGGTTACATAGTATAATGCATAGATTACTGTATATATACTAAGTACTATACAAAGTACGTCCATGCCATAGACTTAGAATATACTGGCGTATAGACCAACATAGTGTGCAAGGGAGAAGAAAATTCCTTATGGCAAAAATGCAAGATAGAAAAGGATACCAAATCTCATGACTCTGTAACCGATTTTGAATGACAGGTCGGCACAATTCGGCACGCAATAAATAGCTCCGAAATATTTTGTAATTTTTTAAAGTGTAATAGAGGTTATTTTTAGTAAGTAACTTTTTTTCCAAAATGCTTACTTGTTCTGTAAGTGATTGTGGTGCTAATAATAGAAATAATTCTGATAATTGCACATTTTACAGGTAAATTCTCAAAACGTCGTCAATGTTATGAAGCGTTTATTTTTGGTTACAATTTATGTTATATACTATTTAATATATAGAATTTTTTCAATTATTTTGTTAATTTTGATATTTTGCAAAGAAAAAAGTCACGTAGTTGATAATTTGCATGAATTTGGTAAATACATTTTTATACAAAATATTTTACATGTACGCTAGGGATTGACTCAACTATATCAAAATTAATGTCGATATTTATCTTGAATGTTTATAATGAATCGATAGACTTGCCTACACAACAAGAAAATAAATCCTCGGTTTGCGTTCTAAAATGTAATTTTATTTTGCCATTTGTCAAACAGATTCCCTCCGGATTCTTTAATTAGAAAAAGTGGTTAAGATTCATTGGACGGGTTGGTTGGAATGCAAAGAAGAACTCAACAATTTGCAGCAAACATTTTCTTGAGAAGGATAAAAGAAAAAGTAGAATAAAAACAATTTTATTAAAAGGAGTCAAATATTGTTATAATAAGATTCAAAAATGTAACTTTCAAAACTTTAGATAAATATAGAGACAGATTTTCATACATTATAAAACTGTAGTACATTAAAGACAAAAAAAAACTTGAGATTATCATCTTTAAGCCATTATGAACGCAACTAAGTATCTATTTATCAACCAAAATAAATTTATAACCTTACTTAACCAACCGCACAGGCTCACGGTCACACTAGTACAATATTCATAGCATCATATTTTCCCCAAGGGGTTGAGCGGAGCTTTGGAAATTCGCATTATATTCCCAAGTCACAATGATAAAACTTTTAGCGTAGTTAGGTCTAGATATTTAGTAATGCTCCTGAAGCGCTACTAGACGACCACGCATGAGACGTGATAGTATAAATTCCATAGTATTTGATACTCACAACGGTCGATGCCCGATTCATGCTTGATGGCCGACGACATTGTCGCGAGGGCTTAAATAGTGTGGTTCATGCCCTACAGCGCTAGTCGAAAAGAAGAGGAACTCATAGGAAGTAATAGCTGCGCAGATCAATAGATCTGCGAGATTAAGTTGCACTTGCCGCTGTCAGTCCATGAATGAGTGACCATTTTCTTAATATACCGAGATTGAAAGAATAGAGTGTGCATCTGTATCCTCAGACACTTGGTGCACTTTACTCTGTTAAGATCATTATGTTTTTAAAATCCATGCAGCTAAAATGATAATAAGTTTATTATTACTTTATACTTTTCAGGGACAGATGAAAGAATATAAACATGAAGCATGATGAAACCTCATAAACATATTGGCCTTTAAACAGATCAATCTTATTTAACTGATTCCTACAAGTTTCCTTCCTTAAATTATTAAGTTTACATTCATAATTAAATCGAATGTTGAAATAAACTTCTATAATGTATTTAATTATTAATTATTAAATGTTTGTAATTATCACAAGTAACACTTATATGAAAAATAAAGCAGCCGTTATGTACTCCGTGCTCCCGTTTTTATTTCCCCATCAAAATATTTTATAAAATATAAATAGGTATATACTTAGTTAAGTATCTACTTATTTATATTAACAATATGTTAAAAAAGAAATTCCGGGGAAACTGCCCACGGCAGTAAATATTTTTCTCCAAAGATCATAGCTCGAAAATACAACATTCCGATCTGATTATTGGGGAGTTTTTTAAGTGTACCGGTAAAGTCACTTGGGATTTTATACATTTGAATTAAAATCCAATAAAAGGCATGTAGGTTCAGCTTATTCCCCGGAACATGTTATATGAATATTTTTTAATTATTTTAGAATTATCATGGTAAAATTCAGTTAATTTTTGAAGTTATTCAACTTCATGCACTAAACAATTTTTTTAATATTTTTACCTTCCTTAACAATCATGTTCGATAGTCCTTGTAAGTAAAATATACATCACTAGCTAACGCACACAATGACAAATCAAAATTGGTCACGCGTTTTCGGGCTGTCAGGTTGTCTATACGCCAGTATATTCTAAGTCTATGGTCCATGCCTATAACCACCTATAACTACTTGAACCTGAAGATACCAATATCAAGTCCAAAACACCAAAAATAATATACCTACTCTTTGAATACCACAAGCAAACTATTTCTTTTTTAGCTAAATACATATTTATTTATCTATGAAACTATTCTATAAATAAGACAGTGTATCCCATAGATTTATTATATACTTACGATAGATTGGCAATGTAAAAGAGACAGGCCATAGCATATGCTTACGTTAGAATGAGATAGAATGGCTAGACCATAAACGTACACGCTATAAGCCTATATCAGGCTGACATCAATCGTTAACGAAACAAATCCGGCTTATTTTCGCGATATCTTTGATTTTGAAGTATTAATAAGTGTTTAAAAGGTGTGATTAAATATGGTGACGTGTGCAATACCTGAATGCAGTTCGTCGAGAAAATAAAATTCACAAAATTATACATTTCACATGTAACTACAATTAAAATATTTAGCACTCTAAATGCAATATTTTAGAACTAGTACAAATGTTTTATACACAAATGGATAGGGAAAAATATCGCATTTTATTACGATAATGCTCTAAATGCGTAAAAATTATATTAAAAAAAAATAACAAATACGTGAATTCCCGCTATTTCTGATCTAATTTTTGTAGAGATTGACAATATCAATATCATCTTATCGATAATATGTTTCTAACAGGCAAAGGCATATCTTTGGGTGCAGCCTCTTTACATTCGTAATTTTTTTAAATTTCTATTTTTAATTTTTAGGGTTTCGTAGCCAAATGGCATTATAGTAAATATTTTAATGAGATAATTTAAACTCTAATAATGTTTCAGATTTCCAAAAAATATTGAGGTTAAACAAAAATGATTAAAAATAGTAAATAAAGAAGACTGGGTTCCCAAAAAATATTCAACTATATGTAGCAAGCACTTAGTAAAACTGTGTTCTGGTTCAACACCCGCATTATTTATGCCCGTGCGTAGTTCCTTGTTATATATTTTACTGCACATATGTTTATTTCGTTTACGGATGTTCAAATGCGTACAACTTGTTGTCGTCATCCTTGATGTATATTTTTTAATAAAACGAAAGTAACAAAGGAACTTACAGTATCACTTGATGATAAAAAGCTACTGCAGTACATAGTCACCACAGTCAGCTTCAAACAAAGAAAGCTACAAATGTGTTTTCACTCCTGAGGACTAAGCTAAAATGCCTTACAGTTAATAATTATACAGATTCTCTACACAACAGGCCGGAACGCAGCGGTGTAAGCACTGCTGTTTATTTCTGTTTATCCCTCTCAAGACGTTTATGAGATAGGTATTCGTTCTGAACGAGTTTTCCGAAAACATATGAAAGGAAAAATTGTAAACGAAAATATGTTTTGAAAATTAGTAAACGAATACCTTGTGTCCTGCAAAATAAATTTTTAACATACTTGACATACATATGTATGATTCGCCAGCAATATCAAACCATAAACACTTAAGTATTAAATTAATAATCGAAATTTATTTCATTATTAGATTGAAATATGAAGCAAAATTGCAAAATACCTCTAAGGAGAACTTACGACATTTTTACAATAAATTAATTATTTTTGGTGGAAAATAATAATCACAAACTTTTTGTTTGTAGTTTTATTTTTATGCCCTCAAACATAAAAATGTTCATTTTATGACACGGACACAGCACTTTATATCGATAAATTGAAGTTGATGCATGGCGCAGCACTATTCGTCTCGCACACATGCACATTTTACTCACACCGGTACATTTCGTTTTTGGTCTCGCCCTAATCACTCTATCGCCAATATAATGTATACTATATCTATGGTGTATCCACTTTCGATTTTAGTTTTACCCTAGTTTCTTTAAGAAATATCCTAAAATATCCTAAGCAATCTTTGAAATTCCTAAATTCAGGACATATTAATTGTAATAAAAAACAATATAATAATTTCACGTATTTAATTACATGAAGCACTGTTGGATTCCCAAAATTGGGCAATTGTTTGTTAAGCTATTAGACAATTAATGCTTCCCGTTTTATATGAAACATACTTTTAAGGGTTTCGTTGTTGAGTTTATTCCTTTTGCCTGTTTTCACATATTTGAGAACATTAAAATTAATCTTTAGGTATATACCGATGAGTATTTAAAGATAGAACTGCGAGTAAAAGTGAAATGACTACTTTGAGGTAGGCGCAGTGAAAGAAAACAAGATGAAATAACAATTTAACTTATAAGTAAACAATTATGCACCTATCTTTTTACTCTTCCAATATTCTCAGACTTTTAGTTTGTATTAATTTATTACTAATAAATCCTACTTTAGGTAGTACTTAGTTGTACCAATTTTGTCAAAAAACATCTAAGATAATTTTGAAAAGAGCTTAGCCTAGTGCTACCAAAGAGCACGACTTTTTCTGCCACCAAAAAAAAAAATGAGGTGTAAGTAAAGTATAAAGGTTAATGTTTCTTTCTGTTAGTTATAATCTTACTCAATATACGCCTTATTATAACTATCGTTTATTCGATTTCTTTTGAAACCTGTTTCTAATAGTTATTATGCTCTCCTAGGCGTTTTATACCAGATTTCTAGTTTTTAAACAGATTATTCTAAATTTAGTTTAACGTAATTTCAAATTATATTCGGAGCCCTTAAAATTTTGCTTTATTTTTATTATTTTTCGTATTCATTTTCGTACTAGTTTTGCTTATTTTAAATTGTACATTTGCATGTGCGGTCTATAAAATAATACGCGTTAGTGTAACGAACGACCGAGCGAGCGAGATGTATGACGTTATTATGAGAAACGGATGTTAATACGATATATTTTGTGGCCCTGAAAAGGGCATTTGAAAATTTAAATAATTTTTTGATTCACCTAAAATACACCAGCTTACTTGGAGCTGGTGTATTTGGTGACTGCCTTGGGGCCCTCGGAGACGGCGTGCTTGGCGAGTTCACCGGGCAACAGCAGTCTCACGGAGGTCTGCACTTCCCGTGAAGTAATAGTCGAACGCTTGTTGTAATGATGGCTCATTAAGCAAAGCAAAAAAAAATTTGTTGTAATGATGGCTCATAAAGCAAAGCAAAAGCAAAAAATTAATTTATTTATTAATTTATTACTCTTTCTTCTACTAGAAACTCATAAACTTTTATTTAAAACCAAAGAGTATAGTAATTGTCCTATACAGGAATTTAAAACTAACTTCTCAATTAAATGACATTGTGTAACAAAAACTTCACCTCAGTGTCAACTAGCGACATCTGGTAAGCGGAAGATTATTAGCCCTCATTAATTAAAAACAAAGTAATAATGATATAATATGGATTGATGTTTTCGGACTTCAGAACAGGGTATTTTGTACCATGCAAAAAAAAATACGTACTTATGATAGGTTTTCTAAAAAGGAAACAAGAAATGTTGATTTTTATTTATAAAAATGGATTATAAATTTTGTAATTCAATTTTACGAATAAAATGTTCTTATCTGTGCCTCAAACGTCCAAAATCATCCAAAACGCTATCCGCCATATTAGATTCCGTCGTGACGTCACTTCTATAGTAAACAAGCTAATGTGCTGTGTGTTATTTCGAAAATGTTCAAGTTATCATCACGATTGTTGACTTTTATTTGGTGTTTAATTGAAATGGCATCATGGAAGACGAATTCGTAAAAGCAAAATGTACTGAGCAACATGTTTTGCATGCAATCCCGATTTTAGTTCTGCCCAGTTGAGGAATGTTAAAACAGCAATGTAAGTACCTATTACCAACTTTTGTTTATAGAAATAACGCAATACCAGGTCAGAGTGTCTTTTGATAATACATACATAAATCTATGAATTAAAATCTCATACCTAATCTGTTACAGAATTTGACTTGCAATACCTATCAACTCATGATGTTTTGTTTTGTATAAACGATAGTTAAATATAAGTTATACTTACATCAAAGTGATCTTCACAGAAATATAGTCTAGTTTGTTGTAGACAATGTCTTCGGGTCTCTTCTTACCAGTTTTAACCAAGTATTTCTCATACTTAAATCGCTTGGAACCTGAATCCATAACTTCCCCGGCGTTCTTATGCTCGTATTTTTACATTCAGGCATAACACACCAATGATAAAACTCATTATTAAACATCCCAAAATATCTTATTCATATGTAAAATGGTTTTATTTAATACAGCAGTGACGTCACGAATTGAACAGCATGACGGCTAGCGTTTTCGCGCGAAAATTTAAAATGATAGATTAAAAGTAATTTTTATGGCACTATTCGGTTTTAAAAAATTTATATAAAAATCATAGTGGTTCATTACTGCTCTAGGATTCATTTAAAACACTATTTGAAAATGGGTGTAATACCCTATTGTTTTTTATCACAAAAACATAGGAGGGTGCTGCATCAGTGTTTTTCAATGCTGATTTTTTTTTGCCAGCAAAGAAACATTAACTTATCGGAAGTTCTAGATGATCAGTAATCAATTTTGAGATTATAATTCATCATGCTTTGAAAAAGTTTTCAAATATTGATTTGTATATTTTGAATATTTACTGAATTCATATTAATCAAATGTTAATGAATATAAATTTTAAATATTGCCTGTTGATTTTTTTTTTATTAAGTATGTGATTTTAAAGTAATTGTTGATTGTGATAGTTTTATTTCTTTGTTGTGAATAATAGTATTTGTTAAAAAATTAACAAATTGAAATGTAGCATGTTTCATTATTGAATATTCGTGTTTTTGGTCGATAGAAAAATATTTCTACTTAACACTGAAAACATCGTGAGAAAATGCATGTTGTCTGAGAAAATAAGAAAAAAAATATTTCGAAGGCATGTAAAGTTCGCCAACATGCATTGGGGCAACGCAGCGGACATTTCCTTTCCCTAAAACCCTAACGTGGGACGTATATAGTCTGTAACTTTAAGACCAAATGAACCCTAATGTTAACCGTGTAGTGGCGGTGTAAGATTATCCACTAACCCACATCGACCTATGTCATAAGAAGCGAAAGAGGGAAACAAACCAGGAGATGGGTAGCCGCGTCTTCTTATTAATAACTAGGAAATCAAAAATTTTGGTTGTCAACCCGCCTGCCAAGCGTTGCAACTACGCCAAATATCTTCCTTATGAAGCAATTAATGGGAAGGCTTATGTTTAGCAGTGGATTTTGATAGGCTGCAATGAATGAATAAAGATACAAAAGTTATGGAAATAGTATTTTGATGGCAACACTTACTGTATAAGGCGAGACACTGAAGTGGCCACGCAAGATGCAATTCTAGGTGTAATAGGTCTGTGGTCCAAGACTTCCAACGACTGTTAAGATTTGCCAAACAGCGAAGTCAAAGGAATGAAACGGCAACCACAGTTTTTGAAGAGAAAACTTATTTAGCATCGTTGTGATTTGAAACTGGATGAGACGAAAAAGCAACACTAAAAAGAGACAATTGTATACATCTATAGGGTTTAGCCCATAGACTTAGAATATACCGTAGACAGAGAGTGCAATGGACAGCGTGATATGTTTTGTTTCATTCTCAAAACAAAGGACGCATATATCATATTAACACTTGTAAGAAAGAGATATAGCTACTATATTGTTGTCCTTATTCCCGTACCAACTAACAAGCTGTTTGGCATTAAATTTAGTGGCAGACACTGCAACTGTCACGGAGTGTTTAATGTTTATTATTTTGTTTAAAAATTTATTTGCAAATATAACTCGATAATTGTACATTTTAAGTTAGAACATTAATTGATTTTATACCATATCATAATGTCTTGCAGTGTTATGGGCTGTAAAAGCCGCAGAAGTGAACGAAAAATTTAAGGCATTACATTTCAGGCGTAAGTAAACTTATTTCATGAATACATATGTATTTAAATAACTTTCTGAATCACGATTTACATGGAAGTATAAATTAAAGCGATGTTCACGGTCATTTTGTTCTATAAATTATAATGATATTATCATTATTAGCGATATTATAACCTCAAACCTATGTTGCCAGCTAAAGTTTATAATTACCCGAGGTACGACCTCATCGCTTACAATTACAGCGAGAGTACCTAATGTATTATACTACATATTTACCATTGTGTCAATATACCTGTGCTTATTATGTCATTCAAATTTATTCATCTTGATTTTTTTATTTGTCAGTTTCCCAATTGATTCGGAAATAAAAAGAAAATGAGTTTTAGCAACCGGTAAGAAGAATTGGGAGCCTACTAAATACTCTCGACTTTGCTCCAGGCACTTTGAAAGGAATTTATTAGTCCGTCAAAGGACAAGAACTAAATTGTTTCGTAATGCACTTTATACAATAAAGGTTTGTATGCTTAAATATGGTCGTATTTTAAATCTTCTAACTGTGTTTTTTATGTAGTAGATGGTTAACTAAAATGTGTAAGTATAATATGATGAACTATGATAGGATAAAAGGGAATTTAAAAGACATCATTTCTTTTACACTGAATATATAGAAGAAAATTGAAAAATGTAACCTTTTTCAGGAGGATGTTGCAAACATAGAAGGACCTGAGCCTGATGATTTAGTGATAGAACAACGAAATACGGTGCGTCTTTAATTTTCACTGCCTTGCTAACTAAACACTAGTACTAGTGATAAGAATTAATATAAAAGTTAAAGTTATCATTTAATTTATTCACTTTTTATTGAATGCTAAATAATATTGTAATTATGTGATATTTTCCAGGGGACGTTAAAATTACTAAAAATGGGCATTAGATTGATGATGTAGTTATGGAACTACCAAGCACATTTGTGGTAGGTTTTAGGTTTTTAAAAGATTGTGTTGTGCTGCTTACGAAAACTGGTGGTACCTAACTGTTATACAAGTAGGCTAATGGATTAAACACTAAAACCAGAGACTGAACAGTAGCAAATGTTATCTTTACCTATAAATTTTTATATGTAAAAGAAGCTGAACTACTCACTGACTGATTAGCTAACATTACGCACAGTATTATTTGTCGTTGTTTTTAAGAGCCATTGGTTTCCTTGTTTACATTTTATATTTTGCTTTGCTGAATATGGTATGTGTGACATGTAACATTATGAACACAATTGAAAATCTCTTGTTTGCGATCAATAACGGCCGCTAATATGTTTAATGGATTAAAACATTTTAACTTTCTGTTTCAGCCACTGGGTACGCCAAGAAGTCTTACCAAGAGATTGAAACAGCAGCAAAATCTGTCGGAGAAGAGGTTGACGCCTTGTTCTCTGACAAAGAGTGCACACCATGCGCAAAATAGGTAATGATATCTTATATATATAAAATAAAAAAGATGGTAAAATTGTGACGACACTTTCACAATTTTACCATCTGACAAAATAACTGCATTTTTAAACCACCTTAATTCCATAAACTCTAAAATACAATTCACAATGGAGTTAGAGGCAAACAATTCTTGAGCTTTCCTAGATGTTTTAGTCATCCGAAATCCTGATAACACTATTGGTCACACTGTGTATAGGAAAAAGACACATACCAACCGAAATTTAAATGGTGAATCGCACCATCATCCATCACAGTTAGCTACCGTGGGAAAATCTTTGTTTCAGAGAGCACGAGGGATCTGTGACGGAAAACATCTGGCCGCCGAGCTTCAGCACGTCGAGCAAGTATTGCAAGACAACAAGCTTCGGGTCCCGCGCCTATGTCACAGTGACCGAGTAAAGCCGGTCACAGTCGAACGTGTGCCTGCTGTACTACCCTATGTCAGAGGAGTCACAGACAAGGTTGGCTACATTTTGAAGCGAGCTTCTATTAAAACATACTTCAAGCCGCCGAAGAAGATTAGTAAATTTTTACCATCCGTCAAGTGTAGTATCCGTCTACAAGATGCAGGAGTGTACAAGCTTGATTGTGAATGTGGTCTCTCTTACAGTAAAAAAGGTATTTTTCTATTATGAATAAATTGTGGACGTCTAAAAAAAATCACTTACAGGTTCCAGTTCTAAAGGCGATGTTGATAACAAAGGTCAATGTAAAAAAACTTTATTAAAGCAAATTTGTTCCACTGACAAATATAAATATAATTAAAAAATATGTTGCATTTAATAATTATTGTCTGAGGAACTTGGCTTTAATGAAGCTGGTGAACTGGTGATTAATGTTTATTTTTCACAATTTGTTATAATAAAAATAATTATAATTATAGTGAACACTAATTGTATAAAGTTACAGTTTTTAAATAAATAACATAATATTTATTTATTGTTAACCTGCTAACTGGGGAGAATAAATAAACCCATGTCCCGTTTTGAGTTAAAAAATAAATGGTCAGTTTACATTAACGCCAACTTTAACGCCGTTCAACGGCATTGAAATTGAAATGACGTTGACCATTCAAGTGTAGCTCACTTTATCGCGTTAAAATTAAAGCAATAATTGTTGCATTTATGGGCATTGACGTTTCTCGTTACTGTGGCCCTGGCATATTATAGTATATTATCTATGGTCTATGCCGTACGCGTACGTCACGCACGTATCTTTATATTTCAGAGTTTCAGACAGATCATCAGTAAACCATAAACTCTATTTTCATTTCTGAACAAGAGATTTCGGTTAAAACGACGGAATAATATTATTTATTTATTTCTAATAAAACCTTTGAAAATATTAAAAATGGGACTAACTATATCAAGTGTTTTTACTAGACTTTTTGGGAAAAAACAAATGCGTATTTTAATGGGTGAGTCGTGTGACAGCTCATCGGTTTAAAGATTGCGTGGATTGTTTGTCTACTAAAACTTACAAATACAAAATATTAGGCAAATTATTGTAAATTATTAATATCGCTATAATTTTTGTCCATAGTTGGCTTAGATGCCGCCGGGAAAACTACAATACTTTATAAGCTAAAGTTAGGTGAGATAGTCACCACTATACCAACAATAGGCTTCAATGTGGAAACAGTGGAATACAAAAACATCAGCTTTACCGTGTGGGATGTTGGCGGTCAAGATAAAATAAGACCTCTCTGGCGTCACTACTATCAAAACACGCAGGGACTTATATTTGTAGTTGATTCAAGTGACACTAAAAGAATTGTAGAGGCTGAAAATGAACTGGCTAACATGGTTTGTTCTCTTTTATATTTCATCTTTTATATTTTATACATTGGTGGTGGTATATATATTTCATATATGTTAGAGCTATGTTGCAGCTATTTTATGGTTGTAACATGAATGCTTCGACTCAACCAAGGAAAGGCACACCACACTCACAGAATACCAGTGTAAGTGTAAAGAACTGGAGACCTTTTTTTAGTGGAAATAATACATTCCATCTTAGTCCTCAGTGGTACAATACATTTGTGTTTTGATCCTTAGTCACAGATAGATGTAGATGCCTGAGGGCCACAGCATCCACTTACCATCAGGTGGACTGTGTGCTAGTTTGTTACCTGTATTCTATAAAAAAATGTTACTTTTTGAATTAATCTCATTAATATTTTCTACTATAATTATTTCAGTTGAAAGAAGATGAGCTAAAAGATGCTGTTATCTTGGTATTTGCTAATAAGCAAGATATGCCAAATGCTATGACTGCAGCTGAACTAACAAATGCTTTAAATTTAAATAATTTAAGAAACCGTCGCGTAAGTATTATCTCTAAATATTATTTTACATAACTGTGTAGTGGCGGTGTAAGAATATCCACTACCCCATATCGTCCTGAGGATGCTATAAAAGGCGACTGAGCAAAAATGAAACGAGATGGGCAGTAACATCTTCCTGATAACAATTCAAAATAATAAAAAAACAGCGGTTGCCAATCTGCTTGCTAAGCGTGGCAACCATGGCAAAATCCCCCCATGAGGCAATCTATGAGGGAGGCCTATGTTTCAGCATTGGACTTTTATAGGCTGTAGTGGATAGAAGGATAAATTAATTATTTTATAATTTTGGTTAATTTATATTTATTACCTTACATTTGCACAATTATTTCCAGTGGTACATTCAGGCTACGTGTGCAACTCAAGGACAAGGTCTGTATGAAGGATTAGACTGGCTCTCAAATGAATTGGCTAAAAAGTGAGAACACTCCCAACCAGTCTTTGGGAACAAGTACATGTAACATTCCCAAATCGGCTAAAATTTTTCATAATGTGAATGCAGTTCAAATTACTTGAATGCAAAAGACAATATACATTTATATTGTAATTATTTTATTGTTAATAATATGTGGCTTGGTCTTTTTCTACAGAATGTTGATAGCTTGAATTTATTTATATTTCTATGTGTTTAGTGCAATGAAAGAATATTCAGTGAATGGGTCAATATACAAAAGTTGGATAACATCATCAGTCAATAGATACGACATTTTATTACATTTTGTTATTATTTCATGTTATTATAAAAGAATTAAATGCTGTTTATTTGTTCACCAAATTTCAGGTATTTATTTTAAAAACAAGTTTGTGGAACAACATGAGAAATCCTCGTAACGTCAGTACTTTGGCATGTCACAATCCCAAAAACGCGCATTCAAGTTGCTGTATATTATATACTACCATTAATTTAGGAATACTTAATATTTCACTACAATCTGTAATGTACTTAATAATGTCTAACACAACTTTCATCATGTAATGCTCTAAGTGTTATTTTTTGAAAATTACGAATCTTTGTGTTCAGTTTCATTCGTCAGTCTGTTGTGCGTTGTTCAAATTTAAAATTTTCGCAAAATAAGTCCGACTCAAGGTCAAATCCTTGTTAAATTTTGAATGTTAGTAGTGAAGTTACCTGTAGACCTTACCATTTGACGGCCACCTTTGCTGTGCCAGATTTGTGGTTATCGCGTGTACACGTGCCGAACCAGTCAAAAGTTCAGTACTGTAGCAAGTCATTATTTCCTTGTATACCTGTGTTTTATTTCGATTCATACATTGTTAACTATGATTTGTTAAAATGTTGCTTGTGAATATTCGAGAATACCGAAAGAAACATTAAATCCTTTTGTAAACTCAAATTTATGTCCTTTTCATCAGTACTTTGGCATCAGTCCCGTGTCTGATATTGCGTCAGAGGACTGACGTGTTTCAGGGTACTGATTTTTATATTGTTTTAGATCATATTTATGTCAACTGTTACCGTGTATAAGCATTTCGTTTACTTATTTCAGTCCAAAAACATCATGTCTCCTTCTAAATTTGTCTAGCGGAGATAAATTAGGAAATAAAATAGAAGTCGAAGTAAAGAAATTACACCATGGGAGCAACAAATTACCAAAAAAGGGAAAGAATATTCATCAAAATCATCATCATCATTACAGCCCTTCACAAGTCCACTGCTGAAAAGATAGGCCTGAGGCACCTGCATCCATCAACTTCCTGCATGTCTTACCAGGTCGTCACTCCATCTAGTGGAGTGACGTCCTGGTACCCTTCGCTTACCGGTTACGCGGTTGCCACTCAAGAATCTTTTAATCTTATCGTTTGTCCGTTTTTCAGTCTATATGGCCAGCCTGTTGCCACTTCAGCTTACTATTCCATTGGGCTATGTCGGTTACTCTGTTTCTACTGCGGATTTCCTAATTTTTAAATCTATCACGCAGAGAAACCTGGAGCATAGCCCTCTCCATAGCTCGCTGAGCGCCTTGATTTCCTCATACGGCCAGCAGTAAAGGACTACAATTCAGATCCATAAGTCATCACTGGTAAAACGCACTGGTTGTACAATCTTGTTTTGAAGTTTTGAGGTATACCTGACAAGAAGATATGTCGTAATTTCCCGAACGCTGCCCAGACGAGTTGAATCCGTCGATTGACCTCTCGGTCGAAGTTAGACTTACCTAGTCAGACTATTTGTCCCAGGTAAACATACTCGTCAACAACTTCGAGCTTAGTGCTCCCAACAACTGTTCATCTTAAGACCTATCCGTTGGGAGGCACTATAGAGGTCATTGAGCATAGTGCTTAGGTTCTCCAGCGATTCTACCATAAAGACTATATCGTCGGCAAATCGAAGGTGAATGATGTACTCGCCATTGATGTTAATACTGTATCCTTTCCAGTCCAGTAGCTTGAAAACGTCTTCCAATATAGCGGTGAAGTTTCGAGGATATAACCACAGAATAAATAATAGTAATATAACGTCACCCTGTCTTACACTTCTCTGCAGTTGTATAGGTTTCGTACTCTGGCTCTGTACTCGGATAGTCATCGTAGCCTTACTGTACAAACACATCAGCACTCTTGGCTGTCGGTATACTCATATAATATTATAGTTCATCAAAATACATGCAAAAAATAACAACTGTTGAATCGAACCACTCAGAATTTTGTACGTCAGAATACACGACATTCAACTACTGACAATAAAATACAGCCATAATAGTTCCTGATGAAAATAGACGTATTATTAACGAAGATTGAAGGTACAGAAATAAGCAATGAAAAAGGTGGAAGCTGTAAATTAAAAATTTATAACTAAACTAAATACTCAGTATCAAAAATATAAACAAGCTATTTAATTAACAAAGTTAAAAAATCTGTCTAAAAGAACCATAATTTAACAAATGGTTAAGATATAACTAAAAATAAGGAATTAGTAAAGAAATTATTAAAATACAATTAGAAGAAAACTAAATTAAAATAAAGACTCATGAAGAAAAAAAAATGTATCTGTAGCAGACAATTACGAACTATGGAGATTTAAATGAATAGTTATTGTTAATAGTTACTAAAGTATTTTAATATTTAAAAGATTTTTTTATATTATGTTATTTTATTATGCGTGCCATTATTAGATTCAAAGAAATTGGCTCAAAGTGTTTATAAATTTCCTATATTTCTTATGAAATTGTGTATTTAATCAGTACTATGTAACCCTCGTCAGTCCCCTGGCAGTCAAATTCACAAAAATCGAAATATCTCAAAATCTACTTAAAAAAGTGACTTGCCCGATTTAGATCAATATATTCATTACATTATCTATCTTAAATACCTAAATTTATAGAAATTTTACTTAAAAAGTATGATAAACAAAATATCCCTGAAAGTTACCCAACTTTTGTATATTCACCCGAATGTATTCCTATAAGAATTTATTAAAATTTGTAACATGTTTAATAATGTTGATTTTTTAGGCTATTAATTTTCACCAATTATTATTATGCTTATATTCCAGACTCGAATTATAAAAGTGGTCAGCAAACAATTGAGTAATAATCTTTAAATTTAAAAAAAGATGTTACATTTAAATAAAATTTATGTTATTCTTATACAAACAAAGAGAAATGTAAATCATACTGCTTTCTATAATGTGGAAAAAGCCATAAACATATTTTATTTAAGTGTATTATGCAAGTACTTTTGTGGGTTACATAATTCAGCAATTTTGATTTTATTTGTAAGTTGAATATACATATATAGATGAGCATCCCAGATAACATATTATGAATGTAATACAACATTTTAAAGTTGTGGATTACTAACTAGTATCTATTTTTCATTTCAGACATTAAAAAAGTAGTAGTTATATATTAACCCTTAAATGCATGAAATTTTAAAATATTCTGAAATATATATATATTTAGGGGTACAAAACTCGGGAAAAATAATATTTTTCAAATTTTAATATATTTATTTGTAATAAAACTTCAAGTATCATTTTTGATACTTCATGCATTTAGCTCAAAAAAATTGTTAGTTTTAATTTTTATGAAATGAATAGAGGCATATAGAATCAAAGGTAGCTAAGTGCCTCTATGTCACATTTTCAGGAACCGAAAAACGTTTTTCTAATTTATTAGTCAGGGTTTTCATACTCTCACAGTTTTGATTTTAGAGTATGTGATTTTAATATTGGTTTTGGCTACCTTTATTTGGGAGTACTAAATAATAAGTTGAAAAAATAAAAATCAAACGACTTAGCTATCTTTGATACCAACAGCTACACTTAGCTGTGTTTGATTTTTACTCAAGTGAACCTAGCTGTCTTTGATAATGACTGGCGCCATATTGACATTACAATGTTAGTGATGTTCCCTACAGATGTCGATAGCATGGACCAGTAATTAAAACATGTTTTCATGTAGATATTTAAAATTTTCATAAAACTTCAAATAATAATCAAAATCGTTATGAAACAAAAACACGTTTTCTCTTTTTAATCAGACTTTTCTTTTCCTTTACGAACAATATTCTATTCCTATGAACTTAAAATTTTTCCTATTACTAAATTATTCTTATTACTTTTAATCAGCTGTTTCTTCTTTTCAACAAAAACAAAAGTTAAATTTTAAATCCAATAATCAACAAGTTAACAAAACAACACTTTTCTCGTTTTAATCAGACTTTTCTTTACTCAGAAACAATATTCTATTCTTATGATAGTTCATAAATTAAACCTTTAAACCTTTTCTTATTACTAAATCAGCTGTTTCTTCTTTTGAACACAAACAAAATTTAAATTTTAAATCCACAGTATCATCCCTACATTCACAATAGTTTTCATTATCATCTTCCCCTCTTTCTGAATCCCCCTCTTGAATAACTGGCGATCTTATAATATTTACATAAAACTGACATTCTGCATTGGTTTCCCATTCAGCGCCAAAATGCTTTTTTAATAATGCATCGACGTCAGTTATTTTTGCACGATTCATGGGTGCTCCTAGTGGCACTGTGGATGGGATTATCATATTGGTTTTCATTCCAGTTTTGCAAAGATTTACTGCTTTACCTATATCTGAATTAAAATGCAGTTCTCCACGAATAAGCACATTTCCAACAGTTTTGGATCTCTTTAAAATGAATCTTTTGCATTCACTTATTTTAAAAGGCCATCTCGCAGTCGGTTTTAGGACATCTTTTGCGGCACTTCTGAAGTCGAACATTTGAATGTCACGCATTTTTGTAATGGTTGCATTTGTTGCAATGATGTCTATGTAATCTTCAGGTCGAATGATTACTTCTTGTTTTTTAAGGACTTTTTCAATGTTTCCGAAAACTCTGTCTGGTGGCATGAAAGAATGCCCAGTAATGGGGAAAACGACTTCAATTTTTTTCAGAGACGTGTTGTCGAGAAGCCATCTTGACAGCATACATAGCAATATGCTATTTTGTTCTGCCCGCCACATCCATCAGCTACAAGACGAACAGTGTTAATCCCTTCAAAATTAGTTTTATTTAAACGGTCGTACACTGCAGAGGCTATCTGGTTAGATGTTTTTGGAAATTCGTTCTCTGTCCACAAATATGCATAAGTTGTGTCTTTATTCAGGTGATCTTTAGAAGAACCCTGAACAATCGTAAAATTGTAGAGATATATTTGGCGACTGTAGTACGCACTTTGGTCAGGTACTTTGGGTAGGGGATTATTTTTTGACAGTCGAATGAGAAAGTGATCATATCGTCTGATTTTTCCTGAAGCAATTTAAAGAATGCTTTTGCCCTGAGCCTGTGGACTCTTTTTCGATCATGAGGTCTTTCTTTTTTCTTGGTCGTTTTCCATTTTAATTTTCCCATCCAATTCAATGCATTTCGAGCAAACGTCTGTTCTCGGATTACTGAATCCTAAATTGAAATCTTGGTTGAATATTGCACGAAAATAAGACTTTTACAACAGACTGAGGATTTTCGGTTCTGAACATCTTATAAAGTTTGTTTATACTCAAATCGCTGTGCAGATATTTTCGTTCTCGTGTTGCAGATCGACAGTAATGTGATTCTATGCATTTTAACTTAATAATAAACTGCCTAACTATATCTTTTGATCCTTATACTTGTTTATTTTATGATTTCCTCCCTGTTTTCTTTAGCAATCTGTCCTGTATAGTAAAACACCTTCATAACAAATTCCACTCTATACTTTTTATTTGCAAGGAACTCAAAAAATGTTTGGCAGACAATCACAAATTTATTCTGACTGTTTAAAATCCTGTACTGGATATTAAAATCTCTTCTAAGCCTTTTATTTTGGTTAGGACGCCTTCTTTTAATTTGTTTTATTTGACAGCACTTAAGAAGAAAAGCATCTTGACAGCTTTTTTTTCTTGAGGCATAAAATGATTGGTGAAATTTTAGAAGTTCATTCATTGTCAGGGTTGCACATTTTAGCGTTGGGTTTTTATGTGAACAGTTCACTCTTTGAGGTAAAGCAGTTGAGGAGTATCTGTGAAAAAAAAAACATTTGGTTAGGTACTAGGAACCTGTAAAGAACTTAACTCCTGACGAAAAAAGGGGTGTTATTAAACATACTACTAGTTTGTAGCTATTATTTTACTTAGTAGGTACAGCACTGGTACTTGTAGGTAGGTTTGCATACATAGTAAAAATTATAATAACACATTATTGGGAGATAAAATAAAATAAAAACAATAATAAATATTTTTAACACTCAAACTTCTATCTTAGCACAATTTTAGTTACAGTTAGATCCTCCATGTCCATCTCTCCAATGTACCTTAACGAAAATACATACTGTATTAGCGTTAAAGTACATGGAAATACATTGAAAATAAATATTGCGAAAATGAATTTAATTCGATTGCAATTATTTATCTTTATCTATACATTGTGCAGAGTGTAGAAGCAAGGCACATCACTAACCTTTCTCTTAGCAATATTTGCTTCCAGTTTTCTTGGTTTCGTGTGCGTTTTCGACCTCTGCCAGTACTTGCCGGTTCTACAGTGACCTCCATAATAGTCGTTTCACAATAAATTTTGCACGAGAACTCACTAAAACACTAAAAATACAATAAAAATATTAGGTGTGGCTAACGCGGTTGTATAGAAATCGCCATTTTGTTTTCGAGAATTCAAGCGTTGTGATTGGTTGTTTTATCACCTAGCTGTCTTTGATTGCGACCTAAGGTGACTTAGCTGTATTTGATCCCAAAATCAATTTTTGAACGAAATTTAAAGGGCTTTAGCTGTATTTGTTTCTTACAATAATAAAATAAAGAGTTACAACTAAGAATTCACTAGATGGCTCCATACTTAGTTATTTTTTGAAAGTTTGTCGCTTAGCTGCCTTTGATTCTATATGCCTCAATAGAAACAATTATTTGTCTTGTAACACAAAGACACTACATTTTGAACTCATGACAGATGTCAACTTCCGACAATTATTATATTTGCACTTACTTCTCTTATTACAATATTCTCTTACATGCCCTACATTGTCAAGACGGAATTCTCTTGTTGGCATTGCTTGTTCATGCGCTCGAGTTGTCCTTACTTTCTTGATGGTTACTTCTTCTAAGCGACTTGAACTTGGCCGATTACGTTTGATATCATGATTGTAAGTTTGGTACTTTTGCTAGATCTGTTCTAAAGTCAGCTAAATTCATTATCTGTTTCTGATTCCCTCCTTTTTTGGTTAATACTTTTTTATAGAGCACCCAAGCGTTGATGACTGTCATGTCTAGCAGATGATAAAAAAAATTGTGTTGTCCGTTTGCGAGACTTCATTATGATGCGGTACCGACCCAAGTAGCTGTCCATTAGGTTGACGCCGCCCATATGAGCATTGTACTCTTTCACGACGGAATTTCAATAGTAGCTTTTTGCTTTTTTCAAACCGTTTGATAGATTCTACTGATTCTGCTCCTACATACGTCAAAAGCCATAAAACCTGCTTGTTGTCTTTCCAAAGTAGCTGCCAGGTCTAATCCATTATAATGAGTAACATTTTCACAGTATGACCCTCTGGGAACATCAGCTTTCATTACGTCTTTTTTTCTGGCAACTTTCAGGTCTTTCCGAGTCTATTTCTTTGCACATTACCCAAGCAATAGATTCCTTCTCCCCAAAGATAATAGAGTAGAGCAACATTTGTATAAAAGTTATCGAAGTACACGATATGATGTACTTTTCGAGGAACAGATCGCAACAAACGGATGACTGTATTGGACACGGCACCTAAATCGGGTTCATTTTGTAATCTTTCAATATTTTGTGCACCTGAATAGATCTCAAAGCTGTACGCGTATCCCATCAAGCAACATAAGAAAAAATATTTAAAATCCCACTTATGGGGTTTGTTTGGTAGGTATTGCTTTATAAAGTGTGAAATCTTGGTTGCACACATTTGTTCATCTACAGATAGTCTATGATCAAAATGTACACTCATAAATCGTTTGTTCAGAGAATCGATAACAGGTCTGATCTTGTGCAATCTGTCGTGATTAGGATGACTAACGGGAAGGTGATGTACAATATCATTCATATGAAAAATTTGGCGAATTTTTTCAAAGCGATTTACAGTCATGGTATCTGCGATAGGTGCAAATCTAGCTTTTGCTGACTTGACTTGGGAAATGCCCTAAAGATTCACGAAGATCCAAGACGGTAAAAGTATCGGTGAAGTTAGCATTTTTCTGTATTGCATACTTGTTGGCTTCATTTACTATTTGTTCGAGCAAGTCATCTTCAAAAAATAGTAGTATGTAATCATAGTGTATATTTCCTATGAATGCTAAAGCTTCTTCAACAAGGTTTAATTTTTTCCGTTTCCATACTACATTACAATATATTTATATAAACATTATTGGTGGATCTACATCTTCAGGGTTTTCTGAACTGTGTTTTAAATCGGCTAAAATGTCATTACGATCAGCATAATATCCAATTTCGTCTTCATCTTCCTCTAAATTGTCATCAGACAGTTCTCCACTTTCCAATTGACGCAAATATGTCTCGATGTCACGTTCTGCTAATCGCTTAGCCATAATCTGTAAATAAAGGCATCAAGCAGTTGAAGCAATCACCAAAAACCAAGAATATTATACAATATTTTATGCAATTAGAAGCCAAAAGCAAACATAATACGACATTCAAATAAGTAAGGAATTCTTGAATTTTTTTTTTGGCGCGCAATTCATGAAGTATCAATTTTGATACCTCACAAAAATATCAAATTGAAGTATGAAAGCCCACAAAGAAGGTAAATACGGTACTCAATAATATGAATTGCATACTTACGATGGTCAGAAGAATTTTAGTTGAACAAAGTCTCTAAAATAGAAGGTCACAACAAAAACAAAATTAAGCGTGAGTACCTGTACTACGAACGTCCACTAACTTGAAAATGAAATGACAGAAAACCATAGATTATACTATATGAATCCGAGTTTTTACTTTTTTTTTCGTTCAGAAATTAATCCATGTACATAAATATTTTAAAAACAAACTAGGCCATAACCTAAGTTAAACTATCATTGTTGATACCGTATGCATTTAAGGGCTAAAGATAGAGGGAAATCAAAAATATTGCTACATTATATTTTTGTCTTATTTTTTGACATTTAATTATTGCAGTGCCTGCATCCACCTACAAAACCAACCACCCAAATATATTTTTAATAACATTTTTATAATATTCTGTATCATAGTCAGTTTAAGTTCAGATTCTGTTATTTAGCTGTGTTGTAAGCTTTGTGATTATATCACTATATTGCCTTTTTAATAAAGATTTATGATAATTCTGTTGAACAATGCACCATTAATACCATATTTTAAGAGATAACAGTAGAGACAATAATAAAAGAAGTTTTGCATATTATGTATTACCACAATCTAACTACTACTAACAGTCGGTCATTGAAGGCGTCCGGATGGGGCAATCGTGCGTTGCGAGACACGAGCGGAGCGCTCCCGAGCGGCCGTTACTCGCTCGGAAACTGTCCGCTAGGGTTGTCCTGTCACGAAAATAAATTAAAATGGTTCACACTATATGTAGTAAAAACTGTGGGCCGTTTCGTTTTTCTTTTTATTACTTCCCGTTCTGACAACCCTAGCAATTTATTGTTTATGTCGGCTTTTCCGACAACATCAAACGCGATGACTGACTGTATGTTCTTCTTAGGCTGTGGTATTGCTAAACACTGATGAATCATTAATACTTTTATATATGGTTACTTAAGGCTGGGAAGTGAATAAATATCTGCTGAATGGTACTAATAGTGACAAGTATGATAAAGAATGTTAGCCAACAGCACAACTTTGCAATATGAGTAATGAGTATTGTGTATATTATAATAATATTATGTAAAATGTCCTTTTGGCCAAATTAATAATTTATTGGTATATTGTAAAGTAATTCATTGTCCTGCTTTTAAACACTCTATTTTATACATTTGATATGCATTAAAATGGCAAATTAAAAGCTAGGTGTAAATAAAAACTTGTTTTCTTTTGTTTGCACAAAATTATCTTGTTTTAATAATATCCCAGTAGCATGTAAGCTTAAAAACTTTAATTATATTTTATATACTTTTTACTTATGACTCCAATGGGCTTTACGTTTTTCAACAAAGCTTCGGATACCTTCTTGGCCATCATCCATATTAATGTTGTTGACCATTACTTCTTCACCTAATTTATATGCATCTAACAAATCAAGTTTAATTTGTTTGTAAAAGAAGTGTTTTCCCAAGGTTATCACTGAGCGACTCTTCTGTTTAATTTGGTCAATTATATTCAGTACTTCATCGTCTAGTTTTTCAGCAGATACTACCTTAGTCACCAAGCCACTATCATATGCTTCTTGAGCTGAAATAGGTTTACCTGTAATGCATAAGCAAAAATAAATATTGGCATTGTTTTAATAATTAACTTATTTTTTTTTTATAAATAATGGTTACAACAAATGAGTAAACCTGTAAGTAACATATACATCGCTCGTGATTTAGGCACTGATCTTCCTATAGCTATTCCAGGCGTCGAACAAAATATTCCAAAATTGGCCCTGAATGTCACAAAATTTGGTTAAGTAAAGTATATCATAATTTCTCGTGTTATTAATATTAAATGAAATTTAAATACCCCGGTGTAGAAAATTTGCTTGTGTCAGAACATATGATCATGTCACATGTGGCAACCAATTGACACCCAGCAGCTGTAGCAAAACCATTAACCTGTAATAATTTAAAATCAAAAGTTTTGTACAATCGACTTCAATATAAATTATTAAGAATAACTCAAAAACTATCGGTCAGACAAATTTATATGAGACCACATGTGAAGTACCAGCTTTCAAATAAAAAAAGAAATATCGAAATCGGTTCACCCAGAAAAAAGTTATGAGGTAACACACATATGCTTGAAGTCGGTAGAAAAAAGGACATACAATCGAATTGAGTATCGTCTCCTTTTTGAAGTCGGTAGAAAAGTATGAGATAATATATAAAAATGTAACATGAAAATATTTATTTTGGCTCACAAATTTTAATCGTAAGTTTTTGGTTTAATTTTTGAGGAATAAGCATGGTCATTTCTCACAAATATATATATATACGAAAATAAATCATCGATTTGCTATAACTTTCAAGAATCAAGAATCTGTAGGCCTACTCCCAACAGATTCGATCTGAATCAATCGAATTTGATTTGAATATCGAATGACGGCTTAGCTTCGATCAAGTATTTCGTTAGGATCGAAAAATTGATGCTGACTTGATCGAATGAATAGTTCTTATTCAAGTAGCTCGATCGGATACACGTGGTAATTTTTTATTTACAAATAATAATATGTTAATCTGTTGAGATTCTTCCCCTTATTTTCCCTTTCCTAGTCTTGTGTTGAGTCCATATATAAGTGGTGGTGGTTTTGTTATTCCAACGGGCTCTCGTTAGAGAATAGTATATGTATATTTCTCGCTAACCGGTAAGTATTTTTCCGCACTTCTCACGAAATTGATGATGATAATGTATTATCATGAATGATGTGATGTGAAATTTGGACACAAGAGAAGTGTTTGCATATTATTATATGTGTTTTGAAATTGTTTTCAATAGCTGCCCTTTATTTCTGGAACCACCTATAAACGTACTGCCTACGTAAGAATAATATTTTAATAATTTCTTCTAATGTAATGCAGATTCCTTTTCAGACTGGTGCGTATTTTACGTCCCCTTTCTCGCTCTGAGAATTCTAGCCATTGAATTCCCAATGATTTTTCCTTTCTTCTCAAACTTTGAATGCACTTCAATCTGTTTCCACTCCTATCCTAAAATTAACAAGCATCCTTTGGTTCCATTTGATTCCAACTCGCTAGTTTTCCAACTTACGTATTGTGTGAACCCTGAACCTGGGTGTTGACAAGGATCATCTTTGTACAGACAAACTGTTTAATTAAATTATTCAAAGGTCTTGGTTTGTCAAGATGCTACAAAATAAATATTGATGCACGACGTTGTTTGCAAGATATTTATAGATCCCTTTTTTACTCTAAACACCATTATTTGAACAATTTAAAATTAAGGCTCTCGACAAGTATTAGTGCTATGCTAATGAGGTTATTCTTGCTTGGATTCCTATGGAAAACTTTGTTATATCGTTGCAATACATATAAAATCAATTTTGCTCGGGACCTGCGTGGTGCAGCCAGATTACTCATAATGGATGAATGAAATAATACATGGCAATCTAAATTCAGACTGATGAAAGTAAAACTCTTTAGTTCCATCCAGCTCAGTCTACCTGCCAAGGCGTGGTTCTCTAGACAGTGTAACTTTATTAGAATAGAATATTTTTTTATTCAATAATATATATGAACATACAATAAAATAAGAGTACAATATAATAATGCATTTCGGTGCATACTCGGTATGTCATGGAGGTGTAATGCGTCAGACGTGTTCGCCACTAACAATGTAGGGGATGTCCTCACGGTACTCCAGAGTAGTTTCCCACGTTTATAAAAACACTAATCAGTAGCCAATGGTCAGCATAGTCAGATCCGCATTTTCTGTTTACACCTTATCACATACATAAGTCCATCTGACAAGAACACTTGTATGCTACCTTATTTGACATAATATGATTGTTAATGTATATTTGTCTGAAACCTAAGGCCAAGACGTAAAAATGCATCATTTTTTTGAAGTTAGTTACAGGCAGGAGTCCATGGGCTACAGCTACAGGAGCCAGTTATTACTATTATTCTAAAATTCTCTCTATAGTAAAAAGATACCTTATACCTTAGCTATAACTGGTACTGGACTCTGAATTATAGATTGCATTAATTCTGTTGATTTTCTAAAAATCAATTTGTGCTGTTCTATTCCATCACTGACTTGCTGTAAAAATAGGAAGGAAAAAATGATGATATATAGGATGTCCCAGAAGCCGACGTCAAGCTGGAATCGGGTGATAGGTCAAGTCATAATAGTTAACAGAAAAATATAAAAAAGAAATCTCTACTAATAAATAATTTTAAAAATTACAGGCATGTATAAAAAAATCGAGAAAATCTACACCTGTAACGGTCTTTTAACTCCTGTTGCTACAAATTTTATCTTTTTTTAAATTTTCTTATAATAATGTATCCTGAATAATGCTTCTGAAAACTGTTGCTTAAAATTAACAGCCAATTGCTCCAGTCCAGAAAGAAATGTAATTTTTTTCACAACCAAGAATTCAAAATTAATACTTTGCCGTGTTTTAAATGACTGTACTGAAAAAAGAATGTACTACACGAGTTTGGCAAGTAACTTTAAAAGTTGACGCATTTAATAAGAATTCCAAATGGTTTAACACTTCCAAGATTATTTATTAAATTATGGATTTTTTTTTAAAGAAACCCAGTTGTAAATTAATTTTCCTTACCTGTCTAAAATGATTTTGGGTACCCCAAGGTTTTCCTCAAGCCTGTTACTTAAGATTATAGTTTGAGTGAAACGGAGGGAACCAGTTGACGATGTGTGAGCGAGACAGAAACTCTTTTCAGGTAGTCCAAAATCACCAAGAGCTATAGTAATGTTGAATCAGTGTATTTGATTTAAAATTAGGATTATCATTCTTATTTAGAAACGTTTTAAATTGATAAATTAAACATCGATTATCTGGATGCTAAAATTTATTAAACTCACAAAATGTCTTAAATTAAACAAACAAAATGCCTTAATTAATAATCAAGAGTGGAACATTTACAGCAAATGCTGAAACTGCCTTCCTTCACTCGCAATGCACGCTCGGCATCTTCTTAAAAAGGATGGATGCAGAATCTACCATTATTTACAAATTCAGCCACTTCAGTTAGTCTTTGCCGTAGCTCAGCTACATTTTCAATCGGTTAAACTTTTTCTTTGACGGCTCCGCAGTAAAAAAAAATCTATTGATGTTATCTATTATGACTTGACCTATCACCCGATTCCGACTTGACGTCGACTTCTGGGACATTCTGTATATTTTATTTGCATCAATTTATTAATAGTCAAAGTAAGAAATTAATATTTTATAAAACAACTTTTCACTATGCAAGCACGGTAGGCAAGGGCCATCAAATGTGTCTGAACTCTACAAAATAAAAAGGACAACAGTAAGGACCTAGCACAGATCTAAAAGCATGGCCTTCGCTCGTCGCATACAAAAATAGGTAACTTTTTTTTTGGTAAAATTAAAGAGATATATGAAGATACAGTCAATCTGATGGACAAAGGCAATAAATGCATTTTCACCTTTGAGGACTAAGATGGAATACATCACAGTCATTAATTATATTGACTTTCCATAAGTTACAGACCGAAACACAGCAGTGTAGGTACTGCTGCTTGGTGGGGGAAGAAATTGGTAAAAGGGTGGTAGCTACCCAGACAGTCCGAAGCAGAGAAGGAGCCCTATCATCTAAAATTCCTCTAAGGTCCTCCAAATATTTTTTATTTTTCAGGTGTTTTATATAACTGGCTAACAAATAATGGATAAGCATAGCCATTAATTATACTAGCTCTCTATTCCCTTCAGACTGGAATACAGCATTACAAGTACCTACCCAGACGGAGTGCTAGGCAGAAAAGAGATCTACCACCTACTAAATATTGTACGAGGGTGGATTGAAAAGTACTCGGCCTAACACAGATCCATTCAATTCTAAAAATCAAATCTACCCACATTATTTAGTTCACTTCAGACTAGTTCATTGTGTGAAGTTCGAAACGTGTGCGATAATTAGTTGTGATTTTATAAATTTATTAACAAAGTAATCGGACATAATTTCCGCGAATGGAGCAATCGAGCAGCGTGCCGTCATTAAGTACCTCCATAAGAAGGCTATCATCAAAAGCCATCCATGATGACATGGTCAGTACATTAAGCGATTGTGCTCTGTCATATTCATCCGTCAAAAATGGATAGCAGAATTTAAGCGTTGTAGAGAGAGTGAAAGATGAACCCCGCTCTGAAGGCCTTCGACGTCAACTACTGACGAAAATATTAAAAAGTACTTGATTTAATAATGGAGACCGCAGTTTAAAAATTAGAGAGATAGCCGAGATTATAGACATCTCTTATGAACGAACTCAAAACATCATTGTCAACGAGTTGGGTTTCCACAAGGTGTCTGCGAGGTGGGTTCCGCGACTGCTTTCAGTTGAACAAAAAAGGACGCGATTGACTATTTCACGCGACTGTTTGGAGTTATTTGAAGCCGATGCAGATGATTTTTTGAATCGTTTTGTTACTATGGACGAAACATGGGTTCATTACTGTACACCGGAAACAAAACAACAATCAAAACAGTGGAGAAGACCTGGTTCACCACCCCAAAAAGGCTAAGTCGATTTTGTCGGCAAATAAGGTGGTGGCTTCAGTATTCTGGGACTCGAAAGGTGTGATTATGATTGATTATCTTGAAAGGGGTCAGACTATAAACCTGATTACTACTGCACCTTACTACGTCGTTTACGAGAGGAAATAAAAGAAAACGTCGAGGAATGCCCAGAAGAAAAGTCCTGTTTCATCAAGATAACGCCCGTGTTCACGTCAGTACAGTCAATGGCTGAAATTCACAACTGTGGCTTTGAACTGTTACCGCATCCGCCGTATTCACCTGATCTGGCACCATCAGACTTCTTTCTGTTCCTAACCTAAAAAGCACTTGGGAGGTCAAAGATTTTCGACAAACGACGAGGTCAAAGCAGCTGTAGACGCATATTTTGACTCTAAGGAAGAATCATTTTTTCAACGGTCTAAATGCTTGGAAGGGAGGTGGCAAAAGTGTATTGAACTTGATGGTGATTATGTAGAAAAATAAAAATATAACTGATTTAGTATGTGTTTATTTTCTTGGTTAGGCCGAGTACTTTTCAATCCACTCGTATATATCCCTAATGATGAGCAGATGAGTGCTTCTGGTGATGACAATGCGCCTCCTACAAGCATCTACCAACCTAGCACCTTTGCACATAGTACAATCCCACCTGATGGTAAGTGGTGAGGTTGCCTAAGATGGTGAAGCGCACTGACTTAACAAAGGCCTATTCACTCTTGCCTTGAAGACATTCACACTGTAATCGGATGGAAAGACAGATGCTTGCAACTTATTCCACTCCTTTGCTGTACGCATGATGAACGACACAGCAAACTGTTTGGTTCGAATGCATGGTAAGTCAACAACGAAAGGGTGGAGACTGGCCGAATGTCTGGTTGTCCGATGGTGGAAGGGAGAGGGAGGAATTAAATTATGCAATTCCTACACACACTCTCCGAAATGCATCTTGTAGAAAACTGAAAGGCTGGCTACTTTGCGCCTGTGTTCGAGGCTATTAAGATTGGTTTTAACCAAATTCGGGTCCCCAACAAACCTCTTAGCACGCCTTTCCATTGAGTCCAAAGCTGCTAGGTGGCATTGCAGCTCCAGCCCATATATGGCAGCAATACTCCATGCATGACCGGACTTGCGCTTTATATCAATTATATAAAGTAAGCAGCTGTTCCGGCGTGAAGTGTCGCCGCATCTTTGCAAGGACTCCTAGCTTCCTTACAGCTGCTTTAGCCTTGGACTCAATGAACTGCCCGAAGTTCATATTTATTTGAGGATATCTCAACCCCCAACAACTGAAGGCGGTCGGTGTATTCCAGTGATACATTTCGGAAAGATGGAGCCAAGATGAGCTGGCTCCTTTTTGCAGTGAAGAGACACGCTTATATTTTGGAGGCTTTGAATTTCACAAGATTGGCATCGCCCCACTCTGAGACTGCCTGTAGTGTGAGATTCACACGCTCTACCGTAGCTTCTCTTTCGGACTGGATTTGATCCCGACTGGCCCGAGGACTTGGTTGGTATTTCGCCACAATTGTGCTATCGTCTGCATACCCCTATGGGTACATACCGTCTGCATACCGGGCATAAGCAGATCATTAATATGCAGCAGGAAGAGACTTGCGGAGAGAACGGACCCCTGGGGAACACTGGTGTCAGTCGAAGCGTTAGTTGTGGCGTTAGTCGCCACAGGATCAGACGAGCAGCCATCGACGATGATCTGGATAGATTGTTCACTTAGAAAGGCCTTTACCCAGTCAATCAGACCAGGGGATAAGCCATACGCTGGAAGCTTACCCAAAAGGCTAGCCAACTCTGTCAATGGCCTTCGAGAAATCAAGGGAAACAGGAAGTGCTTCCCCACTGTTTGTGATTTTGGCAAAACCCGTATTGCCGGTCACTAAGGAGGTCATTTTGTTCTAGGCATGCCATTAAGCGGGCGTTCAATATATGCTCCATATTCTTGTAGAGTGTGGAGGTAATTGAGATTGGCACAGAACAGAATTAAAAGAATATTATGATTAATTTCTTTTTGTAGCTTAAATAATATGACTAGACTTGTTTTATATTTTTAATTACATACCCATTATTATAATATAATATATTATGTTACTTCAAATTTTCACTTTGACATTTAAATTGTATCTACCACTTATGAAGGATAAAGGTAAATTACTTGAAATCAATTGTTTAGCATTAATTTCCTACAATTACTTATATTATATTATTCTAAACACAATAAAAAAATTACAAATAATAATTTTTAGATTACTAATAATTTAAGTGCTTCATGCTCATGCTTTGAGAACCATGCCAGTACCTGCACCAGACTAGGGCTCTAAGTTCTTACAATAAATTCATCCTACTTCTAGGTTTTTCCAATAGACTATTTTATTTAAATTATGTAATTCGTTTAATTGGGAATAAATACACTAAGTCACAAAGTATTTAAAAATAGTTTAAGTTGTTTAAATTTTTTGGTATATTTAATGTATGTTTACTTACTAACTCTTTTAAATTATGTCCTGCTGAAAAGACATTACCCTTTGCTGATAATACAATAGCCCGCAAAGATACATCTTCTTTATTGGCATTTAATGCTTCTATTAAATTCTTCATCATATTTAGTGATAAGGAATTTCTGCGTATTGTAAAAAAGAGGTTAGATAAAAGCAAAAACTACTTTTAAGACGATATTTAAAGAAAATACTAACTTCGTTTTTTCGTCGTGTAAAATAATATTTCGAATTCCATCACTTTCATTAATAATAACATTTTGATTGTGAGTTCTACGTATAAGTAAAGTTAAAGGTCTGGTAATTTTTTTCTGTGAATGAAAACAGACAGTATTTAATGAATTAATCTAATGATTTAGCATTTATAGTATAACAAGAACAAAGATTTTGCATTAAGTTAAAAAGAGAGGTTATGTTTCTGTACCTGCAATGATAAAAGAATCATGTTACTTCCTCTACCGACCAGATATTGCACAATTTGCGATACTATAAATTGTTGTAACTGTACTCTATTTTGCCTTATTACATAAATATGAGTGAGTTAATAGAGCAATAAAAGTCAAAAACTGGTTTTGATGATATTATTTACAAATACCAGTACCATAGACTAAACAGTATATACAATGATTCAATTACAGCTGAAACTGACGGGTGACAGATGTAGATAAAGTACAAGGTTGTTGTATTCTCTTGGGGTGTAGATTCTGGCAGTTGCAGTCGCAGCTGACAACTGAATTGATATACAAAATTGAGTTATGTACCACATCAAAATATTGATGGGCATTAACCTTAATAAAATAGAAGGAACTATTTTACCACCTGGTGTTTTTGAGCTGAACATATGCCTCCCCCATAGATTTTCTCATGGGGAGGTGTTTGATTTTGACATAGTTGCCACGCTGGGCAGGCGGGTTACAACTAGTTCTTTTTGAATCTTAAAAATAAAAAGAATCTTATGAAATTTTTATATTTTTAAATTCATGTGTTACCTATTTCTTAGCCACTGATAATAATTATAAACGTAACCTGCCATGTTGAAAACTGTCAAAATTGACTGCAGAGGGTTTAGTAAGCCCGCCATCATATATGTGTATTAGAGTCCCGCCAGGGTAAATAGTGGTCTGTGATAATAATGTCCTACAGAGCGAATTTAAATGAAGGCGGGCTGTCACCGGAGACTAGCTAGTGCCCGAGTGTATATGCGCAAGCACAAGTGCTTTCTATTCCCTCACTCGCATAGGCTGATGTGACGGTAAAACGACACGACCGGAAAGAGATTAGGCGCCGGACCAACGGCTTAAGAGCTTTCCGAGGCATGGAGGTGAAACACCGCCAACTAACTGATTCCGAGCTGCTATTAAGAATTTCTTGATAGAAAAACCCAAGAAATAATTTTGTCCCGAACCGGAACCTCTGTGTTCCACTGTTGGAACACAGAGATTCCGGTACTGTCACTGTGTGTGACATACAGGAAGTTGACCGACCGCTAGTTTATGAAAATATAGGTACGAGTTTTTCCCGACACTTCGTGGTTATTTCGAATCATTTTCTATCGATTTACTAGGTATGTGAAATGAAAGTGAATATTTTGATTATACAATTATCTAGATAGATTACACGCCGTCGCAGGGAGAAAAAAAAACCGTATAATTGTTGGGCGTCATTGCGCCTATTTAATGCTAAGCTAACACTGGTGGCGGTGTAAGAATATCCACGACCCCATTTCATCCCGTGGGTGTCCTAAAAGGCGACAGAGGGAAGCAAGCCGCGAAGGAGATAGGCAACAGTGTCTCCCTAACAAAAACAAGAAAAAATAAACTGTTGTTGCCAATCCGCCTGCCAAGCATAGCAACAATGGCAAATATTCCCCTTATGATGGGATTGGATCTAAGAAGAGGCCTATGTTCAGCAGTGGATTTTTATAGGTTGTAATAAAGAAGGCTAATGCGACTGCGCTGCAAGTAGTCGAATCTACAAGAAACATAAGAAAAATTTGTCTCAAAACCTAAGAAATATTCAAATTAATTTTAAAACCAACAATGACTTTTCGATAATTCGGCGTCGCCATATTTTCAATGCTGGAAGACAATCTAACAATTACCCGAATCTGTGTCATAGAGTAATATTTATAAAGTTTCTCCGACCAAACTACCTTGTCTTAATATAGTGAGTTAAGTTGTTATTTCTTGTGATTTTTAAATTCATTCCTTTTTTACTTCCTCAAACAATAATTTAACTTTCTGAGATTGGGAGTTTCTAAGGTCGTGTACGCGTTCCAAGCTGTTTGGCTCAAAACAGTACATTTCAAAACTGTTAATGTCAATCAATCGCTTATCTTACACAAATTTCAATTACTCATAACTTAAGGATATTTTGTTGCCTAAATTTTGTATTTTTTTTCCAATAATACAGTATTTTGGATCCTATCAAGATAACTAAACAGAAGTGCCCTTAATTTACCTTTGAGCGTCAATTTCAAAGCTTAAATTATCTGAAATCACTGACAAATCTAAGAAATAATAAAATATAATCAATTTGAAAGACCCTAAGGAAAATAGTTAGCTAAAAAATATTTTGATTGAGGTTATAACGGGTGTTTGTGAAACGCTCCCGAAAACGAAGACAGACGATAGTACTAAAGATCCCTTTGATGATAGGTCAGAAAGAAAATCGATTCCGAGGAAAAAAAATCATCTTTTCACAACGTTTTATTAGCTTTATTCACGCTCCATCATGTTAGTACAGCTAAATGAAACGATAATTTCATTAAAAAAAATCATGAAAATACTGAAACATAAAACCAGCAGTGAAACTTAAAATAAAATCAGCTGACAATAGGGTCAATATTCTCGCGGACGCCGAACTCTTATCTAGCTCGGTATGAAACAATGCATTAGGTATTACTACTCACTCTACCCTTCCCTTTCACACACGCGCTGCCGCCACCCGGCCGATTCGTGGAATTTACACATATCAGTGTTGCCAAAATGTGGAATTCCCAAATTGCGGGAATTTAAAGTTGGTTGGGATTTTATGGAATTGGTATTATGCGAGGAAAATGTGGGATATCGAAAATCGATAGCCAGGAACCTTTTTCAAGAAAACTTAATACTTATCTTAACATTTTGTCACATTACTTATGAATATCGTATGACTTCCTTTTTTTAATTATCTTCATTGCACCACATTTAATTTTCGCATTTATTTCGGCAACTTTTGTGTATCATATAATGCTTTTCATATCTTTATTTTTTAATTTTAAAGAAAAAAATGTTAGTTAAAAGTAAATCTTATAAAATTAGTTGAAAATTGTTTCATTTCTTAAAAAAAAAATGTAGGGAATTTGTGGGAGTTCTGTTCGGAGGATCTGTTGAAGTTTTGTCCTTAAATTGGGGAATTTGACATGCATTTTCGGGGAATTTGACAAATTGGTGTTGGCAACGCTGCCATGTTACACCGAAATTTACCTACTAAGATTTGTTTGCTGGCGACATAAGAATAAGAGGCGGCAATCACAATAAAACTTGCAAGTAATTTTTAATAGTTTTGACGTACTTCTTTTTAAATTCAAAGTATTGGTCAATTAAAATAAAGTAAAAGAATTATTTTTTAGATTAATTCTGATAGCTTAATTAACTGTTGATCATAATTGCAATTGATTTTAACTTTTAAATTATTCAGTACCATTTCATTTCTATTTTCTTGTATAAAATCAAAGATAACGATGAAATAGTGTTTATAATTGCGTAAGTGAGTACTGAGTACCCAATTAGGTACGTTTATTAATTTCAATATCATTTTTGTAGTAAAGAACTGCTTGTTGCGTCAGGGTACAATTGATTATGTAATTGTATTAAAAAATGTCAACCATAACTTCTAAATTCCATATGAAGACTAGTCGTAGGGTTAACTAATCTTATAAATAAAATAAACGTTGGCAATGTCGTAACGGTTTAACGATCTGTGGTAATGATCAAAGTACTTACCGCAAGGACGTTACGACGCACGAGGTATTTGTTTTGGCGGGATTGATTATTAATTTTATAGTTTTTGGGACAGTTCCGTGTTGACTGTTGACTATCACTTGCGCGTGAGCGACAGTTCAATCGTTGTTTATTAAATTCTTGTTGTTATTTTTCTTGCTGTTACGTTTTGTGTTTCTTGTTTTGTTTTAATAATGCCTAACGCGTAGGTACGTATAGTGTAGTTTCATATCTATTTTTTTTTAAATGACTTAGTACTGAACTGATCTGAATAGGTACATAACTGAATATATCAGAATAATATACATACCTACACGATGGATAAAAAAGCATGACTTTATCCTTGTTAACTTTTCATTTACGTAATTTTTTCATTAGCGGGGAATCGAACCAGGTATTTGGTTTATTTAACCTGTGAATTCGAATTAAAGTGGCTAGGTGGAGACAAGTACAGTGGCAAAATAGTAGGTTAAGTAGATAAGTTAGGTATTTAGACGTGTTGTAAATTATTAGGTATTGGTGGTACGATCGCTAGCTGCGGGCCGCGCGCATTCGGCGTCCGCGCGTATATTGACCCCTAGTCAGCTGATTTTAAATTGAAAATTCCTCTGCTGGTTTTATGTTTAAGTATTTCATGTTTTTTTTTAATGAAATATCGTTTCATTTAGCTGTACTAACATGATGGAGCGTGAATAAAGCTAATAAAACGTTGTGAAAAGATGATTTTTTTTCCTCGGGATCGATTTTCTTTCTGACCTATCATCAAAGGTATCGTTAGTACTATCGTCTGTCTTCGTTTTCACAAACAGCCTATATACATAAGAAATTAAAAATTCAAGCCATGTGAATTTTTTAAGAAAATGCTGCGGATAATATGATTTCACCTATTTATATTACTTAATTTAATATAATAATAGCATATGTTAGAACAATATCTTCTTTAACACTTACTCTTTAAAACTGAGAACAAAATATCTTTATTTATCTATAAATATTTTAAAAGTACTACAAAACAGCGTTTGGATCAATTCAAATTAGTTCGCCGGCTAGATTATTTATTCGCTGCAAGGCTTTCCAAAGAGAGGAGTGCTTGACTTTTGCCATGCATACGAAGATAGTGCACGATTATAGTGTTATCGACAAGTCTTAATCCTTTAGTAAGTAAAATATTTTATTATTATTTTTGATAGCCGCCAATATTTATTTAGTGACAACAAATTATGATTCAGACGTAATGGAAAATAAAACCAAGCTATTTTAGCAGATAAAAAAGAAAAAGAAAAAATTTTGAGAATTTAGCTAAGGCAAGAGCTAAAAGTTTGGTAAATTTATATTAAACTAGTCAGCTAGTTATGCATGATTACACATAAATAACAAGGTTTGTGTGCTTACTAGTTTATGGTTTAACTGTAGGCAATGTAAGAAAATCTCAAGTGCTGATGAGATAAGAAACGGACAAAGTTAAAGTAATGAGATTTTGTAAATATTTTTAGTCAGAATTAATTACCAGCTTTGTAGGTCAAGGTCAAGGATTAACCTTGCATTAAAAAATGTGTTCTATCTGTTAGAGATTTTGATATATTATTTTACATTAGGTACCAATGTTGTCTTTTTTAACTTCAGGAGCTAGAATGTGCAGTTAAAATAAAAATATAGGATATTGTACGTATAATAACGTATATATAGGTAGCGGCCATTTTGTTTAGACATACGAGTGGATATCAAATCTCAATACGATTTGTATCGCCCTCTCCTACTACGCACACACAACTAAGACGGTTGGCGCGTGTATAAGACAGTGCTTTTATGAACACTAACTACCATAGCGATTCTAGCCCGCTTTTGAAGTTCCTATTACAAGGCGATGCGGAATCTGGAGATTTAAAATCAAAGGTTTTTAGATGTTTGAACCATCCCTATTTTCTAAATATCTTACACAGGGGCTCAAGTTTGTTAAAGGGTTATTAAATGAAGACCTAATTAAAATCTTCTAAATGCTTCGCTCTCCGAAGTATCAGATTCCGAAAAATCATCTTCCAAATACTCGGCTTGTTCGTCTTCTGCCGTTATAAGTTTAGTAACAGCGCTGAAACAAGGAGTAGTAAAAAAAATTACAATTTTATCTGACGGGGACAGTAAAAGGTAGGGTTATGTTTGCAGGTGTATGTATGTGTATGTTTGCATGCGTGGATGCAGGTATTTATGTCGTTTAATAACATAAATACGGAACATAACACAATAAAGCCATAATAATATGACTTTATTGTATTATGTTCCTTTAAAGCCTTAAACGGCTAAACGTTCATCTTCCAGTGTCAGACATAATTGTCGCTTGCAAAATTATGTCGTATATTGACGTTCATACCATAGACTTAGAATATACTGGCGTCTAGCCCGACATAGTGTGCAAGGAGAAGAAAATTCCTTATGGCAAAAATGCAAGACAGAAAAGGCTATCAAATCTCATGACTCTGTAACCGATTTTGAATGACAGGTCGGCACAAGTCAGCACGCAAGAAATAAGCTCCTAGATATTTTGTAATTTTTTAGATTATAATATTGTTAATGTTTATAATTAATAGTTTTCCAAAATGGTTACATGTTCCGTGAGTGACTGTGGTGTCAATAATAGAAATAATCCTAATGGTTGCACATTTCACAGGTAAATTCGCAAGACGTCGTTACTGCTATGACGCGTCTATTTTGGGTTAAAATTTATGTTATATACTGTTTAAAATATAGAATATTTTCAATTATTTTATTAATTTTGATATTTTGCAAAGAAAAAGTCACGTTGTTGATAATTTGTATGATTTTGGTGAATTCATTTTTTTAAAATATTTTACATGATGTACGCTAGAGATTGACTCAAATATATCCAAATTAATGTCGATATTTATCTTGAATGTTTATATTGAATCAATAGACTTGCCCACACAACAAGGAGAAGAATGAAAATAAATGCTCAATTTGCGTTCTAAAAACGTAATTTTATTTTGCCGTTTGTCAAACAGATGGATAGAATAAAAAAATGGATAAGGTTAATTGGGCGGGTTGGTTGGAATCCAAAGAAGAACTCTACAATTTGCAGCAAACATTTTCTTGAGAAATACAAAAGAAAAAGCAGAATAAAAACAATTTCATTAAAAGGAGCCATTCTTACATTATTTGTACCAGTAAGTATTATATTGTTACAGTAAGACTTCAAAAATTTAACTTCAATAACTTTAGGTAAAAATAGAGATAGATTTTTGCACATTATAAAACTGTAGTATATTAAAAATAAAAAATGTTGAAATTATCCTATTTAAGCAATTATGAACCCAGCTGAGTATCTATTTATCAACCAAAAAATGTATATATGTCACACTAGTACAATATTTATAGCATCACGCTATTTTCCCCAAGGGGTTGAGCGGAGCTTCGGATTATATTCCCAAGTCACAATGATAAAACTTTTAGTGTAGTGAGGTATAGATATTTAGTAATGCTCCTGAAGCGCCGCTAGATGTCCGCGCATGAGACGCGCGGTTTAGTGTGCTAGGATAGTATAAATTCCACAGTATTTGATACTCACAACGCCCGATGCCCGATTTATGCTTAATGCCCGACGACTGTGTGCCGAGGGCTTGAAGCGTGGTTCATCGCCTACAGCGTTAGTCGTAGAGAAGAGGAACTCGTGGTAAATTAGCAGCTGCGCGGATCAATAGATCTGCGAGATTAAGCTGAACTTGTCGCAGTCAGTCCATGGATGGGTGACCATTTTCTTAACATACCGAAATTGAGAGAATAGACATTGCATCTGAATCCTCAGACATCTGGTACACTTTAATATCTCCTGCGTATTTGGCTAGTCTGTGTAAGATCATTATGTTTTTAAATTGATGCATCTAAAATGATAATAAGTTTATTATTTTTGAGGGACAGATGAAAGAGAGAGTAGCCTCATAAACATATTGGCCTTTAAACAGATTAATCTTATTTAACTGATTCGTTTCTTTACTTAAATTATTAAGTTTAAATTCATATTTAAGTCGAATGTTAAAATTAATTTCTATAATGTATTTAATTATTATTTATGAAATGTTTGTAATTATTAAAAATAATAGTTATATGAAAAATAAAGCAGTCACATGTACACCGTGTCCCCGTTTTTTTTATTAACAGCAAAACATTTTATGAAATATATAAAGTATAAATAGGTATATACTTAATTAAGTATCTACCTATTTACAGTTGATTAAGGTTATGTTAAAAAAGAAGTTCCGGGGAAACTGTCCATGGCAGTAAAGTTATCTCCAAAGGTCAAAGCTCGAAAATACAACTTTCTGATCTGATTCTTGGGGGAAATTGTTGAAGTTTATCATTAGACCTCTTCAGAGATTATTGGGACTATGTACATTTTGAATTAAAATCCAAAAAAAAGAGGGTAGGCACAGCTTATTCTCGGGAACATGTTATTTGAATATTTTGTAATTATTTTAAAACTATCATGGTAAAAAATCAGTAAATTTTTGAAGTTATACAGTTTCGTGCACTAAACCATTTTTTTAATCTTAACAATAATTTTTCGATAGTCCTTGTAAGTAAAATATACATCATTGGCTAACGCACACAATGACAAATCAAAATTGGTTACACATTTTCGGGCTGTCAGGTCGTCTATACGCCAGTATATTCTAAGTCTATGGTTCATACTGCCAATGCTTCAGAGTAAGTGCAATCATATTGTCTATGTTATTACTCTAAGGCAAATGTCAAACATTTAATATTCTGTGGTCAAACAGTCGCACAGAGTAGAGATTGTCGCTAAAGAATTATAAAATGTTGCCAACAATTAATTACTGACAGATATACAGAATAAGCTGTGAATTTTTCAATAGTGTGTGTATGTCAAAGCAAGAAAGTTTTTTATATATTAAAATGCAGTTGAAAGTGAAATACAGCTTATTTAATAAACAAACCAAAAAAAAATTATGAATAACGGTCGAATTTCGACCATTCGGCGACTAATAATGTTCATTAATTTGGTGATGATTTTATATAAATCTGCTATAATAAATACATATATCATATTGTTAAAGTTTATTGTCTATTAAAATATTTATTTCAATAAAAAATATATGGGAACACTAGAAAATAACGTCATAGTTTCTTGTAGTCAATTAAGCATCACCTTTAAACATCAAAATCTAATATCAGTTGAATCAGAAAATTTACTAATTTCTTAGAAACTACTATCAATGTAATTACATTTAAAGAAGAAACAATGTATATTTTTAGTATTAATACTTACTTTATTACTTCCTCTTCAAATTTGCTATGATGTGTTGAATGCTCGACAGAGGTTATTTTAGAAGCCAGGACCAAGTCCAGTAATGATCTCAATTTGCACAGGAGATCTGCTGTTTCTCTTGAGCATTTTACTTTTGTTGTCTTTATTGATAGGAAACATTCATCAGAATTATCTTCTTCCACTAAAAAATATTATAATAATATAAATATCATCAAAAATAACAGGGAAATGAAACTAGAATTATATTTGAGTGAATTTAAGATTTTATTGCTTATATGTATGTTATTTAAATGTAGGCTTTTGGCCTGGCAAAAAGCGAGTAACCGCGAAGGTATACTCATATCTCAAATTTGTTTTTTTTTTTCATACAACTACAGCGAACCTCAAATATAGGGTAATTTTGATATGATGGATTGAAGGTTCTATAAAATTAGACATGGTTTAAAGTCAACTCACCATCGCTAAATATAAACTCGCCAAAAAACAAGAGTGGCAGTGTGTATATTAAAGTGACTTCAAGAAGGAAAAGCTCGGTGGAACGTTGCTTCAACCAGTACACAAGCCAGTTAGCCCCTGGATTGTTACATAGTTGAACCACCCGACCATAACCCTTTGGGGTTTTCTTGAGAGGGGCCATTACGCTACTGGGATGTAAAGACGTTTTGCCTTCTTCTGGAGTATATGCATGTACGTTAATCCGTTTATTAGGATTTCTTGACTTCATGTTTGTCCATCTAGAATAATCATATTTAGATAACAATATTATACTTAATTGCAAATAATATATTGTTTTCGCATCGCCAAATCACACTTCATGCTTTTTTGTCCTTTGCAAACATGTCAATCAAAAAGTTGTTTCCCAGAAATTGCTTTTAGCAATATAATCGTCAATTGTACCTCATTATTTTATTTTTTGATCACTATAATTTAGTGTGCGATAAAGTTATGTCTATCAGTCCATAATAAAGTTAAGCTAAAAACTATTGCCCCACAGCCGAGCAAATGACTACTCTCATTTTTAGCGCGCATCTCATTTATTTGAGCAATTAGTTGGCCGCGCTGCTTCATTGCGTGCGTTCAGATATTCAGGTTTCTTTACGAAGTTTTCTTTCATGACTATAAATTGCATTTAATTTAAAAAAAAAGGGCGAAAAATAGCACTTTAATATTACCTGACAGATGCTATATTAGGATACAATGCTGCAGCCACGATCGCTTTGAAAAGACTCAAATTATTTGCGTTTCGATTCTCCCACGATGACCTCACGTCACCCGATGCGAGGAAACCCATTTGCTTTAGATTATCACCCAACTGTCTCTTCATATCAACCAATAGCTCCAGAGTGTTGTTTGACAGGAAGTGATCGTAAGCGAAGTCATGTTTCTGCCTTCGCGATCCGCAATGTTCCCATTGTAAAATTGCCTCGGATACCGCAATGTGGTCGCTTGGCTCCCCCAACGTAAGGCTACGTTTCGCTTCATCGACCTCTCTCTCTTTGCCTGAAAAAAGTTAATATAAAGGAACTTTGAATAAAGTTGGAATAAAGGCAAGCGGAAAATGTTACGATGGCATTGCCGCTGAACATTGTGTTTAATGTGTTTGTATGTACATATGTATGTTTGTTTGTTCGTCTGGTTTTGTGTCGCTCACAACAGAGTGTATTTTTCCCGCGCAGAGACGTACTTGGTTACTGACCGGAGCGTACAAATGCAGTCTCTAACAGATTGTACAGCACTCGAGGAATCAGGAGTAATTAATTCCGGAACGCTAGAGCTGTGAAATCTTTCTAGTCCGCGCCTATGCGGAGAATTAGAAGCAGCTAGACGCGTCCTGTCCTGATCATTCCATCAAAGTAAACTGGAAACCAGTTTAATTTTTATTCTACCCCGCGACTATCCAATATGTAGGTGTATTTGTACACAGTAGTTTTAATACTAAAAATAATAAATAGTTATTAAAATTTATAGTTTTTTTTTTCTGTATAATGGAAGTATTTTACACATATAAATGGACAAACATACAAACTCGTAAGCGAGTACACGCTATGAAAAACTACACTCATGAACAAATTTAAAGGAATGCAAAAAAAATGTGTATAAAACAAAATATCACGGATATTTTTACAATTAAGTTTATTAATTTAGATTTTGCTTATTATTCGTTAATTTGAAATTGCAAACGTCGAAAAAACAAACGATCAAATGACAAAAATTAAACAAATGAAGGAAAAAGGACCCAGATGTGCCTACTGTCCTGGACAGTAGGCATGCCCTTTTGTTAGCAGCGTCGACGAGTTGGGCTCCACGGACTTTCATGTAAGAAAAATGCTGGTAGGTTGTCCTATCACGGTTTTTCGAACGATGTCATCGGAAGATCTCTTGTCTCTATAAATGTTCCCTAGGTTTTAGAGACTTGTGGAATATTTAGAGACGATGGCAAGAGACCCGACGGTATGGCTTTGGTCCCTTGTGAGAGAGGTAAAGCCCTAGTGTGGAATGCGACTTGCGTACACTTTGGCAGTCTCTCATCTCATGGGTACCTCGTTTAGAGCCGGGGCGGCATCAGAGGCAGCTGAAATAAGTGGTGCAAATATGAATCTCAGAGCGATGACCACATATTTGTGTCACTTGTTGTAGATACTATCGGTCTACGTACGGTGAAGTTCCTAAAGGAACTGTATCCTGTATATGTATATGTATATAGACTGGTCGTCGCTGCTGGTGATAAGAGGGCTGGTTCTTTCTCACTCAAAGTACAGACATTCAGCGAGGAAACGCAGCCAGCGTTCTTGGCACGATAGATTCAGCGGAAAGTAAGGACTGTATGATAATTCAAGTATTTAGTTTTAGTTTTTATTAGAGTTATTTAATATCTATATATAAAAATCAATTCTGTCCGTTCGTCTCTCAAAAACTCGAAAATGGCTTGACGATTTTGATGGATTATTTGTGTGTATTTGAGTGGGTCCCTGGATGATTTAGATCCACAATTGAACCCGGTTGTGAACTGTTGTCAAGATCCAGAAATCACCCGTACGTAGCCGGGGCGGATCGCTAGTATTATATATATTTATCCTCGATTAGGAATCAAAATTAATTTTAGTTTAATTTTAGTAACCAGTCTGCTAATCCCAATTCTGAGATTATTTCAAATATCTCCTTTTTCTGATGATAGCTTAGTCAAAGAGCTTATGTTACTCGATATTACCAAAGGACCTGGACCTGACGGCCTTCCACCATTTTTCCTCAAACATACTGCCGCAGCTATGTGTTCCCTTGTGTCTTATCTTTAACCAATGTATTAGTGAAGGGACTGTGCCCCAGATATGGGAGAACGCTAATATAACACCAGTTTACAAGACGTTTAACGACGTTTCTAACTACCGCCCTATATCTTTGTTATCAATTATATCAAAGGTTCTTGAGAGGCTAAGAAGTAAAACATCGGTCAATAACAACTAACCTTGTTCTTTACACAAATTATCTTTTTCACTGCATGGATAACCGTCTGCAAGTAGAAGCAATTTACACTGATTACTCTAAGGCCTTTGATAAGGTTGATCACAACATACTTTTAAAGAAATTAGCGTTCAATGGGATACGAGGAAACTTGTTACGATGGTTTTCATCATACGTTTTAAACAGATCTCAACTGGTTGTTATTAATGGTTTCTCATATAATATCATAAATGTCAGCTCAGGCGTACCGCAAGGATCTATTCTTGGGCCTTTGATTTTTATATTATTTGTGAACGATATCGGTGATTGTTTCCGTTTTACTAACTTTCTCCTTTACGCAGATGACCTTAAAATTTATCGCAGTGTCAATAGTGTCGAAGACTGTGACAAAATACAACAGGACTTAAATCTTTTGGCAGACTACTGTAAAAATAATAAACTTCACTTAAGCACATCAAAATGCAAACATATCACATTTACAAAAAAAATAACATTATTAAATACACTTATAAACTAAACTGTGCTTCGTTAGAATCGGTATCTTTAATTAGGGATCTAGGATTGTATTTAGACTCTAAACTACACTTTGATGAACACGTAACGCACATAACCAATAAAGCCTTTCAGCTTTATGGTTTTGTCATGCGGACATGTTCTTCCTTCAAACATCCCACCACATTTTTAACTTTATATAAAACTCTAATAAGATCACAGGTCGAATGTGCATCAGATATATGGAGTCCAATATATAATAAATATAGTTAACAGTTGGAACGTGTTCAACGAAAGTTCTTAAAATCTACAATGTACAAATGCTTTAAAAGTAATTCTAATGAATGTTATGAACTTTTATTCAGAAAATTTAGTATTATTTCTTTAGAATCAAGAAGAATACTCTTGGATCAAACTTTGCTTTACAATATCTGCCATAACAAATTTGATTGTAATGAACTGACCAATCAATTATACATTCGTATACCCAGTCGCTCGAAGCGTATACGTGAGCTTCATTCACATCGAATTTTCTTTCCTAAACCAAGTAGAACAAATGCCGGTGCGCGTGCACCTTTAAATCGTATAATGGAATTATACAACAACAAATTTAATAACAGATATTTTTGGATTAACTTCTTCCAAATTTAAAAAAGCTGTGTATGAGGTTCTATCTGGATCAGATGCAACTTAATGTAATTGTTCATTTATGTTTAATTTAATTATTTACATCTATGTATTAAATATGTATATGCATATGCGTGCGCAATGCGCATGTACATATATATCATTTTGTTTTTCTCTGTATTTACTAGTGAACGGGTCGTTTTAATAGAACATTAAAAATTTAATTTTAATTGTTTAGTACACTGACCCTGACGGTAGCGAAGCCTCCATAGAAGCCGAGAAGCCGGGCTTGCCCTATCAAACTGCTCAATCAATAATATCAACTAATAAAATAACTCGTAAACTGATTCAAACTATTTCAAATTTCCCGCGCGCTTCTCTGTCGCTGTCGCTGACCTGTTCTACACAGGACATAGATTACTGTATATACACAGGCCTTATAACGTCAACGCGATTAGGTTGTCATAAAAATTAGTCGTCTCTCTCGCACGCGTGGGCTTTTACCGGGCTTTCGAGAAGACGATCGCTCCCTTTCTAACCTGTGGTAAAATGTTCTATAATGAAATATAACTACGATTGTTTATATAGCAATTTGTACGTAGCGAAAAGCCTGGCTTTTAGTGTGAAGTTAGTCATTAGTCAAGCGCGGGCAATACCTTTGCAAGTTCACTTCACATTTCAATGAAAAAATATTTTTACAGATATTAAGCCCTTGCATAAATCAATTATTCAAAATTTAAGTTCAGATCACTGTGGACAGTTGGTATCATTGCCTTACTTACACAAAAAACAGAAAAATAAGAAATTTGTGTTTGTTCCAATAAATGACCATCGCTTGGAGAGGTTTAGAAGTAATATAATAAAAAGACTTCCATCACTTTCATTTAAAAATAGTGCAAATTATTTGTATGGTATGTTATTTAAAATTATAACTTGTGAATTTAGTAGAATATTTACTTCTAAAACTTTCTCTTTTAACAGTCGCAAATCATTTAATGAATGGGCGACAGTAGGAATTTATAAAAGTAGGCGAAAGTTATATGAGCTTTATAATGAAAGATCATATAATACTAGTGTTATATTTAGAGATTATGTAAAAACATATTCTAAAATATTTAAAAAAGTGTGCTACACAGCTAAGGCTTTACATTTAAGTAACAAAATTAAAACTGCATCCAACAAAATTAAAATGACCTGGAGCACCGCGCAACTCGGATTTTCAATTGAATATTAACAACAGTTTAACTCGATCTGATCAAGAAGTTGCTATGGCTTTTGAGAAACATTTTACTGATGTTCCTTTTTTGACAACAAAATCATTAAATTCTTCTCCTACTGTCGCCGAATCATTGCTTAAACAAAATGTAAAGGCTTCTTCAAATACTTTTAAATTCCATAGAGTATTGCCAAAAGATATCGTTAAATATTTTAAAACAATTGATGTTAAGAAAACGGCAGACTTATGGGGGATTTCCGTTAAAGTTATTTTATCTATAATAGATATAATAGCACCTTATCTAGCCACTATATTTAATATGCGTCGAATCTGGTGTGTTTCTGATTTAATGACACATAGTAAGTCATACCTTTATTTAAATCTGGTAGTACATTAGACCCCGCCAACTTTAGACCGATTTCTGTACTACCAACATTTAGTTAAATTTTAAAAAATAATTTTAGATCAGATCTTAAGTTTCTTTAATATTAATAAATTGCTACATAAAAATCAATTCGGTTTTACAAGGGTCGCTCGACAACTGACGCTGGAGTTGAGCTTATTAAACATATTTTTGTGCATGGGAGAATTCGGAGGATGCTTTGTATATTTTGTGACCTTTCCAAGGCCTTCGACTGTGTTCACCATGAGACATTAATCAGAAGCTACAGTACTATGGTGTCAAGAACAGAGCGCTTAAACTTATTATTTCATATTTAAGTAATAGAATGCAGAAAGTTATTATCAATGGTAAAAGTTCTTCCGGGTCACCTGTACTAATGGGTGTTCCTCAGGGCTCGATTCTCGCCCATTCCTATTTCTGGTATATATTAATGACTTACCTTCCTTTGTAGGGATAAGCATGATATAGTATTATTTGCTGATGATACTTCTTGATTTTTAAACTTAAACGTCAATCATTTAAATGTGACGAAGTGAATAATGCTATATCAAAATTAGTGCATTGGTTTAACGTTAATAATCTACATTTAAACGGAAATAAAACTAAATGTATTAAATTTACAACAACGAATGTTAAAAATCTGGGTACCAATGTGTTTTTAAATGGGGAAGAACTGAGCCCTGTTGAATCCACTGTTTTTCTTGGCATCACTCTCGACGCAAAGCTTCAGTGGGGCCCTCATATATCCAAACTAGCAAGCAGACTAAGTTCTGCAGCCTATGCTGTAAAAAAGATTAGAGGTCTCACTAGTGTCGAGATAGCTAGACTAGTTTATTTCAGTTATTTCCATAGCATAATGTCTTATGGGATTTTGCTATGGGGAAATGCGGCTGATTCAGAAACTATTTTTATTTTACAGAAGAGGGCTATTAGAGCTATTTACAACCTAAAACCGAGAGAGTCTCTTAGAGATAAATTTAAAGAAATAAATATATTAACTTTGGCCTCTCAGTATATTTACGAAAATTTAATGTATGTTCACAAAAACAAAGTTAGTTTTAGTAAAAAAAGTGATATACATTCTGTAAACACTAGGAACAAACACAAGCTAGTGATACCAGTTTCTCGACTCCACAGAGTCAGTAATACATTCTTGGGGCAATGTATACGCTATTACAACAAGGTCCCGGAAAGTGTACAGGCTCTCTATTACCAAGTTTAAATGTTTTGTTAAGCTGAAACTGTATAAAGGTTATTATAGTATAAATGAATATATGATTGATAATAACCCTGGGAATGAGGTGGTCGCTACCAAGCAGTTTCTAAAATAAATTTTGTACTTAAATAGTTTGTACAACCATTAATGTAAAACTTACTTTAAAAAAAAAGTCCCGCTGGGTTTCTTGCTGGTTCTTCCCAGGACAGAGGTTTTTTTTTCGAACCAGTGGTAAAGTAAAAAATGACTTTCAATAAGAATTACACATGTAATCTATATTGAATAAAAAAAAAAATGTTTACTCTGTGTGTTTACTTGAGCGAATAAATATTGCGAGTTGAAAATTTATGCTTTTTTAGTGAAAATGGATGATAATAGTGTTCCTTGTGATAAATTGAAGTGTGTTAAAGTGCTAATCGGCAAGGAAAAGGTAAAATCGAAAAAGAGAAAAGGTAAATTTTTATAAAACTGCTAAAAACAACAAAACCATATCTTATGGCGGTTGTACACGCTCGTCGAGACACCACGAGACAGGCCGAGTACGAGTGTGTACATGGTGCCCTCGTCGCGTCGCGTCGCGTCTCGCGGCCCCCGTTCGCTCTCGGAAGCGTGTCGGTTTTTTGCACTCGAGTCAAAGGGTCTCGTGAGTCTCGCGATGAAAACACACTCGTTTGTTTTCTGATAAAAAAATTATCAAAAAAATGGTTCAATATTGTTAAATACAATATAGGAACTTACATAGTTCTATTACAGTGAATAGAAACCATCCACCATAGCTTATTAATTTTCTTTTTATTGGAAATATGTAAAAAATTATAATAAAAATAGCAAAGGCAAAACATAGCAACAGTTTCTTCTACGTCCATCGCAGTGGGCATCCGGAGTTCAAGTGATTCAACGAGTGTGTACATGGTGTGCTCTCGTGTCGTGTACAGCCGCCATTAGGCTTGACCTAGTTTGGAGCCCTAGCTTCGCCACTGGACCCAATAGTAATATGTGGATAACGGTGTTGATTGTATGATTATTAAGCTTAAATATAGTATTGTGTTTAATAATAGGATTATATTGTACAATTGTTTGTTATCCCAAATAAAGAGAAAAAAATCAAATAAAAAAAATACAAATGCTTTGTCACCCCTGAGAACTAAGGTGAAATGCCTCGTTTCCAGTAAAAAGGCATTTCGGTTCTCTATACTCACCATACGAAACATAGATCGAATCACCATAATTATTCTGTGAGAGCGTGGTTTTACCTCGACCGAGCCGACCCATTCGTTCTTAAACTAATATAGCTGCAGCGGGGCTCTACCACGTATACCACGAGTAGTTAGTTACCGATTACAAGTTGGAAGGGGTCCTTGAAGCTCCAGACGGCTGCGACGCTGGCGGCGCGGTCCAGGCAGCCGAAGAGCGCGCCGAGCAGCAGCAGCTTGCCGGCCGCCGGGTGCAGCGGCAGGCGCGCCAGGTGCCAGCCCAGCGGTGTCAGCGTCTCGCGGCAGTCCAGCGCGCCGCACCTGCACGCCGCCACCCACGAACATCACCCTTACCGTTACACACGGCCAAAAGTACACTGCTGCTTTTTTATAGAATAAGGGTGACAAACGGTCACATTCCACCTGTGTAATTTACATTTACCCTCGATTAGAAATCAAAATGCAGATGCTTGGACTGAGGACACACCCCTGAAGACTAGAATGGAATACCTCGTTTCAAGTAAAAGGGGTTTCCAGTTCTCTACACTCACTATATGAAACATATACACATACGCGGCTGGTATTCTATGAGAGCGTGGTCGTACCCCAGTCAAGTAGTACAAGAATAAAAGGATCACTCTCTGATAGCAAACTTGGGAGTTTAAACTTAGTTACAACGTCGCTAATATTCATAATACTTTGCACGCCTCGGAAGTGACCTTCGTGAAATTAGCCTACCATTTATATCGTCGAAAAAAATTTATGCGGCGCGCGTATTAAATCAAAATGCACCTTACGTCCGCGTGCGAGTGTCTGTATCACTTAGCCCGTTACGCGCCTTTGTTAAGACCGCTTCTACTGTAGGTTAGGTGTTGTGAGAAAACAAATTGAATCCTTTGATATTAGTTGGTATATAGTAGAATACACAGAGCTGTTATGCAATGTATTAATTAGTATTTCTTTTATTAAATTTTGTTAAAAAAACGTCACCTCCACACCAGGATTTTCTCCTGTATCGCGGAGGCAGTTAACAAACATAAATTGCACAAGCACAAACATCTAGATCCGGAACAATTATTTGTAGGCCATACAAATATTTGTTCCGTGCGGGATTCGAACCACGGAGCCGTCACTTGTCTGTTTCACATTTTTTTTGCTATTTACAAACATGCGACACGCGACTTCATTATTAATGAAAGAGTGGCAATGAGAAGTGCTGCTACTTTCAATCTCTTTCTTTTATCGACCAAGTGTTAAACTAATAACCAGTATATGCTGATCTTGCATTAGTAGGCAGTCACTAGTACTGGGAGGTCTACTTACACTAAACCTTTTTTGAAGGTCATTGGCATTATACGCGAAAAAATCGAAAACTGCGAAGCTGTGGTCGGGTCACTAATCAAATAATAAATCTGTAACTATGGCGTCAGTAACTAAGTACCTAATTATCTAGATCTACCTATAAATAATAATATATTACCTTTCGGTATCCTTAGGAACAGTAAAGAATGAAAAGTCGACATTCCTATTGTTATTTAAGCACCCGTATGATATGCAGTACCTTTTTTGGCTTTTTGAGAGGCCATACTTGAATAAAAACTCAAAAATAAATATCAAAAGGGCCTAAATACTTATTAAAGAAAAATATTTTTTATGTTAACGTAAGGCGCGCGTCAGCTCGAGCGGGCGCGTCACAACCTCACGGAATTAGCCCCGCATACGTGGCCGCGCAGGTTAGGTATATTTTCATGCCTAAAGCGCGGAGTGAGACAGGCCTGCTACAACCATAATATAACTGCAGCATGGCTCTACAACGTATAATTATAGCCCTATAGGAATACGTGGTTGAGCCATGCGCAGCTATATTAGTAGTATAGTTGTAGCACGAATAGGTCGGCTCGACCGGGGAAGGACCACGCTCTCACAGAATACCAGCGTAAAATAGCAACTTAATGCTGCTGTGTTTCGTATGGTGAGTGTAGAGAACCGGAGACCCTTTTTACTGGAAACGAGGCATTTCATCTCAGTCCTCACGGGTGACAACGCATCTGCATTTCAATTCTTTATTGAGGATAGATGTAGATGTATATGGGTCACAGCAACCACTTACCATCAGGTGGACTGTATGCTCGTTTGTCACCCTATCCTATAAAAAAAAACTTGCCATGGTTGCCACGTTTAGCAGGCGGGTTGGCAAGTGAATTTTTTATTTTATAGTGTTGGAACCCATCTCCAAATTGGTTTCCATCTGTCGCCTCTCACGACACCTACGGTCGAATATCCGGCTGATAAAGAATAATATCTCAACATAGTCAGTAAGTCAAATAACATAGTCTCAACGGAGAGTGTGTGTACAAGCACTGGTACTCTCTATTTCCTCCCTTTCATAGTCCAATGGAACGGCAATTCGACACTACAGTGCTTCCCGAGGCACGGGGGTGGAGCACCGCCAACTTCTTGCCTCTGGGCTGGTACTTCAGATTTCTTGATACAAATATGCAATAACTGACTTTAGTCACGACAAACGAGGCAGACAGCCTGCTGATTATTCCATAACTAATAAAAATATTCAAGTGTTGGCGGAATTCACATGTCCTCGAACGAATATATTACTCATGTGGTTTTTTTTTAATTTTATGAAGGGACTTTCCTATACAAGATGACGTCTTGGACTTATACATGAGATAATCCAAGGTCACCTTTGTAGAACGCTCCAAAGACTATGGTAATATTTAGAAAGAACCCCTCAGAACCAAAGAGTATATAATCATTACGTTTAGTCGGAACCATAGTTAAGAGTGCTCAGAACAATTCTTTTTTAAATGTTATTTATAAGAATTATAAAACAATTTTTTTATTACAATTAGTTTCGTTACTAAATTACGCTTCTCTAAATTAAAAGAATTTACTTCAAATGACGAGTTTCCGCCTTTACCTACGCGTCGCGTTTACTTCACATACTTTAGTCTATTTTCTTCACCGCGTGAGTGTAAGAGGCAACTACAAATAAAAAAAAAAATTAAGTGGATACAAAAGAAAGTTTGTTGTTAGTTTTTTTTTTATAAAAAGGTAAGTAATTACGCTGTTTTTAAAAGTTATTTGCTTATATTTTGCTTCGTAACAATTTTATACACTTTATAAAATTTTAATTTCAAATACTGTGTCGTTCACGTATCACTTTATATTTAATAGTCAGAATTAACTGAAAATTAAATATAAAGTGTGAGTTATCACTATAAATCATGTAAAAAGCACAAATTTTCATATTCCACAAAGTCCAATATGCGAAAATTACGTTTTATGTTATAATTTCGATATATAGTGAACACTATGGTGAAGTTGTTTTCAATAATAATTAAAAATTTTGTACAACCGACTTCAATATAAATTATTAAGAATAACTCAAAAACTATTGGTCAGACAAATTTATCCATATAAATGATGTATAAAAGACCACATGTGAAGCACCAGCTTTCAAATAAAAAAAGAATCATCGAAATCGGTTCACCCAGAAAGAAGTTATGAGGTAACACATAAAAAAACATACAGTCGAATTGAGTACCTCCTCCTGTTTGAAGTCGGTAGAAAAATGGCGTTGGTCAAAGATAGCGTAATAAAGTATATGCCTATGATTTAATTTATTTTTTATTTTTTAGAGGCTCCTACTGAGTATATCGATATAATTATATTATATATTTCTTTTCTTTATGAAAATCGAGTGTTTCTATGTCCTTGTTTGTATTGGGTAAATGTAATATAGATATCTTTAGTGATAGTCTGGGTTCCTTAAAAAATAAAATATTTCTATACTACACTCAAACTGAAAATTAAAACTTAAAATTATACAACTTTAAATTATACAATGTTAAGCTCTCTACCAAATTACCTGTATTGCATAGAATACTGTCTTTGTGTTTATATCATATTTTATTATCCGTTAATTTCATAACTAATTTTAAGTTTCATGTTGAAATGTTGTGCATACCTTTAAGTTAAATACATATATAGTATAATTTTGTTAATAACTGCAAATGTTTATTAATAATGTTTAGTATGTGTTTAGTTGGTAAGCCTAAATAAATATATAAATAAAAATTCATAGTAGTTATTTGATTTTAACATATAGATATTGAATTTTAAGATATGGGGATTCGTTAGATTTGCCTTAGTTGTAGAAGTGACATATAATATTTTAGTTGTTTTTCTTTTCAGTAAACTTGTTTGGTTTTGTTATTTATTACTATTTTAACCATTAAACTTGTTTATGCAACTTTTGTTTAATAAATTGTTTAATGCTGATATTTGATGACTTTTTTTTACACACAAAAATATTTTTTCTAATAATAAAATTACCCCCTCCCTCTCCTTACAGTTTCCTTCCACTTCTGGCCATGGGCCATGGAAATAAAGGGGAGCACAAAATTTTACTGTCACAAATATCACACACCTTTGCAACGCTGCCGAGATTAAATTTAGAAAAAATATTCGTCTTTTTATCCTCCCACATTTTTTTCTTATCACTATTACAACAAACACCGTTACAGCCTATAAAAACCCCCGCTGAACATAGGTCTCCCCTATATATTGCCTCATAGAGGGTATATTTGTCATAGTTGCCACGCTTGGCAAGCGGGTTTGCAACCATTTTTATTTTTAGTCGTTATTAGGAAGACGCTGCTGCCCATCTCTTTATTTCCCTCTGTCGCCTCTAGATATGAGTGATAAATAACATCACGGTGAAAAAGTTCCAAAATAACGTTGTTACTTCGTACTATTTTCTCCGTTACTCCTGTCACTGATTTAACCAAACAAAATGAACTACTCGTACCTTGTTACTGTGTAACAAGGTACGTGTACCGTGGAACAGTGAATCAGTCGCCTCTTACGAAACCCACGGAATGATATGAATATTCAAACACTGCCACTACATGGTAATTAATAATTTCTCAAAACATTTTATATATCGACAAATCGTCCTGCAATCGTCGTTACTCTAGCGATCACTCGACCTTCATACAAATAATTCGCCTGAGAGGTTAAATTAAAATTAAACAACGTTGGTATTCTTTGAAAGTATGGTCGGAGGGACGCATTTCTGCTGGAGCTATAATACAGATGCAGCATGGCTCTACCACATTAAAAGTTAAAATATACTCGTGTAAGTATTAACTCATGATAGAATGCAGAAAGGAATACTGATCACTGAACTATGTATTACAATAACTTAAATTAAAAGTTTTGAAAGCCTCGAAACAAAAAGAGCTGATGATCCTCAAACGGCTGAATAGATTTTCTTGAAACATAGCTAAGAATACTCTTACATTTAAAACGAAAAAAACTTAATCAAAATCGGTTCATCCGTTTAGGAGCTATGATGCCAGACATACAAATACACAGATGCACACTACAAACTTATAATACCCCTCTGTTTTCGTCGAGGTTTAATTAATTCAAAGATAACAGAAAAATCGGTCAAATACTTACTGTTGCAAATGCCTAACAGCCCATTGCACAGTAGATGGACAGGGAGGTGAAGGCATTATACTGAAAGCGTCACACGCTATTCCTAGCCTCAACCTCTTTATACTGAGCACCGGCTCCAATAAATTACTCCTCTGTAACTCGGGCAACATTCGCTCATCAAGTTTCGACGCGCGAAATGACGTCATCATGTGGTAGCAAATGCCAGGCTGGCAACGACCGGCGCGGCCACGCCTATAGAAAAATAAATAAATAATAAAACATTGCTTACATAAAGGCGTATACACTACAGGCTTTATGTGTACGCATCATATCTGAGGACAGGCCTCCTCCTCTTTCTGAGAGGGTTATGCAGCAGTTAGACCGCTGCGTAGTAAACTTTAAAAGTTCTCGATTTTTTTATTTCACACAAAATAAAGATCATGTGGTTATCAGCACTCAATAACGGATTTAAATTTATTATACATTAAAAAAATATAATGTGGGTGAGATATTCATATAAAATATATTAAGATATGTATTTACATAAAAAATATAATCTTGTATGATCTTGTCAAATTGTAGCGGCTGTAATGTAAGATCCAGTCAGGGTATGATAGGGCTGTCATGTTTGAAACAAAAGCCCTAACTAAAGTGGATAGTAAAAAAATATGTGTTTTCCTTTCTAATAACGGTGGTAAAACTGGGCAGTTTCAGTAATTATGACTTTTTAAAACTATTAATTATTTATGATAATAACATAGCAACATGGCAGTGATAGATGTAGATTGTATTGTTAAAAAAAATTTGCTCTTGTATTATTATCCAGGGAGAAAACAGAGAAATAGGTTCTAATGAACTTAAGTTACTTAATGAACTTAACGCCGCCCGGATATCCTCTTAATAATCGCTTAAAATTGTCAGACCAAAAACCTCACGAAGTGAGATTACTTTTTGAAAAAGTTTGTATATCATGCTGTAGGCTGACTTAAGGGACATTCATATTATTTTATAACATAATATCATAATCATTAATATTAGTATCATTATTAACGATAAATAAAATTTACCTTTGTCGCAAGTTAGCTTGCGAAACCCATTCATTTTTAAGTGTTGAAACATTATCCTCAACATTAAATCCACTCATTTTAACTCTTCCACAATCGATCACATAAATAATATCATCTATGGTTATAGATGTTTCAGCTATATTTGTTGCTACAATGATTTTACGAATATTTTCTGGAGGCCTTTCGAATATTTTGTGTTGTTCAAGAGATGGCAACTTAGAGTGCAATGGGTAAATTTCGTAACAATTGCTAGGAAAGAAGTTGGAATCGTTCATCATTCTCAATAATTTAGATATTTCACCGATACCGGGTAGGAATATCAGAACAGCGCCCGGATTTCCTCTACAGATGTACTTTAAAAGTTCTAATATCAGCTCTAAGTTCATATCTTCAATTCTAGAGTCTTGAAGTGTCTTGTATACGTCAATATCAAGAGTTCTTTTCTTCGATTCCAACCACTCAGCTGAAATATCACAAAAAATCCATGCTACAATATTAATAAATGATAAATTTATGTTATGCGTACAAATAATTATATTACTTATTGTGTTTCAAAGTCCTCATTAATTTATATAATAATAAACAATTAAATAAGAAAATATTTTTTTAATAATTAAATTACAAGTTAGAATGCTAAATTAATTTACCCTCCTATTATATTTACTACTATTTATTACTTTAGACATGTACGCTTACAGGTCGAACCTAATATACATATATATATATATATATATATATATATATATATATATATATATATAGTATCCAGATCCAATCCAGAATAATGTCGACTTATTATAGTCCCACAATTTTGAAGATAACTTGTTTCAACCCCCGTATCTTTTACACCCCTATAGCAATCGACTCGCAACCCCCATAGCGCACGATGGGAGACTTGTAACTACTACCAAATACAAACATTATTCGTCTTCGATTTGTAGTTTTGGCTGCAGAGTGAAATATAGACACAAACATCTGTCCTTTTATATATATATATACTGTTTTGGATTGTTCGAAAAATTTCGAGAATAATCCAGTTCTAATATCTGTATATCTATGTATATCTCGAAAATTTTAAATTACATTCAATGATTTAAAATGATTTGAAAAGTTATTCTTATCATTCTAGAATAATCTAGAATGTTCTTGATTGTCTGGAATGCTCTAAACTTATTTAGAATTATTCAAATAACTTATCAATTATTCTCATCGGCGTAAAGTGTTCTAGATTCTTCTATTAACTTTACGAAAAAAGAAGAACTTTCCAGAACATTTCCGATATTTTTTCAGCACGAATGGGTCGGCTCGTTCGGGGTAGGACCACGCTCTCACAGAACACCAGCGTAAAATAGCAGCTTAATGCTGCTGTGTTTCGTATGGTGAGTGTAGAGAACCGGAGACCCTTTTTACTGGAAACGAGGCATTCCATCTCTGTCCTCAGGGGCGACAACGCATCTGCGTTTTGATTCTTAATTGAGGATAAATGTAGATGTCTATGGACCACAGCATCCACTTACCATCAGGTGGACTGTGTGCTCGTTTGTCACCCTTATTCTATAAAAAAAAATAGTCTAGAAAATGTTTTGAGTAGTGGGGGTAGTTTTGAAGATTATATAAGACGAAACGCGAGGCACGCTTTCTCCACCCCCCCAACAAGCTTTCGGCCGACCTGTACTGCCTTTTGGCGGCTCAGGCCAAGCCTTCTTCTAATGTTCAATAAGCCTTAGTTAGGCGCGTCTCTCAGCGGCCACTCGCCGCCTGCGCCCCCTTATCCCTTAAGGGGGTCGCATCAAATTTCGGTAGAAAGGCCACTATGGCTAAAACCGTTCCCAGGTGGTATTTAGTGGGTAGGCACTTAGGTTAGGTTAGTCGCAGTGAGTCCCACATAACCACGCACCTGACAGATTGAGGATTACAGAGAAACACAACGAATTAGAGAAAGATCACGGAGAAAAAGAGAAACAAAGGCCCAAATTGATGACAGACGAAAGCAATCTAGAGAGAGAATAAGTAACACTCGACAACACGAACATTTGGTGGCTCAAGTATTGGACACAACTGTACGTCAAGGAAGTTACAGTCTTTACCACGAAGCGTTTCATTACAATTCCACTAGGAATTATAACGAACATCCAAGTATAGTGAGATTGAGAGAATAGATCAAATATGTAAATTTTGTAAAGCAAAAAAATTCAAAGAAGAAACACCAAGTATTTGCTGCCTAAGCGGTAAAATTAAATTACCTGAATTAAGTTCACCACCACCGAAATTTTTGGAATTAATGAAAGGAGAAACACTAAATCTTTACACTCTTTCAAAAGTCTTGTTAAATCGTATTACTTAGAACGCTATTAGATAAATTACTTTTCCTTTTTCGTACTCTTTTCATTTAATTTATTATATGATATTATATATAATTTTCACTTATGTTTATTTATATGTATTTTTATATTTTTATTTTTATTTTGTACATCCCCTCTATTTATTTATTTTATTTTAACTATTGTTTGCATCAGTTCTCTACGCTAAGGTTGTCTGGAAGAGATCACTTTCAGAGTGATAAGACCGCCTGTTGTACATATTCTATTTTAGATTTAACTGTACTCGTCATTTTGTATTTTGGTGTACAATAAAAAGTAAATAAATAAAATTCAAAAGAGTTTTTATAAAAAATTAGAAGTTACAATGCATGTTTCCAAATTATTCGTTTGGAGCAACTGAAATAATCGATAAACAAGGATTAAATCCAGTGTTTAAGAGTCCAAGGACAAATATATCATAAAATTTGATCACTATTATCACTTCCAAATGAATCACCGAAGTTCTTACAAATTTACTACATAGGAAATGAAGAAAACGAAGTCGACCAAAGGTTAACAAATTTTTCAGGATTGTGTCGAGATATAATTCTTGATATACAGCGTTTTCTTCGTGAAAATAATAAGTTAATAAAAATGTTTAATACTGCAATGGAAAAAATGGTCTCAGATAATTACAAAGTAATAATTTGAGCATATTAAATACCGATTGGTGTGCATGAACGACGGCTTAATGCACCTCAAGTGAATGAAGTAGCGGTAGTAATGGTGGACAATGGGAGCAGTTATATGGGTATTGTGGTTCAACGAAGAAGTATAAGTTAGAACGTATTGCGGAAACTCATCACCTGTATGATACTGTTACGAGCTACGGCCTTATATAGGGCCTCAGATAGTTAAAGAACCTTCTACTGTAGAAACATATAGAATGTTTGAGTACATACCGGTCCCGACTGACTAGGTGTCGATAGTTCTAGAAAGTTCTTCCATGGAAATTTCTAGAAGGATCTTGACTATCCTAGTTCTACGATACTAGAAGGCGCTAGTGGTAACTAGTGTCGCCATGTACCAGGCATTAATTTTGGCGCGCAACAATACCTTGCAATATCCTTTGATATTTTGGCAAGGCGAAGATGGTTACCATTTTAATTCAGCAAATTGATCCCCAAACGAATCAACCAACTAATAAAAAAGTTTCGTCAAAGGAATTTTATGCATATCACATAATGGAGAGAAAGAATAAATATAATCATATACTCAATTGTCGGCAATTGTTTCTACAGTTCATTGTCGATATGCAAGCAAACATGCTGTTATCATTGAGTTCTATGTACTACGTACTAGAGAAGCTATTCCAAACAAAAAATGTGCACTACTCTGTTTTCGCGCATGCGCGGGAGATAGTAGATTGTAGTCTATGATTGTAGATAGCGTGGCATATAAATGAAGAAATTTATTTTTTCTATTGTACTATTATTACCTATTTATTCACTTGAACAACAAATAATTTTACTTATTTGACTACTGAATTATTAATTACGTTCAGGTTTAAACTTTAATTTGAAATCTCGTATTATTAGCGCAGCTCCACACTATGAATATTGAAGCCACACTAAATGACACTAAAGGTGTACGGATTGCAGTACAGTTCGTTTGAACATAGTGAATGTTCGGAATGCCAAATCTAGTACGTAGTACATACAGGTTGTCCAGTAAATAGCACGACATACTGCAGGGGGTGATAGCTAGGGTCACTACCTATCAATACAACACAATATATGTTCAGCAAAATCTTACGGATTTACAGTTTTACAAAATTTTCCGAAATACCGAAAAATCTCTACCTTGAAACAGATTTTTAAGCATCTCGTAATGAAAAACTTTTCTAGTACTTTTTTACATCAAATTATTCGTGAATAGTTACTTTACTCATTGATAAGTCTTTTTTCTATCAAAGACAAGAATGTTTTCAAGAAATACTATTTTTTGTTTAAATTTGCACAGAACTATTTTCTTATCACTTAAGTTTAACCTACAGTGGTGAAAAAAAATGTATGTGGCAGTTTTGTACAACAAACTTAAAAATAGCTTGTTTAATGGTGATTTTGAAAGATACAATACTAGTGCATTTTCATTAAAAATACAAAAAATGCTATTTTAGTTCCAGAGAAGCTGATTTTGTTGAAAATGTAATTAACGTAATTTTGACAAAAACCACTATGAGAATAAGTAATAGCTGCTCATTTACGCGAATTATTATAAAACTAGTTGTGACACGTAAAATGTGACATGCACGCGTAATGACTAAAGGTTTTTACCTGCTCGGCGACCGACCCGACCCGACCGGTTACTGTCTAACAAAAGAAGCGCATGTGCTATCCCGCTCTTTCTTGCATTGTGATTTTGTGTCTCACTCTCAACCTTATTTGCGACACTTGTCAGTACGCTACCTTAAACCGTGCGCAACGCATCTCTGTGTTCACAAATTATTGTTTCGTACTAACGACTGTTTTGTGCCTTGGACCCCGGACTTTGTTTGCCTTACGATTTGGATTTTTTATTGTGATCACTACGACGACTTGGCGACCACCTGGACTTTTGTGTTTTATAACATGGCCAACCGCCGCGTTTTTCCTGGTTATACGCAGCGAAAGTATGCTGAGATGCACCTTATTTACGGAGAAGCTGGCCAAAGTTCCCGAGCTGCTGCCACCCTCTACAGGGAAAGGTTTCCCGATAGGAGACATCCACACCATGAAATGTTTACCAGAGTGCATAACTCCTACATGGAAGGCAGACTCCCTGGTCAACGTGGCGGTGGACGGCCTCAAGTTGTTGACGAAGACATAGTGCTTCAGGAACGAGAACAAGACCCGACAACTTCGGTTAGGGCGATACAACGGCGCACAGGGATACCGAAGTCCACTGTTCATTCAGTACGATATGGTATGGAGTATGGATACCATCCATTTCACGTACGACGCGTGCAAACTCTTTTAACTAGAGACTACCTGCCGAGAGTTCAATTCTGCCGCCGCATGCTTGAAATGCATCGGGAGGACCCAAACTTTTTTAATAAGGTGTTATGGAGTGATGAGTCAGCCTGCAGAAACGACGGCTACTTGAATTTGCATAATTTACATAGTTGGCAATTAGAAAATCCGTATGTGTCAAGAGAAGACAGGTCCCAGTACCAATTCAAAATAAATTTATGGTGTGGGATTTTTAATGGCCAGATTGTGGGTCCCGTCGAGCTTCCACCTACATTAAATGCCAATAATTACTTGGAGTTTTTACGAGAAACCCTACCCACGCTCCTTGAAAATGTTCCGAGTGAGCTAAGAGAGGTGATGTGGCTTCAAAATGATGGGTGCCCTGCTCATTATGGCCGGGAAATAAGAGCCTACTTAGATGAAGCTTATCCAGGCAGGTGGATTGGGCGACTGGGACCGATATTATGGCCACCTAGGTCTCCGGACCTAAACCCCCTGGATTTTTTATTGGGGTGCCATGAAGGACAAAGTCTATGAAAACCGATCCAAAATGACAATGAATTGAGAGCAAGGGTTAACATTGCAGCAAGAAAAATATCGGAAATAAGCCTGAGAAGACTCAAAAGCTCATTTTTAAGAAGATGCCGAGCGTGTATTAGGGCACAAGGGAAGCAATTTGAGCATTTATTGTAATTTATTTAAATAAATGTTTATTAAAGTTAACTCCTCTGTTTTTTACTATCACCTTATCCTTCAAGATGTCATTTACAGACCGGCCGGCCGGTCGGCTGTAGATTAATTATTATGTAATTCGAACCGTAGTACGACCTTACAACGATTCGAATTCAAAGTCACATTACTTGCATTTAAAATAAAATGCTCTTATTAACTAAAATAGCTTATTTTTTGTATTTTTAATGAAAATGCACTAGTATTGTATCTTTCCAAAATCACCATTAAACAAGCTATTTTTAAGTTTGTTGTACAAAACTGCCACATACATTTTTTTTCACCACTGTAGGTTAAACTTAAGTGATAAGAAAATAGTTCTGTGCAAATTTAAACAAAAAATAGTATTTCTTGAAAACATTCTTGTCTTTGATAGAAAAAAGACTTATCAATGAGTAAAGTAACTATTCACGAATAATTTGATGTAAATAAAGTACTAGAAAAGGATTTTTTCATTACGAGATGCTTAAAAATCTGTTTCAAGGTAGAGATTTTTCGGTATTTCGGAAAATTTTGTAAAACTGTAAATCCGTAAGATTTTGCTGAACATATATTGTGTTGTATTGATAGGTAGTGACCCTAGCTATCACCCCCTGCAGTATGTCGTGCTATTTACTGGACACCCTGTATATATCGATGGCTGTTATACATTCGCCTAAATTAGAGCAAGTTACGAATGTTCATCTGCGAGATGCGAAAGCTAATGATGGAAACATTGAAGATTTGGGACGATTAGTAATTTTGCCTTCTTTTACTGGTACCCCAGACATATGCAGGAATATGCACAAGACGCAAGGACTTATTTGAGAAAATGTGGTCGTCCTGATTTGTTTATTACGTTTACATTTAATCCATCGTGGAAAGAAATTCAAGATGAGTTACAATATAGACAAAAGGCACATGATAGACATGATATAATTGCACGAGGGTTTGGACAAAAACAAGTGAAATTTATTAATGCAATTGTGAAGAGTTGTGTTTTTGGAGATGTTATTAGTTGGATGTACACAATAGAATTGCAAAAAAGAGGTTTGCCACACTCACATAACTTGATTTGGCTCAAAGAAAAAAAAACATTCAAATCGAATTGATGATGTTATTAATGCAGAGATCCCAAACCCGGTTAAAGATCCTATTTCGTATGAAAAATTGTTAAAAATATCGCGACGAAACTCGCGATACCATCTATACCATCTGGATGAATGGCGGTCAACCACTGTGCGATTTAGAAGTTTTCTTCCTCGCATAACTTCCTTGTAGAATCGACTACCACCAGAGATTTCCGGACCGATACAACTTAGGGACCTTCAAGAAAAGAGCCTACTCTTTTTTAAAAGGCCGGCAACGCATCTGCAATTCCCTTGGTGTTGCAGTTGTTTATGGGCGGCGGTAGTCACTTACCATCAGGTGAGCCGCATGCTCGTTTGCCCCCTCTACTAGTAAAAAAAAATCATACATGGTCCCTGTGGAACACTAAATATGCAATTTCTCTGTATGAATAATAACAAATTCTCGAAGAGATATCCAAGATCATTTTTGAGTGAAACCCAAAAGGGTGACGATGGATAACCTAAATACAGACGTCGACCGCCTAGTGAGGGAGGATTTACAGCAGAAATCAAAATTAGAGGTTAAGAAGTTGAAATTGATAAAATCAATGGGTTGTACCATATAATAATCCGTTGTTATCTAGAATGTTTCAAGCACACATAAACGTACAATATTGTAGTTCTGTAAAGTCAATTAAATATGTTTGTAAGCATATTAACAAAGGGAGTGATATGGTTGTCTTTGGAATCACTGATGAAACTCGACGTGACGAAATTTCAAGATTATGTATGAAACAACTTCTCAACAACATTATTGAGGCAAGTAATTCTAACTGGCAAAGAAAAAGGAAAATCCGTTTTTATACCAAGAATTCCATTTATCTCAAATGATTTACCATTCTGTTTCAAACGGTTTCCTGTACGATTAGCTTATAGTATAACTATCAATAAGGCACAAGGTCAAAAGTTCCAATATTGTGGAGTGAATTTGGCAGAATCCTGTTTTTCACATGGTCAACTCTATATAGCTTTTTCGCGCGTTGGACAGAAAAAAAATTTATTCGTGTATGCACCAGAACACAAGACAGTAAATATAATGTATAAGAATGTATTGTAATATCAGTATTCAGTACATGACTATCGTAAAGTATTTTGGTATTAGTGAATAAAAAAATTAGTAAGTAAGAAAAAAAAATTAACAAGAAAAATCATGTGTTCTTAATTTAATAAAATATAATAGATAAAATATAATAAATTAATAGAATAAATATTCGACAAAAAATAACCAAGCAAAGCGGGTTTTCACAGCTAGTTAAATTATAAAATACCCAACCAACCAAATAAAATTATGTAATCTCTACACATAAATTAGCTTCTTTTTATTATAATGAGCTGTTTACAGGATTGCAAATAATTTAACATATTATGTAATAACTAATAACAGTTTCACATACGACACATACAGAATAACATACCTATTTCAGCCTTATAGCGTATATCTTTCTCCATTTCTCCTGCCGCACGATTTCTATTTGTATACCGGTGCCATTTAGGCCGATTTTTTTGTTTTTGTGTTGTTGTTATATCCGGAAGTTTGTATTTTGTCATCTGAAGAATATCCTCCAAATACACGTCTTTAACAGGATATGCCAATCCCTCTATATGCATAATTGAACAATTATCGTAATAAGCCGACAAATTCTCAGCATCTAGAGTAGCACTCATTAGGACAAGTTTCAAATCTTTTCGCTTTTTTAATACCTTAAAGAAATCGGGATTTTGTTATTTAATTATAGACAAAAATATGTAAAAGAAATGAAATGATTGTTTGTGAACAATTAAATAAAAACTAATAAGAAAGTTAAATGTTTTCATGTTTAGGGTTTCGACAAAAGCCCTTTGTGATTGCGCATATGTTATGTTATGTTCAAACAATAATATCTTAAGAAAAAAATGGCTGCCAAATAGAGGAGAGGGGGATTAGACTCAGTGTGTAGTGTATTTGTGTATGAAAATAGTTGTAATGTAAGTACCTAGAATATCGCTAGCCCGTGACCGGACACACCGTATAAGGTGAGTATACAGGCGTACTGCAATGAGACTCATATTTCTAGTAAGGCGATTCATTAAGCAACTGACGAACATAAGCGTCTTTTTTACGAACGTACGCTCTCCACTAAAATTTATCATGCTGAATATATCTAGCGTTCAATAAGTCACAAATGTTAGTGTGAGAAATGGTTTGATTAGAAAAGTATCGTTCGCAAGATGTTGTGACCAGGATTAAGAAAGGAATTCTTTAGTGGTTTGAATACGCAGGAAGAATGAGTGAGGACTGAGTGTAACAAAGCAAATTTATGCTGCGGAAGTGAGTGGCAGATCAACGAGCATGTTATAGGATAAGAATGACAAGCGAGCACAGAGTCCACCTGTTGGTAAGTGGTTGCTGTGGCCCAGACATCTATATCTATCCTCGTTTGCGTATCAAAACGCAGATGCGTTGTAAGCCGTGAGGACTAAGATGGAATGTCTCTTTTCCAGTAAAAAGGGTCTCCGGTTCTCTACACTCGCCATACGAAACACAGCAGCATGAAGCTGCTATTTTACGCTGGTATTCTGTGAGAGTGTGGCGTGATGTATACGTAGATATATGGAGGTACAGTAGGATCAAGCCAAATAAAGTCTGTGATCTCCGCCAACCCCTCTGGGTGACAGGCATAAGTTTATGTCATGTTGTGTATAAATTCATGCAATAACAAGAATAAAGTCATATAAGTTCGCATATATGAATATAATATCACCTAGTCACTGATATCTATCAGTTCATTTTAAAAATATGCACCTAAGAGCGTTTTGTCATTGGCCGCTATCGATAAAGATATGTCGTCAACGACATACGTCAGCGTCGATATTACATACATACACAAGCTTTTTCATTCAATGACACAGTACCAATATGATATGATAACACAATATTTATTACGATAAGCCAATTTAGGTCTTCGACCATACGGACTAGTCTTATGAGTATTTTATTCAGAAAATACTTCAGAATATACTGCTACGTAGGGATGAAAGTTGTATAAAAATATCGATATATCGAGTTCGATGTTTATCGATGAAAGTCGATATCGATATATCTAAATGTCGGCGATATTTTGTCGATATTTATTCTTAATTTTTTAAAGCCTATATAAATCTAAAACTTCCTTTTAGTTGTATCAAACGTTCATCGATTATGTAATTTCTTATCTGTGAAACTTAAATATAATATAACAACAAAATACGTTTTATTATTTATCATAAACTTATTAAAAATCTTTAAACTCAGTATTTTGTACCCGCCATCGAACTTAAAAACAATATGTTTGATAGTCTACTTCCGTGTAGCCGGTTTTGGCTTTGAGTTATTGTGGCTCCTGCCTTTAAAAAAAAGCGTTCGGAAGGCACGCTCGTGGCCACAATTGGTAAGTGACTCATTGCCACTTTAAACAGATTGGGATATAAACCTTGCTTGCATCTTTTGCCAAATTTCGAGGACGTTTACTTTTAGAGTGCTTACAGGAGTAGCAAGGTATAACGTAAGCTCGTCGTCGCCATCGGTTTTTTTTCTTTTTATTTGTATTTGAGCCAGAGATTTATGGTGCTTCCAAAAGTCGAATTCACCTTTATCTTCATCCTCTGAAGATGTGGGTATGCGATTTTTGGCGGGTTCTTTCGATATATTTTGTTTTTGCGATATCGATATATCGATATTTATCGGTTTTCCGATATATCCAAAGTTTTTTGAAAATTTTGATCGTTCAGCCTGTATCGGCGATAATATATCGTTATAGTGTCGGCAAATGAAACAATGCTCTTAGATCGGTGCAATAGGATTTAAAAATAATATTATAAGATATGAAGTTTGTTTTTGTTTGCTGTTACCTGTTTTAACATACACATAGATAAATCCACAAGACAATCCCTCTCATGCACTTCATCCAAAATTATATGACTCCAGTTAGTCAGACCCTGATTCACTTCTAATTCAACCAAAAGGATACCAGTGGTACAGTACTGTATACTACCACGGCTTCTTTCTTCTATTCTGAAATTATTATAACAATATTAATGTCCTCCAGACCGAATTTCGGTCACAGCGGCCAGCCTCAACGGAGACTAGCCATCAGCGTAGGACAGGATTATACTGCCCAAGTGAATGCGCAAGCACAGATGCACTCTTTATATCCTCACTCTCATAGTCCGATGGAAAGGTAAACCGACAAGACCGGAGGGAGATAATGCGCAGGACCAACGGCTTTACGTGCTTTCCGAGACTCCGGGCAGCTACTGAGAATTAATTGACGGGAAAACTCAATAACTGATATTTTTTGGCCCGAACCGGGACCTCATGATCAGCAGTCGCTTTTACAACCACTAGACCAATAAGGCAGTCAGTAAAAAAAAAAGTAAAACAATATTATTATTATACTAAACAAGATTAACATGCTAACAGATCTATACTTATTTTATATAATAAAGCGGAAGAGTTTTTTTTTTTCGTTTAAACATGCTAATCTCTAGAACTATCAGATCGATTTGAAAAATTATTTTGTAGGTATATGATAGCCAGATTCACGAGGAATAGTATAGGTGGCATACTATCTAGCATTAGGCTACACCTCTCAGCTAGCTTTATTTTTTTTTATATTATAAGGGTGACCAACGAGCACACAGTCCACCTGACGGTAAGTGGTTGGTTTTTTTATAGAATAGCGTGACAAACGAGCACACAGTCCACCTGATGGTAAGTGGATGCTGTGGTCCATAGACATCTACATTTATCCTCAATTAAGAATCAAAACGCAGGTGCGTTGTCACCCGTGAGGACTAAGATGGAATGCCTCTTTTCTAGTAAAAAGGGTTTCCGGTTTTCTACACTCACCATACGAAACACAGCAGCGTTAAACTGCTATTTTAAGCTGGTATTCTGTGAGAGCAAGGTCCTTCCCCGGTCGAGCCGACCCCTTCGTGCTTCAACTATACTACTAATATAGCTGCAGCATGGCTCTACCACGTAAAATAAATATAATTTTTTGTTAAGCAAATCGGAAAAACACTCAGCTCGGCGCGCGAACGACGTATAACCCTAGCCGCCCGATGAGAACCGAGAGAAACCAGCGGTGAAGTATATAAAAGCGAGGTGTCATGTCGTACGGATCAGACACGTGATATACGTGGGCAAAACCGCGGGGTACAGCTATTATCTTTAAAATGTAATCATAAAAAAGAAACACATTTGTTATCATATTTGTAGCCTGAAATATAAAACAAAGTAAAAACTGATTACACTTACTTTTCTAATCTCACTGCATACCCAACAGAATTACCCATCTTCTCTCCTCGTTCTTGTGCAACCCTCATTGCAAGAGAGGAAGCAGCTATCCTTCGTGGTTGAGTTACCAATATCTTTATGTTAGCGCCTTTATTATTCTTTATAGCCTCATCTAATATAAGTTGTGGAATCTGAAAAACGAAATGAGTTATACATATTATATCTAATAGGTTGAGGAAAGTTTCTTCGTATTGTGTTTGTATAAATTGAAAAAATATCTCTTTGGTTGTATGGTTGGTATCTGCCTGATTTTAATATCAATACAATATAGGACATTAAGAAAAAGAAAAATAAAAAGTAAAAAACACTTTCCCGCTATTTTTCAATTGTTTTCTGTCCGCCAAAATGAGTGAATCTAACGAATAAATTCGATACATTCTGAAGTTTTATTACAAAAAAGGGAAAAATGCGACTCAAGCCGCGAAAAAAAATTGTGACGTTTATGGACCTAATGCAGTGTCAGTAAGAGCAGCACAAAGTTGGTTCAAGCGTTTTCAGTCCAGGGATTTTGATGTCAATGATGCAGCTCGCTCTGATCACCCTCATACGGATAAAGTCGATGCCATTTTTGAAAAAGTGGAGCAAGATCGGCATATTAGTAGTTACGACATAACCGAGGAATTGAGCATTGACCACAAAACGGTTTCGACCCATTTGAAAAAGTCTGGCTATACAAAACAGCTCGATATTTGGGTACCACACGAGCTCACTGAAAGAAACCGAATGAATCGTGTACTCATTTGCGATTGTGCGATGTAATGAAACCGGACCATTTTTCAAAAGATTGATCACAGGTGATGAAAAGTGGATCACATACGACAAGAACATGCAAAAAAGATCATGGTCAAAGGATAGTCAAGCTCCACAGACAGTAGCAAAAAAATAAATAAAATATTTTATAAATTAAAAAAAATCGTTTATTATGAGTTTTTACCGCCGGGGAAAACCATCGATTCGGATCTCTACTGCCAACAACTAATGAGAATCAAGCAAGAAAATGAGAAAAAACGGCCGGAATTGATCATCAAAGGAGTGGTCTTTCATCATGATAATGCCAGACCACACATCTTTGCCCACTCAGCTAAAATTGAGAGTTTGGTTGGGAATTGTTAATGCATCCACCATATAGTCCTGACCTTGCACCCTAAGATTTTCACCTGTTTCGATCTCTTCAGAATTCTTTGGGTTTAACATCAAGAGAGGACTGTCAAAACTATTTGTCGCATTTTTTTGATCAAAAGTCCCAATATTTCTACAGCAACGGGATTATGTCACTACCTACTAGGCATCAAGTTATCGAACAAAATGGCACATATATATTTAAATGTTATTAAACATCCTAAAATGCAAAGTCCACTGCTGAACATAGGCCTCCCCCATAGATTGCTTCATAGACATATTCATTATTATTATGTTTTGCAAATAAAATAAAGTCACTCACCTGTGTTGATTTTCCACAGCCAGTCTCACCACTAATTACAACAACTTGGTTGTTATGTATAAGACTTAGAATTTCCTCAGATTTCTTATATGTTGGTAATATTTCTCTGAATTTCAATAACTGCTTATAGTTATTCCTTGTAATCATTTCTTTGTATTCTTTATGAAAAGCATTGCTAAGCTCGTTTGTACATTCATCTGTGACATTTATACTTATACCTTTAGACAGACATTTCTCAAGCTTTTCGTCAAAAGTACCTGTAATTATATCTTCGTATCCATATTTGTAACATGAAGAGGTTCTAAGGGATAGTTGTCTCACATTGTTATTAAAATGTATTTGATTTTCTGCTTTAATGGGAATGAAATCAGGAAGAGAAGAGGTACTTGGCTTATTATCCACAATCGAACACCCTGCTTCTTCTATTGACTCTTGTTTTATTTCTATTGATAGTTTTTCATTTTCTTCAAGTTCTGTACTATTTTCCCTTACTTCTTCTTTAAGCACCTTTGCTCTCTTTGTACCCTTATTAAAAAAGTCTTTACTACCAAAAATAGAAGATGTAATTATTTGGGGCAGCTGGATATCTTGCTCTTTTGCAATATGTATTATTTCTTGCAGATTACTTATAACTGATGCCATTACTGGGCCGGGAATTGTCAAGGATATCTAAAATTTTAGAATTATATACCATGTTAGTAATGTTGTATGACATAAATATAAGCACAGTAAAATTACAACCTATACTATATATCCCACTGCTTGCCACAGGCTACTCTTTTACTTTTCTGTAGAAGTGTTGCTCTAGTGAGTGGCGATGGAGTTCACAATGTTTTCCTAAACTGCCGAGCATGTTTTTAATCAGCAGCATGTTGCAAATTAACAATTTTATTGGTGCCAGTGGAGATTTAACACGAGTCAATCACATACTGTGAAATTCATGACAAGTTATTAGTCTGCGAAGGTAGAGAACAAGTGAAGGAAATGGACTACTTAGTTTGAAAAAATTAACTTATTCTTCATTCACTACTCATTGAAACATATCTTCTTTATTTAGTTTGGTCCAAAGGTTATACTGTTAATACAGGAAAATAATAGCCCTAGGCTCAGCTGTCAGAATCACTGCACTAGGACTTGATTTAAATATAATTAGAAATCATAGAAAAAAAATATGTGTAGTTATTTTTTATATCTCTTCTATTAAAGCTACAAATAATAAACGATCCCCGGTCCCCGGCGGCCCTGCTATTCTTGATTCTGGTGGCAAATGGCGGGGGAAGAATCTCCGAGGGTGTGAAGCATCTTAGCATCGAGGGTTGCATACCTTACACTCAGAATTACCAGACAGTAATTGCTGAAGGTCATACATGTATATGCACCAATCTTGGAACATCCCATTGAGAAAACCGGCAGCAACCACAGAATTGTAATGTAGTGGATGATAAGCTCATGGAAACTGTCCAAACCTAAAAACTCTCCGATCACACCCATAATCTAATAGTGGCTATATGGGAAAGCAGACTGCAGTCTTCAACTGGTACTTCAGCTTACAGGTGATTGAATAGACCTATATCAAAATGTATGTGGGGAGACTTACGCATCTGCAATACAGCTAGTATTGAAGAAGTAATTGAGCGGAAACGGGGACCCTAAAACCTTCGCCAAAGATTCGCTGTAAACATAGTCAATAGAACTGCACGGAAGTGTGAATAACGACCCACTGGCAAGTCTTAACCAATACTGTCCCGATGATATCCCAGACATCATTCTGAACAAGATAACAATCTCTCTCCAGCAACTTAAGAACGACAAAGCGCCGGGTGAGGATAGAATTACAGCAGAGCTTTTAAAAGCTACGCCAGAGGCGTGAAGCAGGAGTGTGGTCGTTTTATTTTTCTAGAAAGGTGATAAAACCCTATTAAAGAATTATTGACCGACTTTCGACATCGTACATCGAGGTGCTAAAGTAGTATAGTAATGCTACAATGTCTATCCAGGTACAGAACAAGAGCAAGCAACCTATCCAGTTGCAGAGAGATGAAGACAGGGTGACGTTTTATCGCCGAAACTCTTCACTGCTGCATTGGAAGACAGTTTCAAGCTACTGGACTGGAACGGATACGGTGTTAACATCAATGGTAAATACCTTAACTTCTGTTTGCCGACTATATAGTCCTAATGGCAGAATCCTTCGGGGACCTTAGCACTATGCTCAATAACCCACAGTAGTGTTTTGTGTCAAAATATCCAATTAGATAAGTTCAACTTCGACCAAGAGATCTAACAACGAATCCAACATCTTGTTTTTAACACATTGGCATTCGGGGGACACATCTTCTTGTCTGATATTCTTTAAAATCTTAATACGAAAGTGTACAACCAGTGCGTGTTGCTAGTGACGACTAACGGAAATAAAATGTGGTCCTTCACTGCTGGCTGTATGAGGAACATCAAAGTCACTCAGTGTGCAATGGAAAGGGCTATGATTGGATTTCTTCTACGAGATAATATACATAATGAGAAATAACAAGAGTAAGTGACATAGCCCAGCAGATCAATAAGCTGATAAAGCAATGGGCCGGTCATATAGCTCAAATAACCAACAACCGAAAGAAAGATTCTCGAGTGGCAGCCTTATACTGCCAAGAGCAATGTTAGGCGACCCCCCACTACATGAGAGTGATAACCTGATGAAACATGAAACACAGGCAGTTGATGGAAGCAATTGGCTCAGAACCGTACTTTGCAGCAATCTATGGGAGAGGCCTATATTCAGCAGAGGATTTGTGATGGCCTGTAATAGTAGTGGTAGTATTCTTATGGTTGTTAGTTATAAATCCAGCTGTGTGTAAGTATGTATAAAAACTAAATTACAAAAATCAACTTATCAAATAAGACTTGCAAATGAAAAAATTTTTAGCCATTTGCTAAAAACACAAGTTAATTACATAATTTTTTTTTAACTTAATTCCTGATAATGTGCACAAATCTTAAATCATTCAAATCACAAATTCATTATTTATTACTTATTTGCATAGATACACAATCAGTAATAAAAAATGTCCTTACCTAATGAACGCCCACTCGAACATTTGGGTGCGCTTTTAATTTGTATGTAGCTTTGTGAATACAACTTTAGGCAATGCCTTTAAAGTTGAATTTACATTAGTGTATATTTATTTCAACTAGAATTACGTCAAAACAATTGGCGACAGTTTTTAGAGAACTTTTGCATGGGATTGTGTATCTAGTTTTTTATTAGTGATCGATGCTTATTTGTCATTAATTCATTTTCTTTATTACTTATTTGTCATTGATTCATTTTCTCTATTAGAGAGTAATATTCCTTGATGATTCTGACTCAACTTAAACTTAAATCTACTTAACAAAATGAAATGATGACTAAATGAGTTAACTACATAATTGAGCAAAAAGACACTTTTTCTGTACATCTACCAGAGCTATCAAGGCTATGACATCTTGTAATATATAAGAACTAATGTTTGTTTGTTCGTAATTTATGTGCTGCCATACTGTTCATCAGATTGCACAACTGTGTCAACTTATTGCTTGCACTTGTGCAAAGGTTATAGGCATAGTACAATTATCTTACAGTAGTAGTACCAACAAATTTATTTGAAAGTTATATATCATTCAATTTCAATGAATGTATTATAATTTCCAATTAAACAATATAACTCTTACAAATTTAAAACAATATTTCCACAATTATTTCTTTTGCGGCAGCAACGCGCTGGTACCAGCTTATAATGAATTAAATATATACATAATATATTCAAAACGAAACAGCTTAATATTTCAGCCTATAAAGCAACAAGTCCTCGGCCTGGGATAGAATTTCATTAAAGCTTAAATTTGTATTAAAACAAACTATTGGCTGATCTGTGATCATCTTTGTTTCGGAAATTGTATTCAAACAACAGCACACTATATCCAAACCTACCTTTGTGTCTATTATGTGCATACACTTAGGGCACTATAACTTGTCCTTCTTAGTTGATACTTGCAACTGGATTCGGTGGTTGCCATAAACCAGCCAAGAAAACAAAATAAATTATTACACATACACATAGATATTCCTTTTATAGTGATGTTAGTATGAAGGAATAATTTTTATTTGTAAAGTACTAATATTACTCTAAAAAATCTTTTCAATACTTTTGTAGTCTGCTAAAATATGCTTAGCACATAGGAAATTATAAATTTAAGTTTATCTTTCACATTCAACTACATTACCACTAATTTATTCTTCATGTGATTTATAAGTGTCCATTTAAGTTTAAGATTTTAAGTCTATTGTACATTAAAAGAGAATTTTGAATAACAATATTGTTTTGCTCTCTTCAGATCCAAATTTATATTCATTTACTATTTTTACAGATTTTTTTGTTATACGTTGAAGCGAATGTAATTATTACGTTTTAAAGGAGGTACTAACAATGTTTTCTTTTTTTTGTTTCACATCCTTTCGAAGTCTTTTAAAATATAATCCAATTTCGCGCCCCTTTAAGCCCAGTGGGGCTGAAGATCTTTCTTTTCTGTTGCGATTCCACTTTTGGTGATCAAGTTGATTCCAATTAGAATAGTTTCGGGACATGGCTATTTATAATTTATATAGATTTTCAAATAAAACTGAGGAGTATATCAGTTTATATATAGGGCATCTCATATAATCAATACAAATACTAGAACTCGAGTTTCGGTTTATACCACAGAACACGACAGGTTTATACAATGGTACTCTGTGAACTAGCTGGAACTAGCTTTGAGTGAGCAATGAGCATTATAAGTTATAACGTATAGACAGTTATGGAAACGTCTATTTACTTTATAACGTATAGATATAGTGCGCGCAAGATAACTCTGCGCGCGGCCAAAATTGGAACTAATCGTGTGCCGCCATCTTACTGTTTATGGCAAGTGTCTAAACAGAGTGGTAGGTGTCCTGTTTTTATTCTTTTTTGCAGTAATTAATCGTTATCATTATGCCGAAAGTGATTAAAAGTGCTGGCAGGGATGTTATTTTGAAGGTCAAACGTGCTTGTGAAGAAGAACGAGACAATAACGGGCCTATAGTACCGTTTTCCAAAGTTAGAGCCTGCGTTGCATATTTAACAGGTAATTTTAGGATGCCATTACAATAAAATTCCCAATTTTCTCTATTTGTTCCTTTTAATTTCCTCGTGTCATTAATATCATGTATTTATAATGCATTGTTTTATTTTGTTTTAGGTGTTTCTGAACGCACCGTCACCCAGATAAGTCAAGAGGGTAATATAGCAGAAGCTTCATCTTCTAAAATTGTGACGCCGGGAAAAACTAGGAACCGAAGGAAAAAATTATGATTTAGACGATTTCGATATGTGCGCTATAAGGCATTTAATTCAATCATTTTACGTCGTGAAGAAGGAGATTCTACCATAAATAAACTTTGGTTGGAATTGAAAACTGATATTGGTTTTAAATATGGCAGAACATCGTTGAGGAGTATTTTAAAGACTATGGGCTACAAATACAAAGGTGCCAGTCTAAACGAAAAGTATTGGTAGAACGCAGTGATATTGCAGCTTGAGAGCAAAATATATTCTGAGGTTGCGCAAGAATCGTCAGGAAGAAAATCGACCGGTAATTTATGTTGACGAAACGTATATACATGCTTCATACCACCTTCAAAAATGTTGGCAATCGAAGGAACAGCCTGGTATTCTTGCTTCTGATAGCGTCGGTGCAAGATGGATAATAGCCCATGGTGGAGGTAAAACTGGGTTTGTTGAAAACGGACTGCTGCTGTTCAGGTCTAACTCCAAATCGAGTGACTATCATGACGATATGAATTCAGCTAACTTCATGCGGTGGATGAAAGAAAAAATTGTGCCGAATCTTCCAACGAATTGCATTGTAGTGATGGATAATGCGTCATACCACTGCACACAGATCAACAAGGCGCCTACAATTGGCAATACAAAAGCAGAGCTCCAAGGATGGCTTACGAGAAATGGAATTACATTTGAAGACTGTTGGACGAAAGCGCAATTATACGAATTAATTAAAAAATACAAAGGAGACCCACAGTACGAAATAGATCAAATGCTAAGTGAATATGGACATGAGGTTCTCCGTTTGCCACCTTACCACTGCGATTTAAATCCCATAGAAAAAATTTGGGCAAAAGTAAAGAGACGCATTGCAGAGAAAAATATCACTCAAGCTCCTAGCGAAATAGCTGCTATTACTGAGGCGGCGTTTAGAACAGTAACGACAGAAGAATGGTTCAACGTATGCCAACATGTAGAAAAAATAGAAGATAAATATTTCCAATCAGATAGGCTGATGGATATGGAAATGGATGAATTTGTAATTAATGTTACAGTTGACACATCCGAGTCATCTGATGAAGACTCTAGCATGGATTCTGATGAAGATATGCGAATGGAAGGCGTTGATCCACTGCAGGACCATTGTTACACCAAATTTATAAATAATAATAGGTATTCAATAAAAGATTTACAAGGTTTCTTGGACTTTTATTTCGTTCTTTATAATAAATATTATAATGCTATTACAGTTGTTTCAAAATACCTTTTGGAAAAATTTATTATAGACAAAATATCAGTAGTCATTAATCTTAGTATTAGTCCTTTTATACACGCATATAATAGGTACCTGTAATTGTGTAAAAAAAATTGTAGTGGCGTAGTTAAACTTGTGTAGTGAGGCATCAAACTTATGAAAGTTAGAATCAAGAAATATATTTATTACGCGGATCTTAAACAATAAATATGGGGTTTAAAAAATTATTAGGTCTTTGTAAGTTTAGGCTGAACATTACAGTTTTTTTAATTGAGATTTGGTAATCAATTAGGTAATTTATGTAATTTGATATAATTATACAATTCCAGTAATAAGATTAAACGAAGGAAAAAATATTAGTTAAGCTGGCAACATTAAGCACGCCATCAGTCGCGCGCAGAGTTATCTTGCGCGCACTCTAGTATACAAAATGCTCATAATTGTCAATTTCTATAACGATCCGCAACGCACAGAGTACCTTCGAACCGCAACGCTGCATCGTTGCATTGGCTTGGAATCGTGCATAGATATAGTATAGTAACGTAACGTAACGTAACGTAACGTAAGTCTAACGTTAGTTAGTTACTAAATCTATGGAATCGTGATTCGTAATATTATTATAACATCACGCACTCGCTGCCGTACAAAAACAAATGTTATGCCGTGTGCGATAAGAACGAAACTGCAGCGGGGCCCATGTTGAAAGGTATAGGTGAGCGAAGCGAAATTCGAGAAATAAGTTTATTTCTTTCTTTTTCATATAGATACTTGTATAACTATTTCAAATTGGCAATGCGTCTCTAATAAAGCAATTTTAAATCTCGTGCTGTTTATTATAAAATTCTACACAGTAAATACGGTTTTCTGCCATATATTGAAAAATAACACTTGTTCCCCAAAATGTAAGGATTAAACTGTATATAATAGCCTTGACCTTGTTAAGACGAAATATTGTTATTGACCTTCTGTCCTTCAACTTTTGAACTTAGGTTTTCATATTAATTGTGTCTCTCTGAGGAACAAGTGTAATAATAAATTTTGGGTGTAATATTATTATTTAAAAACTTTTGATTTATTTGTTAATTCCATCCGCGGCTGGTCGTTGCTGCTGGTGATAAGAGGGCTGGCTCTTTTCTCGCTCAAAGGCTAAGTAGCCATTCAGCGGGGAAATGCAACCAGCGTTCTTGGCACGATACCACGTGGAGTAGGACTGTTTGATAATTAAATTACTAGTTTTTTTTACTATAGATTCCAATTTTATTTCAAAGCATAAAGCACGCATTGTGATATTAGTGTTCATAAAATAAGTCTAAAAACTAACAAAAACTTTATAAATATTTATTTGATTTAGTGATTGTAAATATACTTAGATATAGCTTCGTTTTAGGTTGTAATATAATAAAGAAACAATGTCGCGACAAAACACAAGTGTTTTGTGGGAGTTTTTCGAAAAACCTGATAATGTAGGTTAATAAAAAAGCGTGTTTTAATATTTGTAAAAACGAATTTGGTTTTCAGACGACTTCAGGTAATCTGAAGTCACATTACGGCAGCGATATTATACAGTACACACGTTTCGTTGGAAGAGCAAACGATAGCTAGATCTTCGAGACCTGTGAACACTTTGGGTGTCCCAGCCCTTGCGTCGGCATTAACTTAAAAGATAACTTTTTGAGCCAGCCTTCGACGTCAAATCCAACCTCCGTGATGCCATCAGCTGTACCGCAGTCTCAACACAAACAAGGAAAAATGGATGCCTTAATTCCTAGAAAGATGTTAAAAGATCAAATGTATGAAGGAAAGTTCATTTGAGCACCTAAATTAGTGTTTAAATCTTAACAGTTTATCTCACGAAACGAAAATAATTTTGATGATAACTGTTCTATGACGGTATATTGTTATGTTGCCGTTACATGGAAAAAACAGTTATGAATATAGATAGTTATGAAAACATTATCCGTTGTACCATAACGATAACGTTACGTTATTTAGAAAACACATAACGACACACCGCTACTGTGAACTCGACTCGACTCGACACATTTTTTTTAAACTGGCTTTACGGCTCTGGGTTCTAGCCCTTCTGAGCCTGTTCGACTCGACCCACAGATCTCTTTGCCACAGACTAACTAAGACTAACTAGTAGATTAGATTCTAAAGGTCGCTGCATACAGGACAGAATCAGCACGTGCACGGGACGGAGGCGGAACGTGGTTGTATGTCAACACCGACGGGAGTTTAATGCATACGCACCGTGACAGTGACACGAAACTAACGTGCTAGTCTAGTATATATACAGTCATCTATGGTGCTAGTGTTGTGAAAAATGAAGTTTTCATTTGAAGAATTGGCATTAATTGCTATTGCTTTAGATGATGAAGAAGCTACAACCGTCAAGAGTAAAAGGAGATTTTCTGTACATCCTACGTGGTAGAAAAAAGAACAAGAAGGTGAATACTACTCTCTGCAAAGAACTTTTGGATGACGAGAGTCAATTTTATATGTATTTTCGTATGATAAAAGAATGTTTTGCTTTACTGGAAAACAAGCTAAGCCCTCACTTACATGAGAAGGACACTTTTCTGAAAAGAGCCATCACACCCCGTGAACGATTGGCTGTATGTTTAAGGTAATAAATAATAAACACTTTATTTTTACATATTTATGTTAAAATTTTGGCATATTAATCCTTTGTACTATCATACTCTCCGAGCTTATACTGCGAGAAATAAAATTGTATTGACTCTGTTGTCTTTGGTTGTTCAGAAGACGGTGGAGGAGATGATAAAATAACCGGCATTGATGAAACCCCCACCCCCCACCCCAGCCTACGAATTTTGAGTATATATATAAAAAAATACTGACAGACGTAGTTCAAATAGCACATCGAGTTTTAGGGTAACTAACGGGCAGCAATTGATTTTTATTTAAAAAGTTTTATGGTGGCACTTCACATGGCTATTTGTATTTGCGTATTTGCTGTATTTGATAAATAACTTCCATGTGTGGAGAGTATATTTGCTATACTTATTGCCGTATTTGCCTATTTGGCTAATATAGCCAATAACAAATACAGTCGAGACATCGAATCCAGGAAAGTAATTTTTTGTGGTATCTAACTTTCTCCTAAAGATGTAAATATAATATAGTTAAATATTGTATTTGCGTTAGCATTTCATAATAGTTTTTGTTTGTTTTGGCTTGCTACATATTTATTTTATTTGTCTATGAATTTTTCTCTATTAAGCCGCGTTGACACGATGAAAGTCTGCTTTGACAAAGTAACTTTGACAATATAGCTTTGATCAAAGTTCACTTTGATACCGTTTGGCACGTACAAGTTGACTTGGATAAGTTTGTTTATTTTTACCGTCCTTCGCCAGTAACAACACCTATAAAAATATGACTGACGAGACAGATTTGTTACTAGACAGTGTAGGAATTATCGCAGACTTGTTAATACAAGAGTTAAAACGAGTTAAGAAAAAGAAAACCCGCAAAAAGAGAATTTGGACTCATTCCTATATTCTACATTGCAATGAAATGAGAGCATCTAATATTATTATTTCAATTTATTGGGTGTATGTCGTTCGAATATTGTTAATTTTAATGTTAACCTCTTCTATAGTAACACAGTCTATCTCAAGATTTCTCGCCATGCGCTGCAACGCCGCGTTTCTGGCATCCTTGTTCTTGTATTCTTTGAGCCTCACGTCCCAAAGAACTACTTCTGCTTCATATAATTCTACGAATTTGAGAGTATACCGCTCACTCCACTTTCTTTTATTGCGAGATGCCATTGTTTTTACATTTAACGCCATTTTGTTTCGTTTTTTGACATCAAAGTTGGCTTGAAAAGTAGTAGAGGTGTAAAAGTAACGAAAAAAAGCGGACCCGTGTGTATTCGTTACTATAACAATTAGTACTCGTTACTATCGTATCGTTACGTTACTTCTGATACCTCATAACATGCTATGTTATGTTAGAGCATCGAATCAAGTCGTATTGCGTACGCGTACAGTTTGACGTCGCGGCGTCGCAACATTCATAATTTGTAGAAAACATACTTATATTACATTAAAAAACTTTGTCTACACACCTTAACAATAAATTATTAACAATAAACAGTAAACAACTTAGACGACGAATTTTCAAATTATACTTTGCTTAATAAACAAACATCACTCTTTGTAACGTATGCTTTTAAATTCATTGAATAAGCGTGCGTAAAACATACGATCAGCAAATGTTTACACGCATCAACGGTACTTGCGTGAACTGAAACAGTGTAGGTACCCATACTACGAAAAATGCGAGTAACGAAATGCATTCGTGTGTAACGTTCGTTACTCAGTACTAGATGGCGCACCCGTTACTCAGTACCGAATACATACGGTTTGCTACAGCTTTAAAAAGTAGAACACAGTGCAAGTCCACTTTGATTAACGCCCACATCAAAGTGCGCTTTGATTGCTCGTTTACACGATCAAAGTAGCGTCAAAGAAGTCATCAAAACCACTTTGTCAAAGCAGACTTTGATCGTGTCAGGCTTTAAGTAATAAGTAATGTACTATGAAACCACAGAGTACATTTATATATACTGAAATATGTAACCACTGACCTCTATATATACATAACCAAATGTGCAATTAGTTTGTGGCACAGAGTACTTTTTATAAACCGGAAGTTTGTGGGCAACTGGGGAATGAATAAAGAGTATTAATAATAAATTTGTTATGTTAGTATGATTACATATTTACCTATTGTATAATTACCAATGTATATGGAGGGTAAAGGTACCTTTACTTACCTTCCATACATTGTATAAGTATCTTTTGTCTATAATAAATAATAAAATTGAGATTTCCGTATCACTCTTTGCTGGTTTTCTATTTTAATTTAATAAGTGAGACGTTTATAGGTTAACTCCTTACACATCTATCTATATAAATAAAATGATAGAGGTTTGCAGTTGTGCGGGCATCACGGAAAAACTACTCGATAGATTTTAATTAGTATTTCTAAGTTTTATTTCTTAGACACTTGACCCTTACCTAAAAAAAATATTGCGATATCTTCATTTAATATAAAGTTATTAAAGTTTTAAGAACGCGGACGAAGTCGTGGGTATCAGCTAGTTTTCCAATGAAAAAATGATCTGTGTAAACTTGCTACTAATGAGGCCAATAAAGAAAACCTCGGAAGATAAAAACCCTATACTATACATTTCTAAGCCGCGCATGCGCCAATGCCCCGAGTGTATTCGATAGTTGTCATTTTATTAACTATTTGCACTTAATAGAGAGTTTTACCATAAAATAAAACTTACCTATTATTTTTTAATCAATATCCGGAATCAATCTTGAGTCAAGCACTAGTCTTTCCGCCTAAAGTCCGCACTTCCGGCTACCTTACTTGCCTGGAGGGGGCACCCCACCACTGTTTTTCCTTTGTTATTTAAGCAGTGATGAGCACCAGGTCTCGTCATTATGGCACTCATGTTGCACCAGGTAGCCCTTACCTGGATTCCGGATATTGATTAAAAAATAATAGGTAAGTTTTATTTTATGGTAAAACTCTCTATTATTTGTTATGTATCAATATCCGGAATCCATCTTGAGTGACGTGTTTGTTATCACCTGGTGCTAATAACTTATGATAGTTATTAACGCTATAATGTGCAAGGTAAACAATAAAAGAATGATTGCAAGAGATACACAGCAACAAAAATTATATATTGTACCACAATTACATTATTTGATTATAACTGGCCATAATGACAATAAGCTTTTATTAATTACAATAATAAATCAAACTAATATAATATTTGCTCTATCAATCAATTAATGGCATCAAAATAATTTGATAAAGATACAGAATTATTTATCTCAATTTCCTTTAGTTCTTTTTTATAGTAATTTTGAAATGTATGTACAGTTTTCCAATTACCAGTCGCAAGGATTTTATCTAGGGAAAAATTTTCTAACCAATTTAAGGAAGATACTGCTGATCTTACTGAACCAGGAGTAGCTTCAATACCCGCCTCTTTCAAAAGCGATTTTACCCACCCAGCAATTACAGTACGGGATGCTGGCTTAGCGTCGCCTCTAGCTGTAATAAACAAATGATTTATAGCCTTTCTGCGATTTTTAGATATCTTTAATAATTGTCTTATCCAGAAAATAATATTCAAATTTTTGTCAGGATGTTCTTTAAGCCTCCAACCAGACTGTCTATGATTAATACTGTCCGTTTTGGAACCAAAAGCTGGCCATAAGATTATGCTACTTTGTTCGTCTATTAAACTGTTATTGTCAATATGTAACAAAGTGAGGTCATGAACTCTCCGACTAGAAGCCAAAAGTAATAATGTAGCTGTATGCCTAGATACTTCATATAGATTGTTTTCATTTAAATTATATTCACTTATATACTGCATAAGAAACTTAGGATTCCAAATTGGTGGCTTTACTGATTTGGTACGGGCCATAGATATTGCTTTTAACATATGTTTTATAAAGAAATTTGAAGATAAATCTACTTTTGAAGTTAAGTGGGTGAACGTTGAAATCACAGATTTATGTACTAAAATTGTTCTGTAAGCTTAAATCTTTTCTGTTTGCGTGCCAGGTTAGTTGCCGTTTCCTCCAGGTCACCCCGATACTTATATCGCCGAGTTGAGCGTCCCAGCCGATGTCTGAAGCATCGGTTGTTAGAAGGTGAGTTACTATTGCATTCATGTGTATCGATATAGATTGACCTACAGCTTGTAGCCACCATTCCATCTCTGATTGAACTGGTAGTGGAATACTCACTTGGTGGTAAGGGTGGTCCTTTGACAACTGTCGACTGAAGTATTACAGTGTTCGACAATGAAGCCGACCTCTCCGGGTTACGTAAGTGGCAAAATTGAGTTTCCCCATTAAGATCTGATACTGTTTGAGGGACCACTTGCCTTTTAAGAGGTGTTGCTGAAGTGCGTTGCGTAGCGTTAAGCACTTCTTCTCCGATAAGGACTTTGCATTGCGTTTTGTGTCCCATGTTATGCCGAGAAACTCGAGGCACTGTGTCGGAGTCAGCACGGACTTTTCGAAATTTATTGTCCAACCTAGTAACTGCATGATCTTTATCGTTAATGTTATATCTTCTTGTAGTTGTAGCATCGACTGGCTTGCCAATAAAAAATCGTCCAAATAAACTACACATCTGATGCCCCGATTCCTGAGAAACTCTGCTACCCAGTTTGTTATCGAGGCAAACGTTCTCGGTGCAGAGGAAAGGCCAAACGGTAAGCAGGTCATCTGGAGCAGTTGGTGCTGGTTTGAATTGGTGTGATAATTTAGCCTCAAGTATCTTCGATGACGCCGAGCAATCGGAACATGAAAGTAGGCTAGGCTTAGGTCTAATTTTGCCATCCAATCCTGATGCTGCAGGAAGGTGGGTACTCGAAAGTGACTGCACAGTCTGAAGGGTTTCGTTTTGACAAACCTGTTCAGTTGTTTTAAATTGAATATTGGACGGTAGCTGCCGTCTGGTTTTGGCACCAAAAAGAATGTGGAAAGGAAATTGGCACTCGGCTCCGCCTGTTCGAGTACTCCAGACATTAACATGCTTTGAATTTGGCGAGTCATATTTAAGGAAGTTTTGGTCCTGTAGCTCTGAATCACAATTGGATTTGGAAGTAATAGAGGCGGCTTGAGTTTGAATGGGATGTACGAGCCGTTTAATAGTCTGCAAATTTGTTCCGGCGCGCTAATTTGTTCCGGCGCGCCTAAATTGCTCCAAACACATTGAAATTGTTTTAGACAGCCGCCATGAAATTTTTAAGTCATTTACGACGATCATCTTTAAAGGAAAAATGCGATTTAGATTTCTTTCCTCTTTGTTTATTTTTGCCCGATTTATCTCGATTCGTTTGGTTGGATGGGCGGGGTGGACGTTTTCCTCTTTTCGAGGGATTGCTTCGATGAAAACATGTATTATCAGCTTGTTTACTCGTCGATGGTTTTTGATTTTCATAAAAAAAGTCTTTTTGAGTACGAGGCACTGATCGGGATGAAGTGATCAATTTATCTGCCCCTCCAATTTTCTGAAGGTAGGCCTGAATGGAATCGTCGTTAAACAGAGTTTCTACGTTAGGAGGGATTTTTTGCAAAACCTCGCGATGATATTCTTCAGGAACTTGTCGCAGTAATGAACCTCGGCGTAAGCTAATAAGATCCGCTCTTCTACCACAAACTATTTGAAACAAATCTTCAGTTACCTTGCTATATGGTGATTCCTTAGAAAATAACGCCTCTATTTTATTAAATAATGAATTTGGAGTCAATGTTTGTTGAGAATCATTGGCCCAATCTACTAGTGATTGTAATGCTCTTTGTAATTCCTCTTTTTGGCAAAGTAAAGCATTGGTTAATCCGGCGAAGGAACGTTCTAGCAAATAAGAACGAGGATCATCACGCAACATTGCAGATTCAAATCGTTTTAACGAATCATTTACAGCAAGTTCGACAAAACCGGGGGTAGATAAATATTTCTTCTGGGCATCGATAAACCGTACAGCATACCAATCATCACAATTAAAACGCTGTAATACTACTAATTTCTTTAAATGTATTTCATTTGCACGTGGATAAATAGGATCTTTTACCGTTGTACTCAAATCCGATAGCTTGAGCTGGTTTATTTTGTCCCCGCCTTCTGTTGTAGGTCGGTGCAAGTTAAGATTAAGTGAAGGGACTATTTTTTGGTTTTGGCATGTAACTTCACTAGATTTTGTAATAATATTAGTTAAAAAGGCCACTTGCTGGGATAAAAATTCTAAATGTCCATTACTCACGGTTTGATCCATTTTTCTTTTCTTGCGTCTCCTTGTTTGACTATAAACACTGTTTTTTGACGAATCACTGCTATCCGAACTCGATGATGAAGTACGCACACGTTTTTGAGATTTTAATGTAACTTCTTCGACAATTTGTTCCTCCATAATGTTTTCAGTAGGGTAGCTACTTAATTTTAATAAAATTGAAACTTTTTCGTGCTTACAAAAGGCTGACTTGTAAACGGCGCGAAAAACAACACTATAATGACGAGACCTGTTTTTTTTTTTTTTTTTTTTGCGCCCAATGCAAGGACACCCTCCGGTAGCGGGGGAGGGAGGTGGTGAATGCTCCTAGCATACCACGCAGCCGGCTGCGTGGTTATGTGGGACTCACTTTGAAGAAGTGCCTACCCACTAAACACCACCTTGGGATCGACTTTAGCCCGAAAGCTGTACAGTCGCATCTGAGACGACCTCCCTCGGGGGGAGGAGAGGCGTGGGGCACAACCGTCCGGGGACAGAAGCGCGGATCAACCAACACAGCCGCAAAGTGCGACGGTGCTGGAGAAATGAGAGTGGGAATCGCATGTGCGAGAACTGACTGCCAGCGCAGCCGCACGGGGGCGGCGGCACTAGCGGGTGGGGACAGGGAGGGAAGGCACTCACCGTTCAACGGCAAGTGCGGGACGCACAACACAACCGCACGGGGCGGCTGGCGGAGACGGGGCGGCTGGCGGAGACGGGGAGGCTCCCACCGTCGCCCGAACCCATATTCATGGGCACGGAAACACGGCGACGGCGAGACAGCTAAGCACAACCGCACGGGCGCGGCTGTGCTAGCCGAGCGGGAGGGCAAAACTCGACCGTGCAAGGACGGGAGTGTGGGAGGGCACCCAACCGTACAGGGACGGAAGAGCGGTCAGCCAACGCAACCGCACGGGGGCGGCGGCGCCAGCCGAGGGGGACGGGACGGGACTGACGTTCTATTCTAAGAAACTGTGCCGACCGAGGGAGAAGACCCATACGGGGACGGGTGCTCGGTCAGCGGCGGACCCCGCAAGCGCACGACCGCTCGGGAGCGACGGCGCAAGCGGAATGACGAGACCTGGTGCTCATCACTGCTTAAATAACAAAGGAAAAACAGTGGTGGGGTGCCCCCTCCAGGCAAGTAAGGTAGCCGGAAGTGCTGACTTTAGGCGGAAAGACTAGTGCTTGACTCAAGATGGATTCCGGATATTGATACATAACAAATAATATTGCATTTTATGCATTTATAACAGTGGTAGTTATATTTAAGCAGGGTACAGTTTTATTTGTATCGTAAAAAGTACCCAATTATCATTATGTGAAGTAATATCGACGCTATAAGGTGAACGATCTTTAACTATTTTTTATTTCTAAACTAAATGGGTGCAGTTTAAATAATTAATATTTTTGAGATGTGCTATTTGAACTACGTCTTTCGGTTTTTTTTTTTATATATATACTCAAAATTCGTAGGGTGTGGTGGGGGGGAGGGGTATTGATGAAGATGAAGGCGAAGAAGAAGACATTATAATAGGTGTAGATGGAGACGATGAAATTAAATTTTCAGTCAATTGTTGAAGCTCTAAATCGTGAATGACTTTAAAAATTTGCCCTTTAGCTAAATGCTGATAATAAGGAGAAAATGATTTCAATGTTGGTGCTAGTCCCTTCAAAAATGCGTCCATAGGATGTTCCTCTTCTTCTTTTTCTTTAATTTTGTTTCTATTATTCATAAGAATATACTTCATTAAAGTACTTGAAGCAAATTCAGAATCGGGGCCAGACATCTTTTTTTCAAACGCTTAGTCGTCTGAGTCGGTGCTAATGGCAGGTCTGGTGGAGACTCAGCTTGTTCATTTGTAGCCGAAGATGTTACTGGTGACATTGCTGATGACGTAGGCAATGGACTAACTACAACATCATAATTATATAAAAATATACAAAATTCGACCTGCTCAAAATTCAAAAACCTTATTAAACATAGTTTGTATAAAAAGGGTTATTATAATATTAAGGAATTTATGGATGATAATAACCCCTGGGAATGAGGTGTTCGCTACCAAGCTATTTCTAATTTGTTTTGTGTGGTTAATTGTGTAACATACATGATTGTAAGCTGTTATTTTTTTTTTAAAGTCCCGCTGGGTTTCTTGCTGGTTCTTCCCAGCACAGAGGTTTTTTTTGAACCAGTGGTAATTAAACAAAAGAGTGACTTTCAATAAGTATTATTTATAATCTATATTGAATAAAAAAGTTTCTGTTTCTGTTTCTGTTTCATCGTGGTCCTGCAAATTTAACTGCTGATTTATGTCAATTGAATCGTTGCTCATAGATTGTATCTCAGATGATGGAGAAGGTATTGTTTCACTGAATTGTACAAAATTGCTTATAGAATCTCTATCTTCGTCAACACCCTTGAGAAATTGAAGTTGTTCAGAAAAGTAATAACGTAACGTAAGTAGTACAGTTTGATCTTCTTTGCAGCTTGGCCAGTAACATTTTTTTTGACTTTTTATATTTTTTTGTGCTGGTCTCTTATATTTGTCCATCTTTGTTTGCAGGAGACCCAATCTAAAAAAATAAAAAATATATTTATTAACAATAATTATATACATATTTATAGTTTAAGTTATATTTTGCTTTTTTTAGATTTTGGCCCCTGGTGACTCACATTTAGCTACCGTTTAGGTCATAGTATAGGTGCACAGTTAATAAAATTGTCAAAGAGACATGCATAATTATTGTCAATTAACCAATTAATGAGTGAGGTGTTACCCGAGATGACTACGGAAATGTGGAAAGCGGTTGCTGAAGACTTCTGGCTACTGTGGAAATTCCCAAATTGCTTAGGAGCACTAGACGGTAAACATGTAGTGATTGAAGCGTCACCTAACAGCGGATCTTTATTTTTTAATTATAAGTCGACATTTTTGTTGGTTTTGTTGGCTCTAGTAGATGCAAAATGCAATTTTATTTACATAAATGTAGGTGCTCAGAGAAAAAATCATGACGCAGGAATTTTATGACTTCTTCGCTAGGGCAACGTTTAGAAAATGGTACTCTAAACATACCTCAAAACAGAGCTTTATCCGGTACAAACATTTTTGCCCCTTATGTCATTGTGGTGACTCTGCTTTTCCACTAAAAACGTACTTGTTACGTCCGTATCCATATAACAGTGGAAACCGCGAATTTGAAGTCTTCAACTATCGCTTAGGTCTTGCTCGTCGCTGCGTAGAAAATGGTGAGAAAGTATTTAGCAGTATGAATGTAATAAAAAAACAAGTAGAGGAATAGAATGAAGTTAAATCATTTAACTGCCATATTAAGAATACGGATACGCTCAAAGAGAATATAATCACTACGTTTAGATACGCTGCGGTTTGAGGTTGACAGGAAAATGCTGCAACGAAATTGAAATTCCGATAAACGTAGTAAAACAAATTGGTGCCAAAAAATCTAAAATAATTCATCTGAAGAAAACGATTTGACTTAAAATAGTAGTTGATTAAATAATATATTCTTGATGTTGACTTGTTGATTTTTTAATTCTATGTTGATTACTTACATAGAAATTTAACATTTTGTTACCCAGTATGTATTAAAAATAAAGATAATCAATTATGCATATACCTATTGTTTTCGTTCGTAATAAACAAAATTTTTTTTCGTGGAATATTTAGGGATTGTTAGAGTCGCTTTTTGTTGGTGGTTTTAGAAATTGAATCTGGTGGAGAGCTAGTTTAACTGTTGGCAAGTGGCAACACTGGGACAGGGGTATTTAATTTTTTCATGATTTTAACTGACAGATTTATATGTGTAGAGTGCGCTAGCTTGGATTCTCTGTCTACGGCGCTAGCACTTCTTAATTCTTATTAGTTTGTAGTGGTAGATATGGAGTATAGACACTGACCTCTATACATATATACATATAGAGGTCAGTGAGTGTAGAAGTAAGGAGAGCGATCTCTGTGTATGAATAAGTGTCTGTAAAAACGCGTCCAATAAGGGTGGCGCTGCGGTAGCATAAGATAAATTTAAAAAAAGCGCCAAAACCAAAAGTAATTAGAATAAGATTGCGCTAGCACTTCTTAATAGTTTGTGAATAAGATGAAGAAATAAACAAGGAGTTAAATACTATATGTATACAGGGTATTTTTGAAACGCTCCCGAAAACGAAGACAGACGACAGTACTAACTATATCTTAGATGATGGGTGAAATATAAAATCGATCCTGATGAAAAAAAAATCATCTTTTCACAACGTTTTATTAGCTTTATTCACGCTCCATCGTGTTAGTATAAATCATCGTGTTAAATAAAACGTTAATTTCATTAAAATAAAACATGAAAATACTTAAACATTAAAGCAGCAATGGAATTTAAAATAAATAAACCATAAAATCAGCTGACTAGGGTCAATATCCGCGTCGAAGCCAAACTCAACGTCACGTAAAAAGAACGCTGAGCGATAGTGGAGGGTGTGTCTGCGCATGGGTACAGTCGCGTTCTAAAGTACTACATGGTACTAGGCTGTTGTTTTATAATATTATAATAGTAATTAATGGTTTTATTGTAGAATCATAATAGGTACTTTACTAGCTACTTAGAACTTTGGAAGAGGTTGAAATTCAAAATGGATAATGTTTGCTTGAGCATTATTTTTATTTCTATCGTAAAATAAAGTAGTTTGTAACAAGAAAACTTAAGCTAAGGGTGACACGCTGTCCATTATACCATTGGAACATGGAACATGGAAGCCAAATGTCGATGGTGTATTGGTGTTACTGGATGCTACTTCATCATCACTCATCAGAATCATCATCATCAATGCGAATGATAAATGTTTCCGTCATCAGGTTGACCACATGGTAATTTTTTCGGTATTCTTCCTCAATACATTTAACTTTACTGCACAATTTTCCCCATTCACCTTCTATTTACCTTTTCGTTCACTAGTTCAGTCATAAAACAATAGATATAAATAATTTTCTTTCCTTCCTTTTAAAACCATCGTCGCGCGTCGTGCAAAGAAAGCTGTGTGTGCGACTGTACATTGGGAAACATCGCTTTTCAAAGCGCGGGAAGAATGAGGAACCAATAGCGTGCGCGCACAGTAATGCTGGCGAGCATTCCCCGTCGCGCCCCTTCGTACCACGCGCTGCCGCCGCCCGCGTATGCGTATTTTTAGATTAATTACCTGTCGATCATAATTGCAATTGATTTTAACTATTAAATTATTCAATACCATTTTATTTCTATTTTCTTGTACAAAATCAAAGATAACCAAACCCAAGTAAGTACGTTTATTAATTTCAATATCATTTTTGTAGTAACGAACTGCTTGTTTCGTCAGGGTACAATTGATTGTCTAATTGTATTAAAAAATTACAACTATAACTTCTAAATTCCATATGAAAGAGTAGTCGTAGGGATCATATGGAAACTAAACTAATAAAATAAAAGTTGGCAATGTCATAACATTTGACGGTCTGTGGAATGTTCAAAGTGTAGGCTTCAGTTTTGGCGGGATTAATTATTGATTTTAGTTTTTGAGACAGTTCCGTGTTGACTTTGGACACGCATGCAAGCGACAGTTCAATTGTTTTTTTATTAAATTCTTATTGTTATTACTTGGTATTACCTACTTGTTATTACGTGTTATTCTTGTTGTTACGTTTTGTGTTTCTTTTTGTTTTAATAATGCCTAACGCGTACGTTTATAGTGCTCGTGAATACGGCAACATGTTAATGTGCCTTGGAGAAGCTCGCGGAATGTTTCGCGTGCATTACGAATTTACCGAGAGAAATTCGACCGCTCGACACCCAGCTGACTCTCGTCTGATAACAGCAGCATTTCAGCGAGTGTTGGAAAATCGGCCCATTGCTCCAGTAGCGGCAGGAGGTGGAAGTCAAATGACTGTTCACTCCGAGGAGCGCATTTTAGATGTCGTTCGCCGGTATCCGAACCTAGGTACACGAAGTATCGCTAAATTGTTAAGACGTCGGGATGGAACAAATGTGTCATACTGTTCAGTTCACAAAGTGTTAAAGCGTAACCGAATGCGGCCATACAAAGTGCACAAAGTGCAAGCTTTAGTTCCCGGCGATCACGACCGCCGACGAGTTTTCTGCCGTTGGTTATTAGACCAACAACAACGTGTGCCTGGTTCCATTGAGCACGTTATCTGGACGGACGAGTCGACATTTACCAGAAACGGCATGTGGAACCGAAGAAATACACACGTGTATTCAGAGGTTAACCCGTACGCTGTTCGACAAACCGGGCACCAAACCCGATGGTCGGTTAACGTATGGGCAGGTTTATTTAAGGATCGCATACTGGGACCAGTGTTTCTGCCACAGCGACTTAACGGACAGGGATACCTAAACTTTATAAATGAACAGTTGGTTGACATTTTAGACGACCTATCGTTGGATGAATATCGCCGTACATGGTTCCAGCATGATGGTGCACCTCCACATGTCGTGAGGTTCGTCCGTGAGCGCCTTACCGAATTATTTGATGATCGCTGGATTGGCAGACTAGGACCACACGCTTGGCCACCTCGCTCACCAGATCTGACCCGTTAGACTTCTTTCTGTGGGGTATGTGAAAGAAAGGGTTTTAATCGTGAGTATGATAGTGCTGACGAAATGCGCCAAAGGATCGTGGATGTTTTCGACAAACTACGTGCGGACTGTGTCGAAGACCACACGATAATGCCCCGCCTGCATGAGGAGACGCAACACCGAGCCCACATCTGCCTCGAAATGAATGGAGCACAATTTGAACCGCATCTCATAAGACCACGGAGGATTTAGAGCGGTAAGCTGTTTCATACCTATTTTTTTTTAAATAACTTGGTACTGAACTGATCTGAATAGGTACATAACTGAATACATCAGAATAATAAACATACCTACACGATGAATAAAAACGCATAACTCTAACCTTGTTAACTTTTCATTTAAGTATTTTTTTCATTAGCGGGGAATCGAACCAGTTATTTGGTTTATTTAACCTGTGAATTTGAATTAAAGTGGCTACGTGGAGACAAGCACAGTGGCAAAATAGGAGGTTAAGTAGATAAGTTAGGTATTTAGACAAGTGTTGTAAATTATTATGTATTGTGGTACCATCGCTAGTTACGGGCCGCGCGAATTCGGCGTTCGCGCGTACATTGACCCCTAGTCAGCTGATTGTAATTCAGTAATTCCACTGCTGCTTTTATGTTTAAGTATTTTCATGTTTTATTTTAATGAAATTAACGTTTTATTTAACACGATGATTTATACTAACACGATGGAGCGTGAATAAAGCTAATAAAACGTTGTGAAAAGATGAATTTTTTTTCATCAGGATCGATTTTATATTTCACCCATCATCTAAGATATAGTTAGTACTGTCGTCTGTCTTCGTTTTCGGGAGCGTTTCAAAAATACCCTGTATACACTTTGCATGGATTGAATTATTTTAAATTCGATTTCTCAATCAGGGTGTTGTAAATTAAATAAATAATTCAAATTAAATTACTCAACATACGTTAGGTCAGAAAAAAGAAAAAAGCTGAGGCGAACCATTTTTGTAGTTTATAATTTACGTCCACTTGGACAACTTTTTACAATACAAATTTTTCCCATTATTGTTCTGACGATTGACCAGAATCAGGCCGATTGTTTATCATGCGCGTCTGCTAAGCGACCAGATACTGGCCGATCCGCGGCTGGGTATTTGGCGGGTAAAATGAATGGCGCCAATGATTGCTATCCTACTTTCACTTATAGAAAATTATAGACCGAAGAACGAGGACGCGATACAAAGCTACTAAAGTACTTCAGTGTTTAGAAATTTCGAATAAACAGCCTGTATCGCAGTCGTATGCGAACGTCGCTTTCATGTGTTCGCCCGTCGCTGTTTTTGCGCGTTTTTTTATAAGTAAATCGAATAAATAGTGAAGTTTGGTGCTGTTTTAACATGGAAGGGAAAGTAGCAAACATTTTTTAATTGATGACTTAGGGATTTGTATACCTTTTACTCAGAAATATAATTTTTTTCTTGGGACATCAACGGCCGTTGTATTTCATCGGCTTTACATTTCTGTCTGTTGTTGATATTAAACTTTTTTTTTATTAAAATTGATATTAAACCAAATACTTTTTAGTACTGAAAATTTATCTACATTAAGAAGTTGAACCAGACGTTAATGTCAAATATTATCGCAAATATACGCCGTCCGTGTGTCAAGATTTTGAAAAGCTTGTGGTGTAAAAAAAATGTATGGGAATGTGTGGTTGTTTGCTTTTTTATTATAAAGTAGTGTATATTGATTTAAATAAATTATATTTATTTTATTAATGAATGATTTTCTTGTTTAATTTTCGCGAATTATGTACAGAATACTATTAAAAATTCGGTTGCCTAACTTTGAAATTAGATTAATAAAATCTCTTGAGTTGTATTCAACTTAGGTATCTACAGAGTAATAGCAAATAATATAACATTTCAAATGACATAGGTTTTATACATAGCTTCCATACAATATTTTAAACAAATTACTAATTTAATCGCCACGCGCCGATATCGCGGGGATTACCTGCTAAGGCCGTAGCAGACGTGACCAGACATCACGTTCCCGCAAAATGGCCGCCACCTCTTGGTAGAGAGTAATTGTGTTCTGTGGCCGCCACCAACTGCCACCAACTATACAAAGAGCAACTATCACCACAAGGTGTAGAGCAAGCGTAGATAGAGGATTGATAAGCGTAGATAGATACTAAGGCCCGCCACATACATACGGAATTCCGTTTCGGGATTTCGTTTCGATATTCCGATTCGGAATTCCAAACGCAGCAAGTCCATATAAAATCTATGACCCATCACACACGTACGGTAGTTTTCCGTTTGAAATTTTGCAGACAAAACGGTATTCCGTATATATGTGGCCGACCCGTTTGGAATACCGAAACGGAATTCCGTATGTATGTGGCCGGCCTATGTCTATGACAGCAAGAGAGTTCTTTTTTAACTAAGATTTTTTGGCTTGGATGCTAGTCTTTTAAGCCATATTTTCATTTATCTCGGTATAAATAATCCTTTATAGTACACTGCTTCACAATATGTTGATGCCTACGAGCACTTAACCCTATAGAGAAGTAATACATGCGAATTTAAAAGAAAACTATTTTGTCAACTAGCTGCGGTGCGGGGGGGAGTTGTGATCGCTCCGAAGTACTCCGAAGTATTCCGAAGAGATTCCAAACACGACCGCTAGGGCTTGCGTTGTAATGACTTTATACTTTCTATCGATATCGATACGTTTTTTTAATACATGCTTTCAGTATCAGTAACTAGATTTTGACTGTGACTGTGACTCCAATTTTCCTGTGCAACTGAAAAATTCAATTTTAAATGAACTAACATCTTCAAGCAGTTTACTCAGGTAAAATATAAATGCCAACTTTGAAAAAAATTCAAGCTTGAACTAAACGAGTTTAAAATAAACTTTTAGTGATTTGTTGAACTTTAACAAAAAAAGGCCCCGTAGGAGATACACAAGATAGTTCGGTTCGAGGTCGAGACACTACGAGGCAGTACGGGTAGATTGAAATGGGAATAAAAAATATTATCACATTTATTTATTATATTTATTTTACTAAGTGCTATTATTGCTTTTTAATATAAATTAATTTTGTATATATTCTCCTAACTGCACGTTTTTCTTCTAATTTTTAATTATTAAATATAAATGTCATAAAATTGATTATATGTGTACTCCGGGAATAATTGATCGACTTCTGTTAAGCTGCTAAGAGCTTTATTTTGCCATTCAGCGGTTATTTTTCCTAGAGTCACAATGTAGAGTCAAATGTTTTGAGCACATGACGCTTAGTTTGATGGAAACCAATTGTCTCTTTTTGTAACGTTTGTCCATTTGTTTTTCATATTACCGTCTTTTGGAAACCAATAGGGAAAAAATCATACAGTTTAAATAAAATAACATTGTTATCATACCTACCCAAAACTCGTACACGAAAAGAATAATTATAATTAATATTATAAAGTATTACTAACAGTAGTAAATAATAAACGCTTTATTATGTATCTATCTATATCTAATATCCAAAAAAAAACGAAATCTAAATACAATAATCATTTTGTGGATAATTATCGACAATACAAAATAAATCCACCGCACCGCACACATTGCATCACGAGGCTAATTACGATAACGAGAGAGAGATAGACTTACATGTTTGCAGTAAATGCAAAAAGGACGGGGAGTGACGCGTGATGGAATCTTCCATTTTAACTTGACCCGCGTTATGTAATAAAAATTTTGAAAATATTTTGGTAAAATAAAGAAATGGACTTACTGATGAAAAGTAATATTGTTTGTTGTTACACTACATGTTTTACTGTTGTTTCCGCAACATTTAACGACGCAACAGGACATGATGCCGTAAATTGAAGGTGATTTATGTTTTAAATGTAAGCCGTCTCTTCGGTTCTAGTTTTTGGTCGATACTGGCGGAAAACAAAAGTGTTGCGAAATATATCAGTGACTAATCACTGACTAGTTGACAGGTTCGGGTCGCCTTATATTACGTCTCTTTAGGGTTAAGTGCTCGTAGGTTGATGCGCTACATTGCGCAGCCCTTGGGAGATTTTGACTGCCACGTGCCAGCAGATAATTGGCGATAGTATCTCAAGGCGCCTAAACAGACAGTTACCTTAACTTAATATTCACATCACCATCGGAGCACTTGTTTGACCGTTTCCACTGATAGTTCACATGCGCAGACATTTAATACATAAAATCGCACCACTTTTACATATCAAAACCCACTTCAAACCATTATTTAAACAATAATACCGGAGCAATCCACCACCGGTCAAGTTCCAGCCAAAAATCTAAGTTAAAGTTCTGTGCGCAATGCGCATAGATAAATAAGTATTAGTCATAGCAAGGGAATGCGTCGTAGATAGAGAATCCAATAAACAGCGTGATATGTTTTGTTTCATTCTCAAAATAAAGGACGCATATATCATATTAGCACTTGTAAGAAAGAGATATAGCTACTATATTGTTGTCCTTATTCCCGTACCACCTAACAAGCTATTTGGCATTAAATTTAGTGGCAGACACTGCAACTGTCACGGAATGTTTAATGTTTATTATTTTGTTTAAAAATTTATTTGCAAATAAATCTCGATAATTGTACGTTTTAAGTTAGAAAATTATTTGATTTTATACCATATCATAATATCGTGAAGTGTTATCGTCTGTAATAGCCGCAGTGAACGAAAAATGTAAAGGCATTACATTTCATGCGAAGTAAACTTATTTCATGAATATGTATTTAATAACTTTCTGAATCACGATTTACATGGAAGTATTAATTAAAGCGATGTTTACGGTCATTTTGTTCTATAAATTATAATGATATTATCATTATTAGCGATATTATAACCTCAAACCTATGTTGCCAGCTAAAATTTATAATTATCCTAGGTACGACCTCAACGCTTATAATTACAGCGAGAATACCTAATGTATTATACTACATATTTACCATTGTGTCAATATATCTGTGCTTATTATGTCATTCAAATTTATTCATTTTGATGTTTTTTTTATTTGTCAGTTTCCCAATTGATTCGAAAATAAAAAGAAAATGAGTTTTAGCAACCGGTAAGAAGAATTGGGAGCCTACTAAATACTCTCGACTTTGCTCCAGGCACTTTGAAAGGAATATATTAGTCCGAGAAAGGACAAGAACTGAATTGTTTCATAATGCACTTTATACGATAAAGGTGTGTATGCTTAAATATGGTCGTATTTTAAATCTTCTAACAGTGTTTTTATCTAGTAGGTGGTTAACTAAAGTGTGTAAGTATAATATGATGGACTATGATAGGATAAAAGGGAATTTAAAAGACATCATTTCTTTAACACTGAATATATAGAAGAAAATTGAATAATGTAACATTTTTCCAGGAGGATGTTGCAAACATAGAAGGACCTGAGCCTGATGATTTAGTGATGGAACAACCAAATACGGTGCGTCTTTAATTTTCATTGCCTTGCTAACTTAACACTAGTACTAGTGATAAGAATTAATATAAAAGTTATAGTTATCATTTTATTTATTCAGTTTTTATTGAATGCTAAATAATATTGAAATTATGTGATATTTTTCCACGGGGACGTTAAAATTACTAAAAATGGGCATTAGATTGATGATGTAGTTATGGAACTACAAGCACATTTGCGGTAGGTTTTAAGTTTTTAAAAGATTATGTTGTGCCGCTTACGAAAACTGGTGGTACCTAACTGTCATAAAAGTAGGCTAAACACTGTCATACAAGTAGATTAAACACTAAAACCCGAGACTGAACAGTAGCGTATGTTATCTTTACCTATAAATTTGTATATGTAAAAGAAGCTGAACTACTCACTGACTGATTAGCTGATATTACGCACAGCATTATTTGTCGTTGTTTTTGAGAGCCATTGGTGTCCTTGTTTACATTTCGTATGTTGCTTTGCTGAATATGGTATAGGTGACATGTAACATTATGAACACAATTGAAAATCTCTTGTTTGCGATCAATAACGGCCGCTAATATGTTTAATGGATTAAAACATTTTAACTTTCTGTTTCAGCCACTGGGTACGCCAAGAAGTCTTACCAAGAGATTGAAACAGCAGCAAAATCTGTCGAAGAAGAGGTTGAGAATGGTGCGCGCTCTTCGTCAGAAAACAAGGCGTCTAAAAATAAAAGTGGCAAATCTGGAACAAAGTCTTGAAGAGTTTAAGGCCAAAGCTCTTGTGAACGAAAAGGATAGCAATCTACTTAACTCGATCGATCCCATCAATAAAGAGTTACTTATATTGATAATCACAGAATACTTCTCATTAAAGCTGTCGCTTTAAGATATTTTAAAATAAGAATACATTATGAAACTACAAAAATTAGTGAGTCCGTTGAAAAAATTAGGAATATTCATACTATATTAGTTTTATTTCAAGGACAATTATAATTAAATTGGAATTGCCAATACCTATAAGTGTAATTATTATGATTTTCTTTTCAAATAAATATGTTTTAATATTTGTTATTAATATTACCTATTTGTTTCATTTGCTTTAATTATCCTATCCTAATAACATGTGAATAAAATGGCCTAGAATTACTGACGCTTCACAAACAATATCTCCCTATTTTGTGAGTAATATTGCCAAAATGGCAGCACTGTGATGCGTGAATGAAAGGCAGAATAGCGGTTACGAGTTTATTGGTGCCAGCGGGGATCAAACCAAGGTTGCTCGTACTTTGAAATTAACAGCGAGCGCTAACCATCTAAGCTTAAGAATAAAATAATATATAGCTAAGCGATTGATATTTCATAATCGTTAGAGGAATCCAACTATTCAATCTCCGCCATTTCTTCATAATGTGCACATCCGGAATCATGTATGAGAGTTAGTCTGAGTAATCAGTCATCACTGTTATCGTGCACAATTCTTATAAAAACTCTTTCGTCTTCTAAACCTTACTTTTCCCTATAACACCGCCGTAATCGTTCAACGTGATTACTTTTTTTTAAATCATCTTGTTTGATGTGCAACTTCCATAGTAAAAAACAAATGTACGAAACAGGTGCGATATGATGAGATGTGGTGATTTCAACTTTAACTTTAATTGTAAAATATATTTTGTAATTTTTATTTCGTGGTAATGTTCTCTAAACCGAATTTCAATCACGGCGACCAATCTCAACGAAGACTAGCCATTTGAGCAGGAAAGGATTATAGTGCATGAGTGTGTGCGCAAACACAGGTGCACTCTATTCCTTCACTCTTATAGTCCGATGGTACAGCAATCCGACACGACCGGAAAGTGATCAAGCGCAGGACCAACAGCTTTACTTGCTTTTCGGGGTACGAGTGTGAAACATCGCTAACTTCCTGACTCCGGGCCGCTTTTGATAATTTCATAACAGAGAAACCCAATACCTGTTTTTTGGGGAAAACTCGGAATTTGAAACCGGGAACACATGATCACTGATCAACAGCCGCGCTTACACCTATAAGAAAAACGAGTGTACACAATAATTATAACAACACAATTAACAAAATACTTAACTAACAATTAAAATCTGAAGAAGCGTTAAAGATATATTATCACTGCCGAGAGCTATAAACGAATTAGTCATGATCATGAACGTCACTGCACATCACTAACGCCAGCGTGGGGACTGAGGCATAAATGGGTACAACAGAGGGATAGAGGCGGGGCCCGGGCGCCGAAACTGCATGCCTGTCATGCTATAATACTACTAACAGATCTATGACTACTACATTTTAGTCTTTCGCCCTTGGTCAAAGTATCATACTCATACATGTGCCTAATGGGTATCCACCAATTAGGTCATTAGTATCTACGAATTTTTTGCCACCAGGGCAGTGCTAATTACACTGTGTAAAAAATAGCTTCACCTCAGTCCCAACTAGAGACATCTGGTAAGCAGTAAATTTCCCTCATTGTGTTAGTTGAGTATTACTCTGTGCATCTAATTCTATTAATCTTCTGGTCACCAGATGTCGCTAGTTGTTGTCGTTTAATTGAGAAATTAGTTTTAAATAAAAGTTTATCAGTTTCTAGAGTACTGTATTAAACACAAAATAATGCGTCAGTAGTTTGCTCTTTAATTTTTTGGACATCTTTAACTCTTTTTTTTAATTTTTCTACTTTTATGAATATCTGTGATTTGGTTTATTTACCTTTACATTTTTCGAACAAAGTAACTCATTCGCTATGAAATCTGTCAAATACGTTTTGAAGTGGCGCCGCCCTGGTCGCAGAAAAAGACGATGCCTTCATTGCCTAAATATAGCGAAAAAAATAAAATATAACAAATATTTTATTTTTTTTGCAAATAAACAAGTAATTTATAATCTGTTTACATCAACATTTTTTTACATTAATTTTTACTACTTAGTACTGTATTAAACACAAAATAATGCGTCAGTAGTTTGCTCTTTAATTTTTTGGACATATTTAACTCTTTTTTTTAATTTTTCTACTTTTATGAATATCTGTGGTTTGGTTTATTTACCTTTACATTTTTCGAACAAAGTAACTCATCCGCTATGAAATCTGTCAAATACGTTTTGAAGTGGCGCCGCCCTGCTCACAGAAAAAGACGATGCCTTCATTGCCTAAAGATAGCGAAAAAAATAAAATATAACAAATATTTTATTTTTTTTGCAAATAAACAAGTAATTTATAATCTGTTTACATCAACATTTTTTTACATTAATTTTTAAGAAAACAGTAATTTGAAACAACAGTTTCAAGTATCAATAAATAAAATTCATTAAAAATACAAGTTAGGGTTGCAGGAAGTGCCAAAAGTATCGATATATATCGTATCGATATTTTATTTACTTAGAAAATATTGATATCGATTTCTGTATATCGAAAAAATAATCGTCAGTATTCCAGCGTCAAGTATTTCATGAAAGTCAAATAATGTATTAGACTAGTTTCCGTTTCCGTAGATAGGCTTACTTAACTCTATGTTACAAAGTTACATGTTTGGATGAATTAACATGGATGGTTTTAAAAAATTATTGCTAGTATAATAAAATAGATTTAAGTGGCAAAAGTTCTATAGCTTAATGTTATTAATGGATATGAAGTCATATAAAGTTTGTACAAAAGGAATGTAAGCTAAATTTAAGAAAGACTTAAGATTTATAGAACGGGCGATGTTATCAGGAAGAAAATTATATAATAATAATGTGCGGTTATAAGGAGAGGTATTACTTTTCATACAGGGTTATTTTACAATAACCGGCCAAATTTGCAGAGGAGGTTCAGAATAGATATGATAAGCGAATGGTGAAAAAAATAAGCAAGAAAAAATGTAACATTTTATCCTTTATATTTAAAATGTGTGGAAATGCATTATTTTAATTGCTTGTCATTCATAAATACGCACGCACACATTCGTAAGGGAGTGTTGAGTTCGGAAGCAGTTGGCAGCGTTCGACGCTCGCGCTCGGTTACAGATTAGGTATCTAATAGTTGTTTTGACTCGTTAAAAACAAACGCGTCTCCCCCGCCCTTTCTCTTCCATTACACAGCTGGGTACGTTCACCTGGCCAGCTGACAGTGTTGACTTGACCGTTACCTCATTACGTAACGAGTGTCCTATTTTTAAATTTTCGTAGTAAGTATTACTTGTCACAGCTAGTACTACGTGTGAAAACTACTGAATTCTTCTGGATATCACCTATTTCATTACCAACGTGTGTAAGCACTGAGTAATAACGATGGTCTACCTCGAAAACATTTTTGTGAATGTTTCTTGTCAAAAATTGATAATACTAACATTATGTGGACTGGCGAAGCCCTATTTACGCGTGTATGGTTTTATAATAGTCACAACGAACATTAGTGGACAGCATGCAACCCACACGCTATAAAAGATAGTTATCATTAAGTGCGATTTAGAGTAAAGACAGACACATGTAATTAATGTGAAAAATAATTTAAGGAAACGCGCTCAACTGTGCATTGTGAGAAACGGACTTCATTTTGAACACCTATTAAAATACCAGTAAGTTAGTTTTATTTTAAGTGATTGCATATTTAAGATGTAAATAGTTCGTTTTTGTAAATAGCTAATCGTTTTAAATTGCTAATAGTTGTAAATACTTGATTCCAATTTTTAAATACGCCAGTTAGTCATCGGTTACGTCTGTAATACAACGATATACAACAACATATAATTTCTGTTAGTTTTGAATATGTTTATTGAACAGCGTACCTACGCGCCGGTCGGTAATGCTCGGTACCATTCCACTGCCTTCGTAGCCGTCCGGGTGATTTCGTTTTCACCGGCCAGCGTCAGCTAGTCCGCTTTTAAACTCCTTCAGCGCTCACGCCGCCGGAGTAACCATTATTTAAATCGCGCCAACTTATAATTGGCCTTCCAGCTCAACTATCTTTTCTACAACTAATTGTTTACATTTATTCTTCAACTCTTTCCCTCGCTCTGTTGTCTAAAATTGTATTTCGAACTGTCTTTTGTGTGGGTGTAAAAATATTATTTAATTCGAGGTGTGCAGAACTTTTTATTTGCATAACATCTATTCCAGTCGTCGATGAAATGTATTTTTTTTTAATTTTATTTACTATGACGGTCCTAAGCCCGTTTAAAGTATGAAGGGAAAATTGGAATAATAATTCGCGTCGTAGTTAACAACTTAGTAGCGAGCGTATCATTAAGGAAGTAAATAATACGCAAAAGCGTCGTGCATTGACTCGTACACACACGAGCACTCGTCTTTGTTGCCCATAAATCATATTAAATTTCGGATATTTTCAAATACATGTAGAAACTTTATTTACACATATTTTTCTAAACTGCAAAAAGTGTATGTCAGTATTTATATTTTGAACTTAATTATTAAATTTGGCTGGTCTTTGAAAAATAACCCTGTATAAATGGTAACCTAGTGACAGTAATGTAAAATCATTAACTAATATAATATATTATTAATATAACATTGATAAATATGTAATGCTTTTAATCGAAACGGAATAGAATGTACAATTACAAACCAATACTTATCCGAAAGAAACAAAAGGAAAACTCTAAGTTTGATGTGCTCCGCTGAATGTAAGCTTCTGCTTCTTATAACTGATGCCAGTCTCTCTGATGAAACTGAGGGTGCAGTAGGTATCAAATACTTTAGGGCTGTTTCTGAAAGGACTCTTGTGAAAGGGCGGCTGTTAGTCTAAAATTTTAATGGATTATATAAATTCCAGCGGTTTTAGTCAGTGGCGACAACGGTGTTGCTAATGGAAATGTATCGTAATTGATACATTTTTGATACTTGATATTTTATATTGACATAGTGATGTATCGAAATAAAAGATATTACCAAAAATATCGATATATCGGTATTTGTTCTACAAGCCTAATCAGAAGATCGGACTTCAGATCTAGTATATAGATATCTGTGGTTCGGATACGGATTTTGGACCTGCCTTCGCATTGATACGGCAATCCACGATTTTTTTTTCATAAAATTAGGCGTACGGCAGGCCTCTCATTGCCGTATCACAAAATACGGCATTTGGCCATAAGATGAAACTATTTATTTTTTCACTAGTGTAATGAATTAAACGAAACATATGTACTACCCGTGCGGTTAAAAAATGGGATTGAAAATGGCATCACCTCTATTCACCTCTTACTCGCACACTTTCGCAATCTATACTCACACCCGCCGGTATAGACAGCAAAAAAATACGTTGCAATATGCGTTTTTCGTACGTTCTATAACTTCAGTCCAACTTGTCATTGGAATCAATGATAACAAAATGTCATAAACTAAAAATGTTCAGTCTGGTTTTGTGATTTTTTTCAGTCCGAATTTGTGAGCTACAACGCGATCTGAGAGTTTTCTTCATAAATATTATTGTTAATTTTGTTTGTTAATATTTTTGTAGGAAATATTTACACGCCATTGAGACATGAGTAACCATTTTTAAAATTTTCGTTTGTCTGTCTGTCCTAGCTAATCTTCGGAGTGGCTGAACCGAGTCTAATTAAACTTCACGAAGAGAGTAATACCAGGAGCGATATAGATTAAATTTTATGAGGAAAATTTAGTGTTTTAATTAAAATGGAATATTAATAGTAAATTTCCAACTAAACGATTAATATAACGTTATGACGATAAACTGTTATTAGCGTGTTTTCGCTATTGGTACTGTGCATGTTGACGGTACAGGCAACATGCACAGTACCAATAGAATCTCCATAGAAGCCGAGAAGCCTGGCTTGCCCTATCAAACTGCTCAATCAATAATATCAAATAATAAAATAACTCGTAAACTGTTTCAAACTATTTCAAATTTCCCGCGCGCTTCTCTGTCGCTGTCGCTGACTTGTTCTACACGGGCCTTATAACGTCCACACGAAGCAAAAGTGCGCGATACTGCTGTCATAAAAATTTGTCGTCTCTCTCGCACGCGTGGGCTTTTACCGGGCTTTCGAGAAGACGATCGCTCCCTTTCTAACCTGACGCAAAATGTTCTATAATGAAATATAACTACGATTGTTTATATAGCAATTTGTATGTAGCGAAAAGCCCGGCTTTTAGTGAAAAGTTAGTCATTAGTCAAGCACGGGCGATATTTCTTTGCAAGTTCACTTCACATTTCAATGTTTACTCTGTGTGTTTACTTGGGTGAATAAATATTGCGAGTTGAAAGTTTATGCTTTTTTATAGATTTTTAGTGAAAATGGAGGATAATAGTGTTCCTTGTGATGAATTGAAGTGTGTTAAAGAGCTAATCGGCGAGAAAAAGGTAAAATCGAAAAAGAGAAAAGGTAAATTTTTATAAAACTGCTAAATACAACAAAACCATATCTTGGGCTTGCCTTAGTTTGGAGCCCTAGCTTCGCCACTGGGTACAGGTTCAATGAGCCGCCATTTCTAATCCCATTCTTTATCCGTACGGACTACACCACATGAGTAAAGAAACGGAACAGAGACAAAGCTTCATACAACTGTGCTAGGTAGGATAGGTACACACACTCTTTGTTCAAGGGTACACTACTAAAAGCTGAGGCACGTGTGTGCGTGAGCGATGGCAGTTCGTCACGTAGTCACGTACAGAGAGAAACCGGTTTATACCAGCTTTTAAACGTGGTAGAGCCATGCTGCAGCTATGCTAGTAGTATAGTTGTAGAACGAATGGGTCGGCTCGACCGGGGAAGAACCACGCTCTCACAGAATACCAGCGTAAAATAGCAGCTTAACACTGCTATGTTTCGTATGGTGAGTGTAGAAAACCGGAGACCCTTTTTACTGGAAAAGAGGCATTCCATCTTAGTCCTCACGGGTGACAACTCATCTGCATTTTGATTCGCAAACGAGGATAGATGTAGATGTCTATGGGTCACAGCAACCATTTACCATCAGGTGGATTGTGTGCTCGTTTGCCACCCTATCCTGTAAAAAAAAAACCAAGCTCGGCCAGCGCTCAAGTTCAGGGTGTAGGTACAATTCACGCGTTATGTTTGTTTTTGTTTCACGTTTTGATTTAATAATAGCAAATGAATAACACTATGTCATGTTATAATAGAAAAAGTGTATATATGGATATCTGTTCTGTATGTATGAACAATAATAGAATTGATATATACAATTTATCGATTATATAAAAATAGAATGAATATATTTATATAAACATGAATCTGAAGGGATACAAACTATAAGAAACCTTTACGGAGATGAAATAAACGAGGAATAGACATTTTAAAAATAATTAATTAAAAATACGGCAATTTAGTATTTTTATCCTTATATTTATCTGGTTTGCCGTATATATTAAAAATACGGCAAACCAGACTGTGACATATGGCAACTCAAATTTTTACGATGGCAACACTGTTTTGGAGTAAAAAAAAGACGAAACTGTCAAAATCAAAAGTCAAAAGCAAAATTAAAAATTATCGTTTTGAGCAAAAAGAAAAAAGTATTTTATATACGAGTTCAGTAATTCTAAAGAAAAAAAAAATTATAGTAAAAATAAGAATCCATGGAAAATCTCAGAGTTTAAAGATTCTAAGCACGTAAAAAGTTTGAGTTGTAGTGAATTGTATTAGCATTGTGGAACTTTAGAAATGAAAGTTAATTTTAAGTAAATACAAGAAATAAATTTAGTAAAAATATTAAAAATCGTTCTCAAAAGTGATAACGATGGTAAAATATTTCTTGTAAAAATGATAAAAGAAATCAAATATTATACCTATTATTATGTACTTAAACTTTTTTTTAATTTCAGGAAATCAGATCATTGATTTGTAGAGGGCGAAAAAAGAAAATTATCACTCTCTTATTTATTGTAATGTTTTTAATAAATGCTATGTTTTATGTTAGTTTCGAATTATACAATACAATCAAGAAGAGGCATAAAAATCAGTGGTATAAGAGGTCATTAACAATTTCTTTTATAATCTCACTGTGATGGTATATAGAATTTAATTGAGCCATTATAATTTATTTAATACTATATAACTAAGTATATCTTTGGGTAGATTATCAGATACAAAGGTCTCATATAAATTTGAAGCAGATGTAATAATTATCAAAGGCAGTTTGTGTGCTTTTTAAATAACTTATTATCTTAACAAAATCTGCTTTTAGGTTACACTTTGATCAGGACTCCTACATAGATAAGAGTGGTATGAGAGTTATTGTTGGTCATTATGTTGGAGGTAATTCAGGAGGTAATTTGTCACAAGGTGAGCTATGTTTATTTTTTACTTATAAAGTTTACATGAAATGTACTCAAGGCACCACCAATACATTTATAATCTGCTCATCTATATCAATACATAATATAAATATAATTGAAGTGTCTGTCTGTAATATCGAAATAACTGCTCTTTATTGAGTTGAGGGAGTTATTTGCATGCTATTAAGACAAAAATAACCATTTAAATAAATGTCTGTCTGGGCTATGTTTTATGTATGTATTAAATAAATCTGTCTGTCTGTCTGGGCTATAATCTTCTAATTGGCTAAACCAATGTAATGAAACTTCATACATAGATAGAAAGCCATGCCAGGAGTGATTTAGGCTCTATTTTATCGGAATAACTTAGAGATTTTGTAAAATTGATAAAATAAAAATGGTGTTTTGATGATCATAATGTATTAATTAATTTTACTTGGATCTCCGTAAATGTGTTGTACTGTTAAGCATATTATTATTATTTATTTATTACTTAAGATATCTACTCTTACAGGTAGATATTATATCTTTTAAGATTGTCATAAAGCATAGTCCTGGGCCATCTACAGCAGTGTTAGTGTGAGCTATTTAGTGAAGAGAGGTGGAAAGTTTTTAATGCTTTAGTGGAGTTGGATTCATCAGTTGTTTTTGTTTGTTCATCATCATAACTTTCAAATCTTACTTTTGGTGTTATCAAGATTTTTAGCCATTTATATGCCAATAATTGACTTATATATGCCAATAATTGACTTGGTTTATAAAATCCCAGATACTGTAATGGGTTTAAAAAAGATTATATTATTTTATTTGTTTTTCAGAAATAATAAATGCTAACAATTATGCTCCTGTTGAGGGAGCAGGTGAAGGTGGAAGACCTGTTCAGTTGTCACCTAGGGAAATAATTACAGCAAGAGAGCTTTTTGCACTACATTCTTATAATATATTAGTTGGTGATAGAATTAATATCAATAGAAGTCTTCCAGACGTGCGCAGTGAAAGGTATTGTTAGTCATTTTTATTACAATAATTTAATTTTGGATAAAGTATTAAAGCTATATTTTATGTTTTATTATGCAGTATGAATTGTTTAATTCTTAACCTCTAGTATTTACAAATTCAAAATAATTATTGTCATTACATTTTGATGTGTTGTTGAAAAATTGATAACAATACTTTTGGTCAGTGCCTAATAACCCTTTACCATAAAAATGACATAGTCAAGTGTTAGTCCACTAACATTTGACTGTGGTGTGAGGTTAATGAGATTTTTTGAAATTTTAAGTATGGCACTTGTTTATCAAAGAGAAAGTAATATTTTTATCTGCAATTAAAAGTGGGTTTTCGCACAGACATAAGTACTTCAAAAAATGCTAATAATTTATTGAGAAAAGTTCCATAAAATTAAAAAAAGGATGTTTGACACACTTCAACAAAATTTTATTTTCTTACACTGAAAAATTTAATTTAATTGCTGCTATTACAAATTATTTCCATGTATCATTTGTAATACCCTCCAGCTTTAAAGAACCTGAAAATGTGCCTAAGTTTATTCTGTATTTTTTTTTAATGAAATGTATATATTGACATTTTCAGTTGCAAAGAAGTACAATATAATATTGACAATCTACCAACAGCAAGTATCATTATAGTATTCCATAATGAAGCCTGGTCTACTTTGATGAGGACTGTGATGTCAGTTATTTTGAGATCTCCCCCAACATTATTAAAACAGGTATTATATTGGTTTGAACCGTAGTCGATAGGCTGGTGTTCAAAGACCATCTCGACTTCACAATGTCAAAATTTGTGTAACAGTATGTCTTAGATTCGAAGTTTGGTTTTACCAAACTACCACAAAAAAAAGTGGTAAAATTAAAAAAATTCTACAACCAACTTCAATATAAATAAAATGAGAACATCATCAATGTAGTCGAAGTCAATTAAATACGCATTATTAACAATAACTCAAAAACTACTGGTCAAATCTTGATCAAATTTATATGAGATCACATGAGAAGCACCAGCTTTCAAATAAAAAAAAGAATCATCAAAATCGTTTTACCTAGAAAAAAGTTCTGAGGTAACACACATAAAAAAAATAAAGTCGAATTGAGGGCCCCCTCCTTTTTTTGAAGTCGATTAATGAAGAAGAATTTTTACATTGTGGAGTTTGAGAACTCGAATATGTTTCTAAATACTAGTCTTAGTGTTATTCATATTGAAATTAAGAGCAATCTTAAGAATTAGTGAGTATCTTTACTTTGCTACAATTACAGATAATTCTTGTAGATGATGCAAGTGAGAGGAAATACTTAGGCAAAGAGTTGGACGATGCAGTATCTAATCTTGGGAAGGTTCACATATTAAGAAGCGTAGAGAGAAAAGGTCTTGTTGGTGCTAGATTAATCGGTGCCAGAACAGCTACTGGGGATGTGTTGGTATTTTTAGATGCTCATTGTGAGGTAATTATTAGATTGTTTAATGTAATTTCGTAATCTTAAGATCTTCCAAAACATAAATCCTGTCATATAAAAAAAAACATTAACATAAGCTGCTTATTAGTATGTGTGCTTGTTAGAAAGTGATTATATTTTTCACCAATGATAAGTTACATTTTTTGTGATCATTGTAATATGGGATATTGATAGGGAATGCAAGTGAAAGCGTAAACAGAGAGAGCTGAGTTGCAAAGAAAGGTAGACTTAGCTTAAAGGAATTAGCTCAGCTCATCTTGTAGTATTTATTTTTATATATTTAAATAACTAGCATATAATTATTGAATTAAAATGTAATTGAGTTCTTAATATAAAAAAGTCACAAATATATAATGGTGTAAATTGAAATAATTAGAATTGTGTTATTAACTAAGGTAAATAAAAATATGAAATAAAAACCCTTTTCAATCCGTGAGGGTGCTTTTAAGTATTGTGATATGGTTTTGTTCATGTAATCCTATTCAGAGAATAATAAAAAAAAATATGCCGCATAAACAATAGGGAAACTTACACGGCAATACATTCGGCGCTCGCAGCCGTCGGTTAACAATATCTAGAGTGACATTGACCTCTGTTGACCTTAGGCTCAATGTCAACAGAGGTCAATGTCAGGTTTCTCCTTCCTTATTTAGAAAGAATGGTTTAAAATACGCAAATGCTATTTATAATCACTTCAGATACCGTCACCGCCGACAGTGTTGCAACATTTTAAAATTGGCTGAATTTTAAGCAAATTGTAGTAAAAACATGTATTTTAATATAAAAATAGATTTTTATAATCATTATTATTAGATATGATGTTTTAGTAATTTTTGGTAATGTCATTGTGGTACCTATGTCCCCTTTCATATCGGAAGGGTAACTTTTACATTATTTAATACCTTCTCTTTATATATAAAAATATAACTGTATGTTATGTAATGTGTATTTAAATTTGAGGTTATATTTTATGTATGCAGTAAGAATAAGATATATGGTGTTGATGTAAGAAAATCTCTCACTCTATCATCCTTTGGGTAGTTACAGTTGACTATGAGTTGCCAGGAAGATCTAATAGTTTTTGACAGATGGCGATGTAACATCCATCTTTAATGCCAGTTGTAAAATAATGAGACCAGCAAGCCAGTGACTGAGGGCAGCGTCAGTGATGTGAGTCGTCTTGTGCTGCAAATTGTCCATCAAGCGTGATGATCATGGCAAATCCTCCCTTGCCCCAACGAGATTCCCAATGAGATGCCCAAGTCCAAATGAGGGCTACTATGGACTCGTGTAGAAAATAGTTCTAGACAATAGAACTCCTTTTGTGCCTAGAAGTATTTCTGCCGCCAAAAGGCAGTGCTTGTACTACGGTGTTTCGCTTTGAAGGGTTTCGGGATGTGAAGCATCCCAGCCTTCTTTGTTTGAAGTTGGCTGCAGGTGTCCATGTACTGTACATGTGTGGTGCCACATAATCAGGGGGGCTGTAAGTTTGCTGGTCACTTTTGTTTTGTAAAAATAATGCAGTAAGATTCCAGACTGGGACTTAAACTTTGACAAATGTCCTCCATATTTGCCTTTTTTCCCCCTAGTTCTTATTAGGAAGACACTGCTGCCAATTTCCTGGTTTGTTTCCCTCTGTCGCCTCTTACATGTTTAACCCAACTACATGTTTAACCCAATTGTATTATATAAATTTATTTATGTTCAATTACAGGTAACGCCAGGGTGGCTTGAGCCATTACTGGAAAGAGCGGGGAGCGACGATGTCTTTATTTGTCCCCATATAGATCTTCTTTCGGAAGATACTTTAGCTTATACGAAGAGCATCGACGCACACTGGGGTGCTTTCAGTTGGCGCCTTCATTTTCGCTGGTTAATGCCGAGTACCGAGGTTATGATTCATAAATCTGAAAATCCATCCAAACCTTATCCAACACCTGCAATGGCCGGTGGTCTTTTTGCAGTTAGAAAAAGCTTATTTTGGCGCTTAGGGGGCTATGATGAGGGCATGTTGATTTGGGGTGCCGAAAATTTGGAACTTTCTTGGAGAGCTTGGCAGTGTGGCGCAAGGGTCGAAATAACGCCATGTTCTCGTGTCGGACATATATTTAGAAGGCACAGCCCTTACAAATATCCTGGTGGGGTCTCTAAAGTCTTGAATTCAAATTTAGCCCGAGCAGCATCAGTTTGGATGGACGAATGGGCTGATTTCTTTTTTAAATTCAATCCCGCAGTAGCCGCAATACGTGATCAGCAGAAAGTAGGGGACAGAGTAGACCTGCGTAAGAACTTAAAATGTAAGAGCTTCGAATGGTACCTGACGAATGTGTGGCCACAACATTTTTTCCCTACAAAGGATAGATGGTTTGGAAGAATTCGTAATGATAAAGGCGGTTGTATAGGCGTAGTATCCAGAACTCCTGGCCTTGGTGGTCCAGCGTCAATGGTGCGTTGTGGCAGCGATTTGGATCTTGACAGTCTATTAGTTTATACTCAAGAAGGTAAAATTATGGCTGATGAGGGATTATGCTTGGAACAAGGAAACGGGCGGGCTGTGTGGAAAAGTTGCAGTGACAATAGAAAACAAATTTGGAAGCAAGAAGGACCAAGGTTAAAAACAATTGACGGTCTGTGTTTAACGTTAGTAATGAATCAAATCGCAGATGTTACTGACACTCCATTAACAGCAAAGAGATGTATCAAAACAGATGAGCAAATATGGCATTTCGAGCGAGTACCTTGGCGGTAGAAAATGTCATTTGAAAGTTTTGTATTACTAAAGATCTGATGTTTAAGTAAGCAAATGAACAAAGCAGTAGAAGTACTCTAGGACTAACAATTAGTAGGTCCTAAGTTACAAGCATTCATGTTTATTTAGAAACAAAAAGCATTTTGATGAAGATTTAAGCAAATTGCATTATGAAATAAGAAACATAACTAGACTGATAATTGTACAAATTTTGCAGTTGTGATTGTCTTGATAAATTAATAAGAGTAATAAAAAAGCTTTTTTGATAATATCATCACTTTAAAATATTACATTAGCATTATTATTTCATCAATAGTTCAAGAATATTAAAGTATTATTATCTCTCCGAGTCTCTTTTGAGCGTTGTATGTGTCAACAGTACCTTTGTATGACAGTGATGTTTAGAAGTTAAGATAAAAAAGTTTATGTACTTACATTAAGTACTGCTCCATTAAAACTGTATTAGATCTAGTTATTATATGTATAATAAAACAGTACATATAAACAAGTGAATATCTGTGATTTTGTTGCTGTACAGAAATATTTATGTGATATGAACCAGCTGCGCGTAGTATCATAGTATATCTTAATATTTACAGTAAAATTAATATAATTTATTGTAATTATATTACAATCACAAAACTTCCAAATACACTAGGCGGTGTTGCAATTACATAAAACCTATTAACAATATAGAATATAAGAAATATATAGATTGAATAAAATTGGTAACAATACAGCATATTATATAGCATAATGTATAATTGTATATTGTATAGCATAATGTATTATTACGTAGGGTTTGTTAAAGCAACCTCTATATTGTGATTTTAAATTTAAGATAAAATTATATTTGGTTAGTTGTATATCCTCTTCACAATAATAAATAATTGTAACACTCATATTATAATTATTACATTTGATATTATAACAGAAATTTTGCTAATTATTAATGTGAAATTATTTCAGTTAAGATTAGGAAAAAAACTGTTGGTTAGTGTGTCGTCAATTTTTTAATCTTTGAAATAAAATACTCAACATATCACTTTGCGCTAACACAATCGATCTTGCATTTAATAAATAAGCTTAATGATTTTACTGTTAAAAAGTGGTTAGTAAATACAATCTAGTCTAAATTATTTTTACATTTTTTAAAATGAAATGTCATCCAGGAAAGAAAAAACCCCAGGAGATATAAATGGAAGGATTTGTTTATTGTTTCTGAAAAGGTTGTAACACGACAGCGATTTTTAATACGAAAGTATTAAAGATGTTTTAATTTTAAGTAGGTATTTGCAACATTAAATACATTATACAATAAATACTAAAGCTTGTTAAAATGTTTTTTATTTGCGAACTACACAAACACACTTTATTATAAATATTTATTTGGCAAATAAATTTGTCCTTCACCTCAACACGTAATAGAGTATGAGAATTGCGATAGGCATTGCTATCACGGCATTTGTACGCACGGCTGCGTTACAATTGTTCCTGTTGCAAATGGTGCAGCGTGCGTTGCTGTGGCCCCTGGCACGCTCTACTGCCACTAAACCGAGGCAGACCGAGTCTACTTGTGCCCGTGGCACGCAGCCCCGGATAACGTCCACTGTGTTACCAACTGAAAAAAAAACTTAGCGTTAAGAACGTTAAAATATAAAGGAACTTCATCTTCAGTTGCTACTTTTACGAGAAACTGCGAAAATATATCTATTACCTACAGGTTATAGCGAGTGTACTTGTAGTTTTTTTTGTTTGTTATTTAGACACTAAAAACTTAGACACTTGTGTCTTGTGTGGGATACAAGTTACCAGAGAATATTTTGTTTTCATATAATCAATATGAAATCATCCACTCTCTGTGCAGACGCAGATACTTTTATCATACCGATTGCCAATCAAAAAGTGTTCGGAGTAGGTAACTGGAAACTAAAAGTCGTCAGTTGAAAACACAAGCAACATTAATAAAAATTGACGTCGACGACGTCTACGTCGACGTATAATCAACACAACAAGCAAAAGTAATGTTTGTTCATCGACATCCATCGTGAAACTGACGGATAACAAGCAATGAATTGTTACCAGTGACCACAAGTAGCAACTGGCGACTGAGTCCGATTGCTGCTACCGGACACAGCAACTACGGTTTCCTGTGATGGTGTGCCGTTTCGGTAACAAAAAGTGTCTACGTTTACGAAGCGCCTTACCCTATGCCCCTTTTTATCTATCCTCCCGATTATATTAGCTTATCTATGATCTACACTAATTACTGCGAAGTCCAGTTAAATGAAATATCTATATTACTTCGCCGTAAAAATTTAAAATATCCTTTTTAGTTTGAAAAAAGAATGAAGAGAGAAGCTCCTCTGACTGGAGAAGCAACTGCGAAAGGAACTGCAGGTATTCCTTTATCTTTTTTTAACGGTTAAAACACAATATTGGTTTATTTTATACATCATTTTCAACTGTTGTCTATTGACCTTGTACGTATATAACCTGTTTGTTATGGATTGGCTCAAATTAACAAAGATGGAATACAATTAGTGTTGCCCAAAATTGGTCTTGGTCTTGCAGTCTTGGTCTTGTTCTTGCAGTTTAGCAAGACCAAGACCAAGACCAAGACCAAGCCTGTGAGACTTGCGTCTTGCAGTTAGGACTGAGTGTCGTTTCAGGGAGTATAGGAGTTCGGGTATACGCTTGTATGAGACGCAAAAAAATATATTAAAAAAATTTGGATAATTGGACTTATGTGCATTACGAACAATACCATAAACATACATAGCGAATGAAAATATAAATTAAAAGAAAAAAGAGTGCATCCCTAGTTTTGACTATCGGTGCTTTGATAGTGCGCGGCGTCTTGTTGTCGACATCATCAAAGGTCGGATACTGACCTGTCAAAGACATTTTGCAGCTATTCGGAAATACAAGGTCAAGGTACACGCGCCGGCGGCTTCTATTGATATCGCATACAATCATCGCCGCCGCGCCGCACGCACAACATTTGACACTGTTTGATTGCCGCCACAGAGTACATGTTCCAAAGAATAATATAAGTTTCCGGGTGCTCAGACTGGACACGAATACATTATGCTGATCTCGCAAGGAATATTGTAATTAGATAATGGTAAGGATAGGTAGATATCATAATAATTTATTCTAGTAAGTAATTATTATAATATTAACTATATGGGTTTATAATAATTACTTACTATTATTATTATTACCTAATAGATAAACATGTTCAATAAGTTTTTTTTTTATAGGATAAGGGTGACAAACGAGCACACAGTCCACCTGATGGTAAGTGGTTGCCGCGGCCCATAGACATCTACATCTATCCTCGATTACAAATCAAAATGCAGATGCGTTGTCACCCGTGAGGACTAAGATGGAATGCCTCATTTCCAGTAAAAAGGGTCTCCGGTTCTCTACACTCACCATACGAAACACAGCAGCGTTAAGCTGTTATTTTACGCTGGTATTCTGTGAGAGCGTGGTCCTTCCCCGGTCAAGCCGACCAAAAAAGTTCACTGCAAAGCTCGATTTTTAGAAGTGTGTGTTTTTAAAACTCAAAGTGCTCGAATATGTCGTCACTCATTTGATAAATATTGTAGACACTTTTAACACACTTGAAACGTGTAAAAATTTTCTACAATGCTAATCGAATAATATTAGGTCCTTATATATGACATTGGCGTTTTGTACGGGAGGAATATAAAGTCAATTTTTTTTTCGAAAATATATTTAATTAATCAAAGTATGCATCGTTGTTATCTATGCACTTTTGCCATCTCATAGGTAGTTCATTGATCCCTTTACTAAAAAAAACATGGGGGCGAGAATCAATAAACTCTTTGAAGGCGGTTTGGACTGCCGCATCGGAGTAGAATTTTTTTCCCTGTAAGAAGTTGTCCAAATTCCGGAAAAAATGGTAATCTGTTGGAGCAAGGTCGGGGGAGTACGGTGGATGTCGCAGATATTCCAATTGTAGCTCATCTAACTTAGTGGTTGTTTGTTGTGCATTGTGTGGTTTTGCGTTGTCGTGAAGCAGCAGTGGCCTAGAGCGATTGACCAATCTCGGTTGTTTAGCAGCTAGTTCTTCCTTCATGGTTTGCAGTTGCTGACAATAGATATCTGCCGTAATCGTTTGACCAGATTTTAGAAAGCTGTAGTGAACGACACCGGCGCTAACCAAACACTCACAAGTAACTTTTTCTGTGTCAATTTTCGTTTAGGGCAGGATTTGGCTGGGTCTCCAAGGTTCAGCCATTGCGACGAGCGCTTCCCATTATCGTACAGTATCCACTTTTCATCACAAGTAATGATTCGATTTAAAATCCCTTCATTATTGTGTCGGTTGAGCAAAGTAACACAGCAGTCGACGCGTGTTTGTAAGTTCGATTCACTCAATTCATGAGGTACCCATCGTTCAAGTTTTTTTACTTTCCCGATTTGCTTCAAGTGGATTAATACAGTTTTATCACTTACCCCGAAGCCTACAGCTATCTCTGAAGTGCTTTGTGATGGATCCGCTTTCACAATAGCCTTTAATTCTTCATTTTCCACTTTGGTCTCCGGCCGTCCACGGGGTTGGTTCTGAAGGTCGAAATTTCCAGAACGAAAACGTTGAAACCAAAAACGTACCGTGCTTTCTTTTGCGACACCAGCGCCGTACACATCATTAATCCTTCGAGCTGTTTCTGCAGCAGTGGTGCCACGGTAGAACTCCTACTCGTAAATATACCGATATTTCATGTTTTACATTGTGCGGTAATAAGCGACGCCAAAGAAAAAAATAATGGGGAAAAAACAAATGAATGACTGTTTTCAAAACTCAAATGTACCAGCTAAATGAATTTATAAATTTGAATTTGGAATTCTTAACCAAAGAGGAGATATTTCAGATCAAAGTGGTTAGTACGACAAAACGCTAATTTTATATGTAAGGACCTAATATAAAAAGCGTGCAATAAGATCTATGTACTACTTAGGAGCCCGAGTATCTCTGAGAGAACTGTTTAAAGAAATTGATATCTTGACTGTTGCATCACAATATCCTTTTGCAAATATCATGTATGTACGACAAAACATTCATTTACATGTAAAGTAGAAGTAAAAATAAATCACATTACCTGCTTTCCGGTTACACAAAGTATACAATTCGTTCTTGGGTAGCGGTATACGCTTTTATAACAAGATTCCAAAAGAAATGTTAGATCTTTCAACTTTTCAATTTAAGTCGCACATTAAAGCTTCAAAAAAGCATATTATTCTGTAAATGATTATCTCAATGACAAAAATGCTTGGAACTGACCTCTCGTACTACCTGTGTAGTACGAGAAAATATATTATAAATTTCTATACCGATTTCGTATCTTCATATACATTTGACATTTTATGTTTGACTCCCGTGGCCGTGGGACACGGTAGATAGCTCAGTTGGTTAGAGCATCGGCACGTATAGGTCGTGGGTTCAAACCCCACCCGGTGTCAGTTGATTTTTCGAATTTCTCATTAAATGTTTAGACATTTATTAATTTGGTTGGTCTTTACTATGGCTATGTTAATTCAAGCTCAAAATGTACCTATTCCGTTAAGTTGTTCTAAGATCTAAAGTAACATTTAATAAATAGCAATAGGCTAATAGGTAATTGCGAGACTTGCGAGACTTTTGCTGCAAGACCAAGACCAAGACCAAGACTGGGAGCGCAATACCAAGACCAAGACCACGACCAGGTGTATTGGCGCAAGACCAAGACCAAGCCTGGCTAAGTCTCGTCTTGTTCTTGCATTTGGGCAACACTAAATACAATACATTTCAACGCCAAAACCATGCTCAACTTATAAGAATACGCACTCACGCTAACATCATATTATTGGCGGCAACTGGTGTGTTCTGTCTATCTGGTCTTAGTGGACTGGATGAAAGATCATATTGTTGAATAACCAAGCAAACCTACCATTTTAACGCAATAGCGTCATGCAAATAAAGGTACCTAGGTAGAAACGAGTGTAGGTATTTATTTGTTTGGGTAGGTCATGGACGTATAAATAAGTTTTTTTTTTATACGTCCATGGGGTAGGTGGGCACGTGTTAGTTGCTTTTTTCATCATCACGTTACAGCCTTAAAATCAAAAATTGTCTGTCTGACGCTGCATCCATCTTGTCTCATAATATATTGCCTACTATATTTTAATAATTAGATACATATATTAAAATATGTACTATTAATGCTAGCTCGCTCGGCAGACGTTCTTCTGCCCTTTCTGGTTGACGCGATGTGTTTCATTTTCAAACATACACTTTTTTCTAGACTTATTATGCGTATAGCTAAATCCTCTTTATGACTAATAGAACCATCAGTAACCATTATGACAATAAACTTAAAAAAAGGAATTAAAATAACCTTTCTTTTTATTCTTCCGTAAGTGGTCAAAAAGTTGCCTACATGTTATACACCATCATTTACTGCCTACACCAAATTTAATGTAAATCCGCGAAAAAAATAGTTTTTGCGTGAATCGTGAATTTTTCTACAGATTTATTATATGTATAGATTAAATACTATATCTTTTGCGAAGTTACCACATGCTTGGCGGCAAAGGAAAATATCGTGAGGAAACCTGCATTCTAAGAAATTAAAAAAATATTTCGTAGACATGTGAAGTCCATCAACACGCATTGCGACAGCGCGGCGGACATTTCTTCGCTCTAAAATCCTCTCAGAAATTAGAGGAGGCCTGCTGTGCCTAGGCTGTAACTTACTGCGAAGTTATAGTAGGTACCAACAATATTAGGAAGTTGTTGCCGTAGTCGATATTATCTGGTCTCAGCATAAAGGTCTAGTAATGTGCAGAATTGCTATAAACATACAAGATTTATTATCCGGTGTAGCGACCATTTTTAGGCAGCGATATTCTATAGGAATTTTTGAATCTGTTGTTGGTGGAGGATGACCAATGTTGTGAACCCATTGTGCTGACACCCAGTTTGAAGGATGGCACTCAACAGGTGAACCGTGCCATTCAGTTTCTTGTGGGTAACAGCCCAAACAACGCTGGTAATAACAGCTCTCTGCGGTTACTGAAACAAAAATAGGAAGTTACATTTATTTCTTAAATAGACCGAAATTACCAATAAAAATTTTTTTTAATAGTTATCAACCATATATATATTATTAGCAAGTTATTCGGACCGGCAGTGAAGGAAAACATCTGGAAAGCTGCATGTCTGAACAATTTAAAATATTTCGATGACCTGTGAACTCTTTTCTTGTATAACTTTTCGTGTATTTCTTTTGAGCCTTCGAAGCAGACGAAAGCCGCTCCCACACTGCCATCCTCAAGCTTGCTTCCATCTGTATAAATTCGAATAAGGGATGTCTCTTGTTCTCGATCCTCTGATTTCTGGTCTGCACAATCAATGCTTACCCTCTTTGAAGGATGTAATAGCTCATGCACGGGAGCGGGCTTTTCATATTGTATATCCCTTGGTAATAAGTTGGTGGCATCCTGCAGTCAAACTGTCTCAACTTCATGTACCTCCAGAACTCTGAGGTCCAAGGGCACGAATTGAGCCAGTGCGACTGCCGCCACAGTTGATACAGTCCTAAAGGCCCTGATTGCCTTTATCGCAAGTCCCCTTTGTGCCGACTCCAAAAGCTTCCTTACATATCATTTTTTCACTGCTTGACCCCAGATGCCTGCCGCGTATGTAATTGTAGGCTCAATAACCTGTCAATAGATAGTTTGTACGTTATCAGGATGGGCTCCCCAGGTTGGTCGGGTGTAAATGCATAATTTGTTGAAAATTTGCATCGCCTTTCCGACAACGTACTTAACATGATCAGCGAAAAGGAGCTTCCGGTCGATGATCACACCTAAGAACTTAATGCTCCTTTGAAATGCTAGAGTGTCCCCTCATTATAAGGTGGGTTTCCTCGGCCTTGCGCGTGAACGCAATCGCTTGCGTCTTAGTGGGTCCGAAGCTCAATTTGACACTTTGCCCCCATTCCAAGATGATTTGTAAAGCACGGTTGGTGTTCGTTTGTAAAGTATTTACGTCCTTTGCGGAGACAATAAGTAAAACATCAACCGCTAAGGTTTGCAAATGACATCCAATTGGAAGTTCAGCCTCAAGCAACTCATCCAGAATCACGTTCCATAGAATGATTTTTTTAAATATTATATAAGTACTACTTTTATTATATAACTAATTATCTTGTATTCCGCTACTTTGTATTAATATTTACATGCTAGGTGCATTATCTATTTTAAAGTAATTGCATTGAACTACCTAATTTATTTCTCTTTTACTAATTATACAATCCTTTTATTTCTGTTAGGTTATTTCTTATACAGCACCTTTAATACTTTTTTTATGCCGACTTTATGTGCCTGTTGTTTTTATATTTATATATTTTTTTAAATATTATATACTACGATACATATTTAACTTATATTACCAGTTATCTTGTATTCCGCTACTTTGTATTAATATTTACACGCTAGGTACTTTATCTAATTTAAACTATTTGCATTAAACTATATTCCTAATTTCTTTCTCTTTTACTGATTATACAATTCTTTTATTTCTGTTAGACTTATCCTTCCTATTTATTATTTTAACTGTAGATACAGTTACATTAACATTACATTGTCTATTTAATTTCATTGAGTAGGGTAAGCTATACTATTGTTGGCACCCCTTTAGTCATTGGCATTTTGGTTTTTAAATACAAATATTAAGATCTACTATAACGAAAACTGCGGCGAGAAAGTTCGGTGTGCCACGTCCTACCCTACAGTTTAGGCTTAGTTCCCAATTTGTTAAGCCTAGGTCAGGACCAACAACAGTCTTAACAGAAGACGAAGAGCATATTTTAGTCGAGTGGATAATTACATGTAGCAAAAAAGGATTTCCCAAACGCAAGGAAGACATCCTTTTAAGTGTCGAACAGTTTTTGATTAAAAATCCAAGAACGAACTGTTTTATAAATAATAAACCTGGAGAAGGTTGGTATCGTTTGTTTCTAAAACGGCATCCAGAAATTACAAACAGGAAGCTATTACAGCAGTAAGTGCAAATGTCTCTGAAACCAACATAAGACAGTGATTCAGTCAAATTGAACAATATTTAAAAGAAAATTATTTGTTTGATATTTTAAGTGATGCCTCCCGCGTCTATAATGAAGATGAAACTAGCTTTCAGTTATGTCCAAAGAACACCAAGGTATTGGCAGAAAAGGGATGTAAAAACGTTTACGAGGTGGATCATGCACAAGCTAAGACTTGTTTAACTGTAATGTTTACCTTCTCTGCCACTGGTGAAACTATTTCACCCATGGTAATTTATCCGCTTAAAAAAATGCGCGAAAACATCAGAGCCTCCGTACCGTCACACTGGGGTGTAGGCCTATCGAATAACGGATGGATGAATAAAGATTTATTTTTTCAGTACATCCACAACATACTTTATCCATATCTAGCAGATAAACAAGTTCAGTTCCCGATAATATTATTTGTAGATGGACATAAAAGTCACATGAATTACGATTTAAGTAAGTCATGTAAAGATAAAGGTATTATTTTAATAGCTCTGTACCCCAATGCTACTCGCCTACTACAGCCTGGAGACGTTTCCGCTTTTAAACCAATAAAAAATGCTTGGAAAAAAAGTGTTTTGAACTGGCGACGCAACAATTTGACGAAAACTTTGACAAAAATAGATTTTGGTCCTATTTTAACTATGACTTTAGAGAAATATATCAACCAGTCCTATATTAAAAATGGTTTTAAAGCGTGTGGCCTCTTTCTAAATGTCTGGGAAAAGCAGTTCGAATAATCCGCAATTAAGTTCTGAGCAACAAAAGTTCACAATATTATTAAAGAAATTCCAAGAAATAGTAGTTCAACCCAATTCAGTAATTAAAACCCTTTTCAAAATGCTCTAGTAAAAGTTTACAATTATTTAAAAGCAGGATCTGCTAATGCAGATGGGCAAGAAATAGAGCAAATTACTGGAAATTCTCTTTCAATCAAAGATTTGTGGAGATCAGCGGACAACATTCCAGTCTTTACGTTTAATAATTCCGAGAATTTAAGCAACGTTGAAGATCTTGAAGCAGAAAATAGGAATTACAAATCAGTAACCATATCAAACCCAGTTAAAAATATCATTAAAGATCCAGACATTCCAAGTCTTAACCAAAATGTACAAAATAGTTCAAACGACTTTGAAAATATTGAAACCGTTGAATCAAATCATATACTAAACATCAGTAAATTACCTGATTTCCCAATTTTTATCGAAAATGTAGAAGAAAATTTGAATGAGTCTGAACTTCTTAAATGTCATGCAACGGTATTAAATGCAGTTGAAAACATCTATAAAGATGAAGATTCCCGACAAAATTTAGATGAAACTGCTATGACAAAACTTAGTTCATCATCTTTGCCTCTAACCACTAATGATCAGATCTTACTCCCAAAAAAGAAAACTTGAAGACCAGTTTAATATGGCCAAAGACGCCTGTACGGAAAGTTAGACAAATTGAAAATGAACCAGTATTTGTATTGACTGGCAACAAATGGTTGACTAGAAAAAAAAATATACGAGAAAGAAAAAAAAAGAACATGAAAAACAAGAACGAAAACGCCTAAGAGAAGAAAATAAGTCAAAAAATATAGTCAATGGGTGTAAAGAGATTGAAATAGTAAAATTAAATACAAAAAAGAAGACTGCTAAACAACTAGAAACTGCTAGTATGTTCAAAATACCTAAATACCCACAAGAAAAGGATTCAAATGAAATTACTATAGAACCCCCATTAATAAAAAATGATGATCCAAATAAATTCCGAAAACTTTAGCCAGACAATTCCACCCAAGATTAAAGTCGAATCGCAAATACAGCTAGCTAAACCAAAACATAATGATAGTGGTGAAACAGCGGTTAATAAAGATGTTAATTGTATATATACTCACACTATTAACAAACCGACACTATTAAAGAAACCTTTTATAGAAGGACCACTTTCAGTAATGAAAAAGAGCTTTCAGATTTTTTAATAATAATAATAATAATTCATTCCGTATGACAAGAACCTCGTGAAAGCCGAAATAGATAAGCGAACAAAATATCTGGACCTGGCTCACGAGGTGACCGACATGTGGGGTGGACTGCCGACCGAAATTATACCTGTAGTCGTTTCTGCGAACGGGTTAATCCCAGTCAACCTCTCGGGTCATCTGAGGCGACTGAGACTCCGTGACGGACCGCTCCAAGCTCAAATGCAAAAGGCGGTGCTCCTCGATACCGCCCGCATCGTCCGCCGGTTTCTTTCCCTTTCCCCCTAACCCTCGGCCGTTTGGTCTCCCCTGCCGAGGGCTTCCATCTGGTTGGGTTTTTATTTATTTATGTAAGTTTTTATGTATTTATTTTATTTTATTGATATTTATGTATGTTTATCATTTTCATTTACAATTATATATTTATACAGCCCAACCAGATGAGAAAACTATATAGATACCCCACATAATAATAATTTTTATTTCAGATATACATATCCATACACATTTGTTAGTAATTAACATAAACGAAGTTAGTAAAAAATATAATAATAATAATATTGTTAACTTTGCTAGACAAAATTAACAATATAGCCTTTATAATCGACATAGCAATACCAAATACGTATACCAACGTTTTTACACAAATGCCAAACGATGACTCGAATTGCTCCTAAGATTTATAACTTTATGTAAAACCTATAAGTAAACATAAGTTATGTTGTATTTTTTAAAATTTAATACGAATTACGAATGTTAAGTTATAAATAGTGCGCAAAAAGACTGATGAATAATTATCCTTAAAATTTAATGTTAATTAATAAATACCTAAGACTGATGATTTATGATTTTCAGTATCTGGAAAGTAAATTAAATTTTTTTTAAATATTTTTTAACATTTATAATACGAAACATTATAAGTAATTAGCAGATTAATTTACATGCCAATGACTAATGTTTATGTGCTAATGACTGTACTTATGGTGCCAATGACTGTACTTTTAGACATATTTTTAAGTTTCTTTATTTTTTATTAATAACTATTTGATTGCAATAATAAACGTGTTTTTATTTAAAAAAGACACATACTATAGGAACGTTTTAACAATGATTTTTTGTTTTTTTACATCCAGTTAATCTTTAGAAAAGCTAATTATGACCAGATATTCTTAAGGTGCCAATCATTATACAGTTTACCCTATATAAACCTAATTATTGATATTTTCTGTATTATTATCATTTAGTTGTGTTTTGATTTATTTTCTTTAAGAATAATTTCAGTGGTTTCTATTGCGAATTTCAGAAAGTGAAATCGACTGTCATTGCTGTTAATAGCTTTACATATGGTTTTCTCTTTTAACACAAAGCTCATACTTTGCTCGCATGATAGTCTTGCATAAGCGAATTTCGGACAGTCCAAAAGGATATGCTCTATTGTTTGCGTTGTTTGACTATCACAGCTCTGTGCCAGCTTAAATCTAAACAGGTATGATTTAAAGCCTTCATGGCCTGTTAATATTTGGAACATCATGTTATTTATTTTAATTTTAAACATGGTTTTATAGGCTTCATTTATACTAGGGAAGACTCTTCTCATCGTAGCTGCAGTGTTGGATGTGCTATACCTTTCTTGCCACCTTATTATTGAGTTGTCCCTGATTTGACGCTTTGCAAAGGACAGTGAGAAACAGTCGTAGGTTGGTGCTTGTTTAGACGTCTCCGCTGCTAATTTCGCTAATTCGTCAGCTCTTTCATTCCCTGGGATTCCACAAAGAGCTTTAATCCAGAAGAACTTCACATCACCTTGTTTTTTTTGGATTTCTTGAATATTTTCTAGGATTTCAGCTCGCAATGGATTTATATATGCTTGGATTTGACAGGCTTTCCAGAGCCGAACGAGAGTCGCTCAATATATTTGATTTACTAAATCGTTTGTATCGCATGATACTCAGTGCCTTCAATACTGCTACTAGTTCTGCTTGGTAAACGCTGCAGTGATTACCTAATTTAAGTTTCACCTTATGGGTTTCTTTTCCGTTTTCCCAGCAGTTTACAGTGGCCCCAACCTTGCCTGAGATTTTACAGTATAGATAGCGGGCCAGTTGTTTTCTATCGTGTCCAGGTCCTTTTCTGTACAAATGTAATTGTAGGTCTCTTTGACACGGGGCGCTGTGGGAGGCTAAAGGGACTTACTGATATGGCAAGTTTTCTCCCTGTTAGTTGGTCAATGGACTTTTCTCTTTTTATTTCATATATCTCTAGTTGTTCTTGAGCTGTTAAGTCTAATGGGATAATTCTTGCTAATTTGGTACAAGAAGTTAGTGAAGATGTTCGGTGAGTTTTACAAATCATAATACAGAATATTCTCGTTATAGCATCAAGTCGTTTGCGTATCTGTATTTTCGATGCTTTATTTCCCCAGCATGATGCCGCTTATAACATTGTAGGCTCTATTACAGCGATGTATATTATCCTTAGAAATTTCGAGTTGAGTCCCCATTGAGCGCTTACTGTTTTTGAAACCTTTTTGTAGAGTGCGATTGATTTTGTTGTAGTTTCTTCTACATGTTTTACGAAATTTAAATTTTTGTCAATGTTCAAGCCGAGAATTTTTAGGTTTTCACTAAATACTATCCTGCTCCGTTGAAGAAATTAAAAAAAATATACAAGGACTAAACGATACAAATTCGGTGGCTTATGATGGAATTTCTACAAAAATCTTAAAGTCGTATGCTGATTTGATATCTCCAGTTCTTTCTTATATTTCTTAACATATCATTTGAATACGGAATATTTCCAAACAAACTTAAAATTTCTGTAATTAAACCAATCCATAAAGCAGGCGACAAAAAAGAAGTTAATATAGACGTTAAAGAAGAAAAATCACATAAATTTAATGTGTGATAAATTAAATAAATTCGTTTATGCGCTCAGAAGACTTAGTAATTTAATAAGTAAAGAAGCCGCTATCATAGGCTATCATGGATATGTGGCGTCCGTGTTACGGTATGGGCTTTTGATCTGGGGCAATTCAAGTATTTTTAAGAGAGCATTTCTAATGCAAAAGAAAAGTATAAGGCCAATCTGTGGATATGGACCTTTCGATTCTTGTAGGCCACTCTTTAAGCAGTTAAAAATTATGACTCTGTGTTCCATGTACGTGTATGGAATCGGAACTTTCGTAAAAAAATATCCACATTTATTTCAGAGGTGTGTTGATAATACAGATAAAAGATTTCCACATAGAGAGCGTAACAAGATTAAGTTTTAGATTATGTAAAACTGCCTTTTTTCAGAAAATTTGTCCCATTATGTTCATAAAAGTATATAATAAACTTCCTGTTGAAATTAGAGAACTTCCATTAAAACATTTTCAAAAGAAACTAAAACAATGGCTCATCCAAAATTGTTTTTATACTCTAGATGGTTTTATTGTTATAAACCAAAATGATAAGTATTTTATAAGACATTTCGTATAAAATTGACTAAATACATTTATATAAAGTTAATAACTATTGACATGTACACTTGATTTGATATAATATGAATACATATTTTTAATTTAGGAGTGGATAAAACTTTGTACTTTTTTTTTGTTTAATTAATTATTGACATCCATCTTATGTGTCTTATGAATTTTTAATTGAATTTATCATAAAATTATAACGAAACATATATTTTTTTAATAGAATCATGTACATTTTATAAAATTATGGATTTGCATACCACTGGCGAAATATGCTTGTACTATCTTTAATTATAATGTCTGTAACCACCATATTTCTAGCAAAAAATTATTATTATTATTGGTATCATTGAGTTTTAAGGTAGGCATTTCGTATTTATATTTCTTTGTAATCAAAATAGCTTGTGTTTTATGTGCCGCAAACCTCATATCTCTAGAAAAACCCCACACAGATATTCTATTTAGCGCTGTGTTTACTTTATTTTCTAATATTGATGTTGTCTTCCCAGTTCCTATTAATATAATATCGTCAGCATAAGCTTGGACGTGTACATTCCAAGTCTCTGCTTCTTGAAGCAGGGAGCCTAGCAGAATGTTCCACATTAGGGGTCCACAGATAGATCCTTTTATGCAACCTTTGTGCTCTTTCTGTTCTCTGTTTTGGCGTACCTAAGTGTAATAGATGTTTCAGTGAGGTACCTAAGTGTAATAGATCTATGAGTTTTAGGATTGCTTTATCGATATCCTTCTTTTGTAGTTCAACAATCACTGCAGGCAACCAGGCGTTATCGCCATCTCCTTGTTCTTTACGCATTTTTTGACAACTTCTAGTACGTCGTACAACGCGTCCTCTGTCCCCCGCTGAGGAACAAAGCCGTACTGTCGATTATTTGATTTGTTTCTCAAGTACTTTCCCCAGTATTGATAACAGGCCAATCGGATGGTAGGATTTCGCTAGGGTGTAATCACTGTTTGGTTTTAGTATGATTCGAATGATTGCATTTTCCCAGATTTTCATGAAGTATGAGGCATTTGTTAAATATCTTCAAAATAATGTCTTGTAACAAATATCGGCGGTAAATCCTGGTGATTTTTTTGGAATCATATTCTTAAATATGGCCTCTACCTCTGTGGCAGTATATGGTATAATGTGGTCGTATTATACTTTCTGTTAGATGTTTTCTTATATTTTCTGCTTCTGTTCTTATTTTTTGTGGTCCGAATCATCTGTTGAAGTATCGTCTGTTGTATAGAAAGTTGTAGCTAAAAGTTCGGCGGATTGTATTGGAGACAAAATATTTGTTGATGATGATGCTCTCAATAGTGTATACGTGTATCGTCTCTAGTCTTGGAGTCCTTGCGGATCATCCTATATATATACTTTATCACATATTCTCTCTATCTTGTCTCGTGCAAAATTGTTTCCAGCTCTAGGTCATGGCGTCGGTTATGAGATTTTTGTATTCGTCTTTAGCCTGTATGTATTCTTCAATAACGTAAGTTTTCCGTCTCGGATTAGCGTGTTTTATCCTTTTCCTTTTCCTGATTACTTCCTTTTTCGTTCTTCTATGGTCCCTAATGCTGTTTTCTAATGTATTTTCCTTGATAATTCTGGAATAGCATTCTTACAAGAGGTATTTATACATTCGCTGTAGGTCTTAGCGCATTGTTCAAGGAGTTGTGGTGTATCTATAGAATCTATAAATACTTCGGATATTTTTGAAGATTTAAGTTCCTCTCTGAATTTTGTTGTGAAGATTTCCCAGTTTGCCTTTTTCGTATTATATATGCGTGTTGAGACTCTTTGTTGTATTTCGTCAGTTGCTTTCAAAGTTTTAAGCTCAAAAGTAATTGCTCTATGATCAGATAGAGTGACGAGGTCAGGGTCCACTTTCCAGCTTTCAATTTTCTTTAATAAATTTGATTTACATGCAGTAACATCAATGATACTGGTGTATTCTCTATTACCTCTGCATGCATGAAATATTGGTGTGTGTCCCTCATTTAAGATGTGTAAATCCAGTTGTGCTAGAGTCTCAGCCACGGCTGCTCCCCGACTGTCCTCCGCATTGCATCCCCACCAGGGACTCTTAGCGTTAAGGTCTCCCTCCTAGTATGACGTGTTAGGTGTTCAGAATGTTGATGAAACTGGTAATTTTGCGTAGATCTTCTTCAATTTCAGCGCCTTTTAGCTGACTTAATATACTGCGTATTTCATGCAAATCTTCACCTAAAGGAGGAGGGATGGTAGGTTCTTTTGTTGTGGAATAGCGCTGAGGTTCCAGGCTCTTACGGAAAGTTCTTAATTCTTCTATCAATATCTTTAGCTGGTTGGTTATGGAGCTAGACATTGATATCTCCTGTTTGACTGTAGCAACCTCGTGTTTAGTTTTCGTTATTTCAGTACATAAATCGTACGACAGAATCATTCTCATAGATTCCACTTCGTATCGCAATTTTTCTATGAGATCCTCTAGTAAAGCATATTGACCCAGCGTCTCGTGCATGAACCTAGCATGTCTCTGGGTTAGCTTCTCTGACTCTCGTGAGACATTAAGTTTCTGCTTATTAGCTTCGAGCATATGCAGCATCCTTGAGTCTGAAAGTTTTAGGACCATCTCATAAAGAGTATACAGGCCTGAAGTTACGCTTTCCCGTATCTCTCTCTTGAGATTGCCAGACTTTTCCAGCTCGGATTTTGTGCGCTGCAGTATCTCGTTTGCATGTCTCGGCAGTTCATTCAGGAACATTTGACTGCCACTAATAGAGTGTGTCGAAGCGTTTAGGGAAGTATTGGTGTCTTTACTATCGCAGTCGGAGTCAAGAGGATCTTCCGCCTTAGACAATCTTCTTGTAGACTTCTATTGCTTTTGCCTGGCGTAGCTGGGTTTTTATGCGAAGCAGACTTGATTCTGGTCTATTAAGCATAGGAGAAGACGAATAGCCTCATCAAGTTTAGGAGATAGACTAGCTGCTTCTAGAGTTGAAGTTCGCTCAGTTTCTTCTGAGATGCAGGTTGGCAATATCTGGTGACCAGGTTATGCTGGCGACTGCGTGGGGAACGCCGCAGCTGCGTGGGCACTTGATTCAGCTACGCTCGCTTCCCTACTAGTTATAGTTCTAGCAGGTTCTTTATCAGCCTTGGTTGAGCAGTTATTGCCTTTCTTTTTGGGTATTATTTGTTTGTCTGAGGAACTCGCTATCGATCTCTTTGATTTTTCAGACATGATGCTTCGTGCTAGGGAAAGATTAGAAATCTCTTTCTTTTTCGATGATAGAGTTGACTCCGTGGCGTCCACGTGCGTTGAAGTTCCTAAAGGAACTCCATCCGCGACTGGTCGTTGCTGCTAGTGATAAGAGGGCTGGTTCTTTTCTCGCTCAAAGGCTAAGTATAGCCATTCAGCGGGGAAACGCAGCCAGCGTTCTTGTCACGATACCGGGGGGAGTAGGACTGTATGATAATTAAGTTAATAGTTTTAGTTTTTTTATTATAGTTTTTAATATTGTATATAATAAAATATTGTATATTGATTTATGTAAATAAATGTAATTTTTTATATAAGAATAAATTAATAAAACTTGGGATCTATATCACTTAGGATGGTCGAGTTTGGGTTCATTCGGTTCAGATTGCGACCGTATATCTGTTAGTGACCTTGGATTAGGGCCTAATTTGCAAGGTTGAGAATCAATTCAGGCAGATTCTCCAGGACACTCTAATATGTGTATTGAAAACCCCAACTTTCTACGGTACGCCGTTCCGGAGATATGGGGTTTTAAAAAATTTTAATATGGCCGACAAAATGGAGTAAAATTATTAAAACTGGATTTATTCAGCGACGGAGCCACGTAAAGGGGTCGTGTTTGGCCTCTATGAATAGGTTTTAATGAGAGCTAACTCTATAAAATATTTTCAAGGCTGAAAAACTTTTCAGGAAAGAGTTATCCTAGGTTAGGTTAGGTTAGGTTCATGGCTTTATATGGGCCCCCAAATAGGTAGGGGCTCTGATAGAAAGAACCATCACCTTCCTGAGAAAGCCTCAGAGGGCGATGGCCGTCGGAGTCGTACAAGGGTACCGGACGATCTCCCAAGAGGCGGCATGCGTTTTGGCGGGGTCCCCACCCTGGGATATGGAGGCAGAATTCCTTGCATCTCTGTACGATTGGCGCTCGGAACTTCGACATCGAGGGTACCGTCCTTCTCCCAGAGAGTGGTAATTGTGGAAGCTTCACGCTCCGCAGCTCATGCTTGAAAAGTGGAAAGAGCGTCTAGCCCACCCGAAGGCAGGAAGTAGTACTGTCGAGGCTGTTCGTTCGGTCTTGTCAGTTTAATTAAAGCTATAGTTGGATGCGAAAGGGCGTGGAGTGCCGGCGTTACCTTCTGCGAACAAGTGATGTCGCGGAAGGAGGCTGCGTGGAGGGAGAGAGAAAGGACGGCAGATACTCCAATCCGCAGTCGGAGAGTTGGGCGCTGGAGGAGAGCATATCAGGCTCTCCTACACCCACCATAATTGAGGCTTAGGTGGCAGACACGGGGACTGTCCGTCGTCTTTTAAGGCCTCGAGGTGGCACGTGCGGTGTGTTTCTCGTACGCCTCTACATGAAGAAGGAGTGGAGAACTCCAGCTCCACTCCGTCATCGAGACGGACCCTGTAAGGGCTATTGCCGTCGGGGCTGCGGTAGTATGCGAAAGCGTTCCCGTAGCCCAGACCAAGGTCGAAGAGATGAACACCGTGGGGTTTTAGCCGGTAGGAGTCCGGCATAACCTGTCTCTCGCCTTCGCGACAGGCCGGTATCTATGAGGATTTCCCCACGTATAAAAAAAAGGTTAGGCTAGGTTGAGAGGGAAACCACATGAACAGCAGTCGCGCTTTCGAACACAGGACGAAGTCGGGTCTCTTTCTATACAGGTAGGTTAGGATGTGGTAGTATTGGTTAGTGCCTCTGTGTGCACGTTCACTTGCGACACTATAAAATCTTTTGCGCATTAAAATATTTTTGAAAGCATTCGGAATTCAGAAGCCTCTTAGCCCCTTTTTGTTCAACGTAATACTCGATTCGATTACATCAGATATTAAGGATTCACTTTGTTTATGCTATCATTTATGCTGATGAAATTGTTAGCGAAAATGGAATAAACTTAGAGCAAAAAGTGAATTCATGGAAAGGCACGCTTGAGAACGGCGCACTGAAACTAATTGTGTGACCGAGTACAGTGGCTTGAGGAAGTGCAGATTCCGAATCCATCAAAATAGGCTATGAATACTTTCTGAAAACTTGGATTTGTATTGCATGAGTCCGGGGACATAGATTACGAAGTTAGAGCCCATACCGGTGCAGCTTGAAGTACCTAAGTTATCTGAGATACCTCTCAATAGGTGCGTGTACTTAGAAGCTAAAATCTGAGTGCTGGCGGTCCGTGACTTGAGATAATGATTGTAGTAACGCGAATCATAGAGTAAAAAATATTTTGAGTGAAATTAATTATTACGATGAAATAGAGTACCTACTATTACCATATTTTCGGATTTTGCGAAATTGTTTACTAAAAATTTATGTAAGGGATGTCTCGAATCCTTTTGAGACGCGTCATCGGTCTCCTTATTTTCCACCTCAGCCCTATATTTTTTATAATATCGAGAAAGCATTTTTTCTCAATCTGTGTAAATTAAATTATAAGGCGATCAGCGATGTTATAATTAAACAAGCAAAGAGTTTAAAATCACTACTCACTAATGTTGTTTGGTGTCGTGTATTTTTTTATAGGATAGGGTGACAAACGAGCACACGGTCCACCTGATGGTAAGTGTTTGCTGTGATCTACATCTATCCTCAATAAATAATCAAAATGCAGATGCGTTGCCGCCCGTGAGGACTAAGATGGAATGCGTCTTTTCCAGTAAAAAGGGTCTCCGGTTCTCTACACTCACCATACGAAACACAGCAGTGTTAAGCTGCTATTTTACGCTGGTATTCTGTGAGACACCGACGCTGTCGCGTTAATGCGTTAGGTTATTTGTTGAGTTTATTAGACATTTAAGTCGTATTTAGAAATACATACACAACAGTTTTAACTATTTAAGGCTTTCTAAAGTAGAAAACAACTTTATACCGTGAAATATGATGATGATATTCTAAACTTCTGTCAATGTTACGTAATCGTTTACGAGATCAAGCACTCAAGGTACTATTACTTATTCTGTGACTCAAGTCACAGAACACTATCCCAAGTACAGCGTCTTGAGGAGCTGATCTTGGTAACTGAGATACTGTTTTTATGTGTTAATTAATTAGCAACTATCTAAGGATGCTGATATCGTAATGAGGGCGTATTAAATGATTACGCACTTGGTGTATTAAATGATTCATCGTTGAGGAACGTTTATTAACAGACCTAAGTATACAAGAAGATTATATTCTTTGTTATTGTTCATGGTAGTGAGGCCGATCTTGGGCTGATATGTCCAAAAGCTCCGCGTTACGGAAATGAAAACTATGTGCGACGTTACAAAGCGAAACTGCATACGTAACGAATTAATCCGGGGCAGTCTTGAAGTACGTGACGTGGTGGTAAGCTTCAGAAAAGTCGGTTAAGGAATACATCCTATGTAATTCAGTAAAGTACGCTGGCAGGTGATGCCTTGATACCGTTGTTACAGGAGCAAGACCACGTGGCATTCTCAAAAAGCGCTAACTCCACGTCGTAAGGTCGGATATGAGAGTTTATAGACTCACTACCATGAGCTCTTCAGACCAGGCAACACATAGAGGAAGAAGAACATAGTCTGAGACCAAATTTGAAGCAAAGCAAACAAGATTTACAATAAACAGATTTGAATTGAATATCTTGACTCGCGTAAGCGTACACGTGACTTTATGAGAATTTTGAGGCATTTTATTGAATGTTAGAATAAAGACTTATGCAAGTTTATACCTTATTATTTCTTATTCCGAGTTATACACTTTTTCACCTTATTTGACTGGACTAAATAGGCGTGTGCGATGTTTGCGGCGCCCTTTTTTTGCCCGTAGTTGATCGTCGTGTCTGCCGCGTAATGACTATAGCAACACAGTTTACATTTAATCATTTAATATAACGGGTGCAATCATATGTCATTTTCTTGCGTTTTGCACCATTTTATCGCCTATCAGTCCAACGATGCTCTAGTATGCTCAAACGCGCCGCATTAAGTAATTTGTAAAAAGCGAAGGTATGCAATGCCGATGCGCCAGCATGTTATATCCTTATATAGCTTCAATATGTTTTTTAAATATCTTTATAAAAATATGTAGGTACTTAGTTGAATGCAATTTGGGACAGCGTTTAAATTATGGCGTCCGTTAAATTATGACCAACGTAAATACTTACTCCATATGAAATATAACCCGGTAGGCTTAGGAAAAAGTAAATTTACCATCACGATGTCCAATGTGACATAACTTAAGTTTATCTATCGTAGTCATATCGCCATTTTTATTGCCTTTTCTTCCTAGAGATCTTGTTTTTCTAACAGTTATATTAGTATACTAGCTTTTTACCCGCGGCTTCGCTCGCATGGTCTTCAATTTAGAATCATCATTAAATGCTATTTCGCGCCAAATTTAGCAAAATTCGATCACTTTTAGAGTCACTTTGGTGTCTGTGTGTCTATGTCAGTTTGTCAAAGATTTTTTTTGAATTCCCAAAGACTATTGGACCTAGATGATTGAGGAATACGTGAATAAATAAGTTTTTCCGAATTGCATTAATTTCATATGTCTAGAAACATCTACAATTTTTTATATAGGACGTGTCTTCCGATGTATCCATAAGAAAGATAAATTGTCTTGGAATCAAAATTGACTATTATATTTACATTATTTTGTTAAAACTAAATTAACTTTATTCATAAAGTTAATTTAGTTTTAACAAAATAATAATGAATTCATGGTCTTATATGCGATATTTGATTTATATCATTGTTCCCATTTAATATTGATTGGCACCATAAAATAGATTCTGATATTTTTTCTACGTTCGAGTAGACTTCAAAATTTCATAAATGCAGAATATAATGATGAATACTACACATGTAATATAACAAATTTTAATAAATCACGTTATATTTTAACTTTTATTTAAGCGGGTTGTACAAAACACATCTTTGGAAGAAAGTTCCATAAAAATTTGCGTAAAAGAACATATTGCTGATGTGAAGCACCGACGCACCACCGAGAAAACAAACAGGAGATGGGCAACAACGTCTTCCTTACAACAGTTCGAAATAATAAAGGTTGCGGTTGCCAACTCGCCTCCCAAGCGTGGCAACTATAGCAAATATCTAGCCTATTTGACAATTTATGGGGGAGGCCTATGTTCAGTTCAGTGGACTTTTGATAGGTTGTAATGATAACGGTGATGAGTTCTATTCTTTTGAATCTTTGTTACCCTTAATATTTACGGTTGTGTGAAAACAAAAAAGTAACATCTCCGAAAATATGAATGAAATAAAAACAGCTTAATTGCCCATTAAAACTAAAAAAATAGCACTGACTAAATTGGGCACAGGCCACAGAGCTTTTGGACAAAAAAGCGGGGGACCATCAACCGGGGAACACCTCAACTGGGGAACTTCTCAGATATGCAGGTTTTCGTTCACCGCCGGGAACGTGGTAAATCGACACTTCAAATTGCAATTAACATATATGTAAAAATATATAATAATGCTTATGTACTATGAAATTTACGTTTGGATCAGTTTGATTACCGCCTTTGACAAGTAAAATAAAATAAACCTTCGTTTAAGTAAAATCTGCTATCTTTGATATTTAAAGTATTTTTTCGCAACAGCCTGTTCATTTACATATCTCATGTGAGCTTTGAAACCAGGATTGTCACAAAAATCTTGATTTGTCTGATAATATGAAAACTCCAAAATACAAAAATCTGACAAAATCTGAAAAAAATGACAAACTGATTTATAAGTCTCATTAAAGGTACAAAAACTAAAGTAGCAGCTTACATACGCCTCACTACTGTGCACAGGGCTCCTCATTACCTATAGTGTTTGTGGGCAGAAAAGAGTATGCCGCAATCCTTCAACTGCTACTCAGACATTAAGGTTTGCCCATGAAGTTATTCTTCACCACTTCACCGGGTACGTAGTAAGTCAGCACGTAAAATTTCCCATAACAGATTCATTTGTCCTCAAAGGACTCGTACACGTTTTGCTCCCTTGCCGTGATGAAATCTCACGGCTAGCTACACGGCTCTCGTATTTGTTTAAACAAAATTCATAAAAACTGAAACAAAGCTTTTGTACGATTGTTGACCATACCTACCTAGTAATTAGAAACCCAACGATGCCACGAACTATTCCATCAAATAGAGATAAAATCACACAGTGCACTTAATTTCCAATTATTTACATCAGATAACGTGATAACATATAAAGTTGGTAAAATGAAACCTATGCCGACAGACATCCAATATTTTCAACTAAAAGCTTCTCTCCTAATCTCAGTTTTGTGTACACAGTACTGGATACTGTGTACACAAAACACACGTGTAATGTTGTTGACCATTTTGCCAAACGTGGTAATTGTGGTAAATCATCCCGATAATGGCCACCGGTCTAGATATTTTTAAGTGTGACAATTTTTGATGCTGCACGAATAAGTATTCAGTAGCATTCTATAATTTAATTTTATCAATTACTTATCATTAGTTTATTTAGTTGAAAGTAGAGGGCGCTATATTACTATGAAAGTTAAAACTATACTATCTAGTAATATCAGCTATAGAAGGTTGGGGTACGACTTGCTCAAGAGCCACCCCAAAGCTGGGAACATTTATTTATTATATAAAAAAGGCATAAAGTGATGTTGATTATGTTAAAAATCTGTTTCTGTTAAAAACACGCTATCAGCGCCGCTAGCGGTGAAAAACTATTTGACGATATGACAATATTGACAATATAACAATGTTGTGTTTAGTTATTAATATCGTTAAACGATCTCTATTCATTGATTTGGCTAAGCTATATCATGACATGGTCAAAAAACAGTGACAAATATCATGAAATGACACCATTTCACGAAATAATGATTTAATGAGAAATTTGCAATAATTGCAGGCAAACCAGTTTTAATCAATTTTCATAAAGATATAGTATCAAACGTATGAAAATTTATATGTTTTTTAGTTCAAAAAAATATAAATTTTCATACTTTTGATAGATGTCACTGTTGTCTATTATTTTTTAAATTTTAATTATTACATTTTTAAAATGAAATCAAGATTAAATTAAAAGTTAGGATTTTAAAATAATTTTATAAATGTAATTATTTAAACATATAAATGTAAGTTATTTATATTATTTAATTTATTAGTTACTAAAGGCAAAATATAGCTTTTGTCATTTGATGGTAGACTTGTTGTTTTGATAATTAAAACGTATATCGTCAACGGAGTTTCAAATTGTTACGGAAAGGTAAAAAATAATTTTAAACTTTATTTACAAATATGATATTTATTTGAAAAACCACCCGTCATCCCGCCTAACTAACATATAATCATATATAATAGAAAATCAACATCTAAAGGAAGAAAAGTACTTAACCTTCTTTTTTAAGTTCCGTAATCGGATAAAAAGTAGCCTATAAGTTGCCCCGGGTTACTAACTACCTACATATAAAATTTAATGGAAATCAGTCCAGTAGTTTTTGCGTGAATCGGTAATACACAGACAGACAGACAGACAAAAATTCTAAAAACCACTAATTTGGCTTCAGTACAGTTCAGTTTGGTTCAGTTATTTAGTCCCCTGGACTTGTTTTTTGAAGAGTATATTAGAATTACAGACACGACTTTTCTACAGATTTATTATATGTATAGATTTTTTAATTTTTTTTTTATAGGATAGGGATAATTTGTAAGAAGTTGAAACAACCTTAAAACAAATTAAAAAAACGGACAAGTGCGAGTATAGGTCAATTTATCCTAGGTTCCTGAGAATTAAGGAAGTAAAAAAGTAAGGTAATCATGGAACAATGCTCTACATCGAAAAAAAGCAAATCGGATTGTAAGGACAAACTTTACTTTGCAGTGGTAAAATATGCTTCCATACATAGGTGTAGGTACATCACGAACGATGCTCCAACGCAATTATTAGTTTGTAATCGCAAAAAAATATTTGTGCTAAAACCTAGTTTCTTGCCAAATTCATCATTCTAGGGAAGTATCCAAAAGGTTGTGATGAGTGAGTTTGCGAGTAGCAACCTTTCAACCGGCCATATTTTTTGATAGGATTGACTTAGAAGTTTAAATTTCGAACCAAATTGAAAACACCTACAAGGGACCGTAGACCTTAGTATTTGATATTAATTTCAACTTTATATCTCTACCCGTTTCTTAGAAAAAGGACTGACGGACAGAAGCGCGGTCAATAAAATGATCCTATAAGGGTCCCGTTTTTTTGTTCAGGTACGGAACCCTAAAAAGTACCTTTTGTTTGTCATGTAGATTATAGACAAATAAATTAAATGTTCATAGTCACAGTAGGCCATCATCATAAGAACATCTTTAATGAATCCTGCCGTTAAGTATTGCCGTTGTCTGTGATGTAAATTATTGTGCCATTTGTCAGGTATCGGTACTGATAACTTAAGCCTAATTGACAAAAGCAACAACAAATTGAGATATTCCGCTTTCACATAAGTATATATGGAAAGATATGGTGATGTGTGGAAGAACTGCAAGCGCTAAAGGTGGTCCGTCGTTAATCCATGCGTAAGAGATCGGTCGAATGCGGCGCGAGAAAGTCAGTGATGGGCGGTCGACATAATTGTGCACGCCGACCGCCAGCCGCGCTCGTCTCTAGTGTAACATTATATTATTTTATCATAATATATTACTATCACCCGTAGGATTAATCGATATACTGTAAAAGTCAATGTCAAATAATATTTTTGGATGTTTATTTATGGATTGTTTGAGAATTTTCGCCTCGCTTCCTAAGTAGGTACCGTTAGGGCCGATGAAATAAACGTGTAAAAAAATGCTAAGAAAGCAAATTTCTTGAACTTTGATAAGATCGTTATCCAGCCAAATAATGTTTGCAGTTTGGTGAAGTTACTTAAGTTTATTTTATTTCTTCATGCATTATTGTATCCCTTACCGAAGTGAAGGATTCAAAGGGCAGATTTATGAGTAAAACAGTACTGAGTGTTGGACGCCGGCTCTGATTTGGTATCACGGCTCGCTAACTGGGTGCGTGGGACACATCAGCATGTTCATTGAAGAAAATACTAGGTATAATATTAGGTACAGGACAATAATCGTATATAATTTGTTTTGGCAATACTAAAAGATTTCAGAAATTTTATTAAAGTGATTTCTCCCGTCACCACTGAGTCAAGTACACTTGTAAGCACTTATGTTTTAGAGGGCAGTTAATTTGTAGGAACGTACTTTAACTTGAGATATTAACACTGTTATACTATCACATCGTCATGTAGTGGCGGCGTACGAGTATCCACCACCCCAAATCATCCCATGGGTGTCGTAAAAGGCGACAGAAGGAAATGAAACGGGAGAGGGATAAAAGCATCTTCCTGATTCCAACTATATTAATAATAAAAAACTGCGGTTGCCAACCCGCCAGTCAAGCGTGGCAACTAGGGAAAATCTCTCCCTTATGACGAGGCAATCTATGGTGGGAGGCTTATGTTCAGCAGAGGTATTTTGATAGGTTATAATAAATGACATTTATATCAAATTAACATAAGTGTAATCTATAGTAGTCTAGTTTGAAGAGCACCTTCCTCCCTAGCGCAGTTGCGTGTATTATCACTGCCGCAACTAAAACCGCTCTTAATAACTACACTAGGAAACACGCGCAACCGTCGAATAACTAGTTTCGCCTCTAAACGACATCATCAGGATTGCGACGGCTTACTTAGTAGGAAATACACACCATTTTATTTTTCACGCGTATCTTTGCTTTGATACTTATTCGATTACTTGAAAATATATTTACAACCAGAACAGGTTTAGCTATCAAGACGGTAAAAATTGCCCTACTTTGTGAAATTATTGAAAGGTGTTTGTTAGGACAGGCTTAGAGTACCTAGGGTTTCACTGTGCAGATAATGATAATGCTAATAATATTTTCCAATCATTAAAACTACTACTACTACTGTACTACTACTACTGTATTTAAAATTTTCAATAAAAAAAAATCAGTGAGAGCCATTATAAGATTTTATACCCGAATACCTCAGGAGAATGGTTATGTAATTGCTGTGTGTGTGTGTGCGTGTGTGTATGTGTGTATGCGTGTGTGTGTGAAAGGAAGTGCGTGTGTGCGCACGTGTGTGTGTGTGTGTGTGTGTGTGTATGTATACACGCACAGACGCACACACGCGCCTGTGCGTGTATTAATTTATGTTCAGGCTCAAGATTTTCAGACAACTTAAAGTTAGAGCCACAGACAAGCAATAACCCGAAACAATTACAAAAATAATAATAAATATAATGTCCTCCAGACCGAATTTCAGTTACGGCGACCATTCCTTACGGAGACTAGCCATCTGCGCAGCACAGGATTAAAGTATTTATTATACTTATTATTTTGCTTTTATTTTATTATTTTTTATTGTGTTTGTTAATTAAATATTTTTCTATTCTAAGAATAAAATAGAATACTATTTTATTCTTATGGTTATTGTAATTTTTTTTTACGTGGTAGAGCCATGCTGCAGCTATATTAGTAGTATAGTTGTAGTACGAATGGGTCGGCTCGACCGGGGAAGGACCACGCTCTCACAGAATACCAGCGTAAAATAGCAGCTTAACACTGCTGTGTTTCGTATGGTGAGTGTAGAGAACCGGAGACCCTTTTTACTGGAAAAGAGGCATTCCATCTTAGTCCTCACGGGTGACAACGCAACTGCATTTTGATTCTTTATTGAAGATAGATGTAGATGTCTATGGGTCACAGCAACCACTTACCATCAGGTGGACTGTGTGCTCGTTTGTCACCCTATCCTATAAAAAAAAAAATACGAATATAAATAATAATGACAAGGTTATTTTGTACCTAGCAAAGAACCTTTCACTATGGCGCTTCGTTTTTAAACTTCGTTTAATAACTAAAAAATAACGTTAATTTCAGTCTTAATAATTGCTTTGTTTATTTCTTTTAATCACACTCAGATTCACTTTTAAGCAGTTAAATCTTATAGTTATAAAACGAACTTGGTTAAAAATCATACTAATTCTTAATAACTTTACTATTATCTAGTAATTCTAGTATCTAATCATTGGTCATAATTACAGATTTGTTTCATAATTAAATAATCTAAATATAAATAATAAAACAGACTTATAAATCAGTCTTTTAAATAATCAACTAACACATTAATTAGACTTCTTTGCTGATTTAATAAAATAGGCTTTTAAAAAAATCAGAGCGTTAACAGCTTTGTCCGACAATCTGTTTCTGATTTTTGTAATAATTAACAATTTTGACAATCTTGTCTCCTCTCGAGTCTCGACCCGAAAGTCCCGGGACTCGAGACAACTGAAATTAGGAAAAGTCCCGGGACTTCGAGACACGAGACGTCCCGGGACCCAAACCCTAGTGCTTTCCGATGCACGGGGGCGAAACACCGTCAACTTTCTGACTTCAGGTTGCTACTGAGAATTTCTTGACAGAAAAACCCTATAATTGTCTCGACCAACGAGGCAGTCATATTACAAAAATAATAATTCAAGAAAGTACTCACAAAATTATATCGAGTTTTGTTTTGCTCATAGCATATATGTTATTGACCAAGTGATAAGTGATTAATCAGGGCACTATTTATAATGGCCGGGCAATATGAATAATGACAAGTCAAATCGGTCTATAACAGTGATTCCCAACCAGTGGTCCGCGGACCACCAGTGGTCCGTAAGAGTTTAAATATGGTCGGCGAAAGCTTTAAATATATTACCTAACTAGTCGTTTTAAATAACACATTTATTATTTTCTAATCACGTCACCTTAGTATCTATTAGCTTTTACAATAAATACACAAATAATACTGTTAATGAATGCTTCTTTTCAGTTTATTATATAATTATGTTAAAAGTTGTGGTTATAAATTATTGTTAGATTAACACATTTTTTCTTTCACCTTGTGGTCCCTGCTGAAAAAAAATCAAAGTGGTCCTTGGTCAAAAAAAGGTTGGGAAACCCTGGTCTATAATATAGACTCTATATGAACTGTTCCGCAATTTGATATATAACTTAACCTATCCTAACCTAACCATGTTAATCATTTTTTTAATACAATAAGTTAATAATGTACCAAATCTGAAATTAACAAGTGTAAAATTGTAAAGGTGTTCCTTCCTTTACCATACCAACCAACCGCTTTGCACAGCAATGGGGTATTCCTTCCTTTGCGTTACAAAGAAAAAGACATTTGGATTTAAATATGTGACATCAAAAAAAAAACCTTACCTAACCTAACCAATCTTTTGATTATTCTGCTCAATAAGTAACGGACTTTATTTTTAAAGCCCGGTCAATTTAATTATTTCAATAGTTTTTATCATATTGCCTACTCATATTGAGCATTTTTCAAACTGTCTGGACTAGTCTGGACATTATGAATAATCACTTGGTCCATAACATAATTATATATTGATAGAGTAATCTACTTTACTACTTAATGATTTTTGGACATCTAAATGAAATCTGCTTACTTATCCACAGTTTTAGGAGGCGCGGGGCAGAAAAAAACTTTCGGCTATTATCATAGCGCACTCCACAGATCGGGGACGGAAGGAGGGCATAGCCCCTTGAACCCACTCTAACTTCACCCTTGTTTCTTTTGTGATTTCATGTAGCCTAAACGGCTTAATGGGTTTTGAAGTGTGAGGAAAATTTCGATTTATGATGTACATAATATATATAAGTTCAATGCTGTCGAATTTTTTGTTACTTGTTCCAGTTTGGAAATATTCCTAAATATTTTATTATAATTGGTCTAAAACTTGTCTAAAACAAGCTAGGCAGCAGATTCCCAGTGCCCGATTCCCAATTCTTTTTCAATTTTCACATTCTCATGGTATTACAGTTGCTCATGCGCGGCGGTGGTTTTTTTTTAATAGTAGAGGGGGCAAACGAGCATGCGGTACCTGATGGTAAGTGACTACCGCTGCCCATGAACAACTGCAACACCAGGGGAACCAGGGGAATTGCAGATGTGTTGCCAGCCTTTTAAAAAGGAGTAGGCTCTTTTCTTGAAGGTCCCTAAGTCGTATCGGTCCGGAAAAATCGCTGGTGGTAATCGATTCCACAAGGAAGTTGTGCGAGGGAGAAAATATCTTTTAAATCACACAGTGGTGGACCGCCAATCATCCAGATGGTGTGGATGACATCGGAAGTTCTGCCGCGATGTGCGTTCGTGAAATTTGGCGGCTGGGATTAATCCGAACAATTCCTCAGAGCACTCCCCGTGGTAAATGCGAAAGAAAATGCAAAGGGATGCAACATCTCTTCGCAGCACCAATGAATCGAGCCGATCGGAAAGGACTCGGTCGTCAACGATTCGAGCCGCTCTGCGCTGGATGCGGTCAAGTGGAAGGAGCTGGCACTGGGGAGCCCCAGCCCAGAGATGGGAACAATATTCCATGTAAGGCCGAACCTGCGCCTTGTAAAGTTGCAGGCATTGTGCCGGCATGAAACACTGTCCCGCTCTGCTGAGCACGTCAAGTTTTTTAGAGGCCAATTTGGCCTTCTCTTCCAAGTGACCAAGAAACTGCACGTCACTCGATATGTTGACGCCGAGATTTCCGATACTGGCTGAGGCAACAAGGGAAGTGCCTTGAAACTGAGGAGATACGACAAAGGGGTTCTTTTTCTTTCTTTTTAGCGCGCAAACTTGTGTCTTCTGAGGATTAAAATGGACTAAATTTAGTCGCCCCCAATCCGAGACTTTGTTCAGCAAAGACTCGATTTCAGACACAAGTTTGTTCCGGTACTCGGCGAAGTTTTCCCGAGAAATATTAGCACGGCCGGTGTATAGAGCATTACCAGTGCTGTCATCATATCATTGATATGCAGAAGAAACAGCGTTGGTGATAGCACGCAGGCTTGTGGAACACCAGCGTTAATAGGCTTGTAGTCGGAGCATGCACCGTCTACAACGATCTTGATGCTCCGATCTACAAGAAAGCCGGTGATCCAATTGCACAATTTCTCGGGAAGCCCATAGGAAGGGAGCTTCGAAAGAAGCGCTTTGTGCCAAACCCGATCGAAGGCCTTCGCAATGTCCAAACTAACGGCCAATGCCTCCCCCTTGGACTCTACTGCCTCCGCCCATCTATGAGTCAGGTAGACCAGAAGATCACCAGCTGATTGTCCCCGACGAAAACCGTAGTGGCAGTCACTAATCTGCTGGTGATCCTCAAGGTACCGCATGAGCTGGCAGTTTGTAATGGATTCCATTATTTTGGAGAACAAGGAGGTGATGACGGGATGAGTTGGACGGGTCTGAGCGGTCGCCTTTTTTAGGGATCGGGTGGACAAAAGCTGTCTTCCATGATTTCGGGACTACGCCTAGGGAGTAGGAGTACTGGAAAAGACACGTTAGAACGGGTGCCAACTCTGGAGCACACGTCCTCAGCACAATTGGGGGGATTCTGTCAGGCCCACTCGTTTGAATTAAACTACTTTTACGGATTATATCGCGTTTAATTAACTTATTTTATTAATTCCCGACGTTTCGGGTGCTTTACAGCACCCATGGTCACGGGGGACTGAGGTGATTGACGTCCCAATGTCAAAGTTAATACGGAGTACCTTCAGCTTTTTTAATTATTAATTTTGGTCCGAGCTATATTAGTAGTGTAGTTGTAGTACGAATGGGTCGGCTCGACCGGGGAAGGACCACGCTCTCACAGAATACCAGCGTAAAATAGCAGCTTAACACTGCTGTGTTTCGTATGGTGAGTGTAGAGAACCGGAGACCCTTTTTACTGGAAAAGAGGCATTCCATCTTAGTCCTCACAGGTGACAACGCATCTGCATTTTGATTCTTTATTGAAGATAGATGTAGATGTCTATGGGTCACAGCAACCACTTACCATCAGGTGGACTGTGTGCTCGTTTGTCACCCTATCCTATAAAAAAAAGAGAGGTCAGCAGAAGGTCCAACAGGGAAGGTGTATGATCCTCCACATCTGGAATCCGCGTAGGCGAAGTAACCAGTTGTGTCAGACCATATGCCAAGGCAAAGTCATAAACAGATCTCCCCGCATGATCGGTTAAAGGTGAAGCGAGCCATTCGGCGTGGCGAGCAAGGGATCTGTAGCCATTTGGACGTGGTCGATGAGTCGGTCTGTTTCGGCATTACCGCTATGGGACCTATAGAGGCACCCGTAGACGCGCGGATGGTCGTCGCTGTCTACGCGTAGCGCAAATTTCAGCCCGAGGCAAAAAGGAGTGTTCCAATTTGTATCCGGGGTAAGAGAGATACGAAGTATCAGCCGGAGAGGACACCTGCGTCTCGGTCAGAAAGAGCAAGGCCGTCTCGAGATGGTAGTGGACGGCGTTTACGTTCGAGTGAAGTCTGATGTAGTAGAAATTCACGGATAGCGTGGCAGGGGCCGCCTTGGTCTTGTTGCTCAGTTTGCCCCGAGCAGTTATTGTTTTGAGCGGAATTTTGCCCCTTAGAATACGTGGGGCAGCCTGAGCACCCACGCTCAGGAGTGAAGTAGCATGGATGTGGTGGTCACTTAATATCAGTTGAGCCGCGTGTTCGTTTGCCCCCTCTCCTACAAAAAACCATGAAAATGGACAGAATAGATAATCATTTATTTTTTAAACAAATGCCGACATTGTTTTAAATTGTTCTATTTGTTTCTAAACAGATATTATCACTTATCGCAATCGCGGCAATGACCTGAATCCGAAACAAGTGATGCTCAATGTACAAAAAGTTCAACCCACGCGGCGTCGTGGCGACATAACAGGCCTTACCATTATAACAATGTAAATACGATTGTCAACAGTGGATTAAATAAATATTTATTAACCGGTAGTTGCGAGACGAGATGAGTCGGGAAGCATTGTGTTCGAGGCGCGGGCGGCGACCGGACCGCGTTCATTCGTACCGTATAAAAAGGACGTGATGTAACACTTTGTTGTTTTAAATACACAATCGAATGATGCAAAGGATTCTTTTGTCATCGAGTTTTATTTAAAAGTGCAAGTGAATCACAAATAAACGAATAAACAGAATGATTTTTTTACTACCTACTATAGCTTACCGTATGATATTAATGTTGCAGTACAGAAAACAAACACGAACATTGTAGTGTAACTAAAATCCCGAATAAGCACTGACATTAAAGCACGTGCGCTCTGTTAGGACGTCTTTTATCGCACTAATCTGCTCGGAACGGTTTTTATCTTTCACCTGCGTACCTTGTTATCACGGGCCAGTAAATTATTTGGATGTTTACTGTGGAAAATAACGGCTTTCGTCGGATAATTAGAATGCAAAATCAAAATTTTCCAAATACCTTGCTCTATAGCATACCTCTGAAATAGTAATGTAATGTCTGAAGTACCGTTGAGAACAAAAATGGATATCGACCTATTCAGATATTAGAGGTAATGTAATTTGGGCGTTCTGCATAATGCATGCGAATCTTGGCACTAACTTCTACGTTCAATCAAATTTTATTACTCATAGAACAGCGCTAGGAAATATGAATGACAATTACTACTTTAGTGACGACCTGCACTTATAATTATAACGAAAAATATATATAACTCTGAAATCCTGACCAAAAATTCAGAAAAATGAATAGGAAAATCACTTGACAAAAATAAAATCCATACCTAATTATCAATTTTAAAACATTATTATACCGATTGTAAGAATTAAAGTTGATAAGCACCCAAACCAAGTTTTTACCTGGTAGAGCCATGCTGCAGCTATTTTATGGTAGTAACACGAACGGGTCCCACCCCATCATGCGTGATTGCGGGATTCACATGTCTTTGTAATATATATTTTTAATTTTTTTTAGACATGAAGGTTTCCTCACAATGATTTCCTTCACCGCTGAGCCCATGGTAATTCAAGATTTAAAACTGTAATTAACAATTTCATAACGTAGCCGTAAGTATAATAATAGGCGGGGATCGAACCTAAGTTGCTCGCTTATTATGATACTTACGGCGAACGCTTAATCCCTGAGTTACCACGGCTTCAACAATGTTACAGTGAGCGAGTTTTTGGGTCCTTTTTTACTTTGGACTTACCTACATCTGGCTTAAGCATTCAGTGAGCACTACATTTTTCTGGCAGGCAAGAATCCCCCTATCCTAGGCACATTCAGACTTCTTAGTATGGTTATGGCACAGATACTTGCCGTACGCCTTAGAGATTAGTTCTGACCTGATAAGTCGAAGTACGATTGCTGAGCGCACGGCTAAATTGCTCTATAGTGACGCCATAGGATAATTCTTTACTCCATCTGGTTGTGTGGGTATCGGCTTTAGAATATATTATTCGTCCCTCAAACTTGGTGATAAACGCATTCGTACTAGATTAGTTTAAATATTCATATGTGGATTGCTTAAAGGCAGATGATAACGATATTTAGATAATATGATTGATGCTTCCTACTTTAAATATTTACAAATAGTAATAATGTACTATTTGCAAAGTAGTTAAATTTAATGCTATTTGCAAATAGTAAACAAAACGAAATGAAAAAGTACGGTTGCCGATCCGCCTGCAATTGGCCGTGGTTATGTGATACTGATAACGTGATATGTAATTATGGCCAATGTGGACTTTTGATAGGCTCAAACGCTAACGATAAATAATAAAACGTTTTAGTTATAATATTCTATAAACCGCTATAATATGATTGAATGGGACATTACTTTTAAATAATTAACAAAACATAAGCAAGTTCATAGTTATCACTAATAAATTTTTGTATTGGCTTCTAGCTAAGTGCATCATCTGGTAACCAAATTAACTATATTGTATTATTATGTTATTATATTGTACACTTAGTATGACGACGCGTGGGATTTTAAAGATGGTCGCTACCAGATATGCGTGGGCGATTATAAAAGATTACGAACTTCTGCTTTTTAATGAAATTCGGTATAAACATGGTTGTAAATTTTTTTAAATACGATTATTTGGTAATTTGGACGAATTTCAACTTTCAAAGGTGCCGACTCTAAATTGAATCCTAAGTAAATGGAATGCTAAAGTTATAGTTATTTCAGTTATTGGTAATTTATTTTATTTTAATCACAAGTATTTTTGTATTCAAGAGTAGTACAAGTTTATAAGTTACACAATTTTTGAAAGAACCGTTATTTTTGTTTTACTACGGTTAGTTGTCCTTAGGTACATACTATACTTTATGAAAGTAATTCAATCCGGCCTGGATAGTAAGTCTTAACTCTTAAGTCATAATACTCATAAAAATTCCGCACTGTGTGGTCGCTAATTGGAAAGCTTTTCCTGTAAGTTCTTAAAATACAGAATTCTTAAGATGGCATTTGTTATATTAAAAAAAGATCCGTAAATATATTACACCAATATTTTACGTAGTAGAGCCATGCTGCAGCTACACTTATTATATAGTTGTAGCACGAATGGGTCGGCTCAACCGGGGAAGGACCACGTTCTCACAGAATACCAGCGTAAAATAGCAGCTTAATGCTGCTGTGTGGTATGGTGAGTGTAGAGAACCGGAGACCCTTTTTACTGGAACATTTTGATTAGCAAACGAGGATAGATGTAGATGTCTATGGGTCACAGCAACCACTTACCATCAGGTGGACTGTGTGCTCGCTTGTTACCCTTATCCTATAAAAAAAAAACATCAGGTCCATGTGAATCATTAATTGAATGTGTATTTTTGTTCCTATTATTAGCGTTACCGTTACAGCTATTGTATCACATTGTGAGGTGGTGCAGCTAAAACTCACCTGGTTGAAGCTGAGAAAGCTAAAAGAGCAATCCTTAGAACTGCAGACTAGCTGCAGTTCTAAGGATCAAACATGAATTACAATGATTTGTCGGTAACTGGGATCAGCGTTAATAATATTTACAATCCTATAGATAAACTTAAAATTTATTTACTATGTAAAATGTAAATGATAATGATCTTCATTCATCACAGTCTAAGTTCAAAGCTGAGCATAAGCCTCCAAATAGACTACCTCATAAGGGAGATAAATGCCATGGTTGCCGCGCTTGGCAACAGGTAGTCAACTGTATTTTCTGTTTCCTAGTTGTTATTAGAAAGACGCTGCCACCCTTCTCCCGGTTTGTTTCTCTCCGTCGCCTCTTACGACAACCACGGGACGAAATGTGGTATTCCTACACTGTCACAATACCAGTCATGATGTGTAAATATAACGCAAAATTTTCTCATTTTAGACTACTTATATTCACATGGCTTAAATTAAATATTATACATATTTTTATCACGTTTCTCACTATCTCGGTAGGCAAAATTGACGGAGAAGATTTTACTTATGTATACGTGAAAGAAATTCATTTCATAGTAGTTTTTAATATTCGTCACCATGTTTGTTCTAGTTTTCAAATTCGTGAATATTTTTCCCAAGTTTAAGTAGCGTAGAAACTAGAGGCATATCATTGATTAGAGAGTTAATATTTAACATATTTTACGACTTTTTAAGGCAATATTTGGAAATTTATTTGGCCAGTACATGACTGATTGTGACCAGTCGCTGTAATTTCTTTGCACACTTTGATATATGTGCAAAATTAAATTATGTTGATGAGAAATCCGGTTTATTGAGTCCGGTTATTTGAGTAGTCTCTTTACGTAAAAGGGTATAAGGAATAAAAGAGCAGGCGATTAAAACGTAATACGAAACAGATATAAAAACACATGACACTGTATAATGCAGGAAACTGTACAATCAAATCAGTGTGATTGAAGAACATGGACTATGTATACAGGTCTTGGTGTATACACTTAACCAACCCAAAACTCGCAAAGTTGTAGTGTTAAGGTTAATGATGATAATTGCGATAATTGCATGATATATACCACAACTAAGTTCGAAGGATATAATATCGTGTTCGACAAGTTTGCCAAGGGCGTAATAAATAAAACCTTTGAAGGTTTACGAGAGCACAGCATGCGCTGTACGGTACCCACTTCGTTTAATGTTTGGCATAATTATATCAAGAGAAAATAAAAATAATAATTATTATTTTCTCTTGATATAATTATGTTTTTATGTTTAATTAATATTAAATTTTGCTATTTATTTTGGTTAAAGGTTAATATTTATGGTATTAAAGCAAGAAAATCCTAGAAGCTAATATGCCAACGTAAATTCTTACCTTACCTAGGGTGGACTGGTAGAGAAAGCCAATAGGCATTAAGAACAAGCTTTCTTTATTTCAATAATCAAAATCGATTTTTCAATGCTTTCAATTATTGCCAAAGTGAAGCTACAAGCTGGTAGAGTATTGAAATGAAATAAAAAAAAATCTCTATTTATTTGACGAAGGAAATAAAGATTTCGTTTGTCCAAACATCTTTTTATAAGCTACAGTTTCAAAATGAGGTTTCTCTGACCGAAAAAGGAGGGTCGTAAGAAATTGCGCAGATATCCCCTTTTTATCATTTTATTACTTGCTATGTTTAGTTTAGGCAAAGAAGTGGGAATCAGTCCTTGCATTTGCACACACCAAATTCACGAAAAGTATCTATTATCAACAAGAAGGTTCGGCAGCCCATCCGTTACTAACTTCTTATCCACACAAAGATCTTATAGCTTGAGTGTTTTCGAGTGTTATAATTTAAAAGCGGCAATGCTTTCACTGCGAAGGACCAATTAATTTTTGACCGCAACATTAAGCGATCGATAAATTTCTTAAAAAACGCAGCGACCAGTGCCGATAAGAGGAACGAGTTCGGGACTTCTTCCGTGCATTAAAGAGCTTTTATTTATCACAAACAATTTGTTATTGCCACTTTTCATGCCTTCCGGTAGCCGTGTAATTGAATCTTCTGGTTTTTAAAGATTTATTACCACCATCTGATTGAGCTACCGCCCTTGATTAGTATAGCGGCATCTTTAATTTATATTCTTTTATAGAGCAATTTAATTAAAATCCTTTTAGATTCCGTTATTTTGATGCTTAATTTCAAGGTGTTATAAGAATAAAACTTTAATAAAAATTTCTAGAAAAATAGCTAAGTTCGTTCCAACAGATTAACGATTAGAATAGTATTTTCATTTTAAATTCCCTCTATTGTATAAAAACAAGCAGGCAACAACGATAACACGAAGAGAACAAAGGCGTGATAAAAGGCCGTATAATTTTCTTATAAGGCGTAGCTGCGAATGATCTAAACGGTGTGTTTTCTACGTGACCGTTTTTGCTTTCAGTTTTATTAGACGATATAGTATACAGATTAGAGGGATGCCAAAATGTCCGACATAGTGACCCGCCGATACGATCGACAGAGGACGTGGCGATCGCGTGAGATTGCTCCGGGCACGTCCGCGCTGCCCTCACGAGCCTGCGCCGTTATTTTAATTTATTTCTTCTTCCCGCATCTAAACTTTCAAATTCACTGATATGCATTTGCGTTCTATTGTATACTGACGCTGTTTTGCAGTTTACATTAACGTTTACGCCATATTGTTTTATTTTAGTTGGGTTTAAAATTTTAAATGTTAAAGCGCCATTTTGTGAGTATTTTTGAAAGGAACCTTAACTGAAGCGTATATTGAAATGCTGCTAAAATAAATGTAATTTTTATAATATAAATAAGAGTATAAGTATAAACATATGAAGGAATGAAAACGAACACTTTAAAATAAATATTCAGTTGGTAATTAAAATTTTAATTACTGCATCTACTGCTGCTGGCATCGACTTTATCCGTGTGAGGGCGACCAGAGCGAGCTGCATCTTTGACATCAAAATTCCCGCACTGAAAACGCTTGAACCAACTTTGCCCTACTCTTACTGACACTGCATTAGGTCCATAAACGTCACAAATTTTTTTCGCGGCTTGAGTCATTTTTCCCTGTTTTGTATTCAGAATGTATCGAATTTCTTCGTTGGATTGTTCACTCATTTTGGCGGACAGAAAAACAATTGAAACATGGCGGGAAAGTGTTTTTTACTTTTTATTTTTATTTTTCTTAATGTCCTATATGTATTGATATTAAAAAACAGCCAGATACAAACAGTACAACAAAAGAGATTTTTCTTCAATTTTATACAAACAAAATACGAAGAACCTTTTTCACCGACCTATTTTTACATATGTGTATAGAGTGTCAGCTATTTCAACACATTTTGTGAGCTTACATAATATAACGCTTTGGTTTTAGTAGGGTTTATTTAATCCTACTTTAGTCTTTTCAAATTAATTTACAATTAGTTTAGGTGTTTCAATGTCAATCCATAATAATATATTACTTAATAATTATTGAATGAAAATTACAAGAATTAAATTTCATACTTCTAGCTTAAAAAGAGTGTTACATACACTTTCAAATACAGCTTCTTGGAGTTTAATTATATATACGTTTAAGTAGGTACACAATAAATCTTATTGGTAATTATTCATTGTTGTCGTGATTTAAGTGAACTATTTTTAAAATAGAATAAGGGTGATAAACGAGCACACACACCTGATGGTAAGTGGATGCTGTGGCCCATAGACATCTACATTTATCCTCGATTAAGAATCAAAATGCAGATGCATTGTCAGCCCTGAGGACTAAGATGGAATGTCTCGTTTCCAGTAAAAAGGGTCTCCGGTTCTCTATACAAAAACATTCACTATAGAAAACACGGCTGCATTAAGCTGCTATTTTACGCTGGTATTCTGTGAGAGCGTGCTCCAACTCCGGTCGAGCCGACCCACTCGTGCTACAACCATAATATGCGTGTAGCGTGTAGCGTGGCGCTACCAGGTTTAAATATAATTCGATTAAAAAAATAACTTTGTCTTTTCCTTTACTGCGTAATCACCTGTGTCATTGTAACCCAATCGTGAATATTACAGTAATCTTTGAGTCGAACGATAATAAAATTTACGATAACTATGACCTGGTGTACGGCACGCCATTTTTATCTGCTTAAGATTTATTCGTGTCTTACTTTCATGTCAGAATCTAATTGAGAGCATTTTGTCGTGCAATAAAAACATTACCGAACTATCTCCATTATTGAATCACCGTTTCGAACACCTCTGTATCGCGTGACTGGGGACACTAATTTCAAATCCTTCCCCATTTGGATATTTTAATAATGACTTTTGAACTACATATGTACAGCAAGTGTATTTGTATATTATATACGTATAAATAAATTATAGGCGGTGTAAGAATATGCACTACACCATTTTGTCCTGTAGGTGTCGTAAGAGGTGACAGAGGGAAACAAACCAGGAGATAATAGGCAGCAGCGTCTTCCTGATAACAACTAGAAAATGAAAAGAAAAACTGGCAACTATGGCAAGTATATCCCCCTTATGAGGGAGGCCTACGTTCAGCAGTGGCCCTTGATAGGGTGTAATGATGATGATGATGATGATGAAATTATCTAGGTAGCAAATTGTATGGTCTGATAAAGAGAATATGTTTTTCCTCACCAACCTCAACTCATGTGGTGCACACAGCTGATTGACGGATGGGCTTCTGGCGAGCGGCTGATGTTGAAAAATCTATTTAAAAAGTTAAATTTTTTTACGTGGTAGAGCCATACTGCTGCAAAATTATGATTGTAGCATCGGGTCGGCTCGACCGGGGAAGGACCACGATCTCACAGAATACCAGCGTAAAATAGCGGCTTATTGCTGCTGTGTTTCGTATGGTGAGTGTAGAGAACCGGAGACCCTTTTTACTGGAAACTAGGCATTCCATCGTAGTCCTCAAGGGTGACAACGCATTTGCATTTTGATTCTTAATCGAAGATAAATGTAGATGTCTATGGGCCACTGCATCCACTTACTATCAGGTGGACTGTGTGCTCGTTTGTCACCCCATTCTATAAAAAAAAGGCTGATCACAAGTCTTAAGTATTTGTTTTTTTTTTGGAGTTTATGGCCTGGTATTTAGACCTTTAGGCCAAGTCTTAGGTATTTTTATTCGGTTTATTATAATTTCCCCAAATGTTTATTTATCCTTCGTAGTACACTGCTTCACAATATGTTGATGCGTCACATTGTGCAGCCCTTGTGAGATTTTGACGGCAACTTGAGTCAGCAGACAGCAGACATTTGGCGATGGTATCTCAAGGCGCCTAAGCAGATAGACACCTTATCTTGAGAATCACATCACCATCTGAGCACTTGTTTCACCGTTTTCACTAATAGTTCACATGCGCAGACACTTAATACACAAAATCGCACCACTTTTACATATCAAAATCCACTTCAAACCATTATTCAAACAATAATACAGGAGCAGCAAACCGCCGCCGATCAAGTTCCCGCCAAAACTCCTCTTAAGTATTTGTGATAGGGTGCAGTGTTACTAGTGTGCGGAATCATCCTCCCAAGTATAGTTATATAGCTTGGGAGGATATACCGTAATGAAGGCATCCACGAATTTTTCTGCCACCAGGTCAGCGCCACTTAAAAATGAGGTGTAATATTTGACAGATTTTATGGCGGGGAAGTTAATTTGTTGGAAAAATGTAAAGGCTTATGTTTCTTACTATACTATTAGTCATATTTTATATTAATTACATTAAAAATAAATAAACCAAACCACAGATGTTCATAAAAGTAGATTTTTTTTAAAAAAAGTTAAAAATGTGCAAAAAATTATAGAGAAACCACTGTGGCATTGTTTTGTGTATTAATTTAATACTTTACAAACTTATTAACTTTTATTTAAAACTAACTTCTCAATTAAATGACATTGTGTAACAACACAACTTTACCTCAGTGTCAACTAGCGACATCTATTGAACGGAACATTATTATCCCTCATTGCCTTATGTAGGCGGATTGATTGTTGCTTCTCATTGACATTGATTGTAGTCTCCTCAGCGCTGGTCTAGTTGCATATCTCTTTCTAACACTTTGAGGTTGTTGTTCTAGCATTTGTCTAATCAATTTTTTTTAACATAATCAACTTTTACGATACTTACGGGCGTAATGGATAATGGATTCCTTAATCACCCAACTGCCTTGTATCGACTGCCTCTTTGGTATAGTGCTGATCATATGGTCTCGGGTTCGAATTCTGGTTCCTCGAAAATTACGTAAATCCGTTAGTTTTACGCCTGATCTCTCTCTGGTGGCGTCGAATTGCCGTACCATCACTCTGCTTCACGCATTCCTGCAATATATTGCTGTCCTGCGCACGTGGTTAGTCTCCGTTAAGACTGGCCGGCGTGATCGGAATTCTGTCTAGTGACTCAATTAGACGATCTGTAAGGTATTACTTTGTTTCCAAAAACTTTAACGGGAACTTGAAATCAAAACAAAAGAATTCCTCGTTACCAGTGAGTAAAGCCTTAGATTCTCTACACACAATACGAAACACAGCAGCATAAGTAGCTATTTAACGCTGGTATTCTGTGAGAACGTACTCCTTCACCGGTTAGCCGATGCATTCGTGCTGCAACCATAATATAGCAGCAGTGCTTCTCTTCCACATTTAAATATTGCTCCCAAGTTTGTTAATTTTACTTTGTTATATATGTGTTTTCTATGTTGAAAAAAGTAAAGGCCTTTGTAGATCAACGGCAGGACGGTAGCCTTACATTTCATAGTACGCGCCGTGATCATGATCATCTTCAAATCATCATCATTACAGCCCTTCACAAGTCCACTGCTGAACATAGGCCTCCCCCAAGGAATGACACAAAGCACGATCCCGAGCCACCTGCATCCATCGACTTCCTGCATGTCTTACCAGGTCGTCATTCCATCTAGTGGGGGGACGCCCTACACTTCGCCTGCCGGTACGAGGCTGCCACTCGAGAACCTTTCTTCCGCATCGGTTGTCGGTTCTTCGAGCTGTATGGCTGGCCCATTGCCACTTCAGTTTACAAATCCGTGATCCTTGCTAGTGCCACAGCAATTGTTATTCAAAATTTCAGTGCTGATTTACCACATTATTGGCTGTGAAGGTAAACAACGTAAGGAAATTAGCATGTCTGAGAAATATCGATATAAATATTGAAAACACATGTGTAGTCCGCCAACACCCATTGGGATAGCGCAGCGGATGCTCTTCTGCTTTAAAACCCGCTCAGAAATAAGATGAGGCTTGTACCCTGCCGTACAATGAAGTGAAATTTTAAATTTGAATTTTTATTTTAGTTCTAAATTACATATTAACAATAACAATTAATAAAACCAAGCAGTTTTGCCTTAAGCTCTCAGGGAACATTAGATATAAAATTGACATAACTTTCACCGTCTAAATTCTTATTTTTCATTTGTTCGTTTAATCCTTAATATTTTTTACATAGTATGGCATCCTTTTGTCACAAACATTTAAAAACAATTCAGAAGGCGACTACGGGAAAGGTCAGAAAGATATCATGGCCTCGGATAAAAGGCGGTATGTCTTATTACTATATATTCATGTTACCATTTTAACGATATACTTTTTGAAATTCATTTTAAACTATCATGTCTGAAGCATTTTAAATAAGTTTTTAATTACCAATGCCAACTATGGCTCGAACAAAAATAAGATATGGGTTAATAATTAGCTGTGTGAAAAAACAATACATCTTCTTTAATTTTAAACGTGGTAGAGCCATGCTGCAGCTATATTAATTGTATAGTTGTAGCACGAATGGGTCGACTCGACCGTGAAAGTACCACGCTCTCACAGAGTACCAGCGTAAAATAGCAGCTCAATGCTGCTGTGTTTCGTATGGTAAGTATAGAGAACAGGAGACCCTTTTTACTGGAAAAGATGCATTCCATCTTAGTCCTCATGGTTGACAACGCATCTGCATTTTGATTCGCAAACGAGGATTGATGTATCTACATCAATCCTCGTTATATAATATTATAGACACCTGTCTATGGGCCCCAGCAACCACTTACCATCAGATGATTGTGTGCTCGCTTGTCACCCTTGTCCTATAAAAAAAACACACCTTTCTCAATCTGCGGACACGGAGTAAAGTTCGACACCTTGATATTATTTTAAATATTACACTCAGTAAATTTTTTGGATAAAATAAACCGTTTAAAATTATGGTTTATTTGTTTTCTTTGTGCATGTGTTCGCTGATCACATCTTGCCAAAATTGTTGAAATATTTATTCCAGCAATTATCTTTTCGTAGCCAACCGATCATTTCTCGTTGTTTGTGGACTTTCTGAAAGTTATAACCGAGCCTCCTATGGTGTTCATGTTATTTACATAATTTATTTATCAAAAAGCACCATATGAAAATCGATGAGTGTTAAATTGAATTCTGGGAGCCTCGCAAATAAGAAATGTGGAGGCGCGAAAATTGGTCGAGGGACCGTTTAAAACATCGTTAAAGCTCGGCCGAGAGAAAATATTGTAATTACTAAGATGCAAGGATTTCAGCGCAGTTTACGAGCTGAGGAGAGCAGAAAAAATTACTATGTCCATACATTATTGGATACTGAGAATTCTGTAAAAAAAATTTTAACCACAGACTTTTACTGTAAGTGTGAAATATCGTTGGGCCGAATAATATTTTATAGCAAATTCGCCTGCTCAATGGACATTCCAACTCTACTAAAATTCAAAAAGGCTTTTGATGATGAATATAAAAGTTGTACTATTCATTTATTTTATATTAACAGAGTCGTGGTATTCTCCATGCTGTAAAATTTTCTCAAAAAGATAAGGAGGCCTATGGGTTGTGCGTATGCAGACTGTTTGTTTTTCTTTAATTTACTGCTGGATGTGGCAGTGTAGTGACGGAGTAAGAATATCATCCCGTGGGTATCGTAAGAGGCTACATAGGGGGAACAAATCAGGAAATGGGCAGCAGCGTCTTCATCATAACAGCTTAAAATAATATGCTGCAGCTATATTAGTAGAATAGTTGTAGCACGAATGGGTCGGCTCGACCGGGGAAGGACCACACTTACCAGCCCACAATACCAGCATAAAATAGCAGCTCAAAAGTGCTGTGTATGTGAGTGTAGAGCTTCGGATACCCTTTTTTACTGGAAACGAGGCATTCTATCTTAGTCCTCACGGGTGACAACGCATGTGCATAATTTTGATTCGCAATCGAGGATAGATGTAGATGTCTATGGGCCACAGAAACCACTTACCGTCAGGTGGACTATGTGCTCGTTTGTCACTCTTATCCTATAAAAAAAAAACGTAAAATTCAATTCTAATGTGAGTCTTGGCCATTATATTGATCCCCCGATACAGTATTGATAGTCGTGGCGGCGTAAAAGAATCCATCACCCCATTTCGTTACTTGTATATCGTAAATGGCGACTATTGGAAATGCCAGAAAAAATCTCATGGCTTCCGATAGATGGCGGTGTAACCATTTCATTTCAGCTAGACCTAAAATACCCACGACGCCAACGGGCAGCAGTGAGACATCTAGTACTGCGATTATAGATCTGTCTGCCATGCGTGATTATTAAGGCAAATCCTCTTTGCTACGTGAAAGACCCATGTCCAGTCCACTACTGGCCGTATTTCACGGGCCGATGATGAAGAGGAAGAAAATTGATCTCTCTGGCTAGCGTGAGAACGGCCCAGTTGGAGGAGGCTTATGTTTCCATCATACGTGAGCCATTAAATTATCATTACCTATATGCGACTTGCGAGTTGTAAATGAGTTGATAACAATCCTTTGTATTATTATAATCATCGTAATATTGCAATAGTGTGATATTGCGCGCAGTGTCCTTGCACTAGCTGATTTTTTTAGGTCAGGTTAACTAGATGAAATAGAAGTCGGTTCGCGTACGTGTTTATTGTAAAATGATAATATAAAGAATCGAAGAATGATTGATTCTAAAAAAATAACCTCAATCATCCATCCAGCAAACGTGACGACGGCGAAAAATTCAAGTTTCAAGGACGTATGAAATTGGTTTTTAATGAGTGTAGGTTAAATATTGCGTGATGGGGTGATATTGCTTTTAAAACTGTTATTTTATATAAATGTAAATGTAACATACTAAAATATATATTATTATGTATCATCATATTTATAACAAGGGCAGTTCTTATGAGATTATTTCGTTATTGGTAAAAAAATCTCGCAGTTAAAATATTTGTATTCAATAATATAAAGAAAAGTCATTATCTTTTAGATTATTCGAGGTAACTAATTAAAATTTCGTATAAAACAAACGCCTTTTATATTTTAACCCGATTGCTTAATGAGTGATTAGTGAATAACTTAACATAATAATACGAAGATAGAAACTTCGCATGTTATGTATATGTTCGCATACGATAGTTAAATATAGAATCACTAAAGTACGCAATTACTGTTACCGCAATTAGAACTGATTAAATTGAACCATTAGATCCTCAATGGCTGCTCTTAGTGATGTATGATGTTTTCGTAGGTATATTAATTGATGATGCAAAATAGGAAAAAACCCACATTTTTACATTGTGAAACATCTGTGTACAATATGGTTTGTTAAATCCCAAAACAATTAAATATATCTTTTTGATAACCCTATTTCGAACATTGACAAATAATTGCAAACGAATGTACAGACAGTAGCCATATAATAATAACTGCACATTCTGTTTTCGTATCCATTTCTATTGTAATCTAGTTTCTGTGATGTTAATGCTGTTAGCCTATGCGGCTCTTACAGCTTCTTCGAAGCCATTTCTATTGTAACTCGGGTGGTTAGTCATAGTGGACTTTGCAAACTTGAAATTTATTTTTAACACTTTCAAAATAAGTATCAGACATTGTTTGGTGATAGAAGTTTTGTAAATAATAGAATAAGCGATTGAAGAAATATTAGCTGTATTCATAAGTCTTAAAGTCTAGTTTAAAGTTTAGTCAATACATGTTATATGTATAATTGCTTTTATGTATTTTAAAGACTCTATGAAAACATTAACACAATTTTTATTGTTTTTTTACTTGTGTTAACATTGTTATAATCAAACTGCCGTGTGTTTTTTTTTTTTTACATTCAAACGGCTATCTAAGAGAATCCATTATCATTTAATATTATACCTATTTAGAACTACTATCGCCAAATGTTGTTTGTCACGTATTTTGGGATGGAAGAGATATTACTAGTGAATAAGTCTTATGGTCTAGTTCTAATGCATGTTATATTCGTATGATTTTTTAAAGAAAATGGATGACAAACGAGTACACAGTGCACCTAATGGTAAGTGGATGCTGTGGTCCATATAAGTACAATCTACATCTATCCTCGATTAAGAAGCAAAATGCAGCTGCGTTGTTTATTTTATAAAAGTTTTTATATTATTTGTCAAAGTGTTTATATAACAATCAAGCTACATTGAACATAAACACACTAAATGAGCTCTACACTTGTTTTATATTTATAGTTGAATACTTTATTATTTCTATAAAGCCCACATAAGTAGAACAAATTGTGACATAAAGAAAATTAAAAATATTTGCATTTTATTTATTATCTGTGTGACATTTATAACTTAGATTAGGTGTTTTGATTTCCTTTTACGCTAATAATGCCTTAAGACTATTTGTAATTACTCTATTTACGTCAAAGTATGTACTTTGTTGTGTACAGCCGATATTTTCCACGGGTAATGCTGCTACCCATCACCATTTTGTAGAATTTAGGTTTTTTATTTTTAAATAGTTTTATTGTAATTAACAGCTTAAATTATTGAAAAGATATAAGTTTAAAAAGTAAAACATACTATGCGCTCCGCTGTTCTAATACGTTATGGCAAACATCACATGTCCTTGATGTATTTTGTTTCTTAGACATGTACGAGTATGTGCTAAAATAAAGTTAAAAGTAGGATTTAATCAAGGCTGACTGTCTTTTTGGACTATTTTTTTAATCCTTTTCTGCCTACAATTCCATCTCGGTAAGTACCACCCTCTTAACTGTTTCTGTCACCAAATATATTGCTCGCACTACAGTGTTCCAGTTTGAATGGGTAAATAGAGATCTATCTTAGTCTACAGGCGTGGCAACGCATCTACAGCCTTCTTTGTTTGAAATTGGCTGCAGGTGTCTATGAACCGCAGGAGCCATTTGCCATCGGGTACACTGAGTTCGTTGGTCACTTAAGTTTTGTAAGAAACAACTTGTCTCATATCGCATCTCAATCTATGAGCGTAAAATTTTTACGTAATACGCTTTCAATTTATCATTCTTTAATTGATACAATTAAAAATAAAGAATATTAACAGAATGAAAGACGTCGACATGTACTTACACGTGAAATAATAATGAGATCGAGATTTACGTAATACTTCCAAGATAGGGATCGGCTTTGCCAAAGACGGACGTTTTAAATTGCATTACCATGACTTTGCAGCTTGGATAAATTTCTTTTCGCAATAAAGACTTCGATTTATTTAACGTTAATTAAAATTTTATTATAACTGCGGGGTAAGAAGTAATTTAGAATTTATTATGCAACACGAATAAAATATGTAAGTAAAAGAAGGCCTAAGATTCGACAAGGAACGAATGGAAAGTCGCAAAACGCATTTAATTTTTTTTTCTTGAAATCATAAAACGCAAATGCTTACGCAATGTCGTCCTTTCGTCCTCGACCGTAAAGCCTCGTGATCAGAGTAAATAACTATTACGTCGCATATTTTGTATTGAAACTACAGCTGGATGCCACTTTTGTGCAGAAAGGCAATTTGTTGGATAATTTGTTGATGTGGTTATTTTGTAGTAGTCGCCGTGATCTTGATATCGAAACCCCACCCGCTTCCAATCTAATCATTAAAGCATTGCTCGAGCACGGATTGAAGCTTTCGCATTTTTGACACAACTCTCCTGTTCTTTTTCTTAAAAAATATCCCCGCATTATGAATGTCTCCTGTCATGGAGGCGTAAAGGATCACACATACCCAAAAATAATAAAGATATAAGGTGACCAAAAAAATATAATAAGTACAATATATTTACTTATTTTACTTTTACTTGTGGAACAGTTAAAACAAAGTAAGTTTTTTATAGGATAAGGGTGACAAGCGAGCACACAGTCCACCTAATGGTAAGTGGTTGCTATGGCCCACAGACGCCTACATCTATCCTCGTTTGCGAATCAAAATGCAGATGCGTTGTCAGCCGTGAAGACTAAGATGGAATGAATGCCTCCTTTCCAGTAAAAAGGGTCTCCGGTTCTCTACACTCACTATACGAAACACAGCAGCATTAAGCTGCTATTTTACGCAGGTATTCTGTGAGAGCGAGGTCCTTCCCCGGTCAAGCCGACCCATTCGTGCTACAACTATACAATTAATATAGCTACAGCATGGCTCTACCACGTAAGTAATTTATATAAGATAAAAATGAGGAATACATTCCTTGAGAGGGAAGAATCAATTATCGACCATCGCGAAATCTATTCTCCAGATTACATATTTCGGAGTAGTCTTGGATGCCAAGCCCTTTTTCCCCTCTTTATTCACTTAGGTGATTTTATCCCGAACGGAAAGGAGCCAAGTCAAAGAAACATTTTTTTTATAATAATGTTTGCTATATTGGATGGACCAGTATGAGCTGCCTGGTAGACTTTGAGCATTCTTTAATCATATAGAAGTTGTAAATATGATATTCTGTATAGTCCTTTTTCACCTGGAAATACAAATAATACGTAATACGTTACCTCGCTTCGCGCTAGTAAGGACGGGTTATGTCGAAATAGCACCGACTAAAGCCCCATAGTGCTTCACCATCGTCACAACATAATGCCAGGTCCACAGGAACCACTGCCTTCCCCAGTGGTTTGGGCGAACAAGCCACTGATACGAAGTACGACAAAGCGGGAACACGTTTGAAGGCTTAGTTCCAATTAATTTATTAGAGGTCAGATCCGCCTGAAGCTGAAGCTTTATCCATTCTTTTCCCAAAGTTGATTAAATTAAATTTTGAGTAGTAAAGCGTCAAACTAGATAGTACCTACGCGGGCGAGGTCCCACACGATTTTTGGTCGGGGGTGCGGCGCTTTCAACCATTTGATAAAGTTTGTTTTGAGGCAAAAAATTGATCTCGGCATAAATGTGCATCTATGTGATTGGCGGTCAACCAATATGGAATTAATAGGAGGTTTTTATCCTTGCACAACTTCCTTGTGGAATCGACTACAACCAGCGATTTTTCCGGACCGATACGACTTAGGGACCTTCAAGAAAAGAGCATACTCTTATTTAAAAAGCCGGCAACGCATCTGCAATTCTCCTGGTAATACAGTTGTTCATGGGCGGCGGTAGTCACTTACCATCAGGTGAGCCGCATTGCTCGTTCGTCTTCATCGTAAGAGGGGCTTATACAAAAAAAATTTTTTTAATGATTTCTTATATTTAATCTGGAGGTAACCGTGGTTAACTATGACATTGGGACGTCAAATACCTCAGTCCCCCCCGTGACCATGGGTGCTGTAAAGTACTCGAAACGTCGGGAATATAAAATAAGTTAATATACGCGATAAAATCCGTAAAACTAGTTTTATTTAAAATTATTATTTCCTGCAGTTGTTCCTAGTTTTTTTAGTTCTGTTATATTTTTATTTTAGCCCATGAATAAAAAATTATATTATAATATAAAGTTAAATACATTTTGACTCTAATATTTTTTGTGCTAACCCTCTTTATATGATAAGTAATTGTTTTTGGATATTGTTTCTTTCCACCGCCGGAGTCCGGCACCTGCTGTGTTTAAGATCACTAGCTATACTATCGGCTACGTATTACGTTCTGATGATTTTGGGCTTTTGTCCCATTCCAATTTAGCTGCCCTTTCTAAATGCTTGCAAATACCCACCACTATCCGGCAGATACTTTTGACATGCTGATAAAAATTAAATTATATGTCATGTTATACCATTATTTATTGTAAAAGTAAAGTTAGGTAAAATTACAGTCTAAATGTGTCCCACTACTGCGCACTGGCCTCCTGTCCTCCTGAATGCAGGTCGCGCGTCCCTAATAAATTTTAACGCACTTCACATGTCTTCGAAATATATTTTTTAATTATCAGATATGCAGGTTTCTTCACGATGTATTCCTTCACTCCCGAGCACATGATAAACCAGAATTTAAAATTGGAATTAACTATTTAATTGGTGCCGGCGCGTATATTTTTAAACACTATCGGATTTATATTTTCATCATCAACAGGACGAAAATAGTCCATTTCTATCTAGGAGTCTATCATGGTGGATTTGCTGTAATTGCCATGTGGACAAACGTATTAGTGAACGTGGTACCAAATATCTCGGACCTTTGCGATGCCTCCGACTGTCTGCTATGTGATTTAGCATTTAACGATCCTGATACATCACCGTTCAGAGACTACGATATTTTTCTTTTCCGTAATATCTCTTATGCTCGATTTCAATATTGAAGAAACGATTTATTGTTCTTTAGGATCTGTTTCAATATACGAGTGCATGTAAAACCATCTTAACAATACGATCGGCAACCATTGACGACAAACAATCTTAAGCCGTCGTTTGTAGTTGATCATGTCCAAAGAAAAATAAAAAGTTCTCAAACTTTTAATATATAAAATAATAATTCTACTTGCATACGAATAAGAAATAAATAAATAAATTTATTATATGTATTTATTACAAGTAAATAATTAATTAATTAATTTATAGTCGACTCGCATTTATGACCCAAATTCTCATAGATTAGAAATCTATAAGAATTTGGGTGATATCTATATCTATGCATACAAATAAATAAAATTGAAGTGTCTGTTTGTAATGTCAAAATAACAGCTTTTTACTAAATACATATGAAAGTGTATACGGTTACTCATAACAAAAACACAATTTTTAAAATTTTTGTCTGTCTGTCTGTCTGTTTGTTCCGGCTAATCTCCGAAATGGCTGGACCAATTTTGACGGGACTTTCACTGGCAGATAGCTGATGTTATAAGAAGTAACTTAGGCTACTTTTATTTTAGAAAAAATTAGGGTTCCGTGCAAAAAAAAAACCACTAAATTACACGCGGGCGAAGTCGCGGGGAACAGCTAGTATTTTCATAAGTAATTTCCACGAGAAATGTTTATTAATATTCAATTGCAAATATTCTAATTATTATATCGAAACAACCGCTTCCCTTGTTCCACTTGTTAGGTGTCAAATTGTATTGCGGGTCTACTTGGAGTAGTGGACTAGCTAGTATTATGGACTCAATACTTGTTACCATTCACAGTGGGCATTGTGTCGGCTTTACCTTAAGTGAATTTCGTGTTATCTTCAGCCGCCGCTAAATCCGGTTATTCAAATTGTGTTCTCGCTGTTTCTATTGAGATTCACTTTGTTAATTAGGACATTTTAAATTAATCAACAACGTGACTATTTAGTAAAATTTAAATAATGATGCTGGTTCGTGCAAAGTCGAAGCATATCTGTATCAATAAGATAGAATACATTGTTTGTTCCTTTGACTCTTTAAATTAACCAGCAATCCGTCTGCCCAGTACGGTGAGTTTTCCAAATAATGAATGCCAGCCAGCGAATTCTCTGAAAGGCCTTGAAACAGCGCACTGGATTTAGAAAATCTGTTGATGTGATGTGTGAACCTTTTAAAAATAAGTTTATTGAAATTTATAATTATGTTTTAAAATTTAACGAATGAGGATATGGGGTTTGAAAAAAAATGATTAGGTACGAGGGCGACACTGAAAGTTTTTAGAACTGGCCACTTGTAAACGACATAATAAAAAAATATGTTCAAATTTTGAAAATGGAACTCTTTTCCAATATTTTGTATACCGATTTGGCGGCAAATTGAAAATTGTCTGTGTCACGTCAGCATGAATTTAACGCGAGAAAATTTTCGTACAATGATTTTTTATGACTTTCGATGTAATTTAAGTCAACAAGAAAGTTATGATAAACTTCGATTGGCCTTTCACGATGAAGCCCCATCTCGTGCCACTGTTTACGGTATGAGTCAAGTGCACAAAATCCTCCATGAACATTTAGCGGTCAGGAAGCTTTGTGCCCGGTGGACACCTCATAATTTGACAAAGGCCCAAAACTCCGTCGTGTTGATTGGTGTCATGAAATGGTTCAAAGATTTAACGGAGGTGACTCAAATGCTGTGTTCGACATACTTACGGGTGACGAAAGCTGGATTTATTGTTATGATCCTGAAACTAAGACACAGTCTGCTGTCTGGGTGTTTCCTTCCGAGGAGTTGCCAACTAAAGTGAAGAGAGGTCGATTCTTCGGAAGGACAGGTCATTACGCAACAAAACTAAAAAAAAATTTAGAGGATCGAAAAACAGTTACTGCAGAGTGGTACACTAACAATTGTTTGCCACTTGTCTTGGAAAATGTTCGGGAGAAACTACCTCGTAGTAGGATCCTCCTTCACCACGACAACGCCTGATCGCACACCGCCAAGCAAACAATCGGCTACTTGGCGACGTCAGACGTGGAATTACTGGGTCACCCGCTCCTATAGCCCCGACCTCGCACCTTGCGATTTTTATTTATTTCCGAAAATAAACGAAAAACTTCGAGGAAAACGTTTTATGGACGCCGAGGAAGCAGTGGCTGCGTTTCATAATGCCGTCGAAGAGACCCCCTAAGGACGAGTGGGCAAAGTGCTTTTCTCAGTGGTTCCATCGGATGCGGCGATGTATTGATGTAAATGGACACTATTTTGAAAAGATATAATAAAACTAATAACTTGCTAGTTTGTTCAGTTTTTGATTTTCTAAGAACTCTCAGTGTCACCCTCGTATATGTGTAATAGGATGGCCTCGAGGTAGGGTTCCGCAGTTCAGATTATCTTTTCTAAAGTGTAAAGCTGCAGTATTATTATTTTAATACAAAAGCTCTTTGAAGTATTTTTCTTTAATCGATTTTATATTGGACTATTTATAAAGTAATTTTTTTTATCGAAGGGGCAAACGAGCATACGGCTTATCTGATGGTCATTCCCGTCACCCATGACCATCCGTAACACCAGAGGAATATCAGGTGCGTTGCCAGCTTTTTAGAAAAGAGTAGGCTTTTTTCTTGAAGGTCTCTAAGTCGTATTGGTTCGGAAACATCGCCGGCGAAGTAAATCCCACAGTGTGTTCGTACGTGGCAGATAAACGCATAGTAGCGGACCGCCAACCATCGAGATGATGTGGATGGAATTTCTTGTACTTTCCCAGTGTACAATGGTGAAATTCAGCAGTTAAAATTAATCTGTACAATTCCTCTGAGTACTCCCCGTGGTAAATACGATAGAAGATGTCTCTTCGCAAGGCTAGTGGATCCAGCCGCTCCTCCGTTGAATGCAGTTAAGTGGAAGAAGCTGGTACTGGGGTGCCCGATTTAGAGATGAGAACACTACTTCATATAAGCCCAAACTTGTAAAGCTGTAAGCGGTGGGCACACTAAGCTTTTAGAGGACTTTTATACATGGTGAAATGCCAAAGCATATCCGCCTCGTGGGTATGCGTTGGCGTAAGCCGTGATAAGCGCTTAGCCCTTGCGCCGTGGTAGCTCAAGGGCTAAGCGCTCGCTGTAAATTTCACAGTACGCGAACAACCCGGGTACTGTTAATTGCAATTTTAAATGCTGATTTACCACGTGCTCGGCGGTGAAGGAAAACATCGTGAGGAAACCTGCATGTCTACTAAGACAAAGGAAAAAAATATTTCGAAGACACGTGAAGTTCGCCAACACGCATTGGGGCAGCGCGGCGAATATTTCCTGGTCCTAAAACCCTCTCAGAAATGAGAGGAGGCCTTTGCCCAGCAGTGGGACGTATATAGGCTGTAACTTTAACTTTTTTTAACTTTACCCGTCTCGCGGAGACAAGGACGGGTTATGTCGGACTCGCACCGACTAAAACCCCATGGTGTTCCAACTTCACCGCATTGTTAGAACCTCGGGAACGCTTTCGCACACATCAAGCTTTTAGAGGCTAGTTTAAGCTTCCCTTTCAAGTGATTGTGGAACTGTACGTGACGAGATATGTCGACGCTAAGGATTCCGATGCTGTCTGCGGCAAAAAGATGAGTGCCCTGAAATTGGGGAGATACGACAAAGGGATTCTTTTTAGCGGTAAACGAACAAATCTGTGTTAAGATTTAGTAATTACTGGATTTCAGACACAAGTTTGATCCGGCACTTGATGACGTGTTCCCGAGAAATATTAGCACGGCCGCTGTATAAGGCATCGGCCAGTGCCGTCGTCTGTATACAATGAATGTTACTAGTTTGCAACATATAATTAATATACAAGTTAGGTGATAGCATGCATCCTTTTGGTACACCAGCATTCACAGGGTTTGATTCATAGCATGCACTGTAGACTACGACCTCTATGCTCCGATCTTCGCCTTTCGCCTTGGCCTCGACTGTCGTCACCCATCGCTGAGCGAAGTTGACAAGAAGATTACCAGCTAAGCCACCACGACGAAAACCGTGTTGGTGATCACTAATCACCTGATACTTCTAAAGGTATTAGGAAAACACTCTCACAAATAAGAAAAGGAACACAAACAATTCTCAAGGTACACGTATAAACGGGAAAGTGTCTGTATGTATATTTTATATCTATGAAATAACGATAGTTAAAATAAGATGTCACCGTAATCTAAAGCGGCCATCAAGAAAATATTATGTTAACTATGACCCAAATAGATCCATCCATCAGTCGATCAAACTCTTGAAGAAAGCGATTTAGAGTAAAAATCCTCATAAACTCTTCTATCAATCTCAAATTATTTTCACTTAATATTTCCTTGTATAAATTAAGGTTTATATTAAAATTCGCGCAAATATAAGCAATTGATTTCATAGAAATAGAAACAAAACGATCACGATATATAATCCAGTGTGAAATTAAGACTCAGTGGCGACGTACGGGGCCGGATAGAATCGATTGTTTGACCACAAAACTCATTTCGAACCGTAAACATAGAATGTAAAATTTTGATTGTGATGAAACTAAATAAGATTCGGCCGCGTAATGTTAAGGCGGTAGACTGTACTCCATTTACTGTGCAGATAACAAACCGAACTTTGAGATCTTTGACATTACATTATATTGAAATGTTGCATATTAAAAGGTATATGTAGGAATTGTTTCATATTATTGAATAAAATATTAAATTTCACACAAATAAAGTAGTTTTCATCTAACAGGACAATTTTAAAAGGCTTTGTAAACAATATCTGAAACAGGGAAAAGGAGTGATAAAACCGTATCAGCTCTAATCGATTGGCACATTTTTATTAGGAATATATTATTATGTAAACTTCCATGTTTATTAACTATACTGTACACGGTAGCGCAGTGGCTAAATATCTGGCTGCAACGATGCGGGACTGCAGGCTTGAATCCCGCACGGTACAGATATTTGTATGGCCTATAAATTAATGTCCTGGGTCTGGATTTTGTGCATGGGTGTCCATGATAAAGGATAGTATGGGATATTGTGGGATAGATTTTTTTCTTAAAAAAGATAAGGGAAATAACTTTTTGGAATAAAGAGCTTTTAGTACTAATTTCTCTTAATCTTCGTGAAAATAATTGACTCAAGTAACTTAAACTGAACATGCCAGTACTCAAACAGCTAACAAATAATCCAAATACCTTCTCAACATTCTCAATTGTCTCAGGACTTGACAAAATTCGTCTGGAATTCGACGGGGGCAAGCATCGTCAGGTGTGGCCGCTGCCCGCGTGAGTCACCGCCGGTCGAATTCCATAGATAACCGGCAACTCCTTTATTCTCTCTGCTATATCGAGCATTGCTATATTATTCACGATGCCCTTTAAGAGCAACGGCCATTAGATGCTGTGTGTAACCTGGGAAGTTGGAAGCCTTGTAATTATTCGAGCACCAATACTCATAGAAAAGATATCACCACATAAAATCTGAAGATTATGAAAACATTATTTGTTAAATAAAAATATGTAAATAGAATATTCTAGATCGACTTGTTGTCGCAGTGGCTAAGCGTATGGCTCCGGTAACACGGACTACAGGTCCGAATCCAACACGGGAAAACTATTAGTAGTAGTCAATGTAAAATTTATGTATGTAAAACGCCTCCAAGAGGACTCATAATGTTGGATAGCAATTAATAAAAAGGTACTCAAAAATTTGTCACTATACAAACCTTGCTATAATCTAAATATAAATACTGTATCAATAAATATGTTTTGCATTATACTACGCCATAACTACGTAGGTAATAATAATAATACGCTGTGTAGTGGCGGCGTAAGAGACTCCATCGTCCCGTTAGAAGAAGCCACTATGGGAAATGCCAGAAAAATCGCATGGCTATCTGATGACATCTGGGTACTGCGATTGTCAATCTTTCTACAAATCGTAATGATTAAGGCAAATTCTTCCTACAACGGATGAGGCCCGTATCCAGCAGTGGACTCTTACGAGCAGATGAATAAGAAGAATAATAATAGCATACAAATATAATTATTAAAAATATATTAATCGGCAGATGAGTAAAATATAACAATAGGTGAGGGCGCTGTATGCCTTCTCGTCAACGTTCTGTAGTTGGATTGCTGATAAACCAAAGATTGCGCTAAATACCTTACATTAAAAAAAATGAGTTAAGATAATCGTAAAAGTAGTAAAATTTCATATGTGTAGTATTTGAAACGATTTTATAAATGATCCTAATTAATATTCTAATGTTAAGACCGTACCGTGTCATGGCAGTGTAAGAATATCCACTACCCCGTATCGTCCCGTGGATGTCGTAAGAGGCGACAGAGGAAAACTGAAACAGGAGATAGGCAGCAGCGTCTTCTTGATAGCAACTCAAAATAATTAAAAAACTGCGGGTGCCCAGCTGCCTGCAAAGCGTGGCTACTATGGCAAAATCCCTCAGGCTCTATTATCCTAGATTAAAAATCAAAATGCAACTGCGTTGTTATCCCTGAGGACTAAGATAGAATGCTTCATTTCTAGAAAAAATGGTCTCCGGTTCTTTACACTCGCCATACGAAACACAGCAGTATTAAGCTACTAGTTTTTGCTAGTATTGACACAATTATCATTATTGATTTAAATATTGCGCATTGGCTTTACTGTTAATAATCTGCCAGCTATTCAAGTACATCAAATTGTATCTCTCCAAAGATTATAATATAATCACAACGTTTTATATCTATCATTCATTATAACGAAGTAAATCCTTGGATGGGTTAATTGTAAGAGTTTTTATGAACTAGAAATTATAATTTAAATAATTAATTTATTTTTAGATCGATTGACCTTAATCTATAAAAATGCAATTGAAGTTTTATTAGTAATCGTTTCAATTGATCTGTGGTTCTGTGTGTTACCTCGATTATAATTGTCTGATGCAATAAATAATTAAACTCGTTTACAATAAATTTCTATACATCCTTCGGATGATCCCTCTCGACATTTGTTAGCTGAAACTTAAGCTTAGCTTAAAAAACGTTAAGGACATACCTCATCGTTTTCAAGAAACACTAATAAAATTCAATTAACTTTTTGAACTTTTCTGTCTGTTAACCATCCATCTGTCTTCCTGTATTTATTTGAATAGCTGTTCTCCGCGATTTCGTCCGCATGGAATTTATTACGGTTGGATCTCATGGGTTTTGAATTTTTCGCGCGGAACCCCTAATTGTTTTCCTAAAATAATAGGTGCCTTAGTTACTCCCTAAGACATCAGCTATCTGCCAGTGAAGGTTCAGCCAATTCGGAGATTAGCCGGAACAAACAGATGCAACATGCCAAAAGTCTTTTTAAGCCCATTTATTATTCCTAATTAAATTTAAACATATAAAGTTAAAAAAAAAAACAATTTTTTTACGTAATCATATGTGATTTTACCACAGATAATGTACGAATTTCACTCCTAGGTCGTTCCATTTTACGTTCAGATAAAGTAACAGCGAATTTTAATGATTTTTAGTTTATATATTACAAGTTTCTAACTTTAATTCATTTTTAAATAGCTGCTAATATATTAAACTCAATTATGAACTAAATAATATAATAAATAATATAAAAAATAATAAATATTTAATATTTAGACGGCTCCGTGGCTTAGCAATGAGTTGCAACGCTGCGGGTCGTGGGTTCGAATTCCGCACGGAACAAGTATTTGTATGGCCTACAAATAATTGTTCCGGGTCTGGATGTTTGTCCTTGTGCAATTTATGTTCGTAAACTGCCTCTACGATACAGGAGAAATCCTAGTGTGGGGGTAACGTTTTAAAAAAAAGACCTTTTTGAGGAATTATTAAAATGTATTTTATATGTTTACAAAATTTAATAAATACTTTTAATAATATTTGATTTGTTTTTTTTCTTTTATGTTACCCTATTACATTAGACACTACACCAACATAATATTCAAAAATAACAAAACTCAACATAGAAGCAAGGAGAACTAAGGATGCAAACGAGCGAAGCGAGCTTGGAACTTGGGGACACCCCGACTCGGATAGGTTAGGTTAGAAGGGGATAGCGAATAAGACCCCGCCATCCCCTTCGTGTTAGGTTACTTTAATCCCTTCAGGAAAATAGGAGCCTCGCGCCGTCGATTACTTCTTATTACAATATTTAGATTTTACTATGACAATATATTTTACTTAAGATTAATTTAATTTTTTTATTTGACCTTAACCTTTGACATAAGCCTTGAAAATGTCCTTGTCCTCAGAGCTTGTTATAACATAGTATTCCAAAATTTTAACATATTTTGAATTGATCTTGACTATTTGACTTTCAGAGTGTTTGACCTTGACCTTAAAGATGTCATTGACCTCATTATTGCTTGAAAATAAGTTTAGACCCATCACATGATTTTTCCCACCCTTACTACTACTACTCCCACTATTCCTACTACTAATACTAATCCCGAAAGAAACTTTTTTTCTCAGCACCTATGGTTTTGCTCAATTTGCTGATTTCATAATTATTCTACCAAAAAAAAATTGCTGCTATAAAAAGCGGCGGAAACTATTGCACAGTGCTTCCCAGTATATATGTTGCTATATATATGTATGACGTATTGCGTTTGGACAGCAGTGAAAGCACAGATTGAATTTGTATATACATATACTTACAAAACCACTGTTATTTCATAGTTTTAACTTTTCACTTCTTTTGGTAGTCCCAAATGTTATGATTGCCAATTCAAAAAAAAAATACGTTCTTTATGTGATACCAAATATATTTTTTCATTTAGACGTATGTAAAGAAATTACCAACCCTCCTCCTAAATCATAATTAACAGGTTGAAAACTATTCTGAAAACATATTCTGTAAAGACTTTATAGGTATTATATTCTATTATCTTTATATATAAAATTCTTCTGTCCGTGTGTATGTGACTAAACTCCTACTAACCAGTTGTTCCGATTTTGATGAAATTTTGTATGTGTGATTAAGTTAGTTCGAGGATTGTTTAGATTTACAAAAGATTTTTTAGAGATCCGAATCGATGGTTTTGCCCAGCGGTAAAAGCTCATAATAAACGATGCCCTTCCTATTCCACCATACACACAGCATCACCTTATTGCGTGTTAATCCGGGTTTCGCTACAGTCTGTGACGCTTGACTACCCTTTGACCATGACCTATTTCGCACGTTCTTGTCGTGGGTGATCCACTTTTTATCACCAGTGATCAATCTTTACAAAAATTGTTCGCTTTCATTACGTTTTAATAGAGAATCGCAAATGAGTACACGATTCATTAGGTTTCTTTCAGTGAGCTCGTGCGGTACCCAAATATCGAGCTTTTTTGTATAGCCAGACTCTTTCAAATGAGTCAAAACTGTTTTGTGGTCAATCCTCAATTCTTTGGCTATGTCGTAACTACTAATATGCCGATCTTGCTCCACTTTTTAAAAAATGGCATCGACTTTATCAGTATGAGGGCGACCAGAGCGAGCTGAGTTGAGTTGCATTTTTCCCTTTTTTGTAATAAAACTACAGAATGTATCGAATTTCTTCGTTACAGTCACTCATTTTGGCGGACAGAAAGTGTTTTTAATTGTGTTCTGTTTCGCGTAGTGTATATTTTCTTTGGTTCTGTGGTGTTTTTACTTTTTATTTTTCTTTTTATTAATGTCCTATATGTATTGATATTAAAACCAGCCAGATACAAACAGTACAACCAAAGAGATTTTTCTTCAATTTTATACAAACAAAATACGAAGAAACTTTTTCCCCGACCAAATTCCTTTTTGCAAACACTACAAAGACCTTTATCGGGCTGCCAATCTGACAACGTTCAATTGCCGATACAATTACAGGGTCGAATGCTTTCTAATTAGGCATAATGGTTTAATTAAGATATGTAAGTTAGAGTGTTTCACCTACGCAGAGCATTCCGTTCGATTTTATCTTAACCGAAGAGATGCGCTCGCAATGTTCATTTCCTGAACCGTAGGTAGGATTGTTTAAAATTTTAATGAGGTTTGGTGTTTTATTGAGAATAATTAATTAAATAACTTTAAATAAAAAGAGTTTTTATTTATAATTAGCGCTGCAACAATGAATTTAAATATAATTTCAAATCATTTTCGCGACCTAAGACTGATGACATTTTGTTTTATATTGTTGTTTATCTATTTATTATTATTATATTTTTTATTATTATTTTATCTTTATATTTATTTTTTATTAATATATATTTAATCCGTGCAGGGTTTGATGAATATGGAAGATGCTTAAGTTTTTCAAAGCTAATGGCTTTCTCTCTCTCTAATTGCTGCCTTTGCAGCGGTCGATTTGTGAGGCGTGGCGTTAACTTGGTGAAACAAATCAATGTTTGCAAGTTTACGTTGCCATTTCTCGCGGATTTTGTGACGCAATTGTTTTATTTGTTCTGCATACAAAGCACACGTAACAGCATTGCCATGATTGAGATCTTCAATTATTACTACCTCTTGAATATTCCAAAAAAGAGAGCCCCATGATTTTATCGGCAGTACGACTCGACTTGAATATCTTACGAATTGGAGATACCTACTAGTCCATTCTAAGTCATTGATTTTTTTTAAGCTTACTATATAAATTATATATAACTGTATTACCCTCGGAATAATAACTGGAGCATAATATATGAACAAACCGCAAACAAAGTAGTTGGTAATAAGTTTGTTTTTAGGTATCTTACCAATATTCCAACTTTACCAGACAGTTTTTACTTTTTTAAATTCCATAAAGTTTGTACCGCATTCCCACTTATTTATAAACGCTATTCGTATATTTATGTACGTACTCAATATTTTCATTTTATATTAACAAATAATACATTTAAACAACCAAAATTATTAATTTCCCATGTTCCCATGATGTAGCTACAAAAAGTCCTATTCCAAATATTTTCTAAAAACTAACGCTTCATTGCCACCTCCTGTTATAAAATTTTACAAGTTTTCATTATCTGGTTTTTCCCGTGGTTTATCTTGTGTGAAGTATTCATTATTATTACTTATATATTTTTAATGAATCAAAAGGATCCGAATTTGGGATTTTTCAAACCTTTAAAAATTCATAATCCCGAAAATATTAACTTTATCGTAAAAAGTCATGAAACCTTTTTTATTCACATTTCATTAAAAAGTATAAAAAATATATCTTTTATATTTTATTCTCTTTCTTTATATATTTTTAATGAGCAAAAGTATCCGAATTTGGGGTTTTTCAAACCTTTAAAAATTTCTAACGCCGAAAATATTAACTTTATCGTAAAAGGTCATAGGATCTTTTTATTCGTATTTTATCAAAGAATATAAAAATAATATTCTTTATGTATTTTTAATGGATCAAAAGTATCCAAATTCGGGTTTTTTCAAACCTTTAAAATTCAGAAAAAATCAGAAGACCTTTTTATTTGTATTTCATTAAAGAATATTAAAAAAAATTGTCGTATTTAAATATTTAATAAATATAAATAACAATTCCTTGCAATTGCGAAAAAAATCGGTTTAAACAATATGGCATATAAACTAAATCAAAGCAATGTTTATTGATGATAGTTTCGAATATTATCTTTCATTATACTATTTAGGAAAAACAAACTATACGAACATAAGCAAATCAAATCCTAACGCGGTGTTTGTCGTGCCTTTCGCATAGCTTAGAGCGTTAAAACAAAACTGTCGTGATATCGGATAAAAGTTAACGTTTCCTCTGACCGTTGAATGGTGAACTTGCGTGTATTTCAGTTGCGCAGTGGTCGCCGGGGGCGCGCGTGGCCCACCGATGATTTATCAATAGCCGGCCGCGATGGCTGCACGACGTGCCATGCCGTCCACTCTTCCTAGCTTTAACCCAAGTTACAAGCGGATGCGGTTTTAATTTTTATCTGGTGTAATATTGTTCCGCTTAAACCTTAAAGAGTTTTATTATGTTGTGTCATTATACATCTTGGAAATAGTCCACTAGTAGTAGATTATAAAACATGTTGACGTTTGGCAACTGACATTGGCAAACGTCGAAAAAGAAAAGTTTTCATTTCATTTCGTTATAAAGCCGGTCACTAGTTGAAAATATTCGACATTATCAGCAAAGAATCATGTCCAGTCTTGACCTGAAAATTTTCTAATGCGTCTAGTGATGTGAGATATCTTATAAACTTGCATTTTTTTTGCTTATTTCGTATCGCATAATTGAATTTTCAAATAAAGCTAGGAAGAAAAGTTATGTTACTATGTTTATCATTCTCAATAGATTTTTGGAGACGGAACTTGTTTTACAATGGCACAAAGGCCCAGAAGCCATGCCAAAAATATATAAAAAAATGAATGACATGATGAAAAAAAATGAATGAATGACAGGCTGTCATTTGTTTGACGTTTTGCAGTCGTTCGTTTGCTCTTGCTACGTATTGTACTGTGCGTTTTTGGATTTTCTGATACCCCTAAAACTTTTGCAGTTTCCACTGACGTCGATACCTTCCACTTATCGTATTCGTATATTTAACTTTGGCCTGTGTTATACGGATACCGATTTAGTGCTTTTTGATTGGGATCTAAGACGTTATCGCTCTTGTTGGAAAGCGTTATGGAGCCTTCTATGAGATTAATTTCTATAAATTGTAACATAATATGTGTTAATACGCTTCAGCGTTATCGGCTTGACCAAGCGTGGTGATTAATGCTCATTCCTTCTCTGTATGAGAAGAGGCCTTTGCCCAGCAGTGGGGCAGTATTAATGGTAGACCTTATCTGACACTTAAAACAAAAACTTATTTACTTAATAGCATTTTTCCCTGGCCTCTAAATGAAAAGATGATAAGTTATTATGTTATTATAAAAAATAAGTTATTATAAATAATTTTTTTTTATACAACGCTAGTTGTAGGTAGACGTGACCTGTAAAACGAATCAAGTGACAGGTCAATCAATGTATGGAAAGTGGGCATGATAATTTGTAGGCGGATTGACGATCTTTATCACATTTACAGTCATGTGGGGTGTCCTGGTTATCATCACCGTTCTTAGTTTATAAAATTACTTGCTTTCTACTGATGCTCATAAGATTTATCATGTTTATTAACCTATTAAATTAGGCAGTTAAATTTAATTACAATTGTGTAACATCTTACTTCTTCCAATTAAACAATTCTGTAAAATGTTTTCCTGTTGTCAATTTTAGAAAAAGTTGCGAATTACACAATAGTCCATACCCTTACACTAGCCACTACACCCTGGCGTTACCATTATAGCCTATAGCCTATCAAAAGTCCACTGCTGAACACTGCTGGAGGGATATTTGTCATAATTGCCGCGCTTGGCGGTCGGCGTGGCAACCGCAGTTTTTATATTAATACACCGCCAAAACACCCTGCTTTTCTGTAGGGCAGTAAATCAGCATTTTTAATTTTATTAGTAACGATATCGAAATCGATTTGAAGCATAACTTAAGCAACATAAAATATAAGGTTATTGTTTAATTAAAATTATTAGCATCGAAAATATCAAAGACAAAACAACATAATATGTAAATGTTCTTGTAACAATTTAGATCTTGTAAAATCAGTTCTTAAAAATTACAATTGTTTCGCTTATCGCTTAGCACTGAAAAAACAGACGTGTTATTCTGTCCTTTTGGTAACCTCCTTCCCTCTCACTCCCTACTTGAGCCTAGTTGCGCACGCGTCGCTACGCCCTGCCCTACCACCCGTTAAATATTGTATAAATATCACTATAGGTCATCTAGTCATAAGTCAAGTACCTAGCTCAAGCGAGTTTGCTACTTAGAGCTCAGAAACTTTATAGTTATTAACCGTGGGTGCTGAAACATTATTGTCAGATTTAGGTTCATTAAAACTTTGGTTCTAATAAGTTGCCACTATGATATTAAAGACCGCCAACAATTTTAAATAACTTACCTATATTATTTATTTATAAAAATTTGTAAAAGTTTAACTATCGATACCTTAATAGCAAATTACTTGATTCAGACATGTTAAGATAGTTCAAGCTTTGATAAAGTAAAGAGCGAATAGCTTAGTAACTTGTGATTCTATAGCGGAAGTAAGATTAGAAAGGCATTATGAATCTATCTAAGAGTATTGTGGTAGATTTGCCAACTCTTTCTGTATCTTTGGAATGGTCATAAAAACGGGCATATCGACAACCGATAGGATCGCTCAGTGAATTACCGCTGGGGAGGCCACATTATTCCTTTGAGTAATCGTAGACATAAAGTTTCAAGAAATGTTTCGTAATTAATTTATTCGTTATTTAAAAATATATTAAATATATATATTAAAATAAATGAAACGAATATTTCGAAAAATATACTATACACGTTAGTTCTTCACTACCCGTTGATAGCATTGAGACCATAAAAGATGGTATCAATCCTTCGAAGCCGCACCTCGCGCCACCAGGAGATGCGAATCAAAAATACGTAACAATTACCTACGGCTAACAGCCAACGATCGGTGTCGTTTCCAGCTTGATAGATAAAATCACAGACTCCTAACCATTATTCTGCAGCTTCAGAGAGACTAATGGACTATGAGCGCGATAATTCAGTGTCGGCTCATTGTCCGCGATTCGCCTTCTCGCACTATCTATAATGCGGTGACAAATTTATTAATGCTCAACAATATAACGGTATTTATTAATCCGCTAAGGTACCCATAATTATAATTAGATGTGGATGTCAGAACCTTCGTGCATTCAGCTCTGGTGTGCCGCCATTTTGGTATATAATCCCATACATATTTCAATACGTTGTTACATGTCTATGTTACGTTTCTAAAAAATTATAATGTTAACCTTTTCAAAAGTTTTTTTTTTGGATATTTACAGAAACAAATAACTCTTACGTATGTGTTGAATGGAATGAGAGCAATTAGGTATGTGAATATAGTTATGTTAGGTATGTGAGTATAATTTTATTAATTGATATATGAAAAATTTCATTGAACAAGATTAGAAGTTTTGGTAAAGTATAATCTAAAAGAATATTATAAGGGAACTTAGAGTAGAAGCAACGGAAGTTCATAGATCGTGAAAAAATTCTTTGCTATATGTTATCGATGTATTTAGAATAAAATGGGTTCCAATTAGGTGTGATATAGTAATCTCTTATTAGTGATGAGAGGGCATGAGTTATTTCAAGGATATATGACAGTTGACGCATACTTGAAACCTGTAAACTTAGGGAGCCCAATAAAAAATTAAGAACTGTTTAAAAAAAAGTAAGTAGTTTTAATTAAAAGTTTATCTTCTCGTTTATCTTCTGATTCATGACACTCCTCCACAATCCTCTGTTAAACGTAGATCTCCCTCAAGTAATGCCACAAAACACGGTTGGTCTAAGCTAACTACATCCATCAACCTCCTATAAGTCTTACCTGGTATTTGGGGGCCGTCCTACACTTCGCTTGCCGGTACGAGACTGCCACTCTAGAATCTTTTTTCTCCATTGGTTGCCGGTTCATCGAGCTATATAGCCGACCTATTGCCACTTCAGCTTTCTGATCCGTTAGGGCTATGTGCAGTCTTTCTGCTGCGTATGTCATCGTTACGGATTCTATTATCAGAGGAACCTTGAGCAAATCCCTCTATAGCTAGCTAAGCGACATTAAGTTTCCTCACGGCTAGTAATTAATGATCACTTTTCAGGTCCATTTTTAGGAGATGTGTTGTCTACCAACACGCATTTGAGCAACTCTGTTAACTTGGCACTTTTTTGACCTGAATAACTTAAAAATTAATAGAATCGGTTTCAATTTATATTTCGTTTTTCTAACAAGCAGCCGTTGTGAAGATTAGCGTACATAAACGCACACAACACCGACAAAAATTAGTTTATGATTTTCTTATATGTATACATATAGATTGATATAGATATATATTGTGTTTGAATGTTAAAATTATTAAATAATTATTAGGTATTTGTAAGTATTTATAAATATTTAGTATTTTTAAATATATAAATAAATATAAATTTTGAAAGCATCGATATATATGTACTACGTACTAGATTTGGCATTCCGAACATTCACTATGTTCAAATGAACTGTACTGCAATCCGTACACCTTTAGTGTCATTTAGTGTGGCTTCAATATTCATAGAGTATGGAGCTGCGCTAATAATACGAGATTTCAAATTAAAGTTTAAACCTGAACTTAAATAATAGTTCAGTAGTCAAATAAGTAAATTATTTGTTATTCAAGTGAATAAATAGGTAATAATATTACAATAGAAAAAATAAATTTCTTCATTTATATGCCACGCTATCTACAATCATAGACTAAAATCTACTACGAGGGTGGATTGAAAAGTACTGGCCTAACCAAGAAAATAAACACATACTAAATCAGTAATATTTTTATTTTTCTACATAATCACCATCAAGTTATATACACTTTGCCACCTCCTTCCAAGCATTTAGACCGTTGAAAAAATGATTCTTCCTTAGAGTCAAAATATGCGTCTACAGCTGCTTTGACCTCGTCGTTTGTCGAAAATCTTTGACCTCCCAAGTGCTTTTTAGGTTAGGAACAGAAAGAAATCTGATGGTGCCAGATCAGGTGAATACGGCGGATGCGGTAACAGTTCAAAGCCACAGTTGTGAATTTCAGCCATTGACTGTACTGACGTGTGAACACGGGCGTTATCTTGATGAAACAGGACTTTTCTTCTGAGCATTCCTCGACGTTTTCTTTTATTTCCTCTCGTAAACGACGTAGTAAGGTGCAGTAGTAATCAGAGTTTATAGTCTGACCCTTTCAAGATAATCAATCATAATCACACCTTTCGAGTCCCAGAATACTGAAGCCATCACCTTATTTGCCGACAAAGTCGACTTAGCCTTTTAGGGTGGTGAACCAGGTCTTCCACTGTTTTGATTGTTGTTTTGTTTCGGTGTACAGTAATGAACCCATGTTTCGTCCATAGTAACAAAACGATTCAAAAATCATCTGCATCGGCTTCAAATAACTCCAAACAGTCGCGTGAAATAGTCAATCGCGTCCTTTTTGTTCAACTGAAAGCAGTCGCGGAACCCACCTCGCAGACACCTTGTGAAACCCAACTCGTTGACAATGATGTTTTGAGTTCGTTCATAAGAGATGCCTATAATCTCGGCTATCTCTAATTTTAATCTGCGGTCTCCCATTATTAAATCAAGTACTTTTTAATATTTTCGTCAGTAGTTGACGTCGAAGGCCTTCCAGAGCGGGGTTCATCTTTCACACTCTCTACCACGCTTAAATTCTGCTATCCATTTTTGACGGATGAATATGACAGAGCACAATCGCCTAATGTACTGACCATGTCATCATGGATGGCTTTTGATGATAGCCCTTCTTATGGAGGTACTTAATGACGGCACGCTGCTCGATTTGCTCCATTCGCGGAAATTATGTCCGATTACTTTGTTAATAAATTTATAAAATCACAACTAATTATCGCACACGTTTCGAACTTCACACAATGAACTAGTCTGAACTGAACTACATAATGTGGGTAGATTTGATTTTAGAATTGAATGGATCTGTGTTAGCCGAGTACTTTTCAATCCACCTCGTATCTCCCGCGCATGCGCGAAAACAGAGTAGTGCACATTTTTTGTTTGGAATAGCTTCTCTAGTACGTAGTACATAGAACTCAATGTTTGAAAGCTTATTACTTTAACATTAAACATATTATTACAAATAAATAAATAAATTTTTATTCGTGTATGGTAAACTAAGTATTACACGTACATAGCATTTTTTTCTTATCATTATTAATTGATTGGTTGGTTACATATTCTTACGTGTTAATTAATTTTACGAATAACGTCGTATTAAGATTTATGATGTAAGATAATATTTTATCATTTATTGATGTCTACGAGCATAATATATACATACTAGTCTGTCAGGTTAATGAATTATATTTATTTTTTATGTGTAGCATTTTTGTATGCAAAATTTTTATGTGTTTATTCTGTATGTACATACATTTTTTATCTGTTCTCATCAATTATCTACTCTTTAGTCGATAGCAAAGAATTTTTATGGCTTATTCATGTAGGTAATTCAATTTATAATAACTATTAGATAAAATCAAGACATACGCGTTACAAGCACCACAAGGCCATCTAGTAATTAGTTGAGAGGCTTACCACCTTGGAGACATTTTTATGGTTTCTCCGTCAAGGACAGATGTAGGCTAAAAACCTGTTTACAAGATAAATATTGAGAAGTTTGCGGTTCTTAGTAAGGCTTCCTACAAGTGGATGTTATTGAATATTATAGGAATTCGTAAACTTTAAACTCGAATTATTTTTACCTATCGTTCCGTGTGCCTGTCTGATAGCTACGCGGCTAATGCCTGATTTCCTATATTTAAGAAAAATTCCGTTCTTCTTTACCATCCGTTTTGCCTTCTCTTTTTATTATTACCTATATTTCGGCAAATTAAGACTAAACTGCACCGCAGAACGGGTCAAGAAAGAAAACGTTTTTTAAATTTAGAAACCAGGCGTTAATAAACAGAGTAGGATTTCTACCAACTACTAAATGCCATGTCGTGGGTGTAAATTCAAGTCGAATATGAGTTGTGTTCTAAATTTACCAGCACTAAGTTTGTGTAACTATGGTGGGAATTGTGGTTAAGTCCCTTTTGTCATTTGGCGTTTTATTTCATTGTATCGTGCAAATATATCAGTATCGATTAAAATCCGACTTCTTTTTCATATCTACCTATATACTAATAATATAAAGGGAGAGTGCGAATTTTGTGAGCTTGTATATATGTTTAGGGTAATCACCGGAACCACTGCACCTATTTGAAAAATTATTTCACCATTTGAAAGGTGTATTATTCCAGATGTACAGAGGCTTTATATTATGTGTTTAAATATATTATGGCTAAAAGTTGTGATGATATTTGTTAAAAAAGTTGGAAAACGTCGTGCCTCTTTAGAAATTACACAGTGTGTGCTGCGTCAATAGTTAAAGTTACACAAAAATAATGTATAGCTGTACTGATCCTCTTGAAAGTTTTTAAATAAGTCCGCGACAGCATATGTCTAATTTCTTAGGATTTTTTTTATAGGATAAGTGTGATAAACAAGCACACAGTCCACCGATGGTAAGAAGATGCTGTGGCCAATAGACATCTACATCTATTATTGATTACGAATCAAAATGCGGATGCGTTGTCACCCGTGAGGACTAAGATGGAATGCCTTGTTTCCACTAAAAATGGGTCTCCGGTTCTCTACACTCAACATGCGAAACACAGCAGTGTTAAGCTACTATTTTACGCTGTTATTCTGTGAGAGCGTGGTCCTTCCCCGGTCGAGCCGACCCATTCGTGATACATCTATACTACTAATATAGCTGCAGCATGACTCTACCGCGTACAAAAAAAGGATAACTCACAGTAACCATTTTTGAATAAAAACTCTCGCGTGACAAAATTTTTGGTGGCGGTGGGTGCAGCGTTGGTCTCTCTGGGTCAGGAAATGAAGAGAATCAAGTTATTTTAAAAACCTAAGAAAAACGAATCAATAATGTGGTACCATGAAGTTTTAAAATTCATTATACCTATCTTACATTTATGATAGATAATTGTTCCACCCGGGCAAAGCCAGGGCAGGCCGCTAGTGTTATGTAATTTAGGTTGTAAAATGTAACCATAATAACAAAAAATAACGCAGTTGCAAGTGTGTGTTTGAAGTGTTTCCCACTAGCAAACAATTTTTTTAATGAAGTTTAAGTGACAAACCAACATACAGAACACCAAATAGTTAATGGCTGCTGGCTACTCCGGTTTATGGTATCTGCAACCAACTTCAAATATAGAATACTTTTGCAGATGCGTTATCTGTAATTATACGAACTCTCTATAACCTTCAGACTTCTTCAATGCATGCACTGCTGCTTGGCGGCAGATAAAGGGTGGTATCTACGTACCCAGAAGGACTCCTAGGCGGAAACATAGTTACATATTTGCCCTGCAGGTTTCACTAAAAATAAGGATAATAATAATAAGCCTTTTATTTCCACATCAAAATATTTTACATTCTAAATGTTTGTTAGTTGTGTTAGTACATTTAACTTATTAGTCTAGTGTTAGTGTAGTTAGCTATTTTTCTGGAATGTGGATGCCTCTTGGGTAAAGGCCTCCTCCTTCTCCTTCCATAATTCTCTGTCTTTGCCTAGGGCCATCCAGTCTTGCCCTGCTTTTGCAACGATATCATCAACCCACCGTCTAGCTGGTCTGCCGACATTTCTTTTGCCTAACGGTCCTCTCCAACGTGTTGTTTTTATGGTCCATCTATCATCTGTGAACCTAGAGATATGGCCGGTCCATTGCCATTTTAGTTTTAAGGCTTGTGTTAAAGCATCTTTTATTTTTGTTCTTTCTCTGATTATTTCTGATCTTATTTTATGTATTTTCCTTATTTTTAATATACTTCTCTCTATTGCCCTCTGTGTTGTTCTTATTTTTTGTTTTATTTTCTGTGTGTACATCTAGCAGCTTATCTTGTCGTAACTATTACAGCCACAAGTTCCTCCGCGGAACGTGCTTTCTCATCTCTGAAGCGCATCCATACTTATTTGAGAAATACACAAGGTCAAGAGCGTCTTTCAGACTTATCAATTATCGCAATTGAAAAACAGTTATTGGTACAATTAAAACGTTCACCAACATTTTACGCGGACGTAATCAAATCTTTCCTTAACGGCAGCTCTACACGTTGGCCAACATAATGGCGAATGTGTTGGCAAAGATATTGGCCAAGAATTTGTGATCGCGTCCACACGTTGGAAGGTCGTTCAGTTTGCTTCGGTTCAGGCCAATGTGCGGACGAATTTATTAAAATTGATGTTGAGGCGCTAACAGCTGGTGCGGTTTATTTATTCACAGCATACCGCTACTACGTGAATGTATATAAGAAAAGGGTTAAAAAGAAATGGGAAAAAAGAAGGTGGTGGATGTGCAAACAGACACTCCAATTTTATTTATTTGTATAGATTAGGAATGATAATACATAATACATTCATTGAAGTTGAATAATAGCAATGCTGCAGCTATATTAGTAGTATAGTTGTAGCACGAATGGGTCGGCTCGACCGGGGAAGGAGCACGCTCTCACAGAATACCAGCGTAAAATAGCAGCTTAACACTGCTGTGATTCGTATGGTGAGTGTAGACTCAAAATAATAAAAGATAATAAAAATATTAATAAATATTTTTATAATAAAATATAATAATAAATATATTAATAAATATTTTTATTATAAAATATAATAATAAAAATATAAAGCGAAAAGTTTCCTTATTGGTCATTGTTACTGCCATTTTGTAGACACTAGTTACGACGCGTAAATACAAAATTTAAACCAGGTGCGTGCGATCACTCTGAGAGCTCGTAGCAAACTAAACGTGCGCCCAACGTGTGGATGCGGCGGCCAATACTCTGCCACAACCCTTTGATCTTTTGTAAAAAACCGACACCACACGGATCTCGCGCCAACTTGTGGGCCATCATTCCAATACATATCAACGTAAGCACAAACACCCGTTCTACACGATGGCCATCGGTATTGGCCAACACATTCGCCACTGTGTTGGCCAACGTGTAGAGCCGCCGTAAGAAAGAGAGACGATTCGATTTAGAACATAATTTTTTTTTTTTAAATTTGTACATAGTTTGTACTTTGTTCATGCTTTTCTTTTGTTCATGTATTGTATTGTATGTAAATATCTTTTCCTTTCGCTCAAGCAAACCCAAACGGCTTTTTTCAAAGCCACCGAAGGTATGCAATTGCTTAAATTTTTTATAGGAGAGGGGGCAAACGAGCATGCGGCTCACCTGATGGTAAGTGAATACCGCCGCCCATGAACAACTGCAACACCAGGGGAACCAGGGGAATTGCAGATGCGTTGCCGGCCTTTAAAAAGGAGTAGGCTCTTTTCTTGAAGGTCCCTAAGTCGTATCGGTCCGGAAAAATCGCTGGTGGTAATCGATTCCACAAGGAAGTTGGGCGAGGAAGAAAACATCTTCTAAATCGCACAGTGGTGGACCGCCAATCATCCAAATGGTGTGGATGGTATCGGGAGTTCTGCCGCGATGTGCGTTCGTGAAATTTGGCGGCTGGGATTAATCCAAACAATTCCTCAGAGCACTCCCCGTGATAAATGCGAAAGAAAATGCAAAGGGATGCTACATCTCTGAATATGATCATAATCAATATCATCATGAATCGAGCCGATCGGAAAGGACTCGGTCGTCGACGATTTGAGGCGCTCTGCGCTGGATGCGTTCAAGTGGAAGGAGCTGGCACTGGGGAACCCCAGCCTAGAGATGGGAACAGTATGTGAGGCCGAACCTGCGCCTTGTAAAGTTGCAGGCGTTGAGCCGGCATGAAATACTGTCCCGCTTTGCTGAGCACGCCAAGCTTTTTAGAGGCCAATTTGGCCTTCTCTTCTAAGTGACTACGAAACTGCACGTCACTCGATATGTCGACGCCGAGGATTCCGATACTGGCTGAGGCAACAAGGGAAGTGCCTTGAAACTGAGGAGATACGACAAAGGGATTCTTTTTAGCGGTAAACGCGCAAACTTGTGTCTTCTGAGGATTAAACTGGATTAGATTTAGTCGCCCCCAATCCGAGACTTTGTTCAGCAAAGATTCGACTTCAGATACAAGTTTGTTCCGGTACTCGGCGACGTTTTCCCGAGAAATATTGGCACGGCCGGTGTATAGAACATCACCAGTGCTGTCATCCGCATAGCAATGAATATTACCGGCTTGCAACATATCATTGATATGCAGAAGAAACAGCGTTGGTGATAGCACGCAGGCTTGTGGAACACCAGCGTTAATAAGCTTGTAGTCGGAGCATGCACCGTCTGCAACGACCTTGATGCTCCGATCTGCAAGAAAGCCGGTGATCCAATTGCACAATATCTGGGGAAGCCCATAGGAAGGGAGCTTCGAAAGAAGCGCTTTGTGCCAAACCCGATCGAAGGCCTTCGCAATGTCCAAACTAACGGCCAATGCCTCCCCCTTGGACTCTACTGCCTCCGCCCATCTATGAGTCAAGTAGACCAGAAGATCAGCAGCTGATCGACCCCGACGAAAACCGTATTGGCGGTCAATAATCAGCTGGTGATCCTCAAGATACCGCTTGAGCTGGCAGTTTATAATGGATTCCATTATTTTGGAGAACAAGGGGGTGATGACGGGATGAGTTGGACGGGTCTGAGCGGTCGCCTTTTTCAGGGATCGGGTGGACAAAAGCTCTCTTCCATGATTTCGAGACTACGCCTAGGTAGTAGGAGTACCGGAAAAGACGCGTTAGAACCGGTGCCAACTCCGGAGCACACGACCACAGCACAATTGGGGGGATTCCGTCAGGCCCACTCGACTTGTGGATGTCCAGGGAGAGGAGTGCTTTGCGAACCGAGCGCTGTGAGAACTGCACATCCGGCATGGAGCACTCACACCGCGATGGTCGGCGGTGTGTTCCCCCCGTCATTAAGAGTCGAGTTGGACGCAAAAAGGGAGCCTAAAAGGTCGGCTTTCTCTTTTGCGGCGTGGGCCAGTGAGTCGTCCTCCCTGTGCAGAGATGGTAGTGATGGCTTACAGAAATTCCCTTGGACAGCCTTGGCGAGAGACTAGAATACACGGGTTCTATGTGCTCTGATTTTGCCTTGGCAATGACTCTTTTGAAGGACCTAGAGGCGAAGTTATACTTCTTTTTAAGCATGCTGGTGTTTACATCCGCGAACCACCGAAGCCTCAGCTCAGGCCTGATAACACTGCGTAATGCAGTCTTACAGGAGCGACCAAACCAAGACTGTGATCTGCCTCCGATGGGTACCACAGATGATGGAATAAATAATTCCATTCCCTGTAGCATTACATCAGTGACAGACTCAGCAAAAGCGCTGGGATCATCCGGCGGGAAGCAAACCCACCCCCATGAGTAGAATGCAAAGAAAGGCCGCATTCCGTCCCAATACGCCAACCTGTAATGCCAAACACGGCGGCAATCTGCAGAACGCAACCGCGAGGGGAGCGTGAGTGGCACCACACTCCGGATCAAACAATGGTCCGAAGAGCCGAGAGGGGCATCGATGGAAACCTGATATCCGTCCGGATGAGAGGTCAGCAGAAGGTCCAACAGGGAAGGTGTATGATCCTCCACTTCTGGAATCTGCGTAGACGAAGTAACCAGTTGTGTCAGACCATATGCCAAGGCAAAGTCATAAACAGATCTCCCCACATGATCGGTTAAACGTAAACCGAGCCATTCGGCGTAGTAGGCGTTAAAATCGCCAAGGATCACGATCTCTGCGGATGGGACCTGTTGTAGCAAGGAATCTGTAGCCATTTGGACGTGGTCAATGAGTCGGTCTGTTTCGGCATTACCGCTATGGGACCTATAGAGGCACCCGTAGACGCGCGGATGGTCGTCGCTGTCTACGCGTAGCGCAAATTCCAGCCCGAGGCACAAAGGAGTTTTTCAATTTGTACCCCGGGTAGGAGAGATACAAAGTATCAGCCGGAGAGGACACCTGCGTCTCGGTCAGAAAGAGCAAGGCCGGCTTCGCCGTCTCGAGAGACGGCGTTTACGTTCGAGTGAAGTCCCCTGATGTTGCAGAAATTCATGGATAGCGTGGCAGGGGTCGCCTTGGTCTTGTTGCTCAGTTTGCCCCGAGCAGTTATTGTTTTGAGCGGAATTTTGCCCCCCCCCCCCAGAATACGCGGGGCAGTCTGAGCACCCACGCTCAGGAGTGGAGTAGCATGGTCGTGGATCCTCAGCGAGGGATTCTCCAGGGGTGCTGGTACCCTCTTGGGGTAGTCTTTGATTTAATTCCGCTACCATGTTGATGGGGTAGGAGGGGAATTGGGCCTCCGGTCACCTGCACTCACCAGACGAAACGCAGAAGCAGAGCTAGCACTTTACGCCGGTATTCTGTGAGTTCGTGGTACCAACCCGGCTCGAGCCGGCCCATACATGCAACAGCAAAAGCTGCCGCGTGGCTCTACCATCGTAAAATGTATGCCTTCTGTGTGCTTTGTTAAACACGTCCTCGACAGCACTGAATATAAAACTGAAAAGTGGAGGCAGATCAAGATTGGTGTGTTTTTATAAAACTGCTGAAAACAACAAAACCATATCTTGAGCTTGCCCTAGTTTGGAGCCCTAGCTTGCCACTGTGCTGCAGCTATATATTTGTAGCACATATGGCTCGACTCGATCGGGGAAAAGCACGTTCTCATAGAATACCAGCGTAAAATAGCAGTTTAATGCAGCTGTGTTTCGTATGGTGAGTGTAGAGAACCGAGAACCTTTATACTGGAAACGAGGCATTATTTTTATAATGAGAGAGGTACATGATCAGGGTGGATGGACTCCCTCATTGTTATAGGCCGGTAAAGAAAAAAGAAAAACAACTTTATTCATCTTTAATAGATAAATGAAACGGATTACAAAGTAGAACTAGAATTTCTGAATTCATTCATATACTAGGTGATGGGACTCCTTTTCTGCTTAGGAGTCCGTCTGGGTAGTTACCACCATCTTACTTAGCTGCCACTATTAACAGAACACTGTTATGTTCCTGTCTGAAGGGTATAGAGAGCGAGTATAGGCTGTGAGGCATTCCATCTTAGTTCTCAGAGGTGATTAAGTATCTGTGGCTTTCGATGTCTCAAGTTGGTTCCAAGAGTCCATGGGCTGTAGTAGCGACTTACCATCAGGTGGACTATAAGTATTTCACTTTAATTTAAACGAATATATCAAATATATGTCTTTGTCATGTTTAAAATGACTCTGTTAGAATTTTGATTGATTAAATGGTTTTTGAAGTTAGTTAACTATATTCTCGAAACGATTATATTTTCTTAAAAATGTAACAAAAATAATCTTAAAGTGCCTGCAATAATGTTCATTGGAATTCGCGCATATAATTTAAAACCATTAACAACGAAGTTTTTTTCTACTAATTTTTAAGGTTGCAGGTTGGATTTGAAATTTTCAAGGTATATTTAAGTTCTCAAAATAGACACTTAGAAAGTACTATTATTCTGAAAATATTTGAATTCTTTTAGTAAAACTTATGTATAAGTTTAAATTATATAATTATGAGTCAGCCCCGTGTACTGACACCAACACAAAGACTCGATCAATCGACAGTATAGATTCGTCGCGTAACGTAAGCAAAATCGAAAGTGCAAGGTGACTGGGCCGATGTGCCAGCTGACAAAAAATATCGATAAACTAAGAACTACCACAATGGATTGTGACAATTAGGTAAAGTAGGAAATTGTCGTTTGTCATCAACAGACAAAAACTACTCACAAAGTTTGTGTTGCGTGAAATTGGAACGGATTTCTTTTTCTCGATATACTCATATTAGACCTCTCGAAATTGAGCTTTTCGCTGTATAACAACAATACATCCGTGGTTTTTTTAAAGTTTTTTAAGTTAAGGTAGCTATAAAATTTTTCGAGTATTTGTATAATTGTATGCGTGGTGTTTGCTTTTTAGCCGATTTCAAAAACGAGGAGGCTTAAAATTCGACTGTTTTTTATGTTATGTTATGCGATATTATATTATGTTACATTATGCGATATATATATTATATTATGCGATATTTTGTGAAACAATTATGAAGATTATTATTTTATTAAATAAGTTACAGTTCAGGGGCGGTCCCATAAAAATTTGAATAAAAAATTCCACCCCTAAAGGTGGCAAAATAAGGGATGAAGTTTTTAAAATAACTATTAAGATAATATTGAAGTTGTGACTCAATTTTATAAGATATTTAATAAAAATAGAATTAATGGGTTATTCCGTATTCATCTTATGACTTCTCATCCTACGATATTTTGTTTTCCTTGCTCAATCGATTTGTATTCCTAAAATGAAATTAAAGTAAAGTAAAGTAAAAAGAATTAAAATAGTAAACGATCAATAAACTGGTGATCTTGGTTACGATACTAGCTATAGCTTTATAGCTAGGCTTTTTATAATAATAACAGCTCATGTGTTAACTGGAGCTGTAATAAAAAAGAGGCTGAAAGCTGTTTCTTATAGTGCTCGCCACCTATATAATATGTGGGTAGTTTAAAATAACCAACTGCCAATTTTATATTCAGAAAAGGTGTGCATGGCTTTACATAATAACTTGAAAATTGATATGCAGAAATATTTTATTTTATATTTTACTTATTTACTGTCTTAAAATAGATAAACCTTTTAAACATAACACCGAATAATATATAATTAAAAGAATAATATATATTTAAAAGAAAAATTTGTAACTTTATATGCACTAAGAAAATACGAAAAATGCACTAAGGACGGAGTTAATATAGAAAAAACAACTATATTCTAAACTAGCTGATACCCGCGACTTCGTCCGCGTTGCTTGATATATTAACAAAGAAAACACACATCACTGAACACGAAGTGCTTATAAAAATATTTGTTTCTTAAAACTTTAATAACTTTATATTAATTGAAGATATCACAATATTTTTTTTAAATAAGGGCCAAGTGTCTATGAAATAAAACTTAGAAAACCTAATAGAAATCTATCCTGTAGTTTTCCGTAATGCGCGCACTACTGCAAACCTCTATCATTTTATTTATATAGATAAAAATGATAGAGGCTTACAATCCAAGAAACTCTGCGCAGTTTCTTGGATTGTAAGCTTTGATAATAAGGATGGAACAAAAATTATTTTGACATTTTTGAGTATTTTTTGTCATCATTTAAAACGTGTAATGGTAGTGTAAGAATATTCACTACCCCATATCTTCCCGTGGGTGTCGTAAGAGGCGCCAAACGGAAACTAAGACAGGAGATTAGCAGCAGCATCTTTCTGATAACAGCAAAAACTACAATAAAAAACTGCGGTTCAAACAGAGATCCCAACATGAGCAACGACTTGAAGAAACGGCCCACAGTCCAAAGCTGCCTAAATTTATCTGGTTACGGTGGTGACCATGCTAACGGCGGGTCAAGGGGTGCTAAGAATCTCCGGTGGAGGTTCGGTTGCCACCTAAGACGACTCGATGACGAAGATCCTGGAGCTGGAAGAAGAATAGAATAGAATAATATTTATTCAATATTGATTAAAAGTAATTCTTATTGAAAGTAATTTTTTTACTTTACCACTGGTTCGGAAAAAGAACTGCAAGAAACCCAGTGGGACATTTTTTTAAATAAATTTTACAGTATAAATGGTTACAAACTATTAGAAAGTAGAGATGAAGAGATAGACAAGTTGCGATGGAATAATATAGGATTATCTGATGTCCGAAGAGAAGGAGAAGACACGGTAATCTCTCTCGTTAACAACGTTGTAATGATTGGGAGTGTGTCGACGAGTGTTGCGTACCTTATATTCAGAATCACCAAACAGCAAACAAAATGCATGTATACTGCTCGTATTGAAAAAGTGATCGAGTGGAACCATGGCTCCAAAGTTTTTGCCAGAGATCTGTCTACCAGAAAAAGCCAGCTGTTGAAGTTAAAGACCGAATGTGGTAGCATCGTTTCCGGGACACCTGAGATTTTGAGTGAGATTAAGAGGTTCTACGGGCAGCTGTACACATCATCGTTGGAGCTACACGCAAGTGTGAGTAACAATACAAGAGCAAATCTTATCTGACACATCATCATCATCATTACAGCCCTTCACAAGTCCACTGTTGAACATAGGCCTCCCCCAATGAAGGTCGTCACTCCATCTAGTGGGGGGTTGCCCTACACTTCGCCTACCGGTACGAAGCTGCCACTCGAGAACCTTTTTCCCCCATTGGTTGTCGGTTCTTCGAGCTATATGGCCGGCCCATAGCCACTTTAGCTTACTAATTCGTTGGGCTATGTCGGTCACTCTGGTTCTACTGCGGATATCCTAATGTCTAAGTTTATTACGCAGAGAAACCCTGAGCATAGCATAGGTCGCTGCGACCTTGAGCTTCCTCATACGACCAGCAGTGAAGGACCACGTCTCAGTTCCATAAGTCATCACTGGCAACACGCACTGGTTGTACAGTCTCGTTTTCAAGTTTTGAGGTATACCTGACGAGAAGATGTGTCCTAATAACCCGAACGCTGCCCAGCCGATTTGAATCCGTCGATTGACCTCTCGGTCGAAGTTGGACTTACCTAGTCGGACTATTTGTCCCAGGTAAACATACTCGTTAACAACTTCGAGCTTAGTGCTCCCAACAACTACCAGCATAGGTGTGACATGGACATTATACATGATCTTTGTTTTGTCCATGTTCATCTAAAGACCTATCCGTTGGAAAGCACTATTCAGGTCATTGAGCATATTGCTTAAGTCCTCCAGCGATTCTGCCATAAGGACTATATCGTCGGAAAATCGAAGGTGATTGATGTACTCGCCATTGATGTTAATACCGTATCCTTTCCAGTCCAGTAGCTTGAAAACGTCTTCCAATGCAGCGGTGAAGAGTTTCGGGGATATAACGTCACCCTGTCTTACACCTCTCTGCAGTTGGATAGGTTTCGTACTCTGATTCTGTACTCGGATAGCCATCGTAGCCCTACAATATAAACACTTCAGTACTTCGATATACCGACAGTGAACTTGGCACCGCTGAAAGGACTGCAGCACCGCCCAAATTTTGACGGAATCAAAGGCTTTCTTATAGTCTACATACGCAAGACATAGTGGCAAATTGTACTCCTCGGTCTTTTGTACAATTTACCGAAGGGTATGTATGTGGTCTATGGTGCTAAAGCCTTTTCTGAAACCGGCTTGTTCGGGAGGCTGCAAGCCGTCGAGTCTGCATGCGAGACGATTCGTAATGACTCTCGAATACAGCACGTAGACGCGGCTCAGAAGGGAAATAGGTCTGTAGTTCTATATATAGCGCGTTAACTTCAGAACTTTGTTAGCGCGATTTAGGCTTCGGTACGTTTCGATCGCGGTGCGTCGCAGGCGTCGCCGCAGTACCATAGACCACATACATACCCTTCGGCAAATTATATAGAACACCGAAGAGTACAATTTGGCACTTCGCCTTGCGTATTTGGACTATGAGAAAGTCTTTGATTCCGTTGAAATTTGGGTGGTGCTACAGTCCATTTAGCGGTGCCAAGTTGACTGTCGGTATATCGAAGTGCTGAAGTGTTTGAACAGTAGGGCTACGATAGCTATCCGAGTACAGGACCAGAGTACGAAACCTAGATGGAGGAGCCCCCCACTAGATGGAGTGACGACCTGGTAAGACATGCAGGAAGACGGCTCAGGACCATGCTTTGTGGCATTCCTTGGAAGAGGCCTATGTTCAGCAGTAGACTTGTGAAGGACTGTAATGATGATGATGACGATGAAATAATTAAGTAAGCAAACAAGTGTTTAGTTAAGTAAGTAATCAAGTAAATTATTAAGTAAATAAGCAAGTAAATAATCAAGTATATAGTAGGCAAGTAAATGATAAATTTTGTAGTTAAGTAAATAGCCAAGCAAATAATCAAGTATATAATCAAGTAAATTAATTAGTAAATTAACAAGTAAATAGGCTATTGAATATGAAAGTAAATAAGCAAGTAAATTTTCAAAGAAATATTCAAGTTAATAAGCAAGTAAATGGTTAAGTAAATAATCAAGTATCACAATAGATGAAGATAATAATATAATTAATTAATTTAAAAAATGCATATAATGAAACACATTACAGTTCTTGCTAAATATTACTAGAGCTATATTCCGAGTAACCTACAATTTTAGACTTTAATATTTTTACTCTTCTATCTATATTTCTGAAATCTATATTTCACTTGCCAGCCTGCAAAAAAAGGATGAGTCAAAAATGATAAAAGGTAGTGCTATTTCTTTCACTCTTATTAATTAGTAAAACAAAAACTTACTGGTTAAACTATTGCACACATCAGTAGGACTTGATAAAGAGTTGCCAACATTTACCTGTTATAACGGTTTTAATTATTGTAACACAAAATTGCAAAATTTTAAATAGCAACGCATTTTTATGCTCTCCATACCTTTTCTTGCTTATTTTTGCATTCGGATGAGTAAGGAACACCAGAGTCAGTTAAGAACTACATACCTAATTGGATGAGCAACCCGAATTAATGATTCTATTTTTACATTTAACGTTTTAGGTTACTTTTTTACGTAGTACCCTTAACAGTGAAAAAATTGGGGAATTTTTTAAAGTAAATTAAATTTTTAGTAAAAAGTAAAAGCGGACTCCAAAGAACTAAAATGAATAAAATAATTCCCACATGATACTCGTAGCTTCTGAAGTCGGGTTAAAATTATTCTATACACTATGTCTCAGCTCCAATTTTAAATTAATTAAGTCTCTTCAGTTCTTTAAAGTTGACTTATATTTTTATTAAATGCTTATAATATTTAGTATTCTTAATTCACTTCATTATATTTTACTTCTTTAAATATTATACTATTTTTAGGGAAAAGTGCTTTCTATGTTTTAAAAGGGTATCTTAATTAGGGAACTGGCAATTTTCTACTGGATTGCCTTCCGTATTGTCAAGGCTAATCCGTCTTCACATAGTAGACTTGCAAAAACTCTACGAACCAGGAAACCACTCCGAACCAAATACTAATTTACTTGTATGAGTCAATGTTCATTGTACAGTTGTGTACTCGTCGCACACAGAGTAAAGTTCCTTTAGATAAAAGGAAATAATTTTAAATGAAGATTTTTATTTCGGAAACGAACAAGGAATATAGAAAAAAGATATGTATTTTATGACTGTGTATATTATACGTAATCTTTAACACTTTAAAGTATATTTGGAATAGTTGAAAATTTATAAGATCTTCGAATAAACTAACTGCATACTGAATTCTGAGTTAAAATAATTGTAATATTGTTATCGAGAAATGCATTATGATAAGGTTATAAATCTCTATTAGGACTATAATTCCACTACCCAATATCATCCCGTGGGTGTCGTCAGAAGCGACAGAAGGAAACAAACCAGGAGATGGTCAGCAGTTTCTTCCTAAAAACAACTAAAAATTAAAAGTAATTTAGCTGCCAACCTGCTGCCAAGCCAGGTAGGTATAGCTATGGTAAATATCCCCCTATTAGGCAATCTAAGGGACGCCTATGTTTAGCATTGGACTTTTGATAGGCTATGACGGTAATATGAATAAGACCCTGATTTTTTAACTTTAAATCAGTCTAGATGTATATTATATATGGGGTAATTACACAGATAAGTATTTGTAAACTAATAAACCTATTGTCAATGGTAGTGAAATATAGTAGATTAAATTTTTACATCAATTGAACCAAAGCACGTACCGTTCTGCACGAATTCACAAGACCTTGTGGCTGCGGATCCTGGGGGCATGATGTGACTTGCACAACTTATTGCCGCTATTTTTGACGCCAGTTACAAATCCATTTACAGCTTTTTGCGTATCACAAAAAATTAAGCAAATAACTTTTAGTTTCAACGAAACGATCCAATTAGAAATATCATTCTTCAATCCAATAAAAAATAAGTAACGTGCGTTGTCACAGGCATATATATGATTACCTCTAGTGCCAGAATCCACAGCATTGTTGGCTTGCAAATGACTTTACCTTTCTTACTGCTTCATATAAATCATACAGTTTTATTACGACGGTAACCAATAAACCTATTTGTTCGCTTTAACAAATTAACATTATCTCTACCTGACGAGTATGGACCTCTAAATCATATGATAATTTTCATTGTATCTATATGGCAATTGATAATCAACCTTAAAATAATTATTTTAAAGCTTCAAATATCTAAAACAAAGAATCGTAGTATGCCCATGATTTTACGAGAAAATCGCTCATAATAATAAACTATAGTAACTTTGGGTAACTTTATTTAAAAAGTTAACGGCTTGTTGAAGGTTGTGGAAGTTTTATTGAAGGCGTCTGTATTAACTTGTCATCGAAACTGTCAAACAATTCTGCTTTTCTATTATTGTTTACAAACAATAAAAGAATACGTATTAGGTTTACTTTTGCTACTTTCTGCTTAAAACATAAGTCAGTGAGCGATTTGCGTACGCTAAATTTCGGCCTTGATTTAGTTATATAACTAGCTGGTACCCGTACGCGTTGCAGGCGCGGAAGAAAAAATTGTGGAAATATAGTTTTAAATTTGGAAGAGTTATATTGTTTAATTGCGAATGATAATACATTCAATGAAGTTGAATGATATATAACTTCTAAATAAATTTGTCGGTACGATACGCGCCACCTATTGTAAGTTAATTGTACTATGCCTGTAACCTTCGCGGAAGTGCAAGCAATAAGTTGACAAAGTTTTACCGCAATCTGATGAACGGTATGGTAGCGCATAAAATACGAACAAACAAAAATTTATTTTTATATATTAGATTCAGTGGTAGTAAGGCGTGGGAGACGTTTTCTGTAATTTGTATTATAACTTTAAAATAACTAATAAATTAATAGTCCTCCAGGAAGTGGTTACTGTTTCTATAACGATTAAGATAAGGAACGCATCATGCCACTTAAATGCCAATTTTACTAGCTCTCTATACGCGTCACACCCTGTCACATCAGTGGACACACTGTTGCTTGGTGACAGAAACTTGAGAGGACGGTAACTACCTAGGCGAACTTTCAGCTACAAAAGAAGCCTTATCATAGTATGTAGGTAGAGCCTGATCATAAGAAGCAAAAGTTTAAAATTTTAAGGCCAGGAAAATCGGTTTATCTTTGCGGTCGCATGTATTGGTAGATACATTTAGAAGCAGTCACGACGTCTGCGCTAGCCGCCTCCGTGACCCGCCAGACAAATCGAGATGAATTGGCGTACTATTCTTTCTTACGAGTACCTCTTTATTCTTGACATCATCAATATATCGCAAGTGTGGCGGGACCCACATTACCATATTTCAAAACTACGCGGCATAATTTGTAAGAACTTTAGCTTTAGCTTTTATGTCTTTCAGCTTTACTGTTTTATAATAACAGAAAAAATAATAAGTTCTAAGCCTACGTGTTAATCTAAATGTATTGTTTTTTCTGATTCTGATAATTTTGTTTTAAAGTTGTTAGTAGTTAGTAGTAATAGTTGTTAGTAAATGTTAGTAGTCTTTCTGTCTTCCAGAAAGAGCCAACTGTCGAAGCTGAAGACCGAGTGTGGCAGTATCGTTTCCGTGACACATGAGATTTTAAGTGAGATTGGAGGTTCTATGGGCAGCTGTACATATCATCATTGGAACCACACGCAAGTGTGGGTAACGATCCAAGGGCAAGCCTTATCCAACACTATTCCGATGATATCCCGGACGTTAGTCTGAGCGAGATTAAAATGTCTCTCTAGTACCTTAAAAACGGCAAGGCCCCGGGCGAGGAGCTTCTAAAAGCGGGTGGAAAATCAGTACTTGAAGTCCTTCAGAAGCTCTATAATTCAGTCCTCCATGGTGGCACAACTCCGGAGGCATGGAGCAGAAGTGCGGTGGTCTTGTTCTTCAAGAAAGGCGATAACGCTCTCTTGAAGAACTACAGACCGATTTCTCTTCTGAGCCGCGTCTACGTGCTGTTTTTGAGTGTCATTACGAATCGTCTCGCACGCAGACTCGACGACTTCCAACCTCCCGAACAAGCCGGTTTCCGAAAAGGCTTTAGCACCATAGACCACATACATACCCTTCGGCAAATTGTACAGAAGACCGAGGGGTACAATCTGCGACTATGTCTTGCGTATGTAGACTATGAGAAAGCCTTTGATTCCTTCGAAATTTGAGCGGTGCTGCAGTCCTTTCAGCGGTGCCAAGTTGACTGTCGGTATATCGAAGTGCTGAAGTATTTGTACCGTAGGGCTATGATGGCTATACGAGTACAGAACCAGAGTACGAAACCTATCCAACTGCAGAGAGGTGTAAGACAGGGTGACGTAATATTCCCGAAACTCTTCTCCGCTGCATTGGAAGACGTTTTCGAGCTACTGGACTGGAAAAGATACGGTATTAACATCAATGGCGAGTACATCACTCACTTTCGAATTGCCCACGATATAGTCCTTATGGCAGAATCGCTGGAGGACCTAAGCATTGCACCTGCTCAACGACCTCAATAGTGCCTCCCAACTTGCCTCTTAACATAAATACGGACAAAACAAAAATCTTGTGTAATGTCTATGTCACACCTATGCCGGTAGTTGTTGGGAGCACTAAGCTCGAAGTTGTTGACGAGTATGACGACCTGGGACAAATAGTCCAACTAGGTAAGTCCAACTTCGACCGAGAAGTCAATCGACGGATTCAATTCGGCTGGGTAGCGTTCGGGAGATTATGACACTTCTTCTCGTCAGGCATACCTCAAAACCTCAAAATTGTTGAACCAGTGCATGTTGCCAGTACGACCTATGGATCTGAGACGTTGTTCTTCACTGCTGGCCGTATGAGGAAGCTCAAAGTCGCTCAGCGAGCTATGAGAGGGCTATGCTCAGGGTTTCTCTGCGTGATAGACTTAAAAACGAGGATATCCGCAGTAGAATCAGAGTAACCGATATAGCACAACGGATTAGTAGTAGTTATGAAGTGGCAATGAGCCGGCCATATAGCTCGAAGAACCGACAACCGATGGGGAAGAAAGGTTCTCGAGTGGCAGCCTCGTACTGGCAGGCGAAGTGTAGGGCGACCCCCCCACTAGATGGAGTGATGACCTGGTAAGACATGCAGGAAGTCGATGTATGCAGGTGACTCAGGACCGTGCTCTGTGACATTCCTTGGGGGAGGCCTATGTTCAGCAGTGAACTTGTGAAGGGTTGTAATGATGATGATGATAATGAAGAAATGTTAGTATACTTCTTTTTATATTAATGTGATAAGATCGAAGGTGAAAGGTGGCCTCAAATTGATAATTGTAACATTAAGAAAATTCAAAAAATTTAACATTCACACATATTGTACTTTCTAAAGTCGAAGCTTTAATAATTTGATGTCTTAGCACCGTCTTTAGTAGGTATGAAATAATGTGAGAATTATTTTATTGGAGTTTACTCGTTTAATATATAGAGCACGGTATGAATAATAGATGGGTAGTAAAATCAAACGTTAACAAAAAGTGAAGCCGTTATGGTTTCCCTTGCGCAACATACTCGTACTTGCGCATGTCATAGCGCGAAGTGAATTATGTAATATATGTCATATATCTTTATGTAATATAATTTATATTATATATTTTATAAAATCAGTATAAATAAATATATGGGTTCATTTACTTCCATTGCCTATTGTATATATTTTAAGACTATCGTTTTTCAGGAGTTAACTCCAGTCACGCGTCGGAGCAGACACGCACATTTTTTTCTTTGTAGTTTTTTATATCGTTTTACTTTTTTTAACGTTTTATTATTTGATCATTTTGAGTGGACTAAGCAATATCAAAAGCTTAAACTTTTACCTTACCCCATTACCTATATTATTAAAAAAAAACACGCAAGATTTTTTTAATTTAATTAGGACTTCCATTGAGGTTATTCCTATTAAATAAAATAAGAATAATAAAAATCGATTTACAACTGGTGAAATACCGTAGAATTGAGAACATTTTCCTTTTTTGAAGTCTGCTAAGAAGTTATATTTTGGAGAAGTTTTTGTTTTGGATTTCTTGTTGAATCATTTAAGCACAAGTATCATTTAGGCACAGTAATGCTTGGAATATCGACAACAAAGGGGTGAATATCCGCCGACCGCCTGGTCGTCCGGTGGTGGAAAGGAGAGGGAGGAATTAAAGCGTGTAATTCCTGAGCACACTCACCGAAATACATCCTATGGAATACCGAGAGACTGGCTACTCTGCGCCTGTGCTCGAGGCTGACAAGATTGGTTTCAACCAAATCAAGGTCACCAATGAGCCTCTTAGCACGTCTCTCCACTGAGTCCAACGCTGCCAGGTGGCATTTTGCAGCACCAGCCCATATGTGACAGCAGTACTCCATGCACGACCGGACTTGCGCTTTATATAAGGTTAGAAGCTGCCCCGGCGTGAAGTACCGCCGCACCCTTGCAAGGACACCAAGTTTCCTTGCGGCTACCTTGACTCTGGACTCAATGTACCGCCCATAGTTGAGGTTCGGAGAAAATTCAACCCCTAACAACTGAAGGCGGTCAGTGTACTCCAAGGATACACTCCGGAAAATAGGAGCCAAAGTGAGCGGGCTCCTTTTAGCGGCGAAAAGACACGCTTGTGTTTTGGAGGCGTTAAATCTCACGAGATTGGCATCGCCCCATTCGGAGACTGCCTGTAGTGTAAGCCTCACACGCTCAACCATAGCCTCTCTTTCTGACTGGATTTGATCCCGACTGGCCCGGGCACTTGGTTGGTATCTCTCCACAACTGTGCTGTCGTCTGCATACCTATAGATACCGGGAATGAGCAGATCATTTATATGCAGCAGGAAGAGAGTTGCGGAGAGAACGGACACCTGAGGAACACCGGCGTTAATCGCCACAGTATCGGATGAGCAGCTATCGACGACGACCCGGAGAGAACGTTCACTCAGAAAGTCCTTCACCCAGACAATCAGGCCAGGGGATAAGCCGTACGCTGAAAGCTTGCCCAATAGACTATTATATAGAGTATTTCTCAAACTGCATGTAAGAGAAATTACGTTCATTATGTATTATTTATTAAACAATATTTATTAAATAATATTTATAAAATAATACTAATTATTTTGTAATATTGCATTAAAAGCATTCTAGATAAATTATTCATTTAAAGGAGGCGAGAGAGGTGTGTCAGGATCGTGCCAAATGGAAGTCCGTTGTCTGCCTGCCCCTCTGGGTAACGGGCGTGAGTGTTCATCTTAGTCCCCAGGGATGACAAAATCCTAAGCATCTTTTCATCATAGAATGTGTCATTTTAAAAGAAAACCTTAAACCAAGTTGTAGTAAACGTAGTAGAGCCATGCTGCAGCTATATTAATTGTATAGTTGTAGCACTAATGGGTCGGCTCGAGTGGGGAAGGACCACGCTCTCACAGAATACTAACGTAAAATAGCAGCTTAATGCTGCTGTGTTTCGTATGGTGATTGTAGGAACCGGAGACCCTTTTACTGCAAAAGAGTCCGTCTTGGTCCTCACGGCTGACAATGCATCTGCATTTTGATTCGTAAACGAAGAGAGATGTAGATTTCTATGGACCACAGCAACCACTTACCATCAGGTGGACTGTACATTAACATTTTTATTTCCTATTTTTCCAACCTTGGGATGAATGTTTTTATATTTATATGGGACCCTGAAGTATAACTTATTTAATAAGGAAAAATTATTTAAACCGTTTCAGCCGTTTCCGAGAATTCATTGAATATACATTTAAAAAAATTCGCTTCGAATATAGAACCTTCATTTTTTTGACCCCGGTTAAAAAAAGGAGCATAATATAGCATAAATGATAATATTAAGACTTACTAAGGCTTTTATTTCGTGTCAAAGTAACATCATGTACCTTCGGCTATCGCGGACATAATCGCGAGTATTCCCGCTGTTCATGGTTGTCGACCTTAATCCTCTGCTGCTCCGAATTTGAAATATTGACAGTGATAGCTCCTTGAGTCAAGATTAAAGCGAGTGGAAATCAAGCGAAACAAGTGTTACGTTTTCACCACAATATCAATCAAAATCATATCGGATCTTATAATCCAACTGCGATGGACGTTTTGCCTTAATTAAGGACGTCGGCGGTCGAGAGTTGTTTAACATTGCATGTAAGCAGATTTAATGCAGAATTAACGGTTGCGCAAGCACTGACCTGTACGCGTTTTTATTTTATCTTATAGCAATAAGTATATACAGTTCGGTTGGGAGGGGTCAATAAGGAACTTAGAAGGCAATCGAGAATCAAAATTGACTCCAATGCCTCCAAAACGCCGTGTGTAATTCCTTCCTTAATTTATTTTTATGCTTGCAGAAAGTTGAAGTTTCGCATTATAACTTTTACAAATTTGGATAAAAAAGAAGGATGACGTTTCAATTTTTAATAAAGGTCATCATAGTTCTTTGTAAATTGTACATAATAAAAATCTGTTTGTAAAAGTTATATTTCATGGGGTTCTGTTATTATATGCCGACAAATTAATAATTTCCGGATTAAGTGAACTATTTACGTGATTTAAGGAATTATTTATTATTTATTTACAAGTGGTAAAATTAAAAATTTTGTACAACCGACTTCAATATAAATTATTAAGGATAACTCAAAAACTGCTGGCCAGACCTTGATCAAATTTATATGGGACCACATGAGAAGCACTAGCTTTCAAATAAAAAAAGAATCATCGAAATCCGTTTACCGAAAAAAAGTTATGAGGTAACACATAAAAAACATACAGTCGAATTGAGTACCACCTCCTTTCTGAAGTCAGTTGAAAACAAACTTTTTTTAAAGAATAAGGGTGACAAACGAGCACACAGTCCACCTGTTGGTAAGTGGTTGCTTCGTTTGCAAATTAAAATGCAGATGCATTGTCAGCCGTGAGGACTAAGATAGAATGCCTCTTTTCCAGTAAAAAGGGTTTCCGGTTCTCTACACTCACCATACGAAACACAGCAGCATTAAGCTTCTATTTTACGCTGGTATTCTGTGAGAGCGTGGTCCTTCCCCGGTCGAGCCGACCCATTCGTGCTACAACTATACTAGTAATATAGCCGCAGCATGGCTCTACCACGTATAATACTTATTAGCATATACAATAAAATCCAACCATTACCATCATCATTCAATTTGTAGTTATATTATATAATTGTTTTCATACTATCGAATATGCAGTCCTTCCCCTTCTCGTCATCAGTTCTTAAATAATAAAACATGAGTCTTAATAGAGAAGATTTATTGTAACTCCACGTTTAGCAGACCTATTGGCGATTTAAGCCAGACGTCTCACACCGCATCTTTCATGTTGCCAGTCTATCGAATATTTTACCAATAAATACATAGATGGTTACAGACATGCTTATGTTATCCTAATAAAATTTTATTAAAATGGTATTTGTTGTAATGTCAACAAAAAAAAAACGAACTCCTCGACTAGCACTGGTGGTACTACGAAATTTATTTAAAAGTATTCCCGTAGCCGTAGTTAGTAATGTTCTACAAAGTGATTATCATTTTAGTAAAGAGTTTTTAAATAGGAGGTAGGTATAATGAGGGTAGATCAATTTAATACTTGTATCTAAAAATAACACATCTACAACGAATACGTATCTACGTCCATTTTATAGAGTACTTAACAAATATATGTTTGTAATAAATAATATAAATTAGTGTAATACACTTCTCGGGCAAAGGATGGCGGACGTAAGTATGCCTGGCACGTATCAGGGAGTTGATGCTCAACGTTGCGATGGTTGAGATTCCACGAATCCCTGTTGTGGCACAAACTACGCTCGTGGGAAGTTAAACATTGAGAACGTTTATGTGCTCGAATTATTAACATGGGAGGGCCAATTAATTACTTCACGTTGCAATTAAGTCTGACGGCATTTTTCACCTTTAAAATAATTTAGCCCTATTTAAATAAACCGTTAAGGTAATTTGCGTGTGTACTTAATAAATTGGAGCAGGGCAAAATTTCGACGGACCTTGGAAGCGCAGAGTTTTGATTTGCGTAGCGACCGAGAATTATTCCGACCGCTTACATAACCCAGCCCCGGTTCGGTTCCGACGCAGTTGTTAGAGCTGTAACGTGCACTTGTTTGTCGTGTCGAGAGCGAAATAATCGATGTTTAATTTTCGTAAAATTTCGACCGTTTTGCGTAACACAACCCGCTGGTACAACTGGTAATATTGCATTTTTATAGTGTTATATCTCACGTCTTGAGCTGTGAAATTTTTTCATGCATCACTGAACTTATTATATGTACGTCGACTTGTTTGTTAATGAACGATCTTTAGGAGCGATAAGATGACATATTTAGTGTGAGTAAAAATTACGTTGTAACGCGTCACTCAATATTAAGTTTCAAGGGCTTTGTGTGGTCAAACTGGTTAATTAATATGCCTCATGATATACAATCACGCACTGTAACAAGTAGTAGGTATAAAAAAAGGTGATGGATAATTCGATTGTAATGATGTTCTGTCCAGATTATTTTATAGTTATTTTTACCACTATATTATATTCATCATATAAAGCATAACTTAGGAACTGCTGTTGTTGGTTTGTTGTTCTTTAAAAATAACGGTTCTTATCAACTTAAAACTAAGCAGTTTTTCTTTAAGTTTCAGCTAGTTCTATAGTTTATATACACGTATTTTGTACGTGTTGTAGTTCGCGCCTTGTGTTCCGGCTAGCACTGGTGGTACCGCGATATTTATGTGAAAGTATTCCTGTAGCGCTTACGATATATTGCTAGTAAAGTTCTACAAAGTGATTATCAATTTTTATGCCAATAAAGTCAGCAAATAGGCTTTCTGGTAACTCCTGTTTATATGCAAATTAAAAGGAGCGATCAAATTAAGGCTAGGATCTGCTTCCGACGGGAACTACATATGATGGAATAAAGATTTTCATTCCCTGAATTACCACAATAGCGACAGAATCAGCATAACAATTGTACTTATTCATATTGTACTGTTTTATGTTTAAATTTTTATTGTTGAATTTGTTAGGACCGGTCTCATCTTACAATCTTAAGTTCTCTTCGTATGGCAACATTGTATTGACATTAAATATTTTATTTTATCGCCAATATAAGTAGCAGTGACAGAAGCGGGCGAGGTTACAAGGAGCTGCTAATTAGGTGAAACACGAGTCCGAGGAAAGATCGTAACGTGAGAGCTTAAAAATATACACGTTACAATAAAGTGGATAAACCTTATGCATTTTATTAAGAATAAGAGTTAAACAACTTCCTTATTTTACTACATAATAGAGGTGTTCTTACCAAAATGCTTTTCTAATACATTTATCTGATAATTTTATGTATTTATATATACACAAGTGGTAAAATTAAAAAAATTGTACAACCGATTTCAATATAAATTATTAAGAATAACTCTAAAACTACTGGGCAGACCTTAATTAAATTTATATAAGACCACATGAGGAGCACCAGCTTTCAAATAAAAAAAATAATCATAAAAATCGGTTCCCTAGAAAAAAAGTTATGAGGTAAAACACAAAAAAAAAGAAAAAAAAACAGTCGAATTGCGTACCTCCTCCTTTTTGAAGTCGTTAAAAATGACACAGAAACAACTATACGAGTACAGTAAGTTCGTACAAAGGTATTACTTATTCCATAGTATATTGAAATATCTTCCAGTAGTGCGTTCATTTCTAATACTTGATAAATAAATAAATAAAAACACAATACAAACATGTGGTAAAATTAAAAAAATTGTACAATATAAATTATTAAAGATAACTCAAAAACAGATCTTGATCAAATTTATATGGGACCTCATGAGAAGCATCAGCTTTCAAATAAAAAAAGAATCATCGAAATTGGTTCACCTAGAAAAAAGTTATGAGGTAACACAATAAAAAAACATACAGTCGAATTGAGTACCTCATCCTTTTTGAAGTTGGTTAAAAAAGAAACAAAACAATAAATACAATAGTAATTGTGTCTGATGTTGGAGACGCCAGTATGGAATTAAAATATGTTCATCATATCGGCGGCCCCAACATTACGTAGGTATGCTCAATCCAATTCAGTAGGGTTGTAGTCACTCATATCAATTAAAAACCTTTTATGAACTGTTTATTATTTTTGTAAAGAAATAGTAAAATGACATCATAGTTTTGTGTAATCAAGTTTTATGTGTTAAACACAGAAAACCAATTTCATATTATATATGATATAGATGTTTATTGATATCAGATATTTTTTATGAAAATATTAATTTAATTTAATTTGCAACAACAACAGCTTATATCAATTATAAAAGTATGTCCATGAAACAAAGGCAATAAAAGTTATTGACAGTGTAAATGAGAAAACATTAGAGGACGTACATATATTAATTTGTCCAATATTTTAACTTAAATTGAACTTGAACATGTGCCTGATCGTAAATACGGAACCAGCTAAATCTTATAATGATTTCTTTATTTACGCGAATACTACACATGGAATAAAACTAATTTTACGGATTTTATCGCTTTTAATTTTAAATTTTGGAACGAAGTTCCTTATCGGACGGTACGAATTTGGCGGATGGCTAGGCGAGACAAAGTATAAGATTTTTCCGTCACGACGCTATCTGACGTAGTGTAGACGGCCTTGGCGGCTATAAGGAAGCGAGATGGAATAATATCCATCTCCCTCGCACTTTTTCTTATCTTGCCATTAAAGAAATATTATTTTATTTTAAATGACGCTTCATTTTAATAGACGCTATTAATTTTATTTGTATTTGTTAATCAATAATATAATACGTTTATCAATAATAATATACTACGAAAGGAACTTCGTTCCAACCGAGTGTTCCACGACACTCACGCATGTTTTTTTTAATTCCCGACGTTTCGGGCACTTTCCAGCGCCCATGGTCACGGAGGTGTTTGACATCTTGATGTCATCGTTAACATGGTTAAACGCGATAAAATCTGTAACATTAGTTTTATTCCAGCTAAATCTTATATATAACATTATAAGTTTTGTCTACAATCTACGTTGCTAATTACGAGAAAGAAACAAGAAAATAGATGATTTCAATCATAATGGTATAATGTTACATAATACTTTAAATTTAATAACGGCAATAGCAAATGTATAAAATAAATAAAATAAAAAATTTAATATCATTATAACTTGTAAACATTTCAATATGATGCCGTTTTTTTATTCTTTTATTTTTTGATACATCAAGTATCCCATATAGTCTCAGGGGTGACGTAAGAGGCGACAGAGGGAAACAAACAAGGAGATTAGCAGTGTCTTCCTAATAATAACTAAATATAAAAATAAAACTGCTATTGCTAATCCGCCTGCCACGCGTGGCAACTATAGTAAATATTAGTACCCATAGTTAAAAGAAAAAATAAATAAAGAAAGAATTTTTTTTTGCTTTATTTCTTTTTTGATAAGAAAATAATAACCTTATAAAAAAAAACAAGTTCACACTGGATTGCAGCAATATATAGGGCTACCGACTCACCTTAATGGTATTGTAATTGAGTTAACACAGCGCTGTTATCGTGTCGGAGCCACATACTGTGATTCGCGAGGAATCGCTGGACATAATATTAACATTTAAAACAATCAAACATTTATAGTTTAGATTAGTTTATAATTACTTTTTTAATCCGTAGGTCCATCAAATATTATTACAGACACACACATTTGGCTTCTTTAATTGTAATGCTTTTAAAATTATTGGAACGAAGTTCCTTACCGGGCGGTACGAATTTGGCGGATGGGGGCTAGGCGAGAAAAAGTGTAAGATTTTTCCTTCACGACCCCCTTTCTATAGTGCGAGCGAGATGGAATAATATCCATCTCCCGAGCACTTTTTCTTATCTTGCCATGAAAGAAATATTATTTTAAATGACGCTTTCTTTTTAATAGACGCTAGTAATTAATTTATTTGTAATTGTTAATTAATAATATAGTACGTTTATCAAAAACAATATACTACGAAAGGAACTTCGTTCCAACCGAGTGTTCCATGACACTCACGCATGTTAACTTACTGAAACGCTTTTAATGACATCAAATATTAGGTCCTTACATATGAAATTGGCGTTTTGTACGGGAGGAATATAAAGTAATTTTTTTGTAAAATATATTTAATTAATCAAAGTATGCACCGTAGTTATCTATGCACTTTTGCCATCTCATAGGTAGTTCATTGATCCCTTTACTAAAAAAACCATGGGGGCGAGAATCAATAACCTCTTTGAAGGCGGTTTGGACTGCCGCATCCGAGTGAAAAATGGTAATCTGTTGGAGCAAGGTCCGGGGAGTACGGTGGATGTCGCAGACATTCCAATTGTAGCTCATCTAACTTAGTGGTTGTTTTTTGTGCAGTGTGTGGTCTTGCGTTGTCGTGAAGCAGCAGTGGCCTAGAGCGATTGACCAATCTCGGTTGTTTAGCAGCTAGTTCTTCCTTCATGGTTTGCAGTTGCTGACAATAGATCTGCCGTAATCGTTTGGCCAGATTTTAGAAAGCTGTAGTGAACGACACTGGCGCTAGTCCACCAAACACTCACAAGTAACTTTTTCTGACTCAATTTGCGTTTAGGGCAGGATTTGGCTGGGTCTCCAGGGTTCAGCCTTTGCGACGAGCGCTTCCGATTATCGTACAGTATCCACTTTTCATCACAAGTAATGATTCGATTTAAAATCCCTTCTTTATTGTGTTGGTTGAGCAAAGTAACACAGCAGTCGACGCGTGCTTGCAAGTTCGATTCACTCAATTCATGAGGTACCCATCGTTCAAGTTTTTTTACTTTCCCGATTTGCTTCAAGTGGATTAATACAGTTTTATCACTTACCCCGAAGCCTGCAGCTATCTCTGAAGTGCTTTGTGACGGATCCGCTTCCACAATAGCCTTTAATTCTTCATTTTCCACTTTGGTCCCCGGCCGTCTACGGGGTTGGTTCTGAAGGTCGAAATTTCCAGAACGAAAACGTTGAAACCAAAAAGATACCGTGCTTTTTTTTTGCGATACCAGCGCCGTACACATCATTAATCCTTTGAGCTATTTCTGCAGCACTGGTACCACGGTAGAACTCGTACTCGTAAATATACTGATATTACATGTTTTCCATTGTGCGATAATAAGCGACGCCAAAGAAAAAAATAATGAGGAAAAACAAATGAATGACTGTTTTCAAAACTCAAATATACCAGCTAAATGAATTTATAAATTTGAATTTGGAATTCTTAACCAAAGTGGAGATATTTCAGATCAAATTGGTCAGTACGACAAAACGCTAATTTCATATGTAAGGACCTAATATTTTATTCCACATTATTCTTTCCTTAAGTTCTCACAATGATTTAAACAGCTACACCGCGTTGAGTTGTCCAGAATCAAATAAATAAAAGACTGGACGTCCGTTTGTCTCCGGTACCAGAATGTGTTCTATTTGTTTATATATAATATGTTACATGTTATTAAACGTATTGTTAATTAAATATTTTAAAATATACGTGTACGATAGAAGGAACCATTAATTTTTTTTTTCAATAAATTTTATAACCAATTTTTATTTTATTTTACGGGCTTAAAATAACATTTAGGCACTTTATCACAATTTTATATCTTTTAAAGTGATTAAGCGTCGGTTTTTCATAAACTTTTATAAAAGTAATACTAGCACGCTAATAACATTTACTAATATTCCTGTTAACCGGAAATGCTGATTTGTGCCATTTGCTGTAGAGACTATCGGTCCGTGGGGTCCACGTGCGGTGAAGTTCTTAAAGGAACTCCATCCGCGGCTGGTCCTTGCTGCTGGTGATAAGAGGGCTGGCTCTTTTCTCGCTCAAAGGCTAAGTATAGCCATTCAGCGGGGAAACGCAGCCAGCGTTCTTGGCACGATACCGCGTGGAGTAGGACTGTTTGATAATTAAATTACTAGTTTTAGTTTTTTTTTATTATAGTTTTTAATATTGTATATAATAAAATATTGTATATTATGTTATGTAAATAAAAATTGAAAATAATTTGAAAAAATTGAAATAATGGCTTGAATTCCCAAACTGAAAAGTGCTGGACCTAGTGGGTCACCCTGATGAACACCGACTGCAGAATCGATAACATGGTTTTCGTAAAACAAGTTAGTATTTTGACTGTAACATTGCCAAACGTAGTGATAAATTTCGGGGGTATTGTTAGCCACTTCTTTCAGTAGGGTTACCCTATCGATAGAGTTAAAAGCATTCCTTAGGTCAACCTTCACAAGAACATCTGCTTCAGAGTTTGTTAAAATGTACGCACTGAATGTACTGTCGCCTTACAGCCACCTCTAGTGCCAAAGTCTAGTTGAGTAGGCTGAAATTTTGTCTTAAGTTTAGAGATTATGTAATAATATATGAAAAATATATAATAATGATAATTTTGAAGTTAAGCGTCGAAATGAGGAACCAACGGCAATAGGACGGATATCGTTATCCTTTTTTAAAGGCGCATAATCTTGCCCCATATAAGAATGGAATGAAATTTGGATTAATATTACCAGAAAGCATATAGTTACATAATTTTGTAATGTCATTAAGAAGTGCTCCGCCGGCGTCACCGGCAGAAGCGCTTACAAGATCTTTAAGATGTTGAGGCGTAATTCCGTCAATGCCGCCAGCAGAGCCATTCGAAAATGACATAATAGCTTTTAAAGTGTCTTTTCTGAAATTTGTAAAGGTTGCATAGAAGTCTTGGGAGGCAGCGGTAAACCCTGAGAAGGATTGACCGAAGGATGCTTCTGACGAAGGCTTTCAAGAGTTTCGACATTACGAGGAGCCAGGATGTCGTCTGAGAATAAAATACATTTTTTAAGTCGCCATGCATTACTTTCGACTCAACTACTTTTTTTAAATCAAATTTAGGTCGTGGCTAAATTTTGAAAAGATGTCTCTTTTAGTTGAGACGTAATTGATTTATTTATTGTTTTATCAAAATGAAAATGGGAATACGCGAAAGTAAATAATTTTTGCCAACTCTTTTCACTATTAGTGAAACAATTTTGAATAGTGCATATTTTAACTTAAAATAAGATATTAATAAAAAATAGGTTTGCTTATAATCGATACTGATGCATTTACACCATGTAGCCAAAGCAAATATTAAGCGTCAAGACGAAGCCATCCAAGATACAAACAACAGTTATGTGATTGCACTGCAGAACCGCCTTGCCGCAATTCGTCCTATACTTAGTTGCTAACTGGTGGTCTCTTTATCTCTACCTTTGCGGCGATGGCACGGGATCACTAATTTGACGTCGCGTGGTTGAATTAACACAATATTTTAGTATGTGAAGGAATTTCAGAAGTATTAAGTACGTTTTGTGATGTCCGAGTCTATGATCAATCTTGGCGCAAGTATATAGGGTGCACCTCACTTACAGACGATTTACCTTCCAAACAAGCAAACGACGGTTTGTCAACAAGTGGTGCACATGGACGGCGTGAAAATAAAGCGATCCAGTGACGACATGCAGCAGATAAATATTGATATTCATCCACGTTTTTTCCATTTCTATAAAATTGTATATATTAAAATACATGATTAAGGCGTTTCCTTAATACGGATGAATGAATAAAATTAATTGGCTTATCAAATAATAAATTTAAAATATATTCCATCATTAGTTCAACTCCATGGTACTTTCTTATTACCTTGCTATCGAAGTTATACAGGTATACCAAGTTTCAGCTCAATCGGATCTCAGCATCTGCTTCAATTATTGATCACAAATTTTATAACAATAAAAAAAGTTTAACAAAAGCTTGTAATAAAATAATTCAATCGCAAATTCATTGTTTTCGCAGGAAGTTTGAATAAAAATCTCATTAACCACGTGGAAAAGCTTACAGATGAGTAACCGACTCCTTTCGATAAATTAACAATAACTCAACCGAATAAGTGATTGTTAAACGCAAAAAGTGTGCAAACATCACCACGAAAATTAATAGGAATTCTTTTGTAGTCTGTAAATAAATTACACGTACGTATTTCAATACGATTTCGAATGAAGGGCGACGGTGCAAAACCTTGGAGAAAGGTGGACTCTTTTAATAAGGGCAATCGTCGAGCGGACTTATTTAAAGTCGCAATAAAAGGAATTTCTTAATGATGCTGACGCCGATATTAATATTGGACGAAGTCGTTCAGCGCGCTCTTCGGTTAAATGTAGTTATAAATTACGTTTTTGGTGGTGACTTGAACTTTGTAAGCGCGTGCTCGCCATGCCTTCCCATTTCCATCAAGCAAACAATACTTCATATTAAAAATAATATAATTTTTCTGTCACTAAATACTTATACTCTATATGTTACTACTACTCTGTATGTTATTATAAAATTTATTGAGGCTATATGGCATTCCATCTTAGTGGATGTGAGTAACTTTAGTAAGTTGACTTCTTGGCTTGGAGTTGCTGGTGTCCGTGAACTGCAGTGTCTGCTTGTCATCAGGTGAAGCGCAGGCCCAATGTCACTCTAATGCTATTTTTGACTAGGTGGTAGGACTTATATTCTGCCTAGGAATCTGGTAGGTACCACCTTCTTACAGGTTGTAGGGCATTCGATCGTAGTCCTCAGAGGTGACAACGCATCTGTAGCCTTCCTTGTTTGAAGTTTGCTGCAGGTGTCCGCGGGTTGCAGTAGCCACTTACCATCAGGTGGACTGTAAGTTCGTTTGTCATTTTAGTTTGTCACTTCAAAAATGCTTAAGGATTGTGTGAAAAGTAATTTAAACAATACTACCTCATTCCGAAACCTAAAACTACAAAGATAGAACGTAAAATTAATTAGCGTTGAAAATTAATTAGCTTAGTTTATTAGCTCTAAGTCAATTAATTTTCAACATAATTAATGTAATGGATTTCCGCAAAGTTACGTCTGATTCTATTAATTATGATAAGATGTATTACATTTTGCGGTAATTATTGATTTTTTATTTTTATAACGACATCCATTTTATGCTAATATTGTAAATGTTAAATTTTCATTTAAAAATTGTGATAAATTTTGAATATAAAACAATAGAAATAGGGCAAGTAAAACACGAACACCTAAAATGGTTATGGTGTTAGTCATAGGAATAGAAGGAAGTCGACAGAAATAGAAACGGAAAGCGTCTCAGCTGCGTGAGATATTGCGATTACAAAGCCGATAAATGGGCGTAGCGATTTATGGTAAATTCTCCCAATTTAAGAATTGAATAGCAATTACGCAGAGAACTTTTTATAGGCGAATAAAGAAAAAGAATAAAGATAAGAAAGCATAATAAATGCCCATAAGCAGAGTACCTACTTTCAATGGTTGGTCATATTCATTGATAGAGTTGCTGATGCATGTTACACTTTTTATGAAGAGGTTTAACGTAGTGCCAAGTATTTTAACCTTATATTGTATACGACACTGAAGGTAAACGAACATATGATAGAATTATGGGCGATAGATTCATTGATTGAACACACTGCCGAGTTGAAAGGAAGTGCCCGGTCGACCTTACACGCGTGTTACCAATACCATATTAATTTAATACATGAAACAGGTTAGTTTCCTGTCATTATTGCATCAATACTGCACTGCGTAGTGTACAGTTTGAATCAGTTATTCGATTGCTCTATTTTCGTTGTAAACACTTAATTCAGAATTAGCGAAATAGAATTTGTTTCCAGGCGATATTTGATATGATTTATAAAAAATGCTGCAGCTATATTAATTGTATAGTTGTAGCACGAATGGGTCAACTCTACCGGGGAAGGACCACGCTCTCACCGAATACAGCAGCAATAGCAGCTTTATGCTGCTGTGTTTCGCATGGTGGGTGTAGAGAACCGAGCACCTTTTTACTGTAAAAGAGGCATTCCATCGTAAATGAAGATAGATGTCTATGGGCCAAAGCAACCACTTACCATCAGGTGGACTGTGTGCTCGCTTGTCACCCATATCCTATAAAAAAATTACATTTCGGTTCATTCTTTTAACGCAACATAAATATTTTACTACATTCGTGTGATTTGCATAGCTGATTTGTCTATAATAAAATATACAAACTACTGTTTATTTTTGTAAGTAGTAACATTATAGAACGAGTAGTAATTTGACTTTCATAACAACGATTTGTTCATTGAGATTGTAGAAGGGAATAATTAGAAATTGTTGTGCCGAGATCGATGATCGTGATAAGCTTTATATTGTATATTGTGTTACTCATTGGGCAGTATCGGTAGCTCATGAATGGCACACCCAGGTCATTAAGACACCATTGAACGTTTAAAATGTACTTTGTGTAACAATAGACCAGGTTTAATAGCCGACGGGTACAACTCGAGAATAGGCTTCGTTCATTTTGCAATATTGAGTGGCGGCGGTAATTAGAGCTGCGTCCGGGCTGTTACAGCATCCTGATTCTAACGAATACTTACTTTTACCATTCAAAACGTAATATGTCACATTAATTGTAAATTTAAAGTAAACTTTATTGTAATATATGTACGTGTTATAGTTAACCGTGATTTGGTATCGCATTACAACTTTATATTTCTAAATTGCCTATTAATTTTAGAAGATACAGAACGTCGTAAATATAAGCAAAGTACAGGGTAAATTATGCCTTATATGTATCTGTTTAAAACTCTTGAACGTATGGTAAGTGAGCTGAATAATTACTTTTTATACGGAACTCGAGATCGATATGGTCCTTTAGATGCTGGGCGAGTTTCGTAAGGGAGCGCTATCGCATCGAATTGATATAGTCTAATTATAAGGTATGGTAGACCGAAACGTGTGCAGCGAAATCAATTGCTGGTTTTGTTCTTTCAATTTTGTTTATTTTTTAAAAAAAATCAAGTTGAGCCAAGACTTCGAGAATGAATAAATATTCTATAAAATATAAATATTCTATAAAAATATATTATATAAATATTCTAGAAAACTTGACCATATACATAAATTGGGTCAAACATATGTATCTATCCACCGATAGCCACGTCAAATCTTCTCTGAACCCTAATACGTTTCAATTAACAACTTACAACTTACGGGCAAATTAATTTTGGCTGCGTTGCATTGTAACTGGAGGTTGCTGCGAGGTCAGACCTCTCGCTCGATCTTCTGGATTCGAGAGCTGTACAAGATTTCTTTTTATTATAGTGATTGTTGCGAGAGGACACAGTGAATTATGTATACAACTGCTTTATTGAGCTTTTATTATAACGTCATTAATTTTATAAACCCAAAAAAAACGTTGAGAGTGGAATTGTATGACGGACAGCTATTTATGCCTGGTTCTCACCGTGAAACGAGAAATGTAGCGCATGAACGCACCGTGTATTCATATTTAAACGTGAATAAGCATTTTATTCAGTTACTGTTCCGTATAAAAATTGTGCCCTGAGGTGATGTTAATGCGTTGGGGTGTAGGCAGTGAGATGTCACATCGCGAGGCGACACTAACGAACGGCGAGCTCCGTTTAAGGACTATATGTTATGTTGTCTTTTGACATCATTAAGGCGAGTGTCAAGCTGGTCGTAGGGCGAATTTCGACGTTACAGAAGCTCTTACGCTGACAATGTGAGCAGTTAAGACAGCAAAAAAATCAAAAATCAAAATTTCATTTAAGAAAGGAAAACACAAAGTTTTGGAAAAAATACATAATATGTTATTGTTATGGTTCCTCCATTACTTTCTACTTAATTTGTCTGTCCGTGTGTAAAGAGTAATTTTCTCAGTAAAAGCTTAAGGTAGCAATTTGAAATAAATATAAGAGGCACTAAGATTTATACTGCCTAATATAAATAAATAAATAATTAATTAATTTTACGTGATAGAGCCATGCTGCAGCTATATTAGTAGTATAGTTGTAGCACGAATGGGTCGGCTCGACCGGGGAAGGGCCACGCTCTCACAGAATACCAGCGTAAAATAGCAGCTTAATTCTGCTGCGTTTCATATGGTGAGTGTAGAGAACCGGAGACCCTTTTTACTGGAAAAGAGGCGTTCTATCTTAGTCCTCACGGCTGACAACGCATCTGCATTTAAATTCGCAAACGAAGATAGATGTAGTTGCCTATGGGCCACAGCAACCACTTACCATCAGGTGGACTGTATGTACTTTGTCACCCTTATTCTATATAAAAAAATTACAGTCCCATTTCTTAAAGGTCGGCACAAGAGAAGGAATAGATCAGAACCTCAGAACATTTTAATGATATAGAATAGAATCATTTTTATTCAATACTAGCTGGTCACCGCCGCGTTGCAGCCGCGGAAAAAATAATTGTGGAAATTTCGTTTTAAATTTGTTTCATTGGGAATGATAATATGTTTCATTAGGAGTGAGATGTGGAGTATATTACTTCAAATAAATTTGTCGGCACGATACGCGCACCATCTACTGTAAATTAATCGTACTATGCCTATAACCTTCGTGCAAGTAATAAGTTGACAAAGTTGTACTGCAATCTAACGAACAGTATGGCAGCGCATAAAATACGAACAAACAAACATAAATTTTTATATATTAGATACATTAAAAGAATACTTATTGAAAGGCATTTGAATTTTACCACTGGTTCGGAAAAAAACCTCTGCCCTGGGAAGAACCAGCAAGATACCCAGCAGGACTTTTTTTTAAACATTAATTTACAATATAATATTTTATGCAATTAAGTTTGAAAACGTTTAGAAATAGTTTGGTTGTGACCACCATCAATCATATACTCTTTAGTAGTATAATAACCCTTATTAAATATTGAATAGAACTATTTTTACGGATTTTATCGCGTTTAATTTACTATTTTAATTCCCTTATTGAAAGTCATTTGAGTTTTACCACTGGTTCGGAAAAGAACCTCTGCCCTGGGAAGAACCAGCAAGATACCCAGCAGGACTTTTTTTTAAACATTTATTTACAATATAATATTTTATGCAATTAAGTTTGAAAACGTTTAGAAATAGTTTGGTTGTGACCACCATCAATCATATACTCTTTAGTAGTATAATAACCCTTATTAAACATTGAATAAAACTATTTTTACGGATTTTATCGCGTTTAATTTACTATTTTAATTCCCGGGAATTCAAATAGTAAATTAAACGCGATTAAATCCGTAAAAATAGTTTTATTCAATGTATAGTGTTTGCGTAAATATAAGAAAACTTATTAAACAATTATTGCTCAGTAAATATTTTGAAAATTTTAATACGAGGGTGGATTGAAAAGTACTCGGCCTAACACAGATCCATTCAATTCTAAAATCAAATCTACCCACATTATTTAGTTCAGTTCAGACTAGTTCATTGTGTGAAGTTCGAAACGTGTGCGATAATTAGTTGTGATTTTATAAATTTATTAACAAAGTAATCGGACATAATTTCCGCGAATGGAGCAAATCGAGCAGCGTGCCGTCATTAAGTACCTCCATAAGAAGGCTATCATCAAAAGCCATCCATGATGACATGGTCAGTACATTAAGCGATTGTGCTCTGTCATATTCATCCGTCAAAAATGGATAGCAGAATTTAAGCGTGGTAGAGAGTGTGAAAGATGAACCCTGCTCTGAAGGCCTTCGACGTCAACTACTGACGAAAATATTGAAAAGTACTTGATTTAATAATGGGATTAAAATTAGAGAGATAGCCGAGATTATAGGCATCTCTTATGAACGAACTCAAACATCATTGTCAACGAGTTGGGTTTCCACAAGGTGTCTGCGAGGTGGGTTCCGCGACTGCTTTCAGTTGAACAAAAAGGACGCGATTGACTATTTCACGCGACTGTTTGGAGTTATTTGAAGCCGATGCAGATGATTTTTGAATCGTTTTGTTACTATGGACGAAACATGGGTTCATTACTGTACACCGGAAACAAAACAACAATCAAAACAATGGAGAAGACCTGATTCACCACCCCTAAAAGGCTAAGTCGATTTTGTCGGCAAATAAGGTGATGGCTTCAGTATTCTGGGACTCGAAAGGTGTGATTATGATTGATTATCTTGAAAGGGGTCAGACTATAAACTCTGATTACTACTGCACCTTACTACGTCGTTTACGAGAGGAAATAAAAGAAAAACGTCGAGGAATGCTCAGAAGAAAAGTCCTGTTTCATCAAGATAACGCCCGTGTTCACACGTCAGTACAGTCAATGGCTGAAATTCACAACTGTGGCTTTGAACTGTTACCGCATCCGCCGTATTCACCTGATCTGGCACCATCAGACTTCTTTCTGTTCCCTAACCTAAAAAAGCACTTGGGAGGTCAAAGATTTTCGACAAACGACGAGGTCAAAGCAGCTGTAGACGCATATTTTGACTCTAAGGAAGAATCATTTTTTTTCAACGGTCTAAATGCTTGGAAGGGGAGGTGGCAAAAGTGTATTGAACTTGATGGTGATTATGTAGAAAATAAAATATTACTGATTTAGTATGTGTTTATTTTCTTGGTTAGGCTGAGTACTTTTCAATCCACCCTCGTAGATAGGTACTGCATAATTTCTGGGACTTTCTTGTAAAAGCATTGCCCCATTGCTGAATCTTTGGAGTCGAGTATCTGGTATAACTAGCTTGTGCCTGTTCCTATTATTTACAATATTTTCTATTTAATTATTAAAATTGATATAAAATAATATACAATATTTTATTATTACACAATATTAAAAACTATAATTAAAAAAAAAACTAAAACTAATAACTTAATTATCATACAGTCCTACTCCCCGTGGTATTGTACCAAGAACGCTGGCTGCGTTTCCTCGCTGAATGGCTATACTTAGCCTTTGAGCGAGAAAAGAACCAGCCCTCTTATCACCAGCAGCAACGACCAGTCGCGGATAGACTTCCTTTAGGAACTTCACCGCACGTGGCCCCAAGGACCGATAGTCTCTACAGCAAATGGCACAAATATGTAGTAGTCATCTGTCAGAGACTCATATTTGCGCCTCTTACTCAGTTCAGCTGCCTCTGATGCCACCCCGGTTCTAAACGCGGTACCCTTGAAATGAGAGGCCGCCAAAGTGTCTACGCAAGTAGCATCCCACACTAGGCCTTTACCTCTCTCCCAAGGGACCAATGTCATACCGTCGGGTCTCCTGCTATCACTAAGATTACTGTTTCAAACATATTGCCTCTAATCTTTTTACAGTATATAGCTGAAATAACTAAGATTACTGTTTCAACATATGGCTTCTAATCTTTTTTACAGTATATGCTGTAGAACTAAGTTTCCTAGTTAGTTTAAATATATGGGGCCCCATTGAAGCTTCGCGTCAACTGTATTTCCGAAAAAAACAGTGGATTCAACAAGAACCAGCTCCACTCCATTTAAAAGTACACTGGTATTCACTGGTTTAACATTTGATATTGCAAATTTAATAAATTTAGTTTTATTACCATTTAAAAGCAATTTGTTAACGTCAGACCAGTATCTGTGATCAAAACAACATTATTTTTAAAAACCGCGTTATAATAAAGGGGATTATAGCTTATATTATTCTTCTAATTTTATAGTGTAGTTTTTCACTATGCGAGCACCTGCAAAATAATAAAGTTTTTCATGTGAACACCTGAATTCCGATTTTCCAATAACGTTAGATAATATGTCTTATTTCCACATATAGGTGATGAGATGCAGTATTACCAGTGCCAGCTTTTCAGTTACATTCACCTGTCCCGGCGTGGGTAATATGAACAAATGTTTCATATTTATGCGTTATGATATAAGCAGCCTATTAAAAAAGAAGGAGAAGAAGTTTTAAATAGAACCTTATCCTTATTAGCCTGTAAACAGTCCACGAATGGACAGCGGTCCTTCCTATAGCAGGAAAGATATAATGAAGAAAAGAGACATAATGAAGTTTGGCAACCGGGTAACAGTGATCGTAGTAAGTAAGCAGTAGTCTCGCTATGTATATCTGCGTGTTTAATACAAGAATAGGCCATAATTTATTTATTTCTAGTTGTTGTCTATTGTATTTTATACAGTTTTTATATAGCAACACTGGATCGGTCTTTTCTGCTGCAACATATGTCGTAATCGTGTCGTTTATTATGTGCTCCCGCAGTAATTTCTTTAATATCTTCTATATATACGAGATGAAATAAGCAGTGGCAGCACAGTAAATAAGCGTTCTCTGCAAATTTCACAGTACGCGAGTTTGGAAACCCAGGTTTGATCCCGTCGGTATAAATTGATTAAAAAATAAAAGCCGGAAAAATTGTTAATTGCGATTTTAAGTGCTGATGTACCACATCCTCTACAGTGAAGGAAAACATCGCGAGAAAACCTGCATGTCTATGAAATAAAAAAAAAATTTCGACGACATGTAAAGTCCGCTAACACGAATTGGGACAGCGTAGTGGACTATTCCTTGCCCCAAAACCCTCTCCGAAATGAGAGGAGGCCTTTGTCCAGCGTTGTTACGTATATGGGTTGTAACTTTACTTTTACTTTCTAGATACAAGATGGTAACTCTGTTATCTATGAGAGTCTACAAGATCTTTCCATTAATCACCTCGTACATGATGAGACGGGATGATCGTGATGAGACGGGTGATAGCTCTTCTGACAATGTAACATTCTTCTCACGTGAATCACATTTTCCCAAAACAAAGTTCTCGAGAGAATCGCAAAAACTCAGTTTATAGTGTTTTTGGTAATTGAACTGCTTGCTTAAAGTAAGGCTACTATTCCAATCGTAAGAAATTACTCTCAAAAACGAATAAAAATATTTTAAATAAAATGCACATATGTTAGATCTCTTAATACATTGTGTGTAACTTCATTTAATCTTGTTACTTCAAGGCTGGCACAACTTACAAGTTACTACTCTGGAAAACATTAAGTATTAATCGAAGTGTAGTATCGACGAAGATTGACTTCAATTTCATGGCACTTACTTACAATTCCTTGACCAAACATTGTCCCAAAAAATATTTTTTGTTTTGTTTTAGTTCTATGCGGACCAAATTGCGGGCCAAAGTTAGCTTAAATAAATTTTGTAAAATAACAACATGAAATGAAATTACTTTGAGGTTACAAAAACTTTTTAAATAAAATGTTTCAGTGTCATCGTCATCATCATTACAGCTCTTCACAAGTCCACCGCTGAACATAGGCCTCCCCCAAGAATGCCACAAAGCGAGGTGCTGAGCCACCTGCATCTATAGACTTCCTGCATGTCCCACCAGGTCGTCACTCCATCTAGTGGAGGGCCGCTCTACACTTCTCCTACCGGTACGAGGCTGCCACTTGAGAACCTTTCTTCCCCATTGGTTGTCGATTCTTCGAGCTATATGGCCGGCCCATTGCCACTTCAGCTTACTAATCCGTTGGAATATGTCGGTTACTCTGGTTCTACTGCATATGATCTCATTTCTAAGATTGTCACGCAGAGAAATCCCAAGTATAGCCCTTTCCATAGCTCACTGAGCGACCTTGAGCTTCCTCATACGGCCAGCAGTGACCGACCACGTCTCAAGTCCATATGGATCCATGGTTGTTTAATCTCGTTTTCAAGTTTTGAGGTATACCTGATGAGAAGATGTGTCGTAATCTCTCGCACGCTGCCCAGCTGAGTTTAATTCGTCGATTGACCTCACGGTCAAAGTTGGACTTACCTAGTCGGACTATTTGTCCCAGGTAAACATACTCGCCAATAACTTTAAGCTTAGTGCTCCCAACCACTACCGGCATAGCTTTGACATGAACATTACACATGATCTTTGTTTTGTCCATTTTCATGTTAAGGCCTATCCGTTGGGAGGCACTATTGAGGTCATTGAACATAGTGCTTAAGTCCTCCAGCGATTCTGCCATATGGACTATATCGTCGGCAAATCGAAGGCAAGTCCACATACACAAGACAAAGTGGCAGATTGTACTCATCAGTCTTCTGTAAAATTTTCCAAAGGGTATGTATGTGGTCTATGGTGCTAAAGACTTTTCGGAAACCGGCTTGTTCGGGTGGCTGGAAATCGTCGAGTCTACGTGCGAGCTCAGAAGGGAAATCGGTCTGTAGTTCTTCAAGAGAGCGTTGTCACCTTTATTGAAGAACAAGACCACCGCGCTTTTGCTCCACGCCTCTGGAGTAATGCCACCATGAAGGACAGAATTGAAAAGCTTTTGAATCACTTCTAGTACCTTACTTGCCGTTTTAAGGTGCTGGAGAGCCATTCTAATCTAGCTCAGACTGACGTTTAGAATATCATCGGAATAGTGTAGGATAAGATTTGCTCTTGGACCGTCGAGACATCACTGAACAGTTGCCATCTGGTCGTCATAATGAAGTCAATCTCATTTTTTGTCGAACCGTCGAACCGACTCTAGAGATATCCTCATATATTTCCTTCACGTCTTCATCGGGATATGATGAGGTTGGTGCGTAGACCTTCAACGAATACTGTTTGGTGATTCTGAGTATAAGGTACGCAACTCTCGTCGACACACTCCCAATCTTTACAACGTTGTTAACGAGAGACTTGTAGACGATAAATCCGACACCTCCTTGGGACAGATGGTCACCCACCCGGTGATTGAACAAGTTGCCGGATTCGAGGATTACCGTGCCCTCCCCTCTCTTCGGACCTCAGATAATCCTATAATATCCCAGCGCAACTTGTCTATCTCTTCTTGCAGCTCCAGGATCTTCTCGTTAGTCTTCGGGTGCGTGCGTTATATGTTGACAGGTCGAGTCGTCTTAGGTGACAACCGAAACTCCACCGGAGATTCGTAGCACCTCCTGCCCCGCCGTAACCATGGTCGCCACCGTAGCCAGGAATAGCGGGGCCGCCGGGAACTGGGGCCCGCCTAAATGTAACTCTTGCCATTGGGGGTATATTGCAATAGTTGCCACGCGAGCGGGTTGGCAACCGCAGTATTTTATTGTTATTTTGCTGTTATCAGAAAGATGCTGCTGCCCATCTCCTAACTCAGTTTCCTTCTGTCGTCTCTTACGATACCCACGTGAAGATATGGGGTAGTGGGTATTCTTATTCAATTTCGCCACTACACGGGACACACGTTACTATGATTTCAGTGTACGGAGCCCTAAAACCACGATGCATATTTTGCTTTTACGTTAATCTGGCCCTTGTTAAAATTATGCCGACGATTTGCAGTTAACACAGCTAATCCTGCGTAAATTTTTGCTGTTATATTACAGCAGTTTTATTGTGTTTACATAGTATTTTTGCTTTTTTATTTCATTAAAGTTACTAGTAAAGTCATTCGCTCAATTAAAAAAACAACTACAAAAAATAAATCTTAAAAAAGGAAGTAGCTTGTCTTTAAAAAAGAACTAAACCATTAAAAATCTTGTTTGTGTGGCGTACACAAAACTTGTTTCCAAATTATTTTACGACCTATATATTTACAGCTAAAGTAACCTGAGAGCGTTTACTACAAACTTTAAATTTAAGATTGATGAGATGAAATTGCCGTCTGACTGGAATATAATAATAATGTCTATGATAATGCGTTGTTTGATTATCTATCCATTAAACATTAACTTAGCAGGGGACCAAGGGGTAATGGGAGCTGGCAAGTAATGAGAGCTCCTAAAAAGGCAATTGATAGATTTAAAGCTACTCCGTAACTCCATAAGCTTCTTCTGGTTAATCTTTCGTTTCGGGTACTGTTCGGCTTGGGTCATCAATCATTTCCATCCATTATAGCCTATAAAAGTGAACTACTAAACATAAGCCTATCCAATAGGCCTCATATAGCGATTTTGAAATAGTTGCCACGCTTGGCAGGCGGTTTAGCGACCTCATTCATTCATTCATTCATTCATTCATTACAGCCCTTCACAAGTCCACTGCTGAACATAGGCCTCCCCACGGAATGCCACAAAGCACGGTCCCGAGCCACCTGCATCCATTGACTTCCTGCATGTCTTACCAGGTCGTCACTCCATCTAGTGGAGGGCCGCTCTACACTTCTCCTACCGGTACCAGGCTGCCACTTGAGAACCTTTCTTCTCCATTGGTTGTCGATTCTTCGAGCTATATGGCCGGCCCATTGCCACTTCAGCTTACTAATCCGTTGGGATAAGTCGGTTACTCTGATTCTACTGCATATAACCTCATTTCTAAGATTATCACGCAGAGAAATCCCAAGTATAGCCCTTTCCATAGCTCGCTGAGCGACCTTGAGCTTCCTCATACGGCCAGCAGTGACCGACCACGTCTCAGGTACATATGGGTCCATGGTTGTTTAATCTCGTTTTCAAGAAGATGTGTCGTAATCTCCCGCACGCTGCCCAGCTGAGTTTAATCCGTCGATTGACCTCGCGGTCGAAGTTGGACTTACCTAGTCGGACTATTTGTCCCAGGTAAACATACTCGCCAATAACTTTAAGCTTAGTGCTCCCAACCACTACCGGCATAGCTTTGACATGGACATTATACATGATCTTTGTTTTGTCCATTTTCATGTTAAGACCTATCGGTTGAGAGGCACTATTAAGGTCATTGAACATAGTGCTTAAGTCCTCCAGCGATTCTGCCATATAGACTATATCGTCGGCAAATCGAAAGTAAGTCCACATACACAAGACAAAGTGGCAGATTGTACTCATCGGTCTTCTGTACAATTTTCCAAAGGGTGTGTATGTGGTCTATGGTGCTAAAGACTTTTCGGAAACCGGCTTGTTCGGGAGGCTGGAAATCGTCGAGTCTACGTGCGAGCTCAGAAGGAAATCGGTCTGTAGTTCTTCAAGAGAGCGTTGTCACCTTTATTGAAGAACAAGACCACCGCACTTTGCTCCACGCCTCTGGAGTAATGCCACCATGAAGGACAGAATTGAAAAGCTTTGAATCACTTCTAGTACCTTACTTGCCATTTTTAAGGTGCTGAGAGCCATTCTAATCTAGCTCAGACTGACGTTCAGAATATCATCGGAATAGTGTAGAATAAGACTTGCTCTTGGATTGTCGAGACATCACTGAACAGTTGCCATCTGGTCGTCATAATGAAGTCAATCTCATTTTTGTCGGACCGTCGCACCGACTCTAGAGATATCCTCATACATTTCTTCACGTCCTCATTGGGATATGCTGAGGTTGGTGCGTAAACCTGTATGACCTTCAACGAATACTGTTTGGTGATTCTGAGTATAAGGTACGCAACCTCGTCGACACACTCCCCATCTTTACAACGTTGTTAACGAGAGACTTGTGGACGATAAATCCGACACATCCTTGGGACAGATGGTCACCCTAACGGTGATTGAACAAGTTGCCGAATTCGAGGATTACCGTGCCTCCCCTCTCTTCGTACCTCAGATAATCCTATAATATCCCAGCGCAACTTGTCTATCTCTTCTTGCAGCTCCAGGATCTTCTCGTCAGTCCTCAGGTTGCGTGTTATAAGTTGCCAGGTCGAGTCGTCGTAGGTGGCAACCGAACCTCCGCCGGAGATTTTAGCACCCCTGCCCCGCCGTTACCATGGTCGCCACCGTAGCCAGAAATAGCGGGGCCGCCAGACCAGCTACATTAGTGTAGTTTCATGGGGGTATATTGCCATAGTAGCCACGCTTGGCGAGCGGGTTGGCAACCGCAGTTTTTAAATTGGATTTTGCTTTTATCAGAAAGATGCTGCTGCCCATCTTCTGCCTCAGTTTCCTCTGTCGCCTCTTACGACACCCACGGAAGATATGGGGTAGTGGGTATTCTTATTCAATTTCGCCACTACACGGGACACACGTTATCTAATATGGATTCAGTGTACGGAGCCCTAAAACCACGATGCATATTTTGCTTTTACGTTAATCTGGCCCTTGTTACAAATGTGCTGCCGATTTGCAGTTAACACAGCTAATCCTGCGTAAATTTTTGCTGTTATATTACAGCAGTTTTATTGTGTTTACATAGTATTTTTGCTTTTTTATTTCATTAAAGTTACTAGAAAAGTCATTCGCTCAATTAAAAAAACAACTACAAAAAATAAATCTTAAAAAAGGAAGTAGCTTGTCTTTAAAAAAGAACTAAACCATTAAAAATCTTGTTTGTGTGGCGTACACAAAACTTGTTTCCAAATTATTTTACGACCTATATATTTACAGCTAAAGTAACCTGAGAGCGTTTACTACTAACTTTAAATTTAAGATTGATGAGATGAAATTGCCGTCTGACTGGAATATAATAATAATGTCTATGATAATGCGTTGTTTGATTATCTATCCATTAAACATTAACTTAGCAAGGGTAATGGGAGCTGGCAAGCAATGAGGGCTCCTAAAAAGGCAATTGATAGATTTAAAGCTACTCCGTAACTCCATAAGCTTCTTCTGGTTAATCTTTCGTTTCGGGTACTGTTCGGCTTGGGCCATCAATCATTTCCATCCATTACAGCCTATAAAAGTGAACTACTGAACATAAGCCTATCCAATAGGCCTCATATAGCGATTTTGAAATAGTTGCCACGCTTGGCAGGCGGTTTAGCGACCTCAGTATTTTTTTATTATTATGAAGACGCTGGTGCCCATGTTCTGGTTTATTTCCCTTGACCCCAACGAGACGATATGGAGTGGATATTCGTACACCGCCACTACACGGCTACACGCTTGGGCGCTTGGATATAACCACTGTGATGAACGCTTGCGATTGCCGTATTGGATCCATTTTCATCGCTGATAACAATTTGACTTAAAAAACGCTAGCTCAGCTGTAGTTTGAAACGTATCATTCCCACTATCGTCTTCAGTTTATCATTAACTACCTTCTTCTCCGGGTGTGTGAGGTTAAAATTGTCCGAACGCAAACAATTAAACCAATAATGCACAGTTCGTTCGTCAGAGTGCTACGTTATTGATATTGAGTGCCATTTGAAAATTAGTAAAGCTGTGAAATGTAAGAATTTTTAATATATTTAAATTCAAATTTAAATATATATGTTTGAAACAGATAGATAAATAAGCAGAGTAATAACTTAATAACAAATTAATAAATAATAAGAACTATTTCTGTTACTTTATTTTGCATTTTCCCTTGTTTGTTGTGGCTCTAATTCACCACGCACCCCTAATCATGATTGGGAAACTGTTGTTAGCGCCTTAATTAAATAATGTCATTTCAATAGCTTATATGGTAAACATTAATTTCAAACATATTTTCATGTTATTAAGTCTGCAAGGTATCTACGATACATCTTCTCGTCCGGTAAATCTTAAAATCTGAAAATGCAAAGTATACAACGGGTGCGCGATGCCACTTATGACCCAGGATCAGAGACATTTTATTCATCATTCATTCTTTATAGCCTATTTATATCCAACAGATGAACATAGGCCTTAGATTGTCTTAAAAAATAGGATAGAAATATAAGGGCAGACTGAATCGCACCTATTTTATATTCGCTACTTTTACGAGCTCTTTTATTATTTTACTAGCTAATACCCGCGACTTCGTCCGCGTTGCTTGATATATCAAGAAAACACACATTACTTAACACGTAGCACTTATTAAAATCGTTGTTTCTTAAAACTTTAATAATTTTATATTAAATGAAGATATCGCAATATTTTTTTTTAGATAAGGGCCAAGTGTCTAAGCAATAAAACTTAAAAACCTAATTGAAATCTCTCCAGTAGTTTTTCCGTGATGCGCGCAAAACTGCAAACGTCTGTCATTTATTTATAATATGGATAATATCTCTATTCTACCGAATTCAAACAGGAGGAGGTACTCAATTTGACTGTATGTTTTTTTTATGTGTATTACCTCATAACTTTTTTCTGGGCGAACCGATTTCGATGATTCTTTTTTTATTTAAAATCTGGTGCCTTTCTCTCTATATAAATTTGATCAAGGTCTGATCAATAGTTTTTGAGTTATTCTTAATAATTTATATTGAAGTCGGTTGTACAAATTTTCTTATTTTTAATTATTTATGTCTTTTAACCGATAAAATGTACATTGTTCTTTAAGCCTTCTGTAATTCTAATGTACGAGTATGTTTAGAATTACAGAAGGCTTAAAGAACAATGTACATTATGTCCATATGTAGCAAACTTATGCCGGCTTGTGGTGGCTTAGAATGACATGGGAATTCGTGTTCAAAAAGTACACAAATCCCCCTTGATGAGGCGAATGGGGATTGGTGGAATAATCCACAGTTTTTATGTTGACATATAATAGTTTACAGAGATAACTTCTAAACTGTAATAAATAGGAAGCGCTTAAAACAAGTAATGTCTTATCTAGGTCTTGATTAAAAGCATCACGAGTTAATTAAAACAACGTCTACCGAGTAAATTGTTTATTGAATAATAATTGTTGAACGAAACTACCTTATATTGTAGCGATCATCTCTAACTGTTGATAGTGCTGTAGGCGGTTGCAGATTATCTATTTCGAAATCTTTAATGATTTCAATATTTTCAATATTCACTTGTGTTTTTGTTAAATAATTGTCATATCTTTTACAGTGTTATGTCTAAATTATATATTTAGTCTAGAAAATTTCTTTATTAATTTTCACTTTATTTCATCTTTATAATATATTTAAAGTATTTTATTAGTATTTTAAGACTTTTATTCAGTTTTTTTACCAGCCCGTAAAAATTACTGCAGGATATGGAGCTTTACAGGCGGATTAAGAATCGTAGTAACAGATGCCTCGCAACTTTGACGCTGCTCCCCGTTAGGAATTTTACGGTCTTCAATATTATGTAACGAAAAGGTAGGACAGTGGTAGAATGTTTGATTTCCCCGCGTGCCTCTAGTTCAAATTCCGCACGGAACAAGTGTTAATGGCTTACCAATAAATGTTCTTTCTGTAGACAGGGCGCTAAGTAATTAATAAAAATTAAAAATTACATCACTTGATTGCGCCTACTGATCTGCAGTACAATTAATCTTGTTTAACAATTATTCGCCTATAAGAATCTTAAAAATTAATTTATCATGCTGGATATCGATTAATAACTAGACGACAATGTTACTTTTGTAAGTATATACAATGCTAGATTAGCAGTTACAGGTATATTTAAATGAGACATAAACTTAGGTTCTGTTTATTTTAAATTTCAACTAATTAGATTGTATTCTTCCTCTTTTTCTTTGTTTCTGATTTTCAAGGATTTAGTATTTACTAAATCATTGGTATACTTAGCTGTACTACTAATTTTATGACATTATTTTAAACATTTATAATGTCATGCTATTAAATCTGCGTATTTTTTAATAGTGCCGGAATTGGCAATAATACTTAAATCATTATCATATTATATCATTATCATTACAGCCCATTATAATACCCACGGCTGAACATAGGACCAACAGAATGCCACAGAGGACGGTCCTCAGTCCCCTTCATCAATCGACATCCTGCATGTTTCGTTAGGATGTACTTTTGAAACATGCAGGATGTTCTCTAGTCTTACTGCGGATATACTCGTTACAGATTTTATCACGCAGAGAAACTACGAGCATCGTCATCTTCTTCCAAATTAACTGACTTTAACCTTCTTCATATGGCAAGGATCACTTTTCGGTTCTGTTCTCTTCGGTGTCGGTACTGACAACACGTACTTGTCTAGTTTACACTTTCGTTTTAGTTTTTTAAATAAAATTTGTATATTCGACATAAAATGAAAAAAAGAGAAACATTTATTTGTTTTAATATCGTTTGTCAAAAGTTATTATTTAAATTTATTCTTTTTTTACCTATAATGAACTATTATGACTACTAACCCACCTGATGGTAAATGATGATGAAGCTGAAGATGGTAATTCACTCTTATTTTGAAGACGCCCGCATTGTAATTGGATGAAGACCGATGCTAGAAAATTATTCCAATACTTTGCTGTACGCATTATGAACGACGAAGCAAAGTGGTATGTTGACAATATAGGGTTCTCCAACTGAGCATCTGGTGGTTCGATGACGAAATTGTTTGAATCTACCACTGCATAAAACCGTTTCCATGATACAGAAGAAACTCGTACCGTGGGTGTTACGTTTTTCCGAATAACAGAAAGGAAAAAAACAAAATAATGTTATTTAAATCCGGTACGAAAAATAAAATTTAATAACTGTCTATAGCAAATTAAATTGAATAATGCTATCATTGTAGTTGGTGCAACATATATTCAATAAAAAAAAACTCTATAGAATTATTTTTAATTAAGTAGTCTTATAAGAGAACTAAGTGCACACCATGGAATAATTGTTGGTTTAGACAAGTTTGCTAATGCTCAAAGCACGCAAAGCTAATTACTGGAGAAAAATGAGGATCACACGTTGTTATATCGCTATAACGCTATGTCTCCGCCCGAGGGGATTGTTGACGTGATGATTACGTTTAATTGAAACTTGACGTCCGCTTTTCAAGAGCTTGAACCTGTATTTCATTTGTAGTTACGATAATTATAAGACTAGCCACCTGGTAATAAAATGCATTACATTACAACAAACATTCCTAAAGGTATTAAATTTAAACCAGTGTTCACGTCTAATGGATTTAAATAAATGTAAGAGATTGAGAATTGGTAAGGAGAATACCTATTGTACATTGCTTAAATGTTTAATATGATGTAATTTTTTAACTTTAACGGCGTTAAAATTTTAGGATTCCATTTTGTAACATTAACATCGGTTATAGTTAGTGTCCTTTTTTTGATAATATTTTGAGAAAATCGTCCGATCCACTTTTTTAAATACGATATTTGTTACTAGAACTGAGAACTTTTTATATATTGCTGTAGCAGAGAATGCCTGGACAATTTTGATGAACTTTTGTATGGAATATGTTTGGTATTAATTGACTACAACGATAGGAACCTACGGGATGATTTGAGATGATAAATTCATATTATTGCGTTGTACTATTTAATCTTTTCTTTCTATTTACGATTAAAATGTCTTTAATGTGAAATATCCCATGTATACAGAAAGGTATTAAATTAACGCATGACACACAGCGCGATATACAGCGTGTTTTGTATTGAAAGTGTTCTAAGATACTCGTATGCCGTTTCTAAATGTGGATGGAACGCGTGCCCCGCTCGTGCGAATTGGTGAATAGCGCCGGACGCTTAACTTTCTTTCCTTAACTGCTAGAACTATCAGGTAAATATTACTGTTCTGTTATTAGGGGTAAAATTTTTTATCGATATCGATAATATAATTTATTTGTAAGACAATGATTCATATGAGCAGCGCCGCTGACAGACGTGCTGGGTGACTAACATTTATTAACCAGCTTGGTTGGCTGACTTCCCGCGAGGCTGGTGAACCTGATTAAAAGAGCTTTGTACACCTAGGTATATTATTACATTATTCTTGCCATTAATAAGGTGATCATTTTTCTTTTAAAATTCATTTTTTTTAATTGCATTCATGTACATTTGTCACTCTATATTTTATTATTTTTCTATCAGTTGATTAATATATACTTGAATACTGTACCATACTTGAATACTGTATTAGCCCTCAGCAGGGCCATCTCAGTTCCTACATAATTGACGTCAAATCAATATTTTAATCTTAGAGCACCTCTAAAATGTTACTTACACGAACAATTCACGCTTGCCGCCGGCCGGTACTCCCGTAGCAGCCTACCAGCCGCAGCTCATTAGAATGATTGATGCTGTGTTTGAATGCATAAATATGTGCCTACCGAGCGTACAACATTACTTCAGTCACGATCAAGCATCGCGCGTGTAATAGAATACAATGTGAGTGCCATCTTTAGAGTGTAATCATAATTTTTGATTAGCTATTAAAATGTAATATTTTTTGGTTATCAAACCCAGAACTATTTATAATATTTAAAGAGAATTAGCACGTGTGACAAAAGAAAGTTAACAATGTTATAAAAAGTTTTAAGCGTAAGTGGCATTATATTTCAGAAAACTATTAGGGAATAAAAGACATTTGGTCTCCGGATCCGATAGAATGTAAATAAAACAATTGTGTATGGTAAATTCAAATGCAAAATACTCGGACCAGCGACGAATGTAACACGCCTCCCAAGCATGCAGATTGTTGTAAACTCTTCCTTTATTATATATTTTTTTAAAGAAAGGGTCGGTTGATATTTTAGAAGTGGATGGAGGTTAGATAAAATTTAGTAATGTAATCTCTGTACTTGCCCTAGTAAACTTTATTTCTCTGTGACCTAGATGTGTCTACATATTTTTGATTGAAGGAAAACTAAGTATCGTTATCTATCATCACCATAATTAAGTATTAAAGTTTAAAAGTTATAAGACACTGGCGATCCACCTACCGGGTACAATTACGAATATAAACCATTCTCAAATCAACTTAACACATCAAAATCGGTCCAGCCGTGTAAGTTCCCAGTTCCTCGCTTGCTAGCGCATCTGTCCTTTGCAAGATGCACTAGCAAGATCTGCTACTCAAAACAATTGTTCATAATCCCTAATGGGAAGGCTCTCACTGGAGTTTGAACTTGGGTTCAATATTTTTGGATGGATTTTCCGCCATTAGTCGCTCGTTCAGCAGGCTCCTGTGCAGATGAGATTACTTTTGCTTTGAGATTACTTTGACTTTAAGAGGAAAAGTTGACAACTTCCCCCTTACACCTTATTCGTCTTCTTCAACAGCTCGCAAAAAGTCGATGTTGGATATGAGCCTTTCCCGTTAGGCAGGATTTGCCTCAATGGCTTTGTTTACCAGGTAGATAGATGATCGCATTACTAGGCGTAACGCACTTTTGACGCTGCTCCTCATTGCCGGTCTGGGTATTTTACGCCTTGCGTGAATAGAAACAGAAACAGATTTTTTTTAATTCAATATATATTATAAATAAACTTATTGAAGGTCACTCTTTTGTTTAATTACCACTGGTTCGGAAAAAAACCTCTGTCCTGGGAAGGACCAGCAAGAAACCCAGCGAAACTTTAAAAAAATAACATTTTACAATCATGTATGTTACACAATTAACAACACAAAACAAATTAAAAATAGCTTGGCAGCGATCACCTCATTCCCAGCGGTTATTATCATCCATAAATTCCTTAATATTATAATAACCCTTTTTATACAAACTTAGTTTAATAAAGTTTTTGAACTTTGAGCAGGTCAAATTTTATATATTTTCTGGGATTTTGTTGTAAAAGCGTATAAATCGCCACAAGAATGAATTACTGACTCAGTGAAGTCGAGTAACTGGTACTAGCTTGTCTCTGTTCCAATGAGAATGAGATTTTTATAGCACTATGCATCGGAACACATGAGATTTTTCTGTCATTTCCATTTCTCTACATAGCATAAAACAAAATCGCTTACTGCCGTCTGTATGCTTAGAAACGGATTTTCATGCGGTTTTCATCAATAGACAGAATCATTCAAGAGGAAGATTTATGTATGTATATGACTAAACTCCTCCTAAACGGCAGGACCGATTTTTATGAAATTTTGTGTGTGTTTAAGTTGATTAGGGAATGATTTAGATTTACAATTAGATCCGGTAGGTCGCGTTGTTGTCGAAATCCAGAAATCAACCGTGCAGTTAATAGTATAAAGGTAAGTTAAAATTACAGCCAATTTACGGTTATGGAGCGATTTGTTTGTTGCACTGCTCCAGGGCGTGTAGGCGGACTGTTCATGTACTCGAAATATTATATTTCTCAGATATACATAGTTCCTCGCGATGTTTTACTTTACATGAGGTATAACAGCATTTCAAATTTCAATTACTGCGAGTGCTTAGCTTCTGAGCAACCATTTCTTTAAACCTTTACACTGGGATAGTAAAACGTTTATATGATAATATTCTCTCTCTCTTACCAGATGGGTCGCATCCTTAACGCTGCTTCCCATCGCCGGTCCGGAAATTTACGTACTACTAGTGTAAACGAGATGATAATGTATCGGAAGCCTGAAGATCTTTCTGGCATTTGCAATAGTCGCGTCTTATAACATGGCGCTATTCTTTTGACAGACTTTTTCATATTGACTATGATCATATCTTCAGGCTAATTACAGCCTTAAATGGTAATTCTAGTTCGTTTTAAAAAAATCCTAAGTTGGACGTATACCTTTCTAAAACTACCAACTCCAAAGGATGTTTGGGACAATTGCTTACTGATTAAATTGGCAATATACTGGCAATCAGAGGGTGTCTGGGGAGAAATCTTGGTATCAGAAAATCATGGTACTTTCCTATTATAAGAAATATTTGTCACAATCGCCCCGCTTCACAGGCAGATTTGTGATAGCATGACCACATATCTCGCAACTTTATTAGAAGCCATGTGGTCTTTCTGACCTTATAGGAGTTGCATTTTTAAATAAATTAGAAAAAATGAAGGGTATATTCAAATACTTAAAGTTCCTAATAAAGTCAATAAAGTATATAAGTCCTAATATAGAAATTATATGACACTATTAAGTTAATTAAATAACTATTGATATTGATGTTAAGGAAACAGAAAATCTATGGGGATTTCCGTTAAACTTATTACGTCTATAATAGATGCAATTGCACCCCAGCTTGCTATTATTTTCAATACTAGTATCTGGTGTGTTTCCTGATTTAATGAAACATTAGTAAAGTTATACCTTTATTTAAATCTAATAGTACATTGGACCTCACTAATTTTAGACCTATTTCTGTACTCCCAACGCTTAGTAATTAAAAAAAATATATTGTGGATCAAATGTTAACTTTTTTGAATGTAAATAAATTACTCCATAAAAATCAGTTTGGTTTTACAAGGGGTCGCTTGAACTGACGCCGGTGTTGAGTGATTAAACATATTTTCTGTGCATGGGAGAATTCAGAGGATGCTTTGGGTATATTTTGTGATATTTCCGAGGCTTTCGACTGCGTTCACCATAAGACATTAATCAGAAAGCTACATCATTATGTTGTTAAAAACATAGCACCTAAAATTATTATATCATAATTAAATAATAGAACGCAAACAATTGTTATTAATGGTTTTCCGGATCGATAGTATCTATGGGTGTTCCTCAGGGCCCAATTCTGGACCCTTTCTTGTTCTTAGTTTATATTAATGACTAACCTTACTTGGTAGAAATTAACCATAATATAGTTTTATTTGCTGATGATACTTCGTTGATCTTCCGACTTAAAAGGAAATTATTAAAATATGACGAAGCGAATAATGCTATATCAAAGTAGTACACTGGCTTAACGTCAATAATTTGCTTTTAAACGGTAATAAAACGAAATGTATTAAATTTACCACACCTAATGTTGTGGAAGGTGAATACCTGTGTTCTTTTAAATGGGGAGGAGCTGAGCCTTGTTCGATCCACTGTTTTCTCTTAATTAGATGACGCGAGCTTCAATGGGCCCTCATATATCTAAACTAGCTAGCAAACTTAGTTCTGCAGAATAATTTTAGTTATTTCCATAGAATAATGTCATATGGAATCTTGCTATGGGGTAATGCGACTGACATTGAAACTATCTTTGTTTTGCAAAAGAGAGCCAGAAGTGCAATTTATAACCTAGGTCCGAAGGAATCCCTTAGAGAAATTTTTAAGAAATAAATATATTTACTTTGTCCTCTCAATATATTAACGAAAATTTAATGTATGTACACAAAAACAAAAATAGTTTTATTAAAAATAGTGTTGTACATTCTGTAAATACTAGCAACAAGCAAATGTTAGTTATACCAGTTACTCGACTCCAAAGAATCAGTAATTCCTTCGTGGGGCAATGTATATGTTTTTACAACAAAGTCCCAGAAAATATGCATGCTATCAAAAGGTTTAAAATATTTATTAAGCAAAAATTGTTTAGTAACGGTTATTATACTACTAAAGCAAATGTATTTCTAAATGTTTTCATAACAATTGTATAAATATTATATTGTAAGATATGCTTTTAAAAAAGTCCCGCTGGGTTTCTTGTTGGTTCTTCCCAGGACAGAGGTTTTTTCCGAACCAGTGGTAAAAGTTAAAAATGACTTTCAATAAGAATTACATGTAATTAATATTGAATAAAAATGATTCTATTCTATTCTATTCTAATTACTGAAGAAAATATTTTCCCAGTTAATTCTAATCATATTTCTTTTTATTTACTTCTACCCTCCCTCACAAAATGACTAATTTTTCACGGTAGAGAACCTATCAAAGGTCCACTGCTGAACATAGGCCTACTCCATAGATTGCCTCGTAGGAAAGAATTTGCTAGTTGCCACGTTTGGCGGGCGGGTTGGCAACCGCAGGTTTTTTATAACAAAGACGCTGCTGCCCATTTCTGGTTTGTTTTCCTCTGTCGCCTCTTGTGACGCTACGACATAGGGTTGTGGATATTCTTACACCGCCACCACGCGGTAATCATTTATCAGACAAAACTATTCCTAACCGTATTATTCATGAAGTTGAAGTTAGAGTCAGATAAGCGAAAGGTTACGGAAATTTATTATGTGCTATGACATTGAATATAAGAAAAAATATTATTTGGTGTGGTATGGAATGGTATGGGATGGTATATTCATTTAATGTTTATAAGTATATAAATATAAAATAGAATATGAGCGTAATTATTAAATGTAAATCAACAGGCTTATTTAAATATGATGTTGCTGCAATGGTCAATCCTTTCAATTAATATTTATTATTGTACATTGATAAATTACGTTATATAAACGTGTATAATACGTGGTGGAGCCATGCTGCAGCTATATTAGAAGTATAGTTGTAGCACGAATGGGTTGGCTCGACCGGGGAAGGACCACGTTCTCATAGAATACTAGCGTAAAATAGCAGCTTAACACTGCTGTGTTTCGTATGGTGAGTGTAGAGAACCGGATTTACTGCAAAAGAGGCATTCCATCTTATTCCTCACGGGTGAGGACGCATCTGCATTTGGATTTTTTATTGAGGATAGCAACTCTTACTATCAGGTGGACTGTGTGCTCGTTTGTCACCCTTATCCTATATAAAAAAAGTATTTTTTATTTTCGATAATTTAAATAAATTTCAAGAAACAAGTTAACATTATTTGTCCCTTCTCTCTATTCCACCATTCATTCATGGTTACTGATTTATCTCTAAAAGTTTATTACCTTTTTAGTACATAACTTGATAAGTTTTTCTTTACGATTTAATTAAACCCTTTCCCTGTCCTATGAATCATATATGAACATTTCAATTGTGTTACTATTGTGTCTATTTCGCTGACAGGGAACCTGTTAGTTCTTTTTCTGGAAGTCTGGAAGAAATTGCTGTGTAGAGCAATAAGACCATCTTTTGTTTCCTTTACTATTTGTATATTTTTGTTATGTTAATCTTTATAGGTGTATAATAAAGAGTGTTGAGTTCTATTGTATTTTAGCCTAGCATGTTCTTACATTTATGTCAGTAAAGTAAAATGCGGTAACGTAAAAAAGCGGAACATGTGTAGTAGTTACACGCATGATTTATTGTAAGCAATTATGACAGATTGTCGTGGAAGATAACAATTATATTAAGCCGCCGGAGTTTCGCGTGACCTCGCCGGCGTGTTTTACCTGCCTCAAGACAAGACAGCTCGAGCTTTCCTTTAGTGACTGCCAACTAATATTAATTGCTAGTTTTATGCCCTGTTTAAAAACAACCTAGTAACTTTTTTAATTTTGAAGCTGAGATATTTTTGTAATTCTTTGCACAAACTCCCATGTTTTTGTTATTCTGATAATATTGGCTTTGGTAGACATTTTCGTGCGTATGGTTGTGTTTCGTTACAATTTTTTTTATGGAAGAGGGGACAAACGAGAATGCGGCTCACCTGATGGTAAGTATCGAACGCCGCCTATTAACAACTGCAACAGCAGGGGAATTGCAGGTACGTTGCCGGCTTTTTGATAAAGAGTAAGCTCTTTTTTTTAAGGTTTCCTAAGTGGTATCGGTCCCGAAAAATCGCCGGTACAAAGGAAGTAGTCGTGCAAGGACAAAAACTCCTAATAAATCATAGAATTTTGGACCGCCAAGCATCCAGATTGTGTAAATTAATACTATATGTAATACAAAAAGTAAATAAAAATGTTAAGTAAAAGAATTCGTAGTTTCTGAGAGGTTTTAGAACATGGAAGAGTCCATTTGCTGCCCCAATGCGTGTTGGCAGATTTCTAAAGTCGTCATAATATTTTTTAATTCATCAGGCAAGCAGGTTTCCTCATGATGTTATGATACCAAAGACACGTAGTACGCAGTATGTTTAATTGCAATTAAAATTTTCATCATTCATTAACCATAGAACTATAAAATTTTAAAGCGGACGCTTTTATCGGCCTACGGCACGGCTTCTTTTAACAGATATTATTGAATTTCGTTATATAATAGGATATAGTAGATATATAAACAACTTACAAAAGCTTTCATTTGAATAATAACTTTTTTTCTCTGTAGGATGATCTCCTAAACGAGCACACATTCACCTGATGGTAAGTTTACCATCAGGTAGAATGTGTGCTCGTTTGCACCCTTATTCTTTATTATGAAATAATAATATACTTTGAGTTGTCTTTAGTTAACTTTTTATATACGCTATACTTTTGTATTCGGTACGGCATTTTTAGCAAGTATTTTATTTTTGTAAATATTTTTTTTTAAATAGAAATTAATTGAAGTTACAATTGAATTAAGGATTGCCGATAACTAAGCAGTATTAGCTAATCGAGTCCGATTGCGACATCAAAACCACAACTCGCTGAATGAATAAAACATTCTTATGATTGATTACCATTTAAACGTTACGTTGCCGTATTAATCGGGCGATTATTATAATCAGAAGTATATGAAAGAAACTTACTAAAGTTGTAGGAAAACAGGAATATCAGGTTCTTTGTTTATTAGTCTTTGTTAAAATACCTTCAGCCGGTAGCCGGTACGGTAAGTTCTTTCTTTGAAATTTCATTGAACACGAACAAATCGAAATCAGTCCATAAATAATATCTTCATGGACTGAATTCCGAAATGAAATTGTCAACTGTCATTTAAATGGCTGATATTTATATTACTAAAAACTAAATGTATTTGTTGCAAATGTGACTGTTATGACTGAAAACTAAATTGGGAAGGACTTGCATTTTAAACCGTAGTACAGACTTGAGAGGACGGTATCACCCCAGATGAAGTATAGCCTAGAAACCTTTCATATTAAGATATATACAATATACGGTGTAAAGCCACGTATATCCATTGACTCCCTGCATGTCTCATAGGGACGTCACTACATCAAGTCAAGATGCTTAAGTAAATAAAATAAAATATAATGAATCAAATTATAAATTATAAAAAATCTTTAAACCCAAGTCTCAGCCCAACAAAGAACGATAGAAGGAGTGCTGCGTAAATTTCAAGTGAGACCATGCTCAACTTCTTGACACACACAAACACATCTTTATTCTTTCTTTTTTTTCAGCTAGTAAATGTTAACTGATACGAGGGCGACACTGAAAGTTTTTAGAACTGGCCACTTGTAAACGACATAATAAAAAAATATGTTCAAATTTTGAAAATGAAAATCTTTGCCAATATTATTGTGTATGTATTTTATTAATTTGTCATTTGTTTACGATTTGGCGGCAAATTGAAAATTGTCTGTGTCACGTCAGCATGAATTTAACGCGAGAAAATTTTCGTACAATGATTTTTTATGACTTTCGATGTAATTTAAGTCAACAAGAAAGTTATGATAGACTTCAACCTTGCGATTTTTATTTATTTCCAAAAATAAAAGAAAAACTTTGAGGAAAACGTTTTATGGACGCCGAGGAAGCAGTGACTGCATTTCAAAATGCCGTCGAAGAGACCCGTAAGGACGAGTGGGTAAAGTGCTTTTCTCAGTGGTTCCATCGGATGCAGCGATGTATTGATGTAAATGGACACTAGTTTGAAAAGATATAATAAAACTAAGAACTTGCTAGTTTGTTCAGTTTTTGATTTTCTAAGAACTTTCAGTGTCACTCTCGTACACGCACATATGTGCACCTAAAATCATGTCATCTAAATCAACAAAATTGTTGTTAAAGGTTTAAGATGTATATGTGTACATGAGTACATATTTCTTACATTAAGTGGAGTATGGTTTTTGCTTTGTATTTGCGTGCACTTTAAATATACACAACGCTCATAGGAATTTTTCATTACTAGAACATCTTTTTTACTATTTCTTTTTAGTCACCTTATTAGATGTACCTGTGGTTTATTTCTTTTAATAAATCACTAAAATATGCTTTTTTAGTAATGTGACGATATGATCTTGTTGCTTGACTATAATTCCACCTAGTGGTAAGTGGTGATGAAATCATGGATGTTAAATGTGAGCTGTTTTAGCATAACAAAAGCCTATTCACTCTTGCCTTGAAGATACCCAGATTGAAAACTGGCGGAAAGACAGACGCCGTCTAATTATTCTATTACCGCGTAAGCATAAGTCATGCTTACACTAGTCTGGAAATCTGTCTAGGATTTTCCTAGGAGTTCATCACGATAAGTACTGTCTTCTTTACTATTTCTATTGCCGGAGTAGTTTCCAATGTTGCAGCATTGTTATGTCTCGGTATACAGAAACAGAAACTTTTTTATCCAATAAAGATTATAAATAAAACTTATTGAAAGTCACTCTTTTGTTTAATTTATCATTTCTTTTTGCATGAAGCGCAAGATACCCTATAAATTACGTGCTGTGCGTCATTATATAGTAGTTTTCAGAGATATTCACAAAAATACATAAACTGTCGTATTTTGAAATTTTAAATTATATTAAAAGAATATACTTACACATTTTTATGTATATTTGGTCAAAATATGCATGAGTATAAATAAAAAATATTACTCAGAGCGTAAGGTAAAATGTACCAACTCTTTTCCGAACTTCTTTCATCCTTCAGAATATTCATTACTATTGGAATTGCTGTTAATGTGACAAACGAGCTAACAGTTTATAGAATTGCAACCAACTCAAAACAATCTTCATGTCTAGTAGAAACAGTCAAAATACCTATGACTATGGTTAAGTATAAGCTTAAACATAGCAGTATTATTAATAGTTGTTCATACTCCCTTCCATTTTGGTCCTTCGAGCCACTATAACTTTTAAGATTCCCTAAAGGTTTACGTTAAATAACACATTAACAAAAACAAGATATTGGAAATAAAAACTTTATTCTGTTCCAATGATTAAAAATGAGAGTTGACCAGTTGTAGCCGCATTGTCTAGGAATCACTTTCTCATTTAACCACATAGCGTAGGCAATGGTATTGCGCGTCAATCCAATCGATGCGGTTGCACGGATCGCTTCCCTTATGACCGCAAGAAATCATACTGTCTGTACTTCTCGTATGTTAAGTATTTTCTCTAAGAACTAGTACTGTCGGAAAAAGAATTAAAAGTATAAAACGTAAGGCATGTTTACTTAATGTATTTAAGTGGTTTGTTGTACTCATTAAACTTATAGCGTTTCTTATTAATAAATAAAAAAGTTGAAAACTATCAGATTAATTTTATAAAACTTTAGGGTATGCTCAAATTATAACCTTAGATCAAATTATAAGTTAGTCTAATTATAGACGTTAGATCAATAAACTAACCACAAAAAAGGAGCGGTTGCCAACCTGTATGCCACGCGTGGCAACTACGGCAAATATCCCCCTTATGAGGCAATCTATGGGAAGGCCTATATTCAGCAGTGGACGTTGTAAGGTTGTAAGCATTAATGAATGAATGAATAAGACGTCAGATGTTAACAGTTTGAAGATTTGTCTGGCCATGAATAGCTATATTCTGAATAGCTATTTTCCGGTGCTTTATGAAATAGGTACTAATAAGTAATTTTATTAAATTCTCAGAAGTATCATAAATTTCTCAGCAATAAAATAATTAACGTTTCTTAAAATTTGGTATTTTGATAACATATTTATATCACGGCTGCTAAAGAAGTAAGAAGAAGAAGGCTGGCCACTGTAAACGCCGCAGCTTATCACTATTATGGGTGGAGATATTTAAAGATAGTTGTTTTCCACTTCTTAAGTGGAGAATATAGCGTTTTCATTTGATATATTATAAAATATACGATAAGTCAGCGTTTTAAAAAAAACCATATCTAGTTGTTAATGAAAGTAGATTATTTTATTAGAGTTTAATTTCGAATTTTGTATTTTCACCTCATTGTAAATGAACATTAATTTAACAGCTACCGAGGTCTGAATAGTCCATTTATTTATTCTAACAGGTTAAACAGCTTAAGAATGCTTTTCACGTTTGTAATACAGATAGCGACGCGCATTCTTGTTCGGAGAGCGTTCACTAAGATGCAACAACTTTTCTCTAAGTGTGCTCTTGTTATATCAGGAAGCGAGTCAAGTGGATTTATCGTAATGAATCGTCGTGGACTTAAATAGGGTACAAAAACATACTCGATTTCTGAGCTGCAATGTTTCAGAAGAATAAGATTATGTTCTTCCTTATTTTTTAAGTTTAGTTCAATCCATTTTATTTATATTGATTGAACGTTTGTTTTAAATAACAATTTATTGCATAATGAACACCTGATTAAGTTTATTTGTATCCTTTTTATTTATTAATCAGAAATTGAAAATAAAAGTGAAACAATTCAACTATTTCATTCAGATGTCTTTTTTCAATTTGTATAGGTCATATGTTATCCCCTAAATAACTTTAATTTGATGATTGAAATTACAGGCCCGAACAATTATTTTTCTCTTACTTGAGAAAGCAAATAAATACATCATTGCACATTTTTATAAAAACAGAGATATCACATTGATAGTAAATAAACTTGCTGAATGCTAAAAAAGCGGCTTATAGATCAAAATGACTATAAAAAAGCCCATTAGACACGACAATGTCCTCCTGTAGGGACGACTTGCAAGAGTGAATTTAAATTAATGTGATAATAATTATTTGTAGTCTTGTAATTATTCAATACCATTTTGAAGCAAAGCCTTCTTAACAAACACGTGCGTTATATTTAAGAAACCAGTTTTTTGAATTCACACAATGAATTTAGCATATCTTCTATAAGACAATCGGCCTAAAATTTATTTTCTGATTTTCATCATTATCAACATTACAGTCCTTCAAAGTCCACTGCTGAACGAAGATTTCCTTCTTAGATTGGCATTTTTGCTATTAAGCTTAGTTCTAAGCCACCAGCATTTATCGACTCCAACGTGTTTCATCAAGTCGTCACTCAATTTAGTGGGTCACTTAATATTGCGCGTGTCAAAAAGAGGCTGTCATTCGAGGACCTTCGCCAGTTATTAGTTCTTCGAGCTTTATGGTGAACCTGTTGCCACTTCAACTTGCTGATCCGTTGGACTATGTCAGTTAGTCTTGTTCTTTTTCTTTACGGTTTTTATCACACAGTAAAAATCAGAGCATAGCTCCCTCCATAACTCGCTCAGTGACTATGAACTTCCTTATGTGCTCTACAGTAAGGGACCCCGTCTCCGGAAGTCACATTTGGGCAACACGCACTGGTTGCACATTTTGCTTTTTGTTTTTAAATTCTGAGGTATGCTGCATGAAAATATTTTTTAATATTGTTTTTAATTTAGATTTTTTATAGGATAAGTCTGACAAGCGAGCACACAGTCCACCTGATGGTAAGTGGTTGCTGTGGCCCATAGACATCTACATCTATCCTCGTTTGTGAATAAAATGCAGATGCGTTGTCAGCCGTGAGGACTAGATGGAATGCCTCTTTTCCAGTAAAAAGGTCTCAGGGATTTAAAACTTCTTATTGAATTATCAATAATAATATTTATTTATTTAGTTAAAACTTCATATACACACGGGGTATACACGGGGTATATATTAATGCCTAAGGCATTCTCTTCCAGTCTACCTTGGGATGATGCAGAGATAGAGTGAAGTAGGTCTAATAAAAAGTTAATATGCGAATACTAAACAAAAATAACAAAAATAAAATATATAATATAATATATATAATAATATGTGGTAAAATTAATTTAAGTGTATTAAACTGGATATTTTGCATATGTAACGTAATATGTAACGGGTTTTATTGAGAATGCAGATTGGAAGTACGGTTTGCAGACGTGAGACTCATTTTTTTAATTTTGTAACCGTGTTAAATGTTTTTTTTGCCGGCAAACAAGCGCTCATCTCGATCTGAACAAGAAAGTCAAGTCATACTTTGATAAGGGTATAATAATCTGTTTATGATTAATTTTATTTGATTTAAAATATTTATAAATAAGGTAACAAAAACCCCCGTAATAAAAACGTATTCCTATTTATTAAGTTCGCGGTCTTATTCTTACCCGTGGAGGAGGCTCAGCACTTGCTGTAAATTCTATAGTACGTGAGCGACAGTAGTTCGCCGTCTGTCGGCACTAAACAAAATTTTTAATAGCAATTTTAAGTTTTGACTTACCGCGTGCTCGGCCGTCAAGTAATATGCCGTGAGAAAACTAGCATGTTTGTGAAATAAAAATAATTCAAAGACATGATGTGACGTACGCCAACAAGTTCTGGAGCAGCACGGCTTACTATTTTTATTGTGAGACTAAAGTGACAAACGAAGTTTTAGTCCACCTGATGGAAAGTAGCTACCATTTTAGTCCACCTGATGGAAAGTAGCTATTGTTATCCATGAACACCTGCAGCCAACTTCAAACAACGAAAGCTACAAATGCGTTGTCACTTCTGAGGACTAAGATAGAATCCCTCACAGTTTTTATATTATAACTACAAACTGCTTTATCACTTTCGCAGAAACGTGAGTAGGCTTGTGACCAGCCGTAGTACGTATATATGATATAACTAACATTTAGCTTTATTTATCAACAATAGTTTAACACTAAAGGGTGTGATATTCTAAGACAATGGTCCTTGTATTATCAATAAAGTTTTTGTTTAATTAGAAATATGTCTTAATTATTTCACTGTAAACCTGCCTTTATTCGTAGTAGAAACTTGTCGTAGCTTATTATGAGATAACATGATGGTGGAAAAGGCTTTAGCTACAAGAAATCATAAGTGACAATCCCACAGATAACTACCTTAATTAATACGACGCTTAATGGTGTGGCAATCACGTTAAATATAGGTTATTTGAAAATTTATTGAATCTCTAGTTTATAACTTTAGTTGCCTCTTGACTCTTAGTTGTGGTCTCTTCCGAGTATGTCATATAATAGAGCGTATATACTATCACAAGCGATTTATCCACGCGTGTAAATAAAATTGAAGTGTCTGTATGTAATATTGAAATATCTAGCTTGTATTAAGCTTTGAAGTTATTTGCATGCTATTTTAAGACATAAATAACCATTTTTAAAATGTTGGTCTGTCTGTCTGTCTATCCGAGCCAATCTTCGGAATGTCTCGACCGATTGTGATGAAACTTTAGGTACTGATAGAGAGCAATGATAGGAGAGATCTAGGTTACATTTTATCCGAAAACATGAAATGCTTTTTCGAAAAAACCTAAAACTAATAAAATAAATGGTTTTTGATTATCTTATATATAAATAACGCCGTATTAATAGATCCTATCCAGGCGAAGCTGTGGCGGGTCGCTAGTATACTACTTATCCTCATTAGTCCATAAACAGTCCACAGCTGGACAAGGACCTCGCCTACAGACTCTGATGGATTCATCATAATTCTTACGGTCGGCAGCGAGATTGGCAATCACATTACGAGACCAGCCCGTTCTTTCAGACGAGATGTAAGTCTGGGCTTTGATTCTTGTTTACATTATGTGTGTATCACATTGACTTCAGAAGTTATTGTGAAGAAATTATTTTATTATTTCTCTTATCAGATTTTACTTTTTAATAATAGTCGAGTCATCGTCACCCACGCAAACATCAATAAATACAAAATGTTCAACAACATCATTACGATTTCTAATTCTCTGACCACAAACAGTGAAATCAGTAGCTTCGCGACGTCGCATTGTTCAAATGAAAAACTGTATCAGCGTAGAAAACCACCTTGCTGGATGTCATAGAGAGTGAAAACAAATGGCCGTTGGCATTTTATTAACCAATTTAATTTGATACGTTGTCATACTCAACACAACGTAATATTACGAGATTATTGTAGCTCTTGTTGGCTGGATTTCCTGTGAACGTAACAACTCTTTATCTATTATTGAGATAGAACATTAGTGAGAAGGAGCCGCGGGCGTATGAAGATTGCTGCTTGGTTGCTGTGGTTTTATTGTTTATATTTGAATATCTGATTCACAGATGTTATTGTACCATCATTAGAACGTATATGTTGTTATAATGGACAGGTTCGTTTTCAACGTGCATTCCAATGTGAACCTATTATCATTTGTTGTTATACGTACTTCAACATCTGTTGGTTATTGCGTTAAGTGTTTCTTTATTGTGATCCCATTTTATAGGTTGGAACGGTAAAAACAGTTTTTTATCTTTAGGATCATTCCAGCTTCCTGGTTTCTGGATTAGATCAAGGTAAAATCATCTATCTTAGTCTAATAAGTTACTTCTGCTACCACTCGTGAAACGGTGTTTTAAAAAAAAGTTATTAATTATTTTTAGTATACCTAGTTGGCCACAAACTGCATTCAGTGTTAGAAGTAAAAGCCTCTCTTCTCTCTTCGATCTGGTCTCTAAATCTATTAAAAACTAAATAAAAGCTTTCAAATTTTTGTCACTAAAACCTTAACATTTTCTAACAAACTAGCTTTCTTACATAAATACATAAAGATAAAGCCACGCCGATAAAGCCACGCCTAGTTTTGAGTCCCGCAGGTAGTGTCCTGGGCCCGACTCTCTTTTTAATATACATAAATGATCTATGTAATCTACGAGATGTCAGGGCAGGATATACTCTACGCGGACGACACTGCTCTGTTTTACTGGTAGCACCTGGAATACTGTCCAAGCAGGTACTGAAAGGGTTTAATCATCGTATCTAATTGGCTTAGAGATAACCTTCTTACCTTGAACACCCAAAAACAAACTACATCTGCTTCACTCCTTCTAACAAATCCCAACCTGACCATCACTTTGCCATAAAATCCACACTTGCTCAAACCCTGGAAACATCATTTGCGACTGCCCTACTATTGATAAAGTCAGCCAAACTAAATACCTAGGTATAATGTTGGACCAACGACTTAACTGGCACTCACATTTGGAACTATTAATTAACCGCATTAGGAAACTCATATGGGTATTCAAATCACTACGGCAGGTCATGTGCAACAAACTTAAAAACCGAATCTATGTAGCCCTGGCCCAATCTGTGCTCACATACTGTATCTCGATTTGGGGAGGAGCTGACAAAACTCACTTCCTTGCACTCGAAAGAGCTCAGAGATCACTTATCAAAGTCATCTACTCCAAACCTTATCGTTTCCCACTGACACACTATATAGAATGAGTGACCTACTCACAGTACGAAAACTCTACGTTCTGAATCTCATCTTAACGTGCCACAAATCATTGCCTTATGTCGACCTAAGTCATAAAAGAAAGAAGGATGTTGTTGCCCCGTCACTGCTGTACGTACTGCTTTCGCTAGAAGACAATATAGTTGTCAGTCCGTCCATATATACAACAAAGTAAATAAATTACTTAAAATATACCCTATGTCATCTTACACTTGCAAGAAAACTTTAAAGAATGGTTGGACTCACTTAGTTATGAAGATGTTGAAAACTTTTCATAAGAATAAATTAAAACTCAGTTAAACTTAATGTCGGTACCTGTATGCGGAACACCCATACCGATCCCAAGGAACCTCATCCGTAGGGCTTGCAGATGACACACACATGCACACACACACACACACACACACACACACACACATACACACACACACACACACACACACACACACACACACACACACACACACACACACACACTAAATATATACACACTAACTAATTTTCCACCCACATTTCTATAATTGTAAGTTTCTAGATATAATATAGTTTAATAGTCTTTTGAGCAAACCGTAGGAAGTAGCGAGTTATTCCCAACACAAGTGTCTATGACAACTTAAAGGAAAACTCGATAAATCTTTGTTATAAGACTTTTGAAAATAAAGGAATTTTATTTTTATTTTTATTTATTTACAGCGGCTTTGCTCGCGTGGACTTCGCTTTACTAAAATCATCGGTATCCCATGCCATATTTCGCAACCTATATTTCTTAGTCAAAATTTCCTGCCTATATATTTTCGTTGTTGTCGAGTAACTGCAACTACAACTAAGAGTCATGAGAGGTGAATCTAACTCGGCTCGTCAGCGTTATGAAATTTGCGAGAATCCTTCTTGTCCGTTATACCTAAGAGCCTTAAAACAAAAGTGTAAAACCAGTCCGTGTTGCTAGTAATGACTGACGGAATCAAAACGTGGTCTCTCACTGTTGGCCGCCATTCAGTGAGAGAGCTATGCTTCGAATGTCTCTGCGTGATGGAATCTGTAAAAACGGATATTTTCGTGGTAAAACCAAGCTGCAGCTATATTATAGCTGTAGCACAAATGTGTCGGCTTGGCTCTCACAGAATACTAGCGTAAAATAGCGGCTTAATGCTGCTGTGTTTCGTATGGTGAGTGTAGAGAACAGGATACCTGGAAACGAGACATTTCATCTTAGTCCTCAGGGGTGACAACGCAATAAGAGTATCTTAATTAACCAAGCGGATCAGTAGGCTGAAGTCAATGGGCTGGCCATATAGATCAAAGGACATATAACCATTGGAAAGAAAGCCTCTCAAGTGGCAGCCTTGTACTGGCAAGCGTACTGTTGGGCGACTCCACACTGTATATAGTGATGACTTGATGAAACAGGCAAGTAGACGATGGATGGAGGTGGCTCGGGTGACTTTGTAATCTGGGGCCATACCTATCTATAGCAGTGGACTTGTGATAAGTTGTAATGACGATAATGATGATGAAAAATATTTTAAAAATTTGTCCATAAAGGAACACAATATTTAATAATTTGACGTTATTCTGCTTATGAATGATCTAATATTAAATCCATGAAACAATTACGATATACATATATACAATAAATATTTAATGCTTGCAGATAAGAATATGTAACCTTCCTTTTTTATACTTCCATAGTTGGATAAAAATAGCCTTTATTATGTAACCCTAAGTTACCACGGCTCACTCTCATTACACGTTTAATATACTATATTACGCATTTATATTACGCAGTAGAACATGGTTAGAGTCATTCGGGGTAACTGAGCGCAGTGGGTAAGTGAGCGCAGTGAGTGTATCTCCCAAACGGGGAACGGGGGGGAGGTTTTTGTTTAGGTCGAAAAGTGACGCTGGAGTGCCCTGATAGTCGCGACTTGTCTCTGTGGCGGCGGTTGATGAATAACTTTTTTTTCATAAAAAACAGTATATGGTGTTAAAATTCGTAGTTTTTTTGTTTAATGGAAAACAGTGTATCATCGACGTTATTGATTTCACAACGGTAAGTTGTATTTTCTTTGAATAATAATATGTTTACGCTACATTTATGTAAAAAAAATATGTTATATTTGTTTTCAATTTATCTTATGAGCTTTCATTTGCAATTTGGTGTTTTGGGGAAAGTATGCGGGTAAGTGTGCATGCATTACCACTGCCCTTCGGTGTTATTTTCGTTCGTACATTGTTTTATAGAGAAGTAGGGTTTACTAACACTCTTATTTTATTTTTCAGTGTCTCATCACCATGCCGCAAAATTATATAAGAAAAAGACCTGAACTTGCATCGGTCACTGAAGAACAAATCTCTAGAGCTAAAGCACTCATTGAGCATGGAAAGAGCAATATAGCTGCTGCAAGTGCCATTGGTATTAGTGAGTCTTGTATTCAAAATCAAAATCATCATCTTGAAGAGGAAGAACAAAGTTTTCTATGGCCTCGACCGCTACAACAGTAGAATACTTTTGTCCTCTATGCAAGCAAAAATATACAGAGACAAATACTGAAGAATGGAGTCAGTGCATGTATTGCAAAGACTGGTGACATGATGATTGCACTGCATATGAGAGAGGTGTTTTTGTTTGTGATAATTGTATTGATGATTCCTAAATGAATATTGTTTCTAATACATTAGACAATCCCAACTAAAATATGTTGATCTCTAAATATTAATAATTAAAAATTTCTATAATTTAATTTTAATTGTAATCCAAATAAATGTCAAGTTTATTATATTTTATGAGAAAATTGTTATTTTTATGCAAAGACTAATAACTAATAAAATATTTATAAGTGGCATTACAATAAAGAACCTTTATTCTTGAATATTGTGTATATTTTGATTAATCCAAGGAATGCGTTTACTTACCCCATATGCGTATACTTACCCCATACGAGTGCGCACAGTTACCCGCATCGTGGGTCAAGTGAGCGCATTTCGATTTTATGTAATTAAATGCTTACAGGAAAAAAACCACCAAGTTTTCTATTCTTGTTTTTATTTCAATTTAGAGGTTACTATATGGTTTATCTCAGAGCCGTCTTTTATATTCCTAACTCTTTTATTTTATGCGTAGTGAACTAATATTTACTAAAGTGCGCACACTTGACCCGAATGACTCTACTTATGGAATAATTATTGTATACTAGCGATCTGCCCCGGCTTCGTACATGTGATTTCTGGATCTCGACAACAGCGCCACCTATCGGGCCCAATTGTAAATTTAAACCATCCAGAAACCCACTGAAACATACACAAAAAAAATCATCAAAATCGGTCCAGCCGCTTTCGAGTACACTACCAAACACAGAAAAAATATTTTTTTATTATTTCTTATCGTTGTCGCGAAGCCAAAAACGACCGCGGGTGCGCATTACGGGCATAAATTTCGTGGCTAATTAGTGCAATCTTGCGGGCAGCGCCTCGCCGGTCCATGCCAAGTGTTCGTGTCTTCCGCACTGCTTGTTATTTGGGAATTCGCTCTTATTCCGCTGAATGTTTTTTGGGGTTCCACATTTAAAATTACGCTAATTTATGTGTTGTATTAAAACAATTATTTAATGACGTAAATAAAACAAAATATTTTAAATTTTATCTTTGGGCAATAAAATAAGGCAACGTATTTTTAAATATTTTATAGTGTTGTATAGATAAACAATTAATTTTGTGTTTACACTATTACTGACTGTTAAAGTCGATAATGATGTCGCTACCTTTTTATTATTTTCTGATTTAATAATAATTTACTAAGGTTCCTAGTAGATAATAGAATAATAATGATTATTCTTGTGATTGTTTTTTTTAGTTCCGAACACTAAGGGAACTTGTAGACACTGTATCATATCTTCTTATTTTAATTTGAGATTTTGTATAAATTTCTTTGATTTCGCTTTTTATTGCAGTAATTTTAATGTGGAGTACCGCTCTTTGAGAAGGATCAAACTTTTTCAGTACTTAATTACTTTGAAACATTTAAAACAATAAATTCTTATACAAATGTCGACTTAAGTTGGGATTCGCACCCATACTCGACGATTTAGTCCACTACTATGATTACTAAGTCAAGAAATAGTTCTGATACACTCTGATACATTTATTTCGTAAGCATTTGTCATTAAGCAATAATTGTATTAACTTGTTGTTATTGAAAATATTATACGGAACCCTTTAGTTGTAAAGATAATGTCAACGTAGGTTTTTTGCACATGTCACGAAGAAGAAGCAGAGATGGACTTTTTTTAATGTCAGTATGAAGCACTCATTTGGGTGTACTCAAGTATATCAATTATTTAACTAACTGTATCGAGGAAGGAAGCACTTCGTTAATATAGCAATTTAATTATTGTGAGGCAAAATAAATTGAAGCGGCAAATTTATTATGTACATTAAACGAGTGTGCTATTACGAAAACCAGATTAGAATTAGTCGCTTACTTATATTAGGCATATTCCACCTTAAACTAAGTTGCTTATTTTCAACATTTGCTTTAAATGTTTACTAATATAATATACACTCTTTTTCAATATTTCGTCTAAATATAGATAAATAAAGTTATCGTTTCTGTGTGTAATTTTCAGCATCCAAATATTTTTTTGTTTGTATACATGATTTATGACATTAAAAATTAAAAAAAATCTCTGTCATTAAAAAAGGTTTAAAATTCGAAACGAATTTACATATTATATCCTAACTTGAATTTTGTCTACTAAATTCCATTCAGTGCGGTATTAAAAATTGTCTCCTTTAAAATTGAGGTGGTAATTAGTTTTCAAGCTACATTTTTTATTTTAAATTTAAAGATGAAATACATACCCAGTCAACCCAAGAAGTGGTGAGATTAAAAAAACTAAATATGCAGTGTTTGATTACATTATATGCTCTTCAATATCACTTATGGTCTATCAAAATTCTACCAGAGCATTTTCTGTCCTTTTGCCTTTATTGTGATAACAGTGGATTCACTAAGAGTATATATTGCCCGCTTGGAGTGGAATGGATGTGCTTTCGGTTTGAGTAATTCAAGCACATGGTCCAACAAGTTGATAGAGCTTGAGCTCTATGAAAGTACATAAATCTTGAAACCTGGTCAAATTTCTCTTTTAGATTTCGGCATTATCATCATCATCATCATCATTTCAAGTCTACACAAGTCCACTGATGAATGACTTTTCACATAGTACGGTTCCGAGCCACATTCATCCACCGATAATGGGGTGATATTTCATCAGGTTCTCATTGTATTTAGAAGGGGTCGCCTAACACCGTGCTAGCCTAGGTTCCCAAGTGGCCGCCTCTAGTAAGACGCAGCACACCATTTTTGTACATCGGTTCTCGGTTCTTCAAGCTACATATGTGGCCTATGTCATTTCATATGTAAGTTTAATATGGGCTTTTAGGTTAAGAAAAACATTTTTTTTAATTTGTCTCAAAAAATATAATATTTATTTTTAAGTTATATACAGTATACAGTTTTTTTAAGTTGATAGAGTCGCGTTTCATTAAGCTATATAACTTTCTATGGTTTAAGCTTACCGAACGAAATGGAAGAAACCTGTTGCGCCCGCGCTGAATTTATAATATGACGGGTGACGAGTCGACCTGTCAGAGAATCTAGATTGTACGCCAAGGGTTCCGTACGATTAATGAGTAACCACATGTACATGAATTAATGTTGAATATTTTAAATTAAATATTACAAGCTACAGTTTTTTCGGTTGTTAATTAAATATATTAAATTTAACTGCGATCTGTGACCAAATAATATAAAATATTTTAGAAAAATCCTTCATACTTTAAATGTTATTATTCATTCACGTCGCAGACTGAAAATGTCTTACTTAACTTAATTAAATTGTAAGAATGTAATTATGTTCATTCATCCATTTATTAGAGCCTATGGAAAGTTCACTGCTGAAAGTAGGCATTCTCTCATAGATTGCCTCTTAGGGAGGATATTTGCCATAGTTCCTACACTTGGCTTGGCAGCCGGAGTTTTTTTAAAAATATTTTGAGTTGTTATTGGGAAGATGTTACTGTCCATCATCTGTTTTGTTTTCTTCTGGCACCTCTTACGATACCCACAGTATAATATAGGATAGTAGATTATTAGATTTATGATATGATAGTGAGAGTATTAGATAGATAGATTCTTTTACTTTTATTTATTTACGTTATTGCTTGTATTGACTAAGAGCTAAACGAGATATTTTTAACAAGTTTTTTTTTTCTTTCTAGATACAATCAACTCTTGAAGGAATAGATTCGATCAACAATTTGTTATTAATGTTATAGTTAAAAATTTAAATTTTATTTTTATTAAAATTTGTTTATCTTTTTCATTTGTTTAAAACACGTTATTGGGGATAACGTGTTTTAAAGAAATAAAAAAACGACTAGGATTTTCTCCAGTATTGTGGAGGCAGATAACAAACATAAATTGAACAAGGACAAACATTTAGAATTGGAACAATTATTTGTAGGCCATACAAATACTAGTTCCGTGGGATTCGAATCCGCAACCCTCAACGCCGGAAGTCACGGTAGGTCATTGGGCCACGGAACAGAGACTAGTACTTATTTATTTCTGTAAATTAATATTATTACTGCTGTTTCCATTATTTTAATTTAAAACAAGCGCAATAAAGGAAAATTTAATATTATAGAGTATCAAAACAATCATCTTTATATTTTTTTGATATCTTTGCAACGCATTGGAAATATTTGAATTGGTTTCATTCTAATCTGGAGGAACTCCATCCAAAAAGACCGGTTAATAGCAGTGTCGATCCGCAGTTGCAGCGAGCGCTATATAATTTAGTAATACTGGACGACATTATGCACAATAGTGTCGACGCTTATCGTCACAGCTACCGTGTAATTATTGATGGCCGGTGCACTTATTATCGATGCTTGGTCAATTTATCGAGCGTTATCGTAAGTTTCTTGATTTGTGGTAACTGCATTAAAATGAGGTATAACCACATCCAGCGCTCACAAAACTGAGGTGATAATCGAATTTGGTCGCTTTTACGTCTATAATTACAGCGGTTGTTGGCTATCGGGATATAATTAGTTATTTATTTGATGCAACATGCTTGTGGATATTTAAATACGTAGTTATAATATATAGAGCTTAGCTCAAAATTATTCTCAAGTGCCGAAGATAGTTTTAAATTGAAATCAATATCAAATATTAGATTTATAAAACTCTTAGAGAAAATAAAACTAGAATTGCTGTTTTGAGAGATTATGTTATTTATTATTACTGCTTTTTTCCATGCTTAGCGAATATTGTATGCAAAATTTTGCTGAAAAGAGTTTTTAAGTCCTTGATATTGAAGATACTTTAATGAAGCTAAATACCAAATAAAATTACTCATTAAATTGTAATGGTAAAACGGTCGCCACGTGACTTGAAGCATCATTACCGTCTCTATATCTAGAGCTCGATATCGATAAGCAAGTTCGCCCGTTTATTAGCGTCCAACCGTACGACTCTATAATTAATTTATCAGGCCCTCATCAAAATATCTCCGCGAGGCATGAGGTCTTGACTAAAGCAGGGCATTTCAACCTTATATGGATTCATATCATATATATACTATATATGTATACCAACTATGATATGGTAGAGATGATATACTGGCCAATTTAGTGCACATTTTTTGTTACTTGTAAATCGTATGATTTGTTTAACTTTGTGGCATTGTTTGAAAGAGGCCTATGTTTTTTGAAAACTGGCTTTCCAAATATTGGACCCATTATAACAACTTCGAAGTGCAAAATTTCATTTTGCAAAACAGATTAAACTTTATTTGAGAAAAATGCTTTCAAAGATAAATAGGTAGGCAATTTCCGACATTGCAAATCTTAAAAAAACACGCTATACAAAAGATTTCAACGCTACAAAACATTGCGTAACATATTTTGCTTTTAGGGACACCTATTGGTTGCTTTAGGTCTATTTCATCAGTCGACCTTGCATTCTGTTAATTAAGCACGTCACTGAATACAAGTAATGGATCGGTCACCTGCCCAGAGACACAGAGAAATAGCTACTAGAAAAGGTTGTTGCAAGCATCTCATACTGTTGTTAGTCTATATGCATTAATTGATTCTTATATGGATTAAACTCATTTTTACAATTATTTTATCGTTTACAACTAATTTTATATTCTATAGCATATATATATTTAGATAAAGTGCGTATAGTTCGTAAAATTGACAATCGATGTGGAAAAAAATTCCAAGGGGCAGCCTTGTATCGATAGGCACGCGAAGTCCTTAGTAGATGGATTGACGACCTGATAAAACTTGTAGGAAGCCACGAATACAGGTGGCTCTGAACAATAGCTTTTTAACGATCTTTGGGAGAGTTCTATATTTAGCAACATCAACAACGATTTGTTACATTATGTTGTACGAAAGATAATAAAGCCGGCTGAAAAGAAAACATCTTATATAATTGCTTTTTTGTAATATTTTTTAATTTACTCAAGTATAATTTTCAATAGACTCTTTTCAATATTGGCCCATTCTTACGACGCTGGACAGGTTAGTTGGTACGCGCAGCGCTGCGCCGATATCCTCGCACTGATAATGTTCCTTTCCATCATCTGTCCGTGGAATTTGAGTTCCGCGCTTTTGGATTAATTTTTTGCCACAAGTGGGCTACCAGATTCTTGTCCGTCAATCACCACAATGCATGAACTGCTAGTAAGATTAATATTTGGAGATAAAATATATATTTATATTCATATATATTCCATATTCCTCCATATATGCTCTGAATTTATTTTATTATGAGTTTTTTATAAAATATAGTTTAATAATAAATAAAACTATATTAGTTTTTTTATTATGTTTTTTTAATATGGTATATATTTGAATGTTATGTAAATAAATGATATTCATAAAAAATAAATCTTTTCAGGTTTTTTTTTATACATGGCCGTGTCACTGCAAGTGCGCTCTCAAAATCATGCAACTAACCACAGACTTGTCCATTTTGTTGGATACATTGCATGTGTTGATATTTTTTTTGGTTGTATTAAGTATCAACGGTATAATATGTAAGTATCAAGGAGTGTAAATTGATAAATATTAATACAAAAGTTACTGTCAAGAGGCAATTATATATATTTATGCCTCTTGACTTCTTATACTGCAGACGTTATATTTTCATGTTTGCTTAATTTACATATTTACACGTACCATAATTCATTTCACAAGTCCACTGCTAAACATAGGTCTCCCCTAGTAATGCAAAGCACGGTCCTGAGTCACCTGCATCCATCGACTTCCTGCATGTCTTACCAGGTCGTCAATACATATAGTTGGAGACTGTTTTACGCTCTGCTTGTCGATACTAGGCTACCTTTTCATTTAGAACAAGTTGTTATAAAATAATTTTATTTGGAGAAACCTAAACTTTTTTACATTATCTAATTCTTTCATTTCAAAGATTATACTTAAAATTACACAAAGCTTACTGTGTCGAAATAAACTGCCTTTAGATTGCTACACAATTTTTACGACGCGACGGTGTAAAAATTGTTTCATGCAAAAAGTTAGTAACAGCGTAGACCACAAAAGTTCTAATTCTGTGCAAGCAATCGTCAGTTTTTCAATAAGCAATAAATAATGTAACGCAACGCAACGGCAGGCTGCGCACGCGCTGCTAACAAGGCGCCCGCGCCGTGTCATCGTTGTGCAACCGGCCCCACCCTACGCTGCCACTTCTAGGTATGCCGCAAGTTATATGCTTTTTGTCTGAAAATTCATTACTTTCGACTCACTTTGGTGTAATAAAATACATATAACGACAATCCTGTGACATTTTATATCATTACTGTTTAGTAATTCTATTTATAATTTCAGAACGATAAATTGCAGAAATATTGAAATTTCTTTAAAAGAAAGAAGGTTAAATGGATTGTTACTCCTAAGGACTAAACTGCAATGCAAACTGGAACAAAATAGTGGATGCACTCTTTGGCGTCAATAGATAACCTTGCCCGACGGGCTTCTAGGCACCACAGGAGCCCTATTATCTTAATATTTCTGCGTACATGCTGAGAATTCAGGCCATGCTGTACACCTTGTTTAATTTATGTTGGGAACTGAAGCGGGTATCGGAAGACTGGTGCAAAGGAGTTATAGTTCCAATATATAAGGGAAAAGGGTCACAGCAGGACTGTAAAAACTACCGTGGTATCAGCTTGCTTAGTATTGTGGGTAAACTGCTATGCTAAGGTGTTAATTGAAAGAGTTATGGAAGAAACTGATGGAAAAATTTGGGATGTGCAAGCTGGATTTAGAAAGGGGATGGGGTGTACGGATCAAGTTTTTTCCATGCGCATGATTGCGGAAAGTTTTGGCCAAAACCAGAAAGTTTTTGTGCGTTCATGGACTTGGAAAAGGCTTATAACAGAGTGGACAGGAATGTGTTATGGCAAACACTGAACTCATTTGGGTTGAGCGCTGGTTTGATACAGGCATTAAGGTCTCTTTATAGGGACTCTAGTGCTTGTATTAGGATCAACGGGGTCTACTCGGACTGGTTTGGCATCTAAAAGGTGTCAGACAGGGCTGTAGCTTCCCGTGTCTGTTTAACCTATTTATGGACAGTTGTTTGCAAACTTTGAAAGTTGAAGAATGGGTTGAGAATGGGTGAGTTAACCGTCAACTGCCTTTTGTACGCCGATGATCAAGTCATATTTGCATCGTCGGCGGCCGAGTTGCAATGATGGTTACTTTAATGAACTGGTCATTAAAAGAAAGGGTACGAAAGTGAACGCAAGTAAGACGAAAGTGATGGTTTTGAAAGAGAAGAAAGTAAAATGTTATGTGAAATAAGAATAGAAGGAGTTGATTGAGCAAGTGGATGAGTTTGTATATTTGGGATGTTTATTTAGCATCTATCTACCATAGATATGATAAGGATATAGAACGACGAGTGAACGCAGGAAATAGAGTGAATGGGGCTCTATACGCTATTATGAAGAGTCAGAATGTGTTAAAAAAGGCACGTTTGGCAATTCATAAAGCTGTGTTAGTCCCTACTTTAATGTATGGTAGTGAAAGTTGGGTCTGGCATAAAAAGCATGAGAGTAGAATAAATGCTGTAGAAATGCGGTCATTAAGGAATATATTAGGGCTGAATCTGAATGACAGGGTGAGAAATAGTGTGATAAGAGAAAAGTGTGGTTTACAAGATGACGTTGTGACCAGGATTAAGAAAGAAATGCTTCGGTGGTTTGGTCATGTAGAAAGAATAAACGAGGAAAGAGTGACAAAGCAAATTTATGTTGCAAAAGTGAACGGCAGAGTCGGGAGGGGACGCCCTAGACGAAGGTTTATCGACCAAATTGGCGTTATATTGAAAAAAGGCCAGATTAGGAGTACCCTTAACCGACGAGCGTGTATGCGTAGACAAATGGATGTAAAGGAGGCGAGAGAGGTGTGCCAGGATCGTGCCAAATGGAAGTCCGAAGTCTCTGCCTACCCCTCTGGGTGACAGGCGTGAGTGTTTATGTTTATGTATGTATATTTAGGTAATGAAAAGAAAGCTATTGTTAGCGTTAAAATGTTATACTGTCAAATACATTTATATGAATTGCTTTTGATTGCTTTATTATATTATGTATCATTAACTCATTTGATGCTTATAATGATGGATTTCACCGTGTAGTGGCGGTGTAAGAATATCCACTTTCCCATATCATCCCGTGGGTGTTGTAAGATTCGACAGAGGGAAACAAGTCAGGAGATGGGTAGCAATGACTAAAAATGAAAATAAAACTGCGGTTGCCAACCCGCTTGCCAAGCGACGCATCTATGACAAATATTCCTCCTAATAGGCAAACTATGGGCGAGGCCTATGTTTAGCAATGGACTTTAATAGACTGTAACGGTAATGATGGATTAAAACCAAGTTTTGTCCCTTTCTCCTTATCACATAAAAAGTCTACTGCTGCACATGGGTTTCCCCTATAGCAGAAATAATTTGCCATAATTTTTACGCTCGGCAGGCGGATTGGCGATTGAGTATTACACTTTTCAAGCACTCGATGTATTTTAAATAGAATAAGGGTAACAAACGAATACACAGTCCACCACACACATATTTATCCTCGAATAAGAATCAAAATGTAGATGCATTGTCACCCCTGAGGACTAAGATGAAATGCCTAGTTTCCAGTAAAAACGTTCCCCGCACTTTCCATACGAAAAAGTAGCATAAAGCCGATATTTTACGCTGCATTCATATTTATACTTGAAAATGTATACTTTGAGTAAATTTTTGATACATAATTTTTTAAATGGAAAGTTAACACCGAAAATAACGACGCGGGTGCTATACAGAAATCAATATTTATCAGGGCTCCGCTGAAAATCAGCGCTACTGCAGTACCTGCGATAGCATAATTATGCTGAGACGGAATCTTTTATCACATCACTCACTCTTGTTGTTTGTTTTTTTTTTACGTTTTTTTTCTTGTATATTTTTATTTACTTCTAAATGTATAATATTATGTGAGTATATTGATTATTGATGCTAATAAAGTATATGTGTATGTCTGTGTCATTCGATATTGGTCACCGTGTCCGGTTTTATTGTTTACTCATATTTGACAAAGACAACAATGAGATTGTTATACTTACTTACTTAATTTACTAAATTTATACTTAATTTGCATGATTCCGCGTAAAGAAAGAAAATTATATGTCCTGCCTTGTTTGAAGGGGCAAAGTAACCGCAAAGTAACGCCTGATTCTATTAGTTATCTTACGAGTAAAGACAACAATGAGATTGTTATACTTACTTAATTTACTTAATTTATACTTAATTTGCATGATTCCGTGTAAAGAAAGAAAATAATGTGTCCTGCTCAGTTTGAAGGGGCCAAGTAACCGCAAAGTAACGCCTGATTCTATTAGTTATCTTACGAGTAAAGACAACAATGAGATTGTTATACTTACTTAATTTGCATGATTCCGTGTAAAGAAAGAAAATAATGTGTCCTGCCCAGTTTGAAGGGGCAAAGTAAACGCAAAGTAACGCCTGATTTTATTAGTTATCTTACGAGTAAAGACAACAACGCTTTTAGGGCTTTTCCCGTATTTAACTATGTCGAATTGGGGGATAGATTCGTTTACATTGCCGTCAGAAGGTAATATTTTATTACTATTATGCATTATTTAAATTTTATTACAAACTTAGGATATATGAAATACACCGATTATAAGTTTTAAGCTATACTGATGACAAAATAGTTAAAGGCCAAATATAAGGTGTGATATCTAAATACAAATTCAAAGTTATTTTTAATTATGAATACAGGTAATACAGAATAGGTAAGACAGAATAGTTCTTTGAAAAATTACGTTCGCTGTATTCAACTTTATAGAATTAATTAAATCTACTACACTACTACAATTAAATTATTTCATTATATTATTTTATAAAAATAAAAATAAAAATTAAAAATATATGCTTTCGCCAGTATCTTATTACTTGAATCGACATTTTAAGTAGTGATTCCGTTAAAGTCGCATTCAGAATGATAGCTATAGTTACACTGCGCTGGACCTAGATCTACGCTAGATATTTGCGTAGGAATTTATTGACACAAAGTTTTTATTGCTTCTGTTACGAAAAAGTATAGATTAATATATTATACAAAGAATGCCACAAAGCGTCGTCCCGAGCCACTGCATCCATCGACTTCCTGCATGTCTTACTAGGTCGTCACTCCATCTAGTCGGGGGTCGCCCTACACTTCACCTACCGGTACGAGGCTGTCACTCGATAACCTTTCTACCCCATCGGTTGTTGGTTCTTCTAGCTATATGGCCGGCCCATTGCCACTTCAACTTACTAAGCCGTTGGGCTATGTCGGTTACTCTGGTTCTACTGCGAATATCCTCATTTCCAGAGAAAACCCGAGCATAGCCCTCTCCATAGCTCTGACTGACCTTGAGCCTCCTCATACGGCCAGTAGCGAAGGACCACGTCTCAGATAATTATCATTAAGTAAATTGTGTAAATTGATATAAATTAATAAAAAAATTGTTAAGGTGTTTTGAGTTTATCAAATCAATAAGTTGAACAGGCCAAAAAAACTTTATCGCATGTAATTATTTTTATTTACTTTAAACTATATAAAGAATGGTTTTTAAAATTTTCTAAAAGTAAAAAATAAGTTATTGACTCGTGATGGATTATAAACTGTTGCATACAACGATCAATTAGTTCAATAAATTGAATGGTTTGCCAATATGGCGGTCTAGATGTTTCTGGGCGGTTTCGTTTGTCGCAAATTAATGGCAATAAAGTATTATCGTATCGTAAACGGCGGTCGCGAGTGCGCAACGAATCCCGCCTCCGGCGCCCTTCGAGTCCAACATGGCTTACTATTTGAATACCATTTGAATTAGATCTCATTCGTGTTTATGTTTATAGACATAAGTTCATGTTTTAAGGCAGCATTATAAGTCTTATTACGTATTGCATGACACTATACATTTTACTATCGGGTTCTACGCCCACTGTTTCTTTTATCTTGCTTTCCGTCAGCCCGTTGAATTTCACCGCTGAACATTGACCTCTCCCGTTGCAAGTTCACGCTGGACATGGGCCATGGACATTTTATATCTGTCGAAAGAAAATGGTATACCGCCATCTATCGGAAGCGAAAAGTTCCTTCTGACATTTCAGTCGCCTTCTACAACACCCGCGGAACAAAATTGGGTGTTGTATTTACCTTACCCACGCCCCTACCCGGTACACAGCTACTTTTTATATGCCACTTAAATCTGATTTTAAATAATCTGTAAGCAAATAATTGTAATCTCCTCCATTTCGGTCAAATTATACTGCACGGTTTGCTGCATAAACACATATGCACTCTCTATACCCTCAATCTGACCAATAAGGGTGAAACACCGCCAACTTCTCAACTCCGGGTCGCTACTAAGAATTTCTTGACAGAAATACTCAATAACTGTTTTTTAGCCCGACTCCAGCAGAGGACTGGAATGAGTTGATAAAGAAGACATTGAGGTCAAACTGATCCATGATGAGTCTTCGTCCTAAGTCAACTAATATTGAAATTTTACTTCGGATATTGTTATCGGATGTTCGAATATCAGTTTAACCCCGCCAATACATGTTGGCCAAGCCTCAGCCAACGCGAGAGTAGGCAAATTGATACAAGGCGAGTGCTACAGTCTACACGTTGGTGAAGTTCGAAAGAGACCAATGCCAACTGCCCATGTTCACGAGATTTTGTGGAGCAATCCACATGGCCGTAATTAGTTTTCATTGAGAATTGGAACGATATGGACGACGTAAAGTTATTGCAGCTTCTGCTATTTATTTAATGAGTGCATATAATTATTATGTCAGTGTACTCCGCAGTAAAGTTGTAAAAAAGAAGAGGCAGTGACATTGTCGAAATTATTTTGAAGTTGCAACTTAATTAAAATATAAAATCTCACCGACACGGACGCCAAGCTGACAAGCTGACTTGCCGAGTGCTGGCGAGCGCCTTTGATTTGTGCAGAAAAAACGACACTATTTCGAAGTGAGACGATTCGTACCGAGCGATCCCAAGTGGTGGAAAGGCATGCCAAGCGACCCGTATACACGTTGGCGCTCGCCTGCACTCGGCCAGCTAGGCGAGCGTCGACGAGCAATGGCGAGGCTAGACAAATGGGCTGTCTATACGTTGGTACTCGCCTTCGCTCGGCTAACATGTATAGCCGGCTTAAGGAAATTTTCTTAACTCCTTTGTTATGAGTTGACTATTTCTACTATTATTTAATAGAAATAAGGATCTCAAACAAGTACATAGTTCATCTGATGGTGAATAAATTCTGTGGCTCATAGACACGTACATTTAACCTCGTTTAAGAATCAAAATGTAGATGTGAAGTCACCACAGAATGCCTCGTTACTAGTCAAATGGGATTCCATTCTCAATACCCACCACAAGAAACAGCAGCATTGTGCTGTTATTTTACGCTAGTATTTTGTGGTAGTATGGTCCTTCCCTGGTCGAGACGGCCCTTTCGTGCTGCAGCCATCATACGCTGAAAGCATACATATAAACTCTATCATTACTTGTTTGTACAAGGTCTTAACTCTGAAGTCTTTAAAGAGTTTCTTCTTAGGTAGTTTTTTAACGCTAGGTGAACGTCAGACTATCGCTCTCATTAGGTGCCTCGCAATTTAAAACCTGCTTTACAGTAAAGACCTAGTCTTATCCAGGTATGGTTATTCTGTCAAATGCCGGATTTAGGTAATTTAGGTGCGATTTTACGTTCTATTTTATTTTGAAAGCAGCATATAATTCTTTATATTCTAATATAAATATAGTTCGTTATGTGTTTAGTCAATTGTTAAGGAATAGGTAAAGAAAAAAAACTGAAAAAGAATTCGTATTATTTATTTCATTTTGACAAGGTAATCGGTGACCTTTGAATAACTAATAGGTATCAAAAGTACAAAACGACAAAGGCAATAATAATCTCTATTTCTTCTACATTCTAGTGATAAGTTAAATAGCATCTCTTATATATGTGTCAATAGTTTATTTGGTACAAGTACACAAAACAGAAGTAACAAAGCACATTTGTTGTACGACAAAGTAAAGATTAATAAAAATGCTTGCAAATTACTAAAATTGAAATATTTTACGTAACGAAATTGTTGTAGCCATTAATTAATATACTTTTGGTTTTTATACTAAATTTTAAAAAGCAAAGAAAATATTCCATTTTCGTCTATCTTTTGTACAATATAAGAAAAAAAATTGAGGAAAAGTTATGTTTTCTGAATTCGATTGTACATGTTTTGGTACAAATAAACATTAGTATTTCAATTATTGCCGTATGAAAAAATTAATTATGCTCTGACGGCCAATTGGCAACTTGATGCACTCCGAAATCAAGTCAGGGCGCATTATTTTATATTAAACTATAAATATTATGAACTTATTGAATATATAACAAGGTATCACTGTATAATTAATAAAACTTATATATCTCTATATTCACGAACTAGGAAAAATGTGACAATATTATCGTACAAAATATATTAATACTTTAATTCTACACTCTAAAGTTTATAAAAACTTTCACGATTTGGATTGCATAAGTGCCGCCAACTTACTGCTTTTAGCGCCTGATCTAAAGATGGTCCCAGAAATGTGGAAAAATTGGATTGATAAAAATGCTTATGAATCATTTTGTTTTCCCTAATATTTCTCAGTCTACTTTAGCTAGTATTTTAATTTAAAAAATAGCAATTGTTGGCACGAAATTCACACAATGGTAAAGAGCAGTTGGTAAAAAAACAATCTAAAGTTATAATGAAATCAGCACTATCTAAATGAATGTTTATAGGAAAAATAATAGTATTTTTTTATAGAGGAGGGGGCAAACGAGCATGCGGCTTACCTGATGGTAAGTGTCGACCGCAGACCACGAACGACTGCAACAGTTACATAGTCTATGTTCATCTTACTACTGGGTGCAGGGCTTCCCTCAATTTTAAGAAGGTTTTGAAGCCATTTGTGGGTTAGTTATGGATTGTCTACAGTCTTTACTAGAACCGATTCAAAAATATTATGCGTTGGAAATAGTTAAACTACTTTGATTGTTTCGACATGAAAGTATTTCAAAATATTTGCACAATTATTTGTTTAGGTATATCTGGGACCGCTTTAATCTCCCGCTACAAATTTATTGAACAAGGCGTATTAAACTAATTAAATTTTAAATTTGTTCCAAAAATAGAATTTTTTTGCATTAAATCGTTACTTGTAATGTTTTATATATAAATACGTTATAAATACATTTATAAACGTTTTGCATTTTAGAACAAAACGTTTATAAATGTATTAGTTCCATTGAAAAATGAGACGTTTCCTTTATGGCTTTAATTATAAATTACTTTTAAATGTTTAGATACTTATATACTCGTAACAACACTAGAGATCTATCTATTCTTAAAGGAACGTTTAAAGTAGTTCTTTGAAAGATTTTAAACATAAGGTTTTGTTAACGATTCTAATTCCAGCCAAGTAATAAATAAAATCACAGATAATATGAAACTTAATTTAGCGCTTCAATTTTGAATTTTTTTATTTTAATGTTATCTTTTGTAATATATTTGTAATTGTCGATATAAATCTAATTTAAAATCTCAAAACATGAAATAATATATTTGATTTGCGTAATATTTGGAAACTTAACAATGGTGAAATACACAGAAAATTTTAGCACTCTTGTCTGTGTAATGAAACTAAGTAATAAAACTAAATAATTTACGCAACACACAATAATCTTCACAGTAATCCAATCATTTCTAAACAACTTTTCTAACATTTCATTAAAATATTTATATTTATAATATTTTTAATAAGCAACAAATTAAACATATTTATTGGTAACCGGCGTTTCCTTTCAGACTACAATACTACTTACTTTAGAGAAGCGAAATTTACATAAAATAATAATACAAGAAATCTACTTACATTCAAACAATACTAATTTATAAATTGTAACACTAAAATAGCGAACACTTTGAATATTTAGTCTATTTAGACATGTTTATTTATCGTTTACGCACAAGGAATATATTTGTATATCTATTTTATTTCTATCGGTAGTGAAAATTCGGTACGGGAACTAAACTATTTTGAACATTTTATATTTACAAACACATTATCACTTCTTTAATACAACCATCGCTACTAACCGACATTGTGGCTAGTGGCTTCGGTTCTCACTTATCTGCGCCAGAAATGAGATGTAAAATCTAGAGGATTCGGTAACAATTAGGAATATGTACAGCATCTATATAATACATAGTTTTATTATATTACACGTTGGAAACAGAAAAATAAGGAATGTAATTTAGTAATGTGTTTAATAGTTGTGTATTGGCGCGTATTATTGCTCGAATATATTATAAGGTATCGTACACAAGAATCATTTGGATGCTTCGACCAGATAATTGTAACGGCGAATTTTATTCTTTACGTCAACTATCAGGTGTGGTCGACGCCGCTTACGGCCGCAGCGGTGGCGCGACGGGCTGGAGCCACACGTCCCATGAACGATCTAATCTCTTCAAAATACGTCTCTTCTGGTGATCTTCGACGGCTTTCATCTCCATTTTCTGCTTCGTGTTTCTTCAGATGCCTATCTAGATTGGTCTGTTGTCCGAAACAGCGATCGCAATGACGACATCGGAATGGTCGCTCCTTATTATGAATGTTCCTCACGTGTCTCTGGAGGTTTGAAGAAATGGAGAACGACCGTTCACAGTATTTACAGCGGTAAGGCTGTTCACCTGTATGGGTCCTTAAATGTCGGGTCAGGTTTGCACTGCGAGGGAATGCCTTGCCACAATATGAGCATGTGTATCGATCTCGGGCTCTATTTGCTCCGGGGTTCGGGGGGACAGGTGGCGGTCGTGGCGCGCCCGGTGCGAGCAGAGTTGCTGCCGCCGCTGGAAGGAAAGGGTAGCGGCCAAAAGAGGCTGGTAAAGCTAACGGTAATCGTCGACAGAACTGGAGCAAGGCTGGGTGTGCTGGGTGAGCCGGATGCGTCGGGTGTGGTGGTGGAGACGGTACGATCAAGTTGCAGTTCTCGTCTTCCAATCGTTGCGGGCGTTTGTGAGTTACTCTGAGGTCGAGAGGCTCATCGGCACGTGGGGAGCCAATCGGGCTGAGGTGGTGATCATGGGGCGAAGAAGGCGGAGAGGCGAGGCGGCGCGGCGCCGCGTGTTTTTCGCGCATGGCGGCCGTCGCGCACGCGCTCATCGGGCTCGTGCGCCACCGACCTGTAACAATAACATTGCTTATTAGAATATAATAGAACAGGGGGATGAGTCGTTCGTGTCCGTAGGCTTCGACCACCTAATCCTAAGCCCACCCTAAACGTGTCCCCCGGGTGGTGCTAAACAAGCGACAAAGCTGAAAGAACAGACTTGGCTCCTCGCCGTGTGGTAGCGGCGTAAAAAATACCACCAACTACTTCCGCACCATGAGGCACAAAAGAAAAGAAATGGCCCCGAGTTCCCGGCGCCCCTTTAATGGGGCAGGGGTGCGAAGAATCTCCGGGAGGAAAACCGGCGACGAGGTTCGCCACCCGTCACGTTATGTCTTCCGGAGGAGCGAAAAGTGGATTGCGGAAGCCCGTCTGGCTACATTGAATGTATGTGGAGCAATGAATGATAAGATGGATGAAGTATGCGATATGATGTATGATAGAGGAATAGATGTGTTAGGTGTAAATGAGACGAAACGGAAGGGAAAGGATGCCACTACACATGGCATATATACCGCGGCGTACTAGTCTGGTGTAGACGAGACAGAGCGGGCATGCCAGGGAGTTGGTATCATCCTTTCAGAAAGAATGGGTCATTGTGTGAAAGAGTATGAATGTGTAAGCCCGAGACTGCTATTTAAACGAATAAAAGTGGGCTTAAAGAAGTTGTTTGTTCTAGGGGTCTACGCTCCAGACATGTCTAAGCCCACTTATATACGAGAGCAGTTTTGGGAGATGGTAAGGATGGTGCTAATGAAATGCAAGGGTAATGAAAATATTGTTATATTAGGAGATTTTAATGGAAGGGTTGGTGTGAAGAGGCTTGATAATGAAAGGATATTGGGAACGTTTGGTGGTGAAAGCATAAATGAGAATGGTGAAAGCCTCCTCACTGTATGTGTAGAAAATAATATTTTTGTGACGAACACTTTCTTTCGTCATAAGAAGATTCACATGTATACATGGGAAAGAGGTGGTGATAGAAGCATGATAGATTTCATAATTGTGGATGAAAGAATGAGAAGCGCAGTGGTAGATACAAGGGTTTACCGGGGGTCCAACGTAGGGACGGATCATTACTTAGTCTTATGCCGAATTAATGGTCTATTCAGACGTTGGCGGCATCGGACATCTGTGTCTATCACTGCGTTACAGCGTATAAGAACAGAGAGGTTACAAGATGAAGGTGTGAAAGAGAAGTTCAAATGTAGAGTGAGAGAAAATATAAGTGGTATGGATGAATTGTGTATGAATGATTTAGACTTGGAGACTGTGTGGTATAATGTCAAGAAAGGTTTGGTGGATGCAGCTACCGAAGTATGTGGTGTAACTAAGAGAACGAATGAAAGAAAAAATATCACTTTATGGTGGGATGATGAGGTACGAATGGAAGTTGAAGCAAAGAAGAGAGCATGGCTAGATTTACTAGCAACCAAGGCTAGTCATTCTAGCGGTATGAATGAAAATATTGAAAAAAAAGGCAGTCTTTAGACATCTAAATAAGTGAGTAAAAGAAGTAGTTGAAAGGAAAAAGCAAGAAAGAACTGATAAGAATGATAGAAGAATATCGGATAACTTCCAGGCAAATAGTAAAATGTTCTGGAAACTCTTAAGAACTGCCAGGGGACATTCAAAACAGCCTAGAATGAATTCTATACGAGACCAGAATGGCTGTATTCTGAATGACGAAGTTTCGAGTTTAAGGAGATGGAAGGAATACTTTGAAAGCGTGTTTATGGGTAATGAGTCGTTTGAATTAAATGAAATAGAAATTCCGAAAGAAGAGGAAAGAAATAGAGAGATAGGTATAGATGAAATAATGAAAGCAATGAAATGTATGAAAGCAGGTAAGGCAGCCGGATATGATAGAGTATCACTCGAAATGCTGAGGGCTGGAGGGGAGTGGTGGCAGACCTGCTGTACACCTTGTTTAATTTGTGTTGGGAACTTAAGCGGGTACCGGGAGACTGGTGCAAAGCCGTGATAGTCCCAATATATAAGGGAAAAGGATCGTAGCAGGACTGTAAAAACTACCGTGGTATCAGCCTTCTTAGCATTGTAGGAAAACTGTATGCTAAGGTGCTAATTGAAAGAGTTATGGAAGATACTGATGGAAAAATTTGGGATGTGCAAGCGGGATTTAGAAAGGGAATGGGATGTACGGATCAGATCTTTTCCATGCGCATGATCGCGGAGAAGTTTTTGGCCAAAAACCAAAAGGTTTTTTGTGCGTTCGTGGACTTGGAAAAGGTTTATGTCAGAGTGGACAGGGATGTATTATGGCAAACACTGAACTTATTTGAGTTGAGCGCTGGGTTGATATAGGCATTGACGTCTCTGTATAGGAACTCCAGTGCTTGTATCAGGATCAACGGGGCCTACTCGGACTGGCTTGGCATCCATAAAGTTGTCAGACAGGGCTGCGTGGCTTCCCCGTGGCTGTTCAATCTATTTATAGACAGTTGTTTGGAAAATTTGAAAGTTGAAGAATGCGGGTTAAGAATGGGTGAGTTAACCGTCAAATGCCTTTTGTACGCCGATGATCAAGTCATACTTGTGTCGTCGGCGACCGAGTTGCAAATTATGGTTACATTAATGAACAGGTCATTAAAAGAAAGGGGAATGAAAGTGAACGCAAGTAAGACGAAAGTTATGGTTTTTGTCAAGCAAGTAGATGAGTTTGTGTATTTGGGATGTATATTTAGCAGGGATGGTAGATATGATAAGGATATAGAACGACGAGTGAACGCAGGAAATATAGTAAATGGGGCTCTACACTCTATTGTGGAAAGTCAGAATGTGTCCTAAAAGGCACGTATGGCAATTCACAATGCTGTGTTAGTCCCTACTTTAATGTATGGTAGAGAAAGTTGGGCGTAGCAGAAGAAGCACGAGAGTAGAATAAATGCTGTAGAAATGCGGTCATTAAGGAGTATGCTAGGGCTGAATCTAAATGACAGAGTGAGAAATTGTGTGATAAGAGAAGAGTGTGGTCTGCAAGATAATTCTGTGACCAGGATTGAGAAAGCAATGCTTCGGTGGTTTGGTCATGTAGAAAGAATGAATGAGGAAAGAGTGACAAAGCAAATTTATGTGGCAGAGGTGAATAGCAGAGTCTGGAAGAGACGCCCTAGGCGAAAATTTATCGACCAAATTGGCGATATGTTGAAAATGGGCCAAATTAAGAGTACCCTTAACTGACGAGCGTGTATGCGTAGGTATATAGATGTGGAGGAGGCGAGATAGGTGTGTCAAGATCGTGCCAAATGGAAGTCCATAGTCTCTGCCTACCCCTCTGGGTGACAGGCGTGTTTATGTATGTATGTATGTAATAGAACAGAATAATTTTTATTAAATAAAGATTACAAGAATACTTATTATAAATCATTTATGTTGTTATCACTGATTCGGAAAAAACCTTTGCCCTAGGAAAAACCAGCAAGAAACCCAGCGGGGCTCTATTTCTAAAAGAAAAATTCCCAGAGATTATTATTATCAGTTACGTAATCTTATAGTAGTATAATAGCCCTTATAAGCAATTTTTGTTTAATTTTGTAAATTTTAAACTTTTTGATAGACAGGTCTTGCCATGAAGGACTTACCTACTCATTGGAGTAGAGTAACTGTTATAACTAGCTCGTGATTGTTTCTTCTATTTGTAGAATGCATATCCCTATTTTAATAAAACCATTTTGTTTTTGTGTAAATACATAATATTTTCGTAAATGTACTGATAGGTCAAAGTTAATGTAATTATTTCATTAAAATCAATATAATAAAACTATGTTATAACTAAGTATCATCAGCAGATAAAATTATATCATGGTTATTCCCTATGAGGTAAGATATGTAATGTATGTCATTAATATAAACTAAGAACAGGAAGGGGCCAAGAATTGAGCCCTGAGGAACATCCATAGACACTCCGACCCGGAAGAAAATTGATAACAAGTTTGCGTTCTATTACTTAAATATGATGTAATAAGTTTAAGTGGCTAGTTTTAATAATGATGTAGATTGCTGATAAATATTTCATGATTAACTCAGTTGGAAACGTCACAAAATATTCCCAAAGCATCTTCTGAGTTTTCCCATGCACAGAAAGTATGTTTATTAAAACTCAATACTGGCGTCAGTTGTCGAGCAACCAATTGTAAAAACAAACTGATTTTACCACGTTTTTATTAAGTCACTTTCTTGTTTGTCTGTCTGTCTGTTGTTCCGGGTGGAATCTAGCAACTCAAATTTCAAGCACCTCCCGATGAGCTAGAGACTTGAAATTTTAAAAATAGCTCAGAATCGAATGATAATGTATGAATACGAAAAAACGTAGTATATTAATTATTTTTAGCACAAAATAAAAAAAAAACTTGTTTATGAAACGATTCGGTTATATAAAAAAACTTAATATATGACTTTACTATGTTTCATAAAATTAATCATGAAACACATCAGGTTCTATAATTGTATTAAAACAATAGTAAGGTGGGGTGCGATTGCATTTATTATAGGCACAATAACTAACGGAAATCTTCTATAGATCTGCGGTTTTTTAATATGAATAGTTTGGAAATATTTTACAATATATTCTAATAATATTTTATGAAATGTTAATTCTCATGTACAGAAATTTACATTTTGTTTGAATAATGACTCGGCAACAGTAGGAGAGGAATTCAGTAAGTTTGTCAAGGATCATTGCAACATCTTGATAACTTTTTTTGTTTACTTACCCTATAATTTACGTGGTATGATGGTTGTATTAAAATATATCGATCGGGGAAGGACCACGCTTCCAAATAATATTAATATAAGGTTTAATAGCAGCTGTGTTTTTTATGGTAAGTAGCCACCAATAAAAAATCCTTACGGGTAACGAGGCATTCCGCTTTAGTCATCAGAGGTGACAACGGACAACGCATCTGCATTTAAATTCTTGACCTGGACGGAAGGAAAGTAATATGTGGGAATATATTCGTATAAGCCACAGCTTCCATTTGCATCACTCGAACTGTCCTTGTATTAAAAATTATTTCTGTTATTAATCTTTGGTGGTATGATATCTTGTGAATAAAATGATAATATGTACTTGTTTCTAAAACAAAATATAACAAAATAAGATTGATACTCAAGACCCATCGGTAAATTAAAATATATAACGAAATTGCGAAATGACGCGACCAGAGCGGCAGGGTGACCATCTGATCGATGTCAGCTCCTACGCTCGCCTTCAGTGCACGCCCACATACTTACGACATCAGAATCTAGATCACTTGATACCGAAACCGCGACTTTTTTCAATTAATAATTGACATAACTTTATTGGCTACTTTATTATGCCGTAAATACATATTACCTACGAACAAGTTTCCTTACAGACGCTGAGCATTATCTGTATTGACAGTTTTAATCTCAACTAGAGCGTTCTCGCACTTTATTTAAAATCGATTTTACCACGAAAGTTTCAAAACATTAAGAGGTTTAAAGTTTCAAAGCGGTCAATGATATCAAATAATATGCCATTTTACTTTTTGATAAAGCCACAAGACCCCAAGCACACAGTGAGTAAATATTTGTTTCTTTCTAAAAAAATTATTTGTTTAGTTAAATAATTATCCGATTTGAACATGATTAAAAATCTTACTAATAATGGGATATTTTTACACCACCACTACACGATTAATTTGTAATTTACGTTTACAATTTACTATCCACTACCCCATATCATCCCGTGGGCAAATCAGATGGGCAGCAGTGTCTTCCTAATAACGACTTAAAATAAAAAACTGTGTTTGCCAACCCGCTTTTTTTTTTAAATTTATTCTTAGAAAGAGTGTTACATTATTTACATTTTAAATTTTGCCAAAATGTAAGCCAGTTTATCGGCAGGGCAACAGTTTATTGTTTCACACTCCTTACTTAAAAAACAATATCTGTTACTTATAAATACTTGCCAAGCGTGGCATCTATGGCAAATATCACTCCAACGAGGCAATCTATGGGGGAGGCCTATGTTCAGCAGTGGACTTTAATAGGCTGTAACGGTTAACGGTTTACAATTTGTGTTTTTTTTTTGTAAATTTGTTATTTATTTACACCTACAGACATATTTTGTAAAAAATCGGTAGTGTTAAAATACGTTGGCCAAGTCATCGGTTTATACTAATAATATAAATATTAATAGTAAGCTTCATTCGTAAACTTAAAAATAAAACTCGAATTTGGTCCTATTGCCTTTCACCAACGATAACTCTGACTTATATATTACATCATTCTTGATGGCGTTATTACAAAAATAATAAGAAGTAGTTGCGGTACCGCAAATTGGACAACTCCATTCCGTATGATTGATCGGTGCGTGTATCACCCACGTATTACCACGCACATTTGGCATGCGGTCCATTCAAGATTTGGTCTACTGATATCGCCAAGTATTAATTTGAATTGTTTTACAATTTCATTATAGCGTAATAATTTTGACGGATCGGTATTACTATGCCTCATATAATTACATTACACTACAGTAGCAAATTTTTCGTGTACGGAAACTTATGAATGTATTACGTTATGTAAAGATGGAAGTAATCTGACATTTGTATCTGGTAGAGCCACTCTGCAGCTATATTATGGTTGTAGCACGAATGGGTCGGCTCGACCGGGGAAGGGAAGGGCCATGCTCTCACAGAATACCAGCGTAAAATAGCAGCTCAATGCTGCTGTGTTTCGTATGGTGAGTGTAGAGAACCGGAGACCCTTTTTACTGGAAAAGAGGCATTCCATCTTAGTCCTCAGTGGGCCACAGCATTCACTTACCATCAGGTGGACTGTGTGCTCGTTTGTCACTCTATTCTATAAAAAAAATAAGAACTTTTTTTATACAGACGAGCTATGGTGACTATTGCAGCCAATGAACACCTACCACGAATTTCAAACAAAGAAGGTCACAGTGTGTGTTCACTACTAAGAGCCAAGATAGAAGGATTCACAGCCCGTATTTTTTTTTAAATAAAGGTTACCTGAACACTAGAATTTTCTCCTGTATCGTGGGGGCAGTTTACATACTTACATTTCACAAGGACAAACATCCAGACTCAGAACAGGCCATACAAATATTTGTTCCGTGCGGGATTCGAACCCGCGGCCCTTAGCGCTGCAACTCATTGCCAAGCCACTGCGCCACGGAGTCGTCAATTTACCAATTTAGCCAATGACACTGGTAGTGCTGCTTAGCGGCGGAAATAAGTAAGAGTGGTACCAAGCCAGGTAGTTGCTTAAGCATAAAAGGAGTCCTACCATCTAATGTACATTGCCCAATTGAAGTGAAATTTATTAAGAATATTACAAAAAATTGTACAGTGTTTGTTATGGATCGAAGCATGTGATTGAATCGTATTTCTGAAACATAAAATTGATACTTCCAGTTCCTTTCCTATAGTGGGGAAAGTAACCTTGTCTGGGGATTAATAAATTAAAAGAGTATTTAACATTAGTTACCATGAGAGTGCTGCTACAAATTTGTGCACTCACGCCTACAAGTCGACACTCGGTTAATTTGCGCCAAAAGCACTCGACATAAATCCTTGAACAAGAGCCGAACATCGACATCCTAAGTACCTTATTTGGTGAACTCGTGAGCCATAAGCCGTTTGTTGATGATTTGTTACTAAAATCATAGACGTTGGTATCCGACATTGTTAGAAATTCGTGCTCGCTAATAATACATTAAATTAAGTTAATTTGTAATTTGCGAGAATGAAATAGATGAATGGACGGCACGTATGCTTAAATTACAAACTAAAAAGGGAATTCCACATCAGTGGAACAGCTGCATTTAGTTTTTTTGGTCAGTTGCAATAGTAATTAGTAATTAGCGTTATAAAATAGAATAGAATATAATTATTTTTATTCAATATAGATTACAAAAATACTTATTGAAAGTTTGATCTTTATCACTGGTTCGGAAAAAACCTCTGTCCTGGGAAGAACTAGCAAGAAACCCAGCGGGACTTTTATTAATATTTTATGCAATTAAGTATAAAAATTAAGCGATCACTTCATTCCCAGGGGTTATTATCAATCATGTACTCTTTAATACTATAATTAGCCTTAAGTAACAATTTTTGCTTAGTAAAAATTTTAAACTTTTTGATAGATAGGTCCTGCATATTTTCTGGATCTTGGTTGTAAAAGTATATACATTGCCCAATGAAGGAATTACTGACTATTTGGAGTCAAGTAACTACTATAACTAGCTTGTGCTTATTCCTAGTGTTTACAGAATGTACATCGCTTTTAAATAAAACAATTTTTGTTTTTGTGTATAATATACGAGTACACAAAAACAAAAATTATACATTAAATTTTCGTAAATATACTGAGAGGCTAATGTTAATATATTTATTTCTTTAATTTTTTTTCTAAAGGATTCCTTCGGACCTAGGTTATAAATTGCTCTTATAGCTCTCTTCTTCAAAACAAGAACAGTTTTAATGTCAGTCGCACTACCCCATAGCAAGATTCCATATGACTTTATGCTATAGAAAAAACTAAAATAATTAATTAACTATAATATATAACTAAAATATCTAAACTAAAATAAACTAAAACTAAAATAAATAAAAAAGATTAGGCCTTACATGTGTTGTACTACTACTACTAGCTGTTTCAATACATGTAAGGCCTCTATTATTTTTTACAGCATATGCTGCAAAACTATGTTGGCTACCTATTTTAGATATGTGGATGGATATGCGGCCCCTTTTAAGCTACGCGTCAACAGTAATTCCGAGAAAAACAATGGATTTAACAAGACTCAGCTCCCCCCATTTAAAAGCACACTGATATTCACGTATTATATTACTGTTATGCACGCAAACGTATTGTTGAAGAAATCCTGCTGTACTTCGAAGCCTTGATGCATCAACGAGCAGGAAGATTCACCTACAAAATTACATAGATAATTACCGGCTACGGGTGCTTCGGTGGTTATCTGTACAACGTTAACCGTGTAGTGGCGGTGTAAGAATATCCACTACCCCATATCGTCCCGAGGGTGTCGTAAGAGGCGACAGAGGGAAAATGAAACAGGAGATGAGCAGTAACATCTTCCTGATAACAATTCAAAATAATAAAAAGCTGCTAAGCGTGGCAACTATGGCAAAATCCACCACGAAGCAATCTATGAGGGAGGCCTATGTTCAGCAGTGGACTTTTATAGGCTAGGCTGTAATGGATGGATGGATGGACTGCAACGTGCATGAGATAAGATGAGTTGTTTTACATGATGGTTTATCAAAATTGTCTTAGTATCGATTCGAATCAGGTCTTTCAGTAAAAATTGTTATAAATAGTTTTGTTTACTCGTATTTTAATTATTGTGTGCTGACTGTTAAGGTAGTCAGTTACTAAATTCTATTAAAAAAAAATGTTTTATATATTATAGAAAACGAGATAATTGAGAAACTCAACGCTCCTGTTTTTAATCTAATAATAGATTTACTAAGAATTCCTGATACGTGAATATAGTTGTACAAACCCATACGATCACACATAAGGGGGTATTATGTTCATTGAGAGGTAATTATTGCGTATTTGTGAGCCCATCGCAACACGAGTCACGATCCGCTAATTACTCGTAATTAACGGTGTTCGGAAGCAACGTGACGTATACCGTGGTAGGCGGGGCGACCACTGTTATGTATGTTAATGGAAATAGCGTGGCCAATGAGCGGCATCACGCCACGCCGCCTTGTGATATATTAGCATTTGAATCGCTTATTCGTTCGTACCTTTACCACGAGAGCCACTTGAAACGTATCTGTTGACTTTTGTTAACTTTTATGCATTTCGAATAGACACGTCGACGCGTTCTGCTAGTTGTTATGTAAAGTCAGCATTAATAAATTACCGTAACTCACCTAAGCGTATGCCTCGAGTCAATTTATCAGTATCTAATATAGCAAATGTTCGATAAAATGTACTGGCGGTAAATTGCTTTAGTCAAAATAGTTAACAAGTATACATTATTCGTAGCAGGGTGTGAAAAGGAATGCGATATTGTAATTTTATATAAATGGAAACAATTTGAATATATCTTCAATTTTATTACAATGTGGTATATATAAAACCTTGAAAATAATTTATTTCAATTATAGAGGAATGATAATCTTATAAATAAAACATTAACAGGTAGGTTTACTGTAATGTGTTATAGAGATTGCTGATTCTCGTATGACGAGTAATGTAAGTAGATAAACTTAATATACCTATACACATACTACAGAAGAGTGTCAAGGCATTTTAAAAGCTAGTGCGGTTTATTATCCGGTACTGCATCACCACTTACCATCAAGTGAGGTCGTAGTATAGCACTAGATTATAATTTATGCAATGAAAAACGATCATTTACGCTTGTTTGCTAAACTAATTTCGTATTACACACAGCCCACCAATAGTACTCGTCCTGCTTGGTTGCCAGTGCAGAACCTATGGGTGGGGCTTTTGGGTACATTAATGTCGATGTTAATATACTATACAATACCTGTGGTTCTTTTAATGGGATTTGTATACATGTTTGTTACTTGTACATACCTAGATATGCACTTTTCATATAAAACAGGGCTTATATTAGAAATTTAGAAGTTGCTTAAATAACGATGAAAAAAAGGAAAGTAAAATAAAGTTACAGCCTATGTACGTCTCACTTCTGGGCACAGACCTCTTTTCATTTCTGAAAGAGTGTTAGGGCAGGAATATGTCCGCTGTGCTGCTGAACCCGGGTAGCTCGCTTACTGTGAAATTTACAGCGAACGCTTAGCCTTTGAGCTACGGCTCTCGATGAAAATAGGTATATAATTTTTCTTCCTCTTTCACATGAGACATGGGCTTTTCCAGTTGCAGAGAGGATTTGCCTAATCGTCACACTTGGCAGGCAAATTGACGATCGCTGTTCCAGACGTTACACGTCGCCGATCTGGGTATTGTAAGAGAGAAGTAGATGGCTATACCGCCATTTATCAGGAGCTATAAGATTTTTTTGGTATTTTCTAAAGTCGTTTCTTACGACATCTACGGGACGAATTAAGATGAAGGATTCTCTTACGTCGCCACTAAACAGCATATCTTCTTATCAGCCCGTGAATATCCACAACTGGTAATGGACATCTCCTGTTGCGGCGAGAATTTGCCATAATCGACACACCTGGCAGGTGGATTGGCGATTGCAGTATCAGAAATCTATTAAACTGAAGTGACACATTTTTGCTAAGTTACTTTTTTACTAGATGGTAGGACCTTTTTTTTTTAAGGATAAGGGTGACAAGCGATCACACAGTCCACCTGATGGTAAGTTGTTGCTGTGGCCCATAGACATCTACATCTACCCTCGTTTGCGAACCAAAATGCAGATGCGTTGTCAGCCGTGAGGACTAAGATGGAATGCCTCTTTTCCAGTAAAACGGGTCTCCGGTTCTCTACACTTACCATACGAAACACAGCAGTATTAAGCTGCTATTTTACGCTGGTATTCTGTGAAAGCGTGGTCCTTCCCCGGTCGAGCCGACCCATTCGTGCTACAACTATACAATTAATATAGCTGCAGCATGGCTCTACCACGTAAATCATTTCTGTATAGGGTCTACCTTCTTACCTATTTCTGCCGTCAAATAACAATTCTTGCACTAATGTGTTCTGATCTGAAGGTATAGAGAACCAGTGTAATAACAGGCTTTGAGATATTTCATGTGTCTATGGCATGCAGTAGCCACTTATCAACAGGTGAACTGTAAAATCGTTTGTCACTTGTTTTATAAACAAGGCACAAGTAAAATAAAAAATAGAACAAGAAAGACTGCTTTCAATATTAATACTATAAAATCAATTCACACAAGTATTCGCTATTTGGCAATAGTTATTAAGCCACAATATTGCAAAAGCGTAACTTAAATCAAATCAAATAACCTCATATGTCATGTGTGTAGATACCCGGCATTCCGTTTCATATTCTCTCATAAGATCGCGGCCGGAGCAGATTCACACGCGCCACCTAGTTTTTTTAGACGACAATTTATCGACAACCACAATCTTTGATTTATTTCACAACACTATTTTAGGAAACATGTCGCGCCGATCGCCTTATGACGAGGTATGAAATTACTTTCCGATGCATGAACAACGCTAGAGAAATATAATATGGACCTGCGCTTTAGATAAATTAATGATGTTATTGGATGTTTTATGCTGACTTAACGATCGATTGCAGCAAAAAAGAACCTCGATTAAAGGTTCTAAGTGATCTCACGATCAATGCTCAGTTATCATAACTTGCAGATAGTAATATTAGTAAGAAAAGTCATTGATTAATTCACTCGTTAATTTTTTTTTTCAAATTTATAGCAATGCACTATCTTGTTGCCTTTAAAACTAAAAAAGTGATATTTTACTAGGCATTATCAGTGATCGGTTCTGACGGATTTGTTTTGGTTCAATACTTGTTTTTGTTTAATAATAAATTACTCATCTGACTTTTTAAAACCTTCAAAAGCTATAAGATATGAATTTAGTTGTAGTTATCACCATTTATCATTTAGATTAAGAGAGTGGTGACAAAATATATGTAGATATTTTTTTTAAAGAATAAGAGTATATATAATGTGTGTGTGTGTGTGTGTTCCATGTAGGTACATACCATTATAAAACCAGCTTCCTTTACGGATTATATTGCGTTCAATTTAAGTTATTTTTAACTTCCGAAGTTTTGAATGCTTTGCGCGAAAATATCTTTACTATAATCACAATAATTGAAGAAACTTATATTCTTATCTTATCTATTAAATATAATCTTCTAAATTTCCTACCAAATATCAAATAAAATTTAAATAGTAAACATGACTTCTTGTTTACTTATGTTTCTATTTCTGTCCGTCTGTAGCTTGCGTGCGTAGTCGAGAAAACATCTATCAGGGAGACAAGTAGTGGCAAGTGAACGTAACGTGCGAGTAGCTAGAAACTGTGCCACACACATATATATGTACGTGACAGTAATACTTAGCGTAATGATAAGTAAAGCCTTTACCGGGTTAATTATTAAAATACTTTTCACATCCTTGTGTGCTCGTAAAAAAAAAACTATTGTGATAAGCTATCGGTAAGGTGCTGAGGTCAACACCACTAATAAACATAAAATTAAAGAAGATACCTTTGTTGCGCATATACGAGTATGCGCTCTTATAACAGCCGAAATATATTTAAATATTAATCTCGAAAAAGTCAATATAAATGTATATAATTTGCAATTTTTTTATTGACGTGATCGGGCAACACAAAATACAAGTAAAAGAATTATATATATATATATATATATATATATATATATATATATATATATATATATATATATACATCGTTTTCTTCATTACTAACACTATAAATCTTTGGTTACTAACAAACTTTTACTGAGACAACTGTTGTATAAAATGAAGAGAGCATTTAATGAAAAAGAAATTATTTTTCTATTATTATATTTATAATATAAAATGAAAAGAATTGATATTAATATAAACAGGGCCTCTAAATTATAAAAGATAAAATAAATAAATAAAATAAAATAAATCTGATGAATGGGATATATTGTAAAGTTTTTCCGTATATTTATTACGATTTTAGTATTATAGATATTAGTGTTTTTATGGACCAATCCAAACAAAATCCTAAGTATTTAAGTGTGAACATTTAAGATACATATGTTTTGATAGATACCAACCAATAGCTGGCAGAATTGCGACGCATGCGCGTTGCCAACGACAAACTTGTAAATAAAAAGTAAATGCATGTGGGAACCGGGGCGAAGCGTCGTGGGAACCGCCGGAAATCGGTGCTTTTTTAAAGTAGATCATTTCGCAAGGCGTTAAATATACATTGCTTTTTAATCGAACTGTTATTGCTACATTTTTTGTATTATGTTGTATTTTGTAAAATGTTGACACAGATTCGTATGTATGTATGAAATGTTGCAAGTATATTAAGTATTAAAAATAAATTAACTAAAAGTTAATACAAAAAAAAAAACTTGTAGATAAACAAAATGATAAAAAAAATTAACAGAGGAAATCACCTCTAGGGTCAAGTCTGAATGCGTAAACTGTCCTTAAGCTGGTTCGGAACTGTGGAGTACACATATAATCGTTGTCGTTGTCTTAGTGTTGATACTATAAGATTTTATTTGGTTTGAAATAAAATATATGATATTTGACAACTTAATATTTATATTTATATAGGTCAGTGCTTTCTGGATAAGTCAAGTTGATACAAATTCGTTGTCGTTGTCGCTGTCTAAATGTGCGAGTATGTTATGCTGATGACATAGATTAATCAAAACTTATTAAATAAATCATTGTATACAAGCAAATTGATTTGATTTTTTCAACAGGCATAAATTACCTAACAGAACCACATCGGATCAAGTAATCTGTAACTAAACGGAATTCGCAATACTGGAGTACACCAAACTCGTTGTCGCGATCTTAGGGCTGATACTAGATTAGATAAAAATATCGATGGGCCCGCAAAGAGGACTGACTACCTTCATTTACAGCTCTTTACTTCGGACCTATCGATATAATATTTGACTACTTGTAAATTGGATGGGCAATATGTGTTTTCTAAATAGGTAAGCGTTTTTGATAACGAAACACCGTTTCTTAATTTTTAGAAAACATGATCTTTGAGTATCAAATTTAAGTGTTTAGTTCACATAAAGTAACTGCTGTACTAACAAAACCATTTCTCGTTACCAATTTTGGACATTTAAGTTATTTTAAGGCGGGACTGATTGTATTTTATCATGAAACTGCCTCATTATTCTGTCCGTATAATAAAGGTTAACGATTAAAATCGTTACAAAACAGATATAATAATGCGTTTCCATTATGCATTCAGCATATAATCTCCACGAAATTGTGTATCCGACCGCGCGTAGATAACAAAACTCGGCGTCTTATAATTTATAGTTTACCATTAGGGCGAACTTCGTAACTTTGGTTCGTTTCATTTGCATTGGTGATTTGGATTTGCGGTGACATGGCCAGTATTAAAATGATGCATGGGGCTCTGATTGCGGACGACGGCGCGGACCGATGCGGACGACAGTTGCGCGCGTAGGGTGACGTCCCAGGTTGCTGGGAGTTATGTTGTCCTAGTACAATGCAATTGAAATTGTCTGTTTTTAATGCTGCTCCTATGTTTTGTGATTGACCCTTTTATAAAGAATACTTAGAGAAAACGACTTGATTATTGATTATTTATAACAAATATCAAGTCGAAATTAGGGTGTAAAGGTGATATATATGCTATATTAGCTTTTGGACGGACGAAACGTATAAGTCTTAACAGAGAATTGTAAATCCTACAACACAAGTATTTCAATAGAATTGTAGGAGAAAATAGTATTAAGTCAAATTATAATTAGGAATTACTGAAAGTCTAATTTGACTTAAAATGGAATGTCGACCAAGTTTTACAACACTATTAGGAATGGCAAATAAAATAATATTATGTAGTTATTTATTAACAGTATTCGCCATATAGAGGATATCCATCTTGAAAGAAAACTATGGAATAGGCTTATATTCAAAAGTGAATTTTGGTAGACTGAAATGAGTGATCCATTACCCAACAATATCCATCTTGAAAGAAAACCATGTAATAGGCTTATATTCAAAAGTGAATTTTGGTAGACTGAAATGAGTGAATATATAATTTATTAATGGCGGTTTATACAGTTTTATAATAAATATATAAAAAAAATAATTGACATAAAGAAAAGCTGATTTTATTTTACCTACAGACAGGTTGTTTGTAAAGCGATACTCCACGCTGCAACGGCATACCAATGCCATAATAATCTTGACTAGTGAAATCCCGACACGACGTTCGCCAACGCATTCGCTTTACGTAGGTGGTCATGCCTTTATCACAACCACAATACCACTCGCGGACGCCCTGTTGGATTTTATTTGACGTTCCCTTAATAAATAATGGATATGTCGCGGACAAAGTTAGTTTCGTAAAGGACATTGTCCGTTGTAAACATTATACTTATGCTACAAAAGTAAGGAAGTTGAAGATTTTCTGAAGGTGCCGGGTATTAAGGTATTAAGTTGTTATTGGTAGTAAATATGAGATGTTTAAAAATTTCATAAAATTTAAATAGAATATATAATAGGACTTATAGCGTTGTAAGGTAATAGAAACACGAGTAACCGATTTTGATTATCACGTCATACTTCAAATCATACACCTTATTAAAACTTATATGCCTTTTAAGTTTACAGCTGGATGTAGGCCTTCCGGAACTGTTGAAAAAGTTACAGCGTATACACATCTCACTGCGTGACACTGGCCCGCAGTGGGATCTGAATATTCAATAACATCCTCTGACTTCTGATAGAATTCTGGAGCATTTAGCCCCGCTGCTCCAATGCGTGTTGGCAGACTTAACAATTTCTCGAAATATTTTATTCCTTGGACATGCTGTTTTAGCACATAGTAAATCAGCACTTAGCAATTCACAATGCCATTGGTGCTGACGGGGATCGAACCAGGGTTGCTTGCGTACTGTGAAATTTACAACCAACATTTAGCTTCTAAGCTACCAAGGCTTATAATTATAAATATTATTATATATTATATACGTATAATAATATAAAAAACTATAATTGTTTCTTAAGCTTGATGCAGTTTGCTAATCTCGCACTAATAAATAATTAAGAAATATTCGTCGTAAAATGCCAATATCGTTTTCGATACATCACATTTTATGACATTTATCGGCGTTAAAAAAATAATTACGAAATTTCATAATATATCAGCTCAAAGTTATAAATTGAAAACGTTCGAAACGAAACCAATCGTCAATAAAAGTACAAAGTTATAGCTTTTACTTGTCGTTTTTAAAAGGGGATATGCAATATAATTAATCGCTGAAGAAATTATATCTTACTTAATCTCTAGAAAGAAAATAAATGCTCGCAATAAGCATTCTTATGTAACATAATGTCTAGTTTAACAAATACAACGCATAATTAATTTAGTTAACACCAAATCAAATGTTGTATTTTAATCGATGATTATTATTAACACGTTAAGCGTAATATAATTTTTTTAGAATAAAAAAGCGTAATATAGAAAATTTGATTTTCATGTAATAACTAGAACTCACAAACAGTTTTATAACATTTATTATTTGTTATGTATTTGATGTAACTACTTTGTACAATATCTTTATAAGCCAAGAGTGCGCCAAGTTGCATGCATACTTTGATCAACAAATGAAGAGACTTTCTACTAATGGTCCACAGTTGTTGTTTGACATAGTTTTTAGAATTATTAGAAGCCTCTTGCGTTAGAGTTAGTTCGTCCATGTGCAATTTATTTATGTAAAAGTTCCCGATGAAAGTATATATTTTTTAGTTTACCTTTACGAATAATATGGGCATAGATACTAAAGTTACGAAGTCAAGGTGTCAAAGCTATCATGAATAGCCTTAGGATATCACTTGTTTTAGCCTGGGGGCAAAGAGCCAGATACTGCGAGTGTCACAGATTATTACACGAATGTCCAACGAGTACATCATGTTGCGTAATAAAATAGCACAGATAATTGTAATTAAATATTCGTGACGGGTGAAAGTGAGACATGTTTGTCACATAAGGTTGCACACCATATTTTGTTAAGGTCGTGGTTTGCGGCGTTTTATCTGTTTGAAGAAGTTATTTGAACTATATGTGGGAAAAATCTATCAGTTGAAACGGTAATTTCCCATTCTCATGATTTTTTGCGATCTATAGATATTTATTAGAATAGATATTGTCATGGCCTTCCACTTGTTCCATTTATACCATCAACATTATGTTAATAAAGCAGTTAACATTGTTATTGAGGATTCAGTATGGCTGACCCCGTAACATACGTCTAAGTATGTAAAATATATCACACGAGCAAATTGATTTGTGCATGGTTCTTAGTTGTAAGTTTATTTTATAATTTATTAATTTTATGTATGAGTCTAATATTTAATGAATGTATGTATGAAGTAGCAAATTCAAATTATATGATGTTGTGATTGATTAATGATGACGTTTTGTACCGAATAAGTCAACTATTTTATAAGTTGGACACAGATGAATTGATTTTAAATAGGTTGATTTAACTTTTTATTTCTTATACAGCTTCATTATACAAACATAAGGAAATTGTGTTGTACGTTTTACTGCTGACAAACGCAACTAGTCGAGAAAATATAGATTACTCACTCTTTTATTAGTATTGGCTATTTAATGGCAATTTACGTAGACCGTAATAAAATAAGTAATTAAACTTAATGGTCATTGTTACTGTAAGAAAAATAAATACATCCTGATGAAGATTGGCGAGTGAAAGTATTGATATGTAGAATGTTTTTTCAATGAAAACCTATAAAGCAGGGTTGAATAATTTGAAGTAATTTTGTTCAATACATCGATGTGATCAAAATTAGGATCGATGAACAATTTCATTTCATTGGAACAATATTGAAACAAGTATCAATTGAAATTTAAGTCCGAGATCGACTTTTTATTTAATTATGAGTTAACTTATTCCGTTAACAGAAATATTCTAGCTGAATGGAAAATATTGCATTGTTTTTTTATTCTTAAAAATTACATTTAAAAATAAAATCAGTCTTTTGACAACACTGCTATAAAAATAGTTTCTTCTGGAAATGGCGTAGTTTATTGACAGTTTTAAAACGTTTGTTACTTCTTATGTTAAACTTAATTAGTTGTGTTGTGAGTAGTTAATTGATAGCAATAATACCTTTATCACCGTCATCAATCAGTAAACGCTCCCGGATGTTTCCTTTTACCTCGCTCTCGGAACAACATGTAGTAATGGAAGTCTATCTTGACTGGGTCCATTTTTTACCATATCTGCCATCAAGCATGAAGGTCGTTGTGTTCCGGTCAGAGTGTTAGAATAGAACAGAATAAAATATTTTTTTATTCAGTATAGATTAGAGTGTAGTGGCGGGTAAGAATACCCACTACCCCATATCTTCCCGTGGGTGTCGTAAGAGGCGACAAGGAAACTGATACAGAAGATGGGCAGCATCTTTCTGATAAAAGCCAAAAACAATAAAAACTGCGGTTGCCAACCCGCTCGCCAAGCGTGGCAACTATGGCAATATACCCCCATGAGCGACGATACAAAGAAACGGCCCCAGTCCCGGCGGCCCCGCTATTCCTGGCTACGGTGGCGACCATGGTAACGGCGGGCAGGGGTGCTAAGAATCTCCGGTGGAGGTTCGGTTGCCACCTACGACGACTCGACCTGGCAACATATAACGCACGCACCTGAGGACTGACGAGAAGATCCTGGAGCTGGAAGAAGAGATAGATAAGTTACGCTGGAATATAATAGGATTATACGAGGTCCGAAGAGAGGGGAGGACACGGTAATCCTCGAATCCGGCAACTTATTCTATCACCGGAGGGTGACCATCTGTCCCAAGAAGGTGTCGGATTTATCGTCCACAAGTCTCTCGTTAACAACGTTAAAGATCGGGAGTGTGTCGACGAGGGTTGCGTACCTTATACTCAGAATCACCAAACGGTATTCGCTGAAGGTCATACAGGTTTACGCACCAACCTCTGCACACCCGATGAGGAGGTGGAGGAAATGTATGAGGATATCTCTAGAGCCATGCATTTCTCCAAAACCCACTATACGGTGTTAATGGGAGACTTCAACGCAAAACTAGGCACAAGAGAGAGCGGTGAGCTGAAAGTAGGAAATTTGGAATAGGGCAACGGAACCCAAGGGCCAGCAGCTGGAGAGCTTTATGGAGAAAGAGGACTCTTTATGATGAACTCTTTCTTCCAAAAGCGGCCCCACAGAAAGTGGACCTGGTCGAGCCCCGACGGTTCGACAAAATAAGATTGACTTCATTATGACGACCAGACGACAACTGTTTAGTGATGTCGCAGTGATCGCGAGGGTGAAAACTGGCAGCGATCACCGAATGGTGAGAGGCACACTGAACCTAAACGTTAAGTTGGAGAGGTCACGTCTAATGAAGTCAACGCTCCGTCCCCCTCGTGCTCTAATCCAAAGTCCCGAAAACTTTCAGCTCGAGTTACAAAATCGTTTTCAGTGCCTAGAATTTTGCAATGAAGTGGACGATATGAATGGCAAGCTTGTGGAAACTGTCCAAGCGGTCGGAGCTAAGTTCTGTAAGACCCGTCGCAGAAGAACACAAAAACTCTCCGATCACCGACGAGTACAATCTGCCACTTTGCCTTGCGTATGTGGACTATGAGAAAGCCTTTGATTCCGTCGAAATTTGGGCGGTGCTGCAGTCCCTTCAGCGGTGCCAAGTGGACTGTCGGTATATCGAGGTGCTGAAGTGTTTGTACAGTAGGGCTACGATGGCTATCCGAGTACAGAACCAGAGTACGAAACCTATCCAACTGCAGAGAGGTGTAAGACAGGGTGACGTAATATCCCCGAAACTCTTCACCGCTGCATTGGAAGACGTTTTCAAGCTACTGGACTGGAAAGGATACGGTATTAACATCAATGGCGAGTACATCACTCACCTTCGATTTGCCGACGATATAGTCCTTATGGCAGAATCGCTGGAGGACCTAAGCACTATGCTCAATGACCTCAATAGTGTCTCCCAACGGATAGATCTCAAGATGAACATGGACAAAACAAAAATCATGTTTAATATCTATGTCACACCTATACCGGTAGTTGTTGGGAGCACTAAGCTCGAAGTTGTTGACAAATATGTTTACCTGGGACAAATAGTCCGACTAGGTAAGTCCAACTTCGACCGAGAGGTCAATCGACGGATTCAACTCGGCTGGGCAGCGTTCGGGAGATTACGACCCATCTTCTCGTCAGGCACACCTCAAAACCTCAAAACTAAATTGTACAACCAGTGCGTGTTGCCAGTGATGACATACGGAACTGAGACGTGGTCCTTCACTGCTGGCCGTATGAGGAAGCTCAAGGTCGCTCAGCGAGCTATGGAGAGGGCTATGCTCGGGGTTTCTCTGCGTGATAAACTTAGAAATGAGGATATCCGCAGTAGAACCAGAGTAACCGACATAGCCCAAAGGATTAGTAAGCTGAAATGGCAATGGGCCGGCCATATAGCTCGAAGAACCGAGAACCGATGGGGATGAAAGGTTCTCGAGTGGCAGCCTCGTACCGGCAGGCGAAGTGTAGGGCGTCCCCCCACTAGATGGAGTGACGACCTGGTAAGACATGCAGGAAGTCAATGGATGCAGGTGGCGCGGGACCGTGCTTTGTGGCATTCCGTGGGGGAGGCCTATGTTCAGCAGTGGACTTATGAAGGGTTGTAATGATTGAATAGATTAGAGAGTAGAGAAAGTAGAAAAAATGAAAAGTTGTATGAAGAGCCATTATAATACAAACCTTTTTTGTTCTTAGATATAATAACGTGCAAGTCTTATTTACTATGCAGAGATTTTTAAATAATGTTTGCTGAGGGTAGTCGGAGAAAAGGAATAGGTTAAATTAAACCCAACCCAACTAAGGTTTGACCACAGACATAGATGTCTGTGGGTTTAACGTTAGTGCCAATAGAATACTACAGATTCATACTAGCAATCAGTTGGTGGATTATAAACCACGACTTTCATTTCTATAGCAAACAATTTGAACGTTTTGGTTTCTTTGTAGTATTCTCATTTATTGGTAAACTCACGTTATATAGCAAATCAAAGTAAGTTTCCAGTCTAGTAACAAATGGGTAACTCAGAATAATTTGTAAGACGTATTAAACATGCTATTTAACTGTCGATCTGTATCAATTGACATTCCAATGTTAATTGTATGATTATAAATGATTATTAGAATGTTTATATTATGTTCCACAACGTACGTAACTTCATCTTTATCGTGGATAGTACCACAATATTATTATGACTTTATTACCTTGAGTACTACATTTAATCTTTGTTTAAAGGATATATAAGACAGAACACCAGCATGAAGTAGCAGCATAACTCATTTTACATTTAACGTATTATGCCCCTATTTCACACTGGTTTTCTGTGGGAGCTTGATCCTTGCCCAGTCGAGCCGACTCATTTGTGCTGCAACCATAATTGTTGCAGCGTGACTCTATCAATAGGAATAGTATATAAAAGGGTTAAAATGATCAAGATGAAAAATTAAATAAGCTTGTAGCTGTATGAGCTTTTAATAACATCTTTAATACCACGGTAAAGAAAACAACGCTTCTTGTAACCTGTAATTTAAATTTTCATCTAGTCTAATTTCGTTAGTTTAACACACTAGCTGGTAGGACTCCTTTTTATTAAGGTATGATGGAGATGACATATTATGCGTCCGTTCAAGAAAAAATCCCCTTTAAAAGTGGATTCTGTGGTCCATATATACTTCTATCCTTGATTAAGGATAGAGGTATATATGGAACATTTTTATTATACACATTTTAAGCGGTAATCTGTAAGAGCGTGGCCTTTCCCCGGTTAAGCTGAACCATTCGTGCTGCAATAATAATATAGCCACGTTATAAGTAATAAATTTATAATGTTGCAGCATCAAAATGCCTGTATCTTTCATATGAGAGTAGTACTCTACTGTGAAAATAATAATCAAACCTTGTTTACTTGGCTTGGTGATCTTAAAAACCTATGAACGTGTATGTAAATGACTCAATACTGAGCTTATCAGTGGTCATTCTGATCGTCATAATTGTATACCATTAGTGCATCCGCGCCCATAACGAGACCAATATGTATGCACTCGATGTTACACTTGCATATTTAATGCGTATGTCTTGATTTATGAAGTTGAAATGTTGTTACAACTTATGCACCGTCACACAAACAAGGTCTATTTATTGATGCAGTACGTGAATCTATAACTTGTATCTGTTATTGATCACTCGAAAACCTAACGCGACAAGCCAAAATGCACAATAAATTTTCGATATAGATTTACGAAAATGTTGTTTTTTTTGATAATGTTAGATTGAAAAAGCTAGCTATCCTCATTGTATTAGCTTACTTCGGTGTATGAACACCTGCAAGTAATTTTAAGCAATGCTACATGCGTTGTTATGCTCTTACCATTCTTTGTTTTGAGGCTGTTAGCTTTATTTGCCAATGCTCTATACATATTAAGGACACAGAAAATTTTCCCATATTATAGGTAACCATTTACTTTATTGTTTGAAAGATTTTTAAAAAGCAAATTATTAGCATTTATAGAATATTTAAACTATAGGGCATCATTGCGATGATAATAAAAATCGAAGAATGCGGACATGCATAAATATGCAACTAATCCCAATAAACACAACAATCCACCTGTTAATCGACCGCATTACCTGTAATCGACCTTCTACGGCAATGATAACACAGAACTAGACTAACACTAGCGGGCTGTCATTATAGCCTATCGAAGCGCCATTCTCAATGAGGGCGCAACGTAATAGCTCCAGCGCAGGTTATAATAGCGTGCTTACGGGACATAATGCGGGTCAAGATCTTGCTATTTTAAAGGATTAAAGTATAAACGCTCATTTCAGATCTACGTCGAAAATATTCGAATGCGCATTGAAATTTATGGGATTATTTAAAACAACTCTTGAAGTAAAACTTCATGAGGCTTGACTTGACCATTTTTCGAATTAAGATTTTTTTTCTGACGGAAGTAGCGTTTAGTAAGATCTTTATAGATATAGATTCAGTAAAATATACATAAATAGTTCACGCAATTGCCCCTTATATAAAGGCAGTGACTGACTATAGTATTTCGTGAGTATATTATATTATGTGTTACATATACACATAATATAAACAACTTTCAGAAATTATACATCATCATCACCATTACAGCGCCTTACAAGTCCACGGCTGAACATAGGCCTCCCACAAGGAATGTCACAAAACACGGCCCTGAGCCACCTGCGTGCACTATCCCCGTCCTATATATGTCTTTCCTAGTGTCGTGGTGGTGGGAGTATTGATGCTGGGATTAGTGGTAGCGGGGATAGTGCACGCAATTGAGGGAGGGCGGGAGGTGCTCTTTAAACTAGGTAAGACACATCATTTTATTTTATTCAGCGGATATTGGCAAAGTAAATTTTTCCAACTTTAATATAATGGATTTCCGCAAAGTAACGCCTGATTTTATTAATTATCTAAAATTTGTATCTATTTTTAAACATATATTAAACTACAAATAATAATTATAATTTGATTGAAATTTTTTTGATGAATGTAGGTCCATTTCGGATGCTGTCGCCAAAATACACCTGCATTTTGGCTCATTTGTCACACATTATCACATAAAGAAATTAGATACCTACAGGTACAACAAAACAAAGTTGATCGTTGTTGAATGACACAAGAAATAAGATTTACATTCGCCTACGTTTTTGCGGTCGTATTGGTGGACCTTGGCATTAAGACAAAACGTCTTGTAGATGCCCGAGGATGATATGGTCGCTGAGAGTTAAGTGTTAATGTGTCTCTAGTTGACATTCGATAACGTTGAGATATGTCTTGTTTGTACTTTTAAACATAAAGCACGTGAGGAAAAGTTTCAAGGTGTTGTAAACGGTACATACATGTCACAAGCAATTAAATAATACATTTTTTTTATAGGATACGGGTGACAAGCGAGCACGCAGTCCACCTGATGGTAAGTGGTTGCTGTGGCCCATAGACATCTACATCTATCCTCGTTTGCGAATCAAGATGCAGATGTGTTGTCAGCCGTGAGGACTAAGAAGTAATTCCTCTTTTCCTGTAAAAAGGTCTCCGGTTCTCTACACTCACCATACGAAACACAGCAGCATTAAGCTCCTATTTTACGCTGGTATTCTGTAAATGCGTGGTCTTTCCATTCGTGCTACAACTATACAATTAATATATCTACAGCATGGCTCTACCACGTTTAAAAACATAACATAACGCTGTCATAAAAGAGATTGGAAAAGTTGTTTTATTGCATGTAATCAATCTATTACTATTATGTTTAAATGTAGAGTCGATTTCAATGACAAAAGTCAACGATGGTGATATACTAGGTGGTTGACCCTTCTGCCTAGGAATCCGCTTGGGTAGGTACCACCCTCTTACCTGTATCTGTCACCAAATAGCAGTACCTGCACTGCTGTGTTCCAGTCTGAAGGGTATAGATTAAATCCTAGTCCTCGGAGGTGACAACGCATCTGTAGTATTCTTCGTTTGAAGTTGGCTTCAGATAGTTGCATAGTAGGCAGAGAGATAGTTAGATTGCATTAGCCAGTTACTATCAGGTGGGACTGCAAGTTGGCTTGTCGCTTAAGCTTAAAAAAAGATGGATTCATGCTAAAAAGATTTTCAAGTATTTATGCCTAAAATAATTTACGTTGCGAAGGATCTCTGAAATTATTTTGCGACGGTCTACATGTTTTATTTCATCTTTTTATTCTTTATTAAATCATCATGCTTGTTTTTATGACTTTTCTTTACTTATTTGCTTCGATATAAATAGGTAAATACGAATATTAGCCTAAAGGTCTCTTATTATTCCTGCAAATTGTGTTTTCTGATTTGTACCAAGAATGATGATTGTTGAATAACAAGCGTCTGCTCCCAAACTTCTCGATGTGCACTAGCTCTGATCAATCAAAAATCTAAGTCTTGTTATATTTATAAATGGGGGCTATACCGTTTTAACTATAAATAACTGTACCTAAGACTTAAAAACAAATACTTACGATAAGGCATTGCAATCACATGGCTATCGGCAGAGTACATAGCTGCCGGTTGCGAGTCCCGGGTTCGTTCATTCAGTCGGAGCAAACATTTGCGAAAATAACATAATTTTACGATTTTTCTTATCGTATCTGTTACACTTTATCTTGTAGGTTGAGAAAAGGGAACATACAGTGTCTGTGCTTGCGTGTACATTTGTGGCCCCTTCTTGTCTATACTTACAGGTGTACCATCGTAAAATAGCAGCATATAATGAGCGTCATAAACAATCATCCAATAAGTAAAATAAATATACAAAAACTTAGGAAGAAAATATTAGGAGATTGAGAGTGTACTAACTGGTTAGACATAGTCCGCTGAATCCTAACCAAAGCCTAAAGGGCCTACTTCTATACTTTATATCATTCCCATTAAAAGATACATTTATAGTATACATTACATACATACATACATTATAGTAAAAAGATGATTTGTGGACTGTAATTTGACTTTTATCTGTGGCAAATAAATATGAAGTGCAAACAGAGCTAAGGGACCAATTTCCCAAATGTCGACGTAATTAAATTAAGAAGATCAATGCAAATTCTGGAACTGCCGTTGACACCATGTATGGGCTTCATTAAGGGGAGAGTACAAAAACATTAAGGGGCTTGCCTTGTAGCGGACGTTTAAATAGGATTTTTTTTAATTAATAACTGATCGTCGGTTCGGAGGCATTGTTGCTCACATGTCGGTCTGTAGCGAGCGACGTGATGGATGAACGCTCTTTCGAAATCCACTTCCAAATAATCAGGTTAACATTTTGGTTTTGCTGTGTAATTTTTATTCGGACGTAAAGTTAATTGGTTAAATAACGATGCAATAAAACGCTTCTGTGCTCATAATATTGGAATACTATTTTTCTGTTAATTTTGTGGGGTGTAAATTTCTTAATGAATATTATTTGAGTCTGACTCAATTAGTACAATGATTAATTGAGTCAGACTCAATGTCTGACTCAATAGTAGCACTATAACTAAAAAGTCAAAATGATGACTATTTTGACTTTTTAGTAATAGTGCTACTGATTGATCTACTACGTAAGGTAAGTGAGATTATAATACTTACAGACTATAAGGCATTCCATCTTAGACCTCAATAGTGACAACTCACCGGTCATTGTTGGGACTTGGCTTCAGACTATCAGGTGACTGATCCTCTTGAATTTCGTTTGTGGTCTTTTTGTATTTATAAAATATGTGTCTATAGAATAAAAAAAAAACTGACTTCTATTATAAAATTAAATTTATTTGGGACAACTACACACACTATACACACACACACACACACACACACACACACACACACCACCTCTTTAAATTACAAGGCGTTATAAACTAATCTGTGCTATTTGATTCGATTTGACGTGACTTTGATTTGCTGCTAATTGCCAAGATAGCTAGTTCGTATTAATTTATTTTGAGCTAGGGAACATTATTTCAGTATCCAAGTTCGCCGTAGGTAGCTAGTTACGTGATGTCATATTGTTTATTTTCTAGTATAATAACGAATTCTTATTACGTGTCATAATTAAGATTTGAGTAAAAAATTACCACCTAAGTATTTATTTTATCAATTTTCGATTTTACAAAAAAAAAGCCGCAAAGTTTATCGGATAAATTATAGCCTATATCTCTCCTGGTGATCACTCTCTGTTTGTGAAGTTTTATCGCAATCGGTTCAACTGTTCCTTACATAGTCCTCCCCCATAGATTGCCTCATAGGGGGATATTTGCCATAGTGGCAAGCGGGTTGGCAACCGCAGTTTTTTATTTTTAGTCGTTATTAGAAAGCTGCTGCTGTCCACCTCCTTATTTGTTTACCTCTGTCGCATCTTACGGCACCCATGGGATGATATAGGGTAGTGGATATTCTTACACCGCCACTACACGGTAAATAAAAGACAGTTATTTGCTATTATAGACAGACATTTCATTTTCATTTATATGTATGTATAGATTTTATTATAATAAAATAATTACGCTTCACTTTTGTCCTCAATAAATAACTTAAAAATACGGACATGCCTAGTACTCGCAAATTTTACGTAAAATTACATATGGGAATAACTTTTACTCATATTTGATCCCATTTTTTATCAAAACCATTTAAAAAATACATGTCTGATATACAGAATCAAAGACGTTTAGCCGAACTTTCTCTCGAGAGTAAAGGAAACACTCCAGGATAGCCCCAAATGACACCATTACGCCGTACACGGCTCAGCCTCGCACCTGCTTTACATACTGATCTTGTTCATCCGGAGAGTGTGCACTTATTCCAAGTGATGTGCCTTCACCACTAAACTGTCGATATAATAAATACAATCCTAATACCTACTGCTGTAAACAGGCTTCCTTTTATTTCTGAGAGGGTTTCGGAGAAATTAAATAATGTTCTTCTGAATATTCTTTGACTTTTAGCATTATAAAGTAAAGTACCTAACAGTATTCATAATTATGTCAAACTAAGTTTACTCATTTCCCAAAGTGGCTTAAAGTAAAGAAAAGTTCAATGACATGCTTCAATGTGTGTATAATTTTTCCGACAAACTTGTTTCGTCACAATATTTTCCTTCACACATGTGTAAAATCACCATTTAAAATTTCCAAACAACTTCACTGATGTCAGCGAGGATCGAACATGGGTAGCTCGTGTAATATAATATCTAAGCCCAGCTTATCCCTTCAGCTACCACGGCTCTAAAATTTAATTATGATTTATTTAATTGGTTTATAATTAATACGTTATTTCTTATTAAAGTTTATTGAGAGATATTATAAAATTTATCGACCGTTTCGAATTATTTTGTTCAATTAGAACACTTTACCGCTTTTGCGTAGTTAATTAAAAGTAGATCATTAATATGTAAATTCACTGAATTCAGTCATTTTAATTGTGATCGCGTAATTGAAATCAAAAAGTTTTCAAAAACGGTTATGCCTCAGACCGCACGTAGGCATGTCATATAAAGTTTTGTTTTTACGTGAGATTTAGACGCCATTTTATTTTGATATCTGTACACATAAATAAAATTGAAGTGTCTGTCTGTAATATTGAAATAACTGGCTTATATTATGCTAAGGGGGTTATTTACATGCTATTAAAACTAAGTCAATCTGTCTGGGCTAATCTTCGGATTGGATGAACCGATTGTGACGAAAATGTGCGAACAGATAGAGAGGAATGCCTGGAAGAATCTAGGCTATTTTATCCAAAAAAAATTTTTCAAACGAAAAATTGATGAAATAAAATGATATTTGATTAATTAAATCTAAATAAAGCCACATGAATAATGGCGCAGCCGGGACGGTTCACAAGTCCAAAATATAATATCACGTTGCAGTAACTGTGTTTTCAATAATCAACATTATCTTTACTATGGTGTTATGTGAAAGGAAGTCTTTTAATGGTTTAGTACCAGAGATTTCAGCGTATTTCAAAAGTAAATTATAATACTTAAAGCCTCGTAAGTTTTCAGAGTTATTGATCTTCTTAAACTGTCATTGTAAATTTAAGGCTTCATAAATTTATATCAATAAACTATATTTGAATGATAGTTGCCAAACGATTTGTCGACATAATTCGATTTCACAAACGAGTATCGTTAATTACGATTGGCGAAGATCGATGCAGCATTGCAGACTGGTTATTACGGTGAAACTGACCAGAGGTTGTCAACCATTTGGGGCGTTTATATGTGATTTCTTTTTTAGATATATTTCGTTTTATTTGATATTATGGAGAAGAGAAAAAAAATGTATTGCATCGGAAATAAATCAAAAATAATATCTTGATTTGTAATAAGAGAAAAATCATCATATATTTAATATCATCATGAAGCTTGAAGCATGAGTCGAACATAAGATTATCTCATATGGGAGATTTTTCAATAGTTGTTCCGCTTGACAACCGCAGTTTTTTAATATTTTGAGTTGTTAACAGAGAAATGCCTCCTGTTTCAGTTTCCCTTTGTCATCTCTTATAACACCTATGAGATGATATGGAACAGTGGATTCTCTTAAGCCGCCACTACATGGGGGTTTCTTCACAATTATTTTAACCAGGTTGTTCATGTACTGTAAAATTTATGCGATTTTCCTTAATACGTCCTAAACGCAGTATAGAAAACTTTATAATGCGTAAATTAAACATTATTTCCACATCTTTGTCTACTGAGAATAAGATATGGAATATTTTTTTTAACGATTGCGATTAATGACACCTGAAGGTTGAGTACACCGAGATGATTTCTCTGGCGGTATGTCGTTCGGCGTGCGGAATTTAGATACCGCTCGGACACTCGTTCTTGTTAGGGACGTCTACGCGTGCCTCTGACATGTGCGCGTTTTCACTCACCAACGACGTATGCTCTTTATGTAATACATGCACAAGTATTATCTTTGTAACAATCTTATAAATATGCGAGATATACATCTCACTTAATTATAGAAAGTTGTGACTTGTGTGAAACCTTAATAATTTTTATGTACAATTTTTGTGGCTATTATTCAAACTTAAGACAGGGTTAATTGCATAAATAATTGAAAGAGATTTACTTTACCATTTTTGGGTTTGATGGCAATAAAATTATAATTATCTCTAAAAATGATCTAAGAAAACCTTTCAACAATCCAGTTGTTGACTTAAATATACAGGATGGAGCTCACGATAGACAATGTGTTAAAAAGCTAAAGTGACTATAAACTATAAAGTGACTACAAAGCGTGTATGCGTAGATATATGGATGTAAAGGAGGCGAGAGAGGTGTGCCAGGATCGTGCCAAATGAAAGTCCGTAGTCTCTGCCTACCCCTCTGGGTGACAGGCGTGAGTGTTTATGTATGTATGTTATGTATGTACAAAGCCTATATACCGTCCCACTGCGGGGCACATGCCTCCTCTAATTTCTGAGAGGTTAGAAAATGTATTTTTCTTTATAATATATTACTTTGAGTCACCTTACGACACCACAGTTTTTTTTAATTATATTTATATATGAAATAAAAACAACCCTTTGCGTTGGGTTCCAGTCCACCTGATGGTAAGTGGCTACTGCAGTCCATGGACACCTGCTACTAAGTTTAAGCATAAAAACCTGCAGATGCGTTGTCACCACTAAGGACAAATATGAAATACCTCTCTTAGCCCGTTATTATTATGGCGCTTCATACCTTTCAGACCGGAACACATCAGTGCACGTACAGATATTTGGCGGCAGAAATAGTACAACAGTACCTACTCAGACTGAGTGAAAAGGAGTTCTATTACCTAGTTAATCTGATCAGTATGTTGTGAGGTATACTAGCTACCCGCCCCGTCTTCGCCTGTGTAAGGTCTATTAATGTGGCATTACTTAGATTTAAAATAAAATTCATAAAATAAATTTTCTTTGATCAATTGATTTTATGAATTTTTCAAGTCAAGTTCAGTATTTTATGAGTAATATTGTCTATTTTATCCGAAAAAGTAGATCACTGCACGATCACTTGGATATATGTGGCTCTGTGTGTTCTCTACATGTTCGTGAAGTTTCATTACAATCGATCCAGCCATTCCGAAGATTAGCCCGGACAGACAGACAGACAGACAAACGATAGACAGACAGATAGACAAATTTTTAAAATTGTTTTAATTTTTTTTTTGTAGAATAAGGGTGACACAAGAGCACACAGTCCACCTGATGGTAAGTGGATGCTGTGGCCCATAGACATCTACATTTATCTTCAATTAAGAATCAAAATGCAGATGCGTTGTCACCCCTGAGGGCTAAGATGGAATGCCTCGTTTCCAGTAAAAAGGGTCTCCGGTTCTCTACACTCACTATACGCAACACAGTAGTATTAACCTGCTATTCTACGCTGGTATTTTGTAAGAGCGTGGTCCTTCCCCGGTCGAGTCGACCCATTCGTGCTGCAACCACAATATAGCTGCGGCATGGCTCTACGACGTATGATTAACATGTAAAATTGGTTATTCATAACTTATTGGCTTGCAAATACCCCCTCAGTTCAATATAAGGAAATAATTTCGATATTACAGACAGACGCTTCAATTTTGTTTATAGACTAGCTGTTCCCCGCGACTTCGCCCGCGTGTAATTTAGTGTTTTAATTATGTTGCGCGGAGCTCTAATTATTTTTATAAAATATAAGTAGCCTAAGTTACTCCTTATAACATCAGATATCTGCCAGTGAAAGTCCCGTCAAAATCGGTCCAGCCGTTTAGGAAATTAGCGGGAACAAACAGACAGACAAAAATTTTAAAAATTGTGTTTTTGTTATAAGTACCGTATATATTTTCATATGCATTCAGTGAAAAGCTGTTATTTTGACATTACAAACAGACGCTCCAATTTTATTTATTTGTATAGAAAAAAGTGTTAGTTCATTTCATCATTATTAAAACGGACGTGGTTTTTTGATAACAGGGAAGATTTAGAAGATTTATTTTTGCTAATCTTAGTGGGCAATTCAAATTGAAAATTCCATAGTAAAAGTCTCTCAACTTCAATGAGACTCGTTTGTTGACAGTCGGTCAGCAGTCAGAGTGTACCTTTTTAGGTCTTGAAAATCAGGGAAAATATCGATAGGTTGGACGAATGAATTGTGTTGGATGGATGTAGGACAAAGGATACTCTAGGTATTTCCCTGACTGTACTCCCACTAAGGAAAATCCCATAAGGTAAGTTTTAACCACATACACACACAGACACGCAAATATTTTAAGGTCGCTTACTTTTTCGAATGCGTTTCATGTGTAATACATTTCACTGAAAATGGTCGTGAGAAACTACTTAAGTTCAAAAGTAATCAAAACGCAACTTTGTAATTGACATTGACTTTAGAAAGTCAGCCGAATTTATTATTAAAAAAAACTGCAGTGTGAATATAGGTACTTTGATATTTTTAAAATTTTCCATGTCGGTCACTAAGGTAATACAAAATACTTTGAACTTGAGACCTGTCGACCTTAACGTAGATGAAGTTGATATCAGAAAAGATATTATCGTATTTGTTTTCAAAGTGGAATATGTTATAATATATTTTTATTTGCGTGTAGCATGTGATGTAGTGCATAATGGATATATTATTCCGTTATAAGTATGAAATATTCGTTTGCCTTTGACCGCACTCTTCTATTGTTTTATTGAAAGGCACGAAGCTTATGAAACAGATCAATTAAGTAGTTGACCACCCATTGTCTGCGAATCACTTGTCTCGTTAAAGCGGCGAACAGCAGCAAGAAAAACAGGATTCTGTCAAATTTATATGTATCATTAAGCACTTGGTCGCAGCATGCGAATGTTCACCGAGCAGTATTTTAACGAAACTTTAATTTGAACCAAAATGTAATCATTGTTATCGAAATTTACCGGCAAATGAGATCCATCCACCAACTGCCTCATTAAGAAGCGTTTTCAGCTCTAATTTAATTGGTCATATAAATTTCATTACACTTTCTTTGCTCTTTTATAGTGCGACATATTATCGATTGAATGAGCGAAGCTGATTTACAGGCCAATTACGTCTTTCTGCATAATGTGGTGCAATTAAAACGGGTGAAATTTGTGCAGTGTAAGAATTGCTAGTGAATTGGCTCAATACACGCATCCAGTGACAAACGAATGGGATACCGATCGAGTGTAAATGTCTGACGATTCGATCGTAAATCAATCAGAAATGATAGATAATGTTGACAATATATCATGTGTTAATGTAATTTGTGAACTGTAGTCGCATTTAAACTTAAATATGATAGTATACAAGGCGTAAAAATATTAGGTTAGTAGACTGTTGTTACTTACAGTTTGCATTAAAAATTGTATTTTTATGCAATTACGTGTTTTCCTGTAACATATATTGTTGGCACAGACAATCATTTTGAAGCAAACAAGTTTAATTAACGACGTTCTTGTACGACCTGTTTATACTGATGGTTGTTCTTGACGTCAATTTTAAGCTTATTTCTATGCTTTCAGGGAATTCCCGTGTTATTGTAAGAATCATAATATGCGTAAGTAAGAAACCTACAATTTTGATTTTTTACATTTGCGTTAAAATGTACAAACAAAAGATTTTATGACGTAGAAATGATGATTGCTCACAAAAACAGGCAAAACCCGGTTGCTTTGTGGTAATTTTTTTAGGATTTACTCCGGATAAGCAGAACAGTTTGTGATATAGACTGATTTGTAATTTCGCTATAGTAGCTACTATGACGTGGAGGCTTATAACGGTCATTAGTTGTATTTGATTAAACACTTAAATCCGTTACCATTGTTTGTATGTTATACAAATATTTGTTCCGTGTGGGAATCGTGCACGCACCCTAAAGCACCGCATGCAATCGTTTAACTATCATGTTACCAAGTTGTTGGGAATAAATTCAGCTCAGGACCGTGTTTTGTGGTAACCTATAGGTGAGGTCTATGCTCAGTAATGGACTTGTGAAGGTTGTCAATGATGATGATGATTGTCAGTGTAGTGACGCTGCAGTAGAACATGCCACGGGTATTTTAATATAGTAATTCTCAAATTGCAGCTTAAAAAGCTGTTCTATTTAGTATAACCTTTTATTTATCGATTTTTATAAACTATATTTTATAAGCAAACAAACAATAAATAAGTCATGAAAATAATAGTTGTATTCGAATAATTTGAAATTAAACGGTCGTTTCGAACGATCTATGATTGGACGCTATAAACAGTTGTAAATACGAGTAGATACAACTGGCGAATTTTTTATTTGATATGGGTAATAAACGTTAATGGTAGACGCCATGCCCGGGAGGCTGGCACACCGGATACTCATCAGGTTTTTATTTAAATAAGCAATAAATCAATCATAAAAATTCGCCTGTTTGACAAAATGCTCTGGTTTTGTGCACTTATGCTACCCAAAGATTATTTTGTGTGATTAAATACAGGGTTATTTTGCAATAACCGGCCAAATTTGCAGAGAGGTTCAGAATAAGTAATATAGGCAAATAGTGAAGAAAAATTTATTAAAAAATCTCAAACATTCTGTCCTATTTATCTTTTAAATTCAAAATGCGTGGTAAAATGCAATTAAATTGAAAATTGCAAATGCATTATTTTAACTGATTATACTGCGCACGCACACATTCGTAAGGGTCGATCGGTAGGCTTCAATATAGATTACGAGAATACTAATTGAAAGTTATTTATGCTTTTACCACTGGTTTGGGAAAAACCTCTGTCCTGGTAAGAACCAGCAAGAAACCCAACGGGACTATTTTTAAACAATGATTTACAATATAATATATTGTACAATTAAATATGAAAACTTTTAGACTTTTGGAAACAGTATGTTAGCGATCACCTCATTCCCAAGGGTTATTATCAAGTTATAATTATTATAGATTGCCTTAACGGGTGCCATCCTTTGACCTGACAAATTTGGCGTTTATGCAAATTATTTAACTTAGGAGGAACTTGAACTAAATATGATTTTAATATCAGATTTTTATATTATTATTAATTGTGGAATTATCATCATACTATAAGGTTCTCGGATTTTGAAAACAACTGCCTTGTCGAAATGCGACAGTCGGGTTGAATAATAAAATTAAAAAATATCGTTTTGTAATAAACATGTTAATGGAAGCAAATGTACACACATTTATGTGAAAAGATCTTAACAATCACGATAAGAAAGTAAGGGCTGGTATAATTAAATATGTCTGCTTGTCACCAGCTAATTTTATCAATCGAATTTCAACAGTCGCTATATTCATGAAATTTTATGCGGCGATCGAACGAATATATGTGTTTATCAATAAAATATTTAAAGGATCTCGGTGCTTACACTGAATTCTTATTGATTTTTTATGATATGATTTCGCTTCATGACTTCTGCATCGTAATATCTAAAACACTGCTACTGTCGGCGGTAAAATATTAATAAAAATAAAAATAACAAGAGAGCATGTATCACTTATTCGAATCAAGTATTGATTAGGTCAAAGATGTATTAAGCTATTGTGTGAAATGAGATACCACTTAAGATTTATGCCATTTAAACAGAGCTGTGACGTGGACAGTGATATGAATCTGGCTCATTTTTGTCGCTAAATTGCCATGTTCTTGAAATGTTTGCATTGCAGGAGTCGCCAACAGTTTAATCGCATCGTAAAGTTTCGAGAGTAAACCCGTTGAAGGAAAGTGAGTTTAAAAAAGTGAATCACGTTTAAAGTGGGCGGTTTATAGGGGGGCAGGGGAATTATTTTGGAACTTTAGTGTCGTGTTGCAATGTTCTGTTTACGAGCGTCGCGTTACGTAATCCTGTCCACTCTCTGACTGATTACATCGCTTTTGCATGAAACTTTTACAGTTCAGCAATAATGAAATATGAAATAATTGCATCACAGCAGTACCATAACCGCAACGCAAGTGAAATCTGATAATTAGTGACGAAGTATAACATCGTTAAAGTAAAATGATACACTTCGTATTGGAACAGCTTTCGAATGTTTTACGCGAAAATATTCAATGTTTATTTGTTAAATAACAACAAATATCCGAAAGTGCTCCTCGTATTGCATTTAATGACCTTATTGACATTTAAGGTAGTAACTTGTAATGTAAGCACTGAATTTTTCACTTTGAATTGTGGGTGTATTTTTTAAATCTATTAGGTCCTATGTTAGAATCCAAGCCATCTAGTTCGTTCCGGCAAAAATGTGCAAAAATACAAATCGTTTATATTTGGGCCTGATTGTGTTATACTGACACATAGGTCTGCAACTGCACTGCACAAAACTGGGTAGATTTGGATAAACTACCCAAAAGTCTTATTAAAGTCTGATAATTTAATATAATAGTTAACTTCTCGCATCTTTCATCAGTTAACAGGTTACAGCAAGTCGACCGTCGCATGCAACGTCCAACTGCAGTTCCATTTCTAAGTAGCGGATATTCATACGCCGTGTAATTTGTGCCTGTGACGATTTGAGATAATTCCCGTAGCGGTAAAGTTCCGCACCTTACAATGGGCACGGTTTTGCAAGAAATGTTGACCGTTTGTAGATCATATAATAAGAAAGAAAATAAAAAAAGTTGATAACGCATCTGCATTTTGGTTCTTAATCGAAGTCTATGAGCCTCCGCATCTATTTACAGAAGGTGGATTTTAAGCTCATAAGTCGCTATTTTTATGTCATTTCTTAAGACTGGAATATCGCAAACCAGATATTAAACTTACGATTAGTGGCGGCGAGGATCGAACTTAGGTTGCTGGTAAGGTTTTGTAATTTTAAATTAAGATTAAGGATATTTCTTAACTAAGCCGTAGAATCCACAGCTGTACATGGATCTCTCCATAAGAAGGGAGAGCTAAATCAACATAAATATATGTTAAAAAAGTTAAAGTTACAGCCTATATACGTCCCACTGCTGGGCACAGGCCTCCTCTCATTTCTGAGAGCGTTTTTAGGGCAAGGAAGTGTCCGCCGCGCTGCCCTAATGTGTGTTGGCGAACTTCACATGTCTTCGAAATATTTTTTTTTCTTATTTTCAGACATGCAGGTTTCCTCACGATGTTTTCCTTCACCGCCGAGCACGTGGTAAATCAGCACTTAAAATTGCAATTAACAATTTTATTGGTGCCGGCGGGGATCGAACCCGGGTTGCTGTGAAACTTACAGCGAGCGCTAACTATCTGAGCTACCACGGCTCTCAAATATATGTCTCTATGAATAAATGTCTGTATGATATATCGGAAATAAAAGAAAATATGTAAATTTTTATGTCTATGTATTTTTAGTATGTTAAAATTACTTGTATATTAACAACACACATTTAATAACTTATTAGCTGACTTCAAAAAAAGAGGAGGTTTACAATTAGATTATACTCGTTTTTTTTAGTATGCATGTTACGCGATATCCAAGTCCATAGTGAACCTATTTTGATGATTTTTTTGAAATTAAACAGGTTATACTTTAGGCATGGTCCCATAATATAATTCTAAATTTGAAAACGAAATTCCACCTCTAAGGGTGGTAAAATAGGGGATGAAGTACTTAATGTAACTATTTAAACGATATTGAGCTTGTGATTTTTCATAATAATAAGTTTAAGTATTAATAAAAAGTAAAAGCCGACTTTAAAGATTCAAATTCAAATCTATTTATCTGTGAATACAGGTAATGAGACTGAATAGATTTAAAAAAAATGATGTTCGCTGCATTCAATCCTTAGGTATACAAATATTATAGTTAGAATTATAGAATTATTATATTAGAATTATATTAGATCAGCAAATAAATGATGCACCCCTTTATCATTCCTCACGAGAGTCACCTAATAAACCTACTCATTGATCAAGCCCACAAAATCACATATCAGGGGGGAGCCCGTGTCACCTTAGCGTGGCTACGACAACAGTATTCAAGCTAAGGTGTGTCCTAGGTGGGAACAGAGCAATCAAAAAACATTTCCACAATTAAATATAAAATAGAATAGGATATTTACAATATATAGTCTAATCAAGAAAAGAACTAAAAAGAGTAAAATAATTTTACATTCTGAAGTTTCTTAATTCTTCTACACATTCTTTCCCAGTACAGACTTCAGATCAGAATGCGAAATGATTTTATTATTTTTAGTTTTTTTTAGTTGACTTTTGATTTTTATTTAAATAATTTTTTTAGACACAAGCTCTATGTTATAACTTATTTGTTTTAATTTATTGCGTCCAAGCTTTAGTCACTCTCTGCTAATATTAAATCTAATTATATAGCTGTAAAATATTATGTGTTCATAAGACGCGAACCTGTTTCTTTGTTCTAGCTGACTTTGTTTCCAACTAACTCAGCGAGCACGGATAATAAAACCTGGGAATAAAGATAGCCCGTAGGCATTTGTTTAAACGCTTCCTACGGCCAGCGGTATTCTGTATAAGTAATGTGTAACGAGAGACTGCGACGACGGAAAATGCTTTGACGGCTCGTTCAGACTGCGTCTTTCATTGGTGATTAGTACTAGCTAGTATTCAGTAAATAAAACACTAATAAAGGGAAGTGAAATGATTGCTCTAGATAGGATATCAAACTTTACGAAAATATTATAAAATGAAATATTACATATCATTCAAAATAATGTATTGTTGTTACTAATAACATTATAACGTTATAACCAACAAGATAATATAATTATCATATGTCTAATAACTTATTAGACATTATGATGGTTATATTGTAATACTAGCGGATACCCGGCGTGTGCTACTACGCTTTTAGTGGTCTAAAACCATCTTCGGATCTGTTGTATGGTTGCAAAGTCTATAACGGACATGGGTAAAAACATTTTTGTGTTTTATATATATATAAAACACAATTTTTTTTAATAATATATTTTAAATAATATATTTTATAATTTTTAATAATATATTTTAGTTATTATAATATTTTTTTATGGTTTTTAGTTTTAAGTTCATAGTTCTAGTATATATATATATATATTATATATATAAATATACATATATACATCTTATATATATATATATATATATATATATATATATATATATATATATATATATATATATATATATAAGATGGTTTTATTATAATCATTATAATTTAAATTTTAGATATTTTTGTATTTTTTTGGCTAAGAACTCTGATAGATATTAGAAAATTCCAATTCCAATTATTAGAAAATTTTCCATAAAAGAAATTTTCATACAATAATGAGGTCGACTAACTAAATACATTGATGAGTTTTATCGCGCTTTTAATTCTCTTTTTTGGTAAGATGTCTTTTCAATTAATGTTTTTTTTTTAATCTGCATTATGCCATTAAATAAAGTAGTAATGCTGTATATAGTTTAGTAACTAGAGCATGTAACTGGCATTGTCTAAACGAACAATATCGATGTATCGGGAAGCTGGCGGTGAAAGTATGCAAGCAGGGCACAAGGGACAACGCTCACTACGACACTGCCCTCTGTCCACTACACTTACTATCGATAGCTTGATAGCCCAACTAGACCACTTCCTTGTTGTTCGGCTCGCCATTGTTTTGAGAAATGATACTACATTTCTATAGCAGATTCTGATCTTCTTTATTGGTTAAATAACTCAACAAATAAAGTGTAACAAATAAAATGTAATCATTTAAATTATTTTTACAATATTAAGATGTTTTAAAAATTGATGTCTGTTTTAAAATTGAGTCGTTTTCTCATTTTATGATTGTCATTTTTTATTAGTAATATAATATATATTTAGTAATAATAATAATTGAGTTAATTTTTTTGTATATGTCTAAAGTGCAAATATACTTGAAAGTACAATATATCAAAATAATTAATGTTATACCATGTATTGGCGGTGTAAGAATATCCACTCCTCCATATCGTCCCGTGGATGTCGTAACGGGCGACAGAGGTAAGCAAACTAGGAGATGGGCAGCAACGTTTTCCTAACAACAACTAGAAAATACTAAACTGCGATTACATACCCGCCTAATATGCGTAGCAACTACGGCGATGTTCATGAAGAAATCTGTGGGGAGGAGAATGAAAAAAATGGTTTATAATTAAGTTACGCATAATGTTAGGTGCGTCAGTAATGTAAGTCCATATTTTATGCATATCCCTTTGGGGGACAGGCGCGAGCGTTTATATTACTATTATTATATAAATGTATAATATTTTGATATACGAGTATGTGTCGTGTTAAAATACACGTTTCATGTTTTGTTTTATTACTTTTTAATATTGTAGCGAAAAAAGGTAAACTCCTGATGTGATATGGCTTGTGTATCATGCAGCCACCTGCAATCGACTTTAAACAAACAAAGCCACAGAAGTCCTTGAGAACTAAGATGAAATTTTACAATTTGTAATTATACTGGGTCTCTTATCCTTCTAACAGGAATGCAGAAATGGATGCTCTGCTTCTTGGCGGCAGAAATAGTTAAGAGGGTGTCATCAACTGTCTCAGTTGACCCTCAGGTATAAAATAAGCCCTACTCCCTGCATTTAAATAATATAATGTTGTACATAGAACAATCACGTCAAACACACGACCCGAAGCGAGGCGATTACATACTTGTACGTTAAAAGTTAATTCGATAATGCCGCCGTATAAAACGCGTTATATTTTTTTTTACATTGCCTGGTCTTTAGTTTCTACATGATGATCTTTTTTATGATTTATTTTTGCCTTAATTAATTTTAAGTTTGGCCCCCTAGAATACCCATAATTTTGTAAATGGCCATATAAACATTGAGTTTGACCCATGAATGTCAAAAGCAATAGATAAATAAACGATATTTGCTACGGTTTTACCGTAAATTTTGCCCCGGGTTTGATCTCCACAGGAACCAGTGAAATTATTAATTTTCTTTTATTGCAATATCAATCGCCAATTTATCACGTGTTCAGCGGTGAGAGAAAGCATCGTGAGGAAGCCTGCATGTCTGAAGAATGAAGATATTTCGAAGAAATGCCAGTCTATCAACACATACTGGAGCAGCGTGGCGGACAAACTGTTTCATATCACTCTCAGTAATGAGAGGAGGACTGTGCCCAGTAGTTTGATGTATGTAGACTGTAACCTTACTCTAAGTAAAATCATAATATCGTTTATCAAGTTTTTGCTGTATCAATGCTTGATAAATTATCGGTATAATGTTTGAGACGACATAAGAAAGAAGTAAATCGTTTAAAAACGCATTGTTTATAGTTCATGAATAGAAATGAGATCGTTATTTGAATGTTGCTTCGGCAGTTTAATTTATAACTGGACACCGACGCTCATTTGTTTAACGTTTTAAACCTTAATGATGATCACCTCTTGTGTGTTTTGTGATTAATGTTGATTATGTGTAAATGTCTGATATTAAAAAAAGAAAACATTGAGAGTTATTTTTGCTTTGTATTTAATTTGATAGCGCTTCGCGTTCTGTATTGTGCCCAATATGTATTTTGATATACTTTTGTTAATTGAAACAGAAATATACATAGAAGAGCTTAAATAGCTTCCAATGTAAAAATAGTGTTCCTATGTTTTATAATATAATATGACTGAAAAAGAAGTTGTATGTGACTTTTATAGTTTTTGTAATATGTAACTAATCAAATTAACTTATTAATTAGTAATTTTAGATTTCTGGAATAAAATGTTGTTGTCACTTAGCACTTTTTTTGAGCTACATTGATTGGTGTTTTATAAAGAAGATCAACAAAAAGCAAGCAATATCAAGTAAAAATTCAAAACCAAATTATAACTATATATTTTTTAAAAAAAAGAAAGTTTAGAGCAATTATATTGTAAAATACGCAGCTACAGTTATCAAGGAGATGTAGAGTCCACATTTTCCGTTCGAAACGAGCATTAGTTGTAATTCGATATGCTTCGTTGCCGGACCCATTGCGATGTTTATAGCGAACAGGCACACGCGAATTAACGAGCTGGCGTGCTAATGAAGTGGACTTAAACGCGATCCTGCAGTACATAGAGAGTAATGCTAACATTATGTGTACTTAAAGTCACTATTGTAATCTGTTAATCGTGAATGTGATTGTTAATGGTTAAAGTTAAGTTAAATGTTAAAGCCTATATGCGCCCCACTACTGGGAACAGGTCTCCTCTCACTTCTTTTTTTTCTTATTTTTGATTTAGGGCAAGGAAATGTCCGCCGCGCTGCCCCAATCCATGTTGGCGAACTTTACATGTCTTCCAATTTTTTTCGTAATTCTCAGACATGCACGTTTCCTTACGATGTTTTCCTTCACCGCCGAGCACGTGGTAAATCAGCACTTAAAAACAATTTCATTGGTGCCGGCGGGGTTCGAACCCGGGTTAATCGCGTACTGTGAAGTTTAGAGCGAGCGCTTAGCCCCTGAGCTACCACGGCTTGTTAATGGTGTTATCATTTAATTCTAGCGCAGTAGCCGACTTGTTTGATTCTTCCCTTTTTCTTGCCATGACAGTGCCGAGTGTCTATATGTCCGCCAACATATGCTGGAAACTCTTCCCTTTTAAAGACCTCTCTCAGAAATAAGAGGTGTCCTGTGCACAGTAGCTGTAAGTAATTATATTAATTACTTCTTTAGTAACCTTATAGTCAGCTCAATTTTCTTCGAACCAGGACAAAATAGTATGTGCCTCATTGCTTAGAGAAAAGAGAGTCACCAAGTTGAAAGTACTAGCTGATGATTATGATGAGTGTTACTTTTTCTGCTGTGGAGCAAGCAGCAATGTAAGACTTTCTATTTTTGGAACGAAAAGCGGCAAATAATCAGATAATACGTATACGCACATAAGTATTTCAAAATGAAGGCTGTTAAATAATTTAATTAAAACTCGTGCATGTTTGTTTCAATGCAATGTTTGCATGTTTCAGAGTGATTTTGGGGCTTCCATAAAAAAGTAAATGTATGGTTTTACAAAAGGTCGTATAGGACCTTATTTAAAAATTTAACTCTTTAATAAGCAAGTTCACCTCATTTACATAGCAGTTTTACACATATGAACTCTGTACATACACTCATTAAAAATCCTCTTCGTACGCCGTTCTGTCTCGCTTGAGATCAATAACGAAATCTTTAAAGCACCGAAATAAAGTCGGCTACTTATTATTTCTCAATTTCTCACGTCGAGATAAAGTGCGAATGCTTTTCACTCTCGGCGCCGTAAGGTGTGTTGATCGGGATGATAAATGTTATTCTGCCGGATGCACAAGGGACGGTATCAAGAGGTTTTATGCACAAAGAATTTGATTTATTACTTCATCGGGAACAGACTCTTCTTTGATTATATTTTTGGATCATCGGAGGCACACCCACTCACGATCGGCCTGAAGCCACTCAATGAAGTCATCGTATTCAATGTGCACATAAATCATGTATTCGACACGGGAAAAATTCTGTCTAGTTAAAATATTGCAAGACGCATAAAATAATTCAACAATGCAATATCTTTCAATGAATGCTAACTTTCATGTTAGGGTTGCCACAATTTAAAAATATTTTAGTGAATATTTAATTCTTAGTGTTTTATATATTAAAATAATGTTTCTTTGAATAAATGAGTCTACTTTAAGGATGTGACGACGAATTTAGACCGGCTCTTACTTACGGATGTAGGTAAATTTTTTTGTTACTTGGGTTGAAATAATGAAATTGATCTAATTTAACCTAGTGGTTCGACTAAAAAGTTGAGCAGCTTGGAAGTTGACACAGAAAAAATTATTTTCTTCTGCATGTCTAGTCGTTGCAAACTATTTTGATAAATGACAATTGTGGTCGTTAACATCTCTCACTTTATATGTATAATGACAAGGTAAATTAAATATTATTTAATATACTATTTATACAGTTTATTCATTACAGCCTATCAAAGTCCAATACTAAACATAAGCTTCCCTTATAGGGGTCTACCCTAGTTGCCATGCTTGGTAAGTGGGTAGGCAACTACATTTTTTTTATTATTTTAACTCTTAAAAGACGATGTTGCTGCCCATAACCTGTTTCACTTTCCCTACGTCACCTTATACGAGTACAAAACCCTCGGGATGATATGGGGTAGTGGATTTTCTTACAGTGTTGATGATTGATTGCGCTGTGTGTCTCAAGAATTTGTATCAAATATAATCAAGAAATATAGAAATAATTTTGTTTCTTAAACTTGAATTTTGTATGTTTTATTGTTTTTCTCTGGTCTTGGATTTTTATAATTAAAAGTTTATTAATAAGTAATCAATTTAAAATAATTTAAAATGCTATACTTATAGTAATAAATACTTGAAGAAATAGATAGCTTTTTGAAAAATTACTATAATTATTAAATTTACTAAAATAGTATTTCATTAAGGAAACAAATATTAAACAATACTAAACGCTTATCTCGCTCAAAGTAGTTTTGGAACTTAAATTGAATGCAAGTTAATAAATGTTCCTGGTATTTACTTGGTTGTTGACCGCTTTAATTTGCCAATAATGACCTTTACCGAGAGGCCGCCGCCCACTTAGATGAAAGGTTTAGCACGAGCGGGAACACGACCGAAACTGTTTCAAATCGATATCGATCTGTCCTGGTAGGTAATAAGTTTTTAACTACATATCTTTAGACATTAAATTGTTCATTGCATTAGTTTATACGGGAAATAAGCCTCCGCTAAGGAATGCCACATAGCACGGTCCTGAGCCTTGGGGGAGGGCTATGTTCAACAGTGGACTTGTGAAGGGCTATCAATGATGATGATGATGATGATTCGGAAAATAATATAGTCGTCTATTTTATATATTTTGGGCCGATTTTTCATTCGTCAGATAAAAGTTATCCGTCAAATATTATTATGGCTGAATATAAAAGTGTAACGATTGAACTATTTTGTTCGTACAACTGTAGTTTTTAATTTGTTTATATTGTATTTTATTCTGTGAATAACTTTTATCTATAATGTTAAAAATACGGTCGATTGTTCATTATTGGCCAGTTATTGTTACGTTAAAATTAAAGTTACGGCCTATATACACCCACTGCTGGGCACAGGCCTCTTTTCATTTCTGAGAGGGTTATAGGGTAAGGAAATGTCTGCCGTGCTGCCCCAATGCGTGTTAGCGAACTTCACGTCTCCGAAAAAATTTTTTTTCTCAGTCATGCAGGTTTCCTCACAATGTTTTTCTTTCTGAGCACGTGATAAATAAGCACCTAAAATAGCAATTAACAATTTAAATGTCACAAAATCAATTTTATGCTCGCTTACTATGAACTTTACTTTAGCGCTTAGCCCCTTGTTACGTTAATTATATTTTATTATATTGGCATGTCACGATTATCCGGTAAATCGGTAATGTGGTTGTATGTGTCAATATATTTCAATTTATATTTAAAATCTAAATCAACGCCCTCGAACCATAACCGTTAGACATTATCGCGCGGGGTCTTGTCATATATCACAATCAGCAAAAATAATAATACGGTCGCTGTTTAGAGTCATCACAGCGATTTTAGTGCCTATGCGAGAAGCGCTAGCGTTAAAGAGTTGAAAGTCGTATATGATATAATAGTGTATATATAGAAATATTTTGTGTTTACATAGTAACAGTAAAGATCATAATAGTTGTAATAATTTTATATCTAACGCTTCCTTATGAGTCTGGTGCTCATTGTACATATTATAATTTTATAAAATACAAAAACAACATTCATTCATCATTTTTATTATTTAAATTGGGTGTTCCCAGCGACTTTGCCCGCGTGGAATTTATTGCGATTAGATTTCATTGATTTTAATTGTTTTGCGCGGATTTCTGATTATTTTTGCCTAAGTTACTCCTTATAGCATCAGCTATATGCCAGTGAAAGTCCCGTCAAAATCGATCCAGCCGTTTCGGAGATTAGCCGGAACAAACGGACAGACAAACAAAAATTTTAAAAAATTGTTTTTTTTGGTTATATGCACCGTATATACTTTCATAAGTATTTAGTAAAAAGCTGTTATTTTGACATTACAAAAAGACGCTTCAATTTTATTTATTTGTTTGTTATAAACATTGTGTTATTTTTTTCACTGACATTTTAAAAGTTTTTCAGGTTCTGCAGTCGGAAAAATATTTGATTTTACAGCAAAATATCGTAAGAACAAAATAAACTATGTAACTGTAATTTTTAGCGAAACTATGAGCCTCTATTTTATTTCGCCTTCGCGTTACAAACATAACACTGAGAAAGTACCAAATATAATGTTTTGGGCAGGGAATTTGTGCCATAAGATCTGAAAAAAAAATCTATGCTTTGAAGAACAATACTTCGGCTGGATTGGACTTGATTTTGATTCAACAGGTTGCCAGGCTACTCAAAAACAGTTAACGAATTACAAAACTAAATTTTGTTTAAGGCTAAATTGCCTTAACATATTTTTCAATTACTTATGAGTCCGCTTACGCATTATTGTATGCACCATAACATTGTAAACTACGTTCGAATCGGCCCGCATAACTAACAGAACAGTAAATCTTGGTTGCGGTCTAAGCTGAAACTGATGCGGTACTACATCAATGCGGTAAACGTCTTAGTGTCCACCAGAACGCTCATTTTATTATCGTCTTGCATTTCATTGCGTGGCAGTCCTGTTAGGTATGATCGTGCACATGCTATAATAGATTTGATCATGTTTGATAGCGAAATAGTAAATTTTGAATCAGTCGTTTTAAGAGTGGTTGTATTTTTTTAAAATTATTTTTGAATTAATTATATCTGACGGCATCGTAGCGCAGCGGCTAAACGTGGTTTGGGTGCGGTACTAAGGGTGATGGGTTCGTTTCAGCCCGTAATAATTATTAATGTAAACTACAAATTATTGTTTTGGGTCTGCGTGTTTGTTTGTGTGCATTTTATGTGTGTAAAACGGCTCCTTGATATCGGAGATATGGAAGGATGTTTAGATAACGTTTATTTAAATAGAAAAGAAAAACATATCCTCAGGGAGCTCTTGGGTTCTCAATTACTTATCAAACACGCAGAAACACTGGACGCAGGACATAACTGTGATATAGCTGTAAATGTATATAAGTCTAGTGTCGGCGATAGGAGGCAGTGTCAATGACGAGAGAAGTCTGCAGGGAATATTGTCCAGCGTGCCGATTGTGGTACAAATGTCCTGGTGTACCCACATATTTATGAGGCCCATTTCATGTCCAGCGCTGTCAAAAGCTAATAACAAGAAGAACATTTAAATATAATTATCAATATATATTTTGCAAATGTCCTGATAAGTTAATTTTTTGCAGTTTAAATAATAAGCTTATAATTTCGATCTCACTTTTAACTATGCTTAAAAGCGTACACACCCATTCTGTTACCATTCATTTATCGAATTTATTCTACGCAGAATATATTTGCGAAAATTCGCAGTTTAATAGGCCTCTTTTTTAGTATTCCTCGTTGGTTTCTATTTAATAATCGCTATCAAATGAGTGATGCAAGTCACTGCGGCAGATCGACATCAATTCTACATCGAACGATACGAGTTAGCCGTCAGAGCCGGGGCCCACCCCCTGTTCGGACGGCCGTTAGATACCTCATCTACGTGTACTGTACACTGTCCTAGGAATCATCGTTACGCAATTAACGATTTTCACCCATTTTTATACCCTATGACCAATGAGGCTATGAAAGTCAAAAAGGCTAACAGCATTAACATCATCAGAAACCAGACATCGGTTCTAATGTCTAACATTCCAATTTAATAACTTAAATACTCGAAATTAGTAAGCATACTTAATAGTTAAACTATATATTACCTCATATATCACTTTGTCGACCGTCAGCGCGAGCGAACACCCGGAGGCCAAATTGTTAATTACACGGCTTCTTCAGTATACATTAGTAAAATTTATTAGTCTATTTCGGTTAGCAATCAGTAAAATATCTAAATCTAAATCTGTTCAAAATCTAGAGGTTGCGCTACTTTTAATTCCTACTTTTATTCTCTTTAACGTGTATATTTCATTTGATTTACAACACTGCATATTCAATAGACGTATTTGATATGTATTCATATTTATTGACCATTGAATGTATTAATAACATAACTTTAATGTTTATCTACTATGAATCTAATACGTTGTAAAATGTAAAACTCCTTACTATTTTTTTTTTACCAAATTTCAAAAGTAGCTAAAACTGATTTTTGTGAATGGGTATTTATAGATGAATTAAGTGATAGATGAATAAGCTTGCTACGTTGAAAGTCATTAAAGTTAGTATAACAGGTTATTCTGCAAATTTATGTTCAGAAATAACTTTTTCTTCTTTCTTTATATTGCTAAAAGACTATGTTATTGTTATTAGATCTATAAATTGATATTAGAATAAAAGTTAAAATATATACGTATGTACTGATGATTAAGTTTATTTAGTAATTTTGTATTGCCAAAACTGTACTCTAGATGACTATCAGACTCTGATGATAAATGTAGAAGTTCGGATGATGTTCATGACTAATTATTGCTTAGTCGTAGTAGTTAGTAGTAGTAGCTGCTTAGTTTGAGACGATTTAAAGGACGCGAAAACATCTAAATACTATCGAATGCCATCAAAGAGGAAAATGTATACTGCCGTAATTGTAGGCGCGATTATTGAGACATTAACTCGTTATTAAACTAGTCAATAACGATGTATCTAGAGTCGCAAAATCAAATACTTGTGTTTTTATACAAATATTAGTAGATCTAAATGTGAGTCATATTCGTGCCTTTCTTATTAGCAGTTTAAAAGTCAAACTAATCAGCTACGAGATCATTAAATTTGTCTTGCTGTTTAAATAAATTTACGCGTATTAACAAAAAAATTTTAAGTAACGTAGCAGAATGGACCATCGGATCATTAGCGGCGCGTGCGGTGCGCGTGCGTCGATGCGCTATTAAATTTGAAACAGTGTACATTACATTTACAGATATTATGTATTTTACTGTACTCTAACAGATATAACTATTAATTATTTAATAATCAGTGAAAATCTATTAACATAAGATTTAAAGATCTCTACTAACGTTTTTAAAGGTTTGATGACATTTTTAATATTACTTATTATAACAGCTATTCCGTTTGAAATTAACATAAGTTTTAAAATTATTTCCATTAAATTTGACCTATTAATGATGGTCTTAATTTCTTCATAACGATATATCAAAAAGCAAGATAACAGATAATTGGTTTGAGCGTAGTTCAGACTGAACCAAAATTATCCAATCACAATTGACACGGTGGTATAATTTAGCGAGTGTTTTCAGCGTACGCGCGCCGTCCCGCCCACGCGCCAGCATACCATCAATCACTCAGTGGGCCATTCTTTACCACATGACATTCTAATGCCTCTAATGTTTTGCAATGCAGGGTTAACATTTGACCGTCTGGACGGACGCATTGTTTTTAGTTATCTTTCCATTCAGAGGAGGTCATGATTGGTATGGTCTTTGTTTTATTTTATATATCGCGTTATATGTTATTTTTCTTATAGAACATTAATAGTTCATAATGAAGATGAATGAATGGTAAATAAATGTTTATGTTGATTTTCTTTTAATATTAAGTCACTCAATTTTGCAATCTTCTTACAAATGTTTTTGTCTGTGGCCATGTTTGTTCACAAGTCAATAAATAATTCTTGCAACAATAATACAATACTGGGATATCAATGGTTGAAGCTGGTATATGTCGGGGTCGTATCTATATGTAAATTGAACTGAATTTTCGTAATATACCGGCATCTTAGACCGATACATCATTGAAATGTGGACGGATCTGCCCACGCGGTGCATTAATGCAGTACTTTAACTTGTTCTAGCATACAAAGATATTTGTGCGCTTTCTAAGTCTCTGTAATGTTTAATAAATTTCGATGAGTACTCTGGAGAAGGGGACGTTTTGTATTTTTCTAAAGGAGCAGGATATACAATGCATCATATTCTTGAGGTGGGATATGCCCAGCAGTTAATTAAAATTAGCTGTTGACGTGATAAGCCGGAAAAGCCTTAATCATCATTACTATCAGCAGTCAGGAACTATCCACTGGGCGCTTGAATAACAAAACAGGTTTTGAGGTCCCGACTTGTCAGTGTAAGTCGGTACTGATGGGTGTAAGTCAACCTACATAAAGAAACAGGTTAATTTGTCAGTTGTGTCTATTATGGCCTTGTTCAACGGACGATGATTTTTTACTTCTTGTAAGTGTCTTTACTTAATGTAAAAACGGAATAGTTAGTGTTTATAATATTAACTTTACATATAAAGAAAGAAACAAACACATCATATCATATTTTTTTAAACAAAGCTTGATAAGGATTGGTTGTACTAGGATAGCATAAGTAACATTTAACTATGTATTAAATAAAATAGGACATCGCTTCATTAAAGTTACTGCAAACTGATTTCCTTTCAATACGTATGTTTTAATCCCACAGAGCTGGTTTATCAAATATCAAAGCTGTTAAAATTTCGTTATCTATATACATAATGACATTTTGGCAAGTGATAGAGCCACACTGCAGCTGTATAACGGTTTCGACACGAATGGGTTGGCTCTACCGGGAAATGACCACGCTTACACAGAAACGAAGAATGTCATCCCAGTCCACAGGGGCGACAATATATCTGCATGTAGATCCTTAATCGATGATAAATAAAGGTGCCTATGGGCTACAACTTATAAACACCATCAAGTGGACTCTGTGCTTTTTTGTCACCCTTACTTATTTAAAAGATAAACTACTGTGGTAGACACTATACACCAGCAAACGCTTAGTAAACTAGAAACTAAATAAACCAGTATCATCCAGTCGAGGTGGTTGGTACAAAAGTCAAGTGTTTTTTAAGGTATAAGCTCAAAAGAAAACACAAGGGTTGTAACCCGTACTGACTGGTAGTGACTTCTATGTAACGGAAACCCGCTTGGTTTCAACCAAACCAAGGTTACCAATAAGCTTCTTAGTACGTCTCTCCACTGAGTCCAATGCTGCTAAGTGGCATTTTGCAGCACCAGCCCATATGTGACAGCTGTACTCTATACACGAGCGGACTTGCGCTTTATATATGTTTACTATGAAACTTGTTGTTTTACGTCGGTAGCTACAAAATTTCCTAATTCCTTCCATTGTTTACTCGACTTGTTTATAATCAAATAACAAAGTCTTAGCCATATTCCACGCTTGAAGAAAAGACTTTGTACTTATTTGGATTTGCAAACGGGCGTATTGATTTAAACTGTGATTTTGCTGCACATCGATTTTCACTTTTTTAATTAGACGCTTTGCACTTATTCACATATTTAAAAGCTTGTTATGAAAAACTCAATCTATAACTTGGACTACATCGAATTCGATGTCTGTCCAACGTTATTTTATCAATGCATTTGTTCAGTTTATCCTGATAAATGTGTGTCATTGAATCTAACGATTTCTTATAGTTACGCGAATACTACACATTGAATAAAAATAATTTTACAGATTTTATCGCGGATTCTAAACAAAGTTAAAATTAACCGCGATAAAATTTATAAAATTAGTCTTATTCAAGTTGTTGAATCTATTTAATTTATTCCTTAGTACGATAAGATTTAAAATGGCGAGGTATGTAAAGCGTTCGGTTGAATAAAATATTAGTGAAATATTAGTTTAAAGTATAATTGAATACCTATCCTGGAGCTGTATTTCCTGCATACAGCTCGTATCGAATTACTAGACCGTAAACTGTTTGATGGCAATTTGAATTTGACTATTCGAATCGATCCGCCGTATTTAGTGGCGTTAGAACTGCAAAATGGCAATATTTATTGATGCCAGTGTTTAGAAACGTACGCAAATATTTTATGAGTCCGTCTAGCGATAAATACGTCAAGATAGGCTATAATTATTTTGTATATTTCTTCGTGAAGTGTCAATAATTTTGCATGAAGTTGCAAAATTTTCATGTATATTAAACAATCATTATCTGACTTCTCTTTGTTGCGATTTACGTACATACCTTGCGTTTATTTAGTCAAAACCGGAAATTCATTTATGTCGCTGTGATCTTTGGTTTTCATACCTCACACTTGAGTCGCAAAGATGTGGGTTCCAATTCTAACCAATATTTGTAACTAAAATATTGTTATATATATACTGTTGTGGCGGCGCTGTCATCGCGCCACAAGCGAAATACATCGAAGTCTAAAGCGCGCTATCAAAGTTCCGAATTAAAAACAGTATATATACAATAGCTCCAAACTACCACTTGGAGCGTTGGCCGCTCCCGGACAGAACACCTTGCCCGGCGGGAGATCTCCCCTTTTCCTTCCTCGGCCACAGTGGTGACCCCGACGTGATATGAACACGCAACCAAGAACCTTCTGAAACTACAACTTCAAATCCTCGTCATTGTTCTCAAGTACCCCATTCATTCGCTCCCGAGCAAATATTCAGTCTTCACATCCTGCAAGCCCATCTAGCTTTACAAAGGTTCATCGCAGCACTATAATAATGCTTCCTGTTCCTTCAAGCTACTCTCTGCGCTACAGTGTTCGGCACGGCTCTGAGCCTTACTGCTCGCCTCTGCTTCACGGCACTCTCGCAGATTACTTGCCTTCTTCTCGACTTACCGCAGGCTACAAGGCAATTCCCTGGCACTTGCACATTCGACGACATCTAGACTGCACTATCGACCTCCGATCTGAGCAGGGGGGTGATGTGGCGGCGCTGTCATTGCGCCACAAGCGAAATACATCGAAGCCTAAATCGCGCTATCAAAGTTCCGAATTAAAAACAGTATATATACAATAGCTCCAAACTACCACTTAGAGCGTTGGCCGCTCCCCGGGCAGAACACCTTGCCCGACGAGAGATCTCCCCTTTTCCTTCCACCCGCCAGACTGTTCTGATTACTTTCCATTTCTAAGGAATTTCTATTTAAGTATTTTGATATTTCAAGTAGACATGAAAGTCAAGAAGGAGTGCACGAATTATTCTACGCAATGCACAACAATTCTCGGCTAAAAAAATTATAGGTATATATTAATAAATACGATTGGTTATTTCAAAGTTAGAAACTAATAACGAGAAACTAATATTAAACCGTGAAATGACGTTCGATTGCTGAAGGCGGTTCGCGGCTTTGCTTTGTGCAAATACTATCTCCAGTTCACGCCTATAGGCCATACTGTTTATGGTTAGTACTTAACGGCATATTGACCAGTTTTTGTAGCAATAAATGCATACCTTTCGTTAAAGCACTACCGAATTTAATTAAATGAAACGCTCCCTGCCACAACACTACACGAATATATTTACGTGTATCACACGCTTGTGAGGAAGTAAGTGTAAGAGCGCATAAGGAACCTTTTTTCTTAAATGCCTGTACGTAATGTGTCCTGATGGCGGAGGATCTGGAGACCAACGGATTGCAAAACATCTAAAAATACTAAATTTATATTTCTTAAAATAGCGATGGAGAGCAGCATAGCCAAACGAAGCTGTTGGCTCTGCGCTCTGTAGACCGTGCATGATCGTGAGTATGACCAACTCAGTGATTCTCATCAGCTGGTATATCATAGCCTAAGTCTAGTAGTGTTCTTAAAAGAGCTGTTGTTGATGTTGTTAACTGATTTTATTCTCATTTTCCATGTTCTTTCGATCTTTATTGAAAATAATAATTAACACTTATAAGAAAATTGTATAAGTGTATGATATTTGTTGTGCGGAGCTCGGTACCGAGAGCAGTCGTGCGTTACTATAATGAGTTCGATCCTTTTTGCGGCTGTAATTAAGCAGGATGCTCTCCAAAATAATGTCTGGTGTTAATATAATAATTATTAAAAGGTTATTTGTCATTTTGCATCAGTCAATATATCTATTGTTCTGCAAGAAATATGTACATACAGCAAAATATAATATTATTAATTATAATGTATAATCCATATAATTATATTTTTCACATTAATTATAGCCATGGTAACTTAGGGGCTAAGTGATCGTCTTAAATTTCACAGTAGAGAAGGTTCGATTCCCGTGTGTACCAGATTGGATTTGGTGAAATTGTTTTGATTGAACCATGTGATCGGCAGAGAAGGAAATCATAGTGTAGAAACTCGCATGTCTGAAGTATATATATAATATTTCGACGACAAGTGAAGTCCGCCAACATGCACTGAAGCAGCGTAGTGGGCTCACTGCTCCAAAACATATTCAAAAATAATAGGAGTCCTGTATACTCTGTAACTGTACTTTTTTATTTATTTGTAAAGTGTGAAGATATATATAAGTATATCATGTGCATTCTGTCAGCAAAATTTTCTCAAAAGTTCTTCTCGACAAGTAATAGAAAATATTAATAAGCTACGTTCGTTTGGCAAATTTAAACATTACTTATAAAAAACAAGAAGAAATTCCAGGCACTGCTATGCCTGGACTTTCTCTTCTAAGTATTTTTTAATGTACATTTTATATAAATAAAACTAGTTTTACGGATTTAATCGCGTATATTAACTTATTTTATATTTCCGACGTTTTGAGCACTCACGGGGGGACTGAGGTGTTTGAGGTCCCAATGTCATAGTTAACCACGGCTACCTCCAGATTGAAATTATTAATTTTAATTCCAATCTACGCAGTATGAACTTACAGTATCTTGAAGTCTTGCAGTTCTATGCTTGGGTTGGGATTTAATTTTATTAATTATAGGATCCCAAGCAGATGAACGAGTGAAGCCGGCCACAGTCGAGCGAGTGCCTGTTGTACTGCCATATGTCAGAGGTGTCACTGACAAGATTGGCTACATCTTGAAGCATGCTTCCGTTAAAACACTTCAGTTCTCTCTATCACTTCAGTTCTCAACTGTTCGTACCATCTGTATGCAGATGATCTTCAGCTCTATGTGCAATCTAGTGTTAATGATCTTAATGATAATATTAACAAAATCAACCACAACCTTGATGCCATAAGAGATTGGTCGTACAGACATGGTGTTTCGGTTAACCCATCCAAATGTAAAGTAATGGTTATAGGTAGTAGCAGAATATTAGCCAAGATTAATAACGATGATCTTGCTCCCGTATTTTACAATGGAACGTTGCTGCCATTTTGTAAATCTCTAAAAAATCTTGGCTTACATATGGACCATACCTTAAGCTGGGGAGTTCAAGTTGCTGAAATAAGCCGTAAAGTTACTGCCACCTTACGTTCTCTTTGCCGTCTCAAAAACTTTCTGCCTTTTAAAACTAAACTTTTACTTATCAGACTTTGATATTACCATTATTGATTATGCGAATGTGTGTTACCCAGATCTATCTCAATATCTTCTCGATAAGTTGGAGCGCCTTCTCAACAATTGCATTAGGTTCATTTTCGGCTTATGTAAGTATGATCATGTTTCCCAGTACCGTTCTAAGCTTAAATGGCTTTCTATTCGTCAAAGGCGTAGCTCCCGAATTTTACAAGTACTATATTCAATTTTAAATGACCCAAATTCTCCTTCTTATCTTAAGGATAACTTTCAGTACCAATATTCTACTCACGATAGAGTTCCCCGTCCCAAAATAGTCTTAAAATTCGTATTCCACCACATAAGAGTGGTTTCTTTAATTCTCTTTTACTGTGCAGTCCATACTGCTCTGGAATAGCCTGCCTGTTCATATAAAAAACCAGTAACAAACATTATTTTAAAAGACTAGTTCGAGAATTCTTTAACAGGAATTGATTTATCCGACTTTGTTTTTCTCTCTTTCGCTTTGTAATTGATATTTTGTATAATATGTATTTTAATATGCATCATGTTTTTATTTTATATTATATTATTTTATATTTATTTAAAGATTTTGTATATATAAGTATCCGTTTATATATTTACTATTCATTCTTTCTTTATTACAAAGTAGATATTAAGTTTGTATATTTTAAAAATATTTTATTTATTTGCATTTTGTTGTTAGATATAATCTTTTACTTATTTATTAATTTATGGAGTGATTTTACACCTGCCACAGCTTCTCAAATCATCCAGGGTTGACTGGTAGAGAATGCCACAAGGCATTAAGTCCGCCCTTTATATCCCTTAGTATAAGGTAGATGTAAAAAGATTAAATAAATAAATAAATAAATAAAACATACTTCAAGCCGCCGAAGATGATTAGTCAGTTTTACCATCAGTCAAGTGTAATGTCCTCTGCAAGATGCAGGAGTGTACAAGCTTGATTGTGAATGTGGTCTCTCTTATATAGAATAAACTAAACTAAAAGATCAATAAAAACCCGCAATAAAGAACACATATCTGATGTGAAGAATCGACGCTCCGGGAAGTTTGCAGTCTGTGAAAACGTATAGGATCGCCCCCGTCACTACATTAGATTTAATAGACCACAAATCCTCGCTAAAGAACACCGATTCCTTCCAAGGATGATTCGCGAGGCTATTGAAATCAAAAAACATCTAATTTCAATAGAAGATGGCTGGGTGCTACCATCTGCTTGGATCCTATAATTAATAAAATTAAATCCCAACCCAATCATACAACTGCAAGACTTCAAGATACTGTAAGTTCATACTGCGTAGATCGGAACAAAAATTAATAATTTTAATCTGGAGGTAGCCGTGGTTAACTGTGACATTGGGACGTCAAACACCTCAGTCCCCCCCGTGACCATGGGTGCTGTAAAGTACTCGAAACGTCGGGAATATAAAATAAGTTAATATACGCGATAAAATCTGTAAAATTAGTTTTATTTAATTGTGCAGTGTTCGCGGAATATAAGAAATCATTGTACATTTTATATTTCTTGCTGTTGGGATTAATCGGTTATATTTAATAACAAGAGAGGAATGCTTGTATTTTTTATTTCAACATTAAACTATGATAAATATGTTATATTATTTGCAATTATTATTATGATCAACATAGAAAACGTGTTAGTTAATAAAACTTGTAGCTCCAGGTGCGTATCAAACATTCAGTGAAAACTTACAAACAACGGCTCATTAAGAGCCTCCGGCGGCGCGGGCGCAATAGCCAACAATTTCACCCTGATTCCTATCATCAAAGCGTCGATGCCCCACGAGAAAATGTGGGAAAATTTTCACTATCCAACGAGACCTAGTAATTTGATAAGACGAATCATCGTCCCGGCTGTCCGTTTGTAAACGACAGTATCCGTTGAGTGATGCGACCGGTCGACGAGAAAACTCGATCGGCTAGAGAAAAGTTAGCCAGTGGACCGTTTCATCCAACCGAACCGATTTCCCCTTCCACAATCAACTTCAACCCTTTGATATAATCGTGTCCCATTACGCCCGATGATATTCAAATATCTATGAAATATACGTAAATGAGTAACTGCAGTGCTTTAAAATTTGTCCGTTGAAGAAAAGGGGAGATCTATAATTTTGACCGTGAAAGGAAATGGGGAGATCTCCCGCCGGGCAAGGTGTTCTGCCCGGGAAGCGGCCAACGCTCCGTGTGTTAAACTACTTTCAGGATGTGCGTTAATTATGTTACATGTTGTAAAGAAATACCTACCTATGAACATTAACCGATGTCTGACATCGGTTAATGTTCATAGGTAGGTATTTCTTTAACGTAAACAATCGTGTATTGTCGGCTTTTTTGGCACTAATACCTACAGTTGTGTCAAGCGGCGGCGGCGTAAACTCGTCTCGAACGCGAGCGAAAACCTACTAGGCTAGCAAGACCCTCATACCTATACCTACGTGTGCGACTGTGTGCATTCGTGGATTTGTTCTGTGACCACAACATTCTCCCGGAATTAGTATAACTAATTTAATAAATAATCAATGCATAAACATGTTTAACTAAAAAGTCAGTGTATGTATTATGATTATAACCAAATATACTAATTGGGGTGTCTGAGGGTGTGCGTTAATTACGTTGCATGTTGTATATAGCGCAGTACTTCGGAACTTTGATAGCGTGATCAAAGTTTCGGTGCGTTTCGCTTGTGGCGTGACGGCGGCACCGCCACAATAATAATATTTAGTGTTGATTTGTATAAGCAAAAGATACTACCACCAAAGAAGTCAATATAATTGTTATTTTTATTAAACCAACAATAGAAAGTGCTACAACACTTAGTTTGCATTTTTGCCTTGTATTAGACATCAACGGGCTTATATTTAAAGGCAGTATTTTTTAAATGGTGGATAAATGAATTATGCTCTATATAATAAGCTACTAACCGACTGACGACTTGTTTATTTTTTATTTTATAACATTAAAATAAAATATTCTTCCTGAGTGTAATTTATATTACACATCATAATGAATGTTACATTGAAATTTGTTTTTTTTTCTACATTTTTTGTTACTATTTGTTTTATTGTAACACTGCCGCTGACCGCTGAGGTGATCTTTGCATGAACTTCATTACCATCTTAGCTGCGAAAAAACTTATTGCAGTTATATCGCAGCTCCAATCTAAGAATAAAAAAAAACAGTGTTAATGTATGATCCTACTAAGTGGGTCGCCAATGACCGAGTTACATCTACAAAACATTAGTATTAGAAGATTTAACTCTTAAAAACTCAGGATTGCAAAAAAAAACTCATAATTTGTACGTAACAACAACGTCAGATACTAAAATGAAGTGCCACTTTAATTACTCTAGAGCGTTTGAAGTGGCTATTTTGTGCGGCCGAGTCAAAGGTGGCCCAAGTGCGGTCTTTCTCACGCATATGCTTCTGAGAAGCGTCGGAATAAAGTCATCATTGTCTCGCTATGCTCATGTCACGTTCAGAAATGTCAATGGTGTTAACTGTTTTGTCTTATATAGCGCAATAAAAAAGTATCACTGACGTGATATACAAAAAAACTGTTAATGTATTTACAGAAATTACAGTTATCTTAACCAATGCTTATCAAAATTGTTAATGCCTCGACGAAAGTTTTAATATTCAATACCCATTGCTTAATTTTTATGTAAGATTATGTTGACCGAATAATAAAAACAATAAGATAAATAAATTATATAACACTTTTAGTAACTATAAAGAGGTTTTATAACAAATTGTAGCTTTTATGGCTATAATTTACAACGTTGACTAAAGATGAAATCGTAAAAGAGAACAGTTGCTCGGAGCGAAACGTTTTATGCGAAATCCGATATCGGGAGCGTCAATGACCTCATTCGAACAGCATCGGAAGTGGTTGCGGCTTCTTTGAGCTGAAGCTTTAATTTCTTAATCCTAATTGAATTTGTTTGTTTCGAGTGAGGCCTCGATAACGCAAGACGTTGCCTATAGCTATGCAATGCTCAATTGTTCGCACGTCCAGTATTTTAATAAACTAGTTATCATCGAAGGTTAAACGGCGACGTAATTATTTTTTGTTTTAGAGATAAAAATTGAGCTTTGAGATTATTGTAGCTTAGCATGTAGCGTTTTTAAATAAAAAATTATGTAAATAAAAATGTTTGTATTAATTTTAGCAAGTACTGACCGACAATCAGACTGCAAAAGAAGAATACGTCATGTTCATGATTAATATAACGCTCATAAAACAAGGGGGCTCGCATTGAGGTAAGGGTGCATTACCAGATCCATGACAACAATCTTGTTTACAGAAATGTTGCCTCTGACCTGCTTTGAATTTAGGACTGCGGTGTTGTAGGCAAATACTCTAACTACTAAGCTACATGACACATTTTTCTTTATTGATTCTTGTTTATTATATTTTCATTTCTTTTTGTTTTTAAAAAAAACGTAAATACTTTTTCCTAGGTTTCCTCCTGAATCGTAGAGTCGATTTACATACATTGCAAATGGACAAATATCCAGACCCGGAATAATTATTTGCAGGCCATACAAACACTTGTATCACGTTACTGAACGTATTGAACCCACGGCCTTGCAGCGCCGCAATTTAACAAGACCCGATTTTATCAGAAATCGCAATATACGTGGTAGAGCCATGCTGCAGTTATATTAGTAGTGTAGTTGTAGCACGAATGGGTCGGCTCGACCGGGGAAGGACCACGCTCTCACAGAACACCAGCGTAAAATAGCAGCTTAACACTGCTGTGTTTCGTATGGTGAGTGTAGGGAACCGGAGACCCTTTTTACTGGAAAAGAAGCATTCTATATTAGTCCTCACGGGTGACAACGCATCTGCATTTTGATTCTTTATTGAGGATAGATGGCTAAGCGGAACTGAATGAAGTTTGGCAACACACATAACCTAAGCACCACATGAGATAATCTTTACCATATGAGATAAAAGTTACTGCTGGAGTTTAAACAGGCTTTTTACAGATAAAATCCAGAAAACATGAAGGACGTTCAGTTTTCATGTGAGTATAGCCGTTTGAAGAAGCTAGTTGTGTTACATTTTAACCAATAATAAGAAGTTTAATTAATAGCGTATCTGAAGGAGACTTATGTTTTAAAAAATAAGGTGACGAATAGATTACAGTCCCTCTGATGGTAAGTGGCAATTGCAGCCCATGGATACCTACAATTAACTTCAAAGAAAGTGGGCTACTACATCTTTAGCCCAGGATTGAGATGGAATATCTCACAGTCTGTAATTATATTGGCTCCCTATAATTACACACAGTGCACCTTGATGACAAACGAACGAAGTTTTAGTGATCATCTAATGGTGGTCGAATGACCAACCTGCCAAGCGTGGTAATAATAGCATACGCAGAAACTACAAAAGTAAAGACTTGCATCTTTTATGAAATCACGCCTGCAGGTGTATTTTCATACTATTTAGAAACTTAATGGGAAGGTCCAATAGTAGACATTAACAACTGGGGATATATATATATGTCCCGAGCTTCCACTATCACTTATGAAATCTAAGATAAAATACCGGAAGAAAACAACACAAGACCTCACTCAATACATTTGATTAAAATAATTCTTCTGACTTTACTCGTCCCCTACACAACTGCCTATATTGTTGCCTGTTTGCATATATTGGGTCCAGTAATTTTTTAGTGGACTATCCCAGCAGTTGTAACCTTGGAGCTCGTAGAGTTGTTCGCGCGTTTTCCTGAGTCAACGCTTAAACAACAAAGAACAAAAACAAATACTATTATTCAAAATTGGCTTTTACAAAGCACTTTTTAAAAGTCAAATTCCACGCCATCACTTCAATAAGTCCTTATTGTGAAGAGACCTAGTAAGAAAAATCGGTAAGAAACTCACAAGTGGACTGTTTTACTTCCAAAAGTTAATCATCTCTATAAAGTATATACATAAGTTAAAACAAAGTAAAGGGAAGCTTATCATATCCACGCATTCTTATCTTTTAAATAGTCAACTAATTTATTATACCCTTTCTTCATAAGAGTGATTTTTACATGCCCTTTAAATTTATACAAAGGCCAATCAGTAATTTTACAGGGAATCTTGTTACAAATAGTTATACTTTAACCTTTACAGCCTATCATGAGTCCACTGCTGAACATAGGCCTCCCCCATATATTGCCTCATAGGAGGGATATTTGCCAAAGTTGCCACACTTGGCAAGCGGGTTGGAAACCGCAGTTATTTTAATCAGCTGTTATTGGGACGATGCTGCCGCCCATCTTCTGTTTCATTTTCCCTCTGTCGCCTCTTATGACACCCACGGGTTGATACGGGGTAGTGGATATTCTTACATCGCCACTACACGGCTAATAGTACCAATGTAGTTAATAGTAATATTTTTTTATATTTACAGGATAGGGTGACAAACGAGCACACAGTCCATCTGATGGTAAGTGGTTGCTGTGACCTATAGACATCTATATCTAACCTCAATAAAGAATCAAAATGTAGATGCGTTGTCACCCGTGAGGACTAAGAACGAATGCCTCTTTTCCAGTAAAAAGGGTCTCCGGTTCTCTACACTCAACATACGAAACACAGCGTGCACGAGCGTGATCCTTCCCCGGTCGAGCAGACCCATTCGTGCTTCAACTATACTACTAATATAGCTGCAGCATGGCTCTACCACGTATGATAGTTAAAATCTACCCAAAAATGAGCCACTAGTTTAATGTAGTCTATACTTTACAATATAATTGAGTTAGATTTCTTTGCTACTTTCAATTTAATATTAACTTACCAATTTATATTACACAACAGATAACGTTGCAACAAATTAACACATTTGTAAGTGATGAAAGTAAACGTATTTTCGAAAATGCCACCAATCACTTTAAAAGCTTTAACTAAAATGGCGTATCTGTCATGGCTTTTCTCCTGGCTTTCGATTAAATGGAAGTAAAAGTATTGCGCTATTTCGGTAAATTATTTTAAACAAACCAATAAAAACGAAATTTGGTAGTGATTTTCGCTACCAATTTACGCGTGAGTGGTTCGTGATTTGTAGCATCTCGATTTTTTTGACTCGATTTGCTTTCTGTTTATACGTGTTGTGTCGTAATTTAGATCAGAGTCGTCGGTCTTTTAGACAACGTTAGGGTTTTTGAAGTATTAATATTTCAAAGCATATCAATAAAGTAACATTCTTTGAAGCAAGCAAACCTTTAATCCACCAAGCTGTCTCACCCCGGAGGCAACTTGAGAAACGCCCGGAAAGTCATTGCTTCTAATATATGGTGGTTACCATTTTGAATATATAAACTTAGTTAAAATTACAGCCGTAGCCTATACATCTCAGCTGAGCACATGCCTTCTCTCATTTCTGAGAGGGTTTTGGTTTACCTAATAACGCCAGTACTTGACTACCATCCTACTTGGTGGTAGGTGGTAATGAAGCCCTAGATGGTAAATAATAATAAAGGTTATGCAGCAATTAGTCAGATGCGCTGTTCCAGTGTGTGTTGGCCGACTTCACATTTCCTCAAAAAATTTATGTTATAATATTGTATCATTATTTTGTTATTTTGTTATAATATTTAATGATATTTGACGGTAAATTAAAGATAAAATTTATTGTTTTATTCATAGTCAATTCAGTTAACAAAATTAATGCTTAAAGTTTTATATGGCAAAATATTTTCTGCATTACATAATTTTGTAATCATTATTAATAGATTCCTAATAATATATTAATTTATTATTATTAAAATTTAAAAAGAGCTATTAATAACTGTTTTTAAACTATCTGTAATTGTAATTGTCTAGCATGAAAACGAATAATAGGAAAAAGGAAAAAGAATAATTAAAGAAATGCTATAAATATATAATATCACCAAGCAATGCTTCAATAGGTGAATTAATCCCAATTATAACCTTAAAATCCGAAATTTTTAATATAAATATTAAACAATTTTCAATCAATTTTTACACGCTGTAGCTGTATTATGGCTGCAGAACGTATGTAGGTCGACAAAGCTTAATGCCGCTTTGCTTCGTATGGTGAGTGTAGAGAACCGGAGATCCTTTTTACTGGAAACGAGGCATTACATCTTAGTCCTCTTAATTTTGATTTTTAATCGTGCATAGACGTAGAAGTCACAGACATAGAGGCCACAGCATCCACTTAACATCAGGTGATCTGTGTGCTCGTTTGTCACCCTTATTTTATTTAAAAAAATCACACTGTAGTAGACTACTTGATACCTACTGTAAAATCTGCTAACAGCTTACTGTATTTACAAACCAATTAATTTTATTTTGCACCTATTGACTTGCTGCATACTTCATCAGGTCGTCACTCAATTACGAGTATATTATCTTACAATTGCATTTCCTTTTCCGCTACACTGATTTTCTCTCATAAAAGCTCTCTCAGACTATATATATCTTACAGAATGTGCTAAACTTTATTTTATTACCTCCTTGTTAACTTTGCGCGTAGATAATAACGGCAATCGCTGTGATATTGTATTATAGAAAAGTTATTAAGAAAACACTATATTGAATTTTATGTATGGCAGTCCCGTGTTTAATTAAAATATAGATTACATTTTGTTACGAATTATGTAATTATCTTCTATGCTCAGGGGTTTATACGGAGATTTGATGTGTCGCTAGTGTAGATTTAAGAGCTTGTTACTAGACTTTGGAATATATGATTTTTAATATGGTATTAAACTATTTTTGTTAAAAATAATGATAAAGTAATAATGAATGGGTTAATTGACAATACTTTATACTATTTTATACCATTATATTACAGTATTTTATACAATTTTACTTTTTTTTCGTTGAGTGGAGAATCCTCTCATCATGGGTGCAATGAGAAAAAAAAATATTTAAAAGATATTAATATTTTTGTACGTTTTAAATTCTACAGACAAGTCCCTGTAGCAAAAAAAGTTTGTCTCAAAATATAAGAAAAAAAAGCTTTTTAAAAAAATAACGGTACATATACTGTAGGATATCATCTGTGTTATAAAGGCGTTTTAAAAACATAAACTAAACAAGGACCAACTACCAGGCTGGAAACAATTATTCATGTAAACACTTTTTCATTGCGGTAATCAAAGCCGCGATCCGCTGCAGTGCAGCTTTTAAATCAATAAACAAATAAAGTTTCATATGAAACAATCATTAAATTACATTTCATAAAAGAAACATCCAAATCAAGTATTAAAATTTACTATTTATTTATTTTAAAATGTTATGCCACAAAGAACTTAACGATTTAATCAACGTAGATATAATCGGAAGCAAATCTATATTTAACATTGAAGAAGCATTGGGAAAAAGAGATTGATTATTAAAGTGGATCATAAACACTCCATTAAACAGAAAATCGATGACTTAAAACAGATAGAATGCAGATTTGAAACGAGTCATAAAAGAGCTACATATAAAGGCCAAGCCTCTTGATTAGGTTATTTTCAATAAAACTGGCACTGATACAGTTAAAAGTGGCTACCGCGTTATTAAACGAGTTTATATTACTCTCAGAACGTGCCGATCAGCGCAGCGTCGTTAGTTTAACCGTCATATGATCTGCTTTTATCTATCTTATCTGTAATATCATATATTTATTACGCTTTCGGGATGTTAATAACCAAGCACTCTTTGTAATTCTTACTGTAATGGTATAAAAATTAAGTAGGGCTCGGTAAAATCTCTTTTATAAAAGTTATAAAAGTCATTTATGAGTAATCCGGCATTGAGTTAGGATATAAGATAAGATTAAAGAACTGCTACTTTTGAGTACGTTGTTAAGTTTTCTTACATTTTTATATATTTTTAACTTTTAATTTCGATTATAAATTCTTAAATTGGAATGGATAATATATTGATAGTATATTATATTTTTTATTTAAATTACATATGAAAAACTATTTTGTAAGCAGTTGAATAAGGCATGCGCAAATAGCATTATGAAAGTACAAATATAAGATAATATGCAGTTTGGCTTTGTTCGTGATCAAGTGTGGTATCCTACCACGGAATGACGAACCAGATCCGATTTCACTCCGGCGACACTAAGCCAAATAATTCTGCTTTCGTATAACTTCGAGTTCCTATTAAATACTGCTATTCATTATAATATAAATACTTTACTATTTTATAGGTAACTTAAAAATCAAACACTTCTTCATCCCAATATAAACAAAAGTTTTAGACTAAAAATAATAAATATAATATATTGATTTCTAACAGGCTAATTTTAAAAACAGTAACAAATAAAATTTAAAAATATATTTTTAACATATCTTTTTATTTACAGTAGGGTAGATATCTGTTTATTCTAGGCAATTTATTGCAAGAAGAAAATATTTAGGATAGTAGTTTTTTAATTTTAGTTACAGTTTTCTTTATATGTTAATATAGAAATAGAAAATTTGAAAGAAGTGTGGATTGCCATAGTAGGAACCGTAGTAAAACCGCGTGGTATTCAATTGTAGGAAACCGCAAATACCGTAGATCCGTTGCTTTCGCGATATATCGACATCGCTCCGCAATGCTGCGAAAGTGGGCTAGTGATTCACAACGTTGTCTGATAAGGCTTAGTCTCGTGCTGCTTTCAAGCCCTTTACGCCCTTATCACGTTGCAGATAAAAGTGAAACTTATCTGTTGCTCTCTTTATGTGTTGCATTAAAGACTTAATGCAAGTTCAATTAAGATTAAAAAAAACTTTCAATAACTTAAGGAGGTATATTGAATAAGCAAGAAAATGAATGTGTAGCAGATTTTAATTTACGACTACAATCAAGCTGAACCTTTGACTTTTATAAAATAAGTTGGTTAGTCTAGAATAAAGTCGCTATTGTTCAGTGTAACATTTCAAAAATTATTCTGTTTTCGACGAACAATTATACTTTCCTACCGATTTCAAAAAGGAGACGGTACTCAATTCGACTGTGTTCTTTTTTTATGTGTGTTACCTCATAACTTTTTTCTGGGAAAAACGATTTCGATGATTCTTTTTTTATTTTCAAGCTGGTGCTTTTTATGTGGTCCCGTATAAATTTGATCAAGGTTTGATCAATAGTTTTTGAGTTATTCCTAATAATTTATATTGAAGTTGGTTGTACAAAATGTTTAATTTAAAATTATTTTTTATATATAATGCCAATAATATATAATGTGAGCCAGTGCTTATCCCACCTGATGGTAAGTGGTGATGCAACTGAAGATGGCAAACTTATAGTTGCAATTTTTTTTTTTATTGCCAAGTAAGAAAATAAAACTAAAAGGTATTGAACTGATTTTATTCCTACAGGTTTACATAATACAGTTCTGTCGTTTGCACTAACGTTTGACAGTAAAATCGTTAGAGGTTTCACTTGGAGCAGTGTAATAAAATGCTCTACTGTAAACTAACTGTAACTTATGTTTTATTAGGTTTTCACTTCTCTATTATGCTTATTTATTTCGAATAATGATAGAAAATTACGCAATGGATCTTGATTAAGTAATAAAATGTTTAAAACCTGAACTTTAGTTCTGAGTTTTAAGAGTAAGACTTAATCGAATCTGTTTTTATCTGGTATATTCTTTCCATTACATCACATAAGGAAGAATGTGTAAAAGTTTTCTCCTAACGGTGAGGTGATCGCGGTGAGGAGAAAAATCTATCCAAAGGAGCCATATCAAAAATTTTAAAACTCAAATAGAGGATATCGGCTATGCACTCTTCTATACGAATGCGCAGCGTGGTGAGAACGGGCAAATTTTTCCAGTGATTTAAGCCAGCGGGCACATTTTTTGGAAATGCTTATATCCAACAGTGCATTAAAACACTGTTAAAGTAGAAGAACGCTTCCCAGAAATAACAAAAAAATTACGTCAATTACAACTGTAATATAACATGTACTTATTAAATAATAGCTTGGCTTCATGATGCAATATAACAATGCAATAATGCAATGTTAAAATAACGTCATAATTGAGGGAAGTAAACAAATGATAACCTTATGAAAGATTATCAGAATACATACAACGTATATACCCGTTATTCTAATTGCATTTTGTAATTTGTAGTTACCGAAATTATAGGTTTCGAGATGATTACGGTCATCGGAGCGGCATTTTTTCGTTAACCTTGATATACTGTTTTTCAATGAAGCTGATCTTAAATTAAATTATGAAAATTTTACGACCGCTTATTATTGGTTTAAAAGACAATCACGATGAAATTAATGGTAATCAGTTTTTAATTAGTGTCTGCTTTCACAAGACTCGTTGTATTTAGGTATTTTGGATTGTTCTTTATAATAACATAATGTAGAATTACGTGCAGTCAATATGGACATTTATGTTAAAGCAGATGATTCGTAACCTTGCTTACTTGCTAGGCAATCGACGGAGGAGGTCCGTATTCAGCGGTGATCTTGTTGGGCACATATAATATCATCTATAATTAATGTCTTCTTCTTTATTAGTGTAATACTTTTGTGTGTTGCACTTTTGTCTTGATGACATACAAAAATGGAAATACAAATGCTAGAAAACTATTCTCTCTCCTTTGGTGTATGCAAAACAATAAACCGCTTAGTTTGAATGCGTGGAAGCCGACAAAGGGGTGGAAATTCGCCAAATGTCAGTTTAACCATAAGATTTCTGCCGTCAACATTTGTCGTAAGAGCATCGTCCGATGATCAGCAAGATGTGGTGCATTCGAGTAATGTTGACAAAATTAAGGGAAAAGTGATTTTTTTGAATCCAATCTTTCTAAAAACATTATCTTCATACATGAATTTTCTTCTGTGTCGTTGAGGCGCTTTCCATACATTAATTGCACATAGAAATATCCAGACCCGGAATAATAGTTTGTAGGTTATTCCGTGCGAGATTCGAACCTGTAGCTCCGCAGTGTATCGGCCTATTCCCTGCGCTACCGAGCCGCTATAAATGTTGCGTTATTCACATTTTTATTTATAATGATGAAAATATGTTAAAATTCATTAATAATAATCTGATGTGTTAACTGAAGACAATGTCTGGATTTTTTTTTTACTTTTCTTACAAATCGTAACATTAAAATTGATATATGAAAAGTGAATGCATAAAAATTTTAAACTGTAAAACTTGTTTTACACGTTAGCAAACTCTACAACTTTGTGAATTACGTATGTATGTACACTGTTGTCTTGTAAGTAATAAAAGGAGGAGCGTTATTAGCGTAAATTATGCGAGTTAATTGCTGAAAATAAATAAAAAATATATAAGCAATAATATGCACCGAAAATAACAGTACTCTCTTTATTTCATATGTATTAAAATGTTTTTATTGTGATATAAATATTAAGGTCTTAAAATTTCCTACGTCGTAAAAACAGTATAGGTACACGTGAAAATACAAGTGTTCGACTGAGTCACCAATCGCGTGACTAAGGTTGATTATTTATGTTGTGTTAAAATATTGTTTCGTCATTAATGTGATGAGGTTACAGTAAATTTGACAAAATTGATCTTTTTTTTTACTATTTGTTACGATTCTCTTTGCTTATTGTTTAGCATCTCTGTGTACCTAAATAAAAATAATATATGGCGGCTACATTAGTAACGTATTTTTCGTTTCATGACATCTGTCGACTGTAGTTGTTAGTCGATAATTAATATATTAGGGCTCCCGAATTCACTTGTTCTTATTTATACAATTGAATGAATCAAACATTTTATTTTTAAACTGAAATCAAGGCTTAATTTAATTTCATCATTCAGTCCTACTATATTATAAATAAAGCAAAGCAACAGCATAAATTCGTCCTATTATTTGGCTTATGTCTCCTCAGTTTTAAGGAATTTTACAACAGGGAACATTCTGCTATAAGTATTCTTGAGTAGCTCTATTTTTACATGATTCCATTGGAATCTTTTACGTTATACTAACTTTAGTATAGATATATAGATACATAGATCTTTATTGCATTTAAGCCCAAAATAGAGTAACGGAAAATTTTATGTTTAGTGGTAATGAATTCCAAAGTCGGTTTGCTTGCGAAGTAAATGACTTATTATAAAATGTGATTACGCTGCCAGGAAAATTTTAAATCCAAGCAATAAACTGATTGCAAATTACGGCAATGAAATCCACGGAGATAGTAAAATTGTTTCTCGGAGATTTCGAATCAAATAGTACACAAAAAAGTAAAGATGCAAGAAATTGAAGGAGATGTTGTTATCAAGAAGAGTAAAGATAGTAACTTGCCGATTTTCTCCATTCCCGCCCGCATGTAGTATATGATTTTAACCAAAGCAATAACCAAGCTAAGACTAGGACAAAAGCCAGAATGTCTTCGAAACGCTGATTAAATTCAGGAAATGACCGAGCTGCTGTTGGACAAGATGATTACTTGGGATTGCATTTCTGGGGTAATAGAATGATTTGTGCATTTTTCTATTATGTAGGAAAAGTTACCTGCATTTTTAGAATTGTTGAAAATATTCGTTATAGTAGGAGTCAAGAGATCTAATAGCAGGGGAGCTTCATGGTTCGGTTGTCATTATCACTACCGATCGCATTGAAATTATAAGTAGGTGTGGTATTTTGTAACACTAAAATAAAATAAAAACTAACGTAGAACAAATTCTGAAAAATTGGGAGTTAGCAACGAATGTTCACATAATCATCAAAAGTCAATAAATAAGTCATGAAACTACGTGTACAGAGAAATATGCTAACTTTTTCTTCATGTGCCAACCTCGTATGCATGCGATCATTGTCCTGATTGACAGACGGGGCTCTGGCCACTGAAAGACGATGGAAATAATACCAAAAAAAATTGAAGTTTAATTCTAAATTGGTAATGAGAAGCAACATTAGCAGCGCTAGGCTATCAGCCTTCCACCATCGGACAACCAGACGCTTAGCCAGTTTTCACCCTTTCGTTGTTGACTTACAACGCATTCGAACCAAACGATTTGCTGCATCGTTCGTCGTGCGTACAGCAAAGGAGTGGAATGAGCTGCCAGCATCTGTTTTTCCATCCGTTTACGATGTGGGTGACTTCAAGACAACAGTGAATAGGCTTTTGTTAAGTGAGTTCGCATCACCATCTGAGGCTACATCACCACTTACCATCAGGTGGAATTTTAGTTAAGCGCTGGCTCTTAAAGTAGTGAATGTGGAAGTTTCTCAGCGTGCGCATTCTTGGTGCCATCGTCTAGCCATTGTCTGGCAGTGAACTATCCAAGACTTTCGATTTCAAAATAGGTATTTACTACTATTACGTAAATTTAAAAATGGTCGATCTATGAAATATGTTAGTGCAGGATAATTGTGTATTCACATTGATGTCAAGCGATCACGATTTTTTTTTTAAGTAAAAATAAGAATATTTATTTTATTTGTGCGACTGCACTTAGTTGGTCTCTAATATACAAATAACACGTAGATGGCTTATATCTGCTTAAAACTATGTAGGAATGCCGTCGCTTCACTCAACTTACCAATAATAGTCACTTTCCAGAATCATAGTGGTGTTTCCAAGAAGTAGAACGGTGTCGAGTGATTTGGGCAGGCTGTCCTTATAAGTACGCGCCATCTTCCTATTTCGGAAAACTTCATGCCATTTGAAGTTTATACTGATATAATGTTTTGCTGTATAAATTATTCCAATTTGTATGGGTTTAAGGTGGAAAATCGTTTCAACAGCCGAGGAAATGTCGGTACAACGGTCATTTGCTACGCGATAAATCGGGACACGTAATGCGTATGCAGTGCCACGTTCTTTTGCGGATGATAAAATGGAGCAAAGAGTCGAAAGAAAGCTGGCTGGATGAGGTTGTTCGATGTTTTCCAAAAATAGTTTATTTTTTATAAATTTGACAGATTAGAGCAAAGTTATCGACGGTATATGTTTAACGTGAGTTTATTTTTACTTAATTCATAATTTATTATAGAATTAATAATTATAACTTTTAACAAAAAGTAAAAACCGACTTCAAACTGCTAAAAATAAGTTATTTATTTGCTACACTTAGGTGTGGAATATTTTCTCCACAATCTGCGAAGATATCGCGTACCTCCTCCTTTTTGAAGTCGGTTAGAAAAATAATACTGGTAAACCTATTACCATTACTAATACTCCCCTTAAACACTCCAAATAAGCTTAAATACTTATTTTAGAAGTGGTTCACGACAGCTGGTAACTATTATGCTACAAAAACAAACTATTACGAAAAAAGTATATATTCATTTTCTATAATGGATGAATGTACTTGAGAACGCCTAGTGTCAGTCCCATAGTGTTACGACAAAAAGTATATATACGAGTAGTAGTACATACTCGTACTTATCTAATTTGCTGCGTAAAAGGTCATAAGTCGAGTACAAAGGAAATGTCACTAAAATCAAATTTTCCGAATTATTAACGAATTATTGGGAAATAATTTATCACCATAATTATGAAGCCAATAATATCCATTCAATCATGAGGAGCGTTCACGTACCAGGGGTTTTGTAATTAGTAGTCCTACAGGTAAGTAAAAGAAGCACGGCGACCTGTCTAGATTCTTAGATAGGATCAAGTTCAACAAATTGGTTTTCATCTAATCCTGATGATTCCATAACAAAATATGACAAAAATAAGTTTAATAAACACTGCGTAGAATATTTTTTTACTTGTGGATTTATTAATTTGAATTTATGAAAATAAATTAAAAATTAATAAAAAATAATTATCTAATCATAATTATAAAGAGAATATTGTCCAAAGTATCAAAAGTAAAAATCAGCGTCCTCATCAAAATTTCATCTCGTGACTAATTTATGTGCACCACTTCTAATTTTTAATACACCATATCTGCTATGTTGTACTAAAAGGAAATGCCTTTACCTCTAGTAGCCAACTAATCGCAGCCCCGGGGTCAAACCGTGTAGGAGCCCGTCGTCCCGCCACGTTTATTATAATAAGCCCTGGTAGCCATTATAAGATTTGCCCATCGCCCTTTATACCTCACCTTAGCTCACATAACATTGTAGAATTATTTTCCTATTAATTTAATACTATCCCACAAAAAGGGGAATAAATTCCTTCGTTGCATAAACTTAAGAAAAATATTTTAATTTTCAAATTGGACGTACTTACCTATTAGCGCTTGGACGTGGTTATTAGGTATAATCTCATTTGCGGTAGACAGTTTGGCGGCGGTTTTTGTACTCTGAAACAAAAGAGTGTCATCTTTTGAACATGTGTAACATATAATATTTAATGAGCTACACTAAAATTCACAAGTGGCAGCTACGGACTCAAAATTTCTGTACGTATTGACTTGTTTGGTCTTATAACGACAGTGATTGACGAAACCGGTAATAACGGTTGTTAACAAATAATAAGTTTACGTTGCGAGATGTTAATTCCATCGCCATCTATAGTTGCATAATCTGTTGCTCCAGAAGTCACCAAATGTTTTTATGTTTCAATAGTTGCGGCACTGTACTCCAGAGGCAATTATTCTATGATAATATTGTGTAATCATCGTAAATTAGTCGCATCGTGACAGTCCTGTAGATCCGATTGAAATTAATTGTGTGATCTTTGAACCCTTGCCAAATGTTTTTGATCTATTGTCGCTATTGTTTATTATAAATAGATAAATAAAATGTTTTAAATATTTTATTTATTTTATTAAATCTTAATATTGCTGTCACTTTGTGAAATCATTATAGTAATCTATTAATCCTTAATGTTCGGTACTCGTACAATTAAAAGAAATAAAAGAAATAATTATTAAGGATTTAGGCTAATTTTAATCATCTTTAGCCATTATACAGAAAAATGGATATTGGTATCGCATTGTCTAATTAAAACAACAAAAATCGGTGTTTCGATTAAATATTTTTTTTGACGATTAATTGAACTGACTAATTACAAAAAAATCCATTGGAAAATTACTGGAACATGCAACAAATTATTCGTAAAATTAAGTTATAAAAATATAATTTAAAAACGTGTGGCGTATGCTCAAATTACTTCGGAGCCGTATGATGTCTGTGTTTCATAATAAATGATGATACGCCGTTGCTTAACAAGATTGATATTTTCGTGGCATGTGCATGAATGAATATCTGTCTCATATTCCGAAACAAAGGTTTATTCAATTTGTGTGCTCCATTCGATGTTAAGTATTGAAAAAAGCCATTAAAATTTACAATGCGATATTAGATACTCACTATCGTTCCGATCACTATTTACGAGATAGTATGGCTATTTTTCGGTTAACATCCAATAAGCTAGTTCAGTTTAGGTAGTACCCAGCCATGTTCTCTATTAAAATTAGGATGTTTTTTAATTTTAATTTCCTCGTGAATCATCCTTGGTATCGTCCCAACTATTACATCAGATTTGATAGACGAAAGAACATCGATGACTATCAAGAATGAATTGTGAGGCTACTGAAATTTGAAAACATCTTAATTTTAATAAAGAGGATGGCTGGGTGCTATCATTTGCTTGGGATCCCATAATTGATAAAATTAAGCTTAGTATGCGTAGATCGAATCAAAAATTAATATTTGAAAGTTGAAGTATTTCTCCTAAATTTTTAAGGCTTTTTAAATACATAAATTGAAAATTTAGACCTAGTACAATTATTTGTATGCCATACAAATACTATTCTATTCAAGTATTCAAACCCGCTGCTCACAGCTTTTGAGGCAAACGCTTTACCACTGTAATACCGACCTGTCAAAATGTGATGTTAATAAATGCAGTCTGCCGAAATCAGTTAAATAGTTTACGGGCATAATTCAAACATACACATTATGCATTATATTGATACACTATATGTATGTATTTTTTTATCTGCCAAAGTATTAATATTTTTGTTTTTGTCGTAGTCAAGTAATACTAAATGTAAAGACAGTGTGTATCAAGCGTTACATATCGTACACAATAAGCGATGATTCCAATACAAAACTATGGGAGCCTCCTTGATTATTAATTGTCACTGAAGATTGATGCGACATTGTTGTGTAACACAATGTTGATGTAGGTTAAGGTTTTAGTGTGGAGCAAGTTATTCCGACACAATCGACACAATGACCGTAATAGACACCTTAATTAATTTCAACTATTGTAACGAATGAAAAAGCGCATCGTCGTTTTGTTTTCATATGAAACATGTTTATTGTAATTATCTTTAAGAAATATGTTTTTAATTGAGCTGCATTACAAAAAAGTGAGATGGTAAAAACTATAAATAGCAAAAACCAAAACAAGTGGAGTTGTAAGAAGTTGTTTTTTATCTTTATTATACACATTCCCAATGTAAAGAAATTATCTTAGATGTGTGCTATAATAATGCTATTTAATGGCGATAGAAAAAATTATCCAGCCATTTCAACGCAGTGGGTGTTGTATTTCACCTGATGGTAAGTGGATGTTGTGGCCCATAGACATCTACATTTATCCTCGATTAAGAGCAAAGTGATGCGTCGTCACCCCTGAGGACTTAGATGGAATGCCTCGTTTCCAGTAAAAAGTGTCTCCGGTTCTCTACACTCACCATACGAAACACATCAGCGTTAAGCTGCTATTTTACGCTGGTATTCTGTGAGAGCGTGGTCCTACCTTGGTCAAGCCGAACAATTAGTGCTAAAACCATAATTTAGCTGCAACATGGCTCTACCAAGTATAAAGTGGCGATTAAGGGAAATAATATTATTTATATATAATAATAATATAAATAATACTAATATTTAAGGACAGCTAGAGGGAATTACAATAATACATGTCCACCAATATAATATATAAAGTTAATTTTAAATGTAAAACCTATTTAAGGCAGCCACAACATGCTTCACAAGAAGAGTAAAATTTCTAAATAATATTAGAAAAGGTGCCAGATTTATAACATAAATTATAAAATATTAGAAACATAACCTAAAAATAAAAACAAATTAAAAACTAAGAAATACCAAACAAGATAGGGAAAAAATGTACAATATCCATGATAATATGTGGGCTTCTTGGATTTCCATAGAATAATGCCAAATCAAAGAGGACAATTTAGGTATTTTATTTAAAAAATATTAAAAATCTAAAATAGTTTTTATCGGAGTTAAACGGTAATCTTCTTTGAAACTTGTTATTGCGCAGATAAAGTCTAAGGAAAGTATTTGATTTTCTCAGAAGTTTACTTTATTAATCCGATCTTTTGATCTAATCAACTTGATATTAATTCCGTAACAGATAGTTCAAAAAGTTACCAATCTTAAATATTAGGCTCGTATTTGTGTTTATGCTTTTAAGAGTCGTTTTTAAGTATATTCTGGTAAGTAAATTCGTACTGCAAGACGTTAAAATCAATTTATTTACTGAAAGAAGGAAAGGGCCCATGTGTTTAATCTGGTTCTGCATGCAATCTGATTAACCGGTCTCGATAAAACTTTCACTGATAACTAGCTGCTATAATTATGGACGTCTAAATATAGTTCGCATTTATTCGAACACACATATTCGACAATGATGTCGATGATGATTTTATGATGATCGATGATTTTATCTATTTGTTAAATTGTATTATATTAATTTCAAGGTCTGAAATAAGAAAATCTTCTCAATGGTCCTTTAAGTTAGGTAACAAATGTAAGCAAGGTCGTTGAAAAATTGAGTGGCTCGTTTAAAGAAAATATTATGGACCTACTCGGATTATAGACGTTACTGGACGCAATTACATCGCTCCGTATGGTAGTTGGGCCGAAATAACAATAATTAAGACAACGCCGTCTTGGCTGCCTCAAATACCGCTTCCAACGTGGTTTATTTTGCTGAAAATTACGCTCATATTATTGTTATGCTCGTCGGATATGGGAGGTAAATGTGACGTCGCATGGGAACTTGGGTTTAAATATCCTTTTCTAAAAACGAGATTTTCTACTTTCTACTTTTATACCAGCGTTAAATAGTAGCTAAATGCTGCTGTGTTTCGTATCGTGGTGAGTGTAGAGAGCCGGAGACCAATTTTACTGGAAACGAGGCATTCCATCTTAGTCCTCACGGGTGACAACGCATCTGCATTTTAATTCGTAATCGAGGATAGATGTAGATGTCTATGGGCCACAGTAACCACTTATCATCAGGTGGATTGTGTGCTCGTTTGTCACCCTTATCCTATAAAAAAATAAATGTCGAAAAATTCAAACATATAATATTTTGCAATAATTTTCTGTGTTGCACCATACATATTCTCTGTGTTTCGTCAAACGAGCGGAATCAATTTTTTCGCTAGTATATCACTTAAATCCAGGAGGTTATGGTTTTTTCGATACGTTGCGTTTAAATACAGTTACTATTCGACGTCTAGAGTAGTGGTTACTTAAGGCTTGAGTGATTGCCTTAAATTTCATTATATGCCAGCAATCAAAGTTCTGTTACCGTGTAGTGTAAGAATATCCACTACCCCCATATCTTCCCATGGGTGTCGTAAGAGACGCTAGAGAAAAACTGAAATAGGAGATGGGCGGTGGTACCTTCCTGATAAAAACTCAAAATAATAAAAAACTACGTCCTGGGCAATAAAGAAACCGAATTCCACAATAACTGTAGCAAATATCTTACAGATTGTCCTATGATACTCTGCTACCGAGCTAGAGAAAAATTCGTTTATTATTACCCCTACATTATACTACGTTAGTTTTAAGTAGTTAAGTTAGTTAAGTTAAAGTTATAATAATAATAATTTATTTGCCAGAAATATGGTGGTTACAGACATTATAATTAAAGATAGTACAAGCATATTTCGCCAGTGGCAAACAAATACATAATTTTATAAAATGTACATGATTCTATTAAAAAAAATATTTTTAATTATAATTTTATGATAAATTCAAGATTAAAAATTCATAAGACACATAATATGGATGTCAATAATTAATTAAACAAAAAAAGTACAAAGTCTTATTCAGTCCTAAATTAAAAATATATATTCATATTATAATATCAAATCAAGTATACATGTCAATAGTTATTAACTTTATATAAATGTATTTAGTCAATTTTACACGAAATATCTTATAAAATACTTATCATTTTGGTTTATAACAATAAAAATCATCTCTAGTATAAAAACAATTTTGGTTAAAAAGTTAGTTAAAGTTACAGCCTATATACGTCCCACGGCTGGGCTTTAGGGCAAGAAAATATTTGCTGCGCTGCCCAATGCGTATAGCGACCTTCACATGTCTTCGAAATATATTTATTCTCTTATATCTCAGACTAGCAGGTTTCCTCATGATGTTTTCCTTCACCGCAGAAGACGTGGTAAATCAGTACTTAAAATTGCAATTAACAATAACGGCGGGGTTCGAACCCAGGATGCTCGCGTACTGTGAAATTTACAGAGAGCGCTTAGCCCCTGAGCTATCACGGCTCAAGTATTCATCTGTATTTAAAATATTTGTTTGCTAAATAAAAGGAAATATAAGAAAAGTAAAATAATAACCGTAACCGAGTAGTATATTTGTTATTATTGGACACCGAGTACAGATTTCTCAAAGAGTTTTGGAGCAGTTGACTCGTCCCACTGCTCCTGGAGCCTTGGCGAACTTCACATGATCTCGAAATATAATAATATCCCAGATATACGGATTATCTCACGATGTTTAACTTCACTTACAAGCATGTGCTAAACCGGCAATTAAAATTAAAATTGTAATATATTAATGCCGGCAGCGGGGATCGAATCCGGGCTGCTTGCGATCTATGAGATTAAAGATAAGCGCTCATATGAGTTATCATGGCTCTAAGACGAAACGACTCAGTACATTTTGTGAGTCACATTTCGTTTCCCATATAAATTTCCTGTTGCTTAAAGCTATAAATGAAAAACTTCGAGATAAAACTTGTAAAATATACGAGTATAACATCATTCGTGGTAATTGCGTACGGGGGCCACATTAACGAAAACGAGTGCAAAGAGAAGGGTCCTTACTCTTATTCTCTTGTATTTTTTATTACTTTCGAAAGTGATATTCGCTTATTATGCAACTGAGTGAGATTTACGTAGGAGGCTGTTAATAGCTTACTTGATAAGATATTATGATCGTTCATAAAATTTTCATGAAAACGTATTAATTAATTAATAAATTCGCACAAGGTTGCTATAAGTACGACACAACTTACATACTTTATTAGACTAGTTAGGGAGATTAGAATCTGTTTTAACTGCTTTTTATTTCATACGATCAAGTTTGATTTATGTGTTGAATAGAAAGCGTATTGAGCATAATTTAAAAACTGGAATGGATGTTTTTTAAGAAAAAATAATTATCATATAGCATATATAGGCTAGTTTATTAATCCTATTTCAGTTATGGCGGCATCAGAAAATTTTCTTACTTAGCTTCCGTGACAGAATTTAATTAAATAATCTTGACTAAACTTAAAAAAAATATTCTTTCGAATAAAAATACACACAAACCAAAGTGCGATTTTTGTCTTTCGGTATTTTCCCTAAGTCTGTAATATAGTACTTTCCTATAAGTATATTATGTCAGTTGGGAATTAATGATAATAAAGTGGAATAATTCTTATAAATAGATAGTTTCCAGCCTAAAGTGAGCTCATCAATGTAGGAAATTGGGGAAGTATCTTTACCAAATTCTAATTCATGAATAAATATAATTACTCCGAAGAACGGTGAAGTCCTCTATGCGGCGAACGGGGATACGAGAACAAGGTGGGCTACCCGGGTTTCAATTACTGTTTTAAAAAATACACTTGACCTACTTCCAAAAGAAGGATCGTTTACAGAATTAAGGTGAGCTTGAATATTTAAATTGTATGTTTAAGTTAGCTATTAAGTTGTTTTTAGAAAATAATATTTAATTTAATAGTAACACTGTAGAATTAGAATACAATATAATATAATCTTTTTTATTCAATATAGATTCCAAGAATACTTATTGAAATCATTTTTTTTATTTTACCTATGATTTTGAAATAACCTCTGTCCTGTGTAGAACCAGAGAGAAACCCAGTGGGATTTTTTTTAATAAAATTAATTTACAGTATAATATAATTTTATACAATTAGTATAAAGACATTAGAAAGAATATGGCAGCAATCACCTCATTCCCAGGGGTTTTTATCAATCCTGTACTGTTTAGTCATTGAATTATATATTACTGAAATCATTGTCTTTACTAGTGTAATAACTCTAACCCCTTTTCTCTTTCCTCTCATGTCTGAGAGGCGAAAGATGGGTTCTTCAGGGAGGGGGAGGGGGGCTCTCTCGCGTCCTTCCCTTCCTCCCCCAGTGGGAAGAATGGAAATGAAAGGATGACAAGAACCGTCTTTCCCCTTAGGGTTTTCTCTTTTTCTTCCTTTCTTTCTTATTTTTTATTTTTTAGGAGAGAAGCTCCCTTTCTCGCCGCTTCGAAATTTCTTCTTGGCCCCTTTCCCCAAGGGGGGCTCTCACCTTCTTCCCCGCCATTACCCGCCCTTTCCGAGAAGCGGTGACCCTTTTTACGAAAAGAGAAAGCAAAGAACCCCCTTTCTTTTCTCTCGTAGCCTTCTTTGCCTCTCTTAGCCTTCTTTGTAGGATCTCTCTCGGGAGTGGGGAGAACCGGGGGAGAGGAGGAAACGAAAGTCTGCCTTGCTCTTGTACCAGAACCTTTCTTCCACTTGACTTCAACAGGAGGAGTCTCTTTACTCTTCCTTTCTCTTTTGCAGGAAGAAGTGTTTTCTTCTTTGAAAAAGGAAAGTTTCTCTTTTAACTTAAACTTTTTGATAAATAAGGCCATTGCCCAATGAAGGCATTACTGACTCTTTGGAGTTGAGTAACTGGTATAACTATCTTGTGCTTGTTCCTAGTATTTATAGAATGTACATTACTATTTTTTAAATTACCTTGCATTATTTTTTATAATTGTGACAGATATATCAATCTAGCATTGTAAATATGGGAATAAACAACTTTCATTCAAAGAAACGTTATCCTACCGCTCTGCTTTTAACATTAATGACAAAATAAAGAGACTAATACTCCTTACTCGTAGACTGATATATTTTTAATAAGAGTTATAGAGCTAACATAATTTACATAGTGAAAGTAGATGTAGCGTTGCTATAATTTATTTTAATATAGCGAAAATTTCAATACTAACAATCCCACGATTCTTTTATTGATAATGAAATTACTGATGTAAAAGAAAACGTTAATTGAATATGGGATTTCATGTACTATATATAGATTATTGATATTTGACAAACCAACAAACCATTAATTTTAATACAAGTTTATGCAATTTGTTGTATGTATAGTTTTAAAACAAATTTTGCAATAAATATTCTAAAAATAAAAATTTTAGAAATGACAAGACGACGACGAATAGACATGCTCTGAGTGTCACGGTTGCCAGTAAATTTATGTTCGTTATTGTAACGTTAACAGAATGTGTTTGTTCATCAAAAAAGGACACAGCGCCACATTTCATGGAAACTGTATTAGTCAGTTTAATTAAAACGTTACGTTTTCCGTATGCGCTTGTATATAAGGAAGTGCAAAACGTCTTACGAACGTCGTTACAGGTGTCAGCAACATTTTTCATTTTAAATGTACAATTTATTTAAAGTGCAAACAGCTTTTAATTTATATCTAAAATTATTTTAAATATAACTGCAATGCTCAAAGTAAACGAGATATTTTACGTAAACTTTGAATTAAGTAGAGTAAAATAATTTAACAAATCGCATTTGCATAATCTTAAAGAAATAAATTCGTTTTTTTTAGTGACACAGAAAAACAGTACCAGGTTGACATTTGCCGGTAACAGCTGGCACGTAAATACGTGATTATTACACAGTAGCATTAAGCGATGGTATAAAAAAGTAGTTCGGTCCGGTATAATTTTTGTCTTGCTGCCTCTGTGACAAATTTAATGGTCTTCACATAACGTTGCTTGGCTGAAGTAATATATAAGAAAAACCCTTACCTATCTTATTTAGGTAATAACTCAGACTAACTACCACCATTACTATGTTTTGCGTGCGTAACTCTCCGGAGACGAATCTGATAACAACTCTATTCAAAATACATTAAGTTGTATAAGCAACAGGAGGTTCCTGGAGCTAGCCTTAAAATAGGCTTAAAAATAACACAAATAAACCTACAGACATTTTATGTATATTTATACACCCCAAAAATAACCTCGCTTTAATGTAGCAGTGCAGGGTAAAAAAAGTTTCGTCGTTTTGTTAGGGTTCTGGTTTTAAAGGCTAAGAGAATATAAAACTTAGACGGAAAGAATTGTTTTCAAACCTATGTAGGTACGATGGCACATACGCTATAAAAGTATTAAACTATATTAACTAAATTTAAGGGGTCCCACCGTTGTACTGCATTCTTAATAGGGGAATGATACCACATTACTTCAGTATACTGGCGACCCGCCCCAGTTTCGCACTGTTGATTTATGGATCTCGTAAACAGCGCCATCTACCGGGTCTAATTGTGAAAATAAGTCATCCAGGTATTCACTTAAACACACAAAATTTCACCTAAATTAGGTCAAGCCATTTTCGATTAATTTTTATATAATTATATAAATAGACAGAATATTGAACATCTGAATATTTTTATCTTATTTAATTTTATTAATGCTTCATAATCAAACAATATCACATAAAGTTATTTTTTTATATTGAACGTGTAGGTATGTAAATATGTTATTGTGTAGTTGTGGTAGGGTTGCGACTTCAAGTTGTTGTGAAGACAAAACTGGAAACATGTTTGATCATCATCTTTATAGGCCTCCCTAAGGAATGCCACATTGCAGCGTCTCATACCAGTACGTGTCTCCATCTTTTATACGTGGTAGAGCCATGCTGCAGCTATATCTTACGTGGTAGAGCCAAGCTGCAGCTATATTTTTACGTGGTAGTGCCATGCTGCAGCTATATTAATTGTATAGTTGTAGCACGAATGGGTCGGCTCGACCGAGGAAGGACCACGCTCTCACAGAATACCAGCGTAAAATAGCAGCTTAATGCTGCTGTGTTTCGTATGGTGAGTACAGAGAACCGGAGACCCTTTTTACTGGAAAAGAGGCATTTTATCTTAGTCCTCACGGATGACAACGCATCTACATTTTGATTCGTAATCGTGGATAGATGTAGATGTCTATGGGCCATAGCAACCACTTACCATCAGGTGGACTGTGTGCTCGTTTGTCACCCTTATCCTATAAAAAAAATCTAGTAGGGGGTCACCCTATACTTTGCTCACTGGCACGAGATTGCTACTTAAGAAACTTTTTTCCCCATCGATTCTTCGAGTTATAATGCTTAGTAAGGAAACTTAAATATTATAAATACTATTACTGTTTAAGAAATGCATGGGTTCCACTCACGATCCTCACCTCTTTATTATGCGCATGAATAATTTGTAGCTATTTGTGATTTATATATGATAAAGTATCCCCGTGGAATTCACGATGGTTATGACATACTTTTCTAAGGATTAAAAAATAATAGCACATAAAATAAATATATAATATAAAGCCACATAAGTATTCCAAGGCACATAAAACATTCTGCAATCTCCATTATATATTTACTACAAAAGTTTCGCCATTTGTTATATTTATCTTTTGTACACTTATTTTTCATCAGTATAATAAAAAATAGTATTTAGAGGCAGGTAAAGTATAAGAAATAACTTGACCTTAGCGTCGGCACTTAAGTGCGGGAGTGCATTAATGTCGTCCTTGCACTTTACGCCATCATTTTGTACAATTTAATGCGCGCACGCATCGTGCGACTCATCTCCGCTATTAGTCAGAAACTGGTCGCACTTCCTACGTGCGCAGGATGTTGCTCCATATTCATCACTCATTAACTTAATGGCTTTAGGCCTGCTACAACTGTATTGCAAAATTTTAATAGGAAATATGCCTGGGAGAAAAAAATAACGTAGCATCAATAAAATTATCAAGATTTATGTGAGAAAACTGTAAGTTTTAGTCTATCACGCTCATTAAGCGATCGCTTACAATAAAATAAAACATAATTTATTATAATTTAACCACACTATATAAAACAATTTAAATGACTACATAAACGGTATTTGTTTTATGAATAATAAAATACTAATTTTAACTGCTGGACACGGCTATTTAACATCCTAATCTCCGATTGTTAACTTGAGAGCTTCAAACGAAGTCGATTTGGAACAGTTATTCAAATTCGAACTTTATATCAATAACTAAAAATACAAATACATTTACTATACGTTAAAAATCGTGCTTACGGTAGCCGAAATCTAGGGTCATAGAGATCAACCGTGATCGAAAACTGATATCTAAGATTGTAACAAGAGTGACGCATGCGTGAATGAGATATTAACGTGGCGCAAGGGGCCGAATGTTGAAACCAGGTGTACTTTGATGGACTACATTAGTCAAGTTTAATTTTTAAATGACTTATCTCGTTAAATAAATTCTTTACGTTTACTTTATAGTTGTTATAAAATTCTTCATAATATTTTTTTTAAATATATATATGTGAGTGAGTAACGCCATCTATTTTATTGTAAAATAGATAATTTTCAATGAACTTAATAAAAGCTAACGTCAAGTTATTATAAATTGCCAACGATAGATGTTGCAAAGCACTCTAAACTCGATATAAAATCTACAGAAAAGTTTATTCAATATCTTTGTTAATTAAGTATATCGAAATGGGATACTTTTATAGGTTATAAGGGGTATCTACCCAAGTCCTTTCCAATGATCCTAACCTGCACTTAATAACTGAATTGTATAAATGTATGTCAATTTGCGTATTCTTGACGAAGTCTATGAACAACACTGGATTTACGTAGGTTGATGATAAAAGTATTAATACATCTTCCTTTTTCTGCATCAGGCCGTAAGCTTATTGCTAATTTTGGGTTTAACTCGTTCTAGGGTTTGTCCTAATTACCTTGCTTAGGCGGCGGATCAATGATGCAATGTCAAATATTTTGCACTTTTAATACTCCCAATATATCCTCCAGACTACGTGTATTTTACGTCTGGAATCCTGATCCTGCTGACATTTCTTATTGTCGCCGATTAGACACCCCCGGGAGGAAAAAAAGTTACCGCCAGATTTATGCAGTCGCCAATTTAAATGCCCCTATTATGTTTTTTAATTCCACACTAATACGAATAAGTAACAAATACAATTTGCAAGTGAAAGTCTTATTTCTCGCTAATCAGCTAAGCAATCTTAATTAGTTTTTAGAGGTAATGTCAAACGAGAATTAAAAATAATATACGTGGACGTGTCAACTCTCATTGGTGTAGCTTCAATCGGCGGCGTAGCACAATAAATTAAAGCGGCGCTTTGATGTACCGCCTCTGTTTAAAGTAAGGCACTTCGGTCATTTGGGAGTCCAATTAAGCGCGAAAAATATCGCGATCTCCGCGAACGAAATGTTAGTTAAGGGCTCATCAAAATTACTTACTCATTGTTAATTTTTTTTTGTCCGTCATGATATGGCCGCGAACATTTTTTCATCATTGAGTATTTGTTGTATGAGATTTATTAAGGTCAGAATGTATATTGAATACTGAAACTAAACTTTACAAAAATTTAATTAAAATGATTACACGGTTAAATTTAATCGACGCTTCAACAAAATTTTGCGATTAATTTAATGTTAAATAAGATTTTTATTAAAGATGATTTTATTATATATTATTTATAGATATCTAGAATATTTAAATATTTTGATACGTGGTTGATTAGCTTTACGTGGGGACCTTTAACAAGATAATATAATAATTTATTCACATTTTCAATCGTGGCGACTACTTTTTGTGAGTACAATAAAGGACAATTAGAATAATAATTTGACCAGGTATGTTATAGCATAAGTGTGTTTGATATGAGACATTAACGATAACTTATGTCAAGCAGAATTTATTTAAATGTCTTATTTTTTACATTATTATATTCCCAATGTTTATCTCTAATGTATATTCTCTCCCCGTGATCGACCGTGGGTAAAAATAAATATAAGTAAATTAAACGCTACACAATCCGTAAAAATTGTTTCATTAAATTTATAACCGTATAAGTTTTACTAGCGTTGATTCATATATACTAATTCTGGTAGTATATTACGACAGCATACGCTGGCAAATTGTGAACGTGCCGATAATAGTATAAACGAATTGCCTCACGGTATCTCAACTAAACCTTTTTAGATAAAAGTTGAGTGATACAAAACAATTATTACACAGAAAAAGATAGAGAATTTACTTGTGAAATGTAAACATAATAAATACTATTGGGTGCTTAAAATATCTGTGGTTATTTTCAAGGCTAAATTGCATTGCTGTAAGAACATAAGCCTGTTTTACTGAGCCAGTGCTTTTTTTACTTTAACACTTTTGGCTACGAAACCTTTTGCCATTACGAGTAAGTGGGATTAGTAGAGAAGCACCGGATTATAGTAGGTAAAAAAAAATTATCATCATCACCATTACTTCTTCTTCTTTTTAAAATGTCCGGCTGGACGTGGACATTTTCCGTTGTAGGGAGAATGTGTCTTAATTGCCACGCTTGGCAATCGTAATGGCGATCTCAGATCCAAACGTCTTGCATCTTTGACGCTGCTGCCCGTTGCCGGTCCCTGTATTTTGTGTCTGGTGTAAACAAAATGATTAACTACCATTTATCGGAAGCCATGAGATCTTACTGACATATCCCATAGTCACCTCTGAGAAAACAGGATGAAATAGGATGATGGATTCTATTAAACATTTCACCATTCGCCACACGGTGAATATCATTACCAATTGCTTGTTATTGGGGAGGCATTGCAATAATCACTAAGCAGGCCAATGAATGATTGCAGCGCCAGATTAATTACATCTTAAAAAAAAACTATTATTGTAACCGGTACGAATATTTTAGATTTAATGTAGCTAATTATTACGCCATCCTTCATTAATTACGAGCATTTTCCTTTATCAACATTTACGACACCCACGGGTCCTCTCGATGAGATAACATAAATCGTTTAGACCATAGACAAATAAAAAACGAACTTAAAATTTAATTTTATGCGGTAAAAAACTTTAACAATGTTTATAATTAATAATATAGTAATGTTTACAACATATTATAATTAAAGAAAAATTTAAAGCGGTGTTCCTCAAAAGTCAACCATTCAACAACCAGACGAGTTGGTGACATTCACTTTGCATTCAGCCCAAAGCCTTGTGTGAAATGACAGCTGATTTGATCACTCTAAGATACTTTATTGAAATTCGTACACAATTGACATCACATCTATACCAATATGTATTTTAACTACGTAGAATTGAGGTTGAGATTTGACTAAATAAGTTTATTTACATTTTAATAATAATAGGTTAAGTTAGCTTTGATACGACAGAGATGAGCTCTGTCGTATCAAAGCGTCTTAAGTTAGTATGATCCGTGAGAATTAATTTCAAGTGCCAATGACCTTTGCGTTTAATCTGCGACATCCATGTGAGAAAAAAATCTTATATTATAGAACAGTTGCACTATAGACCGCCTTAATTACTTCTTCAAAACAATTATTTTTTAGAGTATCTGAGTATTTGAGACGTTTGAAAACCATGTAGGTAACTTTTGTTAGTATTTATTTCAAATATTATGTTGATAATTTTTGTTGATGTGTTTGATATAAATATTTTTCTACGTATATAATAATTTTATAAATAAAAATATGGTTTGCACAGACAATTCATGTTAAAAAGTTATAAAAAAGGAAAGTGAACTTATAATTTTTAAAAATAAATTTAAAACTCCATATTTCTGATAGATTGCTAAGCAGTTATAGAATTATGATGTTGTATTTTTTTATAGAATAAGGGTGACAAACGAGCACACAGTCCACATCATGGTAAGTGGATACTGTGGCCCATAGACATCTACATTTATTTTCGAAGAATTAAAATGCAGATGGATTGTTACCAGTGAGGTCTAAGTTAGAATACCTCGTTTCCTGTAAGAAGAGTCTCCGATTCTCTACACTCACCGTACAGAACACAGCAGTATTAATCTGCTTTTTAGGCTGGCATTCTGTGAGAGCGTGGTCCTTCCCCAATCGACCCGACCCATTCATGCTACAACCATGATATAGCTGCAGCGTGGTTCTACCAAGTGTAAAACGATGGTATTAGCTATATTCTCACCAATCCACCAATCCATATGGTTAACTCTTCCAAGTAACGCATGCCAGTTTGCGCATTCTTAGTAAGTGCCTAAAACTATAAAAAAAAAACTGTGTACAGAAATGGAAAGTTATACTTTAAGTAAAGGTAAATGACAAATGAAACAAAAAAAAATTGAGCTCAAATTATTAAATTATAATTTAAAATTATAATTTTTATACAAACAAAAAAAAACTATTGGTCAGACCTTAATCAAATTTACGAGCATATGGGACCACATGAGAAGCACCAGGCTTTTAAATAAAAAAAGACTCATCGAAATCGGTTCACCCAGAAAAAATATATGAGGTAACACACATAAAAAAAAGAAAAACATAAAGTCGAAATGAGTACATCCTCCTTTTTGAAGTCGGTAGAAAATCCTGTTCCTTGACGATTCTATGACGCTGTGGGATACGGTTGACTGCGGTATTGCAATCCATGGATTTGTATCCGAATTTAGGAGATAATAGTATTTTTCTCATCTCATAAGCTTCAGTATCATTTCATACTGTCAATAATTTTAATACCTTGAGTCAAAGATTAATATAAAGAAAATTTCACAGACTTAACCGTGCGATATCTACGCATGAAATCTAAGCAAACAGTCCATTAATAGGAAATCGCGATCGTAATTTAATACGTTAGTGACCGCAAGAAATGGCGCATGGGTGGTCGCATGCGGATCGTTTCGACAATCTTCAGATAATTGACGAGTTCAGTGGTTGCGCTACGTCGTATGTAATTAGATTTTGAAATAAATTTGAGCTTGATTTGATTAACAGTATACCGTGTAGTGGCGGTGTAAGTATAACCACTTCCCAATATCTTCCCGTGGGTGTCGTAACCTCTTATGACGGAAAAGTAAACCAGAAGGTGAGTAGCAGCATCTTCTTCAAGAAAAAGAATAAGTTGCTGTTACTAACCCGTCTTCCAAGCATAGCATCTATGACAATTTTTTTCTTATGAGGCAATCTATGGGATGCCTTTGTTTAGAAGGATTGGCTTTAAAAATGTTATGCATGTAAATTAACAATACTTCTCACTCATTTATATCCATTGTATTAACTTCTTTTTTCCAGAGGATTAATAGAATTGTCTCGTGAACAATTGCGCCATTAAAATTGATTATTTATATATAAAATATATTTAAAACAAGTTTTATACAAGTAAGTACGACAAATAAACATAGTTCATCTAATAATAAGTGTTAAAGTGAAGTTAAAGTGATGGTTTCTAATGCCACCACAATACGCGAAGGCAATATACACTATGTCTGATTGTTGATGCTGTCCATGTATTTGGACATAAGAAAGAGAAACAAGACCAAATCAGTATCTTTATTTTGAAATAATACTTGATGTGAGCGTTATTTTTTTGTTCTTCGATGAACTTAAAATATTTTGCTTTCAGCTCTATATAATAAGAAAGCTGATCAGTTACGGCCAATTATGGCACCTTTCTATAAACTATTATTAAGATAAAAACGCGTATATAAGTCAGTCTGCTTTTCACTGACACGCCTTTTAAAGTGCCTTAGGCCAATAGAAATGTTGCATTGATAGGAAATCCTTATTAAGTTGTAGAAATGCAAAAATAATTGTATTAATTTTTATTCGTTTAATATAAATCGTTAAAATAAATCGGTCGATAAGTTATACCAACCTTGTTGTCGTACAGGTTTATATTGTAATATTCTACACAATATTGACAGTCGTGATTTGAAGATATATTTGTACAATGCTTTAACAATAAAATATGTAGTCAAATAAAGAAAAAAAGAAAATAACTGTCAGTTAATGTATTATTCTTGGTGATCCTGTATCATGGATCACTACTCATTTATGACAAGCTTCGAACTAATAAAAATAAAAATATGATTTATGCCATATTTTAAATGCCACCCTTGATACCCTTCATAACCAATAAGCTCGATCTCCTGGCTACCAGTACGAGTACCGGTACCAGCAGATATATTTTTAGTTATTTCATAAAAAAATATAAAATTTTAGTATTTCACTATTATATAAATATATATATTCTATTATATGAATTACAACTTACTATGTTATATTCTTGAGCAAACTGACTTTACGATTAACTCGATGCGAAATACGAAATGAATTCTTTATCTTTTGTCGTCATAATGTGAAAACTAAATAATAATAACATAATATACTTTTAATGTTTCTTTTTAATGTTAACGCAAAAAGTTTGAACGATAAATTTCTCATAAATACTCCGGCAACGTAATCATGTTGTTAAGAAAGGTAAAAATTTCACAGGTAAAGCAACGAGTCTGCACGTTGTGATTGATTTGATGAATGACCTTGAAAAACCCGATTTAACATTTACACCCGATATAACAATATTACAAATAAAAATTCAATCATCGCAACCATCAGTTCCTGAAAGTGTTATTGCCCTTTGTAAACCCATGTCGACGGAGTTCGATATAGATGCGATAGTGAAGATAATTGATGTTCCGTTGCTGATGACAACTGTGTACTTTCGTCGTATGATTTACGATCCAAACGTCCATGAAATCTAACAAATCGTACTCATAGTACATCGGCTTATTGTTCTGCGTACCTTGTTATCTGAATGTGATAAATGAATGAGTGTGTATGTTGTTTTAATTTGGAATTTGTTCTTAATGTTTATGCATGATAGCGATGTAAAGCACCAGGGAAGCTTTTTGCATTTGCTACGAATAAATAAAATAAATCCTTGCATTGCTAACGACATCCACTAATCGCGCACCAATTGTTCAATATCCTTAAGGTCAAGCCCATTCGCTTCGATTTCAAGGTTTGACGGTAAATACATAAAATATCTGGAAGATTATAAAATATACATTTTTTTTAATGACATATAATACAGGCGATTTATCCTTATTCAAAATGTTATCGACTTCAACAAGGCCACCCGTATAAAAGAGTTTTCAATCGCTCGAGATGCGTGCCTAGCAGAGATCAAAATTACGAAACGTTACGATCAGATAGCGAGTAGCGGTTGTCCGTCGAAAGCGAATACGGTTGGCTTCTGACATAGACGGTAGAATAGCCCGAATGTTAGGTCCGTTGGGCAACCATATTTATAAAGCTGTAATTATTAAAAAATGTTGCAAGCGTAATGTTGTCTTTATCAACATTTAACAAGGAATCTGATCTATATCTGTATTCACTGATCACTTGACCGCTTGCTACAGCCTTGCTTTCGTCTCGGGAACAGAACTTATCTTGAAGGACTGAGACGGTGTACCAATTAAAATTTATGACATTTCCGTGAGGCCTTACGATGGCTTGCAAGATTTTTGCTGATCTCATTCGTAATTAAAACTCGTCATTTGGACACCAAAGAATTGAAATACTTACAAGTTATTGTATGTGATAATGAACGAAAAATACCACAGAAATTTAACTCGTAACGAAACAGCCTCACTCCTTTTAAGCATTACTTGTCAAAATTGACACAATCGAAGACGCGATCAATATGTACAATGAGTAACGAATCGAAAGTAAAAAACGATTTTATCATTTGTCGCTCGAAGGTCAAAAATGTCCTTTAGGGATTGAGGTTAATGGTTGTCCTTGTGATATGCGTGATGGTAATCGAGGTAGATTATATCGATCCATTAGGAGAATTTATCCCCAACATTGAGAACGGCAATCCATCTATGTCATTAGTAAAATTAGTAATAATGGAAGATGCTCCAGATCGGCCGGTGATGTCGATAACGATCATTCAGATATTTTGTTCCAAGTATTTGTTCGTAAAGCTTTAATAAAAAGAAAGGTTGGATGAGCAATGAGCGGCGGCTGCCTTGCGCACGCGCAGCCTCCGATGCTATCGTGAGCGCTCAAGGGGCGTTACGAAAACCACTTACCTATCGGATGCCATCGCTGAAGCATACATATTATTTTGGCTACTACGTATTCAAATTATGACTATAATTCTATATTTCATTTTTAATGTATTCTGATTCCGATACTAGGTACTCAATAGTTATATTTCATAAAATAAAAAGTTGATCTATTCATTCGGCAATGCTGTGTTGTTGTAATATACACACATTAATTATTCTGCGATACACATCATCTTAGTTAACCTTTGCAGAAAATAAAGACATAAAAATAAGAAAACTAATTTCAAAAGAGGCTATAATTTATTCAAAATAACAGATTATGCTATTTAGCGTCAATAGCGCTTAAGTTAAAAGAGCTGTTCTTTTTAGTGATTGACGTAAGAATAGCAGAAACATGTTGCCTTCAATATATAGCAAATTACTAATGTTCTCATAAATTACAATATGTAAATCATGTTATGACGATTGTGTATGAGCCAGTTATTGTGCAGTATTGGTATATAATAGTTTAAATACACATTTCTTTTATAATTCACTTCTGTAGAAACAGTCGAGTAACCGATTTATAATGATTTCAAAAATAATTTATGTGCGCTTTGTTTCTGAAGCTTTTATTAATATATTATAAGAACTTATGGTAAACCCTTCCAGAATTGAGAGGTGGAGGTCTGTGCCAGCAGTGGGACATATTTAGGCTGTAACTGTACTCAACTTTGATGTAGGTTATATAAAGGAACAGCAAAGAATTATTGCGCGTTAAGCAAAGCAAAGCAATAGTTTTATAACTTAACGAATTTTTTTTTAAATAACGTGTATCGCGTTTCGCTTAGCACATAAATTACACCCAGGCCTAGAACAATGATTTGTGGTTAATATAAAATACATATTTTATGCTGGAATAAAACCCACGACGCAAAGCACCACAGTTAAACACGTAACCATTGCATATTCTACAACATTATATTGGTTATTTGTTGTTGAGTTTATTTCTTATTATTTATTTTTGCAAAGAGGTATGCATTACTGTTTTGGTTACAAATCAGACACTTAAACAAAAATTTACCAAAAACGTGATGGCAACGTGTTAAGTTTTGGTCTTATTCAGTAAGGATAAACAATTTGTATGACAGCGAAATACAAAAATTTTGCTTTTTTTTAACATTTTTTGTTTCGTCTTTGATAATTATTTAAAAGTCAAAATGCGTACTATATATATTGAATACCAATCAAAAGCCGCCATATGTTAATTACTTTTTAAGAGTGAAAAAAAAATTTTTTCTATTTGGAAACGTATTTATTAGATGTACACAACGCCCCATTTGGTGTTATGACATCTAACTGCACCCACAATTATGATTGCCTGCGTTATTTGGTGCAGAAGACACACCCAGACTCGTTAGCGACTAATCTCGTGCTACGGTTAAACTACTCACTCGGCATTTAGTTCAAGTAGTGTTCCTATCATTAAATGGTGTAATTTTTTTTTTGTGGAAATGATATACATTATTATTACAGTTTGTCCATAATTTATGTTTAAATAATATATTTGAATGTTATCAAAATTTCCACTTTTTAAATTTTTTTTCCATACAAAATTAAGCTTTTATTTGCAGTTATAAATAGCGCATATCATTTGTAACTTTTATAAAACTAAAAAAATATTTCATAGTGTAAGTTGAAATGTGCCATCTTTTTCTCCATTAACTCATCTGCGCATGAGGTGCTCGACTGTAGCCGAAATTCATCCAAGACTTTTTAACACATTACTAGTGCGAAGTTAAAGGCTCTGCGCTCACCTATCTACCTGTCCAGTATGGAAAGTAAAAGCAAACTAAAGAAACGACGAAAAATAAAGATGCCAGTTGGCGTAAACTTGAAAATGCCTATTGGATATAAAATTTCGATTTAAAAAAATTGATTAAAATTTGATGATAAAAAATTTCAGTTCGTTCATATGCTTTAGCCATAAGAATTTATATAAATACCAAGGAAATTTACATTTATATGAAATTTAGTACTGGCGTTAGTACTTATCTAATACTAAATACACACGACGTTTGACTCAAAGACTGTCCCTATCTTATTGCGCCAGAACGCAGCTCATTGTATGTTAAGCGGGTACTTCGTCTTTCACGATAGGTTTTGCACCGTTGCCGATTTATTAGCTGACGCACCCCTTTTATGACAAGACTAAACTTAACCTAGCGTTAGATTATCCGCTTTATTGAAAAACTCTAGGTGTACTTTGATATTGGTGATTTATAAATTAATAGTAAGATGGTGTAGTCTTCTTCTTATAATAAGAGCTACTATAATTATAGTAACTCATATTATAAGAATATACATATCTATATAAATAAATAAAATTGAAGTGCCTGTTTGTAATGTCAAAATAGCAGCTTTTTTCTAAATGCATAAGAAAGTATAATTGTTTATTGTCATAAATATCGTATATTATACGGTATTTATGACAAAAAACAATTTTTGAAATTTTTGTCTGTCTGTCTGCCTGTCTGTTTATTCCAGCAAATTTCCGAAATGGCTGGATCGATTTTGGCGGGATTTTCACTGGCAGATAGCTGATGTTATAAGGAGTGACATCAGCACTTTTATTTTAGAAAAAGAATTAGGGTTCCACGGAAAAAAATTAAAACTCATGAAAATCAATCGTAATAAAATCCACGCGGGTGAAGTCGCGGGGAACAGCTATTAATCTTTTAAAAAGAGTTAATAGTAATTATAATTCTTCGTCGATGAGTCGATTAACTTACGATGGTCTATATTCTTACAATGGTATTAATCTCAACAAAAAATTCGGGAACAACAGGATAGCTTGATTGTACCATTGTTACTAATTATTTATTTTTGTTTATTAAAAGTATAAAAATGTCGGTTTCACAAGTTTGTTTTTAACAATAGATGCGCACGCGCTCCCTGTGTCTCGATGCCCGAGGCGCGAGACTCACCTTTGACCTGCGCCTGCGCAGTCAACACGTGCTGCCTCCTCTGATTGGCCGATTTAAAGTGAACACTCATCGTTTTGTAATAGCGAGTTTCTTGTTGCTCTGTAAGAAGCCAGCTTCCTAGCAACAAAACACGGCTGCATTGTTTCACCGTTAAAGCTGAAATGTGAGGCACAACAGATCTTTAAAGCAATAGTACTCTAGCAGTTATAGGTATGTTAAAAATAATGTTTATGAATGAAGGCATGTGTTGAGCTGTGGGAGGTTTATAGGCTGTTCGATTCAATTTAGACAGGAATTTAATAAAATGTGTATTATACGGCATTATCTTAACGCAATGTGGTGACGACATTAGTTAATACATGACACATCAATTGGATGCTGTAAGATGTTCAGTACGCTTATTAAGAGCCGTGGAAGCTCAGGCTCAAATACCGCCGACGGGAGGAAGCGTCATAGGTGCGAAACGTCTAAAAATACAATCAAGCTAGTCAAAGCGTTGCGATTGCATTTTGGCGATAGGCATAGTGTGTCGACGAAATTCATTTTTTATGAAATTCACTTGATTTGAGCTTAGTTTCTGAACAGGAGAAGAGTTATAGAAGAATCCTAAAACAGGAGTAACTGACATAGCCTAGCGGATCAGTAAGCTGAAGTGGTAGTGGGCTAGAAGAACCGAAAACCGAAGGGGAAGAAAAGTTCTTGATTGGTAGCCTCGTACTGGCAAGCGCAGTATTTAGTGACCCCCAATAGATGGAGAGATGACCTGATGAACGCTGGTAGTTGATGAATGCTGGCGTTTGTTCAGCAGTGGACTTGTAATGGCCTGTAGTAGTAGTAGTAGTGTTTACTTCCTGAACTACATTAGCATACTTCTAATAACCTTAACAAAATTATAGTAATTTATTGGAATAAATAGTTGAAATAATGATATTAAAAATAATGTATAAAGTTATCTATATAAATTTTTAAATAATTGGTGGTTTGCTGATACGCAAATATAAAAAAATACGTTCCTATTTTAAGACCATGGAAATCTAGGAAATTATTTAGTAGGCGAAGGGGATTGCGGTTTGTATAGTATAGACGAAAGAACTGCATTCTATATTCAACGCGTTTTAATGATTTCAAGATATTGATGTTTGTGCACTACATTTGTTGTTGCGTGACCGTTTTCAGAGTAATATCAAAGGAAATGCGATCACGTACGGCCTTCGACCGCTGCGCGACAAGAGCCTATGCGGACTCGTATTGTTCTTTGACATTTTAGCCTCGCTAATGACAAGCAATTTTGATACGCAACCCTCAGACCAACCAACATATATTTCTTATATAAATGAAACGTTGCATACATTTCAAGTGATTCCAAAACCATGCTCAACTTCTTGACACACACTCACGCACACATCTTTCTTTTTTCTTTCTTTATCTGCTGTTGAAAGTTCACTTCTGGAGGAGAGATATGTGTGATATGTACCCAAACCCACATTTTTGACTGCATTTTAGATGCATTATCATTCCGGCATATTATTCCTATATACGACATGAGTTGAGCATGGTTTTGGCTTGATTTTTGCATAACTTAAAATGTACGCAGCGCTCCGTCTTTTTTTCTTTGATGGTCTTACACCCAAACAAACACATTTAGGTGCTTTATGTCGTTTAAATAAGAATATTTCAAGCTTTGGTAGTAGTTGGAAAAATTGCTACATACTTCTAAAATCTCATGTATTAATCCCCCATGTAGGATATTTTCAAAATAATATTATTATAAAAGTTAAAACTTTAATGAAAAGTAAAAATGACTTCAAAAAGTTAATTAGTTGGTTTTTCGGAAACGATTTTTGTTTCTATTTAAAGATTAGTTTTTTTTGACGTTTTTAGTGCTCTGAGCATCAAGGTAACAACAGTAACTAGAATTGCGTCTAAATAGTTACATTAAAATGTATCCCTTATTTTTTCTACTCAATTAAATACCCTTGACGTATAATCCTATTTGACAATAAAAAAATAATCATTAAAACCTATAAGAAAGAACATACAGTCGAATTGAGGACCTCCTTATTTTGTGAAGTCGGCTGATAAAAGTATAATTTTACGAAGACTTTACATTTGACTAGCAGAATGAATCTCTCAGTTAAAATAGTTACAGCAAAGCGCTCGAAATGTTGAGAATTAAATCAAGTTACAATTAATGTTGTATTCGCTTAAACATAAAAAAAATCATCATAATATAATTAAGCAGAAAGCAGATGACTGAACACATTAACTGATACATGTTTTAATATATGCAAGAATCTTTTTAACTTATTAGAGCGCAAATTGACTGATTGTAACAAGAATGTGTTTTAATTGAATAAAATTTAAATAATAAATATGTATTAGCATCAAATCTCTCTACACCCATCTCAGTTGTGGTAGTTATAGATATAATATATAAGATTTGCTGGCACTTGTGCTAACGTCCCGTCTCTCTTCTCATTTTTAAGAGTATTCTTCTACAGATTTCACATGACCTTGAAATATTTTTAATTAATTTCTCAGATTTAGAGGTTTTTCCCACGATATTTACCATCACCAAGCAATTGATAAATCAACACTTGAAATTACAATTAGCAATTTGATTGGAGCTGGCGGAGATTAAACTAGGTTCTACTATGTGCTGTGAAATTTTGAGGTGAACGCTTATTCGTAGTTAACGTTAATATGCTATCGTTAAATGCTTTTTAGCCATCTAAAATAGCTAATATCAAGACTTGTAAATCATAAACTGTGTCGCCATTTTTCGAACTTGTTATAAGCCAGTGCTTGATTACAGTCCCACCTGGTAATATGCGGTGATAAGGCTCTAGGTGATAAATCGCACTGATTAGCTTAACGACACTTAAATTTTAATCGGATAAAAATAGAGACTCTAGGACATATATGACAGCATCTGTCTTTAATATTACTTTATTTTAAATCTAAATTAATTTTAACTAAATATGAACTTTTTGTGTTCACTGCTGGACATAGGTCTTTTCAAGAATGCGCCATCTGGAATGCATATCTTAGAAAATTTGTTTAGTCTAACCACACTGGACAGATGGGTTGGTTCAGCACAGCTGATACCTTCGTACATGGATTTTTCTGTAATCATTTACAAAAAAAATTCAAAGAGCTTTCGTACACTAATATTCTTTAGGCATCGTAAAAGAGAAAGTGTAACTTAAGCGCAAAAAGACAGCATTACGAGATTACATCTAAATTTTGATACAGTTTTGTAGCCTTGACTTTCAATTTAAAGTGTGGGCAATGAAACGATAACTATATTTTATAATGACATTTTACTTTTTTTTTTAATTTAATACCTCAACTATAGGTTGTAACATTAATAAGTAGCTGTGTTTAACACTGTAATACCTCTTGTGTCCTGATGTTATTTTACAAACATAAATCGTACATGGCATCAATTTTTAAAATAAGTGTATTTGTAGTTTGTAAGATACGTATCTTGTGACGACGATGACTTCGTTATGTGTGTTGTGTGTTTTGGAATTTGAACCCACGATCCCCCGTGCCTCAGCAAATACTTATCCAATGCGTTACCGAGCCGTCGACCTAATTATTACTTTGTGGTTCTATGTTAAAACGTTGACCTTCAGCAATATTTTAAAACATATGATTTACGAAATGCTCGTCAGTAAAGAGAAAGATCGTGTAGAAATTTGCATGTTCACGAAATTAAAGCAGCAGCAACTTCCTGATAACAAATCAAAATAATTAAAAAACGTTGGTTGCCAATCCGCTTTTGTCGTGTGTCAACTATTGTAAATATCCCCCCTATAAGTAATCTATGGAGAGGCTTATGTTCAATAGTGGACTTTCGAAAGGTTGTAATATTAAAAACTGGCACATATAGTATATATTGCAGAACAATTCATTCAGATATCATTTTCAACAAGAACTTGATCAAATACGATAAATGAGCTAACAAGTTTAGGATTTGATTTATTAGTTCTTACAATAAACATCTTTACCGGTTTATCTATTCGTGTTTGGCAATAAATCTTTATAGGGTTATTAAGTTGCTTTATAATAACATCTTAAATGACCCAACTCTAACATTATTACCATTTTTTTAAATTTTAATTTTTCATTTGTATCTTAAAAACATTTGTTAGGAAGCACGAGATGATCGAAATGGCTTTAAGTGCGCTCGATTAACGTAAGCGATCTAATTAACTCTTTAGTCGTTAACCGCATCTCAATCAAAGCCATTAAGAGTAAAGGAAGTACCTAATGGAGAGCGTTCGGTAGCTGTATTCAGAAGATGGTGTTAGGAATTAATTACTATCGGTCACGCCTCCCCTGATTGCTTTTCGTAAGAGATAATAAATCTTACTTTGATTCTTGTTCGCCTTACATGTGTTTCTCATTTGAAATAATAAGTATGGGCGTAGTTGCTCAATGCGGATACATTTTAGAATTCAAATTGGTCGCGAATATGTAATTGTTAATAAGGTGCTTACAAATTAATGACAATGAAATTAGAGGCCAGAGATATGGTTTATTTGATAAAATTAGACGTCAGACGCGCTTGAGAGCAATAAAAATAGCGGTAACTCTTATGAATTATAAATGCCACTTGTCTTTCCTCGATAACGCATCCAGCGTTATAATTCACATCCTCTATTAGGTAATCGATATATCGTCGGCAGGAACAAGCGAGGACGAAATATCTTGTTATAATTTTATCGGTATCTGTTATAAATTTACAGGACGGATGCCGGGCCTCCGAATGCAATTAATTATAGTGCGTGTGAATTAGTTTAAGACCACCGATAAAAGGGTGAAAGATGAATGACGAATGGCACATAGTATTCCTGTCAGATGCTGTAATCAGTTGTAAACACAAAGCAGTGTTTAGCCGGCTCAGCGAGCAAACTATCTTTACTAGTATCTTGCTATGATGTCTGGGAACGATTCACACGGAGCACTGAGAAAATTTGAAGAACAAAAAGGAATGTCAAGATGGATGTTGTGTAATGTCGTTATACTGCTATGATATGACATTCGTCCATTTTGCATTGAACGTGTGTTCTTGAGTCGTTTTGACGTGTAATAGAATATGTCCATTCTCTTTATTGTCTCCTAATATTTGTAAGCATTTAAATGCGATAACATATATTTAATTTAAAAATGTTAAGTAATTATGATTTATCATATTATTATAAAGCAATTTAATCTTTTAAATTACACAGGCAGTAAAATTCGATACTTCTGTGAGGTAGCAAAAATATAATTTCTGGTTTCGTACGAAAATGGAGGAGCTAAAATCTATGTTTCTTTTAAATACCTATGTTAAATTTTCAGAGGAAATTTGTGGTTATTTTTAATGACACTTGCTTAGTGTTTGATTAAGTAATTTTATTTCAAAATGTATGTATTTTGCATTACAGGCTAGAAGCATCGTAATATTGTAGAGTGAATTTGCTGTTATGGCCACGTTTGGCAGGTTTATCTCGCAACTTTATCCGTCACTTGACGTTAAACTTTTACTAGCTGATAAAGAAGTAGAAGATAATTCTATGCAAGAAGGTTACACCTCAACTATTGGCGGCCGTGTTTATGATCTTCTGAGCATTTTCCCTAGACGTATTTTATGACACCATTAGTGTTACTTGAAGCGATGGTTTTTACCCTACCTTTGTACGGCATTCAATTTTAAAAAGGTATAATTATTTGTTACCGTTGCACATATTGAAATTCAAGTTTATTTTCATTTAATCAAAACTAAAGTAAATTTTGTCGTTCAACATTAAGCAACCGCGAAAGCAATCAGTTATGTCAATGACCTTAAAAACGATTTTTTATAGATTAAGGGTAACAAATGAGCATACAGTCCACCTGATAATAAGTGGATGTTGGGGCCCATAGACATCTACATCTATCCTCGATTAAGTATCAATATGCAGATGCGTTGTTACCCCTGAGGTCTAACATGGAGTTACTCGTTTCAGTAAAAAAGGACTGGATACTGTATATATTTATACATATCCGTTATTTTATGACGTTAGATTCATTAATATAAAAAACGTCATATTCTTATGTTTACTTATTTAAAATGAACACACCGTTTAGGACCTTCAAAAATTATTTTGAATGTCCTAAACGGACTAAAAGTCGAAGGTCCTAACCTAATGTAATATTTTTTTAAGTTTAAGTAATGCTTTAACCGTTTAATATGTGAGCCGAGTACTCTCCGCTAATAACAATAATTTCTTCTCTATCTCTATCTCTACATAGTATAAAACAAAGTCGCTTCCCGCCGTCTGTACGCTTAGATATTTTAAACTACGCAATTGATTTTGATGCGGTTTACATTAATAGACAATGAAAATTTAATAGAAAGATTTATATATATAATACATGCATATTATATATTACGTAATTCTTCTGTCCGTGCGTATGCGACTGAACTCCTCCTAAACGGCTTTTGATGAAATTTTGTGTGTGTGATTAGAGAATGGTTTAGATTCACAATTGGACCCGGTAAGTGACGTTGTTGTCAAGATCCAGAAATCGACCGTGCAAAGCCGGAACGGATCGATAGTTATTCATAAATAAATCATAATTGGTTCACAACATGCTAGGCTATTGATACGTAAATTCTATACAAACTAATACGAAAATGTAAACAAGTCCAATGGATAAAACAGTGATTAATACCCGACGACATAAAAAACTTTATTGAAAAGAGTAAAATTTTATACCACTTACACAACTAAAACGAATCTAACGCCACCCTTATGTTAAAATTCATTAAACTGTTTAAGATAAAGAGAGTGCTAAAGAAAAAGACACATATACATACATAAATACATACATACATTCATTCATGCATACATGCGCTTGAAAAACATTACCCTCCTTCTAGGGCAGTCGGATAAAAATATATTTCAAGCATAGTATGTGAAGTCTTCAATTAAATGGAGGCTATTGCTATTACTAGAATGTCTTTTCTTTCTTATCTGGATGGCCTTGTCTTTGACGCCGTATTCGGTTTAATATGAAAAAGAGTTACGTATTATGAGATAAGACTGAATATAAATTTATTTGATATTTTCCACATATATCGCTACTTTCAGTTATAAAACATTAGATGTAGCTGTGGTAGTAATTAGATTATTGCGTTAGGATATCATTATACCAACAATTTTGAATTATATGAGTTCTTACGATTGCAAACGGCACGCGTCTACGATAGCAAAATCTGTTTTAGATTACACTAATTTGTCAGTAAATCCTCCTTCTTCATCGTCGTGACAATGGTTAGTTCATTCATAGCTCCGTGTGTGGGAACCGTTATGAAATTGAAAATAATCATATTTCTTTTAAAAGACACTAGACTATTGCACAAAGATTCACCTAGTTTTCGTCGTTAACTATTCATTATTATCTGTCGTGGGAATTTTTGCTGTATTCATTGTTGTGGTGGTGATACGCGCATTCCACTGGACTTGGCGGTCGATGTGTTTTCGATACGTATATTGCTGAGTAAGCAATAATAAACATAACAATAACATTTATAATATTTATAACGTTTTGCATTATTTGACGGCTTTGTAGTGCACTGGCTAAGACTGGTCGGAACGCTGCGGGTATTGATTCGAATCCTGCTAAGTATTTGTATGGCCTACAAATAAAATTATTCCGCGTCTAGATGTTTGTCCATTAATAATTTATGTGTAAAATTAAAAAAATATATATAATAGTATAAATAAAACTACACTCTTTATCCTTGTTCACAGATTAGTAAAAAAATCTTTCAGTAAGTAAATTATTAAATTCTCAGGAATACAGATTTTCTTAGTTAATGGATTAAAGTGTATATTGAAGATGGACCAAATTAAGAGTATCTTTCATCACCATGACAACAAAGCCATGACAGTGGTGTGTCAGGATCACGTCAAGTGGAAGTCCGTACTCTCTGCTTACGGCTCGGGGTAACTGGTGTGAGCGTTTATGTATGCTATGTATATATGTTTTTTCATGACATTTTCTTTTACCGTGGTAATAAGTTGCGAATCAATACTTAAAATTACAACTAATCATTTTATTGGTGCCAGTGGTGAACGAACTCATTTCCGTTGTCTTAAAAGCTCAAACGATAAATGCTCACTTTTAATTTTATAGCATGCGGAAAACAAATTACTTCATCATCATCATCATTACATTCCATCGCAAGTTTACTGCTGAACACTTCCACAAACAAATTACTTGTACCTGTATATTATCATTATCTGTAATCAGTGATCAATTTTACAGTGTAGGCTGAAGTGGCATAAATCTAGTTAGGTATGTCACGATTTCAGGGATGCATACAAGTCTAATAAATGAGATGATTACAAATAACAACTCGCTAATCTGGCTGTCACTTGTCAAAATTTTTGACATAGTAAAAAGACAGCGATACGTTGTTGGTATCACTCTAGTTTCGTGTGAAGGCTCTATGCAAATTTTAAGGACTCTGTGTGACTACGTGGTGCGGAGGCCACAAATTGTACCCACAAACATGATCTCCCCATTAAAGATGATTAATATTGCAGATACACAAACATTAATGATAATAATACGGGTATTTGTTTAATATTATTATGCAAAATTTAGTTTTTAATTTTCAGTTAAATGCATATGATTTAAATGTATGTCATGTAGTAGCACATGGTTTATATTTTAATAACTGATTTAAAACTGTGAACTTCTCATGTTTGTATCATTATATGATTTTGTATGCCATATGATTTTTAGAGATAATTAATGTCGTCATTAATTCATTTCAATTTATCAAGCCTTCTTACAGAGGATAGTTGCCACGCTTGGCAGGCAGGTTGACAAACGCAGGTTTTATTATTTTAAGTTGTTGACAGCAAGATGCACGTGCCCATTTTCTATTTTATTTCGCTCTGTTACGTTTTACAACACCCACGGGATGGCATGGGGTAGCGGATTCTCCCACTACACTAATATCGTCAATATAGTATATAATAAGTTCACGAACATTGTTAAAAAATAAAATAAATAAACTCGGAATAGGTCAAATACAATAACAACGAATAATTGAATAAAATTTATTCAATGTCAAATATTAGATAGATAGAAAATTCTTTATTGCACTCAAACAAACAAACATTTGGTACAAAGGCGAACTTAATGCCGAAAAGGCATTCTCTGTCAGCTAACCTTTGGTAGTGTGGAGAGAGCGATGGGTAGAGCCGCAACAGAAAAAACTAACTTATTTTCACATATTATTCAAAAATATAACATAATATAAATATTCGTGTAAATATAAGAAATTATAACAACGGGTACATACAACAGATACACAATGAAATACGAAAAAGGCATTCCTATCACATTTTTGCGTTGGTTTTATTTGTATTATAACTTTGATATTTCAGAGAGAGAAAAGTACATTTAGTTTAGGATAGTTAGAGTAAGGAGTAGGATAGTGCTATGTTATAAGAAGATAATTAATTAGTAGCGTACATTTAAAAACCTGTAATATAATGTAGTTGAAGGTTGAAGATGATTCTAGACTACAATTTTGTTCGTGCGGAGTTACACATCCTGTAGTAGTAATAGTTAATCTTACACTCACTAACACTCACTATTACCGATCAAGCACTTGGCCAAAATTGATCTAGAATTTAAAATATTAAGTATCTATCTGTACCCTGAATTATAAAAATCGCGTAAGTACTGGTGATTTGTAGAGTCATGAACTTAGATATCAAATTCATCAGAAATTAGTAAAATACGTAGTATTTTGTAAATTATAACTAAGTAACTAAGAATATCTTACTGTTCTAAATTGATCCCAACATTTCATCACAAAATCACCGACATGAATGGTTGGTTTTAATGAATAAAATCCGTAACGGCAATTAGACAATTGTTTATTATGTAACCGCAATTTTTCGCGATTTCGTATGGCAATAGGAGAATTGAATTTTATTGTGTGCGATCACGAATTTACTCAAACCTAAACTGTGAAATCTGTACCGAAGTAAAAATTTCATACAAATGAAAGCGCAAGTAATGTTTCTTTCTATGTTCTACATTAAAATTACTTGAACGCAATACAGAAATGGTTTTATTGACCCGAGGGATTTAACAATTTTTTTTAATTTTCTTTACTGTGTTGTGGAAGCGTTTTATAAACATAAATTGCTTGTAAACGAACTCTGAGACTTGAAAAAGTATTATTAAGTAGGTTACACAAATACTGACTTCGCGCGGGAATCAAACCCACAGCCTCGATGGGTGCAGTATAATTCTTAAACAAAACTGTTATGCTAGTGAGTTAATGTGCTTGTTAATTATGAACAAAACGTTTAAACCTCGTTCTTTTTCGTACCGTATCGAATTGACTATGATCAAAACAAGGTATATAACAATATAGGCTCGAATGTTGGCATTCATGTGTGTGAACGAGTTTTGTGTGAAGAACAATCGGCTTCCCATGCACTCGATTGCCATCTCGACGGTAAACTTAAGTTACTTACGCAACTGCCTCCTGTAGAAGACGTGTGTTGAGATAATGAAAGCCATATTTTTTAGTTAAAACACGTGTGAGCGAACGACATGGGCCCTAGTTAACTAGGTCTCTGGGTAAAGTAACTTAGATTGTATACAAGATATGCTTCAGTCGGTCATTTTGGTGGCGCACATTGACGTCATCGAGGTTGTTAATATGATTTAGGATTCATCTAGCATTTCAGATAAGCATCTTAATACACCCGTTTCGGAGACAGTGGACGCTTTCATAGGCCACTTTTTGAGATTTTTTGTATGTTCTCACGAGTTTAAGTGCGTATTATGATTAAGTGATATGGGCATTTAGCAAAATCAAAATTTAAATTTTTCGACTGTTTTTTTGTGACTTGAATTTCTCATGATGTGTTACAAAATAACATACATAGTTGAGTATCAAAGCTTGTAGCAAGGAATAAAGTTTTTTCTGTGTAAATAACTAAAAAATATGTACATACGTGAGCTATTTTTTTATTAATAATCAGTTGAGACTACATTGCAGTTTCTTTGTTACTGCCTCAACTGTTTAACGACAAAAATTGTATAATATAATCTATTTTGTTTAGTAAAAAAACTGTATAACTTCTCCTGATTTGTTATAAAAAATACACGAAAGTTATCGCTTATCATATAAGATATCTTATCGTAGCGGATGCAATAATTTGTCTATGTTAAAAAGTACTCTACGCAACTTTAGCATCTGTTAAGGCGAAGTAAGCTAAATCGTTAAATTAAATAGCCGTTTAAGACGTTTTATTGGTAAAAAGATTTTATAATTAGTTAAGCGGTACTAAACAATTAATATTTATTTACATTATTTAAAAAACGAAGTTCGGAAATTTTAATTTAAAATTTTATATCGTGTTGAAAAATAAAAACCTTTCATTTTGGTGCTTTTATTTCTCAGATATAAACACTAATTATCCAACCACTGCTTTATAGTGGTTGCACAATTAAATGGCGAGGAATTTTAAATTGAGTAGTAAAGACAACAAAATGTGCCTTTGGTTCACCGCCTACCAAGAGTTAATTATAAAAGTTTTATAGACAAATTGAAATTCGTTAATACATGAAGCGAATTATTTTGGCATAGACGAATAATAATTGGCAGTAATAACATTGACGTACTTCAACTAGATTAGCATCTGACATAGGAATATTTAAGATGTTTACCTCGGCCGTTTGACTGCACATTATGAAAATGAATCTAAAAATTATACGACACTGTCTATATCGCCGTCTGTGCATTTTTTTACAATCTGAATTTCATTTGGTGTGATGTACTTGAATGCAGACTATTTCAAATTTCCTTGAATTTTTATCAGAGATCTGTCTGAGAAATGCTCTTTGAAAACGATTGCTGTATCTATTGACGTATTAATGCACGCCTGTGATAGGAATATGGACACTGTTCTTATCTAAAAGTTACAGGTTACGATCGAAAGTTGTTTGCGATCCACAGTTACAATTCACGAATTCAACCCTTGTGGTGCCGAATTAATTTATTGCATCGCAATTCATGTGTCTCCTGCAGCAGACGAAAAACATCAGTAATGCTCTCCTAGCGACAGACAGTTGGCCGTTTTATTAACGAATAAATCTTTTTTGTTATTCACGTTGCATCTCAAATGCAATATTAAGTGATCAATATATGTAATTTCTTATTCTTTTGAAAAAAAATATAAGCAATTTTGGAGTTATTTACTTTATAACTTGTTTAAATCAGTTTTAAATAATGAGTTAGATCTATGTGTAATATAATTAGTAATTATATGGTAGTATCAGTTGCATTATAGTTATGAAGATTTAGCTGGAACCGTAGTGATAAAATAACCTCTAAGCTCTTAAACTCTGGAATCTGTTTTATGTTATAAGTGGTTAATTATATATGAAGTGATTAGCCATTTCCGTCACCAATCAGGATAATTGTGGATTGGAAGTTAATTTGAAGCTACGGTAGCCTAATGGTTTAGAGCTCGGACTGCAAAATATAACGTCATGAATTTGAATCCGCCATTCCACTTAAGTCGTAGACCCCTTGTAGCACAGACATTTTCAGTTAAGGTAGAATGGTTGCATAAAAGAAATGGTAATGATTTTGATAACATTGCAAGCTTACTTTGAAATAAATTGCATATACATGAATACAAGTCTATCTTAGGGTTTACATTGGATATGTATCATTTATGTAGCTTATTCCTCACTATGGATACTATCCGTCTTAACAGCACACATAGTGTTGTCAGTACTAGGAAAGTAATAAACGCTTGTAAGCCCTCGCTGGTAATTAGTAGTGAACTGCAATTATATGTAAATTTGACGCATGACAAGTAAGCTCGTTTTGCAAGCATCTATTTGTCGTCACACCTACTCTCGATAATTTTGTGACACTTGCATACTCTGCAGTCATTAGTATTCGTGTGAATAATTTTGTGTATATTATTTAATTGTTTTATCGTTAAAAAATAAGACAAGAGGGAATAATTTTATATTTTATAAATACAAAAAAAAAATTAGCGAGAAATGAAAATCGTTTTAATTAATTTATAAATTAATATTAAGTAACATTTATGGGATAAACTATCTATTAAAAAAACATCTCTTTTCCTCAAAACATTGGAAATTAAATATGGTAATATAACTAATGAAAAGCAATAAAATCACTATATTTAGTCATATTCAATCTGTAGTACCTATTTGTGTAAAAATATAATAACCATTTGGTGTAGTTGTTAAGATTTACGAGATGCATTTTGAATTTTAAAAACCCGCTCGCCAGGCGTGTCTACTATAGCAAAATCCCACTATGGGGCAATCTATGGGGTAGGCCTATGTTCAGCAGTAGACTTTTATAGGCTGTAATGGATGGATGGATGGATGGAATTTTAATATTATGTACTTATTAATTTTAGGAATAAGAAGCTATAATTTTCTTTTTTATTTAACGACGAAAGAATTTGACGAAAACGCACAAAATGATACAAAAACTATTCAAAAGTCACAATTTATGAATATATTATATCTTAAAATAATTTAAAATTTACTTAAATATAATTGCAAGAAAAAAATTTAATTAATATAAAAGCAGAACTTTACTATAAAAAAGGTATTAATCGATGCACAAGTACAAATAAACGAAGGAAAGAAACCGGAATTTTGTCGCTTGGCACCTGATCGATATAAGACCAGTCAAGTCTGTCAGTTACCTAACTCTATGCTATTCTGCAGTAAGAGTGAAAGCGAAATGTCTAATTATTTTTTTTTATTTTACGATAACAGAGATGACATAGCACTTTGGTATGGAGGCTTTTTTTCTTTCGAAAATGAAATGTTCTACTGCGGCCATTTAAAAAGAGACTACAACAAGTAAATAATGATTGCGATCGATGTCTTGATTCTAATTCAAAAATATAAGTGTCGGTGACAAAATGAAAAAAAAAAACCTAAGAGAACTATTATTTCAGATATTAATTGACTGCTAATACATCAGATCGATAATAAGACTCTTATACGGTTGGTAATTATTTGGATTTGCTTTTACGTACCATGGTTATATCATAAATTTATATCGTCACTTTCTAATAAAAATTACGTATAACACTAGAGAAAATGTCGACTAAAAGTATCCGCGGCCATTTGGTATATATTTGCTAAGATTTAAAAGAAGAAAATAAATATGGCATAAATTAAAATATTCCATCGAAATGTTACGAATAAACAAAATAAATTAAACGCGATAAAATCTGTAAAAATTAGTTTTTTTTCCATTCACATACATAATTTTTAATCTTATATTATAATTGATTCCTTTAATTCAGCGAAAAGAAAAAGAAAAATAAAGTACACTTTTACTTCGGATTTTAGTGCTTTTCATTTTATTTAGTAATTGCCTATGATGCCTTGAATTTTTCATATGTTATAATATATAATACATGTGTAGGAAATGTTTTGATCAAACACACAGATGATCAGATTTCAATTTATCAATCTCTATTTAAAAAATGAGATTATTAAAATTTGCTTTATTTATAAAAATATAGTTGTAAAAATCCGTATCATAACAATAAAATGCTGAAAAGACTTATGCTCACACAGAGACAATTTATTTTACTTTGTGGTTCGTAATAAAATAAATATGTGAATTTATTGCTTTTATATATGGCAATAATGCAAGTATTTCTTTGGAAGTCAAAGCGTATACTTCCCGATCGGAGTGGGCAAACTCGTACTAATCTGGAGTACAATGGATAAAACTCGAGCAAAAAATTTATCCGTCGGCCGGCGGCGCGCGATATAGCGTAACCCGCTTTCTGGTTTACTAGGTCGAATAATCTTGTTTATTTTATTTTTTATTTATTTGATTGTAACAATGAGTAAAAATTGCGGTGAAACTGTACCCTTCACTTTTGATTTTCAATTTTTTATCAAACTTTAGGCATGAATAAATCAAGCTGTTTCAGATAAATTTATAGATATCTCAAAAGGGTTCATAAAATAATTAAAAATTTTATTCGTGATTCTATAGTAAATATTTCTTATTATTAAAACTAAAATAAAGGTAGAAAAATCAAGAGACAAATTGTAATATAATATCCGATAAAATTAAAGGTGTCTGAAAATTTATTCAGTTAACTTTTTAAATCTTGCTAATTTATTATATTTATCTACATAGTTAGCAAATTAAGAATCACACAACAAAACAACAAGCAATAAATTGATAGTTATAATTTAAATTCAATGCTTATGAATGTAATCAATCTGATTTGGGGATCATGGAATAAATTATCAGTTTTAAATAAGATTTATGAGGTGTGATAAATTAATATATTATAATAAATAAAAGTAATGTAATAAGAATTATTTCACTTTTTCTTAGTAAATAATAGTTTTTTTCTTATTTTGAAAATATGTGTGAATTTAGATTAACAGTAAAATGAAAAAATATACTATAAAATAATCAATAATATTTCTTTAGACCTACCTTTGTTTATAGAAAAATTTCCGTAATATCACCTATTTTACTTTCAGCTTTAGCTCCGAAATACACTTATATTATTATAATCTAAGTGTCTAATTAAAATATCCCTCAACTAGTTTCAATTTTTGCACAAAATAGGTATCACTTTCTTTGTACACTTTGTTCATTCGCTAATATCCTATTCACAAATCAATGTCATTTCTTTTTTCAGTGAGCACTATCACTTGCAAATCCATTCCAACACTAGGGGTGGTCCTATAGAGTCCGCGTGAGCTTTAAGCTGCGGAGCGATGCGTGGTGCGCGTGCGCAGGTCGGTGTGGCATCGCGTTATCAGCGCGAGCTGCGCGCCGCACGACAACAACAGAACTTGAGAGTCGATCTCAATAATAACAAGAAAAGAAAACGGTCCAGTTTCAGAGGCTTCCGGATGGCTCGCGGACGGGGCGCGGGTCTACTGTTGTCCTTTTTTATTACATGCTTCCATTTCGCTCTCTCTTTCTAACGGTATTGGCAGCAGCTTGAACGATAGCGCTAGTCGCAAATGCGACGCCGCCCCGTGCGCATGCCTGTAGAAGGGGGCTATTTCATAATTTTTTATATTTCCCGCCGTTTTACGTCTTTAACATCGCAACAGCATCGATTAAATTATTTTAAGAAATATTCCTCGAGATGTAGATTAAAAGTATTATGTGTGCATATTATAATATTGTTTTGTATTGAATGACAAGTTCGGTAGTTAAACGAACATGCGTTGATGTCTAATGTATGGACAATTAGACAGTTAATGTTACATTGAAAATTTAACTTGATGTTTAAACCAAAGTGTCAAGGGTGCTATTCTAATTTAAAAAAAATATTTTGATATATTTTAGTACGGAGGGTGAAATCTTGGTCGCCATTAAAGTTTATTTTATATAACACTTGCGGAATGTTAACACATTTAGATGCAGGTATGAAAACCGCACGCATAATAATAGTATAATTTAAATTCGCTTAGAATTACGATGAAATAATTTAAATTACTTCGAGGTAGGACTGCACAGTTTTATTGCATTATCTGAACACTGTCCATGCCGTTAATTGTGATATATTGCTATTAGTTATTCAAAGTAAAAATTTGAACTAACTTCTATATTGAATACACATGAATTCCTACAACATAATATAAATAAATACTTTGGTATTTACACAAATTTTGTTAACTGGTATTTTTAATTTATAAAATAAATAGAATTTTCCAGAATTAGAATGTTTTTGTAGTTAACTAAGTATTTATATGAAGGATTTAAGATAAAGCATGTAACTTGCAAAATAAAAAATGTTTAGACAACTCAAGTTGTTGTGAATTTTATAATTCTATAATGTCGTTATTATTTTGTTGCGAATTTTTTGCCTTTGCTACCTTTGATAGTGATATCTATATACAATTATATTAACAGTAGACAGAAGTACTTTGACCATATTTTATAGACAAGTTTTTGTTTGCTTGGCAATGCGATAGCTATAGAAAAAAAAAGTCGAATTATTCAAATATAGTCTTTTAATTTGTCTCTATATTAAAATGCTATTAGCTTTTCTCTTCATTCATTACAGCCCACCAAAAGTTCACAGCTAGGTATTATAGTAATTTGCCATGGTTTTCACCCTTGGCAGGCAGGTTAGCAACTGTAATTTTTTTGAGTTGTCAAAAAGACTGCTGCCCATATCCTGTTCTATTTCCCTCTGTCGCCTCTTATGACATACCCGGAATGAAATGCGGCAGTGGGTTCTCTTACGCCGCCATTACAAGGTGATTAATTTATTATCTATTTAAATTAAAATTGTAAATCTTAATATAGTGATGCATTTTACTTCTTCATTATTTTTAGATTCTTTTTCGAACTTTATTTCGAGACCGTCGAGAGAAAGCTTGAAAAAATACCCTTTTTTTTTTGGTAAGCCTCACAACTTATTCATGTACATTCGAAGAACAGGCAATTAAAAATAATTAAAATCGTAATAATTATGAAATGATTTATAGAACTTAAATTATCTATATATAATATAATTTGCTTCGATATTAGTTATAGAATAATTTTAAAGAATGTGAATTATTTTAGTTATATGCAATTATCATCTATATTTTTCGAAATTATTTAATTTTTACATCAACCTGGGTCGTGTAGTAGCAGCGACCATTACATAACTCATAAAAGGAAACTGAGAGAAAATAAAGAAAGAATAAGCAGAGACAGTCTATGGGGGAGACTTATGTTCAGCAATGGACTATTAAACTATTACATTAACTCTCTTTTTAAGTTCTGTGCTGATATAGGCCTTTTCAAGACTAGACCAGCCTTTTTATAGAGTAAGAGTGCCAAACAAACAAACAGTGCACCTGATGGTAAGTGGATGCTGTGACCTATAGACATCTTAATTTATCCTCGATTAAGAAACAAAATGCAGATGCGTTGTCACCCCTGAGAACTAAGATGGAATGCCTCGTTTCCAGTGAAAAGGGTCTCCGGTTCTCTACACTCACTATACAGAACACAGTAACATTAAGCTGCTATTTTACACTGGTATTCTGTGAGAGCGTGGTCCTTCCTCGTTCAAGCCGACTCACTTGTGCTATAACCTAGCTGCAGCGTTGCTCTACCACGTTAACGAGTATTGCAAGTATGAAAGAAATTAATAACTACTTCATAATCTATAAATTTCTGCTGTGCAACATAAATAAATATAACAACGTACATTAAATAGTCTGTTATAAATTCAAGCATCGCCAACATGAAGATGATCCAAAGCACATAATTTACGAAAATGCATCGTGATCGAAAGCAGAAACTTGAGTCACTTAATAATCGTATGTGCACACTTGATAAGTGCGTATCGTAAAATATAAGGTGCCGTTGTGAAATAACAGAGCTCATTATGTTAAAATCAACACTGTCGTAACTCTTCTTTATTGAGTCGACCGCGAAAAGTCGCCGAAAAAATTCGTCAAGAAAATAATATCCGTTCAATCTTTGAGCGTTTTCGAGTTCCCATCGAGAAGTTTGTTATTAACTTGTTCGAGTTACCACGTTTCGGCCGTGATACGGAGGAACGGTATCGTTTATGGTAAAGTAAGAAATTTGCGGAGTAAATTTCACTGCTTTATAAGTTTCGGAGAAATGTTTGTAAAATGTATCACGGCCACTGTAACTGGCTATTACGCAAGTTTTTAATGACTTCGAAAATTATTTCTTGTATCTTGAAGATGGTAGTGTGGTTTTTTTTCTGTAACTGCCATATAACTGTATTAACGTTGGAAAGTGTTCCTTTTAGGTACGTTGTATGGTTTATTGAGATATCTGTGAAACATCTAATTAAATCCAAAGAAATGTCTAATATAATCGATTAATATAGACCCTATTAATTTAATTTTGTAGAGTCCTATCTATTACAACCTATTAAAGTCCACTGCCAAACATAGGCCTTCCCATATATTGCCTCATAGGGAGGATTTTGCGATAGTTGTCATGCTTGACGGGCGTGTTTTTAATTCTTTTGAGTTGTCATCAAGAAGATGCTGCTGCCCATCTTTTCTTTTGGTTATCTCCGGGTTATTTTCTCTCTGTCGCCTCTTGCGATACCCACAAGACGATATGGGGTTGTGGATATTCTTGTACCGCCACTACACGGTTTGTAATCACTAAAATATTGATCGTAATTATGAAGAAGATTTCCTGTGTAATTTAAACTTATGCGATTAAATATAATCGGAGTTTTAACTACACTGAAAAAATATTCTATTATCGAGGTACATATTTATCCTATCCTATACATATTCTATGAAATTAAAAACGTTTAGGCATAAATACTATAAGAATACATATTATTTGCGTTTTGATTATTGCTTTGAATCCAAGAATCGCAACTCAATAAATATTTTTTACAAAGAAGCCAGGGAATTAACAAAACTTGAAGCAAAAATATCAGAATCATTTCTAGCGTAAAGGCTTATAGTATTTAAATGTATTTATCAATATTTGTATGTATATCACGTCATCCAATACTGCATAAATTATAATGATTTAATATACAAATGATATAATACAATACGATTATTATTTGAAAAAAAAAAAATCATAAAATTTTAAGTGTTTATGCTTAAATCTCGCAAGATAAAAAGCGTCCTATAAATTTACCGTGAGTAATTGAGGGTAAGTAAGTTTATTACATTTTTTAACTATTATAAGCCAGTGCTTACCAGATGGCAAGTGGTAAATTTACATTAAATGAATACCATCTAGTCATTTTGTTGTAAGCTTGAATACTACGTGTCAACATTGTCTTAAACTAAACTAATATGTAATTTTAATCTAGTGTGCAAATTTTTATAAAAATCTATTAATCGTATAAAAAAGCAAATGATTATACAGTTAATCATAATTATGGATTTACAAGTATCACCGTTAGTTACATTTTGCGCTAAGTACTAGTAATTAGTGAGCTGAAGCGATACTGTGCCAGCCACAAAGCTCGAAAAACCGACAACCGATGTTGAAGAAGGATTTTTGAGTGGCAGCTTTGTAGCCATGCTGCAGCTATATTAATAGTATAGTTGTAGCACGAATGGGTCGGTTCGACCGGGGAAGGACCACGCTCTCACAGAATACCAGCGTAAAATAGCAGCTTAGTGTTGCTGTGTTTCGTATGGTGAGTGTGGAGAACCGGAGACCCTTTTTACTGGAAAAGCGGCATTCTATCTTAGTCCTCACGGCTGACAACGCATCTGCATTTTGATTCTTAATTGAGGATAGATGGAGATGTCTATGGGCCACAGCAATCACTTACCATCAGACGGACTGAAAAAACTCGCGATAATCACACAGGATGTCTTATACTGCATCCTAGCCTACCTTTAAATTCGCAAACGAAGATAGATGAAGATGTCTATGGGCTACAGCAACCACTTACCATCAGGTGGACTGTGTGCTCGTTTGTCACCCTTGGAGTACCTGGTAAGCGATGCAGGAAGTCGATGGATGCAAGTGGCTCAGCACCGTGTTTTTCGGCATTATTTGGGGAGGCCTATGTTTAGCAGTGGAATTGTGAAAGCGACATAAGATAATCCATTATCCTCATTTAGCCAGTGAAAAGTGGCGTTTCAAATTAAAGGTTAGTGTTGTACCTTTAAACACAAAAAAATGCGTCAGTGGTTGCTTATTAATTTTTTATACATTTTTTAAGTCTTTTTTAATTATTTTATTTTAGGAATATCCGTTTGGTTTATCTGTTTTAATCTAAGTAATACAAAATATGACTTACATTTTAGAAAGAAACATTAACGAGTATATTTACTTAATAATTTAAAATCCTTTTCATAAAATCTGTAAAACATTTCACCTCATTCTAAAGTGGCGCTGCAAAAAAATATATTAAAAAAAGGTTTTACTTAATCTAGACACACGGCAGTGTGCCAGTCAAGTTTGGAAAGGAAATGGATGACGCATCAGCTGTCTGGATTTACACGAACCATTTTCGAGCTACTTTTGAGCCCCCCATAACTAAACAACGAGCAGATATACACAGATAATTTTGCATACATATGTTCAACTTGAATATTTAGAATCCCAGTTGTTTATTATTTCATAGGATCAGTAGTAGTATTGCTCGTAAGATTTAACTCTTTTATCGGCGAAGCTTATAACTCCGAAAGTCGTTTGCACCTAACTTGGATCCCTTTTTGTTTTTGTAAATTGCCTGTATGTTTAAGTAGGCCATCTATAATATTCTGTGAATAAGTTAAAGGCCTTGCAAGCCCGTATTATTAATATAGGCAGTTAACGTAAAATAAAATCTAAAATGATCTTAATTTTGATCATCGAATATGCTGCCAATTAGGGCCTATGTTAATTTCATATACAACGTTATTTATAGACATGGTATCCCGGGTTCGGTCTCACCACCAATGAAATTGTTACTTGCAATTTTAAGTTCTCACTCTCAAGCATGCAGGAAAACTACATGTCGGAGAAGTAAAAGAAAATATTTCGTAATAAGTGATATCTGCCAAGACGAATTGCGGCAGCGCGGCGCACATTTCCTTGCTGTAAGCCTTCTCAGAAATGAAAGGTGGCCTGAGTCCAGCTGTGGGACATGTAAAGGCTGCAAATGTGTTGGATTAATCCACAAAGTTCTTTAAACATCTAGTCTTTTTAGTGGCGTCATTTTAATAGTGGTCTTTGATAGTAATCTCAGGTTTTCGATATCTTTCTAGGTAGGAAGTAATAGTAGGTCCTTTTCTGCTAGAGATCCGTCCAAGGTACCTATTGACAGTAGTAGGTACTAAAACGACTTAGGGACCTTCAACAAAAGAGCATACTCCTGCCTAAAGGCCGGCAATGCACCTGCAATAACCCTGGTGTTGCGGATGTTTATGGGCGACGGTGATATCTTACCATCAGGTAAACAGCATGCTCATTTGCCTCCTCTTCCATAAAAAAAATCTGTCGTCAAGCAGCAGTGCGTGCAATGCTATGTTTCGGTATAAAATATATGGAGTGCCATTATAGTAATAGCTGTGTGGCATTCCATCTTAGTCCTCAGAAGGGACAATCAACCTCTAGACTTCTTTGTTTGAAGTTGGTTTAGCTATTTACCATTAGGTGAATTGTATTTTCCTTTTGCCACTTCTATTTTATATCTATACTATAATTAATTAATAATTTTGTATCTATTGTAATATAGACATAACTGCCTTTTATCGAGCCCAGAGGGTTATTTGCATTTTCAGATATGAGTAACCATTTTCAAAATATTTGACTGCCTGTCTGTCTGCCCGGGCTAATCTTCGGAATGGCTGAACGGAAGCCGGGGCGGACTGCTAGTAATAATATAATATTTTGACAGACAGCATATTTTTAATATATACGATAAATCTAGTCACAAAAATAGCAAATGCTCTTAGGAGTTTGAGAAAGACTACATCCAGCATTAACTTTTTAATACCGTGAATAACAGAAAAGTGTCATGTAGTCAAAACGTATTTTACATTCAATAGAAGGCAATACAAAAGTGAAACTACAATTTGTTATACATTGACTGTAATCGATTACGCAAATAAAAATTTAACCAGTAGTTAGCGTCGGATAGTAATGTGATAGGTCTTTTTTATTTTTTGTCTTAGGCGTATGAATTACAGTAACGCATCGAAATCATTAAAACCCGTCAATCAAGTCGACCGGAGGCGACTATCTGGCTCAGATCTTCGTGAAGTTACATTGCGTTTAAAATTGGATATGATATTTTTGCAGTAAAAATGTACGATGTAAGTAAATAAAAAAATTGTTGCTGATATTAATTATTCTTACGTTTTACTATTGTTTGTATTATTTAATATTTCCCATCTAAATAATCAATGAAATTTCAACAAAAGGCAACAACCGCAAGTATTCCTCTAAAAATCTAAAATTTTTAGATATAAAAAAATATTTTCAAACAATATATTATATTATTTTAAAATTTCTTATAATTTTACAATAAGAAGAAAACTTGGCCAAACTATATAAAAACGCACGTTTCGGGCGGAGCGGAGGTAATGTAGAAAGAATGAATGAGGAAAGAGTGACAAAGCAAATTTATGTTGTAGATGTGAGCGGCAGAGTCGGGAAGGGACGCCCTAGGTGAAAGTTTATCGACCAAATTGGCGATATATTGAAAATGGGTCAAATTAAGAGTACGCTTAACGGACGAGCGTGTATGCGTAGGTATATGGATGTGGAATAGGCGAGAGAGGTTTGTCAGGATCGTGCCAAATGGAAGTCCGTAGTCTCTGCCTACCCCTCTAGGTGACAGGCGTGAGTATTTATGTATGTATTTTTACGGCGGAGCTATTTTGCAACATATTTATAATATTAATTACTGCAAGTAATTAATATTGTAAATATGTTGTTGAGTGAAATATGTACTCTACTAACCTTAAATTAGAAAATATGAGATATTATTACAATATAAACTGAGTTTATAATATTTCCTTTTTAGTCTGTCAACTTTTTTACGAAGTATTCACTATTTGATATATAAAATATCTATTAAATAAAAGACCGATCGTTTGAAACGCGCAGAATAGTAGCTCCAAATAAATTGCATTGAGTGCGCAGTAGCGTGTATTATAGTCGAGTTGTAGGCATCGCAATCATTTTAGCTAGGCGTGGTCGCCAGAGACCTTAGAGAACGGATGTAGCAGCCTCGATCTCTACGCCGCAGTTGCCACCATTCCAGATCAACGTTTGATGATAACCGCTTCTGAAATAAAAATAACGCTTGAGTGAAAAGGTCAGACGGCCGCTGTTGCGCCGAAATTAAAGTCGAAAATAATAATCATTACCGTCACAATGAGCCCAACAGGTTCAGTATTTTGACAGCTTAAATGTCGATTCACGACTCACCATTCTTCGCGCCCCTTTCGATGACTTTTCTTTTGCACCAAATAAATATTAATACGATGATTTATGTGCAGGGGCTCGTATTTTTGGTGAGATCGTATCGTTAAGTTTTATAGCTTAATTTTACTCGTCGAGGCGATGTCATCTCGCTACCGTCCGGAAAATAATGTTCGTTTTATAATTATTTTTTATAAGAATTGGTGAAAATGAAAACTACACTGCTCTGTCTTTGTTTGCAGTGAATAAATTGGGATAAGCCCATTTTATACCAGCGACCACACCGGTGAAGATTTATGACATAATTATGGTCGAGTGCTGGCTTTATATAACAGAAATATAATTACCAGTAATTATTGCTTCGTTAATTTTTCTAAATATTCTCGTATTGTCCTTTTCATTTTGGTACGAAATTAAAATTAATAATCAACCAGGTAAGATGTATTAGTAACTGCGTAAGCATCAAGCTGCCATTGTATAATAATGAGACCAGTAATTAATTTTAATAGATATTCGCAACAGTCAACCGGAAAGGTGGTTATCGATGTCGAGTACAAAACAGATCCGTAATGTTCAGAAGGTGATCTGATTTAATAATTTATGTGGTAATGTACCGCGAAACAATTACGGATATTTATTTGTCACCATGACTTGTAATATATATTACATATGAAACATTTTTAATTAAAGGTAAGGTATAAGTTTTTAACTTATTTTCAATTTTCTCCCAACTTTGCTTTTTCTGGTTATTTTTAAGTAAATAAATCTAAACACAAGACTAATCCAGTATCACATCAAAATTATCTTAGACTTTTATTGGTAAACACTGACTTTAGTAATCAGTGAATATTATTAAATTATATGGTTTATAACCAATAATGGCAAAGCGACACCAGGATGTAGTATGAATAACAATTGAATCTATCGATGTGCTGGTACAGTTTGCATAAAGTGGTTCGCGGGTTGGCGGGAGGGGAGCGGGGAGGGCGCGGGCGTGGTCGGCGCCGGCCGCTCTCCTTGACTCCAGCGTCAAGCATCGCATGATCTCTGGCTGTATAGTACGACTTATGAGAATCGATACTTTCGTATAAAAAGCGGTAAATAAAAAATCACTTCTTTGTTACCAAGATATAAAAAATAGTTACTTATAATAGGTAGTTGTGAAAACTTATAAATAAATAAAAAAAACATGAACACTTCATAACAAAAAAAAGCAATAACGTGGTTTAAAAAAAATAGAAATACGAGTAAATCCTATCCATCTCTATATAAGACCTTTACAAATTCCATTTTTGTTTATCGTAGTATTTTTCATGCAAGATAATATATCTATATACTATTCCAGGAGCCAACGTGATCATTTGTTTTCAAATATAACTCGTAAAACCTATTTATTACTACTAAACACTGCCCCGAAAACAACTGTGTCTCGGAAGAGCTTTAAGAAAACCGGTAGCGGTTTTGAGAAATATGTGTTATGTTGTTAAAACAATTATACATAGGTAACCCCTCATGTGCCGCGCCATTTTATTTTTTTTCGCTTCAAGTGTCAGGGGCCGTCCGGGAGATCGGTAATCGCTAATGTAAACAATGATATATTTTTAATTTTGTTGGCGAACTTCAGATGCCTTCGAAATATTTTTTCTTATTTCTCAGACATGCAGGTTTCCACATGATGTTTTTCTTCACCGACGAGCACGTTGTAAATCAGCACTTAAAATTGCAATTAACAATTTCATTCGCGCCGGTGGGGATTGTACCCGGTTTGCTCGCGTATTGTGAAATTTACAGCGGGCGCTCACCCCCTGAGCTACCAGCTCAATGTAGTCCTCTATATTACAATAATCTTCTTCACACATTCTTTGTAATATATTTTCTGAGATTTTGTTGTTGAGCATATTTCATTGGTGCTCCATAAATGAATTACTGACTCTGTGACTGTCTTGTTGGTCTAGTAGTCGTATTACGTATTCTATTAGTCAGTCTTAAAGATTACTGATGTGGTCCACGCGATGATGATCCTACGTGATGTGGAGACGCGAGTAATAAACAACGCGCGGTCTATAACCTGTCAAAACAATCTCTGGACGACGCGACAATAAAAGTTTTGGCCAAAGGTATGAATTTCGCAATAACACCGCGAAAAATCCCGTACGAAAACATTATCTGTAGTGTTGAGGACTGTCTGTATAAAAATAATATTGGTAAGGAAGATTTAGAGGCCATACGTCAAGACATTTCGTCTTTGTTACGTCGAAGCTCAGTGCCGAAATTAAATCTTCCAAAAAATGAATTTAATGCATTGAAAAACTTACGCAACAGACCAGATCTAACGATTCTCCGCGCAGATAAAAGTAATGCTACGGTTATAATGGATACGTCGGATTACAATTTTAAAATACAATAACTTTTATCGGATGAAAGTACGTACGTAAAGGTCAAAACAGACCCTACAACTAATACGCTTAAAACAACTAGCGATCTAATTAAGAAATACTCCGAGAAATTGAATCTAGACGTTAATTCGATAATACCTGCATGTGCCAAACCACCGAAGTTGTATGGGTTACCAAAAATACACAAACCGAACGCTCCATTACGTCCAATAGTGAGTCAGATCGATTCGCCAACTTACAGATTGGCTCAATTCTTAGCAAAAACACTATCACCACTCAGAGGACACACAAGAGCACACACTAAGGATTCATACCATTTTGTTAGTGAGATAAAAGACCTATGTCTTACTGACAATGATACTATGGTCAGTTTTGATGTTCAGTCTCTATTTACATGCCTATCTGTTAAAGACTGCATCTCAATTGTAACTAGGAAACTAGAAGAAAACAACATGCCAGCAGAATATGCAGTGTTACTTAGACATTGCTTTACATCTGGCTATCTATTGTGGAAGGAAGAGTTTTACAAGCAAGTAGATGGTGTTGCAATGGGCTCACCGGTATCTCCTATTGTCGCCGATATTTTCATGGAGGACTTTGAGGAGAAAGCCCTGCTTACTGCACCAGTAACTCCAAGGTTCTACAAGCGGTACGTAGACGATACTTTCACAATTTTACCATCAGACAAAGTAACTGCATTTTTAGAACATCTTAATTCCATAAACTCTAAAATTTAATTTACTATGGAGTTAGAGGCAAATAATTCTTTAGCTTTCCTAGATGTGTTAGTCATTCGAAATCCTAACAACACCATAGGTCATACTGTGTATAGAAAAAAGACCCCTACAAACCGACATTTAAATGGTGAATCCCACCATCATCCTTCGCAGTTAGCTACCGTGGGCAAATCTTTGTTACAGAGAGCACGAGGGATCTGTGACAGCAAACACCTGGCCGCCGAGCTTCAGCACGTCAAGCAAGTTCTGCACGACAACAAGCTTCGGGTTCCGCGCCTACGTCACAGTGACCGAGTGAAGCCGGCCACAGTCGAGCGTGTGCCTGCTGTACTACCTTATGTCAGAGGTGTCACAGACAAGATTGGCTACATCTTGAAGCGAGCTTCTATTAAAACATTTTTCAAGCCGCCGAAGAAGATTAGTCAGTTCTTACCATCCGTCAAGTGCAATATTCCTCTACAAGATGCAGGAGTGTACAAGCTTGATTGTGAATGTGGTCTCTCATATAGTGCAAACAAAACGATCTATTAAAACCCGCGTAAAGAACACATAGCTGACGTGAAGCACCAACGTTCCGGGAAGTCTGCAGTTTGTGATCATATCCTAGGCGGCCCCGCCATTACATTAGATTTGATAAACCACAGATTCTCGCGAAGAACATCGATTCCTGCCATGATGATACGTGAGGCTATTGAAATTAAAAACATCCTAATTTCAATAGAGAAGGAGGCTGGGTACTACCACCTGCTTGGGATCCTGTAATTAATAAAATTAAAACTAAACCCAAGCATACCACTGCAAGACTTCAAGACACAGTTAGTTCATTCTGCGTAGATCGGACCAAAATTAATAATTAAAAAGCTGAAGGTACTCCGGATTAACTCTGACATCGGGACGTCAATCACCTCAGTCCCCCGTGACCATGGGTGCTGGAAAGCACCCGAAACGTCGGGAATTAATAAAAATAAGTTGATTAAACGCGATATAATCCGTAAAATTAGTTTTATTCAATATTGGGTTATTTGTCAAATTGTATATTATATTGTTTATTATTTTTCTAAGACCCTGTTTGTTAGGGAGGATTTACGATCGCTGTACCATATATAAGTTTCGCACCTCTAACGCTGTTACCTGTCGCCGTTTGAATCTGGCATTAAACGAGATACTTATACTGCAATCTACCGGAAGTTATAAGATTTTTGTAGTATTTCTTTTAGTCACCTTTTGAAACCATGGATATAGTAGTGATATAGAACTTCTTACGTCGTCAATAGACATACTAATATAAAATTACATCTTGATAATCTTAAAATAGAAGATTTGCTAAGAGATAATAATTTAATGTGAAATTAATTCTGTCATATTATATTTTATAAGTATGTTTTGTAATAATTTTAAATTAAAATAAGACTGCAGTGAATTGTTCTTATTATTACTAATAATTATGAAAACGTTTCTAGTTGTGTTTAAATTTTCTAGTAATATTTACTTGTTTCGTAATAACTGATAAAACAAAAAGCGATATGACTTAAGGACCTACAAGAAACGAGCTTACTCCTTTTTAAAAGGTCGGCAATGCACCTGCAATTCCCAGGTGTTGCTATTATTCATGGACGGCGGTCTATAAAAAACAGCGTTATCATTGAGTTGTATTATGTTCCAGCGTAAAACAAATTTCAATATTTAAATGTATGGGTAGAGTTCCGTTCTAGGGACACCCCCGATTGGGATGGAACATCGGGTACTTGTTAGTCTTGGTGCAACGTAAAAAATACCTCAAGGATTTTTGGCGTAAATACACCTTAAAATTTTTATGGGGGTTTAAAGTTTTCAGGATTTTTGGACCGTTTTCTTTTGGTACGCGTCATAAGCGTTATTTGGTGCAAAAGCGAGCGAAGCGAGCTCGGGACTTGTGGCACCCCGACTCTGACAGGTTAGGTTAGAAGGGGATGGCGGGGTCGAGTAAGCGAGCGAAGCGAGCGAACAGACCCCTCCATCCCCTTCGTGGTTATTTTTTTATAAACCATCCAGAAATAGGGCTCCTTCGACTACACTTTGGTATTACTTCGGCGGAGGGGGGACGTCACTTTGTTGTGAAGCGTCGAAAACTGCCTTAAAATGGCTAAAATGCATAAATTTTCGTTGAAAAAAATTAAACTTAATGGTTCTAATATTTTTTTTAGTTATTTTCATTTATAATTAAGTTGATTATGCAAAAAAAATCCATGAGAACTGGTCTAGCTTAAAAGTTTTGTCATTTTTAGTCGATTTATCATGAAAAACTGCCTTAAAAATCTAAAACTTCAAACCCTCGTAAAAAATTTCAGGGGTATTTGCGCCAAAAATCCCTTTGGGTTTTTTCATACTTTATGTTGGTAAACATGTAACAAAAAATTGGTCCAAATCGGAGGTGTCCCTAGAACGGAATTATATACAAATGTATTAACATCTCTTGGTCGAAGTACAATCGGAGTGAATGTGGCGACTGCGCCAGTGGACGCGGGCGCGGTGATAAGACAGCCTGCGCCGTTATCAAACCGCGGCGGGCTAATGCCGAGAGCCCGAACCTTCGCATGCAACCGAGAGCCTTTGTGCGCGGTATTTCTGAATGACGGGATTTACTGTGCCTCTTATAAAATGAAATTCGGACAGTAAACATGACGTCTGATTTTATTATAGCAACGGGTTTCGGTAAATTTAGTTTGTTATTCGACGCCGTTATAATATGACTTTTTGGATTACAGAAACTGCCCTCTCTAATTGAGTACAGGAGCATTTTACATGCTTATACTTATTACTAAAAAGTATTAAGAAGGATTATGTCGCTCTGGTAATCGATTAAATGCGGAAAATCCATCCAAAATCGTTAAAACAAAATTTCAGTGGCTGGTAATGGGGAGCAGAATTACCAGTGCGAGGGTATCAGCTATGTCTTATATATCTCATATATCTTGTTTATCTTGTATATCTTATATATATTGTTTATTTTGTATATATTACATAATATTATAAATGTCTTCACTAATTCATCTTTCCAGTTAGTAAATAAAAATCTTCCAACAACTGCTTGTCAGTTAGTACATTCTTGAGAAAGTGCACTTAAATTTTGACAGATGGTTTTTGTAAAATACGGAAAATTAAAACTTTCATCTGACTAATAGCGGAATTACCATCTCGTTAATTCTTTTTCTTACTCATCACACGAACTGTTTACTGTTGGATATGGATCTCTATTATACATAGAGAGAATATCCACCAAAAGTCACGTCAGGTAGGAGGTCAGACGATCGTAGTATCAGATGTCTTCCGCCATTGACGATGCTCCTCGTCACTGGTGTGGATATTTTACTCTTGACTTGAATGAGATAAAGCAAGATAAATAATTTATATCACATTCAATCGGAAGCCATATGGTCTAGTTAACATTTCCTATAATGCATATCCTATTACGAGACCCACAGGATGAATGGAGTTATGAACTTGTTAATATTGTAATGAACTAGCACATCTGTTTTGAGATACTACGCTAAAACGATTGTTTATTTAATTATTAAATAAATGTTTTACCAGTAAATAGTCTTTCAGCATCATCACTATCATTATTACAGCTCATCACAATTCCAGTGCTGTATTTAGACCTCCCCAATGCTTGCAACAACACAGAGTCACCATCAATTTCCTGCCTGTCTTACTAAGTTGTAATAGTGTATAGGGCACCGCCATACACTCCGGCTGTCACTTGATAAACTTTCTTATCCATTTATTATTGGTGTTTCGAGCTATATGTCCGGTAAAATGTTATTTCGTTCATTGGTCTATGTCGGTGTCTGTTATTTTGGTTCTACTGCGGAAATCTTCGTTACGAATTATGAAGGAAAAACGGAAAAGAAAAATAACATCGTATGAGAAATATACATAATAAATATATGTTGTTTATATATATTATAACGTTTTTAGCCACGATCCGCTGTATTACGCAAAACAACTGTCTATATTTTTAAAACGTACTCCTTTTAAGTCTAGATAACTGAATTCCGAGTCCTTGAAAATAATGTCCGTTGTTGAAGCAATTTACTTAAATTGTGTAGGTACTCGTACCTAATACAACGGTTTGTAATGTTGAATTGAATATATCAGATATAGTAGTTAAAAGTATACTTATACGTGTTAGACGGTGACGTTATGTTTTCTCGTAATCGCTAGTCTCTCGTAATCTTCCGCTCCGGATATTTAACAGTGGCGTAAGCGTCCGCAAACGTAGACGTACTCCATAATTTCGCCTTCGTCTATCCGGTTGAATACATGATCCGTATGTGATTCGTCTAGATGAAAATTCCGTTATGTCAGAGACGGATAATGTTTGCGAATAATTAAAAAGGACTAACATGGGTGAGGGTGCAAATCGGTCTACTCACACCATCAAGTATCCATTTGATAAATATTTTCATGTTAGATTTTTTATCGTTATAAAAAAAAACTACTAAATACAGTTTTATAAATACTTAATCAGGTATCTATTATGCAATTACACGCCGAATGAAATTGATTTGAAGTCGAAATTGTCATTCGTTCTCGAGATATATAAAAAAAGGTAAACTAATTAATGAATATACAAAAGCAATATATGGAATGCTGCAATTATAGAAAACAAAATATATTCCAAGGTCACATGAAGTTCGTCACACTGGAACATAGCGATAAATATATTCCAGATTCCTTATCCTTGCAAAATGGAAAAGAGATTTGAGTTTGAAGTAACACGTTAGTGAAAAAGTGAAATAACGGCATATACACATCCCATGGCTTGATACAGGTCAGCAGGTCACATCAACAGAGGTCAATCATTAGTAGTACTAATGATTGACCTCTGTTGTAATCCTCCTTTGTAATCCTCTCGATTACAAAGCAGATAGTTCAACGCGCTGGTCCAGTGCTCGTTGGCGGACTTCACGTCACGTTCTTTAAATATTTTTTCTCAGATATGCAGGTTTCCTTACGATGTTTTCCTTCAACGCCGAGCACGAAGCAGGTCAGCACTTAAAATAATTGCAATTAACAATTTCACTGGTGTCGGCGGAGATCGAAACCGAGTTCCTCGCGTACTGTGAAATTTACTTTAAGCTCTTCACTCTTGAGCTACCACGGATCCTAGGTAGTTACTTTTTTTCGTTCATTGATTACTGCCTGTCAAAAGTCTACTGCTGAACATAGGCTTGCCACATAGATTGCAGTATAGTGTGTGTGTTTGACAACCGCAGTTTTTAATTGAGTTGTTATATAGTTACATAACAACTAAAAATATTTATTGATTTGTTATCAAAAAGATGTTGCTGCCATTTCCTATTTCAGTTTCCCTCTCTTTCCTCTTACGGCACCTACGGGATGATACGGGGTGTTAAATGGTCTTGTGCTGCCACTACACGGCGGAGGAAGTTATTAAAATGCATTTTAATTACCTTTTAAAACTTTCTTGTTGAAAACAGTTTTTGAAGGCAATGATAGTTATCACTTTTGTTATGGATTCCGATTATAAATCAACACAAATACACACGGGCACATAAACACAGCGTACTACTCATATATAAATATAGAAATATTTTCCATAAATTTGAATGGTGTAATTAATTCTAATAATTAACCTCAGTTTTTATATTAGTTATTATTTATGTGTTTAATAACTATTAGTACCTATTGCAATTTTTTTAAAGAATTTATGAACTAACATTTTTAAATACGAAACGATTTGATCGTATAGTAGCGGTGTAAGAATATCCACCACCCCATATCGTCTGTGGGTGGCGTTAGAGGTGAAAGAGAGAATGGAAACAAACATGGAGATGCAGTACCTTCCTAATAACAAATAAGGATAAAAAATGCGGTTGCCACCCTTGCCAAGTGTGGCAACTATGGCAAATATCCCCCTATAAGAATTTCGACTGCCTCGTTGGTCTAGTGGTCGTAAACGCGATTGCTGATCATGAGGTCCCGGGTTTGAATCCCGGGTCTCGCCAAAATCAATTATTGCATTTCCTCTCAAAAAGTTCTTAAATGCATCCCGGTGTTAGAAAGTTAGCAGTATTTCACCCTCCTGCCTCGGAAAACACTTAAGCTGTTGGTCCTGCGCCTGATCTCTTTCCGGTCGTATCGGATTACCGTCCCTTCGGACTATGAGAGGGTATAGAGAGTGCACTATACAATCGGGCACTATATCCTGTTCTGATCCCGGATGGCTAGTCTTAGTTGAGACCTTGTCTCTGTTGTATCCGGAATTCCGTCTGAAGGACATAATTACTATATGAACTGATTGGGGACATAGGCGATGTTCAGATGGTATTGACTTTTGGTATAGCTGTAACGGTAACGGTTATATACGAATAGCGGCGCATCCTGACTAAGTATTAACATCATCATCATCATTACAGATCATCACTGTCACCCAACAAGATCACTGCTGAACATAGACCTCCTCCGAGGATTCCAAAAAGCACGGTCCTGAGCCACCTGCATCTTCTACCCGGTCGCCGCATCTAGTGGGGACTTTGCTTACCGCTATGAGGCTGTCGCTTGAGAACCTTCCTTCTAGATCAGTTTTCGGTTCTTCGAGCTATATAGCGAGCCCATTTCCACTTCATCTCACTAATCCTTTGGGCTTTGTCGGTTACTCTGGTTCTACTGCAGATATCCTCATTATGTAGTATATCACGCTCAATGAGCGAAAGGTATTGAGTTTCCTCATACGACCAGCAGTGAATGACCAAGTCTCTGATCCATTTGTCATTACTGACAATACTCACTAGTTGTACACGCTTGTTTTCAAATGTAGAGGTATACGTGACGAAAAGATAAGTTTTAATCTCCCAAGTATATTTATTTTAAAAGGAAGTCCGAAAAGTAGATGTATTTACAGATTATTTTATTTAAAGCAAACAACATTTTCAACAAATTTCAACTATTTCATTACCGTTACAGCCTATGAAAAGTCCACTGCTGAACATAGGCCTGTTCCATAGATTGCCTCATAGGTGGGATGATTGCCATAATTGCTTGACAGGCGGCTTGGTGACCGCAGTTTTTTTTAGTTGTTATGAGAAAGACAAAGAAGACTGTTTTTTTTTACCTATGTCGCCTTTTACGATACCCACGGTATGGGTAGTAGATATTCTTACACCGCCACTACACGGTGAGGCTATCCTGATCTTGTATAAGGTGTCATCAATCATTTCATTAATTTGTTCCAAACCTACCACGTACTATAGGTGTACAAAATTTACAAAAATTAAGGATAGTACTTGATTTGGCTTTAATCAGTTGGCGCAATAATTATACGTTAAATTACTAAGCCTTAGCTAATGTAACCTGTATGGAAAGGAGTTCCAGAACAGTGCATGTTCTGCTAAGTATGACGCGCAAGCAAACATTTTTGAAATTTAGTAATGGCCATGTTCCGAATCTATTGACAGATTAATAGTGGAGCTAACGATGACAATTATCGAATATATGTGTGCACAATATGAAATTTAATATTTATCTATTTTCCATCTCAGTTTGGCTTGTGGCCTTTAATCACCTATAAAACAACTTTACTATTATTATAGATTACCGTGTTATCTGTTAGCTATAATTATTTGTATGATTAGCTATTTGCTATATGAGTACATTTGATGTCATAATATAGAGCGCTCCGCTTCCGCAATCGCCAATAGATATACCAATTATGTGTGTGTATTCATATTCATTAGGCGTTGTTCATATTGAGACATAATTATAACGGACGACACCGAGAATAATATTTACGGACAAGGAAGCTTTTTTAACTAGTTTAACATATAAATATATGCTCATGTACATTGAGAAATTTATATATTACACTGAAATATATAATAGTAGAAATTTGCCACTACAATTACAAAATGCCTCTCGTATTTCTCATCTATGTTTCATAATAAAGTCAATTAGTAGCCTTTCAGTAGAAATTTTCTTAATAAAAAGCAATATGCTATAATACGCTGTCTATGTTATAAAAACGTTATGAAATTTAAAAATTTTGAGTTTGGCGGGATATTTTATCCCCTCGCTTAGTTTTATCCAACCTTCGAGCATGGGCACACCGGTGAATATAATATTCACAGTAGATAAAATGGGAGAGAATCTTAGACTTAGATAGATTTTTTGTATGAATATAAACTTAAACACACGTCCAATGAACTAGGATAAAAATGTCCCTTTCAAATGTCAAAAAAGCATATTTTTTAATGTTTCATTTGGCTCCATGCTACGAACGGGGGATATATGTTTACTCGTTATGTCAAACGGGGATATACTCCTCTCCGTTGCCGTGCTTTGTCATAAGGACAAGATAATTTTATCTTTTGTCAGTGGATATAGTCGGGGGAATGTTTTTTTGTCCCCAGCCCATGCTAGCCGTGCAGTTCGGAAAAATCGCCGATGGTAAACAACTTCAAAAGAAGTCGTGCGAGGAAGAAAATTCTAGTAAATCGCACAGTAGCGTACCGCCGAGCATCCAGATAAAAAGCGACTATGGGAAATGCCAGTAAAATCTTACAATCTCCGATAGATGGCGGTTTTACCATCTTATGTATGCCGGACGTAAAATACCTAATGAAGTACCCCATGTCCCACCACTTTTGACTATGGTCCCCGGTGATAGAGAACAAAATAAAAGGTGCGAGGCATCCAATATTTGATCGATGATTTGATTCGGCCGCCATGCTTGACGAATCAACACATTATAAAGCCTCTTCTTGTAACGGGAGAGGTCGAATTCCAAATATATATAATAATTGATATTTCATCAAATGACAGAAGTCAAAATAATTTGTTGACACTTCTCCTAGTTGGTCGCGACTTGTGATATTTTCGAATGAGCCATGTTAACCATAATACATGTCGCACAAATTTTTTTTGCAAGATATAAAGAGCACTATTAATCGTGTTAGCAATAGTATTCATATTCGTCACCGAGCGAAGCAAAATTACATGAAAGCTTCTGATGCTTTTTAGTAACTCTGAATGAGATGGATTATGTAGAATTTTTTTACGTGGTGGAGCTATGCTGCAGCTATCTTATGGTTGCAGCACGAATGGGTCAGCTCGACCGTGGAAGGATCACGCCCTCACAGAATACCAGCGTAAAATAGTAGCAGCTCAATGCTGTTGTGTTTCGTATGGTGAGTGTAGAGAACCGGAGACCCTTTTTACTGGACACGAGGCATTCCATCTTAGTCTTCAGGGGTGACAACTCATCTGCATTTTAATTATTAATCGATGATAGATGAAGATGTCTATGGGCCACAGCATTCATTTACCATAAGGTAGGCTGTGTGTTCGCTTGTCACCCTAATTCTATAAAAATATATTTAATAGAAAAATTATTTTTGGATGGGTAAAATGTTATAAGTTCACGTCACCGACATGCTAATATTAACAGTATGTTTGTAGCTATAAGTATGACGCTATACCCACGAGATGAGGTAGCGTAAGCATAGTGGCATAGTGTATAACTCCTCCATATCATCCTGTGGGCTTTGTAAGAGGTGTCAGAATGAAACTGAAACGGGAGATGTGATCATCCTTGAAGGAAAACACCTTAAGAAAACTTGTGTGTCTGGGAAATAAAATATTTCAATGACATGTGAACTCAAGCAACACGCATTCGAGCAGCGCACGTCAAACTATCTGCTCAAGAACCCTCTCATAAATGGGAAGATTTTTTAAAAAATTTTAACTAGCGTCCTACTTTGAACTCTAATCTCTATTTAATATTGGATAAGAAATTAGTAATATACTTGCCGCTCAGTTTCAGTGTGGACTGACGAGTCAGTGTGTATTGAGCAATCTACGGGGGAGGCCTATGTTTTGCAGTGGATTTTTAATAATCTGTAATTAATTAATAGATGAATGAAAATGTGACACATGCTTGTTCCGCGAAAATAGTAATAGCTTAAGGTTTAGAACAATGCCATAAATGTTATAGTAAACAAAATATAACTTACAAATTCAAGTGCTAATTAGTGAAGATAATTATCGCAAAAAATTGTGATTGAGCAATGGATGTTTTCATTTCATCTGGGGCCGTGGAACTTGTTGGAATCGATTAAGGGAAATCCAGAAGATCTTGATAGTGGTTTGACTGCATCTTTTATTAGGAGTAGATGTGAAATTATATTCTCTATTTGATTAAGCAATATTTTTTTTTTTACGCCCAGACCGGCAACGGAGATCGTGAATAGTATAGTAGAATTTTATAGGATGGTGAAGCGAAGAAGTTACTATGAGAGAGAGAGAGAGAGAGAGAGAGAGAGAGAGAGAGAGTCAGTCTGGACCTTTCCTTCCCAAAAATGGTATAGTCTTTTAAACGGTTGTAATAATATGCATCTTTGGAACCAAGTTTTAATATTATTTTTAAATTTGGAAACAGAAATAATTTTGGGTCGTGTCACTAAGTATCATTGCAGACTACTCACTCAGATTTCCGAAGAATGTTTGCTAAAACCTGATACGCATGAGACGCGTATTCCGTAAGCGCGATTCCAAGGCCCTGTGCAGTATCGTCGTCGACAGGCGATCCGACAGTGTCGAATGACAACGACGATGCGATCGACTTACCCATCGACCGATCACGAGCTGAGAATGTCAACGCACTTGAATTTAGCTAATTATGCATGTTAATTATAGATTTAGAGGTGGTAGAGCCATGCTGATGCTATATTAGTAGTATAGTTTTAGCACAAATGGGTCGGCTCGACCCGGGAAGGACTACGCTTTCACAGAATACTAGCGTAAAATAGCAGCTTAACGCTGCTGTGTTTCGTATGGTGAGTGTAGAGAACCGACGACCCTTTTACTGGAAACGAGGCATTCCATCTGAGTCCTCATGGGTAACAACGCATCTGCATTTTGATTCTTATTCGACGATAGATGTAAATATCTATGGGCCAAAGCATCCACTTACCATCAAGTGGATGTGTGCTAGTTTGTCATCCTTATTTTATATAAAAAACTGGCCAAGTGCGTATAGGGCCACGCACAATGTAGAGGTAGGGTTACGTAGTTGCCCGTCACTTCACGGGCTTCCTTGATAATGGGCATAATAAGTGAGTTCGCAGTTTAACCGCTTTGACTAAAAATGGGCCCAAATAGGAAGATCGTAACTGAAGGACTTATTTTCAAATCAGCCTTATAGGGAGTGGTATTCAAAAAAGATTTTCGATTTTGATAACAATACCCTATCTATCCCGCAAATGAAAAAGTAAAGCTAATAGTAGTAATGCGTATAAGTCGTTTTCTTCATAAAATGTTTATTTTTAACAGTTTACAATAAAATTGCAAAGTTGTGTAAATGCAGCTAGTTTTTGGTCATTTTCTATGGAGTTGTAACTATATTTTTACTAATCCAAGTGGATTTTGAAAGTTGTTCGAATATTACTCGTTAACTTCTTAATTCTACTTAGCATTATATGTACTACTATTGTGTATACTTTTCAAATTTCCAAAAGCAGCGGTTTAGTTGGTAGATGACTATTCCGTTGGTATTCCCTTGGTAGAGGGTGTGGGTGAAAAATGTATTTTAAGATTTTATTTCACAGTTTTCGAGGCGTAATTAATATTTATAACCATGCCAAATTACAGATTTGTAGCACCTAGGGTCTCTGAGCATAACCGCGGACGGACGGACGGAGGGATGGACGGACATGGCGAAACTATAAGGGTTCCTGGTTGTGTAACTACGGAACCCTAAAAAGTACGAATGTATAAGAAATGTGTAGTATGTATGTGTTACGCTTAAACGCTGAAGTGCTGACACACCTAGGTGGCCGAATACAACTAAGCGCTGCCAAATGCACTTGATTAAACTTAGGCTTATTCGATTTATTCATGGTATGAATGACTAATACCAGGAAAAATAAAAAGTCTAGATTTAACTGGGTTTACTATGTTACGGTTAATGCCCAAAGAATTAGTAAACCTAGTTTTACCTGGCTTTATCTAACCTAACCTAACTGTACTGTACTGTGGCTGGTAGCTCGAAAGCAACCGGCCTAGTTTTAGTCAGGAATAAATCGAATATTCGTGGTAGAGCCATTCTGCAGCTATTTTATGGTTGTAGCACGAATGGGTTAGCTCGACCAAGGTAGGACCACGCTCTCACTGAATACCAGCGTAAAGTAGCAGCTCAATACTGCTGTGTTTAATTTTTTTTTATAGGAGTGGGGGCAAACGAGCATACGGCTCACCTGATGGTAAGTGACTGCCGCCGCCCATGAACAACTGCAACACCAGGGGAATTGCAGGTACTTTGCCGACCTTTTAGAAAGGAGTAAGCCTTTTCTTGAAGGTCCCTAAGTCGTATCGGTCCAGAAAAATCGCCGGTGGTAAGCTATTCCACAGAGAGGTCGTACACGGAAGAAAACTCCTAGTGAAACGTACGGTGGTGGACCGCCAACCATCCAGATGGTGTGGATGGTATCGGGAGTTTTGCCGCGATGTGAAAATCGTATGATGAGTGTAGAGGACCGGAAATCCTTTTTACTGGAAACGAGGCATTCCATTTTAGTCCTCAGGGGTGATAACGCATCTGCATTTTGATTCCTAATCGAAGATAGATGTAGATGTCTATGGGTAGCATCAACTTACCATCAGGTGGGCTGCTTCCTCGCTTGTCAACCTAATTCTATAAAAAAAACTAAGGTTAAACAACCGCAACCAGCTTCACCTTGTTGTAGTCGGTTAAACCTAGCTGTACCCGCTCTTCGCCTTTTAGCCGTGACAAGTGCCGTGACGTGCATATAAATACATATGGATGAGTATATGTATCACAGTGAAATTATAGTGTTTGTTCATTTAAAATGAATCTTAAAATTAGAATAAACTACACTCCCTTTTATCTGAGATTGCGATCTTGAAGTAGACTACAGTATGAAAATTCTTTTTAACTTATTTTTAATTTAGTGCTGTTATCGAGTGTTTCATTAATAAATGTAAGCAGTGCAATAATAAATTCGCATAACTATTTAAATAAGCGCTAAGTGTTTCGGTCGGGTTTCAATAAAGTGTGAGAAACTATGGCCCTAAGAAAAATGCTCAATTATAATCTTTTTACGCTGTAATTAAAATGTTCTAAGTAGATTTCGATGTACAAAACAGTTAAAATTACGTTTTAAAAAGTTTCAAATTGATAAAGTATCTTAACGTCATAAATTCGAATTTGCCATTTGACTTTTGTCATAAACTATTTCCTAATAACCATGCAGACTCAATAATCACGGGAATACATTTTGTTTTTGTAATTCATTAGCGTGGAAAAGTCCATCGCTTGACATGAGCCTCTCTCGTTGCAGGGATTTACCTCAATGGTCACGCTTGGCAGGCGGTATGATGATCGCAGTACCAGACGTGAGTACCTTTAATGCTGCTGCCGTAGTCACTCTGGTTATTTTACGTCTAGCGTAAACGAGTTGCAAGCCATTAGATCTTTCTGGCATTTCTCATAGTTGCCTTTTACGACACTCTCAGAACTAAATGGAGTGTGGTTATGCCGACACTTCACATTATACACTAATGTAAAGGGGATTTCCTATTCTAAAGTTAGTTTCAAATATACGGCTAACTCAGCTCTATATTAATGTAGTACATCCGTGTGAACTATCGGCGATTCTAAATAGAGCAGATGAAGAAAAATCGTAGTTTAGTAATATATTGACGCAAGATCATTCGCATGACGGCGAGCATTTAACAAAAAGGTGCTAGTTTTTACAAAGAGTGTAGAAATCCGCATTGTGCTGGGCTTACAAGGTTTAATGCTATGCCGATACGTCGAATGATTGCACATTGCACGGTACTGCACCGAGCTGTGGGCGTTGACACGCAAGTCTAGTTTGGTGCGCCATGCAAATTCTCGGTATACAGATCTTTGGCCAAGAATGTGTTGAAAATCCTGTTTGATTTGTGTGGGCATTGTTTAGTTTTACTACTTAATATTGAATTTTTTTTCATACTTTCATTTTATAACAAAACAACAAAAGACTTACCAGTCTACCTGATGGTGTATGAATATTGCAGCAAGTCCAACGGCAACCAGCTTAGAAAGCATAAAGCATAGATGCATTGTTAAATCTGAGGAATAAGACAAAATGCCTCGTTTTCTGTAATTGTACCTTTACCCTTCAGATCAAACTGCAGCAGAGGACGCTATTATGCTTAATGGCATCAATACCTAAAAAGGTAGTATGTTTTCGTATCTCTAGACAAAAACAGTTCCACAATATTGAAAACTGAAAAGATATGATGAAATTTAAAATTAACTTGTCATATAATTTAGTTGAGCCATGGTAGCTCAGGAGCCAAGCATCATTATCATCACCATCATCAGACCATAAAAGTCCACAGCTGGACATCAGTCTCACCGATCGTAGGGAGGGTATGCCTTAACTGTTTCGCTTGCAGGCGAATTGAGTATCATAGTGTCTTCGAACCTTTGACGCTGCTTCACGTCACCAGTCTGGGTTTTCCACGCCTGATGTAAACGGGAAGATCTTTTTGGCATGTCCCATATTAGCCTTTTACGACACTCACGGGATGAAATGGGGTACTGGATTATCTTAAGCCACCACCCTATAGCCAGGATTACAAGAGCTAAACCTCTTTCGTAAATTGCATTGTACACGAGAAATCCGAGATTTTCCTTTTTCAATAGGAGAGGGCTTTGTCAGCTTTAGACTTTTAAGAACAGATAAAGAAGAAGAAGCAGAAGAACTCTAGTTTGAATCTCAACGGTTTTTAGTGCCGGAGCCCGGAATGTTTTGATATAGTTACGAGTAGTTGCAATTTTAAGTGTTGATTTACCACTTGATGGGCTGTGATGGGATCCATTGTATGAAACCTGAATGACCGAGAAATTAATAAATATTTCCAGAATCCGCTAAAATTCAGAGAAACAGCGCGACGGCTTCATTGCTCTTTAACCCGCTAAAAATTATAAGAAGGCTGTGCCTAGTTGTGGCTGCAACTTTACCATTTTGAGTTGCTTTTACAAATTAACAAATGATGGGAGAATTGCCATTTTCAAATATTACGAGTAATTTTTGCACTAGGTCTGGGTACATACCATACTGTTACTTATTTCTGTTGCCTGCACTGCTGTGTTCTCGCCTGTAAGTTAGAGAAAGACAGTACAATTACAGGCTGTGAGCCATTTTATCTTACTCCTCAGAGATGACGCATCTCTTGCCTTCTTATTTGAAGTTGGCTGCAGGTGTTCATGGACTGCAGTAGCCAATTAATTTCGTTTGTCACTTCAGTTTTATATAAAATTATATAAAAGTCTAGAATAGTTAATTGAGACTCGACAAATGGCGAAATACCTTTATAAAAATCCTGTACCAAATTACCCAGAACGGTGACAGAGAGCAGCTTTTGAGGTGTAGGCTGATGTTGATGATGATGATCAGTTTACAGCTGTGAACTAATTTTCAAATTTTTTCGATCTAAGTATGCTAATTAACATTGTTCGACTTATACCCCTAGAAACTATTTCTGGTCTTTACTACGGTACCGTCCGAAAAGTCAATAGTCGGTTCTATTGGTAGACATTGATATCGACTAAATTTGTAGGTATCGAAAGATAATATCAATACATCCCCATAATATCCAAACCGCGGACAATTGAGAAAGCTCATTGACTCTGGTGTCGTGGTTCTGACATAACGGCTCTGCGGGCAATGATAATTAAGCCGGACTCAAATGTCCGCGTCACCTCGACGGCCTGCCGTATCTTCTCGCTCGGGGCATGTTCTCGTGCTAATGCTTGCTTGCATCGGGGTTATATCGGGCGGTTCCAATCAAACGGGCGTTCGAGAATGTCATAATTTAAGAAAATTTATTTTTATATTCGTTCAAATCTTATAAGGTTACAAAGCATATTTAGTACCATCTTGTTTGTAGTATTGATTTTATAAATTGTTATATTTTTATAATATCAAAGTGAAAAACGGCTAAACTAACCGTAAGCGCCTTTTGAAGCCCATGGGCATCGGGCATAGATGCTTTCTTATCCCTAGAACTAAGATAGAATCCTCACAACTTCTAATTATTTTGGTTCCAAATACGGAACAAAGCAATGGATGCACTGCTGCTTGGCGAATAAAAGTAGTAACTACCCATAATATTTTCTTGGACAGAAAACGAGTCCACCTCCTAGAAAAATTATCGAAAGGAGTTATAACATACAAATTCAATGAAATTTAACAGTAAAAAACCCAAAATGAGGTTAGCATTAAAATAAATTTATATATTTCAAAAGAAATAAATTTACTTTTGAAATATATAAATTTAATTTTTGTAACTATTTTTTTTCAATAAAATTAATATGGGTACCCCATGTACTGATTATTTATAACGATTCACTCGTAATTTTTTTAAATTACTATTTTATTTTCATATACTTTTCAATTGAAATTCGTGACCATTGTAGAGAAACCGTAGCCTGTGACGCCCGCTGCCCGCAGTCATGTTTGACATTAGGCTGAAATAAACATTGACGATTCGCCGTTTCCATGCTTATGCCACAAACGGCCGATCGAAGCTTTCTACGGTTTAATTTATTGTAGTCGCAACACTTACATTTTGTAAGCCTAATAGCCCTTTGAATGGATCCCTACCTCGGGCGATAATAGAATCGCGAACGAATATTACTCTTATTCGACATTCAACTTAGTTTTATCACGGTTTTTAGAGTCCCGCTATAAGAGCATCAGGAAAACGTATAATTTCGTTATCCATCCATCCTAATAGATCGTATCTTAACCTCTAGATTTTTTCCTAAAACTAGACAAAAATTTAGGTGTACGTTCTTTTAAAATAATTTACTATGTTATTTTAAAATAGGATTCCATTATATATTGCTAATACATTTATTATATTTTATGCATTTTATCGAAATATCAAGTTTCAATGTAGACTACAATAAGTCTCCTCGTACTTTAAATTTTAATTAATTAAACTAAAATATGCAAAAATCGCAGTGCCCAAAAATTATAATGAACACAGCATTTAACACTTAGAAAATATGAGGGATAATCGAATTACCGAACCCCACGTTACACGTGTCCCAACAAATATACCATTTTTAACCGTGTTCAAAGAAAGGTAAGGTTTTAATATATTCGGTACGTAATTTTTGTCGTGCATTTTATGTTTATAAAGTGCCTCCTTGATACAGGAGAAAATCCTAGTGTAGGGGTGACAGTTAATTAAAAAAAACATAACAGCTCCTTTTATTACTATAACTGTTTTGTCGTAACTATTTTTTTACTTCTTTGTATGGCAAATGTACTTTATAATGTAAAATTGTGAAAAGAAACCAAAAAATTAAATAAATCCACTTTAGCTTTTCTATTGAAACATAACAACCTTCAACATGAATTTATAATATGTACTTAATGACGATTTCCTTTAAAACCAATGAACGAGTTACGGAAGTTTGCCGCTAACGGTTTGATGAGAGCTCCGGAGGTCCAATTATGTATACTGATGGAGACTGCTGCAAAAAATGACATTTATGTCACTTATCATCCCTATTTAACGGATGAATGAGACAAGACTTTGTTCCACTATGTTAATATATTGTAGATTGTACGCACTTGCCCGCAAAAAGTTGTCCCAAATCAATCAAACTAATAATTTTTTATTCTAAATTAACACGAGAAGTAAAACTCTGTTAGTTGAAGGCTTTAGCTTTAATTTAATATTTATAGTTAAGGTTTTTATAATATTTAACTAGTTATTCACAGTTTTTGATAACAGTGTGCCTTAATTATCATCATTACCGGGGTTGTTGAAGTGTGAGTACAGACTTAAAATTTTAACTTTTCATTATTTATTTTTTATATATGGTGTGAGGTTACTGCGACCCATTGACATCTACTTCTATCTTCGATTAAGAATAAAAATGCAGAATCGTTTCACCCCTGAGGACGAAGATGGAATGTCTCGTTACTAGTAAAAGGGGTTTCCGGTTCTTTTCTGCTGTTTCACGCTGGTATTTTGTGAGAGCGATCCTACCCCGGTCTAGTTGACCCATTCGTGATGCAGCCATAATATAGCTGTAGCATGGCGTAAAATCGTCTACAATACACAAATCGATTGTTCTTGGATTTGTCCTTTTGATTGCTCTAATTTCTGCAAACCCCATTTTAAATATTATTACACTGCTAATCTATAATACTTAGTTTAATCATACAACAATTTATTCCAACGTGATTTATCATTAAGGTCAGTTGTTTTTGAGTTTTAAAATTAATTACGGTAGAGCCTTGATAATACGAATAAACAAAATTTGATCCCTCTTATGATGTCGCGATCGGACGATCAGCGATGGATCGTTTGCTTATGAAAATATTTTAGAAGGCATTTATCAAAATAAAGATAAGACTTACTCAATTTATTCTGCATTATGTACTAGGAAAAAAGCAAAGTGCAAAGTTACAGAGTATTTATGTCCTACTGCTGGCCTCTCCTTATTTGTATAGTGTAAGTGTCTGTACTAAATAAAGCGTAGTAATGCCTGTACTCGTAGGAAGGCCAATATTTAACAGTAGACTTTAAAAAAACTCTTGATATGATGCTATGCAGGGTTATTTTGCAATAACCGGCCAAATTTGCAGAGAAGGTTCAGAATATGTAATATAGGCAAATGGTATAGAAAGAAAATATAAAAAAAATCTCAAGCATTCTGTTATTTTTATCTTTTAAATTCAGAATGCGTGGTATTACATTATTTTAAATGATTTTACTGCACACGCACACATTCGTAAGGGTCGATCGGTAGGAAAAAACGTTGTTGTCCATAAATCACATTCAATTTGGGATAATTTCAAATAAAAGTTTTAGCCCTATTTACTCGTATTTACAAAAACTGCAATAACGGTATATCATTATTTATATATTTGAACTTAAGTTTAAAATTTGGCTACTCTTTGAAAAATAACCCTGTATATCATATTCGGCATATTATGTTTATACTTGCTCATACTTTGCACCACTTTGATGTTATTGTCTAGCGTAGATGAACAGTAGACTTAAAAATACTGGTGATCTGATGTGCCTATCTTTTTTGATGTATTAATTTCATAATTCGCAACAAGGAATCGAAGTAATTGGCAATGTCATTTACTTTCTCCAGCTGGAGATATATTCGTGAAGCAGTGTTTACATCAACTATTGCAGGAAACACAGTTTACGAAGAAGTATTGACAGTGTGGCCCGTTAACGGGAGCGCTCCGTCTATCAACAGGTGACGTACTGTCGTGTCGATCAACTTTTCTTCTGAATTAAAATCCATAGATAACTGTGTGTAATTTATTTTAATGATTATTTACATAACATAATCATATACATTATTCACTACGGTAAAAAATAACTAATGTTAATCCTAAAAGAGTAATATCACACCCTTTTTACTGGAAACGAGCATTTCATTTTAGTTCTCTGAGGTGATTTTTGATTTATTGTCGAGGATATATGTAGAAGTGTAATGGCTACGGTATCCACTTACCTACAGGTACACTGTGTGCTTGTTTGTCACCATTATCTGTAAAAATATCAAACAGTCCTACTCCCCGCAGTATATTGTCAAGAAAAGAACCAGTACTGTCTCCAATGGCGACAACCAGTTGCGAACACTTTTTTTTTTGAAAGCGCAGTTAGCACGTGGACCCCACGGAGCGATAGTCTTTACAGCAAATGGCACAAATATATTGTCATCTCCCAGAAAGAAAACTTTCAATGAAAACTTTTATGTAGCTCTTTCATTATTTGAAGTAAGTGGCAAGTGTGACAGCGGAATATTTTGGCATTGATCTCTTCTAATCGCTAATCAAAAGAGATTTATTGTTTGGCAACCAGTTACAGAATTGTTGCAAAAAAAATCAAATAATATATAAAAATATATGAAATTGTATATAAGTAGTAGCAGTAGTATAAATATACACCATAAAAATATACAAAATCCATGAACAATGTATATTTTAAATAAAACAGCTACAAAATACATACTTTAGTATAGGAAATGTAAGAATTTTTCATTTTACTGGAAAAAAATATATTCATTAATGTTTCGTTTAAATTTCTAACTTTAAGACAAATTCTATAAATGTTATTATTTTGAGCACACCAGTACTACCACTGCGGACGTATTTAATGGCGGGAAGTGGAGCATAAATTAAAATAGATTTGCTTTAAGGCCCGAAGCCTTCGCTTCGTTTGTCTAGTTTAATCACAACACAAGTAACTTTAACTGTTTAATACAAAACGTTATGTCCTGTGTGTTCATTTTAAAGTTGAGGTATTTTATTTTTGAAGACTCAATAGCTGAAAATAAATTTTAAATATATATAATTTTCAGAAGCTCTATGCTCAGCCTTGTTATTATGATACAAAAATAAGAATGCTTAATAAATGTTAAATGTTTTCGTATTATCTAAAAAATCACAGTGATATTTTACATTTAATGTCTTTTTCAGGTTTTGAAATGTATTTATTTCTTATAAGAATACAATAATTCAAAAAATTAAGATCATGTTAAGTCCACTCTAACGCACTGGAGCAGCGCGGCGGAAAAATTGCCCCATAGCCTGAGTCAGTGTGTGAGCTCTCAGTAGTGTGAGCACCATGTCCGGAAGTGAATATACTCCCCCCTCCTCCCCCCATAACTTTACTTTATTAACAATCGCATCTGTAATGTGTACCGCGCCAAGGTTAAATAAATTATTTTATAAAAGAGGAACCTATAGGTACATACAAATAAATGAAATTGAAGTGTCTGTTTCTAATGTCAAAATATTTTACTAAATGCATATGAAAGTATATACGGTAATTATAACTAAAAAAAATTTAAACTTTTTGTTTGTCTGACTAATCTCCGAAATGGCTGGACCAATTTTCACTGGCAGATAGTTGATGTTATAAGGAGTAACTTAGGCTACTTTTATTTTAGAAAAATAATTATGGTGCCGCGCAAAAAAAAATGCCAAAACACCACGTGGGCGAAGTCGCAGGGAACAGCTAGCTACAAATAAATGTTGATAGGCATGCGAGGGACGCACGCTGCATCACAGTGCACCTGCCGGCGGTCGCATTAATAACTTCATCTTGAACGGAGAGTTACGATCTGTTATACGCCGACTATACCGTTGTCGGTCCGTCCATCCGCTTCGGTAATAATTTAGATGTCCTCATCCTCGAGTCTCTTCCTGCCATGTTGTACCGATAGAGAAATTATATTATTGGATTAAGGTTTTACTGTTTTACATACGTTTGTAGGAAAATAGAATTTCAGTTTGTTTGTACTTCTTAGGTTGTAAAAGAACTCGGGTAGTATTGCAAATGTCGCATACACTTGCAATGTAGGCGTGTGTGTGCTGTTCTACAAGCCGTGATTGAGGTGAGAATGGTAGATTGTATGTTTTCAAAGAGCTTTAGTAGATAGCAAGTCTACTAGCTGGTAAGAGTGAAACAACTAACAGATGTTTTTGGAACGAAGTTTCTTATCGCACGGTACGAATTTGAAGGCGAGAAAAAGTGTAAGATTTATCCGTCACGACGCCCTTTCTATAGTGCGAGAGAGATGAAATAATATCCATCTCCCTCGCACTTTTTCTTATCTTGCCATGAAAGAAATATTATTTTAAATGACGCTTCATTTTAATAGACGCTAGTAATTTATTTATTTGTATTTGTTAATCAATAATATAATAATTTTATCAATAATAATATACTACGAAATGAACTTCGTTCCAACCGAGTGTTCCACGACACTCACGCATGTTTTTTTTTTAATAAAAGGGACAAACGTGACAAACGAACTTACAGTCCACCTGATTGTAAGTGGCTATTGCAGCTAACTTCAAACAAAAGCTAGAGATACGTTATCCACTGTGAGAATAAGGATAGAATGCCTCACAGCTTGTAATGGTACGAGATCTCAATACCCTTCAGCCTGGAACGCAGCAGTGCGACCACTGCTATTTTGCGGCAGAAATAGTGTTGCAGTTGTTCGTAAACGGCGGTCGATACTTACCATCAGGTGAGCCGAATGCGCATTTGCCCCTTCATCTATAAAGAATTGGTAAGACGGTGGAACCTATCCAGGTGGACTTTTGGAACCTATCCTAGGCAGAAAAGGAGTACTACCACTAATAAGAATTTTTAAATAAAATTAATTTCTCGGTGTAAAGAAGAGACTAGATAATATTTTATTTAGAATAACTCAAAACTATTGGTCAGACCTTGATCAATTATTTTTATTATCCTTATCATTTATATGGGACCACATGAGAAGCACCAGCTTTCAAATAAAAAAAAGAATCATCGAAATCGGTTCACCCAAAAAAAGTTATGAGGTAACACACACAAAAAAACATACAGTCGAATTAAGTACCTCCTCCTTTTTGAAGTCGGTAGAAAAATTATAATAACATCAATAGGACTCGGTATTGTAGTTGTCAGTTAAACAAAAATATAATTATCATAGCGCCATATATGGCAATCGCAGTTGAAAAAACTATCATCCAAATCGAGGAACTCGATAAAGCATTTCGTATGATTTGATTGTTATCAATATAAGCAATTGGATTTCTGCAAATTGTAATGCAATGTAATTATAAGCTAAAGTATTTCGCAAGGTCGTTTTAAACCTAGTTGGTCTCATGCGTATTTTAGAATTCAATAAAACAGCTTCTTTTGAGAAGCCAGTTTAATAAGAAATGCCGATCACATTGAATTTATATATTTATTTATTTATATTTATTTGTTATACCCACTTACTACTATCAATTATAGCCTGCACTAAATATATCAATAAAAAAACTTATAGGAGACAATTTTAATAGAGTACTTCGTATCATAGTTTATCAGTAATTATGCATAATAAACGGCATTATCAGTCAAGAAATAACGATCCCTAAATTTCTAAGAGTATTTCTTTATTTAAAAATGAAGTTAAAAAAAGTTAATATAGTTTTAAGCCATAAGAAATTTTATTTAATTCTATTAAAATGACAAACTAGTTAACAGTCCAAATGAACGGGACTGAATAAATGAAACTGAATCAGCCTCAAACAAAGAGAGCTAGGTGCGTTGTGCTGAGAAATTAGAATAAGTATAGGCTTTATACGTCCCATTTCTGAGCACAGACCTCTGCGGTTTTTCGATTTTTTTATATAAAATTACGGTGAGCGCCCTTAACCCTTGAGCTACCCCGGCTCGTAGATTAGGTTGATAGGTATTTTACACAGTACGTCAACTAATACAACACGCATTGTACGAGATGAAGTATTGGACTCTTATGCTTGCAACTGTTACAAATTCTTAACAAAAGATAGATAGATGTATAGAATTAAACCATACCTTTTCTTGGGGCGCTAGCATATAGAACAGAGAGCTATAAAGAGAAACACCATCGTAGTAATTAAGTTAGGCGCGCTTAGCCTGCAAAAATTACTGCACTAGCGCCTCAACGGAATGCAAATTAGAGGAGAGAGGTAAAATACGTGATCCCGAGTTGAGAGAAGGCTACACGAGTGAAACTAATAGTTCTAGACTGTTCCGAGACATCTTTAATTTGTAAAATGATAGACCTATATGTGCTACTTATTGAGGTGAAAGTTTCCACCGACATTTATGATTTAACTTTGATTTTCTTGAGATTCTTCAGATTTCTTGTGATTAAATTATGGGGAGTTAACACAAAAGTAATAAGTTATATAATTTTAATTTTAATTTATATATATATATATATAGTTTTTAATTTTATGTTATATACAAAAGTTGATATTTATAGATTATCTAAATAAAATAATAATAATAACTAATAATAATAATATCTAGATAAATTAATTGTGACTAATATATCTACTACAATATTGTATCATATAAAACCAATTACTTATCTTCTTTATAAATAAACTGACTCGACCGATTCTGATGAAATTTTTTGTGTGTGTTTTGAGTGGGTCCCTGGATGGTTTTGATTCACAATTGGACCCGGTGGGTGGTGTTGTCGAGATCCAGAAATCACCCGTGCGATGCCGGAGCGGATCGCTAGTTCGTTCATATATTTTGACGTTCCGAACTTTAGGGACATAATTATTAAACAAGCGTTTTTATTATTTAATTTATTATGTATCCATCGTTTGTTTAATATTTATTTTTTATTTTTGTAAGATGGAATAGCATATTTAAAAAAATAACTGGTAATGTACTGAGTAAACTACTTATCTGTTCTGATTTTATCGAGTTTAATTTTTATTATTTTTAATCCCGACGTTTGAGTATCTCTTCGAGTCTGTCTGTGTGTTGAGGGGGACTGAGGTATTCAACGTCCTGATTTCATAGATAGCCGGGGCCATCTGGTTTTGAATATTAATGTTAGGCCCGATCTACGCAGAACAGGCTTATTTAATATCTTGTAGTCTTGCAGTAGTGTGCTTGGATTTGGGTTTAAATTTATCATGATTTTAAAATTAAATATGAAACGCGATAAAACTCGTAAATTTTATTTTATTAAAGTGTAGTGTTTGTACAAATGTATGAAATCATTAAGCGTACAATATCGTATTTTACAGTAAGTTTTGACCGTGTAGAATTGTAGTGGTGGTGTAAGTATATCCACTACCCCATATCGTCCTGTGAGTGTCGTAAGAGGTGACAGGAGGAAACAAACCAAGAGACGGCTCCGTGGCGCATTGGCTTAGTGAGCAATGAGTTGCAGCGCTAAGGGCCGCGGGTTCGAATCCCGCACGGAACAAGTATGGGCCTACAAATAATTGTTCCGGGTCTAAATGTTTGTCTTTGTGATATTTATGTATGTAAACTTACCTGACGTAACTAACCACGATACAGAAGACGACACGAAAATTCTAGCGTTGGAGGTAACGGTTAAAAAAAGAGAAAAGAGAAAAAAATGAGCAGCAGCGTCTTCTTAATAACAACTAAAAAATTAAAAACTGCGGTTGCCAACCCCCCTGCCATGCGTGGCAACTATGACAATTATCACAAATATGGCAAACTACGGGGAGGCCTATGTTCAGCAGTGGACTTTTGATAGGCCGTAACAGTATTATATACTTCATTTATAAAATTTAATTTAAGTTAATTGTAAATATAATTTTACTTTAGGAAACCGAAAAGTTCGCCTTATATTTTAAGTGAGTAGTTAAATGAAGGTTATTTTTACGAAGAATTACATTTAAAATGCCAATTTCGTTTACTAAGTGTAAAGTGTGTTCATATTTAATTTAGCGTGCGATAATTACCACCAGTGGCCAATCTGTTCAATACATAAGTCACTCTTGGAGCTCTGACGTCCAAGAATTCCACTATTTCCTTAATTAAATTATAAAAGAAACTAGAAAAATGTATGCATTACCGTACTAACATAGAGGATAATACATAAAATGCGACCAAGAAATTAGTCATACATTCTTAATGTATCAATTTAAAATAGAAATAATTTTTTAATCTTCTTCTTCTGTTCTGTTCAAACCATACCAACTTGCACTTCTACCATAGTTGAGGGGATTTGTCCTTATCTGATTTGCTTATGGCAGGCGGATTAGCGATCGCAACTTTGACGCTGTTCACTGTCGCCAGTCTGGGTTTTCTTAAGTTTTTTTTTTTATAGGATAGGGTGACAAACGAGCACACAGTCCATCTGATGGTAAGTGGTTGCTGTGACCCATACACATCTACATCTATTCTCAATAAAGAATCAAAATGCAGATGCGTAGTCACCCGTGAGGACTAAGATGGAATGCCTCTTTTTCAGAAAAAAGGGTCTCCGGTTCTTTACACTCACCATAGAGTATATACGAAGCACAGCAGTGTTAAGTTGCTATTTTTACGCTAGTATTCTGTAAAAGCGTAGTCCTTCCCCGGTCGAGCTGGCCCATTCGTGCTACAACTATACTACTAATATAGCTGCAGCATGGCTCTACCATGTATTAAAGTTGGTACATACGAGATAATTATACCGCCAACGATCGGAGGCCATAAGATCTTTCTGGTTTTTCTCATAGTTGCCTCTTACTACATTCACGGTCCGTACTTTACGTCGTAATAGATTCTGTTACGCCGCTCTCGACAAATTTAAAATTTTATGTAAAGTACACCGCGAATGATTGATGAGCTCGTACATTAGACACATCAGCTTGTAATATAATATTACTTTAAGTTTTATTTACGTGGTAGAGCCATACTGCAGCACTATTAATAGTATAGTTCTAGCACGAATGGGTCGGCTCGACCGGGGAAGGACCACGCTCTCACAGAATACCAGCGTAAAATAGCAGATTAATGCTGCTGTGTTTCGTATGGTGAGTGTAGAATACCGAAGACCCTTTTTACTGGAAAAGAGGCATTCCATCTTAGTCCTCACGGCTGACAACGCATCTGCATTTTGATTCGCAAACGAGGATAGATGTAGATGTCTATGGGCCACCACTTACCATCAGGTGGACTGTGTGCTCGCTTATCACCCTTATTCTATAAAAAAAGTACTTTTATTATATTTATATTAATATTGGTTAGCATACATATTGCAACTACAATAAAGTATTGTTTGTATACGAAAACAGCATATTCATGCCACCAATTCCCCTTTGTATCAACATTTTTCTTGACTGATACTAAGGTGCGATAATAGATTCAATTTAAATTATATATAATATGTATCCAAATTAGATGTAATTGTTCTACAAAATTGAGAAGTCCTTGCTTATAAAATTCAAGTGAATTTATAAGCAAAAAAATAAATTGATCGAAAATCGAAAACTTTTTGTTTACAAGGAGTACGTTGGTGGTGCCGATAAAAAGTGACTTCATCAATCGAAACTTCCCTTATGTGAATGTGTTGTTAAAAACGCATTAACGTCTCTGTTCAAGCCGATGCGATGGATTCAACCAAAATCAACATGCGTGTACCGCTTAATATATGACATTACCTACACTCTTCAGAGATGCTCTTCCTTACTTCCAATCTCCAATTATGTATTTACGATAAATTATGCGTTTGGTATCCCTTCTGCAATTACAAAATATCGTAACAAACAAGGAAATTATTGGAGTTTAGACTTTATTGTTAAAAAAATTAGATCGATTTTCCTATTACGAAACTCGAAACAAAAGCTTTTCAATAATAGCGTGCTCCCGTTTTGAGATTATTCCAAAAGATAGGTAGTCGTCCGCATGCAAAATACTTCCCGTTGAGATATGAGGATCGTCCAGGGCTCGTACGTACATATATTATTTAAAGTATTGGAAGCCACACACGACGCTACCATGCAAAGCTCTTACGGTATTACGCTTAGTAACATTCCCATTTATTTATATAAAACGTTCGTCTTTCAATATCGCTGTATAGGATGGTAAAACTCGAAAATTACTCATTTGCACTCCTGGTGGGCCAATTTTTTACCGATTAGTTTCAATAATCCCATTTCCAGCAAAACACCACATTGACAATTATTCTATAAATCACACTAGCTTAACTGGTTACAGGGTTATTATATTATAATATTATATTAAACGAATAGTGAACTTGGTTGCCGGGAATATTGATTCATTCTATTGTTCAGGGAACGAATCTCAAAAACCTATTTCGTTTATCTTATGATAATTATAATAATTAAGAAGTCTACACTATCAAATTAGATTAGCCTGTAATGATAGTTGTCTTGTAAAATATATAAATAAATATTTTTTATAGAAGTACATGTTACATTAAAAGGATGCTATATCCCATAAAAATCTACATCTATCCTCTACTTTATTATAAGAATCAAAATGCAGATGCGATACTGATATTCTAAAACGGGTCTCGATTCGAATATATCTACCATAAATATATCTGATATATGTGAATTTCAGATCGATAACTCGGAACTTAAGCATGTAAGAGATTAAAGTAGCCTAGTATGTTACGATCAAATCTATCAAGTTCTATTGTAACAATACCTGTCACAGGAATAACTCGATGTTAAAAATTGGAACAAATCGAAGCGAAAATATTCTTCCGACATCCGAACAACAAATGGACTATAACTTATCGTAACTGCAGTTTTCTTGCTTCTAACTTCGTAAATTCTTATGGTCAGACTGACGCAAAATCTTCAATAGAACATCGAACTATTAAAAAAAAAACTACTAACTATGTCTTACTGTAAAGGATTAGTGTTGATGCACACCATTTTCATTATCGTATAAACAAGTTGCAAAAACATTTTAGTTACCTTTAGATGACTAACATGCTTTTTTTTTCAATTAAGGCACCAAAGGTGGTTATAAGAACAAAAACTAATTACACAGCATAGATTTACAGTTGCTAGAAAAAGTCAGTAGCATACCAAAATCGGGATGGAGACCACCCGTGACCTCGGAAGCGGAACCACCCACACCACGTCACGAGCATACAATCGCGTCAGTGATCTTAATTATGAACGTGTCGATTATCATCTTAAAATTTCTACCTTAAAAGGTCTATAAAGAGTCGCTAAGTGTACGCAATTTATTCGAGATTACGCCCGCCCGCCGTAGTTATGTCACGACTTGCTTACGAGCCGCGCGGACACTTCTGTTTAGTAAGACGGGATTAGCAGCACGCGCTGGCGACTTTACGTAATCACAATCTGGGCTTTTATAACAATTTCATAATAGAAAAGTTCTGGTTTTCAGTTAAACAATAATGAATAAGAATGAGGAGACGAATAGAGTAGACGGCTTATTAAAACTTTTTCGCGATTAAATGCAAAAGTGCCGAAGCCGAATGGCATTTGAACTGCGACGATTTATTGGAACTAAATAAACACATAAATATTTAAACTGAAAACATCATGCTAAAACTGTGTTTGTTTCAATTTGAATCACTTGATAACTGAAATATTATTTCCTAATAAATATTCTCGTCGTCGATATCAGCCAAATAATACTAAATTTACTAAAACACTAACCAGAGCTTTTTTAATTCAATTAAAAAAATTACCTTTGGATAAGTTAAAGTCTAAGCTTAAATGTTATTATTTATCAACAGTCTATCTAAACGTTTTAAAAATAAGAAAGTAAGAAGCTTAGAAGAAGACTCTTCCCCAGTCAGGCTTAAATATTGAGCGTCTTGTGTCGATCGTCCGGTATCCCGCTATGGTCACATCACGCGCTGGCTATCACTGTTATAACGCAGTTACCTGCGGGTGCACGGCCGCTCCTACCGACACCGCCGATATTGCTCTATACACCGATCGAAACGTCTTGATACTTACGGAATATAATAATTTAGAACAGCCACTATAATGATGGTGGACGTTTATCATTTAATGTTATCTTATATTAAACTAGCGACTTGGATAGGTGGTGATATATAGTGGTGGGATAGGTGATCTGTATCGCTGTCGTCGCACCACAAGCGAAAAAAAATGAAGCCTGAATAACGCTATCAAAGTTCCGAAGTACTGTGATATATATAGAATAGCTCCGAACTACCACACGGAGTATTGATCGCTCTCCGGGCTGAACAATTGGTCATCAATTTGGCCATTAATAAATCCTTGTGGCGCAACGACAGCGCCGTCACAAGGAACTATTAATGTGGTATTATTTAGATGTAACATAAAGTAAGGCAATTTATTTTAACAATTTTATGTTTTCCTTTAAATTTTTAAGTTTTTCGGAGAAAATATAGCCTAAAACCCTCCTGTCATAGCTATCTATCGGTTCGTAAATTTTCATCACAATCTGTTCTGTCCTTCCGAAGATTAGCCCAGACAGGCAGACAAACCGACAGATAGACAAAAATTCAAAAAATCGTGTTTTATGTCTTAGTATTATGCAAATAATTCCATGAGCTTAATAAAAGCCAGTTATTTCAATATTACAGACAGACACTTCAATTTTATTTATATGTGTATAGATACGACAATGGAACCTTAGGGAAAACAGGTGACAAAATTTTTGAGAAGGAGGAACTCTTCAAAAATATAATAAAATAAAATAAAATATAGATCTTAAAAATGTACATATCGGAAGGAACCGAAATTACGTAACCGACCTGAAATGATGACCGTCAATGACAATGACCGTCCCTGTAGCTTGAAAAATTAACAAATGATGGGGGAAGTTTCTCAATGTAGAGACGTTTGTTATTTCATGGATTTAAAAAAACTAAAAGAAAGAACTTTAGAAAAAAGAAGAATATATGTTATATTATTTTATCAGCCAATTAAATATACTAAAATATCAAACACTGAGCTTGCAGTATACACTAGGAGCGAGTGTGATTACGGCTTACTACAGATAAGGTAAATAGCTCATACAATTGTTAGAATGGAAGACTCCAAGCCTCTTTTGTTAAGGAAGTAGTGTCTAATGGGGCGAGTGTAGCCACTGGCTAGACTTACATGGTGTCGATTGCTATGCACCGTTAGTACCAAAACGGAGAGTATATTGCCTACTTAATACTCAACCGTCGGCTTCGACGATCCAATTTGAATTTCATATAAAAGGCTAAACTGCAATTGCATTGATAGCTTTGAATAAATTAATGTAAGTTGATATTAAAGATGTGTTTACGTCTTTATTTCTAGGTGTTATCTGATGTCTCATAATACGTGTTGACGGGTCCCAAGTTAACTTGGAAAATTTAGTGTTCTGGCATAATTTTCTCATAAAAATATTGTAGAGTGGTTTAGATACATATAATTACGCTCTGAGATTGTTGATCATGTTATCCATTTGCCTATATAGCGGTTAAGATGACTTTGTTGATATTATTTGTAATATGAGTGAAATCAACATATTTAATTATGGATAACAGATAATGTAGTTTCAATTTCGATTTTATTACCAATAAATATTCCATAGCGCTTATAAAATTAGGATTAATAAAATAATTCTCACCAGTTTGACTGCTCTGTAGCGCAGTGGCTTTGCAATGAGTTGTGGTGCTGAGGGCTGCGGGTTCGAATCCTGCAGGGAACAAGTATTTTTAAGGGCTACAAATATTTGTTCCGGTTCTGGATATTTGTCCTTGTTATATTTATGTCTGTAAACTGCTTCCACTATACAGGAGAACATTCTAGTACAGTTTTTGTTTCTTAGATAAGGTGTGATAAGGTTTTTCTTCTTTTAGTTTCTGTTGAATATTTCACCCAAAAAGTGCGGCATATTTTTAAATTTCATTACCATTGTATGTTTTCCAGCATAACAATTTACCCACTAGAGCCGTATTGTGGCGCAGTAAGATCCACCACTCTATCATCCCATGGGTGTCGTAAAAGGCGATAGGGGAAAACTGAAACAAGAGATGAGCAGCAGCATTTTTCTGATAAAAAGTCGCCAATAAACCTTTCATCAATGCATCAAGTGCAATCAAGTGTCAGTGTCAGATAGGAATGACGATAAGGGTTATTTTTATTTTAGTCAGATCAACATGTATCATTATTCATTGTCAACCTTGATACACTCTAATAATTGATTTTCTCTAGGCCGATTCAGATCGTGGTCTACGATATATTGTCAACATCTTAAGATATATAACATCATCCTAATTATACCCGTAAGTATAGAGGCTTTAACTCATCCTATCTTACTCGTGTTTTGATTTAATGCTTTTGAGATTATTTTTAGAGGTGGGCAAGGAGTCTGTACTGAAGATACGGATTAAAACTTTAACACAATCAGAAGTAAAAAAACCAGATACGATTTGTGGTTTTTGCACAAATTGCTTCGAATTCGTATTCAGAACGCACACAAGTACGGGCGGAGTTCGCCTGGGTTACTACATCTCTAAAATTCTTGTCGTATAATGAATGAATGAATTTTGTGATGGTCACAAATGTTGTAATGAGGGTTGACCTAGAACTCGAAAAATTTATTCCTTTTTAGGCAATCAGTGGGGCAGTCGGGTAAAATAAAAAAAATTGTACAAAATATGACTAACCATAGAATAACTGTATAGTTTTTGTTATGATATGTATTGATTTTTATTATTTTATATTTTTTTGTGTTTAGATTTTAAGAAACATGCTCTACAGAGGATCTGAAATAATGAGAGAAGTAGGCTGGGTAGTATTTGATGAAATTCATTATATGAGAGACAAAGAGAGAGGAGTAGTGTGGGAAGGTAAGTCTAGCAGGACTTGTGACGTCCGGTCCCGCTGCACGATGTTCATTAAATTTCTACAATGAGAGCATGCGGCGGGAAGAATGGCGTGACGGTAAATAATTTAAGCAGCTGTGTCATTCAGGACACCAACAATACAAAAGCTTATGTAACAATATGGCCGTATAAACTTGCTTACAATCACTCGGCAAGCATATGGAGATGTATATGTTCCTGATGACCTGGTAAGACAATCATAAAGTCGATTGATGCAGGTGGGTCAGGACCATGTTTTGTGGCATTCCTTGGGGGAGACCTAGTACACCAGTGGATTTCTGAAAGGCTGTAATGCTAATGTGATAATATGCAGGTCACATGTTTCATCCCATTGCAAAATCCCAGCCACGCTCCTACACAATTCTGCCGCCAAATAGCAGGACTTGCACTGATGTGTTCCGGTCGAAAGGGTATAAAGAGGCGGTATAATTACGGGCTGTGACGTAGTCTTCTTTGTTGCAGACTTGGTTGCAGATGTCCATGGGCTGCAGTAGCTATTTACCGTCAGGTGGACTGTAAGTTCCTTTGTCACTTTAAAATAATTTTGATTATAATATATGATTTACAATTATAAAAAAGGAGCCAAGTTCTCCGATTACTAAGTTATAAACATCAAAAAGTAAGAAATAAAGAAAAACTATGCGAATAAAACTAATTTTAAGGAACATGACACTTAATTTCAATTTGTTTTTAAATTCCGATTTTTTTTTTTATAGGATAGGTCACAGTTATGATGTTATAGTTAAAAGGGGCTACCTCCAGCTTTTTAATATTATACATTAAAAAGCTTATGTTTATTTATTTTGAATCGATTAACGCGTAACGAGCCTACAGCATGTTAAAATCTTGCAATAGTATGCTTGGATTTGGAATTAAAATTATTAATAATAGGATCCCTTTCGGTAGCAACTAGCCAATTTATGTAACAAAATTAGGATATTTTTATTTAATTTCAATAGCTCTCCAAATGTATGCGGCGAGACTTACACAACTTCAATACAGCTCGTATTGAAGATACAATGGAGTTGAACCAAGGTTCTAATGTCTTTGCCAGAGATCTGTGTGCCGGAAAGAGCCAACTGTCTAAGATGCCGACCGAATGTGGTAGCATCGTTTCCGGGACACCTAAGATATTAAGTGAGGTTGATAGGTTCTACAGACAGCTGTACACGTTATAGTTGAAGTCACACGTAATTGTGAGTAATGAGCTAAGAGCAAGTCTCATCCGACATTATTCCGATGCTATCCCGGACGTCGGACGTCGGTCTGAGCGAAAGTTCTACAGCACCTAAAACGGCAAGTGGTAGCAAGGTGTTAATGACCTTGATAGTGTCAAATAGTCCAGCTAGGTAAGTTCAACTTCGACCGAGAGGTGTTCGGAAGATTGCTACACATCTTCTCGACACGTATACCTCAAAACTTGAAAACAAGATTGTTCAACCAATATGTATTGCCAGTGATGACATATGTATCTAAGACGTGGCCCTTCACTGCGGGCCGTATGAGGAAGCTCAAGATTACTCAGCAAGCTATGGAGAGAACTATGCTTGGGGTTTCTCTGCGTGATAGATTTAGAAATGAGGATATACGCTGTATAACCAAAGTAAACGACATATCCTAACGGATAAATAAGCTAAAGTGGCAAAATGGGCCGGCCATATAGCTCAAAAACCGACAACCGATAGCAAAGAAAGATTCTTGAGTGACAGCCTCATATCGTTAAGCGAAGTGTAGGACGGCCCCCCACTACATGGACCGACGACCAGGTAAGATATGCAGGAAGTCGTCGGATGCAGGTGGCGCAGGACCGTGCTTTGTGGCATTCCTTGGGGGAGACCTATGTTATGATGATGATTAAGATGATAATGAAATAGGTACCCGAAAGATATTTTGTCTTCCCATAGATGACTGCACAAAAAGTACTAATTTATCAGATGTAAATACTCAGGCCGGCGACCACACTGGTCAAGAATACCAATAGTATTGAGTATTGAGCTTTTTATGTGATATGTATGTGATAAATATACAGAGGAGAAGAATACATTCTTAAAAGCTTGTAAAAAAACCCAATGAGAAATCGATTGTAGTTTGTTATGTGAATAAATTAATATCAAAAATATAATATACCTCCTTCCATAGAATAATAACATGAGTAACTGTGAGTTTGTTCGCGAGCGAATACAGTAATATAACTTTGAAAGATGAGTCACATACGTCGTGACGTTCTTAACTAAAAACCATTTTGGATATAATGAATCGCCCATAAAACTGGCGTCGATAAACCAGGTTAAATGTAAAGCCACACTCAAAACTGTAAGGAAGTAACGTTTCGCTTCAAAGGTATACTGCTCAAAAATACGAGTACTGTATAAATTGATTGCAAAACAATTTTATTTTATTATTACTTACGAAATATCTCTATATATAAAAATCAATTGCTGTCCGTTATTGCAAAACTGCTAGATAGTTTAAATTTACATTTAGATCCGGTAGATTGCGCTACTGTCGACATCCAAAAATTACCCGTGCGAAACCGGGGCGGATCGCTTGTCTATAATATAATGTACAAGCTTGACAGTGAAGAAAAACGTGTAAAGGAACCCTCTTCTTTTTATCAAAAAACGGCGTAGACGTAAGCAAAATTATTATAATGCCTTGTGTCGGAAGCCACAGGATTATTCTGGCATTTCCCATGGCCACCTCTTCGATATCCACGGGAAGAAATATGTGATAAGATGGGTTCTTTGGATGTAATAGGGATGTTTTGAAACTTGTAATTGAGTTGCTACTGACCGTATAAAGATAAACATTAAACAAGCTTGATTTCTCGTTTTATCGTGATTACAAAATTGAATACGCTACAGCATATTCATAATTTGTTAATTGATGTATTTAAACTTTTTCGGCTCATTTCTTAAATAAACATTCACTTCATCAGTATCTATGAAATTATAAATCCTGTCATTAGCTATATTCGTTAGCGATGCCGAACCTTAGAAGTCCGTCTTAAGTGCTTTTTTTGTTGTCCGTGGTTGCTATAATTTTAGAATATTTATCTATTGTGAACAAAGTTCTTATAACTTTGTTTTGTAATTATAAAGTAGTAAACAAGCTAACAATCCTCTTCATAGTTATTAGTTACTAAAGTCCAAAAACACCTGCGAACGATTTGAAAAAAAGGAGGCTTCAGTGGTCACTCTTGGGTATTAAGATATAATACGTCACATGCTATAAGTATACTCTCTTACCATTCAAATGGGAACATAATAGTGGATGGAGCAGAGTGCATTAATTAAAATTTATTATTCAAAATAACATTTTACGTTCAACTAAACAACTGTTCGAAATCACCAGTTTGTGCCCACTTTAGCTACCGAAATTGACCGGTATGTTTTTAGTTTATTCCAGGTATATCAAATTTTTAAATAATTCATAACTATTATAATTCGTTAGATACTTGTTACGGCCTCTAAATGATGACGTATTTCTTAACGCATTACACGATAAAACAAAAATTTCTTTATATTGCTATAAACCATAATGAAAATTACAAGATTTTATAATCTGTAAGTCATCAATAATTTTACCTTCCATTCCTAGTGATAGATAGTAAAATTAATTAATTTTAGAGAGATTTTTTATATTATGGTAGCATTGTTAGTTGTGGTCTAAATTAATCTAAATTAGCTTTGAATATGTTGTGACTGCGCACATGCAACTGGCACTCTCACGATTGTCGTCGGTATGCGCGGCGATAAGAACGATATTAGGTACGTTCTGGAGTAAGCACAACTATCGCGATTCACGAGAACAATAATTTCTGTTCCGCAATAAACTTTATCGATTCTTATATTAAATGTAATATTACGTAGCTTATATGAACTCAATATTGGCATAGGAAGTTTCAACAAAAAGATGAGTAAACTCTTTAACCCCTACATAATATGTAAATATACAGCTTCAGCAGAACATACCTGTGCTATAAAGACTAAGCAAAAAGAATATAATCACTACGTTTATACTAAGTATAAAGGGTAATGATAACCGAGTGTCGCCATTGTGTCATCAATACACGGCACAGTGTGCGCTATAGTTTAGACTTAGTCGCAATCATGCAGGACGAACTCTCGCTGGTCAAAAGTCATCAGAATAAGTTTCGTAAAAGAAGATGGCTAAAATTCATAGCAAAAAATCTGGGTCCCAGGTCTAATAGAATAGGATTCTCGTCCAGTTTCAAATATTTAGGCCCACGGATTGTCAGATTCCAGTCCTGGTACAAACAGTTGAGTTTTCGGACGATTCTATATGAATAAGAAACTAATTCATGTCGAGTTACCTACGTTGTTTGGAGCTATGATAGCCTCTATATGAAGGGAAAGAACGTGAAATTGAACTCTTTGGGGTTTCGACCGGAAGGAACTCAAAATATGTGTCGTCTTCATAGCGGTAATTTATTCATGAGAATTTCCCCATGAAACCTACAATCAACTTACACAATGTTATATGATAAAGAGTTGCTTATAAATATTCGCGAATCGATGTCTTTGAGGGATGGAGTTGTAGATGCTTGATTCAAATTCTTGCAAAATGTTTTTCGGGTATGGTTGCAAAGTGTCTCACTTGCACTTGCACTTGTCGAAATCGACTGCGGCACACGTATGAACCATCATAGCTAAATTATTACCGTTATTGTTTACTTTTGTACGACGTAAACGATTAAAATTTTATTTATGCAAAAAACCGGAACATTGTGCAAAATATCAACTATAATTACAATAACGAATATAACTGGCTGCCCAAAGGACTATGACATTCAATCTAAAATGTTAAAGCAAACATTACTTCTTTATCTTGAAAGCGTTTAGATTGAATCGATAAATTAATGTTATGTGGTTATCACATGGTTGAATATTGTTGCAGTAAAGAACCATGATAGCTCAGGACTCATTCACTTTAGAATCGACATCGATATCCGCCGGTAGTAATTAAATTATTAATTGCAATTTTAGGTGCTGTTTTTTTTTAACTTTCGCTCGGCGCAAAAGGAAATTAAGGTGAGGTAGCTTGCGCGTATAGGAAATTTAAAAAAAAACGAGCCTATAATTTATTATTGTCATACAACCCTCTTAAGAATTGCTTGTGGCTTGAGTCCAGCAGTGGGAATTACATATAAAGTTACTTCACTTTTACTTTTACCAAGTGTTAAATTGGCTTCTCAGTACAAGTTAATTATAGATGGAATAAGTAATAAGGAAACAGACTAAAAAATTGAAGTCAGGATATAAATATTATACTATTTAACAATCCCATATCTGTAATACCTCACAAGACTTATGTCAATTATTATTTATATCAAATGTCATAGTTATGAACAAAGCCATTGAGAAATTTATAATTTTAATTACGAATAATCGCTGTTCCCGAATAGACTCTTATAAAATGTTACTGCATAATTTAATAACATTTTTGTTGTAAACTTTTTTATGCATAATACAAGGCAACTAAAAGATAATACAGATAATAAAAAATTATAGCTATTGCACATTATCTGAAACACTGTTAGCTTTTAGCTGTTGATTCAACTGAATGAACAGTTAGCATTGTTATTAAAATGTGCCCTTAGTGTATTAAAATAGGGTTCAAATCTTGTTCTTACACTCTGTTATCTAAGATATTGAAAGGTTATCGATTTACATTAAATTCTAAGCGATGTACAACGTTCTTATAATCAAGGCGACATCAGCGCCATAATCTTTCCAACTGAGGTCAGAAGCCCTCGTGAATATCATACAATCGAATGCTACATCTCGATACCAATATCAGATGCTTAGGCTTCACATTATAAATAAAATTCAAACTGTTTATTTCATTTTTCAAAATAGATTAATTGGTAATTAAAAAATATGTTCGTGCAAAGACTAAAGTGCCGTGTAGTGGCGGCGTTAGAATATCCCCTACCATATATCTCCCCATGAGTGTCGTGAGAGGCGACAGAGGGAAATTGAAACAAGAGATGGGCAGCTGCATCGTCCTGGTAATAACTCAAAATAATCAAAAAACTGCGTTTCATAACTCGCCTGCTAAGGGCCGATTTCACCAAACTCAGATAAGTTTTAGTCCAAGAGTAATGATATAAGTTATTCTGGGATATCAAATTTTACATTTCACCAACAATTTAACCCAAGAATAAATAGTTAACCAAGAGATAAGATTTATACTCCCGATTCTGAAGGAATACGGAGTTACTCTTAGGTTAAAAATGGCCGACAGGCTGTCAGCTGTTAATTATTTGACATTTGATAGTCTGTCGCGTACGTTCAAGTGCGTCCAAGTTCTTGAATTGCTGTTTGGTAAATAAAATTTTAATTTAATTATTATTGAGAGTATATAGCTTTACATAATGCAACGTTTGAGAAGAATGATTAACAACAGTGACAGTGATGATAGTGAAGATGAAACCTGTGTTGTAAGACGTCCAAGGTGGATAAAAGAAAGGAATAATTATTTTTATGACTATGATGACGAAGATTTTAGGATAAGATATCGGTTATCTAAAGCAGCAGCTCAAAATCTTTTGATCAAAATTGCAGATCATTTGGAATTTATATCTGAGAGGTGAGTCTTTGTACCTATTTATACTGTTCGTAGGTTTTTTTTATAGGATAGGGTGACAAACGAGCACACAGTCCACCTGTTTTTGTTTACAGGAATCAATCAATTTCTCCGATCAATCAGCTTTTGGCAACACTAAGATTTTGTGGTACGAATAATTCACAATTAACAATCGGTGATTTTAGTGGGCTCAGCACACCTACAGCACATAGAATAATACATAGAGTTACTGCTGCCATAGCGTCATTGAACCGCGAGTACATAAAATTTCCGAATACTCAACAGGAAATTCGGCGAAATCAAAGGGAGTTTTCTGGTATAGCAAGATTCCCTAGAGTTATAGGGGCAATGGACTGCACACATGTCAGAATTTCTTCACCCGGGGGTGATCAGGCAGAACTGTTTAGAAACCGAAAAGGCTATTTTTCTATTAATGTCCAGACTATATGTAATGTAAATTTGGAAATTATTGATATTGTTGCAAGATGGCCTGGGTCAGCACATGACAGTACTATATTTAATAATTGCTGCCGTAAAGCAAAATTTGAAGCTGGTGATTATGGTGAAGGAATTTTACTTGTAGATGGTGGATATGCTGCTACATCTATTCTGATATTTCTATGCCCCCACTAGAGAATCCTGGAACAGCAGTAAAGCAACTGTACAACGAGTCGTAGATCAGGACAAGAAACCCTGTTCAAAGGTCTTATGGGGTTTGGAAACGAAGATTTCCAGTACTACCTTTAGGACTACGAGTTAAATTAGACAAGGCCTTGGTTATAATTATGGCAACGGCAGTGCTGCATAACATATTGCGTCAACGAGGAGAAACAGTTCCACCTGATGATCTAGATTTGGTTCTTCCAGCACCTTGGGAGACGCTCTTACAAAATGGACAAATAAGGTGTGAACAATCAAGTACTCCTCAGCGAAACAGAGCCAGAGAACTCCTAATAAACAATCACTTTAGGAATTTTATTTAGTTTATTGTGAGAAAAAAGTTAAATAATAAAACCATGTTTTTTATTAAGTCATAGTTTTAAATTATTTTTTTTTGTTTTCTCCGCCTTAATTGTGACAATAATAACCTAGTCTTTATTTTCTCCTGCTTTAGAATTTCATTTTTGATTTTCATGTCGCATGCCCACACACGCATCCATAGACGGAGGCATGGTCATGGACTTAGAATATATAGGGGCAGGAGCAAATATGTCTGTTACATCAGGAACTGAAAAAAACACATTATTGATAAAATAACATTATTTATTAAATAAAATTTAGAGATACCACTTAAGTGATGCTGTTCAGTCAAAGACAGTCAAAAATTGTGTACCTTTAGTGGAAGCCAATGTTTTGCTAGGAATCTCTTCAATGATAACATGATTTTTGCTCATGTTATCACTGTCATATTCATTGACCAGTCCAACTACCGCCGTAGATATCAAAGCCAAGATTTTGCTATATAATGGCTTGTCCTCAAGCTTAGGTTTTGCGGGTCCACCACCTGAACAAAATATTAAACATTAGGGATAAAAAACACAAAGTAATAAGTCAAGGATGTCACAAAAAATTCCATAGGTGTTAACATGGTATAAATCATTACAGCTTTAGCTTCGTAAGTAGCATGTAGAAATGAAGATTTTTACCTGCTTGAATCAAGCTTGGCCTTGCAGCAGACGATTCTTTTTTGGTGGATTTTTTCAGACTTTCCCACTGTGCTTTTAAGTTTTCTGCCATCCTATATCCAAAAGTGGTTTGGGAACTAAATTCTTCCGATATTTTTACCTACTCCGCATTTTTCTGTTTCATAGTAACAGCATCGGTACACTTATTTTCTACTACACTGAAATGTTCAGCCACTAAATCTACAAGCAACATCTTTTCCGACATTTGCCAGTTAGGACTGCGACATTAATAATTAAAATTGAAAAATAACCAAAAACCGAGAAAAAATACAACATTTAACAACAGTTGATGAAAATGAATCATCATAGCTTAGCTTCAAACTGACGTATAACCCTGCTAAAGTAAAAAGTTTGTTGTGTACCTCGCCGAGAGTGAAAGCAATGACTGGGAGAGAATGCCTAAGGGCATTAAGTCCGCCCTTTGTAGTCCTTTTGTTAGGGTGCAATAAAGTGTAAATAAATAAATAAATAAATACTTAATTTGTTTTCTTTACAATCATTCATTCGCTCATTCAAATACAGTCTTCCACAGATAAGCAAAACCGTTATTCCAAAGAATAGTTAATCTGAGGCTAACTAATCTATTGTTTTGCATAGTGAAATGTACAGTAAGTTATCTGAGAGTAAAAGTAGGGAATATCTTTATTCTCGGGTTAGTTAATCTTAGACAACGACGTCGTTTGTGAAATCGGCACTAATTGTGGCAACTATGAAAAATATTCTCCAATCTTTGGAGAGGCTTATGCTCCTCAGCCGTGGGACTTTTGATAGGCTGTTAATATTATGATGATGACTATGAAAGCCTTAATTAAATCCAGTTATACTTTGAAAATGAAAAAGAAATTGCCATAGCAGCTTCACTCGCTGATTGTTTAGAACAAGTATATTCAAAAAGATAAAAAGTTTGATAAAATCTAAGAAGAAAAGGATTTTTTTCTGAAAACATTTGTTTTAATCAGCTCATGAACAGTCTATTTACGTTTTTTCGTGTCATAAATATCAACCTCATCATTATAGCCCATTATGTAGGCTTCCGAAGGTAGTTTTTCTATAGAATAAGAGTTACGATGCTATGATCCATATAAATTTACACCTATCCACGAATATGAATCTAAATGCAGATGCGTTGTTATCCCTGAGGACTGAGATGAAATATCTCGTTTTCAGTAAAATGTTTCGGAGCGTGTGATGTGAAGCATCGACGTTCCGGGAAGTCTACAGTATGTCAACATATTCAGGATTGTCCCAACCATTATATAAGATTTAATAAACCACAATTCCTCGCAAAAAACACCGATTCCTACCAAGGATGATGAAACAACAAGGCTATTAAAATAAAATAAAACATCCTAATTTCAATAGAGAAGATGGCTGGGTGCCATCTGCTTGGGATCCCATAATTAATAAAATTAAATCCAAACCCAAGCATACTACTGCAAGACTTCAAGATACTGTAAGCTCGTTCTGCTTAGGCCGGACAAAAAATTTGTTCGCGCCACTTACAACTACCACCTAACGCTTATGAAATTTGTTAATTGTTATCCAATGAGAATACTGCAAGACCCACTCCCGGGTTTCCCTATTTACTGTCTTTATGCCCAGCATGTGCACTCGTGTGTTAATACGGGGTCCACAAGTTCGCAAGTCACGCAACTGACCGCACCGCCATATCTCTCGTCATCACCCCGCGCCATGGTGTTATTTAGATATTGAACTATACAAGACAACAGCAAGTGTATAGACATTTGCAATAACGCAATATTTCGCGAAAATCTGTGAAAGTTACATTTGTTAAGACAGCGGTCATCCAACCAACGTGCAACACAGCTCCTAGAGACATGAGGCAGCTCACCGGAGCACATGCCTTCCTTCACGTCCGTCCTGTAGCCCGAATTTGGGGACATTTGCAGTATCGCGAAATAATATATTCTCACCGCATACAGTCCATAATCTACGTAAGATCATCCCCATAATAACTCTAAACAAGCAGTTGGTCATTGAAAGCAGTAAACTATATTTACCGCATTATATATAATAAAATCATTATATATTATTATATAATAAAATCGCCCCGCCTCCTCCAGGCCAAGATAATTAATATTATCCATCAAAATTAATAATTAAAAGTTAAAGGTAGCCTTCGTTAACTATTACATCGGGATGTCAAACACCTCAGAGCCCCCGTGACCATGGGTATTGTAAAGTGCCCGAAACGTCGGGTATTAAAAAAGTTAAAACTAAACGCAATAAAATCCGTAAAATTAGTTTTATTCCAAATATAATTTTGTATCAATGTTAGGTTATTTTAATACAAGAAAATTACTCCATAAAATGAATTTGGTTTTACAAGAGATCGCTCGACAACTGACGCCGGTGTTGAGTTTAATAAATATGTTTTTGATGCCTGGGAGAATTCAAAAGACGCTATATGTATTTTTTGTGATCTTTCCAAGGCATTCGACTTTGTTTATCATGAGACATTGTTTTCATATTTAAATTACAGAACTCAAAGAGTTGTTATAAATGGTAAGAGTTCCTTCGGATCGGTAATATCAATAGGTGTTCTTGAAGGCTTGATTCTTGGCCCATTCCTGTTCCTAACTTACCTCATCTTGTAGGGGACAATCCGATATATTATTATTGGCTTATGATATATTGGCGTTACACCAATATACAAATTTCGAGAGAGAATTATTTACATCGTCATAATTTATTGATTTCCGTCTGAGTTTGAAAATATATATTATATATTTTTAAACTATTAAAAATATATACACTTTTGAAAATATATATTGTTGGGAATAAGGGTAAAAAAATAAAAGGAAATACGAACAAACGATGTTAGAATGGTAACCTCCCACTTGTTTTAGCAGTATAAACTATCGCACAGGCGACTAAGAGGCATCAGGCTGCAATTCTAGTTTCTGTGATGTTAATGCTGTTAGCCTATGCGGCTCTTACAGCTTCATCGAACTCAGAGCATAAAAAATGAGCTATAAAACATGGGGAGGTAGATTATTTATTTTAGTGCAACGTTGCGGACGCGACGTTGCACTAAAATCGATAATCTTAGGGGAGTGGGATAATATTACGTTCACTTCAAGTAAACACGTTAACATAACATGGGTGAGTTATCTGACGGCCGTCCGAACAGAAGGTGGCGGGCCCCGGCTAACTCGTATCGTTCGATGTTCTGGGTGGTGAGAACCGACCAGGAACGCGGGTGTAGGGTGTGTACGCGGTGTGGAGGGGTGTGCGGCGCGCCCGTCACTCGATTGATCCGTCAATTAATCTATTGGATATGAATATCCAGTGTTATTTGGTTGCAATACATTGGCTGGGAAATACTTATCCACAATACTGTTATTTGGTGTTTACATACCGCACATCGCTTTTGCATGCCGTAAGCGCTAGCGCGCAGGTATGCTCTCCTATTTATATCTATTTCTGCAGCCAATCAGAAGTGCAACCACAGTGTTCCAGTATCCAGACGTTGCTTATCTTCACGCACAATCCCTGACAGGGTAGCCAGAGAGAACAGATCGCCAAGTGTCACGATCCTTACATATCTCTTTCCTTCTTTCAGATTCATAATCTTCTTCATGCATGCACGTCTAGGTATCCGAGTACTCTTGACCCTCCCCTCTTCGAGCAGTTTGCTCACATGGTCTTCGAAAGTTAGTCTCGGTCTACCTCGACACCTTTTAATATTAACTTTCGCGCTATATATTTTCTTCACCATTCGGTCTTCACTCATTCGCTCAACGTGCCCAAACCATCGAAGCATGCCCTTATCAATTTTGTGATAAGGTCATCTTTCAAACCTGCCATATTGCGAATCTCTTCGTTTCGCTTTCGGTCAGCCATGGTAACGCCGCACATTTTACGAAGAGATCGCATCTCCACTGCATTCAACTTGCTTTTATGCTTCTTCTGGCATACCCAGGTTTCGCTGCCATATAACAAAGTTGGTACCAACACTGCGTTATGTATTGCAAGGCGTGCGCTCTTCACTACGCCTTGCCTTTTGACTAAAGCAGTCAAGGCACCATTGACTTTGTTCCCGGCAGCGACACGCCTGTCCACATCTAAATCACATCTTCCATCCCGGCTAAAAGCACTCCCCAAGTATACAATTTCATTTACCTGTTCTAGACATTCTTGATTTACCCATATTTCACACTTCGTCCCTTTCAAATACCAGAACCTTAGTTTTATTGGCATTCAAACGGAGACCTTTAATTTCACATTCCTCTTTCATACGCGTGACTAATGCCTGCAGTTCTGCCTCTGATGGTGCAATAAGCACTGCATCATCAGCATACAGCAGACAATTTACTTTTATGTCACCCAATTTCACACCCAGACAGCTATCTTTCAGCTTCTGTAAACAGCTGTCGAGATATAGTATGAACAGCCAGGAAGACATGACACAACCCTGTTTTACTCCCGTTTGGACGCTAAACATGGGTGACAGGTCATGCCCTACCCGCACACAGGCTTTACAGTCGCAGTAAAGTGCCTGCACAGCCCTTAGCAATCGACCATCCACACCGTACCCCGGCAACAATTCCCACATTTTCTTCCTTACAACCTTATCAAATGCTTTCTCAAGATCCACAAAAGCACAGAAAATCTTCTGGTTAGCAGCCAGAAGCTTCTCCGTGATCATGCGGAGAGAAAATATTTGATCCGTGCATCCTCTTCGGGTCTAAATCCGCATTGAGCCTCCCATAGAAATCTTTCCGATTTCTCTTGCATCCTACGCGTCAAAACCTTCGAGTATACTTTACTTGCTAAACTGGTCAGGCTGATCGCCCGATAGCACCCGCAGTCAAAATGTGAACCTTTACCTTTATATAAAGGCACAATGATTGCGGATCGCCAATCATCCGGACGTCCCCGTCCGCCAGCACAAATTGCACAGCAGATGAAAGCTGTCCCAGACGCGAGGCCCACCATACTTGATCATTTCAGCAGTAACTCTGTCTGGTCCGTGGCCTTACCACATTTCAAACTTCGAATCGCACGTTCAATCTCTTTCATACTGATGACCTCAGCGTCATCGAGGTCCAGGTCTGGCGTACCAGTCACGGAGTCATCCCCGGATCCCTCACTAAGATCATCACACGCATACATTTCTCTATAAAATTCGCTCCATCGCTGCATGACGTCCGATTTTTCTGTGAGGACGTCATTAGTTCTCAAGCACTTTGTTCATTCTTAAGGCCGTCGCACCACTTCGGGTCCTTCCAACCTCTTTCCAGAAGAGTTTGGAGTTCTCCCTAAAGTTGTGCGACAACCTTTTGTCCGCTTCCATTCTACACTTTTCACGCATTTCCTCAATCAATGCTTTCGTGTGAACTTTCTGCAGCTTATATCTTTCTTTCATCTTCTCTCTCATATCCTTATCATTACTAGAGGCCAAGTAGTCTAACCATGCTTTCTTCTTCTTCTTTACAGCTTCTTTCACTTCATCATTCCACCATGCATCTCTTCTTTTACTACTGCCTCTTTTTATTGTTCCACATACTTCTTCCGCTGCACTTACCATTCCATCCCTAAGGTTCTGCCATGTTCTCTCCACACATTCATTTCTGCCATCGATGGTGTCAAGCTTTTCGGCTACCCTCGCATGATATTTGTCCCTAGTATCCGCTTCCTGAAGCTTCCAACTTCGGATGCGACAGACCGATTGCGGTTCTGTTACCGCCGTCCGGTAGCGCCAACCCGCGAACAAACCCCTAAATCTAGTGATCACTAGATAGTGATCCGTTCCTAGGTCAGCACCCCTGAACACTCGCGTATCCATCACCTGTTTTCGCAGTCGGTCATCCACCAGGAACAAATCGATCATACTTCTCTCATTCTTACTTTCTCTAGTATACATATGGATCTTTTTGTGATTAAACATAGTGTTTGTCACAAGAAGACCCTTTTCCTTGCATACCGCTAGTATAAGCTTGCCAGCATCATTAACTCTTTTATCGCCAAACTTTCCAAGCACCGACTCGTACCCTGGTCGAGCGGTACCAACCCATCCATTCAAATCACCACATACAACAATTCTTTCGTTTTCCCTAGCCAAATCTAGAACTTCTCTTACATTCTCCCAAAACTCCTCCAGCTCAGCCCTGGACGACGAAGCTACCGGCGCATAAACAGCCAAAAGGAATAACTTCGTCAGTCCCAATTTAAAGCGAACCCAGAGTAGTCTTGAGTTCACAATCTTATATTCAGTCATAACATCGACCAACCGAGACGACAGCAGCACCCCCACTCCCTGGCGGGCGCTCTCGCTCTCCGGGACTCCGGACCATAGAGCTAACGCCCCACCAGGGAGCTCTTCAGTACCACTGCCCTTCCGTTTGGTCTCTGACATACACACGACATCTAATTCTCTTTCTTTCATTATTTCAATCAACTCATTCGTCTTATCTTTCATGTTTCCTCTAATATTCCACGTGCCAACTCTGCACTCTGTCCTCCACCTTCCGCCGTGTCGGGCTGTGCGTGACGGGTGGCGGTCCCCATCGCCGCTTTGCGCGCTGCATTCCACCAACGGGGACCAGCTGGTGTGCGTCGCCTTGGGGACGCCCTAACCCTCGTTAGCATGGGTGCGCAGCTGTAGAATTGCAGCCCTGAAAAGGGCTGGCAGGGTCGCGACGTGCACGCTTCTACAATGATCCAGACGTTGCGACATTTCATTTTAAACTTCAAGACATGACTACGCATTTTCGATCTTCTTTGTTTGAAGTTGATTGCAGTTGTTGGGCGTTTACACATTGGCTGATAATGACACTGGTCCGATACGCATATGTCGGCTGATTTACCGACACCGATCCGATACTGAAATATCGACCCGATATCGATGGCTGACGCACCGTGTGCACCGAACGCAAGAGCTTTGATCACCGCGTTAGATCATTGAACGTTTTAAAAGAAAGAAAAATGGCAGCAGTTAACACATTATATTTACTTTTCTCTTATATTAATGCGTGTCCGAGTCTTAATAGTGTTTGTGGCACTTGGTGAGTGAGTAGTGTTTATGAGTGAGTGGCCGGCGACATTTCGGTCGTCGGCATCTAGCGGAACGGGAAGTTCTATGAGATCGTTACGGTGCCTCCGGAGGCTTTCCGTGACGTTCGGAATCGGAGCGTATGAGGCTGAGTTTACCACTAGCGGGTTGGGATGTGTCTCGGCCCTCTCGAAGTAGCGCCGAGACATCTCCTTGAAGTGCTAAGAGAACGTCGGGAGTTGACAGTCTCTATGTAAGTCGGAGTTTCGCTGGTACCACCGAGCACCGGTGGCTATGCGAATGAATCTATTTTGGACGACTTGGAGGTCGTACAAATGTCTATGGGCCGCGTGCGTGAAAACTACAATTGCGTAAGACATGATAGGTCTTACACACGCTTTATAAAGGTGGAGCTTGGGTCTTAAGGATAGTTTGCTCTTGCTGTTAACTAGCGGGTGGAGGCGACTGGTGACGAATTTTGCGCGGTTTCGGACATCGCGAATGTGCTTCGCGAATGTCATACCGTGGTCAAATGTGACGCCTAGGTATTTGGCCGTTGATTACCAGGGGATCTGGCGGCCGTACAGGTTAATCGTACCTAACGATTTCTTGGGATTTTTGTATTGTCGATTGAGAGTGGGCGTGGTTTGAAAGTGTATTGCTACACTTTTTTCAGGATTTACTTCGATTCCCCATAAGCGGAACCAATCGCCTAAGCGGTTGACTGCTGTTTGGAAGATCTCGGTGAGGATTCTTTAATTATGATGGGCGACGTAAAGTGCCGTGTAGTCGGCGAAAATACCTTCACTACTGGGTCCTTAGGGATGTCACTCGTGAAGAGTATGAAGAGTATTGGGGAGAGAAAGAAGCCCTGCGGGACTCCGGCCTTGAGGGGACGTTTTGTGGAGCGAGTGCCCTCTATTCGATACCGAAAGTGGCGATTGGCAAGAAAAGCTCTTATAATGTGGATGAGCCTGTCAGGCACGTTGAGTTTGTACAGCTTGAAAAGCAAACCGTCGTGCCATACTTTGTCAAACGCTTTTGCGACATCGAAGAAGAGTGATTCTACGACTTCTTCTTGGGCGGTTAAACCCTTTCAGAATGTATTCTGTAAGGCGATGTAGCTGGTCGGTACACGAGTATTCGGGTTTGAAACCGAACTGCTACTCTGGAAGAAGTTTATTAGCGATGATGTGTTTACGAAGGCGATTCAATATGAGACGCTCGTAAACTTTCCCCGGTGTGCTGAGAAGGCTGCTTGGTCTGTAACTAGTGGCTAAGTTGCGCGGTTTCCCTGGTTTCGGGATTCCTATTACATCTGCCTCTTTTCAGGCATCATATGCCCACTAGGAGGCATACCAGTGGCGCGGAGAGAGATTACAGTACCCTGTTACTAATGCCATCGGGGCCGGGTGCTGATTTCTTTTTGAGTTTTTTTATTGTTTCTGTGACTTCGTTGACTGTCACAGGCTCTAAGGGGTCGCCCGCTAGTGATAGTGCAGACTTACGCTCGACATCCGCTTCGACCTCTGCAAGGTGAGCGGGATCTATCGGTTCGCTAGAGGGAGTACATTGGCTCTCTAGACTGTCCGCGAGGCATTCGGCCTTTTCAGAGTCGTCAAAGGCGAGATCGGGGTTTCCTGGTCTAATGAGTGGTGGCATAGGTGAGGATTGTTCTACTTTCAGAGCTCAGGTCAACTGCCAGAAGGCAGTTTGTGATGGCTCGATGTCCGTCAGTAGATTACCCCACTTATCATGTCTAAACTCTCTGATGTGCTGTTTCACCTCGTTTTGGAGGTTGCGCAGTCGGATTTTATTGTCTATGGTACGATAGTGATCATATTGTCTTAGGGCCGCGTTCTTCGCTCTAATCAGCTGTCGAATATCACTCGGAAGTTTCATTGTCGATTGCTCGACACGCGAACCTTACGCGAGAATTCTTCAACTGTAGAGGTGAGATGGGCCAATAGGGCGCTAATCGCCTCATTGGCCTCCTCTGGCGAGTCTATCTTGTCAGGGATTTTGTCTAAGTGCTGGGAGATAGTAGACTCGAGTTTGACCTCGAGCTTACGCCAGTTCACAATGGTTTTGGTCTGAAGGACTTCACCTGCGGGCTGGCCCAGCTGCATTAGTACTGGTCTATGGTCAGAGTCAAGTTCTAACATAGTTTCAATGGATGATATCGACAAACGAACGTCTTTGAGTATAGCTACGTCAATGACGTCCGGTTGGTGACTGGTTGCGAATGGGTAGCGAGTTGGAGTATCAGGCGCGATAACATCGAAGTTTAGTCGAGAGAAGAGAGAAGTCAGCGGCGAAAGAAGACGAGCCTGGTGGGACGGGCTTCAATTTTGGAGCTTGTGAAGGCGGCGCTGGTCGTGAGGCGACGGGTGCCGGCTGCTTCACCTAGGCGTTGGGTTTTGGCGCGAAGGGCACGGGAGGGTTAGCACCTTGCTCGGCCGCCCCGGCGACTGGGGCGGGCTTAGTGATGATTTGAGGCTCTGAAGCGGGCACTGAAGACGGTGCGGGTTGGAGGGCAGACAGCCGAGAGCGTGACACACTGGCTTGACCCGCGCGTCCGGGACGACTCTTACCGCCGCGCTGCTTCCTTCGCGGCGCTTTGGAGCACCGGCGATAGTTCGCTGGGTGTCCCTCTTCGCGGCAATTGACGCAGCTCGGGGGTTCAATCGTCTCGGGCGTGCGGGTGCAGTCAGTGGTGCCGTGGTCACCTCGGCACTTCACGCACCTAGGTCTGGCGTAACAATTTTTGGCCGGGTGGCCGTACAATTGGCATCGGTGGCACTGGCCAATGATGCCTCTATGTCGGGGGGCTTCAACTGCAATCCCCGTTAGGTTGCAGATTTTTTTTTATAGGATAGGGTGACAAACGAGCACACAGTCCACCTGATGGTAAGCGGTTGCTGTGACCCATAGACATCTACATCTATCTTCAATAAAGAATCAAAATGCAGATGCGTTGTCACCCGTCAGGACTAAGATGGAATGCCTCTTTTCCAGTAAAAAGAGTCTCCGGTTCTCTACACTGACCATACGAAACACAGCAGTGTTAAGCTGCTATTTTACGCTGGTATTCTGTGAGAGCGTGGTCCTTCCCCGGTCGAGTCGACCCATTCGTACTACAACTATACTACCAATATAGCTGCAGCATGGCTCTACCACGTATTAAATTATATACGTGGTAGAGCCATGTAGATGCGCCGAACGTTAAAAATCTCCTTGCCTTCCGGAGATAGGTCTAGGATGACTACGCCACCGCTACGGAGCCCACGGACGACTACGCGAAGGTTACGCTCCTCTGGAAGGGCGTATGTATGGAAACTTATATGCTGGTTGTTGTTATTACGCCGCCGAGTGGCAGCCTTCTACCGGTAGGTGAAGTGTGGGATGCAGGATATCGATGGATGCAGGTGGCTCAGGACCGTGCTTTGACAACCGGAGTTTTTTTAAAGTGAAAACTTCTTTAGCATCGTTGTGATTTGAAACAAATGAAATGAAAAAGCGACACTAAAAAGGGATAAATATATAAAGCGAAAGAGGTTTTTTTGTTTGCTTAAACACGTTAATCTCTAGAACTACCATTTCGATTTGATAAATTATTTTTGTATATGATAGCCACACATTCACAAGGAATAGTATAAACTATCTAACATAAGGCTATACCTCTCAGCTAGCCTTAAATAATGATTTTTGTTAAGCAAATCGAAAGAAAAAGCGCTCCCGAACTGCTTAAGCCGTGTGCGGTGGCGTAATGGTTAGTGATACGTAAATTTTATGTTCTACAAAAATATAGATCTTTCCTCCATGTAAAAAAATTAATATACCATAGTCTTATTTCTTATACATAAGTCACAATAAGGTACTTTGCAACAAAAAAAATTTAAAATCAAAAATTTATGAGCGTTATTAATAAGTATAGCATATTAATCCCTAGGAACAAAAGTTACTTCATCATCAAGGCAATTTTATGAAGATTAACTTTGCTCTTTATAGCATGTTATTTGGACGCATAGTTTAAGACTCGACTTCAGACAAAAGTTTGTCCCGGTACTCGGCTAGGTTTTCCAGAGAAATATTGGCACGACCGGTATATAAAGCATCACCAGTGCTGTCATCCGCATAGCAATGAATGTTAGCGGTTTGCAACATATCATTGATATGCAGAAGAAACAGCGTTGGCGATAGCACGCAGCCTTGTGGAACACCAGCGTTAATGGGTTTGTAATCGAAGCATGCACCGTCTACTACGACCTTGATGATCCAATCAGCAAGAAAACTGGTGATCCAATTGCACAATTTCTCGGGAAATCCACAGGGAGGAAGCTTCTTAAGAAGCGCTTTGTGCCAAACCCGATCGAAGGCCTTCGCTATGTCCAAACTAACGGCCAACACCTCCCCTTTGGACTCCACTGCCTCCGCTCATCTATGAGTTAGGTAACCTAGAAGATCGCCAGCTGAGCGACCTCGACGGAAACCGTACTGGCGGTCACTAATCAGCTGGCAATCCTCAAGGTACCGCATGAGCTGGCAGTTAATAATGCTTTCCATTACTTTGGAGAACAAGGAGGTGATAGCGATAGGCCTGTAGTTGGACGGATCTGAGCGGTCGCCTTTTTTAGGGATCGGGTGCACCAAAGCTGTTTTCCATGAGTTTGGGACTACGCCTAGCGAGTAGAAGTACCGGAAAAGACGCGTTAAAACCGGTGCCAACTTTGGAGCACACGTTTTCAGCACAATAGGAGGGACGCCATCAGGCCCACTCGACTTGTTGACGTCCAGGGAGGGAAGTGCTCTGCGCACCAAGCGTTGGGTAAACAGCACATCCTGCATGGAGCACTCACACCGGGGGATGCTCGGCGGTGTGTTCCCTCCGTCATCAAGAGTCGAGTTGGACGCAAAGAGAGAGCCCAGCAGATCGGCTTTCTCCTTTGCGTCATGGGCCATTGAGTCGTCCTCCCTGTGCAAAGATGGGAGAGATGGCTGACAGAAGTTTTCTTGGACAGCCTTGACGAGAGACCAGAATGCACGTGTTCCCGAAGGAAGACGAACTAGTTTCTCGACAATTCTGCCGATATGCTCTAACTTTGCTTTGACAATTACACTTTTGAAGGTCCTTGAAAAGTGTCATTGTCATGCGGAATTATACTTCTTTTTAAGAGCGCTGGTATTTGCATCCCGAGACGTCGATGCGTGAGCCCAGGCCTCGTAGTACACTTGCTTATGGCGTAATGCAATTTTGCAGGAGCAACCAAACCATGGCTGGGTTCTGTCTCCGATAGGTACCACAGATGATGGAGCAAAAAGTTCCATTCCCTGCAGCACCACATCAGCGACAGAATCAGCAACATCGCTGGGATCAACCGACGAGAAGCAAACCCGCCCCCAAGGGTAGAATGCAAAAAAAGATGGCATTCCGTCCCTATCGGCTGACCTATAATACCAAACACGGCGGCAACCTGCAGAACGCAATCGCGATGGGAGCGTGAGTGGCACCGTACTCCGGATCAGACAATGGTCCGAGGAGCCAAGAGGGGCATCGACGGAGACCTGATATCCATCCGGATGAGAGGTCAGCAGACGGTCCAACAGGGAAGGTACATGATCTTCCACATCTGGGATCCGCGTAGGCGAGGTAAACAGTTGTGTCAGACCATATGCCAAAGCAAAGTCATAAACAGATCTACCCGCATGATCGGTTAAACGAGAACCAAGCCATTCAGCGTGGTGGGCGTTGAAATCACCAAGCATCACGATCTCTGCGGATGGGACCTGTTGTAGCACGAAGTCTGCAGTCATTTGGACGTGGTCGATGAGTCGGTCTGTGTCGGCATTGCCGCTATGGGACCTATAGAGGCACCCGCAGACGCTGCCGAGGCGTCGAAAACAGATGTCCTCTCTGACGTACACGCAAACTCCAGCCCGGGGCACAAAGGAGTTTTCTAATTTGTACCCCGGGTATGAAAGATACGAAGTATCAGCCGGAGAGGGCACCTGTGTCTCGGTTAGAAAGAGCAAGGCCGGCTTCGCCGTTTCTAAATGGTAATGAATGATGGCGTTAAGGTTTGAATGAAGTCCCCTGATGTTGCATAAATTCACGGATAGCGTGGCGGGGGCCGCCTTATTGACTTATTGCTCCGTTTGCCCCGAGCAGGTTTAGTCTCGAGCAGAATTTCGCCCCCCAGAATACGCGGGGCAGCCTGAGCACCCACTCTCAGGAAGAGTAGGATAGCTTGGGCGAGGATGCTCAGCGAGGGATTCTCCATCACCGGGGATGCTGGTATCCTCCTGGGGTAGTGTATTATTTAACTCCGCTACCATGTTAAGAGGGGGGGGGGGGAATTGGGCCTCCCCGACCACCTGCACTCACCAAACGAAATGCAGAAGCAGAGCTTCTACTTCACGCTTGTCTTCTGTGAGCTCGACCACCTCGGTTCGAGCCGACCCATACGTGCAACATCAAAAGCTGCCGTGGCTCTACCACTGTTAAAAAGTGAGAAAATATAGGTAATAATGGATAGTATAATTGGTTAAAAGTTTTTGGTTATCAATTGAATAGGTACTACACACTATATACATTAAGATATTTTAATGTCTTGCGGTGGCGACGTAAGAGAATGAACCAACCTTTTTTGTTCCGTGGATGTCGTAAGAAGCTAAAGATAACCCCAAAACAATCTTACAGCTTCCGTTAGATGGCCGTATAGCCTTCTCGTTCCTGCTTGCTCACGCCTGCCCAGCTTGCAGAATTGATCAACAGAAAAGGAGTGGTCTTACATAATGATAACGCCAGACCACACACATCCTTATCTACTCAGCAAAAAATGAGAGAGCTTGGTTGGGAAGTATTAATGCATCCACCATATAGTTCTGACATTGTACCCTCAGATTTCCACCGTCTTGGTCTCTTCAGAATTCTTTGGGTAGTGTTAGATTAACATCAAGAGGGGACTGTCAAAACTACTTGTCGCATTTTTTTGATCCAAAAACCCAAGATTTCTACAGCAACGGGATTATGTCACTACCTGCAAGATGACAACAAGTTATCGAACAAAATGGCACATACATATATATATTATAATTAAATGTAATTAAACTTTGAAAAAAAAAAAGTCTTGTATTTGTATATAACATACGAAGAAACTTTTTCTCCGCCCTTTATTAATGGGTTTTAGAATAAATGTGTTTATTTTGAACTAGTGTCATAGTTTACGGGGAAGAACTTACTATTACTACGTGGTAGAGCCATGCTGCAGCTATATTAGTAGTATGGTTGTAGCACGAATGGGTCGGCTCGACCGGGGAAGGACCACGCTCTCACAGAATACCAGCGTAAAATAGCAGCTTAACGCTGCTGTGTTTCGTATGGTGAGTGTAGAGAACCGGAGACCCGTTTTACTGGAAACGAGACATTCCATCTTAGTCCTCACGGGTGAAAACGCATCTGCATTTGGATTCTTTATTGAGCATAGATGTAGATGTCTATGGGCCACAGCAACCACTTACCACCAGGTGGACTATGTATTCGTTTGTCACCCTATCCTATAAAAAAAATTAAATCTCTGGACGTGGAAGGTATTAAATTAATTTATTGATTTACAAACGTATAGCCAGTAAGACGTTCAAACTGCTGACCATGTAAAAGTTAGCAACGTTTATACTTTTTTAATGTAGTAACTGCTCTTTAATTAGTGTTTTCTTAGTTTATTCTGTATATATTTATTTCGTGGCATTATATATAGCTAAAATAGTTTCTAAAATATTTGAACGCGACAAAAACATGCAATAGAAAATAGAAATTCAAACTTCAGTTGTATCATAAAATTTATTTTACGGCTAACAATTTTATAGTTGAAACTATCAAAAAAGCATTTTATTTTGATATATACGATTATTTACTTATCCTATATGTAGAACTATAAAAGAACATTGCTGTTTTTTGCGACTCTACGAGTATGGCATGACTAGTCACTAAGAATTACAATGAAGAATACTGTATTAAATTTGTTTATTTTAATATTATCTAGTTATATAAATTTTGATTACGTTAAAAGTTAGTGTCAGGTATGTAAAATTACATGTATATACACAGTGGAAAATAACATTTTTAAGTGATCATTTATTAGGTGATGTAATACACACTGGAAATAGATTGGATACTATACTTCAAAAATATATGAAACCAATAAGAAAAATATCAGGTAACTTAATAATATATTTTCGACTTGAATTTAATTACGTAACGATCCTTCTTCCTCATCATCAAACTTTAAAAGTTCACAGCTGTACATGAGCCTCTCACGTTACCTCACTTTAACGTGTAATATTTTTTATATCTAGATTTCCATTTTAAAGAATATAATCAATTAATCAATATTTAAAATATTCACAATATTTAATGACCTTAGAATAAAAAAATTGGATAGCGGAAGGTACGATATTGGTAAAAATCTAATTAACTTTATTTCATCATCATCATCATTATAGCCCTTCACAAGTCCACTGCTGAACATAGGCCTCTCCCAAGGAATGCCACAAAGCACGGTCCTGAGCCACCTGCATCCATCGACTTCCTGCATGTCTAACCAGGTCGTCACTCCATCTAGTGGGGGACGCCTTACACTTTGCCTACCGGTACGAGGCTGCCACCCAAAAAATTTATTTAAAAACAGAATATTTAAAAATGTAAAGTATGGAATTTATACAGCAAATGACAAATTTCACAAATATTGTGGCGCGCGTCTAAGGGACTCTTTTTAAACCGTAGTTTTAAAGTCAAGAAAATATATGTTTATATATAAACCACATTATGTAATAAGACGGTAACAATATTACATTTATTTTTAGAACATTTTCCAAACCGTGCAATAGAGGTACAAGTGGAAATCGATGGCAACAAGCCGCACATTTTATCAACGCCAAAGAAGAAGCAAAAGTACATTCGTCTGCATAAACCAGCTTATTTGATAAGTAAATTATGTAAAAGATCTAATTTTGTAAAATCAAGATATGTATATTAGCTAAAAATACCGAAAAATAATTTAAATTTAATTTCACAGTTCCAATACATATAATGAAATTGAAAACTTGCTTCCTGCTTATGCTATTTAATTAAAAATATATGTTTATATATTCATGTTCTTGGAAACGGCTATAAAACTTTTGAGAAATTAAGCCGCTAAGGTCTGAGATACAATAATTAACGAGTTTCATTACCGGAAAAATCTTTTCATATATTTATTTTTAATTTTGTTTTTATTTCACTGACCAAGAACATTATTGCTAAATGGCGGTAATAAGTTTTATATCGGATAACATATTAACATTTGCCGTAAATTTGCCGTAAAATTTGATTTACATGTAATTAACCATCTCAAAAATGGACAGACCCAAAATATGATATGATAGTTTAGGTTGCGAGGAGTTTGTAAGTACCTCTGCTTCGTAATTCGATTGCTAAAAGTGGTAACTAAGGTCAACAGCAGTTAAAAGGCCTCAAACAGTGGCGATTAGTTCACAGGCAGCTTTTAAAGAAAACAAAGACGACGATTATGAAAAAGAAGATGGTTATGGGGCGATTTACTCTAAAGTCTTGTTAACAATTATGCTTATATTGAATCCATTATACTTTCTATTTACTTTTTTGGACACAAATCCTAGCTGAAGTTGAATTGTATGTACTAAAATAATTTTGGTTGTGTCGCTATGTCACTGTATGCTAGCCAGACTAAAGCGTTAATCAGACACGAGTAGGTTAGGACCAGCGACCTACTCTGTTGCCAGGAGAATTAATCATCATCATATTAATGACTGAACAAAATATCATGTACCTTGATTCGAATATCAACCAATACTAATATTTGTTTAACATACTAGTGAATACAGGCTTGTGAATATGTGAAAATAAAAACACTGCAATATATGTTGGTGTTTTTATATTCACATAAGGCCGAGAAACGATCAACCCGATAGAGCAGTACGCGAGCAACCCGAGTTCGATCCCCGCCGGCAACAATGAAATTGTTAATTGCAAAGACATGATAGAGAAAACTATGCTACCCTACGTAGAAGACATTCTTCCTGTGATTTGGATTTTAAGTGCTGATTTACCTCGTGCTCGGCGGTGAAGCAAAACATCGTGAGGAAACCTGCATGTTCGCCAACACGCATTGGAGGCGGACACTTCCTTGCCCTAAAACCCTCTCAAAAATCCCAGTGCCTAGCAGTGGGACATATAGGCTGTAAAATTAACTTTAATTTTTACTCGTGAATAATATTTGAGCCTGGATGTATTTGAATGGAAATACTTTCATGGAATATTCTGCTTGCAATGCTCTATTAAATACCATATAGTATAATCATTATTCGATAAAGGAAGACGAGGACCAATATTAACTTACAAATTTACGGTCGTTAAATTGTGCTAACTAATGTCGTCCAGACCAAATTTCATGGCGGGCAGTTTCAACGGAGACCTACCATCTGTGCTGGACAAGATTATAATGGCCGATGGTGTGCGCGAACACAGGTGCGCTTTCTATTTCCTCACTCTCATAGTTCGATGGGACGGTAATCAGACCAGACTCTTAATTTAATAATCAGTATCAATAGTCAGATGTTCAGAATCGGCATAGAGAATAATTTATATTTATTACTAATATTATTATATTTATAAAAAATATTGGTCGATATGAAAAATATTTTTTTCAATATAATAAATGTTATTGTTATTTACAGAACGATCCAACACTGTTTCTGGTATGTACACGTTATTATTTAAGTTTATATTACTCTTCAAGCAATTATAATAATATATCTCTTTCACCTACTTTATTTTCTCCTTTTTTAGCGGTAAATGCTTCTTCCATTACTACATCAACTGCAGCAGCATCAGTAAATAGTATATCATCAACAACTTTAACAACCAGCACAGGTATAGTATATTATTTTTATTATTTTTTCTTTGTAACATTTCAGTTAAAGCTATATCCTATAATGCATTAATATATTTATAATTTCTGCCTTTAATGTATGATAATGTTACCCTACAGGAAAACAGAATATAAATTTACAATGTAATATGAAATAAACTAATTACTTTTCCTGTTTTATTTTAATAGACATTAAAAAAAACGTGGCAAAGATGTACTTCTGGCCATTTTCCATAAACCAATTTTTTATAACCTATAGGGTTATGAAATATGGTCAAAAAATGGCCGCGTGAAAAACGAACTTTTAGTTAACCTGTTTTAGGTGCCTAGACATAGACGTAGAAGTCTACTGTTAACTATAACAAAAATTATTGCATATGAGTTGTAATTATTCATGAGACTAAAGCTAACATACAACAAAGCATATAATTACCTTGGTTCTTTACGTTAAAATCTTCAAGATAAAAAGAGGTTCTCCAGCAATACAATCATAAGTTGTCAACAATGCACGAAGGCAAACCTCCATCATGTTGATCATGAGACTCATACAAAACTTTGCAGAACCTATTATGCAATTCTATCTCCTTCCATACAGCATCTACTGATCCTTATTGGTGCAAGTTTATTATTTATTTGGTGTATTTATATGATAGTTTCGATTATTTTCAATATGCCTATATACAATGGTGGTCATATCATTAAGAATGTTTCTAAGTTTAAGAAATCTTCTAACAAAACATACCTTAATTTTTGTTTCTTTTCAGAAGTAATTAATTAATTTGTTCTATTATGAAATATGTAATACGAAATAGGATTAAGTAAAATATATCTCTATATATAAAAATCGATTGCTGTCCGTTAGTCTCGTAAAAACAGCTGAACCGACTTTGATGAATTTTTTGTATATGTTTGAGTGGGGTCACTGGATGGTTTAAACACATTTCAATTGGACTAGGTAGGTTGTCCAGATCCAGAAATCACCCGTGCGAAGCCGGAGCGGATCGCTAGTAGATAATAAAAGTTCTCATAGGTTTTTACTATTAACATTATTTAAATATATTTATTTGCATTTACAAACATCTTTATATAATATATTAGTCTTCTGTACGTGTGTTTATCACCGAACTCCTGCTAAACGGCTGGACCGATTTTGCACTGTATTCGAAATCCAGAAATCACCCGTGCGAAGCCGGGGCGGATTTTATCGTGTTTAATTTTAACTTTTTAATTCCCGACTTTACTTTTCGGTCACTACCGCACCCATGGCCACGGGGGTTGAGGTGGTAATGTGGTATAATAGTGGTAATTATGGGATCCCAAGCAGATGGTAGCACACAGCCATCTTCTCTATTCAAATTAGGATGTTTTTTAATTTCAATAGCCTCGCGAATCTTCCTTGGTAGGAATTGGTGTTCTTTTGCGAAGATTTGTGGTGTGTCAATTCTGATATAATGGTTGGTACGATCTTGAACATGTTAACATGTTAAGTAACATACATGATTGGCTACATAACCCCGTGACTATGGGTGCTGTAAAATGCCCGAAACGTCGGAAATTAAAAAAGTTAAAATTAAACGCAATAAAATCCGTAAAATTAGTTTTATTCCATGTGTAATATTCGCGTAAATATAAGAAATCATTATACGTTTTTTACATAAAAATGAAGTTGAACAAATAATTAAGAACGATGAGTAAAATATTTGAGAGTTGAGTCTGCAAACAACTTATAGTCATCAAATTTATATCAAACAAAGAAACTAAACAATAAAAAGGCAAATTAGTACTTACTTAGGCTAAAATTAACACTTAGTCGCATGTCCATGGCTCTAAATTACTGCCTTGCAATTGGCGAGGCATTGATTCAATCAACTTTGGAATTTTTTTGAGAGAAATCGAGTTCCATTCTTCTAAAATTGCATTGTAAGGTTCTCTTAGGGTGTTACCACACCAATCGATTGATTGTCGATCGATGCCATTGCTCGACGTCGATCGATGTCGAACGATTGGTATGGTAGCTTTAGCTGATCGACGGATACTGGCGATAAAACGTTGTTCAATGATCGATCGACGTCGATCGACAATTAATCGATGTGGTTGTGGGCTCATCATCAGTATATTTCAAAATGGGGTCGGCGGGTTTTTGAATAATCAAGCAGCTCGATCGACGTCGACCAATCCATTCTACCATCGATCGATCGCTGTGGTAGAAATTATCGAAGAAGGCTTTAGATGCGTTGTCACTTCTGTTCAAGATAGAATGCATCGCAGCTTATAATTATACTGGCTCTCTATACCCTCATTTTTTTCGGAACACAGTATTGCATGCACTGCTGCTTGGCGGCAGAAATAGGTAAGGGATAATTAATAGAATCAGGCGGAAATCCATTATATTAAAGTTGGTAAAAATTACCTTGCATACATCCGCTAGATAAAATAAAATGATGTGTCTTACCTAGTTTGAAGAGCACCTCCCACCCTCCCTCAATTGCGTGCATTATCCCCGTCACCACTAATCCCAGCACCACAACTCCCAAAATCACTACACAAGAAAAGACACACCACTGACGACAATACGGTGGCTGACCGCTACAGCCATCGCAGAGTCTACATCACCTGAAGATGCCTCGTGTAGAGGATCTTGGCAATTGAGATTGTCGGAAGTTGGCAATCTCTGTGAAGATCGGAGTTTCGCCGGTACCAACGGGCTCCGTTGGCTTTTCGAATGAAGCTATTTTGGACAACTTGGAGGCTGTACATACTAGATTCCGACACGTCGGGGAAAGCTACGCTAGCGTATGACATGACAGGTCTTATGCATGTTTTGCAGAGATGGAGCTTGTGTCTTATGCACAGTTTGCTTTTGCTGTTAAATAGCGGGTGGAGGCGACTAGCAATGAATTTGGCACGGTTGCGGACATTGCGAATGTGTTTCGTGAAGGTCATGCCGTGGTCGAGTGTGACCCATAGGTATTTGGCCGTTGATTGCCAGGGGATCTGGCGGCCATATAGTTTGATCGTGCTTAACGATTTTTTGGGATTTAATTGACGGTTTAGAGAGGGGTGCCTTTGAAAGCATATTGCTACACTTTTTTCAGGATTTACTTCAATTCTCCATAAGCGAAATCAATCGCCTAAGCGATTGACGGCTGTTTGGAGAATCTTGGTGAGTATTCTTTTGTTGTGATGGGCAACGAAAAGTGCCGTGTCATCGGCAAAGAGAGCATATACTGCTCTCTTCGCCTATACTGGGTCCTTTGGGATGTCACTCGTAAAGAGTGTAAGGAGGAGTAGAGAGAGCCCTTAGGGACTCCAGCCTTGAGGAGGCGTTTCGAGGATCGAGTGCCCTCTATTCGAAAGTGGTGGTTGGCAAGGAAGGCTTTGATGATGTGATTGAGCATTTCAGTCACGTTGAGTTTATACAGCTTGTAAAGTAAGCCGTGTCGTGTCAAAGTTTGTCAAATGCTTTTGCGACATCGAAGAAGAGTGCGCCGGTGCTAGTGGTCCTAACGCTTCTTTTTGGGAGATTGAAGACTTTCAGAATGTACTCCGTAAGGCGATGTAACTGATTGGTGCACGAGTGTTCGGGTCTGAAGTCGAAGTGTTCGTCGGGAAGCAGCTTATTTGCGAAGACGTATTTACGTAGGCGATTCAATATGAGTCGCTCGTAAACTTTCCCCAGTGTACTGAGGAGACTGATTGACAGTTATGCTGGGGTAGATAGTAAAAAATAACATGTAATGATATGTCTAAGCGACAAGGACGGTGACAAGTTCTACAGATGTCCATTTAGATGTATCTCAAAAAGTTCTTGATCATAATATAAGATCGGGGAAAAAGTTTCTTCGTATTTTATATACAAATTCATGATACGTGCCATTTTGTTCAATAACTTGTTGCCATCTTGTAGGTAGTGACATAGTCCCGTTGCTGTAGAAATCTTTGGATTTTTGATTTAAAAAAAATGCGACAAGTAGTTTTACAGTCCCCTCTTGATGTTAATCTAACACTACCCAAAAAATTCTAAAGAGACCGAAACAGGTAAAAATCTGAGGGTGCAAGGTCAGGACTATATGGAAGATGTATTAACACTTCCCAACCATGCTCTCTCAATTTTTGCTGAATGGCCAAATATGTGTGATCCGGCGTTATCATGATAAAAGACCACTCCTTTTCTGTTGATCAATTCCGACCATTTTTTCTCAATTTCTTACTTGAATTTCATTAGTTGTTGGCAGTAGAGATCCAAGGCAATGGTTTTTCGCGGCGGTAAAAGCTCATAATAAACTATGGCCTTCCAATCCCACCATACACACAGCATCACCTTATTGCGTGTTAATCCGAGTTTCGCTACAGTCTGTGGAGCTTGATTACTCTTTGACCATGATATTTTTCACACGTTCTTGTCTTAGGTGATCCACTTTTCATCAACAGTGATCAATCCTTTCAAAAATGGTTCGGTTTCATTACATTTCAATAGAGAATCGCAAATAAGTACACGATTCATTAGGTTTCTTTCAGTGAGCTCGTGTGGTACCCAAATATCGAGCTTTTAGTATAGCCAGACTTTTTCACATGGGTCAAAACTGTTTTGTGGTCAATCCCAATTCCTCGGCTATGTTGTAACTAATAATATGCCAATCCTGCTCAACTTTTTCAAAAATGGCATCGACTTTATCCGTATGAGGGTGACCAGAGCAAACTGCATCTTTAACATCAAAATTCCCGGACTGAAAACGCTTGAACCAACTTTGTGCTACTCTTACTGACACTGCATTAGGTCCATAAATATCACAAATTTTTTTCGCGTCTTGAGTCGCATATTTCCCTTTTTTGTAATAAAACTTCAGAATGTATCGAATTTCTTCGACTGACTGTATCACTCATTTTGGCGGACAGAAAAACAATTGAAAAATGTTGGGAAAGTGTTTTTTAATTTTTAATTTTTCTTTTTCTTAATGTCCTATATGTATTGATATTAAAACCAGCCAGTTACAAACAGTACTGGTAAAAGAGATTTTTTCAATTTTATACAAACAAAATACGAAGAAACTTTTCCCCCGAACTATTATATTACTATAATAACCTGATAGTACTTTAAACATTTTGTGTTTATATCGCAAAGGTAACTGCTAGGCCTCTTCGATACAGATTAATTAAGTACACAAAGTCATTTAATTTTTTTCTATCATTGCAATGGAACTACTTTAAAGATGGCTTCAACCCCTGATATAAATTTTACTGATTTTGATGCTGCTGGATGATAATTTTAAGAAGAGAAAACAAATTTTTCTCTTGGTATAATCCAATGGTAAAAAAATTTGAGCCTATTTTGAACTAAACTTGCACTTTTGGGAAAGGTCCTTGTAATCACGGACTCGTTGATGGCTTAGTGAAAGTAGGTACTAAAAATTGTAGTAAAAGGAAATTACAATCAATGTAACTATAATTAATATTATAATTTATTTCGTTGTATCAAAGGAATGAAATGAAAAACTTAAATAACATATATTATGTGTTGTATTTACTTTGTAATTTTCCGCTAAATAAATACTTTTAATTGAATGAAATAACTTTACAGATTATATCGCCTTGCATTGGATATCAGGATTTTAAAATAGGTTACTATTTTGAAATTCTGATGGTTCTTGAGTCTGAACTGTTCAGCGTTCTGATGTCATAATTGACTCGAGCTACCTACTGCTTAAAATGATTGATTTTTGGTCCGATCTACACAAAATAAGCTTCTGTCTTTATTTCACTCGATAAATTGATTTATTTATCAAATTCAGTTACGTTTAGAATGAATAAATATTTGTAAGAACTTTTACTTACCTGTTTTAAGATCTCATCATTAAATGTCTTTTCATCAGACTTTAAAGAGGAGGTTTACAATTCATCGGAATCTTTTTTTAGTGTATGTTCACCGATTACTCGAAGACGCCTAAACCGATTTGGAATTTTCTAAAAATCAACAATAAATTATATTTATATTGAAGTCGGTTGTACAAATTTTTTAATTTTAAAATTAAATTAATGGACTCAGTAAGTGTTAACACTAATTGTAGTCGATATTTTGAGACACGTATAGATTAAGTCTCTGCAGCTCTTCAACAAATTTAAAAATTTACAAATTGCATGCTTGATCTTCATTTCTATAACCGGTGAATTAAATTCTAGATTTACTCAGTCTATACTGGTTCATATAATGGTTTTATATTTACTCAAATCAATTTTTTATGATTTTTAAGATTCGGACCATAAGCCGGTATCTATGGCTGAAATGAAAAAAATTCTTGAGCAGTATGACAATGAATGTAAGTTAAGTCCCTTTTTTTCATAATAGGCAGCATATAAAATAACTTCATTATCTTCATTTTTGACAGTAAAAACCCTGGATGATGAAAATAAACCTCTGCTCAAAAAAGATCTTTGGATGACATTGGGTAAATATTGTCATTATTAATTTTTCTTTTGTATTTGCGGCTGTCTTCTCTGTAAGAAACTCTATCTGTGATGATGAGCCCTAAAATATTATTGAAAGTTAATAGATACCAGATTTGGGTTCCTGTGGTTACTCCGTTTTACTGTAAACAGACAAAACACAGAAAAAGTAAAAACATATGTACACCACAAATTTTCATAATACATTCATCGACCATCTTCACCTCTTCAAAGCTTTTATATTATCTTCTTTGAAACCTTTAAAATTATCACAATATAAAGATAAAACCTGATTAATAATATTACAAATAAAATTAATTTTTAAAAAATGCATTAATTTTTTTGCTATTTACTTTTAAAATTAATTAGTTTTAATTAACTTCAAAAAGGAGAAAGAAGATTATTAACGAAATTGCATATTTTTAATATAATCTAATGTAATAATAATGTTCTCCAAATCGAATTTCGGTCTACCGAAGTTCGGCTGCGCAAAACAGGATTATAATGCCCGAGTGCACTCTCTATTCCCTCACATTCAAAGTCCGATGGGACGGCAATCCGATACGACCGGAGAGAGATCAGGCAGGATATGGCTTTACATACTTTCTGAGACACGGAGTTGGAAAACCGCCAACTTTCTAACTTTTAATACAACTATAATAAAAATATACCTATTTATTATTCAAAATTAAATAAAATACGTAAAAATATATTTGTTAGTGAATTTGAGCTAATCGTTATCGATTTTATATTTAATTGCATGAATTAATGTTTTAGCATTTGTTTCGTTACGATAATTTAATACAGTTGAAATTACGAACCAATTACAGGAATGAAATATGGACTCAGTAAGTGTTGACAATAATTATTGCTAATTAATTAATAGTGACATTGAATCATAAACATATGACAGGTTATATTAAATTGTTATTTTTTATTTGACACAGAATGTAACGATAACTCGAAACAATCGAAAGACGAAATAAAGCCTGAATTACCATTAAAAAGTGATAACCTTCAAAAGGTTCTGCAAATTTTAAACCGAGGTAAAACGACGTTTTATGCCTATGTGTCAATCTTCGATTTTCCTATTGTAATTATATGTTTTCTTATAGGTGAGTTGGTCGAACGGAATGCAATAAATCCTGCTAGTAGAGAAAATTTACATTGGTTTAAAATAAAAGTACCAAAAAATTTCTAATATAAACCAATTATAACCGACTTGTGCAATACAGGTGAGATTCTTTGTTCGACTGACAGTTATTTCTTATTTTATGTAAAGCAATATTAAAGTTACTATTGATGCTTAATGTATAGATAGCTTACCGATTTTTCTGATTAACTTACCGAATGTAAATTAAATTTGTCAGAGGTCCCCCATACAAATCATAAGATCCGATAATTAAATCAATTTATATTTTTTGAATATTCTAACTGTATTAATATTATGTAATAAAAATACTTATCTCCAACTATTTTTTCATTTTATACCAATCGGAACACAACTTCATTTTCTTTCTTTCGCCGATCGTTAACAGTTAATTTCAGGACATACTGCAGGATAGAGCAGGCATTTCGCGATCGAAGAATTATTTAAATCTCGCACCTTTAACGCTGCTTCCCAAAGCTGGTCTGGATATTGGCTGTGATAGTTCAGACGTTAAGCACTTGTCTTTAATTTCACAATATGCGAGCAACCCGAGTTTCATCACCGGCATCAATGACATTTTTAATAACAATTTTAAATTTATGTTCCATGTTTTTATTACTACTTGCAACGAATTCGGCATGTTTATGAAATTCAAAAAAACTCCTCATCTTTACAACGTTGTTAACGGGAGACTTGTGGACGATAAATCTAACACGTTCTTGGGAGAGATGATGGCCCTCCTGGTGATTTTTTATAGAATAAGGATGACAAGCAATCACAGAGTACAAATGATGGTAAGTGGATGCTGTGGCTGATAGACATCTACATTTATCCTCGATTAAGAATCAAAATGCAGATGCGTTGTCCCCCTGAGGACTAAGATGGAATGCCTCGTTTCCAGTAAAATGGTCTCCGATTCTCTACACTCACCATACGAAACACAGCAGCATTAAGCTGCTATTTTACGCTGGTATTCTGTGAGAGCGTGGTCGAGCCGATCCATTTGTGCTTCAACCATAATATAGCTGCAGCGTGGCTTTACCAAAAATGATAGAACCAGTTGCTGGATTCGAAGATTACCGTGTCCTCCCCCTCTCTTCGAACCTCAGATCTCTTCTTCCAGCTACAGGATTTTCTCGTCAGTCTACAGGCTGCGTGCGTTATATGTTGCCAGGTCGAGTCGTCTTAGGTGGTTACCGACTTCCATCGCAGATTCTTAGCACCCCCGGCCCCGACGTTACCATTATCGCCACCGTAGCCGGTAATAGCGGGGCCGCCGGGGACTGGGGACCGTTTCATTGCGTCGTCGTTGCTCATGTTGGCCATAGTTGCCACGCTTGGCAAGCGGGTTGGCAACCGCAGTTTTTTATTATAATGTTGCTGTTATCAGAAAGACGCTGCTGCTCATTTCCTTTCTCGGTTTCCCTCTGTCGCTACTTACGAAACCCACGAGAAGATATGGGGTAATGGATATTCTTACACCTACTACACGGTACAGTACGGAGATATTGTAGTGTGGCAATTTTTTTTTTTTTTCACTATCACTAACATGGCAGACATTGTACACATGCTTTTAATAATAGTTAACATCTCCAGAGCTTAAATCTAAAATAATGTTTTCACATTTTTAAGTAACCACGGCATGCCCATATCAAAAATGCATATTAATATTAATTCTTAAAATGAAAGAAAAGTGTATGTAGAAAATGTTTTGCACAACATTTGAATAACAGCGCTGCAGCAACTTTAGGCGAAAATAGCCCTGAAATCTAAAATAAGGTGCATTTCGAAAGCCGACTCGGTTACGTGCAAGTGGAAAAATTAGGAAAAATTACATGTAATCTACAAATATTTTAATATATTTAAGACGTTTATTAGTATTTTTTCCTCTTTAATTCCGTCGAAATTTGGGCGGTGCTACAGTCTCTTTAGCGACTGATGATGAAGATGACTGTCGGTATATCGAAGTGCTGAAGTGTTTGTGCAGTAGGGCTACGATGGCTAACTGAGTACAGAACCAGAGTACGAAATCTATCCAACTGCAGAGAGATGTAAGAAAGGGTGACGTTATATCCCAGCCTCGTACCGGTAGGCGAAGTGTAGGGCAGCCCGCCACAAGATGGAGTGACGACCTGGCAAGACATGCAGGAAGTCGATGGATGCAGGTGGCTCAGGACTGTGCTTTGTGACATTCCTTGGGGGAGGCCTATGTTCAGGAGTGGACTTGGAAGGGCTGTAATGATAATGATGATGATGAATTCCCAAAAATTAATATAAATAATCAGAAATTTTTTATTTTTAATTGCCTACATCTTCTAAACAAATTGATGAATAAAAAAAACTGAACCCATAATTAAATTTTACATTAACCTGTAACTTTGACACTTTTGTTTCCCATAACTGCTCAAGCCATTATGATATAATATGAGCATATAATTATTACACATATAATCAATATCTTTGACAGTTACAAAAATATTGGTCCGAATACATTTTTAGAGTCGGCTGAAATGGCTCAGACCGAGCGATTCGTCTCTGGCACTCGCCGGCTGCTGCGCGACGTGCTCGCTTCACTCGTTAGGCTTGTGCGTTGTGGTCATCATACTACATCATACTTCATAATCTAACCTATTTTACCCAATTTGTATTCATAATAATTTCAAATTAACTTTGCGCTACATTTATGCATAGTATAAAAAATAACGCAAAGACAATTTCTAATAAAAAGCTGTGTCACGTAATAAGTGATTGAGAAGCAGGATTTAGGAGTACCCGAAAAAACTACTTATTTAGTTAGTACTAAGTTTACGCTGAAAAAGAAGACTTTTAAGTAATTTATATGACATTTTATGTGCTGAACATTTTATGGCTTTTAATAACATATTATTCCAATAAAATAAAATAACCTATTATCCACGGTCTCGAATAACCTCTTATATCCTAATTAAAGAGGTTATGCGAGACTTTGAATACCTGTCTAAGCTACTTGGAAAATACCAACCACTTTACTGAAATGCAGCCAGTACGTCTTCATTATAGAGTAAAAAAGACTATCACACTAGAATTTTCTCCTGTATCTTGGAGACGTTTTGCATACTTACATAAATTGCTAAAACAATGACTTGTAGGACTTGTAAGACATATAAAAGAGCCGTGGTAGCTCAGGGGGTAAACACTCGCCGTAAATACTACCCGGGTTCGATTCCTGTCGGCACCAATTAAATTATTAATTGCAATTCAGGCAGTTATGTACTTAAGGTTTTTCGGTTTGAATTTTCGGTGTGCGAGAGGTACACTGAAAGTTTTACGTAACTCATAAATAAAACTGTTTATAGGTAACCTAATATATTTACTGCTTTTCAATGTATTCTACATTACATTTCAACCAATTTTCCATTCTTTCAAACCATTTTAGAAATTTAAAGGACCATTGGTCTGAGATCTGTTGTGTGTTTGTGTTTTTCACATGCTAGTTGAACGGTGTTACGGCCTCTTCGGGTTCCGTAAATGTCAAACCTCTCATCAAATCTATTATTTTCGGGAAGACAAAGAAAGCGCATGGTGCGGAGTCTAGAGAATGTGCGGGTTGCGTCACAAGCTCCACCTTTTCAGATTCATTCAGTTCATGAGAAATCTAGCAGCAACAACCTCCTCGAAGTCCTCGACTCTCCTTTTAGGTGATGCGCTGGTTTTCTTCAATTAGTCGCCTGATAGTAGCCACATTTTCTTTAGTGATCACAGTTGACTGTCGACCTTCACGAATTTCGTCATGGAGAGACGCTTTAAGATGCTCAGAAAAGCTGAGCACCGTAAGGCCTTTTGACGACGAGCAGTGCATTTTTGCGGAGAGAGTGAACTTTTAAAATAATAAAAAATCATTGCACTAAAATCTATCGCGTTAATTCTATTTTTGCTTCAAACTTTTTGACTAACTTCAAATTGTCATATTAAACAATTGACTGGCGATTTCACGTCAAAAAAATGAAAAATCAATAGTTATATTAGTTTCTTATGTTTAAAAAGATATAAAATTCGAAATTCAAACATTTATGAGCAGCTAGGAACGCAGAACTTTCAGTATGCCCTATGTATTGTGTGAAGTTGACATTTGGGCAAACTGTTATCATTTTGCTGTTTACATCCTTTGCTGAACCGAAATTTCACAACCTGGTGATGGGGATCACTATTACGTAAATTTTCTAAGTTATTCTCAGTCAGTTGGTAACTTACGCAATCCATAAAAGGTTATAACCAGCCGGAAAGGTTAATGTATGAAGTGTGCAGAAAAAAACTTTATTGCTTATGTGCGAGACAGCTGTTACAATGATCTCTAGTCCACCTTCCGAAAGAGTCGATTCAATGTAGTGGTTATGAAGAAGGGTGAAGTTATTTCGTTTCTTTTTAATACAGTCAAATTCACGAGGAGTATTAAAATTAAATTTAGTTCATACATCTGTGTTAACGGAATAAAAAATAAATTAAAGTGGAATATTTTAAATAAGTTGCTTAATGGGGCGAGTAAGAAAGATATTTTCTTTTTATGGACGTCATAAGCACCCAACCAATTAAGAAAAATACGGTTGACTCTACAGTCCATTCCCGTAACTTCCCGCTAAATGCAAAGCGCTCCAAAGTCCACCTATTATGACGTTTTTAAGCTCTTCGAGCTTAAATTTTCAACAGAAATTAAACACAAACGAATGAACCGATGTTGATGCGGCTTGCGGCAATTAATATTGTTTTTTGAGGTTAAGAGCTGATTAGATTTTGAAATCGGTCGATACATTAGTTGAAAAGTTATCATAAAAAAACATTTTTTTGAAAATTTAATTTTTGAGATTTCTCAAAATCTACTGAACCGAATTGATTCAAATTCACATGAAATCTAATGGCAATAGAACTGTTTCGAATGTAATGAACCGCGTTTCGATCGGTCAAGCTGTTCAAAAGTTACACACACACACGCACGCACGCACGCACGCACGCACGCACGCACGCACGAACGAACGCAAGCACGCACGCACGCACGAACGCATGATGTTCATAGCGGGAAGTTAAATAAAATTGTTCAAATACTCGTAATCAGACGTATTTTCTAAGAATTATCTTGCTTAACACGAACTCTGTTTGTAAGTTTATCTTAATTACTCACACAACAATAACAAACAAATCTGCAAGATCATCAAAATTACGGAGTAACATTTAAAATTTAAAACGAGTCAAGGCCATATGTCTGGTTTAACACATAGATTGTCGAAACACCGTCAGGGAGTTCACTAAATCAAACAAAGACTAAATTAAAGCAATCAATTACTTGTACAAGAACTGTTATTTAAGTCGCCACTTGACCTCTCGCTTGTAACGAATAAGAATTAAAACAATTTTATGATGCTTGCGTTTAGATAATTTTGTTACATCATTAAACGTATTGAGCTACTAACTACTTTCATTTAATATTTTGTTTGTTTAATAGTAATTGTTTTGTAATTATGATAAAAGCGGACACAAATTAAAAGTAAAATAGTATCCCCAAAACATAAGTGTGAAAAGGGGGTCAAGTTCGGTACATACAACATTCGGGGTTGTCGGTAAAAGAGTTGGGTCTAACGGGCGCGAAGCTACATAGCAGTTGGATTTATAGAATATTATACAACGTCCTCGGAACTGCTATGGACCTTAGCGATTGTTCTTTTTATAGAATTGGGGGTGACAAACGAGCACACAGTCCAACTGATGGTAAGTGGATGCTGTGGTCCATACTTAAACATCTAAATTTATTTTTGATTAAGAATCAAAATGCAGATGCGTTATCACCCCTGAGGAAGAGGGTTCAGCAGGTACAGTTCGGTTCTCACCTCCTATCATAATCCAAGACAAAACAAAATGGCCCAAAGGTGCAAAACGCCGGTCAGGGCATTCGTAAACTCGACCGAGGAATTCCGCAGTGTAACAAGTCACCTTCGAGCTCAGTAAATAAGCTTCCACACATACGCCCTCCCAGAGGAGTGTAACCTTCACATATTAAACGACCTCAAAGCCCAAAATCTCCAGAAGGTGCATAGAATGCACCATCAGACCGATCGTAAACGCTTTTTAGATTTATGCCTAGTCATTCTGGACCAGTCTCCGAAAGGCAAGGAAATATTTAATGTTCGGCGCATCTGCAACCTAACGGGATTGCAGTTGAAGCCCCCCAAAATAGGGGCATCGTTGGCCATTGCCACCGATGCCAACTTTACGGCCATTCTGCTAGGAACTGTTATGCCTAGGTGCGTCAAGTGTCTAGGTGACCACGGCACCACTGACTGCTCCCGCACACCGGAGACGGCAAAACCCCCGAGCTGCGTCAATTGCCGCGAAGAGGGACACCCAGCGAATTATCGCGGGTGTTCCAAAGCGCCGCGAAGGAAGCAGCGCGGAGGTAGAAGCCGTCCCGGACGCGCGGGTCAAGCCAGTGTGTCTCGCTCTCGGCTGCCTGCCCCCAAAGCCGCACCGTTTTCGCTGCCCACATCCGCGCCCCAAATCGTCACCAAGCCTGCCCCAGTCGCCGGGGCGGCCGAGCAAGGCGCTAGCCTTCCCGCGCCTTCTGCGCCAAAACCCAACGCTTGGGTGAAACCGCCGGCACTTGTCGCCTCACGCCCCCAGGCTCCAAAACCGATGCCCGTCACACAAGGCTCGGTTTCTTCTGCCGCAGACTTCTCGCTAGTCTGCGGCTTCATAAGCAACATTAACGTTGCTGAGTTATCCTCCTTGGCCCGCAAATTCCGCGGAGCCACCACTCTCCAGGACAAACTTAACGCTACGATTGAGCACATAGGACTTATCGACGCAATTTGGTCTTTCCAGTGCGCTTAATCACCTATTTTAAATATCAGAATGGCAGCACAAAATTTCGGTAGAACAAAACCACGCTCTCTGACTGTAGCGTTCTTTAACGCGAATGGCCTCAGAGACCAAAAAGACGAGATCGCGCTCTTCCTGCGCAACCAAGATGTAGACGTAATGTTAGTGCAAGAGACTTTTTTGAAACCTAGCCATCGCGATCCTAAGATCGCAAACTACACCTTAGTTAGAAATGATAGGTTGACCAGCCGCGCAGGCGGCACTTTGATCTACTACAAAAGGTCCTTGCACTGCGTACCGATCGACGCCCCCCCGTTAACTAACATAGAAGTTTCTATATGTAAAGTAGCCCTCTCAGGCCATTCGCCACTCACTATAGTTTTGGCGTATCTTCAGCCGCTCAAAGGTATAATTGAATCCGACATTACAGAATTACTTAAGGCTTTAAGAAGCCTGAATGACCTTGATGAAACGGCGAGCGCAGAGATTTCAGCCGACTTCAACACCGTCTAGTGACTCCTTTCTGTACTATTAAGAAAAGTGCAAAGATTAATAGACTGCAGAGGTGACAAGTATATAAGTGATATACTGCCTATTATGCTTGCGCGTCACTGAGAGTTATGTAGCGGCTAAGCATCTTCAATTACATTGCACGATGTGGTGCTGTAGCTTCGTCCGGTAGGCATCACGAGCTATCAAGTGTTGAAGTTTTAAGTACGTAAGAGTTTTTATTATATTCGTTGAATCGTACTTATTTGTGTCGTATTAGTAGCTCTGGGTCTAAGCGCTCACTGTAAATTTCGCCCGGGTTTGATCCGCGGCAGCACCAATGAAATTTTTAATTGCAATTTTAAGTGCTGATTTAGCACGTGTTCGGCGGTGAAGGAAAACATCGTGAGAAAACCTGCATATGTCTGAGAAATAATAAAAAAAAATTCGAAGACATGTGAAGTTCGCCAACACGCATTGGGGCAGCGCGGCGGACATTTCCTTGTGCTAAAACCCTCTCAGAAGTAAAAGGATGTCTGTGCCTAGGATAGCGACTTACATAGCCTGTTACTTTACTTTTGTATCGTATACATATGTAATATTCATATTCGTTTCAGATACAGAAGGGTACCTAATGATGACAAAAATATCATGTGGAGGCCACGAAAACGTAAAACATCTTTGTACCTAGATAAAATGTTCTAGTGATTGTCAGTCATTTCATACGCCACATTTTCTATAGAGTTTAGAACGTTTCAGATAAGGTAAAATAAAAAATAATACAAAATATTATGGGAATGATTTATTAATAATATATACATTTATAGGTATTTATAATAAAAATAATGAAAAATCTGCAAGGTTCAACTGATAGAGTTTCTTGTAAACACAATTATAAAATTGCTGTTCTCATTTTATTAATGGTGAATTGATGAAACGTAGTCAAGATCACTTTATATAAAATATATTTAATTACATTGGCAAATGGCGTATTTGGCCTTCTACTTAAAACACGGCGAAAATTTGTAAAGAAAGATTTTGTATGTTCTTAATTCTCTTGTGTGCACCACTTTTCACAGAAGTATTGTTTACAACTGGCGTGGTTTCCAAAAGCATGACTAAGTGTCAGCTCTATATCGTCAATCAGATCCTGAACTTTTTTGACATTTATTTTTGTGTCTTTCTGTTATATCTTGTAATATTTTTGAAAACTTACACAAACTCATTAGTTTATTGTTTGTTATATTTTTTCTGTAACGTATTAGATATCTTGGATAAGTATGTAATTTTTTTTTATTTTATCACAAAATTTTTGCAATAAGTTATTACTTATTGTACAGTCTCCTCTTAGTTTTGGCGTGATTGCAGGATGTTATATAGGTACTAAGTAACCGTCAGTTACTAAGTGGCTATAAATCAATATATGTATGTATAGACATACAGATCCACATTTTTTTGATTTTATTATTTTTTATTTTTTTAATTTTGATTGATTTTTTGAAACCTGGTAAAATTACATTTTTTTCCATACCATTTGATGGGCCTGAGTATACTGCCAGTTGTGCTCTTTGGCTTTGTATTGCAGACAAAATAATCTCTAAAACTTACTCTTAAAATTTTACCTCTTCTCCTCCTAATAATAGCTCCTGCACCTGACACGGCGGAATATTTTTTTCTATAAGACCATTTACAATAACAATTTTTGTTAACAGTTACGAGTGTAACATTTTTATCAGCTGTTCATAGTGCCTTGAGCAACACTTTACCGGGTTCTGTACAGAAATTAATAGTTTTAAAAAAAAAAAAAACAGGCGTTAGTAGATAACCGCGTGGAGTACTTTGGGGCTTTTTCAGATATTTTTATGATGACGCTAATTTTATAAATACATATCTACAAAAATATTTACAACAAATGACATCAAACACCCCACGCGTTTTTACAATAAAATTATTTTTTATGTTAATCACTATTTTCTTATTTTAAACTTATTGGAAATTATTTTCTACTTTTTAGGTTATCGGTTATCTACAATAACTAACCATTATTTATTTTCTATTTTTTAGTGCGGCAAACTACAAAAGCGTGGTTTTTTTTGTACCGAAGTTCTTTTACGCGGCTTACAGTAGATTAAACTGGCTGAAATCGTAGTTGTTTTATGAATTAATCGCAAATTCTGAGTCCTGGCAAGAATAATGGGATAAACTATTTAAATAATTGCATTGTCATCGGTCCTTGATAAGTGTGCGAAGTTTCAAATCAATGTGACGTTTTGAAAGGGATGAAAATCACATTCAACAATTCCGTCACATAGATCAAGCTAATAAAAGCGTGTTAAGAATGATGCTGGCTTTGGTATTTCTTATTTGAAATAATTCGTAGGCGTAGTGCTGCAGAAAACTGTCCCAAGTATGAATGGCCACTACCAATGAATATAATACCTGCTATGTTACACCTATTTACATACTTTAATTATCTTATTATATTAAATTCTAAATAGCACTTTTTACACAAGAAAGATCAGTCCATCTTGTTTTTCGCTAATTAAGTGAATAGTAAAACAAACCAAGAGGTCCGTGATTTAAAATTTCTTGCTGCTTTTTACAGAAAAGCATGACCTCATCTTAAAATGTAAGTTAATATTTAGCGATCTGATCTGAAAACTTTTAAATGCCAGTCATACATTAATGATGATATTTGGGTCATTATACTGGAAATGGTCTATTAAATATTTTATCTTCAGTATGATTGACCGTGTGTATAAATTTTGTAAGTCTATGCTATTTTGATGAATTTTTTTTTTAAATTTTTTTTTAATTATTGCAGATAAAAGTGCAATAGCAGTGCGTGTGCGTGTGCGTGTGCGTGTGCGTGTGCGTGCGTGCGTGTGCGTGCGTGCGTGCGTGCGTGCGTGCTTTCGTGCTTTCGTGCGTGCGTGCGTGTGTGCGTGCGTGCGTGCGTGCGTGCGTGCGTGCGTGCGTGCGTGTGCGTGTGCGTGTTTGTGTGCGTGTGCGTGTGCGTTTGTGTATGCGTGTGAGAGAGAGAAAAGCGTATGAAAATACGTGAAGAGGAATAAAGATTGAGTATTCGTAGTAAGTATATTTGGCTTCATTATCATCATCATTACAGCCCTTCACAAGGCCTATATATATAGATATAAATATAGGCCTTCCCAAGGAATGCCACAAAGCATGGTCTTAAGCCACCTGCATCTATCGACTTCTTGCATATCTTATCATGTCTTCCCTCCATATACTGGGAGGCTGCTCTGCACTTCGCTTACCGGTACGAGGTTGCCACTCGAGAACCTTTCTTCCTATTGTTTATCGGTTTTCCAAGCTACATGGCCAGCCCATTGGCATTTCATTTCAATAATCAGTTGGGCTATGTCAGTTACTCTGGATCTATTGCGAATATCTTCATTTCTAACTTTATCACTATAACTTTGACACTTCTCTCGAATTATAAGTTTTATATTTTTCAGATGATGGTTTGTCTAACATTTAAAGAAAACATAAGCACAAGAATTTCTTTATTTTTCTTTATGCACTTAGGGAAGCACCACTTTTATTTTAATTTAATTGTTTGATTTAATTTCATAATAGTGTACCTAAATATAAGTATCTGTATCTAGATTTCCCTCCCCAATAATTTTCTATTAAAGTCATACTCTTAAAAATAGTGTTTTATTGTAATACATAATTATAAAATTCAGTATTACCTAATTAATAAAAACATGCAACAGTAAAATTACATAGATATTAAAAACTATCGAAATCTATGTAACGAGAGCATGTTGGTCGTTCCACATCTAAATTATATAAAAATTCAATTTTCAATTTCACTAATCAACGTCGCCGCGAAAATTTTTTCTTCTTTGGACACTTTAAAAATTAATTTATTTAGAAAACAATATTTACAGTTACCAATGTACAGATATTAACTAAATTAAGTATTTCTATTCATAAAAATATTTATAATTGAGTATAAACTCTTAAAAAACTAAAATATATTTGAACGAAGTCGCTCCAACACCGACGCGTGGTCCACCCTTGACGATGTCCGAAAGCGGACTGCGACAGAGCTCGCGGGTGATTACAGGGCGACGGAGCAGGCACGCTCGCGCGAATATATTCAATTTCGGGGGAAAATGATATTTTCTCGAGTAAAACGGGGAATAAAAATAAAAGTCTCAATTAAAAATATTATTAAGACCTTTTTTTTTTAGAGTAAAAACTATTTAAATAGCTTTTGCCGTTTTGGAGAAATTTTGCAAAATATGACAAAGATAGGTACTCTTTGGGCATTTTTTTTTCTAATAAGGGGTTGACAAAAATATAATTTTGTTCAATTAAAAACATTAATTAAATCCTCTTCTGTCACCTTGTATTTTTTTTTCGGATTAAATGAACAGTTATTGTGATTTTTTTACTTAAATATCCAAGAATTTAGGCATTTCAACCACACTTAAGGCCTTAATCTCAGCTCCAGTGTCATAATATCTGGAGACCTCAACAGCAAGCATTCCTCCTGGAACTCGCTTACCAACAACCCAAATGGTAATGTATTGTTCGATCTCTCGGAGCGACTAAACTTCGATGTTATCGCGCCGGAGACTCCGACCCGCTACCCATTCGCCACCAGACATCAACCGGACATACTTGACGTAGCAATACTCAAAGATGTCCGTTTGTCGATAGCATCAATTGAAACAATATCAGAACTCGACTCTGATCATAGACCAGTCCTATTGCAGCTGGGCCAGCCCGCAGGTGAAGTCCTTCAGACCAAAACCATCGTGGACTGGCGTAAGCTCGAGGTCAAACTCGAGTCTACGACCTACCAGCACTTAGAAAAATCCCTGACAAGATAGACTCGCCCGAGGAGGCCAATGAGGCGATCAGCGCCCTATCGGCCCACCCCACCTCTACAGTTGAAGAATGCTTTCGTAGGGTTCGTTTGTTGAGCAATCGACACATGAAGCTCCCGAGCGATAATTCGACAACTGATTAGAGCAAAGAACACAGCCCTAAGACAATACGATCACTATCGTACTACAGATAACAAATTCCGTATGCGCAACCTCCAAAATGAGGTGAAACAGCGCATTAAAAAGTTTACACAGGATAAGTGGGATAATCGGCTGACGGACATCGAGCCATCACAAACTGCCTTCTAGCAGTTGGCCCGAGCTCTGAAAGCAGAACAATCCTCGCCTATGGCGCCTCTCATTATTAGGCCAGGAAACCCCGATCTCGCCTTTGATGACTCTAAAAAGACCGAATGCCTCGCGGACAGTTTAGAGATCCAATGCACTCCCTCCAACGAACCCACAGATCCCGTCCACCTCCTAGAGGTAGAAGCGGAAGTCGCGGGTTAGTCTGCAATACCACCTACGGGTGACCCCTTAGACCCTGTCACTTTTGACGAAGTCACAGATGTCATCAAAAGTCTCAAAAAGAAATCAGCACCCAGCCCCGATGGCAGCAGCAACAGGGTGCTGAAATAGCTCTCCGCGCCGCTCGTATGTCTCCTAGTAGGCATTTTTAACGCTCTTCTTTCCAGCTGCTGCTTCTCGGATGCCTGGAAAGAGGCAGACGTAATAGGAATCCCGAAACCAGAGAAACCGCGCAACTTAGCCTCCAGCTATAGACTTATCAGTCTCTTCAGTACACTGGGGAAAGTTTACGAGCGACTCAAATTGAATCGCCTACGTAAATACGTCTTCGCAAATAAGCTGCTTCCCGACCAACACTTCGACTTCAGACCCGAACACTCGTGCACCAATCAGTTACATCGCCTTACAGAGTACTCTTTACACTCTTTACGAGTGATATCCCAAAGGACCCAGTAGTTAATACTGCTCTCTTCGCCGATGACACGGCACTTTTCGTTGCCCATCACAACAAAAGAATACTCACCAAGATTCTCCGAACAGCCGTCAATCGCTTAGGCGATTGATTTCGCTTATGGAGAATTGAAGTAAGTAGCTTTCCCCGACGTGTCCGAATCTAGTATGTAAAGCCTCCAAGTTGTCCAAAATAGCTTTATTCGAAAAGCCACCGGAGCCCGCTGGTACCAGCGAAATTTCGATCTTCACAGAGATTGCCAACTTCCGACGATCTCGGAATAATTCAAGGAAAAGCGCTACTTCGAGAGCGCCGAAACACATCCTAACCCGTTGATGGTAAACGCAGTCACCTACGTTCCGACTCCAAACGTCACGGCCTCCCTCCGGAGGATTATATATATATATCTTTTTATTCAAAACCCGATTTAGTTAGACTCCGACGACCAAAATGTAGCTGGACCATCACACACTAACACTACACACGCACCTAGTGTCACAATCACAGTTAGGACAACGGATGGGACGCTGCGAGTCCGCAGACGGGTGCGCCGCGCACTCCTCCACACCGCGTACACACCGTAGACCCGCGTCCCTGGGCGTTTCTCATCGCCCAGAACATCGAACGATACGAGTTAGCCGTTCGTACGGCATTTTAAGTTTTCCGGCGTAGGTTCGGACGGCGGTTAGACAACCCATGTCATGTTGTGATTTTCGGCGGCATCAAGGAGTATTCGATGTTGATGTGATGATGATGTGATCACTGAACACAATAAATCCCACCCCCAGATTATCGATTTTAGTGCAACGTCGCATCCCCCCTCCCCCCTGCGGCCCTGAGAGTGCCGAGTCCGATGAACCTGTGAGAGCCGCATAGGCTAACAGCATTAACATCACAGAAACTAGACCCCTGAGGACTACGATGGAATGCCTCGTTTCCAGTGAAAAGGTCAGATCTCAACACTTTTAATTTTTACCAAACTTGGCCCTCTCCTTACATATTTAGTGGAATTATACTATGTACAGGATGTGCTGAGATTATATAATTAATATTTGAAAATGTTTTATTCTTACTGTTTTCAATTTTTAATTTAAACTATATGAATTAAATATCAAATAAGTTATAGGTAAAGTGCAGTACTTGAAACTAACCGCACTAATGACTTTGTCAATACCTATAAAGACCGAACAACGATCGACCTAATTTGCAGTTTTCAGTTTTTTTCTTTTCCAAATTTCAAGTTTCTAAGTAAGTTACCGAGAAGTGGCTTAGATTTTTGATGAATAAGTCAGTGAGTAATAAAAATGGCACTTTTCAGACCCTTAAAACTCAAGAACTACGAGTATAATGGATTGTTTATGGACTTTGAGGTACTGGATAGTTAAGGTGACCTTATCAAGTATACAAAATTACAAGTGTGTAGGCACGAAAAGGCCCATGTAGATATATCGTTGTATATTCCAATAGATCTTACGCTTTAAGCAACTGTAATGGAGGTTGGTGCCCATTTAGATCTCAACTCTTTTATCGGCGAAACCGAGAACCCGGAAAGTTGTTTTTACCGAACTTGGCCCCTTTTTACATTTATGATTTTGATGATATATTTTACAAACTATAATTTAAAAAAATGAGTGAAACGCATTGATTGCTCGCATTACTTGTGATGATCTTAGTGAGAATACCTGCTAGATCATAGTTTTGAGAAATTATTATATTGTCATCGGTTTTTATACGTTTACAAAATTTCATATTATTGACCTGATGTGGGTGAAAATTATTTTTGTAAAATTCCATTACACCGAGATCAATCTAATAAAAATTTCGTAAAAGAGGAAGTTAAGGTGAAGTAGTATAAATTCTCTAAATTCATCTCCATGCATTAAAAAATATGGACTTTACAATATATTCAGCACCAAACTGCTACGAAATCTGATACCGTACACCAAGTTCAGTAAATATTTTATATTTACTTCTAACGAAAGAAAATAAGTATATAATTTAATAAAATTTATAAATTGGATAGTTTTTTAACTTTTTATTACTTTTTGTCAATCCATGCAGTACAGAAATATATTTTTTAAATAAAGCCTTAGAAGTAAGCTTTGGCAAGTTAGATGAATACTCCAGTAAAATACGAAACATATAAATGACCTCCGGAGCATAGATAATAATTATCTAATCTTTGCTAGTCAGAATACCGTGCAATTATTGAACTATTAACTAGAGGACTTTTGTCATGAATACTCGATACATTGTTCTCTTTGTTCAAAAAGCCAATATTGACAGACAACACTTTAATTATAATTAACTCACGCTAGAAAATCGAGAATTTGTCGTGATCACTAATCATAATATATATATTGTTCTTTGTTCTTTGAGCCAACACGTATTGCAGGGCCTAGTGCAACTTGTATAGATAATATTTTTACTGATGTTGAATCCCTACATAAATTAATTATTCAAAATGTAAGTTCTGATCACTGTGGACAGTTAGTCTCGCTATCTTACATGCACAAAAAACAGAAAGTTAAGAAAGTTGTACTTGTTCCAATAAATGAACATCGCTTAGAGAGATTTAGAAGTAGTATAGTGAAAAAGCTGCCTTTTCTTCCATATAAAAACAATACTAACTATATATAAAACACTCTCTTTAAACAGTCGCAAATCGTTTAATGAGTGGGCGACAGTAGGAATCCATAGGAGTTGACAAAAGTTATATGATCTTTACAATGAAAGATTATATAATCATAGTGTTTCATTTAGAGAATATGTAAAAAAATATTCCAAAATATTTAAAAGAGTGTGTTGTGCAGCCAAGTCTTTATATTTAAGAAACAAAATTAAGAATGCCTCTAATAAAATTAAAATGACTTGGAGTATAATCAATAGTGAAACTGACAAGATGAAACTACACAACTCAAACTTTCAATTAAATCTTAACAATAATTTGACAAAATCAGATCAAGAAGTTGCAACGGCTTTTGAACAATATTTTACCGACATTCCGATTTTGACTACAAAGTCACTCAATTCCTCCCCTGCTGTCGCCGAGTCATTACTCAAACAAAATGTAAATATCTATAAAAAAGAATTTGCATTTCATAGAATATTATCAGGTGATATTGTAAAATATTCCAAAACTATTTACACTAAGAAAACAGCAGATCTATGGGGATTTCTGTTAAAGTTATTGCGTCTATAATAGATGCAATCGCACCCCAACTTGCTATTATTTTCAATGCTAGTATCGAATCTGGTGTGTTTCCTGATTTAATGAAACCACTAATTTTAGACCTATTTCTGTCCTGCCAACGCTCAGTAAAATTTTTGATAAAATTATTCTAGATCAAATGTTAAGTTTTTGTTTTAATGTAAATAAATTACCCCATAACAATCAGTTTGGATTTACAAGGGGTCGCTCAACAACTGATGGCAGTGTTGAGCTAATCAAACATATTTTCTGTGCATGGGAAAACTCAAAAGATGCTTGGGCTATATTTTGTGATCTTTCCAAGGCTTTCGACTGTGTTCACCATAAGACATTAATCAGGAAGCTACATCATTATGGTGTAAAAGCATAGCGCTTAAACTTATTATGTCATATCTAAATAATAGAACGCAAACAGTTTTTATTAATGGATGCAGTTCTTCCGGATCGTTAGTATCTATGGGTGTTCCTCAGGGCTCAGTTCTTGGTCCTTTCTTAGTCCCTTTACTTACCTTACTTGGGATAGGAATAAATATGATGTAGTATTATTTGATGATGATACTTCGTTGATTTTCCGTCTAAAAAGACAATTATTGAAATATGACGAAGTGAATAATGCTATATCAAAAGTAGTACACTAGTTTAACGTTAATAATTTGCTTTTGAACGGTAATAAAACGAAATGTATTAAATTCACTACACCTAATGTTAAACAGGTGAATATCAATGTGCTTTTAAATGGGGAGGAGCTGGGCCTTGTTAAATCCACTGTTTTTCTCGGAATTACAGTTGACGCGAAGCTTCAATGGGGCCTTCATATATCTAAACTAGCTAGCAAACTTAGTTCTGCAGCATATGATATAAAAAAGATTTGATGCCTTACATTGTTGAAACAGCTAGATTAGTTTATTTTAGTTATTTCCATAGCATAATGTCATATGGAATCTTGCTATGGGGTAATGCGACTGACATTGAAACTATCTTTGTTTTGCAAAAGAGAGCCATAAGAGCAATTTATAACCTAAGTCCGAAGGAATCCTTTAGAGAAAAAATTAAAGAAATAAATATATTAACTTTGGCCTCTCAATATATTTACGAGAATTTAATGTATGTACACAAAAACAAAAATAGTTTTATTAAAAATAGTGATGTACATTCTGTAAATACTAGGAACAAGCACAATTTAGTTATACCAGTTACTCAACTCCAAAGAGTCAGTAACTCATTCATAGGGCAATGTATACGCTTTTACAACAAAGTCCCAGAAAATATGCAGACCTTTTCTATCAAAATGTTTGAATTATTAATTAAGCAAAAATTGTCTAGTAAGGGTTATTATACTACTAAAGAGTACATGACTGATAATAACCCCTGGGAATGAGGTGATCGCTACCATGCTGTTTCTAAATGTTTTAATAACAATTGCATAAAATATTAGATTGTAGATTGTGCTTTTAAAAAAAAGTACCGCTGGGTTTCTTGTTGGTTCTTCCCAGGACAGAGGTTTTTTTTGCGAACCAGTCGTAAAAATAAAAAAATACTTTCAATAAGTATTATGTATTGTAATCTATATTGAATAAAAATGATTCTATTCTATTCTATATATATTATCAATATATCATATATCCAATATTAATAATTTAAGAGCGTTACTAAACGAAGATTTACATTATATCTTTGAATGGTCCACTGTGTTTGGAATTAATGTGAATCATTGTAGAAGTCAAGCGACCATTTTAGGTAGCTCTAGATACTTATCCAAATTAGATATCTCCACTTTGCCGTTTATTTCGTACAACAACAATGCTATCCCAAACCCTCCACATGTCAAGAATCTCGGTCTGTACGTTGATAGCAATTTTCATGGAACAAGCACATCCAGGAGGGAAGCAGCAAAGTTATTGCAACATTGCGATCTCTTTATCGCCGCCTTAAAAATTTTCTTCCTACCGCTACAAAAGTTTTACGTGTTCAATCTTTTATTCTGCCGATAAAAGATTATGTGTGTGTTGCACACACTTATCTCAACAGCATCTTAACACATTGGATCATCTTTTCAATAACTGAATCAGATACATTTATGGTCTCCGTAAATATGACCATGTATCTTCTTTTCGTACTCAGATTAAATGGCTGCCTATCTGTCAGCGCAGATATGTTAGAATACTCTGCACTCTTTTCACTATCCTGAACGATCCTTGTGCTCCTGAGTGCTTGAGTACTTAAATTTGAGTACCTAGGAGATACTCATAATTGTTTTCTCCGTTTTTCGGTTAATCTACAGTTGCTAACGCCTTTACACCGTACTGGTTATATGTCACACTCTTTCGCTCTTACGGCTATTAAACTTTGGAACGAAATACCTCCTGACATTAAAAAAGCTTCCAAAAAGTTTGTTTTTAAAAACAAAGTTCATGAACCTTTTTGTAAAGCATTGCAAGTGTGAATTAACGCTTTTTCCTAAAGAATGATTTTATCGTCAATTATTTTCCTTATTTATCATAGCATAGATAAATATATATATATATATAATATTATTATTACATATTTGCGGACCCTTAATGCGCAAACGTAGCACTATGTACTTCGCCCAGAAGAAGTGAAATTACTCACAGCTAAGCAACTCCTTCTATTCATTGAGGACGTAGGGCTTAGCAGTGAACTGTAGACATAGCAGCGATCACAATAGATCTTTCAGATCGCAGTGATACTGGTCTCTCTAGACCTGCATAGCTGCTCGTACATAATAAAAAAAAATATATAATATTATGTATATATTATAAATTTAATTTGATTATGATGATTTATGTATTTGTGCACGTCTGTATTAATATATTTATATTTTATGTACATTTTTTGATATATGTATAGAATACCTTCTATATATACATTCTGGTTTATTCGAACTTCGTTACCTTTTTTTCGCGTATTGGATCCACGCGGCAGACACTTCCTTGCCCAGAAATTCTGGCCACAGAGTAAAGAGAAAGGACTCTCGCCTCAGAAATGAGAGGAGGCCTGCTGCTGGGCACATATTTATTCTTATTTTGCATGCCTTAAACGCAAAAAATCAAGATTCCAACGCTTTGTCGCATAAAATCGTATCTAACAATCATATTGAACATATAAATGATATAAAAAGCACATTTTCAGAAAGATAAATGATTGTTAAACTTATTAATATATTTTTTAAATCGATTAATTGCTATTTTTACATAAAAAAGTGATTTTAGTGGCTTATGGTATAGATTTATCAAGTCCGCATGGAGTGGTAAACACGATAACTTTTGAAAATATCAATCGTTTAACTCAATCTATTTTTTAATCTCTTCATCTATCATGTGGGAAGCCATGGAATGTAAATGGCAGTTTAATTTTCTTTTGTTTAGCTATAATTAATTTTTTTCGGCGTAGAAATACCGAAATTTTCGGTGTTTTGATCAGCCTTGTAATAATTTATTTTACTAAATAGGCTTCCTCACTCACTCAATTCGGCTATTCGGCCTCAGCCGCCGTCGTGAGTGGATACTGTATCGGTTGTTTGCAGCGGCTCAAAAAGATCGCTGTACAAATACAAAATTTTCAAAACACCAAATTTGATACATACTTGATTATTATAATAAACACAGATTTTTAAAAGCACAGAATAAATAATAGTACTACGTACTAAAAGTAAGTAGGATGTATATATTTAAGTATATTTATACTTAAATACGTCTAGGACTTTATGGAGTAACCTGAATGATGATATGATGATTATATGAGCATTATGAGTCGTGCAAAAAGTTTGGCAAATCCAAAAGGATTTTGGAAAATCCAAAAGTTTGACATAAGATTATTGGAATATTGGAAGTATAATAATAAGGTTATTAGTGAAAACTTTTGTGTATTTAAACTATTTTAAAAAATTACGTATTATCATGCTATACGTAATGTTTTTAATGCGCTTAGGGCATGCACAATTGTATTTACCAATAGTTTATTGTATTTATTACCAACTCAATAACGTTAAATAAAATTACTATCCAAAACTACGAGTAACTTCATAAGTCAAAAATTGGAGTTGTAATCCTCATGTCACTCAAATAGTTAAGTACCCAAATCTGTTATATATAATGTGTCAAAATGTATTATTTCCATACGGCACAATCTCTGAGATAAACGTCTGTAACATACAGAAATTCTCTGTCTACAAGAAAAACAGACACTGATGTCATAACCTATGTGTTCCTTTTTTGAGTGTTGCACACTTAAAATTGGGACATTAATTTATGAAATGAATGTTTAATAGAATAAATCACAATGCACAAAAAACAAAGTTCTTATCTTAACTGACCTCACAACCCGTCGTCTCCTTATTATACTGTTGTATTGTATATCGTTAACAACTTTACAACCATAATAATAGTGTTGCCGTTCAAGCCAATTTAGATTGACCCATTGAACCTATCACATTTTAATGTTCTATACTCGCTTATCCTAGGGTTTACAATTTCAAAGAGAGCAGATTACTTTGGGCAATATATGAATAGAATGACTGACGCTACAGATATTGAATGAAAGCTTAACTGTTTACTTCGCTGCATGCCGTTAATAATAACGGAGGCAGCCTTGACATTCATGGCTGCAAAGGTCTCTGTAATTAAATACTTACTAAAATTTTATACATAGGATGCTGCACTTGTGTAATAAAACTGCAATTAAGCAATCAAATGTCTTCAATGGTTTTGGAATTTTAGCCAGTAAATAACCTTGGTAATAAAGTTTTTTTTTTCTCTTTACCCGTTCGTGAAGTATTATTACAATTGTTTCGGCCGTTACAAAGATTTACCAGGAAAAACAGACAGACAGATTTAAAAAAAAATGGTTATTCATGTATTAAAGGCGTGAAAATAATCTCGTCAGCTCAATATAAGGTAGTTATTCCTATATTACCGGTAGACATGCAAATAACCTCGTCGGCTCAATATCAGATAGTTATTTTGATCTTACGGACAGACACTTCTATTTTATTTATATGTATAGATTAAATTACTGCATTTAACATTCTGCATTTAGGTGGATAAAGCGCTATTTTATGGTAACTTATAAAGTAAAAGAAATATAAAGTAATACCCCTATATACGTCTTACCGCTGAGTGAACTGACTACTGAGACTATGCACCGGTCTCTTCTCATTTATAGAAAAGTCTATCTAATGATAAGTGACTACTGCAGTCCATGAAGACCTGCAACAAACTTCAACCCAAGAAGGCTACATTTGCGATGTCACCTCTGGAACTAATGTGGAATGCGTCACACGTCTGTAAATTTAAAAAAAATTTTTGACTGTAGGCTCATATATATTTCATCAGCATGATGAGCTCCAAATGACAACCTCACCTACACGCGGTGTGAGATGACATTTAAAGATCAATTGGCATATAACGTTTAGTAGCAGCGTGAGAGAATCAACTGCCCCATTTCATCCCGTGGGTGTCGTAAGAGGCGACTGAGGGGAAAGAAAATAGGAGATGGGTTGCAACATAATTCTGATAACAACTAAAAATAATAAAAAACTGCGGATTTTTTATAGTATAAGCGTGACAAACGGGCACAAAGTCCATCTGATGGTAAGTGGATGCTGTGGCCCATAAACATCTACATTTATCCTCGATTAAGAATCAAAACGCAGATGCGTTGTTACTCCTGAGGACTAAGATGGAATGCCTCGTTTCCAGTAAAAAGGGTCTCCGGTTCTCTATACTCACCATACGAAACACAGTAGCATTAAGCTGCTATTTTACGCTGGTATTCTGTGAGAGCGTGGTCCTACCTCGGTCGAGCCGACCCATTCGTGCTACAACCATAATGTAGCTGCAGCATGGCTCTACCTCGTTTAAATCAACCCGCCTGCTAAGCGTGGAAACACCAATTATCTAGTATCACTCTATAGGCAATCTATTGGGAAGGCCTATATTAAGCCGTGGTCTTTTGGTAGGCTATATTTAATTAATACATACATACATAAACACTCACGCCTGTCACCCAGAGGGGTAGGCAGAGACTACGGACTTCCATTTGGCACGATCCTGGTACACCTCTCTCGCCTCCTTTGCATCTTTTGAATTAATGTATGAATCAATATTTAAAGTAAATACTATATACGCTGCCAGGTTTATAGCCCCCTATGTTAATCATATTATCTAAAAGAAATACTACGTAAGAAGCCAATCTGGAACTACATTTGCCAATCCACCTGTCAAGTGTGGTGATTAAGGTAAATTTGGTCGAATTTGGGGAGTCCCATGACCAGTGATGGTTTTCATGGACTGATAGACATTGATGATCGTAAACAGTTTTATTTTTAATGGACAAGAAAAATTTAAAACGGCACACTAAATAGTTTTTGCGCTTACTGAATGAAGGAGTCTAAGTGAATTATTAAAATAGGGCAAATGAATTTATCTTAATAGGAGTGCTACTAGAACGTTGGCCAGTGCCCCGGAGCACAGCCACACCATAAAATTAAGGTAATATCGGAAGCCAGAGTGAACTTTAACATTTCCATATAGAGCCACGATGATCTAGACTTTCACCATAAACGACCAATTGGCAGACGTTTACTGCGTGGCCAGTGTTTTAAAGTGAACTATCCCAATTAGCGTCTTGATAAGTGACCCTCGCTATTACGTTAGATAATACCAAGTAGATTGCTGATATTATTGGGTTAAGTGCACCGAGGCGTTCATGTTACTTTTATGACGGCAATGGTTGCACAAAGCATCCCTAGGACCAAGTGTATATTTCTAGTAAGATAATCCTTATCCGCCTTACCTTAGTAAACTTTTATTCTTTAACTACTTTTTAATTATCTAGCTCTTTTTACATAAATTATTATTTAATTTAATAAATTTTCAATTAAAATTTTACATAAATTACTAAATCTTAATTTTTTTTTATATTCAGAAAAAGTATATTATAATATTATAATCATTAACCTCTATTTAGATTAAATAAACATTTAATAAAACAACTCATACTCATTTTATTTTATTTATTGAGCACACACATTTTCTAATAAACAGGCTTTGTGAATATAAAATCATAAAATTAATTATTAATAATCTGACTGAATACAAAAGAAAAACAATTGACCTATTTTATTCTTACAACTGTATTTTTTAATTTGTGCATGTTGTATTTTATCATATGAATAACTTTTATCCAATGATTGCAAAATCAGCCCTTAATTATTATTTATTTAAGGGCGGATTTTCAATGTAAGCAATAAATTATAACCTGACTGAACATTACATGTTAGAGCTACGCTCTAGCTATTTTATGGCTGTTCTGTAGAATAGGTTGGATTGATAGGGTAACCACGCTTTCAAATAATACCCAGCTTAATGTTGCTGTGTTTCATACGGTCAGTGAGGAGAACCGGATAACTTTTTATTAGTAACGAGGCATTGCGTCTCAGTCCTCAGTGGTGACAACGCGTCTACATTTGGATTCATATTCGAGGATGTATCAGCATCCACTTACCATCATGGGGACTGTGTACTCTTTTATCACCCTTATTCTATTGAAAATCTATAAAGTACAAGAAAAGTAAAACATTTGAACTTTTTTATTTATATAACTGTATTATGTGTTGCAGTTTATTCTGTGAATAGCTTTTATCTGATAAATGATTGATAGGTAAGTCTTCCCGAAATTTACCTGTTTATATGTTATTCATATTATTAAATAACCTTTATTATTACTTAAAATTAAGATTATAAGCTAGATTTTCAACATATTAAATTTAAAATAATCTAATTTAATAACACCTTTTATTAGTGAAGCGTGTTTCCGTCATATATGTAGCCTTAACAAACATGTTTTTCTAATCTAATGTAATTATTTTATAAATTCGTTTCCTTTGAATATCATAACATTAACTAGCAGGATGTATATGTCTGATGTGATATGGATTTTAAATTTTAATTTAATATCATATCATTTAATCCGTACGTTGTAATATAGATTTGATTTTAACATATCATATTAATAATTTTAATTTATGACTGAAATGGCTCCAATTACTGCAAATGCAATATTTTAAATATGTAAACATTGCAATAAATATTTAGATATAGTGAAGTAAAATCAAATATCAAAATTGTTTGGTCGGTGTTTACTGGTTCGGAAAGAAACAGAGCAAGCGTGCCGGGTGCGGCCGCGCCTATCCGTCCGCACGCGCGCTGACGCTCGATAGCAACCTATTTTTTATTTCTTAATAGGTTAGATTGCAACTAAAAAGATAAAAGCTGATAAGAAGTCAGCTATATTTATTACCAACAACAGGTTTAAGCTTTGTTTCTATTTTTGTCATCTATTTTTAGTTTAGAGAGCCGATAGTAAACAAATTATTACAGCTGTATCAGTGATCATTTTACGTGGAAAGTCCGTTTATTACTTATTTTATAAGCGTTTCCTTGTTTTGACTTTCCAAATATATATAAAATTGATTTTTTTTTGTTTCGATGCTATATTGAATTTGTATTATATTATTTTGGTGTTATAGTGCAAGGAATTTAACTGTGAAATAATTTCAATTTTAATAACGAATCCAATATAATTTAAAAATGCTTACATACCTCACTCTTATTCAATATCAAATACTAAGCTGAATACAAAAGCAAATTAATTTAAAATTTTATCACACTATTAACTTCCCATTTAATAGAAAGTTTGCTGTACATAAGAGATCATTAAAGGTTGGGCAGACTATTTCTAAGGTAAGTACTATTAAAATAAATAAATAAAAAATGCTACATCAAATTTAATGAAAACAAGTGTTCATTTCGCTCCGAATGATCTTGTCCGTCTCTTGAATGTCTTAGAATCGTTATCATTATTTGTTCTCGAAATGTACGAGCGAAATAGTTTACCGTATATACGTACAGACATCATCTTAAAGACAGTAGAATTTGTACTTTAGATACCTAATAATATGATAAGTATGTTGAAATTTGTAAGTGCTTTTAAAATCGGTGTCATTACAACAAGTTCTTAATTGGATGTTAAAATTTTCAATCTTCAGCTCAATATTTTTTAATTTTTACGTTACAACATGAAAAGTATAAGAGATTTTGAATACTATTTCTGTTGTACAATTAGAGCAGAAGTAAAAGCAGAAACTATGGAAAGTATTTTTTGTAATTGAAAAGTATGTAAAGTGAAGTTAAGTTAAAATACCTAGGATCTAATAAATAAATCTATGAGGCAATCTATGGGGGAGGCCTATGTTGACTTTTATTGGACTTTAATAAGTGGATGATGATAAATGATTCTTATATAGTATGCATGAAAATACAAATACTCATAATTTATTCAAATGAAACATAGCTATTAAAGTTTGTTTTGAATTGATTTTGTTATAAATAGTATCCGTATAATATTTATCAGTGAAAAATCAGGCAATGATTTATCAACAAAGACAATGAACCGGATTTGAACGATTGTAATCGAATACACGTATTAAACTGCAAATTAGCTACTATCTAGTTCGTAATCAAACTTAGTTTTAATTAAGAACTAAAATACGACGTAATCAAAACTAAACAATGTTGTACTAGAGTCTGAATAGCAAGATACTCGTATAAAGAGATTGCATAGTTTTACATAGGTATCCTACTGTCCTACTATCCTACTAATATTATGAACGTGAAAGTTTGTGAGGATGCATGGATGTATGGATGTTTGTTACTCTTCCACGCAAAAACTACTGAATGTATTTTAATATAATTTTGCAAAAATATAGCTCATACATCAGAACAACACATAGGCTATAACTAATGAAGATATTGTGTAAATTGGTCAAAATATGACGATAAGTTTTAGTTTGTTAAGTAAGTCGCAAAAAATCTGTCATTTGAGTCTGTCATCTGAGTTACACAAATATAATGTATGGTGGAATTGTTTCTCCTAAATAGTTCTACAAAAATGTCAGCGACAGTATATATCTATATTTTATGTGTAAGCCATTATTACCAAAATAGTGAACCATAAATACAATAAAATTTGATACTGTATTTCCAATGCACATTTTGCAGTAACAAATGGATAATATTATCAAAATAAATACTTTAATCGCTTCTGATGTTTAAAGTAGATAAATTTGTCTTTTAAACTACGTAATTTGGTCAAATATTTTGAAAGTAACGACAACATAAAATTGTGCAGTCTGGCGCGCGCATCTGGCGTGAACAAATGTACCTCTTCACGCTTAAACCGCTGCGCTGAACCGATTTAGAAGAAATTTGGTATCGAGATAGTTTAATTCCGGGGAAGGAAATAGGGATAGCTTTAATCAAGGAAATCATCCAAAAGAGGGTGATGGAATTTACTACGAAAGTGCGATTATTTATGGATCACCTATGGTTTAAAGTACAATATCTACGCGGACGAAGTAGCGGGCAAAAGTTAGTGAGATATATTTTAGGATTGTAATCTCAAAAGTTTCAAGTTATTTTCTTGCACAAATATAGGATATATATATACATTGTGGCGGCGCTGTCGTCGCGCCACAAGTGAAATACATCGAAGCCTAAATCGCGCTATCAAAGTTCCGAATTAAAACAGTATATATACAATAGCTCAAACTACCACTTGGAGCATTGGCCGCTCCCAGGCAGAACACCTTGCCCGGCGGGAGATCTTCCTTTTCCTTCCCACGGCCACAGTGGTGACCCCGACGTGATCTGAACACGCAACCAAACAACCTTCGGAAACTACAACTTCAAATCCTCGTCATCGTCCTCAAGTACCCCATTCATTCGCTCCCGAGCAAATATTCAGTCTTCACATTCTGCAAGCCATCTAGCTTTACAAAGGTTCATCGCAGCACTATAATAATGCTTCCTGTTCCTTCAAGCTACTCTGCGCTACAGTGTTCGGCACGGCTCTGAGCCTTACTGCTCGCCTCTGCTTCACGGCACTCGCAGATTACTTGCCTTCTTCTCGACTCACCGCAGACTACAAGGCAATTCCTGGCACTTGCACATACGTCGACATCTAGACTGCACTATCGACCTCCGGTCTGAGCAGGGGTGATGTGGCGGCGCTGTCGTCGCGCCACAAGTGAAATACATCGAAGCCTAAATCGCGCTATCAAAGTTCCGAATTAAAACAGTATATACAATAGCTCAAACTACCACTTGGGCATTGGCCGCTCCCAGGCAGAACACCTTGCCCGGCGGGAGATCTTCCTTTTCCTTCCCACGGCCACAGTGGTGACCCCGACGTGATCTGAACACGCAACCAAACAACCTTCGGAAACTACAACTTCAAATCCTCGTCATTGTCCTCAAGTACCCCATTCATTCGCTCCCGAGCAAATATTCAGTCTTCACATTCTGCAAGCCATCTAGCTTTACAAAGGTTCATCGCAGCACTATAATAATGCTTCCTGTTCCTTCAAGCTACTCTCTGCGCTACAGTGTTCGCCACGGCTCTGAGCCTTACTGCTCGCCTATGCTTCACGGCACTCTCGCAGATTACTTGCCTTCTTCTCGACTCACCGCAGACTACAAGGCAATTCCTGGCACTTGCATACGTCGACATCTAGACTGCACTATCGACCTCCGGTCTGAGCAGGGGTGATGTGGCGGCGCTGTCGTCGCGCCACAAGTGAAATACATCGAAGCCTAAATCGCGCTATCAAAGTTCGAATTAAAACAGTATATATACAATGGCTCAAACTACCACTTGGGCATTGGCCGCTCCCAGGCAGAACACCTTGCCCGGCGGGAGATCTTCCTTTTCCTTCCCACGGCCACAGTGGATCACGTCGGGGTCACCACTGTGGCCGTGGGAAAGTGGGCGGGATCTCCCGCCGGGCAAGGTGTTCTGCCTGGGAGCGGCCAATGCCCAAGTGGTAGTTTGGAGCCATTGTATATATACTGTTTTAATTCGGAACTTTGATAGCGCGATTTAGGCTTCGATGTATTTCACTTGTGGCGCGACGACAGCGCCGCCACATACATTATATTTATATGGGTTGTACGAATAATTTACACTACTTGTCGCCTACGTCGAAATTCGACCGTAATTTATTAAATTATTAGTTTTGTATATTAATACAGCTTTATTTCACTTTCAACTGCACATTAATATATGAATCACAGATATGTTATATACAAAATGTGAAACAAAAGCTTTTTGAATTGACATACACTTCCTCCACACACTATTGAAAAAGGAACATTTGAAATAACACAAAATTCTTTGGTGACGATCTCCACTTTGTGCGACTGTTTAACCACAGACTGTTAATATTTACTTTAGAATAATAATGTACATAGTACTTACTCTGAAACATTGGCAGTGTGAACATAATGATTTCTTATACTTACGCGAACACTACACATTGAATAAAACTAATTTTACGGATTATATCGCGTTTAATCAACTTATTTTTTGTGTGAACGTCAACAAAAAAAAAATTTGTCCAAACGACAAATATTTGTCTGACCCACTGACCACAGAACACAATTATTCTCTACTGAGAGTCTGACATTGGCAGTATGAACGTAAAAACAATGTACGTGTTATTTAATTTAATTTAATGTATTTATAACACATATTGTAAATAAATTTTTGCTTTCTGCACTTCTTCTTCATATAAACCTTATGCCAAAGTATAACCAGGAGTGGTAGTAACGATTATTTAAAAAATAAAAATAAAGGGAAAGATAAATATATAACATGGATATAAAGGGAAATACGCCAACTTTTCTCCAAATGCCAAACACACACGGTGCATCCGGTGATTTACGTACGAGGTTCTGACGACCGCCCCATGCCAGGAAATCCATGGAAAAACCCTGTATACATATTTCTCATACGGTCATAGTATCGGCTCTGCATTCACCAACCCACCATACGTAAGTCGTTGCAAGTATGGACAAAATGTCAGCTGGAATGAATTCCTTGGAATATAATTTTTTCCTTCCATGTTTAACTATTAGTGATAAATAATTTACACAAAATCTTGACATATTTTACGTAAATTAAAGTATAAAAATCTCAAAAAAGTTCTGTCAAGGTTGTATCAGACCGGCTGTTGAGATGAACTACGTTTTTCTCGACGATAATGTACTTTTTGCCTCCTGTCATACATTGTCAAAGCATATAATATCAGGTCATAATCATAATTATTAAGATGTTTCGGTCGACAGTTTTAATAACGATATGTGTAATGAATAATGATGCATACGAGTTCATATTAAAGCGAGCTTACTCTGAGTTCTAATCATATTATGATGATTACGTTCGAAATCGTTTTATACGTGGTAGAGCCATGCTGCAGCTATATTATGGTAGCAGCACGAATGGGTCGGCTCGACCAGGATAGGACCACGCTCTTACAGAATACCAGCGTAAAATAGCAGTTTAATGCTGCTGTGTTTCGTATGGTGAGTGTAGAGAACCGGAGACCCTTGTTACTGGAAACGAGGCATTCCATCTCAGTCCTTAGGGGTGACAATGCATCTGGGTTTTGATTTTCAATTGAGGATAAAAATATAGATGTCTATGGGCCACAGCATACATTTACCAACAGGTGGATTGAGTGCTCGTTTGTCACACTTTTTCTATAAAAAAAAAACAACGATGTTATTCGTTGCCCCAATTCAGTCAATAACTAAAATAACTGAATACTTTTTAAATTACCGTGCTTCGGATTCTATGATTATGAACTTCTGCACTGCATCGCTTCAAACCGTATTTGCTTAAAAACTGTTGTTTTACTTTTATTTTCAAAGGTGTTATATAAAATTAATTCATAAAACATTTATAAATCGTAATTTTTTAAAGATAATTTTAAAACTAATGTCAGTAAATGTATGAATATAGATCGTAAATAATTAAATAAAATGAAAAACCAGTGGTTCATGCTTTCGCGACCGCGACCTAAATTGTAAATTTTTTATAACAACTTATCGCACGAGAATTTCTCAATTTTGATAATTTTGCCTCTACAGCTATTTCTTAATGTTCTTAATTTTTTCTCGTATTTGTTTGAACTATATTTTGGCAATAAAAGAGTAATCGGTTATAATCTAGGAAACATATTTAACTTTATAACTTCTTTTATATTAAAATGTCAAGGCCCGATTATGAATATTTTTTTGAAAATTTGATGATACTTTTTTATCGATATAGAAGCCAAAAATATTTGATTTATTTTTTGTCTGTCTGTCTATTCCTTTGAACATGATAGGCACTGAAACTACTGGATACTGATTAAGCTTGGCATGTTTATAGCTTATATCCTGGAATAAGATTTAGATAAGAAGGGGATGAGTCGCTCTCGTCCGTAGGTTTCGACCACCTAACCCTAGGCCCACACTACACGTGTCCCCGGTGGTGCTAAACGAGCGACAAAGCCGAAAGTACAGAATTGGCTCCTCGCCGTGTGGTAACGGCGTAAAAAATACCACCCCTACTTCGCACCATGAGGCACAAATTAAAAGAAATGGCCCTGAGTTCCCGGCGCCCTTTAACGGGGCAGGTGCGAAGAATCTCCGGGAGGATAAACCGGCGACGAGGTTCGCCACCCGTCACGTCCTGTCTCCCGGAGGGCGAAAAGTGGATTGCGGAAGCCCGTCTGGCTACGCTGAATGCATGTGGAGCAATGAATGAGATAGGATGGATGAAGTATGCGATATGATGTATGATAGAGGAATAGATGTGTTATGTGTAAATGAGACGAACGGAAGGAAAGGATGCCACTACACATGGCATGTATACCGCGTACTGGTCTGGGGTAGACGAGACCGAGCAGGCATGCCAGGGAGTCGGTATCATCCTTTCAGAAAGAATGGGTCAGTGTGTGAAAGAGTATGAATGTAAGCCTGAGACTGCTATGGATACGAATGAAAGTGGGCTTAAATAAGTTGTTTATTCTAGGGTCTACGCCCCAGACATGTCTAAGCCACTTATATCCGAGAGCGGTTTTGGGAGATGGTAAGGATGGTGCTAATGAAATGCAAGGGTAATGAAAATATTGTTATATTAGGAGATTTTAATGGAAGGGTTGGCGTGAAGAGGCTTGGTTATGAAAGGATATTGGGAACGTTTGGTGATGAAAGTATAAATGAGAATGGTGAAAGCCTCCTCACCGTATGTGTGGAAAAGAATCTTTTTGTGACGAACACTTTCTTTCGTCATAAGAAGATTCACATGTATACATGGGAAAGAGGTGATGATAGAAGCATGATAGATTTCATAATTGTGGATGAAAGAATGAGGAGCGCAGTGGTAGATACAAGGGTTTACCGGGGGTCCAACGTAGGGACGGATCATTACTTGGTCTTATGCCGAATTAATGGTCTATTCAAGCGTTGGCGGCATCGGACATCTGTGTCTACCACTGCGTTACAGCGTATTAGAACAGAGAGGTTACAAGATGAAGGTGCAAAGAGAAGTACAAATGTAGACTGAGAGAAAATATAAGTGGTATGGATGAATTGTGTATGAATGATTTAGACTTGGAGACTGTGTGGTATAATGTCAAGAAAGGTTTGGTGGATGCAGCTACCGAAGTATGTGGTGTAAGTAAGAGAATGAATGAAAGGAAAAATAACACTTTATGGTGGGATGATGAGGTACGGATGGAAGTAGAAGCAAAGAAGAGAGCATGGTTAGATTTACTAGCAACCAAGGCTAGTTATTCTAGCGGTATGAATGATGATATTGAAAGAAAAAAGGCAGTCTTTAGACATCTAAATAAGAGAGTAAAAGAAGTAGTTGAAAGGAAAAAGCAAGAAAGAACGGATAAGAATGATAGAAGAATATCGGATAACTTCCAGGCAAATATTAAAATGTTCTGGAAACTCGTAAGAACTGCCAGGGGACATTCAAAACAGCCTAGAATGGATGCTATACGAGACCAGAATGGCTGTATTCTGAATGACGAAGTGTCGAGTTTAAGGAGATGGAAGGAATACTTTGAAAGCGTGTTTATGAGTGATGAGACGTTTGAATTAAATGAAATAGAAATTCCGAAAGAAGAGGAAAGAGATAGAGATAAGTATAGATGAAATAATGAAAGCAATGAAAAGTATGAAAGCAGGTAAGGCAGCCGGATATGATAGAGTATCACTCGAAATGCTAAGGGCTGGAGAGGAAGTGGTGGCAGACCTGCTGTATACCTTGTTTAATTTGTGTTGGGAACTTAAGCGGGTACCGGGAGACTGGTGCAAAGCCGTGATAGTCCCACTATATAAAGGAAAAGGATCGCAGCAGGACTGTAAAAACTACCGTGGTATCAGTCTTCTTAGCATTGTGGGAAAACTGTAAGCTAAGGTACTAATTAAAAGAGTTATGAAAGATACTGATGGAAAAATTTGGGATGTGCAAGCAGGATTTAGAAAGGAATGGGATGTACGGATCAGGTCTTTTCCATGCACATGATCGCGGAAAAGTTTTGGCCAAAACCAAAAGGTTTTTGTGCGTTCGTGGACTTGGAAAAGGCTTATGATAGAGTGGACAGGGATGTATTATGGCAAGCACTGAACTCATTTGGGTTGAGTGCTGGTTGATACAGGCATTGAAGTCTCTGTATAGGACTCCAGTGCTTGTGTCAGGATCAACGGGGCCTACTCGGACTGGTTTGGCATCCATAAAGGGGTCAGACAGGGCTGTGTGACTTCCCCGTGGCTGTTCAACCTATTTATGGACAGTTGTTTGGAAAATCTGAAAGTTGAAGAATGCGGGTTAAGAATGGGTGAGTTAACCGTCAAATGTCTTTTGTACGCCGATGATCAAGTCATACTCGCGTCGTCGGCGGCCGAGTTGCAAATGATGGTAACATTAATGAACATTTCATTAAAAGAAAGGGAATGAAAGTGAACGCAAGTAAGACGAAAGTTATGGTCTTTGAAAGAGAAGAAAGTAAAACAATATGTGAAATAAGAATAGTTAATATATAATTCCTTGAATTGGTCGAGCAAGTAGATGAGTTTGTGTATTTGGGATGTGTATTTAGCAGGGATGGTAGGTATGATAAGGATATAGAACGACGAGTGAACGCAGGAAATAAAGTAAATGGGGCTCTATACTCTGTTGTGGAAAGTCAGAATGTGTCCAAAAGGCACGTATGGCAATTCACAATGCTATGTTAGTCCCTACTTTAATGTATGGTAGTGAAAGTTGGGTGTGGCAGAAGAAGCACGAGTAGAATAAATGCTGTAGAAATGCGGTCATTAAGGAGTATGTTAGGGCTGAATCTGAATGACAGAGTGAGAAATTGTGTGATAAGAGAAGAGTGTGGTTTGCAAGATGATGTTGTGACCAGGATTAAGAAAGGAATGCTTCGGTGGTTTGGTCATGTAGAAAGAATCAATGAGGAAAGAGTGACAAAGCAAATTTATGTTGCAGAAGTGAACGGCAGAGTCGGGAAGGGACGCCCTAGGCGAAGGTTTATCGACCAAATTGGCGATATATTGAAAATGGGCCAAATTAAGAGTACCCTTAACCGACGAGCGTGTATGCGTAGGTATATGGATGTGGAGGAGGCGAGAGGTGGGTCAGGATCGTGCCAAATGGAAGTCCATAATCTCTGCCTACCCTTCTGGGTGACAGGCGTGAGTGTTTATGTTATGTATGTTATGTTCAATAAACTAATATACTATAAAATTTACTACACACACACAATATATATATATATATATATATATTCAAGTACAAATGGATATATAACATAAACATATAAATAAAATAACGACAAAGGTAACCAAATTGACCATACTAACTACCATCTATTAACTTCATAAAGTGTTTACGTACCAATCTTTTAAATGCAGTCTTATTGGATATTTTTCTAACGTCTTCGGGCAAAGAGTTCCAGAGCAGTGCAGCCTGAATGGTGAAGGATTTACCAACAAAATTGGTGAAATGTAGTGGGATACTTATTTTATAATTAAACGAGGAACGCGGAGTTCTATCATGCGTTGATGAAATATACTTAAATTTGTCCTTGAGATAAGAAGGAGTGGATGGATCATTTAAGATAGAGAAGAGAACAAGCAAAATTCTAGAGTCACGCCTCTGTTTAATACTGAGCCATTTAAGGCGGGAGCGATAGAGTGAGATATGATCATATTTACGAAGACTGAAAATGTATCTGATGCAATTGTTGAGAAGGCGCTCTAGCTTGTTAAGAAGATTTTGGTTTAAATCCGGGTAACACACGTCTGCATAATCAATAATCGGTAGTATAAGTGACTGTACAAGCATAATTTTAGTCTTAAAGGGAAGCAAATTTTTTAAGCGATAAAGAGAACGTAAAGTACCAAAGACTTTACGACATGTTTCAGAGATATAAACCCCCAGCTCAGAGTACTATCAATATGGAGACCAAGATTTTTAACTGAAGAGGAGAACGGTATCAAGCGATCATTATAGTAGACGGAAGGTAGCCTCGCGGTATCAATTCTTGCAAGCATCCTTGAGCTACCTATGATCATCGCATGGCATTTCGTAGGGTTGACAGAAACTCCGAAACGCATGGAACAATCATAGATTGACTTGAGGTTGGAATTCTGTTTATAAGTAAGACGAAAGTCTGATTATAAGCAAAAAATAACATAAAAATTATTGTCAATGGTCAATAGCTAGTATATATACAGTAATCTATGGTCAATAGTCTTTGCCTCTCTGTCTATGTCTAAGATATACACATTAATCTGTGTCTAAAGTCTACGGACTATGACTACAATAACAACTTTATGATAAAAATCACAAACACAAACTATGTAATTAAAACTAATTCACTACTGTCGACAAGTACAATTAAAGATTACTACAACTCGGCCAATGATATTCCGGACGTCAGTCTGAGCTAGATTAGAATGGCTCTCCAGCACCTTAAAAACGGCAAGGCTCCAGACGAGGATGGAATTACAGCAGAGCTTTTGAAAGCGGGTGGAAAACCGGTACTTGAAGTCCTTCAAAAGCTCTTTAATTCCGTTCTCCATGGTGGCATTACATCGGAGGCGTGGAGCAGAAGTGCTGTGGTCTTATTCTTCAAGAAAGGTGACAACGCTCTCTTGAAGAACTACAGACCGATTTCCTTCTGAGCTGCGTCTACGTGCTGTTTTCGAGAATCATTACGAATCGTCTCACACGCAGACTCCTTCCGAAAAGCTTTAGCACCATAGACCACATACATACCTTCGGCAAATTGTACAGAAGTCCGAGGAGTACAATTTGACACTATGTCTGGCGTATGTAGACTATGAGAAAGCCTTTCATTCCGTCGAAATTTGGGCGGTGCTGCAGTCCCTTCAGCGGTGCCAAGTTGATTGTCGGTATTCCGAAGTGCTGAAGTGTTTGTATAGTAGGGCTACGATGGCCATCCCAGTACAGAACCAGAGTACGAAACCTATCCAACTGCAGAGGTGTAAGACAGGGTGACATTATATCCCGAAACTCTTCGCCGCTGCATTGGAAGACGTTTTCAAGGTTCTGGACTGGAAAGAATACAACATTAACATCAACGGCGAGTACATCACTCACCTTCGATTTGCCGACGACATAGTCCTTATGGCAGAATCGCTTGAGGACCTAAGGGATATAAGCCTATGCTCAATGACCTCAATAGTGCCTCCCAACGGATAGGTCTTAAGATGAACATGGACAGAACAAAGATCATGTATAACGTCCATGTCACACCTATGCCGGTAGTTGTTGGGAGCACTAAGCTTGAAGTTGTTGATGAGTATGTTTACCTGGGACAAATAGTCCGACTAGGTAAGTCCAACTTCGACCGATAGGTCAATCGACGGATTCAACTCGGCTGGGCAGCGGTCGGGAAATTACGGCAATATATAATACATCTTCTCGTCAGGTATACCTTAAAACTTGAAAATGAGACTGTACAATCAGTGCGTATTGCCAGTGATGACCTATGGAACTGAGACGTGGTCCTTCACTGCTAACCGGATGAGGAAGCTCAAGATCGCTCAGCGAGCTATGGAGAGGCTATGCTCGGGTTTTCTGCGTGATAAACATAGAAAAAGGATATCCGCAGTAGAACCAGAGGGACCGACATAGCCCAACGGATTAGTAAGCTGAAGTGGCAATGGGCCGGCCATATAGCTTGAAGAACCGACAACCGAGAGTGAAAAAAGGTTCTCGAGTGGCGGCCTCCTACCGGCGGACGAAGTGTAGGGCGTCCCCCACTAGATGGAGTGACGACCTGGTAAGACATGCGGGAAGTCGATGGATGCAGGTGGCTCAGGATCGTGCTTTGTGGCATTCCTTGGGGGAGGCCTATGTTCAGCATGGGACTTGTGAAGGGCTGAAATGATGATGATGGTGACAACTCGGCCATCTTAACTAGTGAACAAAAACAATTGGAATATGACTTATGAGATTACTAAAAACTTTATATAGTAATTATCTTCTATAATATGATCTATAAATTACACAGTCTAATACTGAAGGTTTATCAGAAGAAAAGTAGTTATTAAGTTACCAGACAAAATAAACTGTAAGTGAAAGAAGAGAAACATACAAAAAAAGATGAATATCATAATGAGAATAAAAATAATACCTTGGAAAGTTTAAAGCAATATAAGAATTACTTCTTGCCTACCAGTCGTCTGGATCTCTTTACGTCATCAGAGTGAGTTACCGCTGAAGTTTGAGTGCGACGTGCTGCATCATGTTGTCAAAGAGCTCTGCTGCGTTGGCATGACCTTTGTCTTGAGGGCCTTGTTCGAACTCTCCGGCGAGTAAGCCATGGGGTAGTTGGCTGTTAGACCATCCAATTCCTCTTCAGTGTAAATCTTCGTTCGACCACCAAAGTGCTTCACATAGATTGCCCCATCAATAGTCCAGACATTTCAATCCCGAAATACTTATGGGCATTCTTATGTATGAACTGACGATATTTAGTGAGGAATTCACATATTGAAATGGCAGATCCTTTCAGTTTTGATTTTAAATTCCAAATCTTAGACTTAGTGCGGTCATCATTAAAGTGAACAAGAACTGGCCTTGGACGGGTACTAGATTGAACACCGAGTCTGTGGCATTTCTTGAGGGAGTCATCAGGTATATGAGTTAGACCCAGATACTTGTGCAACAGTTGTAGAACTTGCTGTTTTAGGTCAACTTCAGAAGACTCAGCTATTCCATGAAACAGCAGAACTTTTCTCCGGTGATACATACTGATTGCATCGACACTTCTGTTGCATTCCAGAATTTGCTGTTCCAGCAGGCTGAACATGGAACCAACAAGTACCTTAAATGAATCGAACTGTTCCCGAAGCTGTAAAACTGTTGGGTTAATTGGAGTAGATGCAGCCTTCAGACGTTTCTCAAACTTAGCCATCCTCTGAGTCAAGCTCCCTTCCAATTCCTTTTGGTTATTCACAACTTTGGAGACATTTGCCATTATAGTAAAGTGAATTAACAGAGGAGAGATAGTAAAATAGCTATGTTTATTTAGTGTGACAGATGTTATAGAGGAAGATGACTGTAAGTTTTTTTGATATAATTTAAATGCTCATTACTATTAGTGAAAATAATGCCAAAAAATATTATTAGAAACTTGAGATAAAGATTAAATAGAAAAGTTAATTATACTTATTTTAAATGTAAATTAATTACGTGAACAAATTTTCAGCTGTTAACTGTTTTGCACCTACCCTCGAAAAAACCAAAACCAAAAGGTTGTACCAGATAATAAGGATAATACGCTAGCAAGTATTATTATAGGAACCGTAGAGAGGGAGGCGGTGTGCGGAAGCGGAATATCGTCGAATACTTGCTAGATGGTAGGAATCCTTTACTGCATAGAAGTCCGTCTAGAAAAGTACCTCCCTCTTACCTATTTCTGCAGCCAAAAATCAGTGTTGCACCGATTTATTCCGGGATGAAAGATATAGAGAGCCAGTATACTTAGTAATAATAATAAAATAATAATAGTGTCCTCCAGACCGAATTTCGCTCACGGCGGCCAGTCTCAACGAAGACTAGCCATCGGCGCAGGACAGGATTACAGTTCCCAAGTGTATGCGCAATCACAGATGCACTCTCTATTCCCTCACTTTCATAGTCCGATGGGACGGTAAACCGACACGACCGGAGAGAGATCAGGCGCAGCACCAACGGCTTTACGTGCTTTCCGAGGCACGGGGGTGAGACACCGCCAGCTTCCTGACTCCGGGCAGCTATTGAGAATTTCTTGATGGAAAAACTCAATAACTGATTTTGGCCCGACTCGGGATTCGAACCCGGGACCTCATGATCAGCAGTCGCACTACTACAACCACTAGACCAACAAGGCAGTCAATTATACTTACAGACTATGTGGCATTATATTTGAGTACTTAGAGGTGACAGCGCATTTGTGGCCTTTTCGTTTAAAGTTGGCTGCAGGTGTCTATGGGCTTCAGTAGTCACATACGAGTATCATGGGAACTGTACAATTTTAAAATAGAAAAGTACGCGATAGCGACCAAAACTCGCACATGAGATACAGAACCGAGTGCAGACGCAAAGAATAAATATACCAGAGCAGACGCGTGAGTACGCGTAAGAACAGACGTAAGACATGTCATGTCGAATTTTTTAACACTTTGCCTGACCCCGATATTCCTCCGCACAAGCTTATTTTAAAATTCGGTGTGGTTATGACATTATTGGGAAACCTGAGCCCACTAAAGGTATAAAGCCAAATCTGCAACGGAACGTTACAGATACGAAGGTCTTAACAGAGAACGGTGCCGGGGAATATGATAGCTTTGTTCTTCGGATTGCACTTATATGGTACTGGTCATACCCAACAATTTTATTTTCTGTCAGCATCTGCTTTGCAATGACAATAAAGCACAGGGCAGACGTTGAAGACAGCGGGCGTGGATAGTAGTGGTGCTTAGTGTATTATATGTGCTATTAAATTAGAATGACATGAACTATCTTAGAGTTTATGGTTAAAAATAAAGCTATATTGCAGAATAAACAAAACCCCAAGAAACAAATGAATATAAAATTATTTGAATTAAGAATTTCAAGTCAAACCAAAGCATAGGTTAAGTTCAAATAGCCAGATTAACAAAACTGCATTTTCAATCGACTTCAAAAATAGGAGGAGGTTCTCAATTCGACTGTATTTTTTTTGTGTGTTACCTCAGAACTATTTTTTAGGTGAACCGATTTTGATGATTCTTTTTTTATTTGAAATCTGATGCTTTTCATGTAATCCCATATAAATTTGATCAAGATCTGTCCAGTAGTTTTTGATTTATCTTTAATAATGTGTATTTAATTGACTTCAATTATATTGATGATCTCATTTTATTTATATTGAAGTCGGTTGTACAACATTTTTAATTTTACCACTTGTTGTAGGTAAAACGTAATAGATTATTTTTGATTCGTGTAAGTGGTAAAGATTTTGTCTTACATTAAGAAATAATTTAATAGTCTTAGCGACCATAATATATGTAATAATATCTATGTAATATTCTCATATTTTATGATTTACTATACAAATGAATAACGATATCACTTTATGGACATCCACACAAACGAAGTCGCGGCTACAGCTAGTTAATATATAAAAGTGTTAAATACACCTATAATAATTATGAAACTTAACAAGGTCTTTTATCGCATACTAAACTATAATTTCAACATTTCACTTGGAATGCCAATTATTCATTGCGATTTTTTAATCTACTTGCATAAGTATAATCAGATATTAAGTAATTACAGTGTGTTAGCGGACGAATGTCTCTTTAGTAAATTTGAGTGAAAGATCTCATAACAGAGGTCAAACCGTTCTCTGCATACATTTTATTATTCTCGTTTCACGTATATGGTTGAAACAATTTGCTCTCGTTTTAAATCAACCTTGCACATAATTATAAAATGTTCCAAAGTCAAGTGTTGCAGCCAAATAATTCTCAGACTTTATGTCTGTTCGTATTTTTTTAATTTGCCGACTGCAATAATTGCATTACGTGCGCAATGTCACGGAGGCGTTGGTGAGACCCTTAAGCTTAGCAAATTGGTTATGTATATTATGTATATTTTAAATACCCTCTAATTTAGAAGATCACCCATCTACCGATTTCATAACATCTCTCTCCTAAACTTTAAATGCAAAGTGTAAAGGAATGGATCATCAAGCGTTTTGAGAAGAAGCAGGGAGATATTTCATTACTCGTCGATTTAAACCTTTATTTTAAATAGATAGGCCAAACCGGCAAGCGATTCAGCTAATGGTAAGCTACCGCCCATGCCGATGCTTCCACAACAACGGGGAAATTGAAAGTACGTTACCGGCCTTGCTCTTTTTCTTGCAAAAATATTAAAAATAATAAATACCACTGGTGACAGTAAATTCTATAATGTGATCATATATGGCAGAACATTTCTAGAAAAACGCACGTGGTTAGATTGTCAACTAACGAGCTAAAGTGGTTTAAATTAAAGAATTATGTGGCAGTATACTATGACAACTTGGCACTTCGGAGCATTTAACGCGGCAACGTAAAACGTAAATTAAACATATGAAGTCAAAGTTGAGAGGAAATCAGATTTTGGTCTTAACATGTTTCAGCAGTTAATGTAGTTTAATGGGGGTTTAGGAAACAAATGTTTTTTCAGACACTAGTTTGACGGACCTAAATATAACTTAGATCCGTGACGTCCGTAGGGAGTCAGACGTCTCGCATTTTGATATTACTCGTTCACTGATGTGGACTATTTCCCTAATTTAACCCAAGGATGCCACTGCACGATTTCAAGATACTGTAAGCTCGTTCTGCGTAAATTGTACCAAAAATTAGTGTTTGAAAGCTGAAGGTAGCCCGGGCTACTATGACACCAGGACGTCAAACAATTCAGTCCCCCATAACCATGGGTACAGTAAAGCATCCAAAATCTCTGGAATTAAAAATTAGTTAAAATTAAATGATATGAAATCCGCAAAATTGGTTTCTTCTTCTTCCTGTCCTTATCGCAAGTTATTTGGTGTCGGTATAGTAAGTGTTTCACTTTCATCTCTTCTATCAGGCATTCTTTCCTCATCTCCTGATTTACTCTTTTCTTACGCATAAAATTCTTTGTGTCACATAATATCCCTAACATATACCATCCATTTTTTCTTAGGCCCCTTTACACTCATATCAAAATATTTACGCTATTAATATATTATATTATACTATGATATTATAAATTATATTATATTGATCAGTTTCGAACAAGATAGTATTTTTTTATAGAAAAATATTAATAATAATTCGGGGAAAAAGTTTCTTCGTATTTTGTTTGTATAAAATTGAAGAAAAATCTCTTTGGTTTTACTATCAATACATATAGGACATTAAGAAGAAAAAAAAAGTAAGAAACACTTTCTCGCCATTTTTCAATTGTTGTTCTGTCCGCCAAAATGAGTGAATCTAACGAAGAAATTCGATACATTCTGAAATTTTATAATAAAAACGGGAAAATGCGATTCAAGCCGCGAAAAAAAATTTGTGACGTTTATAGGTCTAATGCAGTGTCAGTAAGAGTAGCACAAAGTTGGTTCAAGCGTTTTCAGTCCGGGAATTTTGATGTCAAAAATGTAACCTAATGAGTACACGATTCATTAGGTTTATTTTAGTGAGCTCGTGTGGTACCCAAATATCAAGCTTTTTTGTATAGCCAGACTTTTTCAAATGGGTCAAATCTGTTTACCCATTTGAAAATATTGGAAAGCTGCATTTGCTCGCTCTGGTCTTTCCAATCTTTTGGTATATATATTTCAAAGTAGAATGATCACATCTTTATTTCATCAGTTTTAATTTACTTTTCATATGTATTTAATTTAATGAAGCGAGTGAAAAGTTTATTTTTAATAAAATTAAGGTCAACTTTAATCAAACATAAATATGTAGTTTATCGTAACATAGGTCTGGTTTTACGTTTTAAATCATAGTGTTCTAAATTAGTGACCGTCACAGCATCTATATTTCAAAAGGATTAAGTAAACTTTTGTTAAAAGTAAAGTAAACATTGAAAAATAGGACGAGAAATCAGATTCACCAATTTAGAGTAAGTAAGGGTTGTAGTGGCAGTGTAAGAATATCCACTACCCCATATCGTCCTGTGGGTGCAACGGGCAGTCACATTTTTTGATAACATTCAAAATTATAAAAAACCGTGATTGCCAAACTGCTTGCCAAGTGAGGTAATTCAAACGTGGTAATTTCTGAGGGAGGCCTATGTTTATCAGTGGACATTGATAGGTTGTCATAAATATAATGGAAGAAGTACTTATGTATTTATGTAGTAGTAGGTATCTAAGAAGCGAAAACATTGCAGGAAATAACGAATTTTATTTTTAAAAATTCATATCTATACACTTTGGTATTGGTATGTGTTTAATTAGAGAAATGAAGCTGCAGTCTTCAGCAGATTTGACAGCATACAGGCAAATGAAAAGACAGATCTCCAAATGCATGCGGCGGGACTTACGCAAGTGCAATACAGCTCGTATTGAAGAAACGATCGAGCGGAACCAGGGCTCCAAAGTCTTTCAAGTCAAAGCCAGAGATCTGTCTGTCAGAAAGAGCAAACTGTCGAACCTGAAACCGAATGTGGCAGAATCGTTTCCGGGACACCTGAGTTTTTGAGTGAGATGGAGAGGTTTTATGGGCAGCTGAACACGTCATCGTTGGAGCCACACGCAAATGTGAGTAACAATCCAAGAGCAAGTCTTATCCGACACTATTCCGATGATATCCCGGACGTCAGTCTGAGCGGGATTAGAATGGCTCTCCAGCACCTTAAAAACGGCAAGGCCCCTTCAACCACTGGTAGAATACCAGTACTTGAAGTCCTATATAATCTGTTTATTTCCGTCCCCCATAATGGTACTACTCGGGAGGCGTGGAGCAGAAGCGTGGTGGTCTTGTTCTTCAAAAAGGCGACAATTTGTCTTTAACAAAGTAATTCTCTTGAAAAACTACAGACCGATTTCCTTTCTGAGCCGCGTCTACGTGTTGTTTTGGAGAGTCATTACGAATCGTCTCGCACGTAGACTAGACGACTTCCAGCCTCCCAAACAAGCCGGTTTCCGAAAAAAATTTAGCACCATAGACCACATATATACATACCCTTCGGCAAATTTTACAGAAGTTCGAAGAGTACAATCTGCCACTTTGTCTTGCGTGTGTGGACTATGAAAAAACCTTTGATTGCGTCGAAATCTGGGCAGTGCTGCAGTCCCTTCAGCGGTACCGAGTTGACTGTCGGTATATCGAAGTGCTGAAGTGTTTGTATAGTAGAGCTACGATGGCTCTCTGAGTACAGAACCAGAATACGAAACCTATCCAACTAAGCTCGAAGTTGTTGACGAGTATGTTTACCTAGGACAAGGAGTCCGACGAGTGTTGCCAGTGATGACTTATGGATTTAAGACGTGGTCCTTCAATGGTGGCTGTATGAGGAAGTTCAAGCTTACCGAGCTATGGAGAGGGCTATGCTTGGGGTTTCTTTGCGCCATAAACTTAGAAATGGGGATATCCGCAGTAGAACCGGAGTAATCCGCATAGCCCAAAGGATTAGTAAGCTGAAGTGGCAATGGGCCGACCATATATCTCGAAGAACCGACAACCGAAGGGGAAGAAAGGTTTTCGATTGACAGCCTCGTACCGGTAGGCGAAGTATAGGGCGGCCGCTCACTAGATGGAGTACTCTCAAGTGGGGGTTCAAATCACAGTTGGAACTACTATTTGTACAAAAATGCAAGATTATGTTTTTAATTCTACATCAGTATTAATTAAATTAGGCCGTTAGACTAGTGCCTACCTCTGATCTTTCTGGTATCACTTCTGGTCGGCAACCCTAGATATAACTATCTAGGTTGCCGACCCTACTATACTACATATTTTTCTACTATATAAATGGTCCGAATACTAGTCTAGTGTAGGTTAGACTACCATAATTTCATGAAGGCTGACTATGATGTGAGGCATTTAATGAAGGCTCAAAGTTGCAAAACATATTCTTTAAAAATTAAACAACATGTATCACCATAATATTTTTTATTTTTTCGCCATGAACTCTAACTTACACGAAAATACTATCATTACAGCCTATCAAAATTCCACTGTCGAACATAGCCTTCCCCCAAGGAATGTCACAAAATATGGTCCTGTGCCACCTACATCGATATGCAAAACATGCAGAATGTTTTACCAGGTTGTTACTTTTATCGATAGAACCAATCTATCGTTTTCATATACCGTTACAGCCTATTAAAAGTTCACTGCTGAACATAGGCCTCGTCCATAGATTGCCATAGCTGCAATGCTTGGCAGGCTGGCTGGCAACTGCAGTTTTTTTTATTTGTTATTAGGAAGACGCTGCTGCCCATCTCCTGGTTTGCTTCCCTCTGTCGCCTCTTATGTGGTACGACATTCTTGTACCACAAATACACAGTCTCGTCGTCGTTAATTAATGGCATTATAATTCTTAAATCAGTATTTTCAAGACCCGTGATAGCTTAGGCCTAATATTAATAAACGTAGTACGGAGTCAAACTTGTGTGAATTCCTTGATCAGATACTGGAGGCTATGAGTAGGGGCTATCAGGTAGACGCCGTGTATACCGATTACTCAAAAGCTTTTGACAGAATTTCCCATTCGCTGTTGGTTAAAAAAATTGAGCAATTCGGTATAAACGGTGATCTCCTTCTATGGTTCAAGTCATACCTTAGAGACCGGTCTCAGGTTGTGGCTGTTAAAGGCTTTACATCTTCGTTTGTCGCCATCACGTTTGGTGTTCCTCAAGGCTCTTACCTAGGCCCCTTGTTGTTCAACATATTTATCAATGACGTTTTAAGTTGCTTTCGTTATTCGAAAGTTTTGCTATATGCTTTCATTACAGTAGAGACCCGAATCGATGATTTTGCTCGGCGGTAAAAGCTCATAATAAACGATGCCCTTCCAATCCCACCATACACACAGCATCACCTTAGTTTCGCTACAGTCTGTGGAGCTTGACTGCCCTTTGACCATGATCTTTTTCGCACTTTCTTGTCGTAGGTGATCTATTTTTCATCACCAGTGATCAATCTTTTCAAAAATAGATCGGTTTCATAACGTTTCAATAGAGAATCGCAAATGAGTACACGATTCATTAAGTTTCTTTCAGTGAGCTCTTGTGGTACCCAAATATCGAGCTTTTTTGTATAGCCAGACTTTTTCAAATGATTCAAAACTGTTTTGTTGTCAATCCTCAATTCCTCGGCTATGTAGTAACTACTAATATGCCGATCTTGCTCCACTTTTTCAAAAATGGAATTGACTTTATCCGTATGAGGGCGACCAGAGCGAGCTGCACATCAAAATTCTCGGAGTGAAAACGCTTGAACCAACTTTGTGCTACTCTTACTGATACTGCATTTGGTCTATAAACGTCACAAATTTTTTTTCGGGGCTAGAGTCGCTTTTTTCCGTTTTTTATTATAAAACTTCATAATGTATGGAATTTCTTCGTTAGATTCAATTATTTTGGCGGACAGAAAGACAATTGAAAAATAGCGGGAAAGTGTTTTTTACTTTTTATTTTCCTTTTTTTGACGGCTCCGTGGCGCAGTGGCTTAGCAATTGAGTTGCAGATGTTCGTCCTTGTGCAATTTATGTTTCTAAACTGCCCCCACGATACAGGAGAAAATCCTAGTGTGGAGGTTACGTTTAAAAAAAATGAAAAAAGAAGAAAAAAAATATTAGAAATAATTTCCTGTATGTATTGATATTAAAACCAGCCAGATAAAAACAGTACAACCAAAGAAATTTTTCTTCAATTTTATACAAACAAAATAGGAAGACTTTACTTTTAATTAAGACTAACGTCTAGAAACATCTGGTAAGCGGAAGATTATTAGCCCTCATTGCTTACATCTGTAAGAATAAGACACAATAAACAATAAAAAAAAATATCAACTGTGTAGAGTATTGTTTTAGGTACTTTTGGAAACTGCTAAATATTTAATTAAAAATGATATCAAGAAAAATTACTATTCTTTAATAGTTTCCTGTTTATTTGGTTTGTATATTACAGGTTAAATAATGACATACATGACCCAAACTAGCCTGAACAGCGTGATCAAAGGTCGTCTTTATCTCTAAATATAAAGAAAGGGAAACTTTGCGTGATCAAACGGCATTGTACCGGGGAATGAATTACTTTGTTCAAATGTCTGAAATTATCTTAATCAGAATCAATGCAATTTGGCATCAAGTGCGCACGTGCTGTTTGACTCGACGTAGATGCGACCTTGATGTTGCCCGTCTATTGAGTTGTATTTTGATATAGCTGGCTATTAATGTAGATTATTATTGTTAAAGAATTTTTATAGATTTAACGTTGATTAAAACTTTTTAACGTATTTTTTTTACTAATTGTAACATTGCTAAAATTTATTTCATTGCATTAAAAAGTATTCAATAAAAAAACTACTAAATTTAAAAGTTAAAAAAGTTAAAGTTACAGCCTATATACGTCCCACTGCTGGGCATAGGCCTCCTCTCATTTCTGAGAGGGTTTAGGGCAAGGAAATGTCCGCCGCGCTGCCCAAATGTGTGTTGGCGAACTTCACATGTCTTCGAAAAATTTTTTTCATATTTCTCAGACCAAAACATTGGTATTTTACATACCAATATTTTGGTACGTTACGGTAATTAATAAATAAATGCTTAATTCAAAAAACATCAAGTTTTTTCAAAGGTAATATTAATCATGAAACAAGTTATAATGTACCAAAAAATTGGTATTTTACATACCAATGTTTTGGTGTTTGTTTTGTGTGCAATTTTGTGATACTATAAAATAAAATTAATTCCAAACTCCCCAAGAGAAGCCACTTCCTCTCAAGTCAGTTTTTAAGTAGACCATTGCTGAACGTTCCAATAGTGGGCCAGCTAGTTGGCCAGTACACCGTTTATTTCAGATAATAAAATATAAAAAATCCTTCTTTTTATTTCTGCCGCAATACATTGTTTGCATTGCTGTGTTCCAATCTGAAGTGTATAGAGAGCCAGTATTATAACAGGCTGTGACATTCCATCTTAGTAAAATTCTTTGTTTAAAGTTGATTTCTTGTGTTTACGGGATGCAATAACCACTTACCAACAGGTGAAAACAAAATCACAAGCAATCGGTTGTTAGCTTAGAGGGCGTTAAAGTGGTCAATAATTAAAATCTCTGTGGTGGTACTGTATTATGTATTATTTGAATGTTGTTGATAAGCCAGTCAGTGTCAGTAAAACCATTGTGTGACCTTAAAGTCACCGATAGACTCTTGACTCGCTGCATGCAAGGCTGGCGTCGCAATTTCTAAATCAGGGTTTCCCAACATTTTTTTGACCAGGGATCACTTTGATTTTTCCGTAGTTAGCAGGGATCAGAAAAAAATAACTGTGTTAATCTAACAATAAATTATAATCACAACTTTTAACTTAATTATATAATAAACTGAAAAGAAGCATTCATGAACAGTATTATTTGTGTATTTATATTAAAATCTAATGGGTACTTACTAACGTGACGCGCGGTGTTGCACTGCCCGCGTGACGAGAAAATAATAAATGTGTAGTACAATAACATTAAAGTAAAATAGTAATTTAAAACAATTAGGTAGGTAAAATATTTAAATCTTTTGCGGACCATATTTAAGCTCTTGAGAACTGCTAACTGCTCTAAATGGTAATGAACGGCGTTAAGGTTGGGCGTAGTGTTATGATTGCTTTTACCCTGGGCATGTGAGTAGAGTGCGGAGTATTATCACACACTGGGAACCTAGAACATCCACGCTCATATGGATTAGGGTAGCCTGAGCGTGAACGCTCAATAAAACGCTCATGTTTTTACGTAGTGGAGCCACGCTGCAGCTATATTTTGGTTATAGCACGAATGGGTCGGCTCGACAGGGTAGGACCACGCTTTCACAAAATACCAACGTGAAGTAGCAGCGTAATGCTGCTGTGTTTCGTATGGTAAGTTTTGAGAACCGGAGACCCTTTTTACTGGAAACGAGGCATTCCATCTCAGTCGCTGAAAACGCATCTGCAATTTGATTCTTAATTGAAGATAAATGTAGATGTCTAAAGACCACAGCATCCACTTACCATCAGGTTGACTGTGTGCTCGTTTATTACCTTTATTCTATTAAAAAAATAAGGGATAGTACTCCTCTGAGGTAGCTTCTGATTTAAAATCACTATCGTGCTATTTGGGAGAAAGAAGGGTAGGCTACTATCACACACAAGACAAAATTATAAAAAATAATATATTTCTATTGAACATTGATACAATATGAGACCGAGGTAATTCTTCGGTCGAGCTGTCCTATTCCTGCACCAGCATAAGCTACCGTGGGTCTTCACCACTACGAATGATCTATTCTTTTTCGAGTATTATATCTTTGTCCTGGATCGATATTAATGTCAAGTAAGCGATACGATACTAGGAATGAGACAATTGTATGCTTATGCAACATTAAGAAAACCAATCTTCAAACTATAAGGCTTTTAAAAAAGTCTATACAATTTGCTTTTTTGCATTCATTACATCCTATTAAAAGTAATAGATTGTCTCACAGTGGGTATATTTGCCATAGTTGCCACGCTTGGCAGGTGGGCTGGTAACCACCGGTTTTTATTAATTTGAGTTGTAATCAAGAAGATGCTGCAGCCCATCTTCTGTTTCATTATCCTCTGTCGCTTCTTACGATCTAAATCCTCCTTACCGTTACAACATTTTTAAAGTCCACTTCTGTTTATAGGCCTCCCTATATATAGCGAGGTTATACGCCATAGTTGCCATGCTTGGCAGGCAGGGTGGCAACGGCAGTTTTTATTTATTAGGAAGAACCTCGTACCGGTAAGTGAAGTGTATGTAGGTCGGCCCCCGACTAGAACGAGTGATGACCTGGTTAGATATGCAGGAAGTCTATGGATGCAGGTGGCTTAGGACCGTGCTTTGTGGCATTCTTTGGGAGAGGCCTATGTTCAGCAAAGGACTTGCTATTACGAAGAGACGGCCCCAGTCCCCAGTGGCCCCGCTATTCCTGGCTACGGTGGCGACCATGGTAACGGCGGGGCAGGGGGTGCTAAGAATATCCGGTGGAGGTTCGGTTGCCACCTAAGACGACTCGACCTGGCAACATACAACGCACGCACCCTGAGGACTGACAAGAAGATCCTGGAGCTGGAAGAAGAGATAGACAAGTTACGCTGGCATATTATAGGATTATCCGAGGTCCGAAGAGAGGGGGAGGACACGGTAATCCTCGAATCCGGCAACTTGTTCTATCACCGGGAGGGCGACCATCTGTCCCAAGGAGGTGTCGGATTTATCGTCCACAAGTCTCTCGTTAACAACGTTGTAAAGATTGTGAGTGTGTCGACGAGGGTTGCGTACCTTATACTCAGAATCACCAAACGGTATTCGTTGAAGGTCATACAGGTTTACGCACCAACCTCGGTACATCCCGATGAGGAGGTGGAGGAAATGTATGAGGATATCTCTAAAGCCATGCATTCCTCCAAAATCAACTATACGGTGTTAATGGGAGACTTCAATGCAAAACTAGGCACAAGAAAGAACGGTGAGCTGAGGTAGGAAATTTGGAATAGGCAACGGAACCCAAGGCCAGCAGCTGGCCGACTTCATGGAGAAAGAGGAACTCTTTATGATGAACTCTTTCTTCCAGAAGCGGTCCCACAGGCAGTGGACCTAGTCGAGCCCCGACGGTTCGACAAAAATTAGATTGACTTCATTATGACGACCAGACGACAACTGTTCAGTGGTGATGCTGTTCAAGGTGATCGCGAGGGTGAAAACTGGTAGCGATCACCGAATGGTTAGAGGCACACTGAACCTAAACCTAAAGGTCTCGTCTAATGAAGTCAACGCTCCTCGTGCTCTAATCCAAATTCACGAAACCTTTCAGCTCGAGTTACAAAACGGTTTTCAGTGCCTAGAAGACTGTAATGAATTGGACGAGATAAATGATAAGCTCGTGGAAACTGTCTGATGAATAACCATTAGTAAGCAATACAATCCATTCAATCCAATACCCGATTTTTTTCTATTGATTCAAGCATGTATCGTCTTTGTTTGTACCAATACTGAAAAGTATCGTATTATATCTTAAAACCCTATGTATATTACGAATTCTCCAGTAATATACATATAAAATGTTTCAAGCAACGGAATATATTTGCGATCGCCATTTTTTTTGTTGCATTTTAAAATATTCATAAGTTTAAATAGTATTGTAATCAATAAAATTATTTGTTTGTTTTTTCATTATATATTTCAATATTTTAAATTACAAATAAAATACAACCTTATTATCATTGTTACGAAGAAGCCGTTGCTTGCGACGCTAACCACTATAATAAAACTATTCAGTTATAGGTAGGTGGAGTTCGATAGCGAGATCGTTTATCTGCCTCTCGTTTTCACTGCTTGTGAACGGCCAACATCTTAAGGTCAGAGCAAAATTAAAAGTGTTTTAGTATCTGATTACGGAGGCTTATTATGATTTGAGCTAGGCCGCTACGCAATATAAAGCTTCCTGTCGATTGATGAGATAAAAACTTATAACATTATACTTCTTCAGCACAATTAGTTCAGATGTAATTTTCGTAAAATGATCGATACAGATAATCAGATCATAATCAGTCCACAGGTGGATATAAGTGTCAATCACCACAAGCCCTTTCGCTTTTGTTACTTTTCTGGTGGCATTTTCAATTAAGGGCGCCAAAAACATTACAGTGCCTCTAGACACAATAACTCAGGGACACTCACTTCTCCTTATAAATTTTACAACTTTTATAAAAAAGCAATGTAACATAAAAATGAAATTAAAAGAGTGTCAAATAGTAGTTCTTAATGATATGAAGTACACCTTCATTTTATAATATCCCAAATATTATAAATTAAAGTACCGAAAGCTATCAAAAACATTGTTACACAGTAGTAAAAGCAGCTCAACATTTACAACTCGATACTCTCAATTCTTGTGTCTGAATAAAATATCTCCACTTTATCTTCACTTGTGTGCAAGAAGAGAACTAGATTCAATATTCGCGCACGTCGGTCGACAGGTGGGCAAAACTCGTAGATAAGAGTAGGAAAGTAGGCTGCGGTAACCTGTCTATTATTTATTTAGATAGACGCTTGAATTACTATCCTCTACAAGTGTTCACTTATACAGGGTTATTTTGCAATAACTGGCCAAATTTACAGTGAACGTTCAGAATAATTAATATACGCATATGGTAAAGAAAAATTAATTAAAAATAATCTCATACATTCTGTCCTTTTTATCTTGTAAATTTAAAATGCGTGGTAATGCATTATTTTAACTGATTTTACTGCGCATGCACACATTCGGAGATCGGTAGACAAAAACGTTGTTGCCCATAAATCAATTTCAAATTCAATTTAGGATAATTTCAAATAAAATAAGAAGCCTTATTTACTCGTATTTTCAAAAACTGCAATAACGGTATATCATTACTTATATATTTGAACTTAAGTTTAAAATTTGGCTGCTCTGAAAAGCAACCATGTATTGCTTACCCAATGTTAGACATACGTACTGTATTTAATTTTAAACAATTAAGAGTATCCTTATAATGCCTGACTATAACTGTTAAGACGACTCAGTAACGCATTGGCTTAGACCAGCAATGCAGTACTGCAGACCGTGGGTTGCAGTCCCGCACGGGATACAAATTTTCATCTTAGAAATAATTTTTCTGTGTCTGTATATCCGTATATTTGATTATATGTAATATAAATATGTAAAAAGGCCTCCCCATAGATTGCCTCGTAGGGGGATCTTGCCATTGTTGCCACGCTTGGCAGGCGATAAAGAATTAAGGAATAACATATTTTTTTTTATAGAATATGGGTGATAGACGAGCACACAGTCCACCTGATGGTAAGTGGTTGCTGTGGCCCATAGACATCTACATCTATTGTACTACAACTGTACTAGAGTCGTGTTGATGAATGAGCATGAAAGTATAATTTATAAAATCAATGATGCACGACGTCCACAATGGTTTTCATTTTGGAAACTATTCGTTCTCTTTTGTTTCTCATGATAAGCGTTCTGTTCATTTGACACAAAATTTATGCAATCGGTTACTGGTGGATTGAAAGCACATGCACTTTACATACATAATTTATAGCCTATAGATATAAATTGTAGTGTCTGTTCTGTTTGTACTCGTAATATCGAAAAAACTGTATATAATAATGTATATTGAGCTAATTATTTGCATCCCATTAGGACCATTTTTATAACATTTCTCTGTCTGTCTGTCTGTCCGGGCTAATCTTCAGAATGGCTAAACCGATTATGATGAAAATTATCTAGGCTACGAGGGTGATCCAAAAGTAATGATAATCGGTTACTTCAGGTCCGCATAAAAATCCAAAAAATATTTTTGCTTGCTTATATACTCACTACATAGCCTAAAAAATCATATAAATAGATCACGATTTCCGGAGATACATTCATTTGAATACGAACTTTCAAAGAGATAACATCAACATGGAGAAAACGAAATTAGAGCTGTCATCAAGTACCTCTGTTTGAAAAAATGTCTTCAAAAGACATACACAGTGACTTAGTGAAAACATTGGGGACTCTGCTCCTCCATATTCTACAGTTGCACGCTGGGCCATCAAATCTGCCATTCATCTGGGAAGATGAACATCGCGAAGGACGCCCATCCACGTCCTCACTGAAGACAACGTGAAAAAGTCAAAGATGTTGTGTTGGCAGATCGAAGAGTGACCATCAAGCATGTAGCTGAGGTCACAGGGATCTCATATGGCAGCGTTCAAAGAATCCTTGCGAACGAGTTGCATATGAAAAGGTCTCTGCGCGTTGGGTACCCAGAATATTAACCGACGAGCAAAAGAAAATTCGAGTTGACATTTCGAGGGTCAATCTCGAAAAGTTCCAAGCAGATCAAGAAAATTTTTGTTCCGTTTTGTGACTATGGACGAGACCTGGATCCACCATTTTGATCCTGAAACGAAACAACAATCGATGACTTGAAGCGAGCCTCATCACCGACGCCAAAGAAATTCAAAGTTTCAAGTTCGGCGGAAAGGTTATGGCATCTGTTTTTGGGACGCTCAAAGTATAATTATGGTGGAATATTTGGAAAAGGAGCCACTATTACGGGCTCTTACTACGCAGACCAAATAAGAAGATTACGGGAGTCCATTAAGGAAAAAGACGCGGCAAACTGCGAGCTGGAGTGCTGTTTCACCAAGACAATGCACTGGCTCACAAAGCCGCAGTTGCGATGGCTGCCATTCAAGAAACGGGATTCGAACTGCTCGAACACCCTCCCTATTCGCCAGATCTAGCTCCTAGTGATTTCTACCTCTTTCCTCGGCTCAAGAAACGCCTCCGAGGCAAGAAATTCGAAGACGATAGCGAAGTAATGGCCGCTGTTGAAGCGTTTTGGGAGGGTCAAGACAAAGAATTTTTTTCAAAGGGAATCCTGGGTTTAGAAAAAAGATGGACTAAATGTATTGATTTGTTAGGAGACTATGTAGAAAAATAAATTATTATTTTAACTTTAATTACCGTGTTTTATTTTCATTATCATTACTTTTGGATCACCCTCGTATATTTTATACGAAAAATTTGAAGGTTTTTTTTAAAAAATAAACAAGAAATTGATAAAATAAATTAATCCTTTCCAGGCGAAGCCAGGCGGGTTGACGCATTACTTATTTATTACAGAGTGTTGACACATTACTTATTTAAGCAACAATTAATTGATTTTATAACATTAAATATTTAACTATAACTAGCTTTTTCTGCGGCTTCCTTTGAGTGAACGTCGGTTTAGCAACATCATTAGTGTTCCGCGCCATAATTAGCAAGCGAAACACTTATAAAATCACTTATGTGTTTATCTGCCTCTTACAAACGTTTTTATCAATGAATATTAACTATTTATACTATATCACGTAGATAATTGATATTGACATATTTATAAATTTGTAATATGACGGTATGAGACCATTACCATTACAGACTTTCAAAAGTTTACTGCTATCATAGGCCTCTCCTATAGATTGCTTTATAGGAGGGATATTTGCCATAGTTGCCACGCTTGGCAAGGGGGTTGGCAACCGCAGGTTTTTATTCAGCTGCTCGTTCAGTTCTATCGCGTCTTACGATACCCACAGCATAATATGGGGTAGTGGATATTCTTACACCGCCATTACGTAAGCTAACAAAATATTTTTAAGATAATCGTGTGGGGTGTGAAATTAAAAATCTTTAAAGCGCCATTATGAAAATATAGGTAAATTATTATTTTGTGCTTAATTTTATTCTTTATACATTTTCTCTAAAAAAATTTTGCTTCAAAATTGTTGTTTCCCACCGTATCTCCAGAATTATCGATAAAAAAACTGAAAAAAATCATTAATAAATTATAAGGCATTGTATACTGAATTCTAAAAATTTTTTCTGGATTTCATAGTCTTCCTTTCATTTATGGCGTAATATATTCAGAAATATTTAATACATGTCATTGGCCTCTAGATAAAAGTCCTTAAAATTAATATAAAAACTTCATGTCTATATGTAACCAACATATCCAATAGAACACATTCTCTCTTAATCACAATTTTATATGTATACACCAATATGTTTATATTGAAATTTTAAAATTATACCTGCAACCATCACTTTCATCATCATCATTAGTCTACGGCATGCTACTGCTGGACATTCTGATCTAAATTTCGGCATTCACGTATCCAGTTGCTGCCAGCTGAATCGCGCAGATTTAACCATTTGTGTGTCCTGTGTAGGTTATTTTTCAAATTCACGATGCATGAAAAAACGATGACATTTTTTTGATTTAGCTTGAAATAGTTTGTGATGCTTAAGCTCAATGATCAACATGATGATAACATCATGTTGATCATCGAATCGTTACGTCATTTTTATTTTTATAGTTACCTTTTAATTAATATCTTTTTTTGGAAATGTCTATGTTTAGTATAATATTTCCTAAGTTTCACCATGCCATGGGTGCGGCAATGCATCGTGACGTCTGCCCCCCATGCGCGTACTATCTGGCCGATGCAGATCTAGCGCGGGCGCACAATTTGTGTGGCTCGTGCGCTCGCGCACAGATAACGCTTGAATAATACATTCGCTCTCATTGTGCTCTAGTTTATTGTATAACACCACGTACTAAGTTTCAGTTGAATGCAGGTAATTTAGCTGTGATATCTTTGGGTTGGCGTTCCTTCGATTGCGTGTGCTTAACGTTACAGAAATAATGAAAACGGCTTTTAAACATCTTGCTCATTTCTATGTGGACAAAAAAGAGTCTGCCATGAATGATGCTCAAGTCTCGGTTGGTGAAATTTATTCATGTTTTTAGAAATATTGTATTTTTTAGTTATCTATACTCTATACAAAAAGAAAATAGAAGTGTCTGTTTGTAATGTCAAAATAACAGCTTTTTACTAAATGCATATGAAAGTATATATGGTACTTATAACAAAAACACAGTTTTTAACATTTTTGTCTGTCTGTCTGTTTGTTTGTTCCGGCTAATCTCCGAAATGGCTCGACCGATTTTAACGGGACTTTCACTGATAGCCGTTGTTATAAGGAGTAACTTAGGCTGCTTATATTTTAGAAAAAGAATAAGAGTTCCGCGCTAAAAAATTAAAACCCCAAATTACACGTGGGCGAAGTCGCGGGGAACAGCTAGTACAGTATACGAGTACACGTGCTATTTTATGGTTGTAGCACAAATGGGTAGGCTCGACCGGGGAAGGACCACGCCTCATAGAATACCAGCGTGAAATAGCAGCTTAGTGAACCTTTATATTGGAAACGAGGCCTTCCATCTTAGTCCTCAGGGTCGAACGAATCTGCATTTTGATTTTAATCAATAAATAAAAAGATAAATGTAGACGTCTATGGACTACAATACTCATTTACCATGAGATGGACAGCGTGCTCGTTTGTTAAACTTATTCTATAAAAAAAAGTACAACATGCAGATACTCTGGAATTTACAGTTAGCGTTTAGCCTCTAAGTTTATTTTGAAACAATAAATTTATAAGAGCAAACAGTCATAATAAGCAGCCCTTAAATTTGCAATTTAAATTAAGAATGTTGCGAAAATGCACAAACAAAATCTATTTTCAATAGTTATGAATTATGATATAGTGAATTTGCTTCTACAATAATGTCCTCCAGACAGAGTTTTGGTCATGGCGGCCAGTCTCAACGAAGACTAGCCATCTGCGCAGGACAGGATTATAGTGAACGAGTATATGCAAGCACAGTTGCACTCTTTATCCCCTTACTCTCATAGTCGGATAAGACGGCAGTCCGACATGACCGGAGAGAGATCAGTTGCAGGAAAAACGGCTTGACGTGCTTTCCGAGGCACGGAGGTGAAACATCGTCAACTTCCTGACTACGGGGTGCTTCTGAGAATTTATTGACAGCAAAACTCAATAACTGATTTTTAAGCCCGACCCGGATTTCGAACTCGGGAACTCATGATCAGCAGTCGCGTTTACGACCACTAGACGAAATGGGGCAGTCTTCTATAATATTCTATAAATGGACCACGTATTCGGATATATCTTATAATAAATAAATTACCACCTTCCTAAGCATCGACCGCTAGACTTAGCACCACAACTTTTTGAGTTTGGTGATGATATTGCATCACGAGATTTCAATATGTGTGTTTAAAATTATTTAAAAACGTGTGTCAATGAAATCGAGTAACACAATCTTGAAATAGAGCGCCCCGTTGATTCAATGTTCTCTTTTATTTTTGATTTGAAATAATTATTCAGGCATCAATAGTCGAAACTGCTTTAAAGATATTAGGAAGTAATTAGTTCAGTTTTAGATATCAAATAAAACACTCTACGTTCGCTCTTTATCAACGGTAAAATCAGCAGCTTAAGAAATTTTCAAATACAAATACATATAAATAAATTTAATATATTAAAAGAAACTTAGTGATAAATATCTAATAGTATTACTAAAAAGTTATCAATCTAGTTGAAATCGACTAAGCCATCATAGATTTAAAGCGATTGTTACTTTGAATATTCTCAATGTTTCCTCCTAAAGATTTAATGATTACATTTGATTGTGTTAAGAATATCCATTGTTCCCGTTTCTTTAATAATAAATATATAAACATTTACCCTTTTAAAGTGATGTCAGACGACCTTGTGCCAAATGTGCTCGTTTGCAGCCGGAACCATTTCTTGTGTACTACTCATAAACTATTGTTTTGTTACAGAGAAGGCTGTAGTGTAAGATTGTGTGGTCTTATCACCAGTTGCAAAGTGTAGTTCAACTAAAATATCTTTTTTACCTAAGTCCACATTATAGGAATTATTCTCAAATCAACGCTGCAGTCATGTTAAGGTTGGAGCACGAATGGTCGGCTAAAACATTTAATAAATATGCATGTAGTGCCCTCCTGTAAGTAATAGGACAATTAGTTATAATAATTATGATGTCATTACATATGAAAATAATAAAATAAATAAATTATCATTAATCCGTGGCAGCTCAGGGCCTATGCGCTCGCCATAAATTTTACAGTATGCGGGTAAGTCGGGTTTGATCCTCATCGGCACCAATGATATTGTTAAATGCAATTTTAATTGCTGATTTACTTCATGGTGCTAAAGCAAACTATCATAAGGAACGTGTATATATGAGAAATCAAAAATATTTCAAGGACGCAACATGTAGTCAGCTAACATGCATTGGAGCAGCGCGGAAAATGATAATTGCTCCAAAACTGTCTCAGGAATGAGAGGAGCTCTGTGCCCAGCTATGGGACGTGTATAACTCTAACTTCACTTTCTTTCATTATATCAATCAAAATTTTGTTCGATGGACATTTTTTGAAAGAAAATTTTGCCGAAATGGAATTGTCTGTTCCGATTTTCAGTTACATTCCAAGATACATTTATAAATTATTTAATTCAAAGCGTAAATAACAACTTAATTATACAGTTATATCCATAAACTTGTTTTCCAACACTTAAAGTGCATTAAGAGCTAGTAACAGCTTAATGGGTTTTTGTTATGCAAATTTTTGTTTTATTTCTTTTATAATTTAGACTGACATTACACAGTTCCTGTAATTGACATAATTTGACGTCTCATTGTTACAGTTACTGACCCGAATTCACTATTCTCTCGCAAGGGGCAGTTTGACGGCTCCGTGGCGCAGTGGCTTAGCAATGAGTTGCTACGCTAAGGTTCGATGCACGGAACAAGTATTTGTATGGCCTACAAATAGTTGTTCCGGGTCTGATGTTTGTCCTTGTGAAATGTATGTATGTAAACTGCCCCACGATACAGGAGAAAATCCTAGTGTGGAGGTAACGTTTTTAAAAGACCAATATTAAAAATACCAGGAATATCTAATTACTTTTTAAAAATTGTTATATTACCATCACGTATTTTCCCGGTGTGAAAATATTCCGACCAGCAACGGAGACAGGGCTAAAGGTGCAAGACATCTGGTACTGCGGTAACTAACATTAAACATACTCAAATCATCTATTCCATTTCAACGTCGAAATCCCTTTAATAAAATAATACGATCAATGCATCACAACGAAAAATAAAAATATTAAAAATTCCGCCAGATTATTTGCCTTCAAGTAGGTACGCTTGTTTTTACTGTTTTTTTCTCTTACTCGCATTCAGTTGCACAATAGTTACGTGCAAAACTGTAATTACGACGACCGATTGCCTTCCGTATACGACACTAACAATGAAACCGATATCAAATTGAAAACGAACGAACTGGATCTCGGTCACTCTTTTTATTACTCAAGCACGCAATATCGGAGCGGTCTTAAAACATCCAATCATTGTCAAATTTAAATGTATTCTATAAAATATTTTAGGTAAAGAGGCCCGGTAGCTCAAGGCAGTTACAGACGCCTTAAAGAACAAATAAAAGAAGCAGTCTGCTGCTACTATTGTGTTACTAATTTAAATTTTTACTGTTTACTGCATTCTCAACGGTGATAGAAAACATCCTTACCCATTCAATTTGTTCTTTATCGAGACTCTTATATCATTATAACGACACTCGTCTTTTTAGTGATACATAAAAAACTGTAAAAAGAAAGCGATGCGAAAATACTGGTAGTATTTTCGCATCAAATTCCTCCACAACGACGCTACTGCCTTTAATAATTTGACTTACATATAAATAAGCATTGTTGAGCACAGTGCAACCAGAGTGTGTTGCCAGTGATGACATGTGGAACTGAGACGTAGTCATTCACTGCTGACCGTATAAGAAATCATCGTATCGTGAGGCTCAAGGTCGCTAAGCGAGGTATAGAGAGGACTATATTCTCGGACTTTCTCTGCTAAATAGAATTTCGTAATGAAAACATTAAACCAGACTAACCGACATAATCCAACGGATTAGTAAACTGAAGTGATAATAGGTCAGCTATACAGGGTTATTTTGCAATAACTGGTCAAATTTGCAGAGAAGGTTCAGAATAAGTAATGTAGGCAAGTGGTGAAGAAAAATTAATTAAAAAAAACTCAAACATTCTGTCCTTTTTATCTTTTAGATTCAAAATGCGTGGTAATGCATTATTTTAATTGATTTTACTGCGCACGCAACACGTTTGTAAGGGTTGATCGATAGGCAAAAACGTGTTCCGCAATGGACTTGTGATAAGCTGAAATAATAATAATGACGATAATAAATAAACATTTATAATAATGCATACATTTTTTGACTCTGTACAATAAATAATTTCTCATAAGTAGAAAAAAATACCGACTATTACTGTATAAATAATGTCTTCATGTTCACGCAAATAATTTATTCCAATTTTTTCTGCATGATTCATAAGTCATAAGTTCGAAATTCATTGACCATGTTATTGACATATTTGTAATAATATATAGGTTGCTCGAGGTACTTTAATTTTGCAACAAACACAGAACAACCTAAGGTCATATAATAATGACATCATAACACTAGTACTTGTAATTACAGTATATTTTTGTTCTAGATAATTTCTAATGCAAATTATATAATAACATATTATGTTCACTTAACGGTCAAGAGTTAAATAGTACAAGCACAATATTCATCGACCACACTAGCTTGTCACTTCGGCTACATTTAACATTTATATCAAGTCTTAACCTAGTCAACATGATGAGAGATAATACGTAATTAGAGCATGCTTCACTTTAAGGCAAACCGTTGCATTTCTTACCATACTCTGTACGTGTCGTATTAGTATTCAACTAAATGGCAGAGTTCAAGCTTATCTGGTCAGGGTTGGGCGCGTGTATCGCCCCAGCTATCAGTTGCACAACTTATAAGTTAATAGTAATTACAATAGATGGCCATTGTTCGCAGTGGCCGATCGGCCTCAGCATCGCACGACCTTCAGGCGACTCAAGCGCACGATTTTTGACCGTTGCCCTGAATATCATAGAGTAAATAATACGCCCCGCAATATCAGAATTATTTAACAATTGTATTGTTTTTATTGGCGTATTTATTAAATAAGGAATAAAAACATTACAGATATAATTGATCGAATATTAGATAATGATAGTGTTCTTCGAATAATACTGAACGATTTAAATTAGAGGTTTCAATATTCAACGAAGGCATAAAAATATTTTGTTGTCTGTTATTGGTTGGAATCGGTTTATAGGAATTGATATTTCAATTGGTAAAATACTTAATTTTTTCTTACATTTTGTTGTATAGAAAACTAATAAATAAAATTATTTATTGTTACTGGCAGAACAACGCTGCAGCTGTATTGTGACTGCAAAGGGAATAGATAGACTCGACCTTAGGACCATGAATCTCAACGAATATCATCATTAAATAGCAGCATAATGCAGCTGTGTTTCGTAAGGTGAGTGACGATTACCGACAAGCCTTTTCTCTAATAACTAGCCATTTCATTTTAGATCTCTAGTTCAATAATAGCTGTAGGTAATCTACTCACAACACAGCATCCAATTTGCCATCATATTGGTGACTCCTTTTACTAGTAACGCCATATTCCATCTAAGGGTAACAACGCATGATTCTCAATCGGTTTAACATTCAATAATTCATTAATAAGCAGTGAGAACAATACTGGTAAAGCTGCATCTGTGAATTTATTATAGCTCAGCACGAATTAGTCAGCTCGATCGTGTAAGGACCACATCCTTACCATCAGCGTCGAATAGCAGCATAATGCTGCTGCATTTCATGATGAGTATGGTCCTTTGAGGAGTCGACCATATGAGTGACAATTCAACAGCAGTTTTTTTGTTTAGTCGACGATACTGAGTACTCTTTTTCATGATCATTTATGCAAATGTTTTTCAGCTCTATGTTATTACCAAACATGAATAAACTACCACTGGGCCGTTTAATATTGACACTCATTAGTCTTTTTATTACAGATGTAGATTGGTTATCTTATACAGTATCGCCTTCTGTTAATAACATACCATAAGTAGGGTCTGCGGTACTTTTTTGTGCAATGCCATCAAATTGCGATGCGGAATGCTCTTTATACATTACAACTGATTATGCCCTATTATATTCTGTAGCAACACTAATATTAACATAATATACTAACATCAAAACAGAAGGATTATGGAACATTAATAATTTATAATGCCGTCAGTAAGGAATTTCCATTTAAAATAATTACGTCTCTGTTATATAGGAATTAAGTTAGATTATTGTTAAGGATGATTTTTATTTCATTTCCAGTAAAACGCTTTAGCTGTTCAGTTTTAAAATTATCTTTAGTATTTCACGTTAAAACCGAGATAAATAATACAGCTATTTTATAAATTATTTTTCAACTTTTATTCTAATTCATAAAATCTCTCTGTTGCTTTCTCTCTCTTAGCTCATTAGTATAGCGACTACCTGTGTTAAAAGTATTACATGAGTAGCATTACATATTAATAAATGTGTTACAATAGTCCATTTAAAATTTTACAGTAGCCTAAAAACATAATATTATTGTTTCAACTACATAATATTAAGTAAAGTGAAAACGAATAAAAATAATTTTATGGATGTTGTCTGTCTGATAGGTAAGTAATTTATCCATTTTCAAAAGAGTCCATAGTAATTTATTTCTAACAAATCGCATTTAAGAGCTACAGCCGTTTAAGTGAAGAAAGTCAAAGATGCTCAACGTACCCCATAGGTGAGGTAAGTTGAGCAAGGGTATGGGATAAATTTAGCAGTTAGAAATTCTAGCCAAACCATGGGTTCAATGTTTACTAGAATTGAAATAAAATTTCTGTTTTACAATCAACTTTTTATTTTTAGTATTTTAGTGATTTTTAGTATTTTGATAGTAATTTTCTTTTAATATTAAATAAAATAGAATCAAACTCAACATATCTTAAGCTTAATTTTTGGATTAGAACTCAGTTTTTCTACTTAAAATCAGACTTAAACATTTATATAATCATCAATAAAGCATAATATATTAAAAAATAAAATATTAATGACATTTTCGAAACTTAATCATCGTTGTCGCTGTTGCAATTAATACAAACGAATGTAAGACACACATTTTGTAAGTGCCCACTCCCTGCAAACTTGGCACTGGATCCATGTTTTCCCTGGTAAACTTTCACAATAGGCTTCGCAATAAACCAGGCACCAATGGTCATCATCATCATCGTTGCAACTTTCTTCTTTCTTTTATTATCAATGTTCTTCTTTGGCTTCTTAACTTTTTAGTGGTTTTATTTCGTTCCTTTTGCAATGCGTTCTTTTCGGGTGTGTCTGTTAGAATAGTAGCTTTCCGCTTTCTTCTGATAGTCTTGGCTGCTTTTCTACGACCTGTCTATGGATATGGTCGAACAATTCCTGTGAAAAATGCACGAAATGATGAAAAATGCATGTTGAGCAACTATTGCTCAACTAGCCTCACCTCATAAATTTGAATCAAAAGTAAGGTTATAAAAAACTGTTAGAATTATATCCAAAACCTTTATAAATACCAAAAATATACTAAATTTATGGAAGTTTAACACTTACCTAATTGAAAATGGATAATATTTGAGTCGTACAGAAGAAATATTCCCACTCACAATTTTTTTACTTTTTGGTCGCTAAACAAACAAAGCATGAATATGCTTCACTCGATCGACAAGTCGTCACCGGCGGTCGCGCGATGAGTTCCTCCCTCTTGACCGCTTCTTTCGGCTATCAAATAGCCGAAAGAAGCGGTTATTTGATAGCCGAAAGAAGCGGAAGTGTTAGCGCGCGATCTAAAGTTTTTGAGATATTTCGATTGCCCAACTTACCCCTATGCTCAACTAGCCCCGCCCTACGCTATTCGCTAAAGTTGCCTCTCATGGCACCCATAGGATGAAATGGGATGTTGGATTGTCGCCGCCATCACACAGCAACCTGCTTACTATGCACAATGAAATAATAGATATTATTTTACCAAGACGTATATACCTAGTGTATACAAACATACAGTACGTCAAGAGGAGGTAAGCATATAGCCGATACATTTTGTACTGGTAATGTTGCTTCCTATTGTAATTATAATATTTATTATTAAATTATTCTTAGTTTTTTCCCCTTTAAACTTTAAAGCATTGATACATATTGCAAAGTCGATTATATCAAAATCGATTTTTGCATTAGATTAGGTTCTAGATTAGATATAATACTAATGCAGGAAAAATTACAAATAATTTTTACTCCTTAAGTTTTTATATGGAAATTATTATTATAAAGGTGTAATAAGAGAATTTCATTTGCATAGCGGTATGTGAAATAGCCTGTACTAGCTTATTTAGCTGATAATTTAGTATTTAAATATTAGCAACAGTTTTTTATAGAATAAAGGTCACAAGCGAGCACTACAGTCCCTTTATGGTAAATGGATGTTGCGTCCCATAAGCATTCTACATCTACCCTCGTTTTAGAATCAAAATGCAGATGCGTTGTCACCCCTAAGAACTAAGGTGGAATGCCTCGTTAGTGGAATGCTCGTACGAAACACAGCAGCATTTAACTGCTTTTTCACTCAGCAATCTGCAAAGGCGTTGTCTTTCCCCGGTCAGCCAACCCATTCGTGCTACAATCATAATATAGTTGAAACATGGCTCTGTCACGTAAAACAGCTGACAGAATTAAAAAATTACGTGAAGGAAAAACTATGTTGATAAATACAAATGGATCAATAATACGGTTAGAGGATGCACACCATGATATCGCTCTTCAAACATTCACTAAACATCTGAACAAAAAAGGCCTACCCATTAAAGCGTAATTCAGTCCTGATTCAGAGTACATTTTTAGTGGATCTATTGATGGTAGAATACATGTGTGTGACCATCAGCGTGAAAATATTTTCACCTTAGTCCCAACTAGCGACATCTGGTAAGCGTAAGTTTAGCCCTCATTGCGGACATTGAGGTAATGTTTCCATACCGGTAGCGAAGCCTCCATAGAAGCCGAGAAGCCAGGCTTGCCCTATCAAACTGCTCAATCAATAATATCAACTAATAAAATAACTCGTAAACTGTTTCAAACTATTTCAAATTTCGCGCGCTCCTCTGTTATACAATATACACAGGTCGTGACCTCGAACGTCAACACGCGGCAAAACTGTGCGATATTGCTGTCGATTAGTCGTCTCTCTCGCACGCGTGGGCTTTTTACCGGGCTTTTGAAAAGACGATCGCTCCCTTTCTAACCTATGGCAAAATATTCTATAATGAAATATAACTACGATTGTTTATATAGCAATTAATATAGAACCCAAAAGCCAGGCTTTTAGTATGAAGTTAGTCGAGAGTGGGGTCGTCGGGCGATACATTTGGCATTTGCAGTGCACTTCACATTTCAATGTTTACTGTGTGTGTTTACTTGAGCGAATGAAACTTGCAATATTGAGTTGAAAATTTATACTTTTTTAAAGATTTTTAGTGAACATGGAGAATAATAGTGTTCCTTGTGATGAATTGAAGTGTGTTAAAGTGCTAATCGGCGAGGAAAAGGTAAAATCTTTAAACTTTGTTGAGAAAAAACAGCTTTCTCATCTCTGGAGCGCATCCATACTTATTTGAGAAATACACAAGGTCAAAAGCGTCTTTCAGACTTATCAATTATCGCAATTGAAAAACAGTTATTGGTACAATTAAAACGTTCACCAACTTTTTACGCGGACGTAATTAAATATTTCCTTAAGAAAGAGAGACGATTCGATTTAGAATATAAATAATTTGTTGTTTTAATTTTGTACATAGTTTGTTTGTACTTTGTTCATGCGTTTCTTTTGTTCATGTATTGTATTGTATGTAAATATCTTTTCTTTCGCTCAAGCAAACCCAAACGGCTTTTTTCAAAGCCACTGAAGGTATGCAATTGCTGATATGTCATACAATCTATCTAGCAGTAGTATGCCTTCTGTGTGCTTTTTTAAACACGTCCTCGACAGCACTGAATATGAAACTGAAGAGTGAAGCAGATCAAGATTGGTGTATTTTTATAAAACTGCTAAAAACAACAAAACCATATCTTGGGCTTGCCCTAGTTTGGAGTCCTAGCTTCGCCACTGTTCCATACCTATACGCCATACATTTTTGACAGCTAATATTCTACTCTTCTGCATTTTAGTATGTACTACTGATAGATGACAACGGACAAGCATCTTTGCTTCTAGGCTTATATTGTTAACATATAAAGGTATAATGAACATAATAGAAATCATAGAGAAACATAGGCCACCGGCAGATCGGAGGGGAGTAGCTATACGCAGGCGTTCCCCTCTGTCAAAGTATAAGTCCACTCGGTGTTATGCGTACAATAAAACTAGTTGCAGCCGCACTACTCACTAGACTAAATCTAGTTGCACAGCTGAATCGACATCCTACAAAAATGCCGAATTGTTCAGTTTTAATGCTGCTAAAAGAGGACTATCCCGTCAAATTTACAAAAAGATGGCGTTAACTTTTATATTTAAGTAATTTTTAATCACGTTATTGCTATTTAATCATTTTTAAACTTAATAATTACAATAATAACTGTCGCATTGTTCGGATTGTTCGGTTGTGTTGGTAGACAGGCCGCTCGCCCTCATACAATATACAGGTCGGTCTGGCGACTGATCCGAGTCTGTATCCGAGTTGTCGCTGTCACCGAGCGATACTGTTGTAATGTATCTAGTATGTATAAAATTGTTAGTTTATTGTTTTAATTGTTATGAGTTAGTTTCGTAGTGTCAGACGATTGTTTTTGTGTGCGCAGATTTCCCTCCGCAAAAAATGACAGGCAGTTCTGTATCGGGCAAAAAACGCTATGGATACTCCCCTCCAGTCCACCGGTGGTCCGTGTTGCTCTATGCTATGAATTGATTATTTGTTTGTAATTTAATTATAACATTAAAAGTATTTTTTAAGTTTATCTTGCCACTGATTCGGAAATTACCTTTGTCGTGGGAAGAACCCGCAAGAAACCCAGCGGGACTTTTTCTTTAAAAAGAAAACAATTTGCAATTTTAATATTATGTTGTAAGATTTATTATACATATCTTAAAATAAATAGCCTAATAGTGATACCCTCATGTCTAGGGGTAATTATCATCCATATTTTGTTTAATATTACAATAACCCTTTTTAAGCAATTTATGTTTTTTTTTATATAGAATAAAGGTGACAAACGAGCACACAGTCCATCTGATGGTAAATTGATGCTGTGGCCCATAGAAATCTACATTTTTATCTCCAATTAAGAATTCAACCGCAGATGCGTTGTCATCTCGAGGACTAAGATGGAGATACCCTTTTTACTGAAAACGAGGCATTTGTTTTCAGTAAAAAGGGTATCCGGTTCTCTACACTCACCATATGTAACACAGCAGCATTAAGCTGCTATTTTACGCTGGTATTCTGTGAGAGCGTAATTCTACCCCGGTCGAGCCGAGTCATTCGTGCTACAACCTTAATATAGCTGCAGCGTGGCTCTACCACGAATAAACGTTTAATAAATTGCTTGAACTTGGCGATGGGCGAACATTTTTACTTTCTGGGATTTTGTTGTAAAGGCGGTTTATATTGGCGATTGAATATGATGAATGAACAATAGTAGTAGTATTTTTTATTAATTTATTTATAAATTGTGTTACGCGTAGAAGACTAATTGCTCCATAATCATATCAGAAACAAGAGTATGCCCAGCAATGGATTTGGGCTGTAACTTTACTTTTTTAACTTTATTGTGTTAGCCTATATAAAAGAGTATATAGTTATGCCTTCAGACATTCTCCTAATCAATCCTGGGCGTAGTGTGAAAATGTGATAGATGCAATGTACTTACATTTTTTGGTCGATTATATCGTGTCGGTACCAGGTCGATATCGGACATTGTAAAAAAATCTTTTCGTCCTTTATACTTAAGAAATGGTTTAGAACAATAAAAGTGACTATACGTAGTCCATTACATTTTACTTCACTACTATCAGCTATATAATATAATATAATATAACACTCATATAGTTTTAGTGCATGCACCAAAAAGTGCTAAGGGGCTTAAAACGAGCCAATTATTATATTTTTATACTTTACTGTTTTATGAATGTTTGTTTTAGTTTTTAAAGAAATCTTATATTTGTATATAGTGGCGGTGTAAGAATATTCACTACCCCATATTGACCCGTGGGTTTTGTAACAAACGACAGAGGGAAACAAACCAGATGATGGGCAGCAACGTCTTTCTCATAACAAACAGAAAATAAAAACTACAGTCTCAACCCGGCAAGCCAAGCTATGGCAAATATCCCTCTTTTGAGACAATCTTTGGGAAGGCCTATGTTCAGCAATGAATTAATGAACGCATTTCGTAATATCATACATATATTTGCACCAAATATATGTAGGCATAATGCCTGCGTGCGTTGCAACCACAAATATAGTCAGTATGATGTAAGAGTCGAAAATCGATCTAATTGAGGCAGGTAGTACGCTTTATTAAGTGTCAATTGGGCTGGCCCATAGCGTCCGCGTAACGAACTAGATGTATCGAGGCCGTCTAGGAAGGCGTCCCTGTGTTCCGGCACGCCTTGCCTGAAGAGAAAAATAAGGGGAGGAGTAGTCGTCTCCCAAAGAGAGGTCGCCAAGGGGAGTCTGGTGCTGGTAGGCACGCGAGTGTGTGTGAAAGCGTGTCCCTGCCTGTATGCAGCGAAGGATTATAGTCACTACGAGTCCGACATAACCCATCCTTATATATTTTTTTTATAGTTATACTCCGTAAGTACTGACATTTACAAAACGACTTTAGATTAATGATTCACGTTCCTTAATTGCACACGGAAACACAAAATATCAACTAAATTAAAAGTCGGAAAGAGACAGTAAGTATAACAGTTTTAATCACCTTTATCTTAGTGATGATTTTGTCTCGTTAAGAGATTGCACGACTTATTTTAGTATGATAAAATACCGAAATTTGAAATATAAAACTTTTCGAATAAAAAATAATGTTATAGTGCAATAAACAAGTTGCAAACTCATGCGATTTACCGCACCCGATTATAAGCTCCGAACGTATTAAATATGCATTACTATCGTATACAATGAAGCAGCACAATCGTTTTTGTCTTTAGTACCAAGTGATATGAATTATAAACTGTCCATAACGAAAATATAATAACATATCCTCGGACGTGCGTGCACATTATGTTAAAGCGTTCTTACTCAAGAGAGAAAAGTTCGTCAGTGGTAGCCTCGCTCTCAATAGCTCAAATAATTTGGAGACCTTGTGGCCGACCTAAGCAATGCCTCCGTTAATTATTGTAATAAAGGCGTGTGTCAAGTTGACATCTGAGCGTCAAAGATTCGGTCGCCCAGTCAAGGTTGATTGTGTCGATATTTATAATGAAAATTACGTTTCTTCTGAATGACTTCTCATCTATTTAATGTACTTAGTTGAATTCCTATTTATTTTCATTTAACTACGCTACTGAACTCTGGGGATAAGCGCTTAAAATATATACACCATATCCAAGCAAATGGAGGTCAAGCCCTGCCACCACCGCAGAGATTTTTTTCTTTGCAATTTTATGTTACAATTTTATGTTTATAACTACGATCGTAGTACCTAGTGAAGGAAAACATTGCGATGAGAACTACAAATGTACCACGTGTGTGTGTGTGTGTATGCTACTATTAGTAGGATGATAACTCCTCATCAAATGTATATCTGTATATTGACGAGTTTAGTATTTATATAATTGAAATTTACACACACCTATATATAGTGCGTGCGTGCGTGCGTGTGTGCGTGCCTGCGTACGTGCGTGCGAGCGTGCGTGCGTGCGTGCGTGCGTGCATGCGTGCGTGAGTGCGTGCGTGCGTGTGTGTGTGTGTGTGTGTGTGTGTGTGTGTGTGTGTGTGTGTGTGTCTCTTGCCTAACGCGGTAACATTTTTTTATAGAATTAAGGGTGACAAACAAGTAAATGACATGAATGGGCACAAAATGCACACGAATGAATATGTTACGAGTAATAATTAACGGACATGACTGGAGCAAGGTCTTTTGTTGACATTAAATTTTTTGTAAATTTTCGCTAATTACAGTTTAAATAAGTGGTTAGTTTAAAGTAATCAGTTTGAATTTCAGTAAGCTGTACGTAAAGTTGCAACTTACTATACTCGCTATTTAATCAATACTTGGTAAAAGTAACGTTAATTGGCTGTGCATACCGTCATAAATCTCATGAGTGTTTATCAAGTTGTGAATTCAAGCGAATTTCAGTGGTTAACGATAAATACTCTAAAAACCCTCTCCATTACTGTGTATGGTTGCAGGGCTTGCTTACGATATTTTTATTTCTTCAACGCAATAATTTATAGCCTTTAGTTTTATCTTCTCGGAATTTTGCAGCATGTCCTTGCGCGTTCTAGGTATTTTTTCCCGTTCGATTTTGATGCTAAGTTTGACAGAAGGAATGCCGTACAAGGGCGCCGGTCGTGGCTGGTCGCGACACGAAGCGTGACTCTAACCCACCCGTGTGACCACTTGAATTTGAACTGGCAAATAATTATAAGTGACTCAATTTTCCTTAAATAATTACGAGCAAAGATAGGCAGGCAAGCTCTTAAAGAAATGGTTATGATATAATACTCTTTGCTGTCATCTCAATGCCGTCTAAAACACGAAAATCTTTATTCTTTTTTCGCCTACTTTAAAATAATTAGGTTGTTGTTAATATTCGAGTATATCAATCGATGGGTATTAGTGTCAATATGATAACGATTAAGCACAAACATTGATTATTAGAATAAATTAATAAAAGATTAATAGTTGAAACGTTAAAATGTGATAAGTAAATTAACATTAAAGTTTTCAAAGCCTCCGTACATAAAAATGGAATAGATATTTAAATTATAAAAAACAACAGTAGTTTTTTTATAGAACATGGGTGAGAAACGAGCACACAGTCCACCTGATGGTAAATGGATGTTGTGGCCCATAGACGGCATAGAAAGGGTCTCGGTTCTCTACACTCACCATACGAAACACAACAGTGTTAAGCTGCTATTTTCAGTGAGAGCGTTGTCCCGCCCTGGTCGAGCCGACCCATTGGTGCTACAACCATAATATAGCTGCAGCATGGCTCTACCACGTAAAAATATTTTATTTAAAATTACCTAAATTCTACTAATAATAAAATGTATTATATAACTTAACTTATAGCTCTACATTCATCGTGAATGATAGCGTCATAATTAATAGTTGAACAAAAGATTTTTTTATTATAAAAATTAAAAGAAAGAACTTTATAGAGTAATAAATTATGAATAGCCTAATAAATAAGATATCAGTGCGTCTAACTTCAAATTCGTGACCAGCAGAGAATATGCAAATTTGATTGATGAGTGTTTTCGCTCAGAGATAAACAGTAACAATAGCTATGTGGGTGTGTTTGTATATTATTTATAGTGATGCAACGAATACTACTTTTACGAATACGAATATCTCGCCATGGTAATAAAAAACTAATTTATTTGATGATTTTCTATTGTACTAATAATTAAAATTTACAATAGGCAAATTTTTATTTAAAAAACATAAAATTTGTAGATTTTCTGGTTTTAGGCGATTTCTTTTTTCAGTCTGGATGTTCCCAGCCGTTGAAAAAAGTCTTTCCGAGGCGACTGTACATAGTTTCAGTGAAAAATATTTTTGGGCGAGTTTTTTCAGCCTTGGAAAATGGACATCTTCTCGCCAAAAGACCAATGGATCAGGAGTCGGCGATAAATTTGGGAGCTTTAGATAAGCATCTATCTCGTTTTTAGTTTGTGAATCACCTGTAAAAACATTTTGAAATTAAATTTTACTTTTACTATGTAGATGACAATGATTACCTATTAAAAGTTAATAACTTTCCTAACTTTTTAATACTCACCAGAAAATATTGAAGTTGGCTCTTCCATTTTGGCCTCTTCAATTATTTCTTGGCATGCTTGCCAAATTCCTCTACTTGTCGACGGTTGAGGTTCTTCTGGAGGTCTTGTCGGTCTTACGGCCTCTCTGTCATCAACAGCAGCGTTAAGAGCTGATCGAGCGGTTTCAGCGAACACTGATGTGCTGAAAATCCTTGTTTTGAATCGTGGGTCAAGGATCGTTGATAATAGATAAGTTTCATCAATTTCCATAAACGCAAATCTATTTGAAAGTTCACTGAGTAGGGAGTTTGCGAGATTTTGTACATCAGGATGAGAAGAAGGATCATTGCTAATTTTATTAAGGCAATATTTAAGACTTCGTATTATTGGAATTGCTCGAAATAATGTCGTTGATTCTTTGCTTAGCTCTTTAGTAGCTTCTTCAAAATTGGCCAGAATATCAATAATTTGGCTCATAAGAGCCCATTGCCTTGCTGTGATTTCATGACGACAATTTGGTAGAGATGGTAAAACATCTTGAATCGCTATGCGTTGTTCATGTAATCTCTTCAACATCTGATATGTTGAGTCCCATCTAGTTTCAACATCTTGAAACAAAACATGTTTCGGTATATTGTTAGCTTGTTGAGAATCTTTCAGTTGTTTGAGTGCGGATTTTGAGTGATTAAAATGAGTAATAACTCCCCTGCATGTGGTTAACATTTCGGCTATGCGTTCTTGACCAAACAAACTTTTTTTCATTGGATGCTGTGCACCAAACAAGAAATATGTTTAAGACTTAGATCAAGCTCATCAATTGCTTTAACTATATTCCGTGGGTTGTCCGTTACAACTGCTGCAACTTTATGCAATAGCTGCCATTCCAGAAACATTATATGCATATTGTGGGCAATATTTTCTCCTGAATGTGAGTGACCTTCAAAAGGACACACTTCCAGACAATAAGATTTGAGCTGGAATTCTTCACTGACACCATTGCCAGTAAGAGTTATAAAATCATTGACTTGTGAATAAGCGTCACTGGTGCACATGTCTGCTGTGACAGAGAGATATGGGGTCTTTGTTAACTGCTCCTTCAATTTTATTTTAACACGTTCATTAATATCCGGTAGAATTTTTTCTGTAAGGTGGGTTCTAGATATAATATTATATCTGTAAAAAAATAACAGTCAGGAATTCAAAAAGGTTGTGTGAAAGTTGAAAGAGTATCCCACTAATATTATAAATTAAATTCGAAAGTTTGTGAATGTGTATATATGTGGGTGTTCAACCGCTGGACGGATTTGACTGAAATTTGTAATGAAGATAGCTTATACACCTTAATTCTGATTAAAACATAAGCTGGGCTACTTTTTATCCCGATAAAAAAAAATCCCATGGGCGGGGAAAAGTGGCTAAAACCGACGTCCGAAAAGTGTAGCATTTAAATAAAAGCAAACAAACCTTGGAGATAGTTCACTGGGCAAACGACGGTATCCCTTTTTATTTACCGAATCCAGGGGCTCCATATCTAGACAAACTTGTTCAGCAATCAAATATGTGATTTTGACAGCCCTAGGATCATCAGTTTCATACGCAGTACGTTTTTCTCATATTTCCTTTAAGGACGCTTGTTTCTTCGCTGGTGTTACTTCAACTTCAGTGCTTGTTTCATCTATGGTATTTATACTGGCAGCAAGGTCTTTCTTATGAAATCTCTTCACATGAGTCCACAGTGTTGTCGTAGTAAATCCCTTAACAGATGCATTTTTCCCTCCCCGAGAAAACTCACAAGCACAATATCTGCATCTAGCTTTGCTTTCATTGTCTAAAATAAAAACAATACATTAAATAAAATTTAAAATCTCATCCCACTAATATTATAAATGCGAAAGTTTGTGAATGTGTATGTGTGTGTGTGTTTGTTACTCTTTTACACTGCAACCGCTGGACGGATTTGACTGTTTGGAATGGAGATAACTGATAACTTTTACACCAGATTAATACATAGGCTACTTTTTATCCCGAAAAATAAAAGAATATTCCCGTGGAAAGGAAAAGTTACTAAAACCGAAGTCTGCGCGGACAAAGTCGCAGGCAAAGTCTAGTATATGTCACTTTGATCTCGTTTACGAGAAGACATTTTAACTTCAACTTCTTTCTTACACTTCGCAGCAACCTCACAAAACAATTAAATTAAACAATACTCTCTAGCTTGACCCGTACTTTTGTTCGACTGTCAAAATCAAATGGAATGAATGAATCAATCCACGGTTCGTAATGATAGGGAAACTCCCGTAGCCGGGGAGTCCCCCGTCGTTGAGGCTAAGGCTCAATTTACATTGCGGCGGAATGGAATGGAAGCGAATTTTTGTAACGAAATTGCACATAGTATAATGAATTTTATTCTAATTGTGTAACGTGCAAACTAGACATGATAAAAAGTCGCTTTTTGGCTCATATCTAGTTTGAACTTTACACAATTAACATAAAACTCATTTTACTATGTATTATTTCGTTACAAAAATTCGCTTCCATTCCGTTCCGCGACAGTGTAAATTGGGCCTAAGGCCAAAACACACGTCGTATTTTTTACGCGCCGACGACGCGCGTTTTCGAAGTCTGCCAGTAATTAGAGTTGCGTACAAAATATTATTTTTTAAATATTCCTGGTTAGTATTCGCCGAATACGAATATTCGGTAAATGTCTAGTATTCGCGAAAACGTATATTCGTATTCGTATTCGACTGTCAAAATCAAATGAAACGAATGAATCAATCCACGGTTCGTAATGATAGGGAAACTCCCGGAGCCGGGGAGTCCCCGTCGTTGAGACTAAGGCTCAATTTACATTGCGGTGGAATGGAATGGAAGAAATGCAACGAATATGAATACGAATATTCGTATTCGTATTCGTGGTATCACTAATTATTTATCAAAAAGTGCAAAGATTCAAGGTGAATTGGTTTAATACATATTTAAAGTAAGTCTTTTAAGACTTTTCGACTTTTTCAAATAAACATTGCCTTACGAATTTCTCCGATTTCGTAAAGGCGTAATATTTGAGTAAAAAAAATTGCAATTGGCCATTATTTTCAAACTTCCGTTTCGATGAAATTTGTACACGTACACGTGTAAAGCTCAAAATACATGTATGTTCAGATATTTTTTTTTAATATTATAAGGGTGACAAACGAGCACACAGTCCACCTGGTGGTAAGTGGTTGCTGTGGCCCATAGACATCTACATCTATCCTCGATTACGAATCCAAATGCTGATGCGTTGTCACCCGTGAGACTAAGATAGTATGCCCCGTGTCCAGTAAAAAGGGTCTTCGGTTCTCTACACTCACCATACGAAACACAGCATTGTTAAGCTGCTATTTCACGCTGGTATTCTGTGAGAGCGTGGTCCTTCCCCGGTCGAGCCGACCCATTCGTGCTACAACTATACTACTAATATAGCTGCAGCACACAGTTACAATTAACAATAAGAACACAGTTTTAGAGAAAACTAAAATTTCAAAAAATACACTATTTTTGTTAGATTTATATATTTTTATATTAATACCTGTATTTACAAAAATAAACTCTTCTGTCACCGCACATATTTTATTTTAAGATGCGAATTCCCAAGTGGCTTGTTTAATAATTAGTAAGACCTTAGTTTCACCGCTGAAAAAAGTAGTCATTCTAAATAGGCATCATTATTTTTTGATAAGTTTGTCTATATTCACCGCCCTGAACAGGCGGATCGATAAATCTTTAAATATATATTTCTTCTGTACGTGTACATATATGTGACTGAACTCCTAAACATTTATAACAATTGGACCCGGTAGGTGGCGCTGTTGTCGAGATCCAGAAATCACCCGTACGAAGCCGGTGCGGATCGTTAGTATTCATGTAAAATTTAAATTATTATTACTTTGAACTGGATATGTATAGAATTTTTCAGTGTTTATTCGTACATTTTTGATCTCTAAGTATATCTTGCATAGTTCACAATTTTCAGTGATATTTGAAAGTTGTCGCTTTGATCAAAATTACTTAGAAATTAATTAGAAATCGAAAAATTATCTTTTTTCATACGAAACCAAAATTCTAAGAATTTCATTATTTATAAAGAAAGTTGACGAGTATTTTCGAAAACCCAGAATAAATACAAGTTCAGTTTAAGCATAATAACGAAAAAAAATACTTGACGTCCTTGCATGAAGGAATAAAATTAAAAATGTTTTGTTCACTTCCAACAAGGATATTATGAGAACGGATACAAAGCAAATGATACTAGGAAATTGCAATATTTCACCAACGATGTGCAAGTGACCTTGCAGAGAAAATATTTTATCGCTTTTGAAGAATAGGCTGGAGTTTTAAGCGACGGTTTTTCCAAATTACTTTATGCAAAATGCATTCGACCCTTTCACTTTTCCCCGTTCTTGAACTTACGTTACTTAAAATATCTCATAAAAAATTACTAAGTATGCAAGCAAACTTACACATAGGTAAAGGTAATATGACGTAATGTGAAATTTATAAAGCAAATAAGCTCCCAAAATGGGGTGTCTACTAGATAATAAACATTTATAAAATTATATATTTTTTAGCCTTTATCAGATTTTACTTTAAAGTCACTGTTTGTCTTTATTGAAGTAAGGTTGACAAAATGGGCAAAGGTTCAGAATTTGAAGGATGAGATAGAATGCCCGTTTATCAACAGTCCTGTCCTGTTATCGTACACACCAGACGGAATACAGCCGCATTATGTTGCTATTTTACTCTGGTACTCGTATTATGGGCGGGCGTGGTTGTATCGTTGCTATTCGCCTGCCAAGCCTAGTGACTTAAACGACCATATCTAGAAGAGATCTTTTTTATAATGTAGCAAATATAAAATTTTACTATACTCTATATACTCCGCAATATTTTGTTTACGAAGTCAAAAAAGTGTTTAAAATTTTCAATAAAAAGTTAAGAAGAGATATCCTTAAATAAATTGAGAATCTAATACAAACAAAACGAATTTAAAGTAAAAAAATGAGTTTACAAATTTTACAAGCGCAGTATTAATATTTACCTAGATATGGAACGCCTACACTGCTCACTATGTAACTTAACAATTTCACTAGTATTATTATCTATGGCACGTAGTTTGCTCAGATGAACAATATGATATTTTCTCAGTTTATCACGCCTGTACATTACATTCCACCATTCAAATGTTCAGATCTAGGATTGTCCATATAATTTGGATATTACGCAACTTTCTCTTATACTCTTATTAAATACATCCATATTTTAATTGTTATTTATAATTATTATAAATGAATAAAGACCCGATCACATAATATCTTAATTCGTAACTACCGGATACAGACGTTTCTGGGAATGGCCACACTGGATGTACAGGTTGTGGAGTGCAGACCCGACATCCTCGCACAACAATGACCTTACCACCTAGTGGACATGTTTGCCACCCTTACTTGCATGAAAAAATTGTACATATAATTCATGTTATTTAAGGGCATAATATACAATTTAAAAAACTCCTGGATATTTGAATTTAATTCAGAGAATTATATTTTTAAGGTTTTTTTTTATAAATGTTACCCAACAGTGTCAAAGTTTTGACGTTTGGTATTGCGATCTTCAGTGCACCTGCCGTCGCGATTATAATAAATCCACCCTAGCAATGAGAGAACACGTTCAAACATTTACGGCCTAAACTAATAAAGAAGAAGATTATCCCTATTACATATTAAGCTGAAGATCGATTCTACGCGTAATTAAGGAATTTAAACAAATTTTTTATTTATTTATTAGAGAAACATTTCTCAAGCATGTTTAATCCTGTAAGTTTTACCTTTTCTTGTATTAACCAGATAGTTGAATTGTCAGAGCGTACGCCCACAGAGCACTCGCAGAGATGTCGCTTTGACATTATCCTGGTTATAAATCTGTCTTACACCACATCGTGTACGTTTCATCGATAAGATTAACGCCATCTTCTAACATGGAGTTACATAACCATATTATTCGAAGCGGGGTTGCATTGTTGAGTACAAGATCATTTATCGTTCTATATAAAGAACTGAGGTAAATTTTTATTGAATATTGCGAAATCGCTCCTTTATTGGTATGTCTTTCACTGTTAGGAAAGGGCAAGTCAATTAATCTAGACCCGAAAACAATAGCTTATGTTTTTGCACAAAAGTTTGCTTCGGCTCAAATGTAAACTTTAACAGAATAAATTATCATCATTACAACCCTTCACATGTCTACAGCTGAACATAGCCCTCCCCTAAGGAATACCACAAGACATGTCACTTTGTCACTTCATCTAGTGGGGGCCACCTTACACTTGCCGTTACTTTTTTATAGAATAACGGTGACAAACGAGCACACAGTTCACCTTGTGGTAAGTTAATGCTGTGGCCTGTAGATATCTACATCTATCCCCAATTAAGAATCAAAATGCTGTTGTGTTGTCACCCCCGAAGACTTACGAGGCTGCTATTTGAAAACCTTACTTTCCCATCGGTTGTCAGTTCTTCCAGTTGTTTGGCCGGCCCATTGCCACTTCAGCTTAATGATCCATATCAACGGTATAAAACAAAATAATATTTTAAAAATTTTCCATGCTATAAGGTTAGAAACTGTATGCAAAAGATAAAGACCAGGTGAGGCTGAACACTCCAGATAGGATGGTTTGTATGGTAGTTATCATTTTTGCAAATTTTTTATTTTATTTACCTATAGAATAAGGGTGAAAAGCAAGCACACTTTCCACCTGATGGTAAGTAGATGCTGTGACTCATAGACATCTACGTTATTCCTCGATAATGAATCAACATACCGACACGTTGTCACCCCTGAAGACTAAGATCAAATGCCTCCTTATCAGTAGTAAGGGTCTACAGTTATCTACACAACAGCATTATTCTACTGATTCACGCTGATATTCTGTGAGAATGTGATCCCAACCTGGTCGAGTCAACCCGTTCTTATTGAAGCGATAATATATCCGCAGCGTGACTCTACCACGAAAATTAAATAAACCATAAAATTTACTTAATTTCATTAATTAATAACATGATGTACGGCTTACAAATGGAGTCACATAATAGTTACATAGGGCGCACATTACGTACAATGGCGTTTTAGTAGGAAAATTGTTCACTGGTCAATTATTAAGCTAAAAAAAGGTTGATAAAATCATCATGGCTAGAAAGGTGGTAGGATTCACGTTCTGCCGAGAAGTCGGTCCTTCCGTCTGATCGTTTGTTACCTTTTACCTATTTTAGTCGCCATGCAGCAGTGCGTACACTGCTTTGTTTCGGTACTTGTACTATTCTGTGGTTTCGGCCTGAAGGCTATAGAGAGCCAGATAATTACAGGCAGTGAAACATTTTATTTAAATCCTCAGATGTGACAACGTATCTGTTGACTTATTTCGAATTGGTCGCAAGTATCTATTTGCTGCAGTAGTCACATAACATCAGGTGTGATGTAAGATCGTCTGTTACTTCAATTTTATTAAAAAAAACGTGTGTGTCAGTTCCAACGTGTGACTTGAGCTTACTCGTTAAGTACGATTTTCTTAAAATATATAAAATAGGCAAGTGAAGTAAATTAACCCATATATTTATTTTGATAAAATAATAATTAATTTGATAAGATATGTAACATAAAATATAACATAAAAATATAATATTACATTATTCACTACGCGCTATGAGATGCGCGAGTATGTTGTGCTGAGGAAAATCATAACGGCTTAACTTTTTGTTAACGCTTGCTTTTACTACCCATCTATTTTTCATGCCATGCGCTATATGTGAAACGATTCTTAAGGATTAAACTCCGATAAACAAGCTATTTTCTTCGTGTATGATCTTTACAACTTACTACATTAAATTACGGATGAATAAAGAATTCGTTAATAAAGGAAGTTGTAAGTAATTGAATTAATTATGATGGCATAGAAATCTTTATAAGCTTAAGTGCAAGTCGACTATAAGTTGTACTTTATTACATAAGACGATAGTTAATCGGTGATCTAATACAAAATGATTGATGCCGATACATCTCAACATAACTGGCGACTAATATGCCGCAGGCTGTCTTCTGACATCTGACCTTCAGACACACTTCTGTATTTCAAGTATTCAGTATTGCGTTACGTCCGTAATCCCCGAGGGGGTAGGCAGAGTTTAAAAAGCAACAAGCTACTCAGACCACGGTTAGCCAAAAAGTATAGGTATAGATGCGAAGTTCTGAAAGAAGTGATAATTAGCTAGCCCATTGCCTACACAATCACAAACTCAATATCCCTTTAGTCGCCTTTTACGACATGCTACGTAAGCAACACAGTTCGCACATACTTTTTTGTTATAAGTCCCGCATAAACATGGGACCTGTAAGTCCAAGACCAACATGGAACCATTTTTTATTGGAACTATTAAGTATTTAAGTGACCACTTTGAGTGGATTGAGAAATATCGTATGCTCATAACAACTCACATACATCAAAAACTTCATTCCTATTTTTGACCCTTAGATTCTTATGTGAATATAAGGTGTATGCGGCAAATTCGTAAATATTTTATTATAAATCAATTTGGTCTCGGAAAAAAATCTAGGCTTCGGACTTTGGCTTTAGTACTTTGTTTAAAGAAACTACTTGAATAATAAGTATCATTGCTTGATATAGATATCACCATTATCATAGTTGATCAAAAGACGACTGCCGAGCATAGACCTCTCCCTAAAATCGCCAAAAAGCATACTCCTATACCACCTACATCTATCGACTCCCTGCAAGTTTTAATCGATCATCATTCTATTTATTAAGGCGTCGACCTTCAAGACGACATCAGGACGAGGCAGCCACTTGATAATCTTTCTTCCCCATCGGTTCTCGGTTCTTCGAGCTTTATGGCTGGCTTATTATTAGGTACTTCAGTTCACTCACTTGTTGAGCCATGTCGTTTATATTTATACAATGATTTAATTGTAAAATTAACTTTAAATTTGTAAAAAAAAATTAAAATATAATTATGACATATACGATTTAAATAAATTAATAATTTATGATTTATTAAAATAGATACATATGCCTTTTTTAATTAAAAACAAACTGCATATCATACGTGTGCTATTAAAGTATTAAAACTAATCGTCGTATATTAGACACTGGAAATCCGGTTCAATATTTATAATAAATAGTATCTATACGAATGTCAGACGAATATAAAATAAATTGCAAATGCATATGTATATGCTAATCGTAATGGTTGAGAACCTTCAGATTCCGATCTTATCTACATAAATCGTACATAAAAATAACGTTGAAATAATCAATATTTTTTATTGTTGAGGTTATTTCTAAGTGCTATTGTTTCATTTGTACGATAATTTGTATATTAGTCGATGTCATAAATTTGTGTAGTATTTTTGTGACTGCTTGGCATTGTAGTGCTCGAAACAAACTACTGTATTATGTGTTCCGGGCTTGAATTGAGTTTTTGATCGATTTATTTACTATTATTACATACATAGTATATATATATATCTGAGCCGTGGTAGCTCAGATGGTTACTTCGATGTAAGTTTAACAGTACGCGAGCAACCCGGGCAACAATGAAATTATTAATTGCAATTTTAAGTGCTGATTTACCACGTGCTCGGCGGTGAAGGAAAACATCGTGAGGAAACCTGCATGTTTGAGAAATGTGAAGTTCGCCAACACCCATTGGGGCAGCGCGGCGGACATTTCCTTGCCCTAAAACCCTCTCAGAAATGAGAGTGGGCCTGTGCCCAGCAGTGGGACGTATATAAGCTGTAACTTTACTTTTTTATTGCATACTTATTGTGCTCTCGTCTCTAACACTAAAATCGATTTAATTTTAACGCATAAATCTTACATCTAATATGGGTAAGCGGGTGAGCAGCTCTGGGTTGATACATAAATTTACAACATTAAAACATTAAATACACAGTTAACAATGTTAGTTTGTCCGTTAGTTTTCACTTTTAAGCCACCGTGACTAAAACCAGCAAAGTGATATTTATTATATCGTAATTATTAATGTGATCTGTTAAAGATGAGCTTAATTAAGCGAGCATGTATTTATAGAAAATATGGATTTGAAGGAAGCGAGAGAGACGTGTCAGGATCGTGCCTGCGGCATAGAGCCTATCCTTATGGTTTACATGCGTTAGAGTTTATGTACTATGTTACGTTGTTAATGTCATTATTTTGTAGAGACTTTAAAAGTTTTCTTTCCGCATTACGCTTTGAAAGTCGAAAAGTTGACCGAAGGTAATCCCACACTACTAGAATGACTCAGAAACCAATAATGATAGGTTGCTTTTGCTGAACATGGACTGAACATGGAATCATCTACAACCAACTTCAAACGAAAAGATCAAGGATGCTTTTACACCCCTGAGAAGCAAGATGAAATAACTTAGAACCTGTAATAATTATACTAGTTATATTATTTTCAAAGCCGAAAAACAGCAGTTGGTCTATTGCTGCTAGTTGGCACGACAGCGCGATGTGGATTGTTCCCACCAACCTGTCTACTCTGTTAGTTAGTTAGTTCCCCATTACCCGAAATCTCCTCACGGTACACCACTGTGTAACCGTCGTGAGAGCCAGTTTCGGCATTGTAAGGTTAAACGGCGAACGGCTTATGTCTTGTTTTTAGCTACTAAATAATCCGTGAACGAGGTAGATATTTTTTTTTCAAAAAAACCCCATAACTAGGATTTTCTTCTATATCGTAGAGGGGCTTAACAACCGTATTTATACACGGAAAAATATCCGGGTCTGGAACAATTATTTACCATTAAAAAAAAATCAATGTAGAATTCAAATCCATAGCCATAAGAGATAGCCTAATGCTTAGTTTTCGCGCTACTGAACCGTCAATGTTAATTCTAATCCATCACGGCTATTAATTAAAGATACCAATATGTCTATTATAATCATTGCGTTTTCCAACGCTATGAATACAAACTATATATAATACAAAATGGCGACCAATTTTTATCACATTTCCATTTCTGAGTTATAATTAAAGTTTCCTCATCTAGAGGTTATTTTAAAGTCGATTAGAAATCATTGTAGCGAATAAACAAGCAAGCAAACAGACACACAAGAAAGCGAGTAAATAAAAACTCAAAGCAATTAAAAGGTCGGTTGCTTAACAAACATTGCACTCTGTCGGACACTAAAAGATGATATTATCTATATTAACATATTATATACAAGTTTAAGTATAATATAATTATTTAGGAACAAAAATAAATCTGGGGTTATAACAATATAAATATAATAAAATACAAAATTCATTAGAATGCACTATGTATAATTAAGAACTATTACTATTATTAGCTATATAATAGCCGTGGTAGCTCAGGGGCTAAGCGCTCGCTCTAAATTTCACAGTACGCAAGTAACGCAGGTTCGATCCCCGCCGGCACCAATGAAATTGTTAAATGCAATTTTAAGTTGTGATTTAAAACGTGCTCGGCAATGAAGGAAAAACATCGTGAGGAAACCTGCATGTCTGAAAATTAAAAAATATATATTTCGAAGACATGTGAAGTACCTACGCCAACACGCATTGGGGCAGCGCGGCGGACATTTCCTCGCTCCCTCTCAGAAATGAGAGGAGGCCAGTTTAACTTTTAAGTATCATTACCATAGAATATGTTACAGCCTATGAAACTCTGGAGAACGTCTTTTAAGCTACCTTACTCACAATTGTGTGTTGAGTACTAGGTTGGTCAATAGATGAACAGAAAATTGATACAGTACTTATATAAATTTACATTAAGCTTTTGTAAGCTTAATGTAAACAGCAATATTCATAGAATAAAATGGAACACAACAGAACTGAACTGAATATAATAGAACAGAGCAGAACAGTGCAGCGCGGAATATTAATAATTTATGTATAAATCATGTTTCTAAGCTTGAATTTACACCGAGCGCAATATCACACTTTTCACTTCTTGGTTTTATGTATATGTTACAGTCAAAACTCATTACCGGTCAAAACCACTTTTGACTACGAAAAATCGGGCGAAAGTAGTTTTGACTAAGGACGTTGGTCAAATCCACTTATAACTGCAAAAATACTGGGTAATAGTGATTTTGACCAAATTACATCGGTTAAAAGTGGTTTTGACCAAGAATATTAGTCAAAACTATTTTTGACTTATACTTTTTGAATTTCCGAAATTAAAAAGTTCAATTCCTTCAATATTATATTTTATATCATTATAATGTACGCGGCTTTAGGGTGGCCCAAGGGCCACCACAGCCGCACCTTAACCTACTGTCACTGATATTGCGAGTTTTGACCGATAGTCTGAACTTTAAATGAGGCAAAATTACTTTTATTAAAGTTGGTAAAAATTACCTTGCGTACATCCGCTCGATAAAATAAAATGATGTGTCTTTTATCGAGCGGATGTACGCAAGGTAATTTTTACCAACTTTAATATAATGGATTTCCGCAAAGTAACGGCTGATTCTATTAATTAAAATTACTTTTGACTAAGAACGTAGGTCAAAACCACTTTTGACTACAAAAATCAGTCAAAACTGTTTTTGACTAAGGGCATCGGTCAAAACCATTTTTGCCTGATTTTTGCAGTCAAAAGTGGTTTTAACGGGTTATGAGTTTTGACTGTGACATATAAATTTTTACATATGATTTCCTAATACTTGAATTATTCTATCTAAGCTTATCTTCAAGCGTAATTCTGAAACTTTAAATGGATTTTGAGTAACATTGTAATAATTTTTAAATCAATAAGCCTTCAAGCCTTCAAGAGCCTCTAACAACTCAGCAGATGGTATCAGAATCACAGATTGTACATAAAATTGCTTTTAACCTAGCATTGTTAGTACTAATTGCAGCACCCGTTGTTGCCCGCCCAGAGCTCGCCGGCGGCTACTCTATTGTAACTTTATTACAACGGGCTTATTACCTGAACGTAAAGGTATTATAAAGAGTAAAATAAGGTACATTATCTGATGAAAAATTACCTACCCAGATCCTTTATTTACGTAAGAAATGTTGTTTAATTTTTTTGAACAGCTTTTAAATTTACACGTCATTAATAAAATAACATTTAAGCTTGCTTTGATGTCGATTGTTCGATTTATGATGATGTCGATTGCTTTTGTTTCTTAAAAAATATATTATCCACACCCTAGAACTTTCTCATGTATCGTGGAGCTTTTCATATATAAATTGCAGTTGGACGAATAACCAGAACTGGAACAGTAACTTGTACGTTATAATCCAAATTCCAATCAACAAGTGCTTGTTCCGTGCAGGATGGAATTTGGATTATAACATCAATTTAAAGAGCTGATTTGCTGATTTACAACATGCTTGATGATAAAGTAAAACATTATGAGAAACCTGCATATAATAATTAAAAATATTAGAAAGATATGACGTGAAGTCCGCCAACACGCATTGAAACAACGCGATGCACACCTTCTTTTTTTACACGGAGAAATGCCTACACAACCCGCCACACAGGGCAAGGACGTGTTATGTCAGACTTGCACCGACTAAAACCAAATGAATTTTCCTTCTTAAATAAAGCGTACCAGAATACAAGGCGGGTCTTCTTTCGCGGCCTCTAACTCCATCTGCGTAAAGGACCCGAGTTCGAAAAGAACAGGCCATGGGGCTAAAAAAAGCGAGCACTTGGAAGCAATAGCCTACCCAACGACGGTTCTGCTCTATGGATCCACCGCCGACTAAATTTCGGCCGCGGATGGTAGGAATAGTAGCGTATCGGAATACCTCGCCTATCTTTAAATTTTCACCTACTCGCTGATTGTCCTCTATCCACATCGTGACTTCTTCATCGATAGCAGCGACGTGGTACTCTAAATAAAACTGCTCAAATTTACTTAAATTTCAATAGAACTCACGAAAAATATAATAAAGTATATTGATAATGTCTGTATTATAAATTGCCCGTATTTACTGACAAAAGAAAATATTGTCCAAAACAAGCATGAACATGAGAAATAGATACAGATTTCAAGAGCATTTCAATTTCGTCGGAACATAGTGGACCCTTTTTGCGGTCGATTATTCTTCTTTTTTTCTTTTTTAATCAGCTCGTAAAAGTTCACTGCTGGACATGAACCAATCTACAGAGCCTTAACCATTACGCTTGGCAGGTGGACTGGCGATCGCAGTATCAGTTTTGCTTAAGTGATAAATTACGATATTTTGTACTCTAGTAATAACTTAAATTGAAAATTTTAAAAACCCTCGAAACAAAAAGAGCCGATGATTTTTAAACGGCTAAACAGATTTTCTTGAAACAGCTTAGAACACTCTTCATAATCAAAATCGATTCATCCGTTTAGGAGCTATGATTCCACAGAGAGATACACAGATATACAAATACACAGGTACACACACACGCACACACACACATACACACACACAGATACACACTACAAAATTATAACACCCTCTGTTTTCGTCGGGAGTCAAAAATCGATGTAAAATTCGTTTAAAAAGATGTGAGAATACCGACGTATCAACTTTTCCTTAATTATTTTACACATCACGAAAAACATGACGAGAGGTTCTTCGTGTTTTGCAACGTTAAGGCTTTAAATAATGTAATAATGTAAGAGTAAGAAACAACTGTTAAATAACGGTAAATTAAGTATAGTATGCACTGGATTCAAGTAATGTTATTCCCTAAAATATATAAAATAAAATTACTTCATCGTAATTTTTTATAGGATAAGGGTGACAAACGAGCACACAGTCTACCTGATGGTAAGTGGTTTCTGTGGCCCATTGACATCTACATCTATCCTCGATTACGGATCAAAATGCAGATGCGTTGTCACCCGTGAGGACTAAGATGGAATGCCTCCTTTCCAGTAAAAAGGGTCTCCGGTTCTCTACACTCACCATACGAAACGCAGCAGCGTTAAGCTGCTATTTTACGCTAGTATTCTGTGAGAGCGTGGTCCTTCCCCGGTCGAGCCGACCCATTCGTGCTACAACTATACTACTAATATAGCTGCAGCATGGCTCTACCACGTATAAAAATTTTGTCAACATGCTCACATTTACTTATTTTATTATCTACTAGCGCTGCACCCTGGCTTCGCACGGGTGATTTCTGGATCTCGACAACAGCGCCATCTACCGGATCTAGATGTGAATCTAAACCATCTATGGATCCATTCAAACACACACAAAAAATTTCATCAAAATCGGTGGACCGTTTTTGAGTTTTAGCGAGACTAACCGATAGAAATTGATTTTTATATATAGAGATTACATACATTTCTGTGTGTTGTTTTCTTACGTCACTTTATTATCAGTCTACAAACAGTCTGTAAACGCCACTCTTGGCGTGGCTTGATGTTCTATATATAAGAGACTAGCAATCTGCTCCGGCTTCGCACGGGTGATTTCTGAATCTCGATAATAGCGCCACCTACTGGCTTCAATTGTGAATCTAAACCATCCAGGGATCCACTCAAACGCACACAAAAATTCCAACAAAATTGTTCGAGCCGTTTTCGAGTTTTAGCGAGACTAACGCACAGCAATTGATTTTTATATATAGAGACTAGTGACTAATTGTTGACGGTACATAAATCGATTCGAACCCTTTGACTCTGTTCTCTGTTCTGCATTCGACGGCCGGCTTACTGCTGATACTACTGACAAAACTTTAAAAAGTGCGATCTAACAAAATTTTGAAAACATTAGGTAATTCCAATGGAATCGACAAAACCACAAAATTATGTAAGAAGGACCTGCGTATTGAACTCCACTAAAGCAAATAAGTCCAAAGAGCTGATGCAATCATCTTAACCATAATAAGGGTAAGGATATCAAGATGTGTCAGTCTATTGCACAGACTCGAACAGCTTTGCTTAGTCATCCCTTGCACTGAGATCGCAGCTGATTATAGCTGATTGTACTGCACATTAAGTTATTTGTGGCTAATATAATATTGGATTTATTTTATTAGTGTGCAATACTGAGACGTCATTTATTAAATAAGTCATCTTGTTAAGTGCATCATGAGATTTCATTTTATGACGTTAGTAGGTTAGTAAATTACTAGAAACGTTAGTATATTGAATTTAATGGTTATTAAAGTAACACTTCATTTGATTCTCTTTACATATAGAAAACACATTGCGCTCATGAATTACTGACAATTTACGATAGTAAGTGAAACACGGTGCCGTGTACAAAATATCGACTGTATTCGTAGATGTATTGAAAATAAATGGAAACTTCCTGCATAAACCTTTTGAGACAAATTCAATTTTAATTTTTAATCGACTTCAAAAAAAGAAGATGTTCTCAATTCGACTGATTGTTTAATGATTTCTTATATTTACGCGAACACTACACATTGTAATTAAACTACTTTTACGGATTATATCGCGTTTAATTAACTTATTTTATTAATTCCCGACGTTTCGGGTGCTTTACAGCACCATGGTCACGGGGACTGGTGATTGACGTCCCAATGTCAAAGTTAATCCGGGTACCTTCAGCTTTTTAATTATTAATTTTGGTCCGATCTACGCAGAATGAACTAACTGTGTCTTGAAGTCTTGCAGTGGTATGCTTGGGTTTAGTTTAATTTTATTAATTACAGGATCCCAAGCAGGTGGTATTAGCCTCCTCTCTATTGAAATTAGGATGTTTTAATTTCAATAGCCTCACGTATCATCCTTGGCAGGAATCGATGTTCTTTCGCGAGAATCTGTGGTTTATCAAATCTAATGTAGTGGCGGGGCCGTCTGGGATATGATCACAAACTGCAGACTTCCCGGAACGTTGGTGCTTCACGTCAGCTATGTGTTATTTTACGCGGGTTTTAATAGATCGTTTAAACAATCTATTAAAACGTTCGATCGTTTAAACGATCTATTAAAACCCGCGTAAAATAACACATAGCTGACGTGAAGCACCAACGTTCCGGAAGTCTGCAGTTTGTGATCATATCCTAGACGGCCCCGCCACTACATTAGATTTGATAAACCACAGATTCTCGCGAAAGAACATCGATTCCTGCCAAGGATGATGAGGCTATTGAAATTAAAACATCTAATTTCAATAGAGAGGAGGCTGTATACCACCTGCTTGGGATCCTGTAATTAATAAAATTAAAACTAAACCCAAGCATACCACTGCAAGACTTCAAGACACAGTTAGTTCATTCTGCGTAGATCGGACCAAAATTAATAATTAAAAAAAGCTGAAGGTACTCCGGATTAACTTTGACATTGGGACGTCAATCACCTCAGTCCCCCGTGACCATGGGTGCTGTAAAGCACCCGAAACGTCGGGAATTAATAAAATAAGTCGACTGATTGTTCTTCTTTTGTATGTATAGTATGTTACGCGATATTTTTGTCAATTATTAACCGATTTTTATAATTATTTTTTACTAAATACGTACGTACGTACTCGTACGTAAATACTCCAGGGTTGGTCCAATATAAATTTGTTTACCCATTAATTTTCTTTCGGTTTGCTATTGCTTATTTTAAACTTAATGTGGGTATTTAACTTAGGCTTTCAGCTCATAATATAGTCTGTAAAACCGAAGTAGAGTTTATTTTGTTTATAGTTTATTTTAATTTTGTTTTCTATTCTTAATCTTGTTTCGGTCTTTTTAGTGCATTACTTATAATTTGCTTTTTTTTTGCAGTCCGGTTTTTGATTTTTTTTAAATATTTATTTTATTTTAGACTTTTTAGTGTCCCGGCACACTCTTATGAACTAAATTTCATATGATAGCACCAAGTCCGACACAAACATGGCTCATTTTTACGCTATTAAAAACTTTATAAACTAATTTATTATTCCTAATTAAATTTAAACATATAATTTGTATGTATTTTTGTAATCCCCTTTTAGTTTCCTTTATTTTGATACCCTACTCGATAGGTTTTGTTAATTTTTTAATTAATGTATTACTATTTCGCGCCAAAAATTGGCCATTTTTTTGGCCCATAGACATCTACATCTATCCTCGTTTGCGAATCAAAATGCAGATGCGTTGTCACCCGTGAGGACTAAGATGAAATGCCTCTTTTCCAGTAAAAAGGGTCTCCGGTTCTCTACACTCACCATACAAAACACAGCAGTGTTAAGCTGCTATTTTATGCTGATATTCTGTATGAGCGTGGTCCTTTCCCGGTCGAGCCGACCCATTCGTACTACAACTATACTACTAATATAGCTGCAGCATGGCTCTACCACGTATAAATAATGCATATAATCATATGTGATGAACTACTTATAACTGTTTTAGCTCCCAACGCATTACTTAATCAACGATCATACATTACTCTGTTTCTTATGTTATATAATAAATAATGTTAAGTTTATGTTTATTTGCCTATTTTGTTATTTATAATTTTATAAAAAATTACTAATATAAAAAGCAAAAAAATATTCAGTAGCTACCGAGGTCTATAATACATTATGAACGTTAAATACTGCTAAGCATTGAAGATAAAATCAGTATAATCATAATGGAGGACTTGTCGACCCCATTAAACTGGGCTGCAACGAATATCATAATTCACGAGACTTCAAGGTGAACAAATTGACTGTGATTACGAGTAAAAGACTCATGCTGATGTTAGATCAATGCGGAACTATAAACATTAGCACGAAAGGACGAAAGATGAGGATGTTATAAGTAAGAAGATCTGAAAATTCAGCAACATAAGGAGAATGCTATACTAGAAGTTTCTCTGCGTGTTACAATCTAAGATATCAGCTCTAATAATAAAGTTATTTGAAATGGCCCATAGCTCGAAAAACCTCGCAAATTTTCTCGCGTGTCAGCCGTGCAAGATTGCTAAGCGCAGTATAAAGCAGCCTATATAACCTTGTTTAGGTGAGGAACTAACACCTTACTTAACTATTTTATTTCTAAAAACGTTTAATTCACCCACGCCCGCACCGGTAGTGGAACTGTGATATTATGTCAAAATTTGCGGGCACATAATTTATTGCAGATTCCTGCCGGAGATGGTAAGACCTACAAACGAGGTAGAGGCATGCTGCAGTTATATTAGTAGTATATTTGTAGCACAAATGGGCCGGCTCGGCCAGGATAGGACCACGCTCTCACAGAATACCAGCGTAAAACAGCAGCTTAATGCTGCTGTGTTTCGTATGGTGAGTGTAGAGAACCGGAGACCCTTTTACTGGAAACGAAGCATTCCATCTCAGTCCTCAGGGGTGACAACGCATCTGCATTTTGATTGTTAACTGAGGATAGATGTAGATGTCTATGAGCCACAGCATCCACTTACCATCAGGTGGACTGTGTGCTCGTATGTCACCCTTAGTCTATTTTAAAAAAAAACGACCGGAGAGAGATCACGCGCAGGACAAAAACATTCTGACTGACAGAAAAACCCAATAAGTGATATCTTGGCCCGACTCGGAATTTGAATCCGGGACCTCGTGATCAGCAGTATCGCTTATAATCACTAAACTAACGAAGCAGTCGTTAAAATATAACCAAAGGATTGTAGTTATTATTACCAAGATATTATTTTGCGTGACATCCCTGGCAAGACAGTGTAAAAGCAACTTTATAAGTACAATTTATAAATTCAGAACAATCAATTTAAAATATTGGTTAACCATTAAGATAACGATTCAATACAAGCGTCAAGGTTATTCGGGTCTATAACTAAAGAGATTGCGACGGTTACGCAACATGGTCCATGCTTTTGTCTTTAAGTTTGTGACATCTCTTTCAAAAATATCAGATTCTGAGGCTATTGATATTTCATAATGCATTTAGTCGCGGTAATCGATTGTCTCGCTGAATGAACATCGAAATGCCGGAACAAACAATTTATTGGATACCTGTAAAGCGTTTTGTAACCGCTTTCGCACTGATCTTTTGTGCAATTGTAATTAGAGTTATTTATTTTTTGATAATATTATATTACTATTAATATTTTTTTAGAATAAGGGTGACAAACGGGTACACAGTGCACTTGAAGGTAAGTGGATGCTGTGGCCCATGGCAGCTACATCTATCTTCAATTAAGAATCAAAATGCAGATGTGTTGTCACAATTAAGTACTAAGATGAAATGGTAATGAGTACCAGTAATAACTCCGGTACTCTACACTCACCATAAGAAACACAGCAGCATTAAGCCGCTACTTCACGCTGGTATTTTGTGAGGGTGTGGACCTTCCCCGGTCGAGCCGACCTATTCCTGCTACAACCAAATAAAAATGCGTGAGTGTCGTGGAACACTCGGTTGGAACGAAGTTCCTTTCGTAGTATATTATTATTGATAAACGTATTATATTATTGATTAACAAATACAAATGAATGAATTACTAGTGTCTATTAACGTGAAGCGTCATTTAAATTAATATTTCTTTCATGGCAAGATAATAAAAAGTGCGAGGGAGATGGATATTATTCCATCTTGCTCACACTATAGAAAGGAGGTCGTGACGGAAAAATCTTACACTTTTTCTTGCCTAGCCCCCATCCGTCAAATTCGTACCGTGCGATAAAGAACTTCGTTCCAATAGCTGCAGTTTGGCTCTACTGCGTACTACGGGAGTACGCATGTTTTCTTATTATAAGTTCTTAGATATTTCTTTAAGTTTCTTTAAGACCTACTTTTTCTCCCGTGAGACCTATTTTTCTCCCGTGAGAAGCGACTATGAAAAATTTCAAAAAATAAATAGCATCTGAAAAATTGATTACAACACATTGATTACGCCAGACATAAAACACTCAGACCAAAGACGGCCAACAGCGTCAAAAGTGCTATACGTCTGGTAGTGTGAACGTCAATCGGTCTGTCAAGCGTGACGTTTAAGGAAAATCCTCTCTACAACGGGAAAGGAGGATGTGCTACAATAGACTTCTTCGGGGTGAAGAAAGAGAAGAAGCTAATGCTTTACCACTATCCTAGTAAAGTAAAGTAACAGCCTATATACGTCCCACTGCTGGGCACAAGCCTCCTCTCACTTCTGAGAGGGTTTTAGGGCAAGGAAGTGTCTTTCGCGCTGCCCCAATGCGTGTTAATATCAGCACTTAAAATTGCAATTAACAATTTCATTGGTGCTGGCGGAGATCGAACCCGGGTTGCTCGCGTACTGTGAAATTTACAGCGAGTGCTAATCCACTGAGCTACCGCGGCTCACCACTATCCAACCTGGTGATAAATGTTGTTGTGGTTGAAGATTGCAAAGCGCACTAGATTAGATCGACAAAAACCCTAGACAAAAGTTTATTCTTGCCTTGAAGACACAGACACCCGTTTTATTTGGTTTGACCACATTCATCACGGTGGGCGGACGGGTTGGTGAGCAAAATGCAGGTTCCACCGAGTGCAGGTGTAATTGGCATTTGGAATGAAAGTTGGTAAATTCCCTTTATAGTCCCGTTATAGCAGCTTAAATTATAGAAAAATTTAAACATCAAACCGTCGCTAAAGGTTTCGCTTATTTTAATAATTGTTTCTTTAAAATAACGATCGTCTGTTTAAAAATTCGGTAAAACATGACTTAAAACGACAAACAACAACATTTTTGAAGATAAATGCGATGAAAGAGTGACAGCGTATTAAAGGTCCATAAAAATTGAAGGTTGAGCTTAAAATCTGGCGTACGCCTTGACATTTAAAAAGCGGATTAGTATTGTCACAACTATAAATGTCAACGGTGCATTAGTTATCGGTCCCTAATGTGTCTTTGGCAAAAAATATCAATAAATTGTGATCTCTCTGGCATTGAGCTATACCTAATTGTCAAGAGTATATGTTTAACTACAATAGTTAAGTTATTTGAGTTATTGTCATTACTACAAGTAGGCGTAAATAAAAAGTGATAAGGGATATTAAGTATAGTACGTGACGGAAATATTATGGTCTATGTTACTATGGTCACTTTGTTATAACTCAAAAACTATAGCCTTTTTGCATAGATATGTAGCTCTTCATCAGTCTATCAAATAATAAAGGTTCATAAGGGCGCCCAAAATAGCGTCGATTAATATTTTGACAGTTGACATTATTCAAAATAATATGTTAGTCGATTTTAGTTTAGTATTGTATAGTGTAGTTAGTTTTTTTAAGATGATTTTTCGAAGTGTTCCTAATTATGGCCAAAGCTTGTTTGCCACTTTTTTTTAAATATTAGTTATAGTACAATATTCAAAAAACTGAAGGTAGCCGGACTAACTATGACATTAGGACGTCAAACACCTCAGTCCCCCCCGCGACCATGGGTGCTGTAAAGCACCCGAAACGTCGGGAATCAAAATTAGTAAAATCAAACGCGATAAAATCCGTAAAAATAGTTTTATTCAATGTATAGTACACGACTTTGTGTTTTTTGTCTTTGTCCTCTTTCCAGTTTTGGTTTTATAGTGTGGCAAAGCTTAGGTGATCATATTACCCTGACGTACCTTATTTGCAATACTGTCAATTGAGCAATTTTATAATTTTTTGATTTTATTTGTTTGCGACACTGCAATTTTAAAAACTATAACTTGATAATTTTCGACCCTTCAAAAGTGTCAAAATATATTTTTCTAATTCTAACAATTTTTTTAATCAATCGAGTGTATTTCTGTAAAATGTTAAGGAATTACGTAAACGAATTTTAATTCGAAACTAAAGGCCTATTTTATGATGTAACTATAATTTAAGAGTGTCTTTTTTTGTAAATCAATTCAATAGCACGCCATCTAAGATTGCGCTGACCGCATCTATGTGCTCTATTTCCTTAGATCAGTTGTGTAATGGCTACGCATTTCAAGACAACCTTTGGTGTCTCAACTCAGCACGACAACGCGATCCTGCGCAGAATAACTGAATCAAATCTATTGCGTATCACAATTCAATGCATTCGTCAAAACTTATATCAATACGATTTATTAATATTTTAATATACACAATTAAAATGCCATTACACACTGGTAAATTTATGCATATGTCATTTTCTGTATATAGGCTCTTCGTTTATGGCATTAACACCCTTTGGCAGTAAAACGCACAGCAGTGTTTAAAAATTTGTTAAGTATCTCTTACGAATCTCTTTAAAATATGTAACTGCACACTAGCCATTGCACACATAATTTAAGTACCTGGTCCCTATTTCATTTATTTACATATCTAAATGTATAAGTATTTTTAAATTTTATTGTAAAGACTTACTATTATTTAAAATTTTGGAGTGGCAAATGAACCGAAAGATAACCTGTTAGTAAATGATAACAAAGAACACTGATGCATCCAATGACTAATGGAATACTTAACAGTATTACAACAAGTTGTAATATTGCTCACAAATCTTAAAAAATGAATGTAAATAATAATTAGACATAATAAATAATCTTTTTTCCAATTTAGATGGACATCCAAGCAGAAAATTACAAAAAATATCATCTTTACGTGGTAGAACCATGCTGCAGCTATATTAGTGATAAAGTTGTAGCACGAATGGGTCGGCTTGACCGGAGAAAGACCACGCTCTCACAGAATACCAGCGTAAAATAACAGCGTAACGCAGCTGTGTTTTGTATGGTGGGTGTAGAGAACCGGAGACCATTTTTACTGGAAACGAGGACTAAAATGTAATGCCTTACATCTTAGTCCTCACGAGTGACGACGCATCTGCATTTTGATTCGTAATCGAAAATAGATGTAGATGTCTATGGGCTACAGCAACCATTTACCATCAGGTGGACTGTGTGCTCGTTTGTCACCCTTATCCTATAAAAAAATATTGATATCGTTATACCCTTAAGAAAAACAAGGATACAAAGATATACTCTTACTAATTTTTACATACGAGCGTTCATAGGAAATTGTAAACGTTTAAGTATATTGGAAAAGCGATTTCTTATTACATGAATATTTTAAACATGACGATCTCGCTTATCTTAATGCTAAAGCTACGCAATAAATTTATTTAGAACGTAAGTTTATAATATTTTGTAGTAGTAAAATTTTAAAATTGATAGAATTTTAAAATGGATGCAAATTAATATAGTTTTATTATTTAAATAATAAAAAACAAAACTTGCAGATAAAAACACGTTCATAAATATATAAATATTATTGGTAGTGAATTATATAATACTATTGCACTATATAGTAAATATAATTACAAAAAAGAAAAAACAATTATAACAAACATAAGAATGATAATTATTCAGAATAGTTCAGTTTTATGGCTATAATAATTATAATGTCCAATGGTGAAATAAGTTACTCAAGTTCTAGTGTTTCATAATGCTTAAAAAGACATTTAGGTTAAAAAGGCAGTTCTATTACATGAACTTACTACATTTACAATATTATTCAAGTCCAAAATACCATCTTGCAGTGCTGCAGCATTTGATTGATTTTTATTAATTTTATATAACTGCTCATAATTAACGAAAATAAATAATTTTACGGTAAGAAAACATGAATCAAAATAAAATAAAAAATAATAAGTGTCCGAGCTCTAAAGCCTGGCAAAATGACACTAGGAACTGTTTTCGTTCTCAAAATGTAAACATTGGTAAACAGTAGCCTACGAACACAAAAAAATTAACAAAAAGATTTAATTAATCTATGCAAATTAATGCGGACGACCCTTCTTCAAAAGTTGAAACGCTTTGCTGTGATCAACAGATAATTTCCGGCCAATAACTGTAACTATTATTCTATTAAAAATCTCCTGTAATTTTGACACAATCTGTTATTTATGCAGTATTATGTAACCGAGAGTTATCGTATAGACAAGTTTCAATTGACAAATCCTGTTTCTTGATTGTTTGTATTATAGTGAGCTTGTTAATCACCGTTTGCTTTTCTTGATAATATACGGTTGCAGTAATTGTTACGTTAGATCTGAGGAAGCTGTAATGAATAATGCCGACATAGAGCCACCAACCATACAGCCACACGCAAGCTGTGTGTGGCTGTATGGTTGAGTTTTTGACTTTTGTTTTTGTTTTTGTTGTTGAGCTTTGAGCTTTTGACGTCGCTATTTCCGTTTAGAGGTTTGGCTACCTACCCTGAGTTCAATGCAGCATATCAGTGAAAGTTTTCGATTATCATACAGCTTCAAATCAACTTCTAAAGGTATATAAGATATAGGTCAAATATCTTATTAATGGTATGATAGTTGCGTTTGCCTATGAGTGTTATAACGTGTTGTCATTTGCGAATGTGAGCCGGTATTTGTTACATCTATATATTAAGCTCTGTTTTTAAAATATTTTCATAAACTTAAAAACTTTCCAAACTATTATTTATTTATTTATACAAAATTTATATAAATGAATGAAATGCTAACCAGTTAAAATAGCACGAATAACATATTACCTATCATTTGCATAAATTTTCCTAAGGATTCCAATGGATGTTTGTAAATTTGTCAAGAAATGGCGTTTGCTTTACTTCGACTACAGCAGTCCTCTACAGAAGGCTTAATAAAGTATCCGAGCAGATGTAAATGGAACAGCGCGCACGACCCGAGGCTAGGGCGGGGTCCGGACAACACTTTCATATTATTACGGCCGCATTGCACGCACACAGGTACAACTCGCTCACAAGCACGCACACGATTAGATCGCGACGGACATGCGCCCGCGCACGCGATCCAACCACTTTCAATGATTCGTTAGCGAAATCATTAGGAGATGTAATGTCGGCGCATTGTAGTACGTGTTTATGGTTATTTAAATGATTTATTTTTATTGATTGTTTTTGCCTTGTTACGAGACAGAAAATAATGATGGCTGTATGAATAAGACCTACTATTATACTACGGTATTGCAAAGGTGATCATAAGACTGCGTAATTTGAACGTTCAGTAATTGAATCTGTAACAAGAAAATGTGTTGTCAAGTCGATATCGTTGGCGCATTCATCATTCAAAATCCGGGCAACGGTAGTTGTGGTAGTATGTAGACAAGTTGGGACGTATCAGTTGACATCCATACACAAATGACTGATGTTAGCCAGACCAAAACCGATCGCCTTGTATGATGTTAATGCATTCTATAAATCAAAACACTGATCTAGTTATTCTTCAAATAGACATCGTTTTCCTTGATATCAAACTCATCAACACTACAGAGTGGAATGTGAATATTAAATTCAAAATTAAATTTTGTAAGGTTATACGGCCTTGAATACAAAAAAGTATTAAAAATAAAACAATAAATTGAAAGCAATTACTGCAATTATGTGATTATAAAATTTTACAATTTTGCCATTACCGTTAACAAAAGTTTATTAGTATTACCAAAGTATGAATTACTTAATCGAGCTCACATTGGCCGAAGGGTCACGTACGTCAAAAGCTTAAATAATTTTGGTTTTAATTCAGTTTGTAAGTATCGAAACCGCACAGACCACCCATAACCTTTTAGGTCATCCAGGATGCATCCAACATACTTTCACTTTGAAATGAATATTTTTGTAATGATTCAAATGCGTCCTTTGGAAGGCGTTAATCATGTGAAGGGCGTTCATTTTTACGACCGATTTTGCTCACGTTTTCAAATTCTGAATACTATATAAAATCGTCAGCGATGTTTAACATATGTACGCATTAATATAGAAATACTTACTCGTTGTGACATATTATTCATCTGTTAGAAACGGGCCTCTCGGGAGAGAGGATTTGTCAAAATTTTCATTCTTTGCAGATGGATTGGTCTGTGTGACAAATATGACTGAAGTTTTTTGTTGTTTCGTTAGATCTTTTGGGCGTTACCAAAAGTACATGGAGCACATGGAGTAATTGGGGTAGATAGATTCTCTTACGCCACTACCACGCGGTATTACGTATCCAAAAAACGTTTATGTAATAAAATCGAAAGCAATTCAAAATTAATAATATAATTTTGTCATAGATATTACTATATAAAAAGCGTCATTAATGGAAAACTGCCTTGAATTAGCTAAATCATCACTGTATTTATATTTTTATTTTAAGTACAGTAGAGAGTTAAACACTATAGAGAAAAGGAATCCAAAAGGTTTGATATTATGGCTACATTGTATTATTAAATATACTACTTTCAAGCTTAAGTCAGTACATGACGACCGCGTGGGATGGGTTCCAAATTCAGCTACCCAGCAAAAACATATTTTTTTTACATTCGTGTCGGTTTTACTTGTATTGCAGTTGCTTAAACTGTCCAGACTGTCTGCTTAGATTCAGGAAGTTGGCAGTCTTTCACCTCAAAACATGTAAAGCTCCTGCGCCTGATCTCTTTCCGATCGTTTCTGATTGCCGTCCCATTGGACTACGAGAGTGAATGAATAGAGAGAGTGCCTAAGCTTGCGCACACGTTTATGCACCGAAATCCTAACCTGCGCAGATGACTAGTCTCCGTTGAGATTCACCGCCGTGACCAAAATTCGGTCTCGAGGATATTATTTGATATATTTTAATTATCTTCGTATCTTAGTGAATCTTACCCTATCTTCAATCTAATCTATACGATTAGAAGCGTTAAATTGGAAACAAGTTACGTTACAAAACAAGTTAATGTCAAGTAATAACTTGACATTAACATTAACATTAGAGAATAGCTTCCGCTTATCTGGAATTTGTCGTTGTAGTTAAAATCATTATCATTATTATGCAAATGGGTAAGCTACCAATTTATAGCAATTATGAAATTTTAGACACGTTGACGAAATTAGATTATATTTAAATCCTTCATAGCACCATAGATTCCATCCTTTACAGCCTATAAAAAAGTCCACTGCTGAACATAAAACCCCCATAGACCCTCAGATGCTTTATAGGGTATTTTTTGCCATAGTTGCCATGCTTGGCAGGCAGGTTGGCAACTGCAGTTTTTCATAATTTTGAGTTGTTATCAGGAAAATGCTGCTGGCCATCTGTTTATTAACGAACAAAATTATCAATAGTTTTTTTTTAAATATTATTAATTTTGTCTTATAATATAACACATTAAAATTACAAGGATAGTAACCTTACGTCCAGAGCGGACGATCTCATACGATTCATCTTCAACACTGTTCATTAAGTTCGCATGTCTGTCCATCAACCAGATTATTGCAATTATTTAAATTCACACCTTCGAAACGCGAAAAAGGCTCTTTTTACATTTAATATTTCGTAAGCGCGAGGAAATGACGTCTCATTCGAAAGGTATAATTAGGGACAACCTTCATCTTCAGGGTTGGACCGGATTTATGCGCTTCTGACATTGCAACGTTGACGTGATAATTGTGAGATGTTACGACAAGCATAATAGTCAATCTTTAGTCTCTTATTTTAATTAATATTGATATTTGCTAGACGCTTATATAAGATAATTAATTATGCTTTTACTTACCCGCTTACTTACCAGACCTTTCATTAGAAGCAATTCAGAAATAAAGTGTGAATTATGATGTTAGTATAAAAACACAATTTGATTATATACCGTGTAGTGACGGGATAAGAATATTGACTATCCCATAACGTCTCATGGGTTTTGTAAAAGGCTACAGAGGGAAACAAATCGGGAGATCGGAAGGATAATTTTACTAATAATAACTAAAAAATATATAAATGCGATTACCAACCCGCCTACCAACTGTGGCAACTATGGCAAATATACATAAGGCAATTAAGACAATCAAAACATACGTAATCTATGGGGAGACCTATTCTCAGCACAGGACATTGATAAGTTGTAGTAATAATGATGACGGTGAATTTGATTACAAACTGTTTTAGGCCTTTGACATATAAAAGATTAGATTAGATTAGATCTTGTACTCTCTTCTCTATCTTGTACTAAACAAGAGAACTATTTTCTACGTTTAATATAACGTAAGATATTGAAAACTTAATAAAAAAAATTGCAATTGGAAGATATTTGAAGATCGATAAGAATTTGCTGCGCACATACAACAATGACGAAATGTGAAATTAATTCCGAAGGCTAGCGAAGCTTCCGCGTAACCTAGCTCGATATAGAATGGAGCATTTACACGCTTCGAACAAGGCTCGGGAATAGACATGATGTGGTCCAACGTACCGCTATCAATTCCCGCTGTTGCCTTGGGCACGCCCAGGGCACTAACCCTTGTCGCAATATGCAGTATTATGCACCCAGAGCACCGCGCGCACACTCGCACTGATAAAAGGTGTAGGTGTAGTAGTTCGTCCAGTAGAATAGATGGCTACCCTCCCTTTCACTAACGTAACAGGGCCGTAGTCATAGGTAAGAAAAAGTCACAAACTTAAATTTATAATGTACACTTTCACGATTATTCATATCAATTACATTTTGGGGCTTAAAAATATTTTCTACTCTATATAAGTTTGCACTAGTGCACTGAACTAGTAGTATGTACGGCTATTACATTATGAAAATAATTCTCGATTATAATAGTGAAAGCTTCACTTACTACACTATTATATGTGGTAGAGCCACGCTGCAGGTATATTATGGTTATAGCACAAATTAGGGTTGGGTCGACCGGGGACGGACCACGCTCTCACAGAATACCAGCGTAAAATAGCAATTTAATGCTGCTGTGTTTCGTATGGTTAGTGTAGAGAACCGGATACCCTTTTTACAGGAAACGAGGCATTCTATCTTAGTTCTCATGGGTGACAACGGATCGTCATTTTAATGGAGGATAAATGTAGATGTCTATCGGCCACAAGATCTTACCATCAGGTGGACTGCGTGCTCGTTTGTCACTCTCATTTATTTAAAAAAAAACTATAATTTACAGTAATAGTAAAAGTAGTAGTAACTACTACTACTTTACTTACTACAGAATTCCGTACCCAATAATCCATGTAATTGTTAAGCTTTTAATTGGGAAGAAATAAGGGCTTTTATTCAACGGTAGTGTTTAGATCCCTTTCCGAAAGTTAGTCAAGGCCGGTACAGGACTATAAATACGGCCAAGAATCCAATAAGGTATCTATCCATATATTGATAACAGATAAGGCTGACACCGACGGGGCGGCGGCTGGCCACTAAATATCTGCCGTGATATACAGCGAGCGCAGCGATGTCTACACTGGTTGCGAAATTAGAGCGGACCGAACGCACGCGCACTGCCCGCGCGTGCCCGATCCGTGCGTGAGTACTACTGATAAATTCGATTTCAAATTTGGAATTCGCCTCTTTGAACAATTACCGAGTTTGGTATAAAATAATATTGGTGATTCTTACATTTAAAATATGAAATTCTCTCAATTACTTAACAATATAAACATAATTGTTTTAAAGTACCATTTGTTACATATTTTAGGAGTATTCGTCTCTTTAGGATTAACACAAACAAAATCGAGTATAAATTTTTTCTTAAATTTAATAAATTGCAACTGATTCATAGCGTACTTGACAGTGAAGAAAAACATCAGTCCAAAAATTTAAATATTTTGGGGACATATTTTAATACTAAGTCTGAAAACATACACGGGTCTAGTGCAACGGACTCGTTATTGCCTAAAACTGTTAGTTATGTAAAAGCTTGTGCTCAGGAATAGAACGTAATATGTAGGCTGTTTTACTTTTCTTTACTTTTGAGTATGAGGGAAGTACGTGGTACAGAGCCCTATCTCACCTAGTATTCATTATTATTGTAAGTAATGCTATCAATAAATTAATCATGTAAGTTAATCAGTAAAGTCAGTTAGTCAAAGAAGCAGTATCTTAATAAAGCTTTCGTTTTTTTGTCACGGTAGGGCCACTCCTCAGCTGCTTTATAGAGGCAGTCTACAGCACGAGTTAACAGCTTAAAATAGCAGCATAATGCCACTGGATTTCTCGTGGTGAACTACTAGAACCGAGGTAAATTTTTGTTAGTTGCGAGACATTTCATCGTAGTCCTCAGGGGATACACGCATCTGCACTTCTTGATATTGATGATGATGTAATGTCTCTATGGGCAATACTTATATAATAAGTATCAACTTAAAGACAGTTAGAGGGTGTGATCATTCATCCCCCCAACTTGTATTTAAAACTATTGTCAAAACTGTTGAAAAATACACAACATGTCATAATATAAATTATAGCCATAGCTTGGTATGTTCGGTGTTCGTATCTAATGTTCACACCTTGACTTGTAAATCTATGCTAGGAATCACTGTTGAGATTCGAACTCATCAACAATTGCCATGGTTACAAAACCGAAATGTTGTTGTATTTACTATACGTTTAAGTTTCAAAATAAGACGTAAACGAGTTTTACATTTCTCTAGTTTCTTTTTACAAAAAATTTGCAGTTCTACTTAAAGCAATTACAGTTAATTCTTGTTTTTTTAGCAATTAACCGCAAGATAAAGTTATGTGTAAGTAAAGGATTGAGGTCAAGTTGCGTGGACCTTTCACCTTGCATTACGATAAGTTGATTTAAGCGTCCTGTCACATTGTCGATATGAAGCTTTGGATAAAATGTATTTATAATCAATGTAGGAAAACATACATTTATTTCTCTCATTTAACGCATCAAATAATAACGAATAAAGTTTTAGTTTTTTTATTATTGTAGTTTTTTTAATATTGTACATAATAAAACCTTTAATTCATTCATTCATTTTATTCCGTTACCGTTATCGTTACAGCCCCTCATAAACCCACTGCTGTAAATAGACCTTCCGTATAGAGTCTCATAGGCGGGATATTTGTTACATATGTATATATATAGTTGTCACGCTTGGTACGCGGGTTGCAAATCGCAGTTTTTTTATTTTTTTGGTTGTTCTAAGAAAACATTTCTTTCATAACTTTCATATCATGTACAAATATATACGTAAATTTTCAACATATGAAAAGAAACTTACTTCTTGATAGTAATAAATATTTTTATAACTGAATGCTTTTTTCCAGTAAAGTCCCTTAATGTAAGGATTACAATGAGTGAAATCTTAAAGAAGTAAAGAAAAGTTTGGTATTTTAAAATATACGAATAAGTAACCTGACCGAGCGATGCTTCGAGCTTCACCGTGAATAATGGCCTATGCTATGAATCTGTCTAAAAAAGAGAAAGAAAAAATATTTATTTTGACGCACACATAAGTCACCAAGACAAGAACGAACAAACAGCCAAAATTGAGAAAACAAATAATTAAAATTAGGTATTTGTATATATATATATATATATATATATATATATATATATATATATATATATATATATATATATACGGTAGTGGGACTAGGACTAGGAACCAATTCAGCTTTGTGTCAGGTCGGAAACCTGACGCTGATTTTCTATTGGCCCCATGAATTGCATTGGTCTTCACCTACAAAACCAGTTACCGTGTACGTCCACAAGAACAATCCGTATATGTGAACTTTTACAAGTACGTAAATGAAACATATGAGGCAGAAGAAGAATGTATCATATTTGTAATGCTCGTAAGGTTGGATAAAATTAACTCTTCACGTAAATATTCAGAGTGGTGGTCTTAAATGACCCCTGAGTAAGGTTAATATTTCGGGAATATTCTTCCAATGATCGAACGTTAAGGAAGCTCTGTTCTGTTTTTATACGTGATAGGGTCACGTTGCAGCTGTATTATCACCGCAATACTAATATTTTTCTTTCTCGTACGACTTATTTGTGGAATCGTTTACGACGGCGATTCATCCGGACCGATACGACTAGATTGATAAACGAGCTTACTCATTTTTAAAAGGCCGGTAACGCACCTGAATTTCTTCTTGTGTTGCAGTTGTTCAAAGGCGGCGGTCGACATTTACCACCAAGTGAGCCGCATGCTCATTTGCTCACTTTTCTATAAAAAAGGCTGGCTCGACTGGCAAACAGTACCGAGAACTGAAGACTCTTGTTACTGAAACGAACCATTACATCTTAGTCCTCAGTTGGAACAATGCAACATCTGCATTTGATTTACAATCGAGGATAGATGTAGATTGTTTATAGGCTGCTGATTCGCCTATCGTCAGATGTTTGTGTGCTCGTTTGTCATCTACATCTGTAATAGAGCAGGCAAAATGTTTAAAAAAGCAGTCAAGTGAGCAATTAAAATATTATATCAAATAATGTCCACCAGACCGAATTTTGGTCACTGTGGTCAGTTACAACGAAAACTAGCCATCTGTGCTGGACAGGATTATAGTGTACGAGTGTACGCGCAGTTGTAGTCTCTATTCCGTTACTCTCGTAGCCCGATTGAATGGCAATCCGACACCACTGAAGAGAGATCAGGCGTAGGAAAAATGGCTTAAGGTGCTTTCAGAGGCACGAGGGTGAAACACCTCCAAATTCCTGACTCCGGGCTGCTACTAAAATTTTCTACCAGAAAAACCCACTAACTGATTTTGACCTGACCCGTGATTTGGACCCGAGACCACATGATAGCAGTCGCTAGAACAACGATGCAGTCACGGAATTGAAATAAATTAATACATTATAAAGACGAATGTATTTATTATAACAGCCATGATCGTAACGTTTATCTGTTGCATTACAATAACATGTAACGTAAAAATTAAGACAAAGGTTAGGTCTTGCATACTCACAGGGCAAGAAATATATATCTTACCGTATATTACTCCAAATTTCGAAACTCTAGAATTTATATTATCATAATATAATTTCTTTTTAAACTTATCCATCAACAACAACCCATGAATAATCTACTTCCTTTCAAGGGTATTTCTTAAGGTAGAAATAATACCAGACTTTTACCGCAGTTCTTTTAGTTATATATCATATAATTCTTTTAGATACATACACAAATAAAATCTTATAACTTCACAGAGATAAAATTATTATGGTACCCTCCGAAAACTCATTTTACGCGACTGGTTTAAGGCAGACACCCTTAGAATTATTGTAGACAATATACGTAAAGACTAGCTATTAAGTAAAAATTGATTACGTCGTTTATTCTAAGTTAATTTCTTATTTTCCCTCCCTTCTCGTGTTAAATCCATTGCTTTTGGATTAGTTTCCAAACCTGTTGGTAAATAACCAGCTTTTCTCTTAAACAACTAAAAATTACATGATTTACTATTTAAACTATTATAATTTAGGACACGATGTAAAAGATAAATATGGACCGAATTAAAAAACAAATTTTAAGCATACTTCCAGCTAAAACAATAATTAAATTGATAGTTTTTTTTTTTAAATTATTAGTTACCTTTGAGTGAACTAAGGAATATCACAAGGTAACTGTCGTCTAAAATGCTTAATATCAATGTCGTCGTTACATTAAAATGTCATCCCATATTTTTCCAAATTTATAAGGGATCACCATTGTAGTGTATATCCTATTCAATAAAAAGAATCATCAAAATCGGTTAAGAGTTGATGAAGATATCATTACTTACTCATTGTTTTATGAAGTCGTCTAATAAAAACTTATTATGATACATTTTGATAAGTAGTTTCAAAACTTATCAAAAGTAGAATAAAAAAATATGTGATTTATAAAAAAGCGATTTTATTCTTTTGATGTCTTCATTGATCTGATCTGATCTACAAAAGCTTTTTTAAGCTTTAAGCTTTTTTAAAAAAATCGTTACACTAGGATTTTCTCCTGTATCGTGGAGGCAGTTTACAAACATAAATTGCACAAGGACAAACATCCAGACCCGGAACAATTATTTGTAGGCCATACAAATACTTGCTCCGTGCGTGATTCGAACCCGCAGCCCCCAGCGCTGGAACTCATTGCTAAGCCACTGCGCCACGGAGCCGGCAAAGCGTATCGAGTTTCAAGAAAACTTACCGCATCATCTCCAAAACAAAATAAGTTTAGAAAATTTATTTTAAGCGAACATAGAATATACCTAGGCATTCCAAAAGTTAGTTCTAATTTAGGTCTATTAGAATGGAATTCGGTGATTCGCACCGTCATTGTTAGTTGTCGGACACGAACTTCGTGTCTCCGTCGCCTTTACTGGCGAGTCGAGGGCAAGCCTAATGTCAAAGATAAGTTTATTGTAACATAGGTTATAAACAATTAAACACGCCCTGAATTCACTGAACAAAGTACTTTTGATTTAACTAGTTTAAAACGTCCACGTCTGAACATGGGCCTTCCTAGTGTGGGGGGAATAATTCATCGCCACGCTTGGCGATTAGCGATCCCAGTATTATACTTTAACGCTGATCCCCAAAACTGGTTTGGGTATGTTATGCCTAGCATAAATAAGATGGTTATATCGCCATATATCGGAAGTCATTAAATCTTTCTGAATTCTCCCATAGTCGCCTTTTTACATCCCTCTCGAGATAAAATGGGTTTATGAATTCTCTTAGCCTAACAGGTCAACTCTCTTAAAAATGAGAAGGCCTGTGCCCAACTGTGGGACGTATATTATTTTGCTCTTAATTTTTTTTATAATTTTCTGAAATATAATATATAATATATAGAAATATAATATATAATATATAGAAATATTCAATGTATCATATTCAACATTCAACATTACTACTGAGAGAATTAGTCGCCAGCAAATGTGACCTGCAATAGAAATGAGCATCGGAACTCGCCTTAGAACTTACGCGTCTCCTAATAGACAAGTGGGCATTTTTTATTTATTTATTAAATAAAACTTTTAATTAAACAATTTTATACAGGTATAAATTTCGTGTAAGTACGGTGATTAACACTGTACTTACTCAAAACGCTACAGAGAAATACAAAAACAGGTGTTAATTACAACAAATACATTTTATGCCTTAAGTAATGTCCATTTGTAACCTCTCATTACCCTATGCCATTACCTTACTTCGACATAAGGTACGACGCTTAACGTCAAAGATAAATGACCATGTGCACAAATTAAACACCCACCGCATTGATCGATCGGCCTCTTCATTTTTGTGCCGGACACGCTTATTAATCATACCGTCGGTAATCTTGTGAAATTTATTACCTCTAAGCGAATCTGCCCGTAGATTTATCAACGAAATGTGTGGGCTAATATAGTTCATATAATTTTAAAATTTTCTAGAAATGGAACATGCTTCAGAATGTGTAAATTAGTTACTCTTCTCTCCAATCGAGAAAAGAATTTAGGTAGAATTTAGGTTTTAATGTGAGTTGTTGCTAAATTTTAGTTGATGTCATTATTATGATAATGTATTTGCACTTCTAGGGAAAGATTATTCTCTCTAACATATAATTTTGCTGTAACAAAGCGAGGAAAACCATAACTATGAGTCTGTCTGGCCTAATGTTCGGAATAGCTAAACCGATTGTAATGAAACTTACGAACAAATAGAGAGCAACACTATAAGTGATCTAGTCTAGTGAAAATTTTAAAAAACAAATGGTCTTCAATTACATTAAAAAAACAACTCCACGTTAATAGATCATACAAAGGCGAAGCCTACGAAGGCGAGTGTAAAAATAAGTAATAAAAACCTGTTCAAAATTATCATACAAGTTAAAGAATTTACTAGTAAAAAATGTACTTTTAATGAAAGTAAAACCCGATTTTAAAGAACCAAAAAGAATAAAATGATTTCACATTCAGAAGTCTGTGCTAAGATATATTTTATCGTTCTTCGAGCCTCTTAAAGCCCTTAAAGCCCCTACTTCCGAGTTATTTTTAAATTCTGTTTTTCCTTTTTTATATGAAAATTTTCACCGTTTTAATTGGGACTAAGCGATAATATCACAATCTCAAGGTAACAACTAGAATATCGTCTAAATTCATTTAAAAAAACTATCTTTCCACCCTTGGAGATAGTTTAGCATTTTTTCTTCATATTAAATGGGAAGAACCTTAAGCTATAACCTATTTACAAAAGAGATCATTAAAACGGTCCACAAACAACGTAGATATAACAACATATATACATTAATATGTAACACATAAAAACCACACTCGAATTGAGAACCTTCCCTTTCTTAAAATTATTCTTATATGAACATTTCGGTTGTTTATCTATTGTGTCAATTTTGCGGACAGTTTACACTATGATTTTCTCCTGCATCGCGAAGGCGTTATACATACATAAATTGTAAATGGAAAAACATCCTTTACGCCATACAAACATTTATTCAGTAAGGGATTCAAACCCGTGGCCTGCGCCGCCACAACCCAATGCTAAGCCATCTCGACACAAAGCCGACAAATAATAGAATTTTTAATGAAGATTTTAGCAAAAATTGCCTACGACGGTAGAGATTTTACTAGGCGGTAAGGATACCGTTCTGCCGAGGTATGTAAGTCTTACTTAGTACCATCCTAATTAACTATTTCTACCGCCAAGCAGCAGTGCACACACGGCTGAATGGTAAGAGAGCAAATATAAATAGAGTTTGAGGCATTCCACTCTAGTACCGAGAGATAATAGCGCACTTATGACCTTCTCTGTTTGAAGTTGGCAGCACATTTCTATAAGCGACAGTACAAAAACACAGGCCGTTTATTCGTCGGCCAATCTCATATTAAAAATATTATACGCATGTTTTAGGGGGGGAAAGTCTATTTACATTTTATAACGATTTGCTGTAAGCGACCGTTTAGTGGCGGTGTAAGAATATCCACTAACCCAAATCGTCCCGTGGATGTCGTAAGAGGCGATGGAGGGAAACTAAAACAGGAGATGGGCAGCAGCATATTCGCAAAATAATAAAAAACGACGGGTGCCAACCCGCTTGCCAAGCGTGGCAAAATACCCCCTATGAGCCAATCTATGAGGGAGGCCTATGTTCAGCAGTGGACTTTTATCTATAGGCTGTAGCGTGCTTATCGATTTAAAAACATGAAACATCTGTTTTCTATTCTGGTTGTGACCTATAACCTTGAATCTCTGATGCTGCATCCAATTTTATCCCCATAAACATTACATAATACATTATGAAAACATGATATACGTAGTAGAGTCACCCTGCAACAGATTACCACTTCAGCACAATAGGTAGGCTTGAGCGGGAAAGGACCACGCTCGCACAGAATATTTGCGTGAAATAGCAGCAGTATGCTGCTGATTTTCGTATGAAGTGAGACGAGAATCGGAGACTTTTCTGTTAACGAGGCATTCCCTTTCAATCCTCAGTGATGATAAAACATTTGCATTCAGACGATTGATACTCTCTTTTCAGTCCTTATGATTATTCAAGAAGAAAAGGTGACAAAACGAGCATTCAATCCACCCAATAAATGAAGGCTGTGGCACATCAATCCTCGACTATGAATCCAAATGGAAGACACGTTATCTCATGTGAGGATACGCCTATAGAATGCCTTGTTACCAGTAAAGGAGATTATTTTGTTGCCATCCTGTAAAAGCGTGGTCCTACTTCGGTCGATTTGACCCATTCATGCTGCAGCAATAACACAGCTGCAACTTGGCTTTACTACATATACATATCATTATCATCATCATTACAGCCCTTCACAAGTCCACTGCTGAACCGTGTTTTGTGGCCTTCCCCAAGGAATGCCACAAAACACGGTTCTGAGCTACCTGCATCCACCGTCTTCCTGCATGTCTTACCAGGTCGTCATTCCATCTAGTGGGGCGCCGCCCTACACTTCGCCTACCGGTACGAGGCTGCCACTCGAGAACCTTTCTTCCCCATCGGTTATTTATCATTACGTCTAATCAACATAAATAATTTTTGCCTAAACCGGACGTTATTTAAAAAAAAATCCCGGAATCATCGTTACATAAACAGATGCGAAATGGTTTACAAGACTAAAAAAACTCTTCTATTAACAATCTTTATGACAGATATGACATAATAAAGATGACAGACCACCGACAATTAGCTTGCGCGAATTAATTACGTGGAATAGGCAGAAAATCAATACGTCCGGCTTTCTAATTTAATTTAGAGCATTGGTATTACAACAAGGCGACGGAAGACGGTTTGATAAGCCGTGTTTATACGGATCAGTTGCGCGAGCTCGCGTGATCTAGTGGTCCTGATGGCCGTACAGAAGCGAAACGAGCGTTCTGCTAACGCGGAAATTAACAGTCGAGTGAACGTCATCGAGACTCGGGATACAATGAATAAATTACAACTTCTTGTAAAGTGTTTCGTACTCTCCTAAGAAGAATATTTTACATACTTTCACAATACGTTCATTATATTTTAATATTTTATATTAATCGAAATTAAATCGATCATATCAATAGAAAAATATAATTATTATTTTATTAATATTGACATGTAATTCTATTGGACTATGGTTAGCAAAATTATTAAATATGGTTCTTTAATTTCAGATCATGCTTAAAATATACAATAACTTCTAATTCTACTTATAGATTCGCTGTAACTTATTTTTATGTTATATAATTTCACTTATATTTTTAAGCAGCATTCAAAATTTTGATATTATATCTGTCGTAAAGATCTTTTAATAAAAATACAGGCAATAAAAAATCAGACATTAAACACTTAGTGATGTTTTAAATTATATCTTTTACTCCTATACATTGTTTATGGTTTAATAAAGAATAAATAAGTAAGTAAATAAAAAAATAAAAAAATAAAAAAATTGATGTGGTAAATAATACAGAATATCATAAAGTTTAAATTTATAATAAGCTGTCCTCGTAACGTATATGATATTTGTTCCGATATTCAAATTATTAAGTTAGCCGTGTAGTGGAGGCGCGGCGTAAGATGATCCTAAACTACTCCACGATGCACAGAGCAAGGATTTGAGGGTTATGCCGGACATATTTTTATAAAACAAACAGGCACACAGTCTATCTAATGGTAAGTGGATGCCGTAGCTCACATATACTATCATCTTTCAGATAATATTGAACAGGAACTAGCACAAGCTAGTAATACCAGTTACTCAACTTCAAAGAGTCAGTAATTCCTTCATGGGACAATTTATACACTTTTACAACAAAGTCCCAAAAAATATGCAGGACCTATCTGTCAAAAAGCTTAAAATTTTTATTAAGCCAAAAATATTTTAATCAGGGTTATTATACTACTAAAGAGTACATGATTGATAATAACCCTGTGATTGAGGTGATCGCTACCACGCTGTTCTAAACGTTTTGACACTTAATTGTACCCTATATTCACCATACGAAACGCAGTAGCATTAAGCTTCTATTTTACGCTAGTACTCTGTACGAACGTGCCCCTTCCCTGGTCGAGCTAATCCATTCGTGTTACAACCATAATATAGCTTCTATATCATATTGATATATGGTAACACCGAGATATAGACACGTATATGAATTTATTTCTACTCTTACTCATCGTCAGTATAAACAGTCCATTATTGTACATGAATATTATCGATACGCTTGGCAGGGACATAAGTGATCGCATTCATAGACGTCTTGCAACTTTGCTCCTCGCTAGCTCGGGCTCCGGGTATTTTATGATAACGAAATTCGTCGCAAGTCTCAAGATCTTCCTGACATTTTCCTTTGTCCACTCTTAGTACGTAGACGATGAGTTGAGGATGATGATTTGTCGCCATCATGGCAAAACGGCGGCATATGAGATTAAACATAAAACCATTATTGCCATCAGGCTGCGTGCGGCATGTCTTCTAGAAATGGTTCCCTAAAAGATGAGATTAGTCGTACGGTTCTGTTGCCGATGCGGTAAAAAACTTAGACGACATATTTGATCACCATTTATCATGGTCTACGCATGTCGCTGAGATTGATCGTAAGGTTCTCTTTACCTTGCATTCACTTCAATGTCTTCAAAATGTCTTACATTTAAAAGCTAAAATATCACTCGCGCTCACTCTTATTCTACCTCTGTCTGATTATGCTGACGCCTGTTGTTCGGATGCTACAAAGTAGCTCCTTCATAAGCTTGAGCGCTTGCAAAATCAGTGTATCCGTTTTATATTTGGACTCAGGAAATTTGACCGAATATCTCAGTTTTGCAAGCAACTTAAGTGGCTCCCAATCCGACTTCGTAGGAACACTCGATTGCTGTCTCCTTTATACGAGTAACATCCTGCACAATCCATCCTCTGCCTCATACCTTAGAAGTCGATTTTCCTTCGCCCGCGCTCCGGATGAAACATGCAGTTCCTTGTTAAAACTCTTCTTAACTTTCCCGTCTATAGCTCCGGTTTTTACTCCTATTCCGTTTCTGGCCACAAGGTTAGGTTATGAAACTCACTGCTGCCTAATATAAGAGGTTCCGAAACTTTATTGGCATTTAAGAAACGTGATAGAGATAATTTCTTTGCATTCTGTTAATTAATATTATATATCCTGTTAATTGTATTATATTAGTATTAGTTTATCTATATTATATGTAATTATCTTATATGATGTTTTTATTTATTATATTACTAGCTGGTAATCGGTGAGTTGCTGCCGCAGAAAAAAAATTGTGGAAATATCGTTTTAAATTTGGAAGGGTTATATTGTTTAATTAGGAATGATATGTAATACGTTCATTGAAATTGAATGACATATTATAACTTTCAAATAAATATGTCGGTACGACACGCCCGCTGAAACCTACTGAAATTTAACTGTACAATACCTATAACCTTGGCACAAGTGCAAGCAATGAGTTGACAAAATTTTAGCACAATCTGATGGACGGTATGGCAGCGCATAAAATACGAACATAAACTAAATTTTTATATATTAGATTTAATATAATTTACATAACATTATATATATTATTTATTCATTATTAGTAGTAAAGTACGCACTAAGTATGCCTTTTTAATAATATATTTTCCTTTATTGGTCTACTGGAAGATAATTCAGCAATTTATAAGTCAAGAAGAACCTGCAACTAGTTGTGTGTACATAAATAAATAAATAAAAATTTCATACCATAAATCGGGTTTAATTCCCCGCTGGCACCAATGAAATTGTTAATGCAATTAACAATTATTACGTACAAATCAGCACTTAACATTGCTTGACGGTGAAGAAAACATCGTGAGGAAACCTGCATGCCTAAGAAATAAAATATTTCAATTACAGTTGAAATCCGTCAACACTTTTTGGAGCAGCACGGCTGACTAATTGATCCTTACCTTTTTTACTTTACTAAGGTAACAGTCAGTAAATCAGTGTTTCTCACATGACGATCCCAGGAAGTCTCGAGTTGTGAAATCATCATCAATGTTTCCCTCATCATTGACCGATAACAATGCATCGTCTGTGAAAAAGTCTTGATTCTTATGTTCATTATAAACCTAATATTGCCTCGTCTCTGGGCCCCCATAAAATGGCGAAGCAGGGCAACATACGTTACTGTACACTGCAGTTGTATTATAGCTGCAGCCCGAATAGGTCTGGTCGACCGGGAAAGACAATGCTCTTTTAAAATATTACTGTAAAATAGCAGTCTAATTGCTGCTGTACTTCGTATGGTGTGTGAAGAGAACAGGAGATCATTTTTTATAGTAAAAAGGCAATTCATCTTAGTTCTTAAGGATAACAGTGACAGAAGAGCCATGCTGCAGCTATATTAGAAGAATGAGTTGGCTCGACGGTGTAAGGACTACGCTCTCATAGAATATCAGCGTAAAATAGCAGCCTAATGCTGCTGTGTTTTGTATGGTTAGTGTAGAGAACCGGAGACCCTTTTTACTGGAAAAGAGGCATTCCATCTTAGTCGTTATGCCTGACAACGCATTTGCATTTTGATTCGCAATCGAGGATAGATGTAGATGTTTATGGGCCACAGCAACCACTTACTATCAGGTGGACTGTGTGCTCACTTGTCACCCTTATCCTATATAAAAAAGTGTCTATGGGCCACAGCATTCACTTACCTGTTACAAGTTACGCAAAATTTATAGCACTACGCTTACTAATTGAATAATGAAAATGAGCAATATTTCAAATGCATCTGTCAAATAAGCCTTTTAGTGTTCATTAATAGATTATTTACCTACTCGTATGTCCAACAATAGAATAAAAGTCAGAACACTATTATATACACAGAATCTTCTATCTGTAATTTATGTAGTGTATTAGATAATTACACACAATGGGATTAAGGAATTATAAGCGCTACATTTCGCGTGCTCAAAAGACAACGTTTGACTGTATTTAGTAATGTTCTATATTCCTCTATCCTACTTTCAATAAATCCGCCGTCTTGTTTCTGGTAGCGTATTCATGTTACATCAGGCCGCAATAAAATAACTTGTACATCGCCGCAAGCCGTGGTGGCCTATATGAATACTTACTTCAATGCACTCATAAATATTTTAAAAACAATAACCATTAAGACATCTACATACTAAGCTATAATTCTTTGCGATTTTTTTAATCATAAGTATTTATTTACATATAACAACGAGAAGTAGTACCTGCAAGAAGTTATATTACTTATATCAGATTAATTCAAATTTATTTAAATAGAATAAAAGATTTAGAATTTTGTACTTATTGTAAACTAGCGACCCGCCTCAGCTGTGCTTCATTAATAGAACCTCTTTTAATGAATGAATGGTTATTTATGTCTTAACGGTATGCAATAACCCCCTCAGATTTATCAATAAAAGACAGTTATTTTGATATAACAGACACTTCAATTATATAGATAACAAAATATATGTTACTATTACTATTTTGTAAGTAATTTTCTATTAGAATTAAAACTGTACATAACAGGAAAATGCATAAATAATCGAAGAAAAAAATGATGTCTATTCAGTAACAGTATTGTAAATAATATTAAATCTTTAAGATATAGTAACAGATAGGTGCTATAATTCCATTGTTGAACGTGTATCCCGTCCCCATAATAGTGGCTCTGGTAGCATCGGATATGGCTCGAGCCATCTGATAGCCATAGATCGCCAACGGTTGCAGTCGCAATGCTATCACAACCATTATCTATGTTAACTTTCTTCTTTAATGTATAAATGCATGTTATAAACTGTTTCGCGTTGAAATATCTACTTGAAATTCACGCTTTATATCTCTCATACCAAATTAGGGCAACATTATATTCTTTGTTTTAAACTTTAAGCTATGTGAACTGTTTATTTAAAACCTACTTAAAAGTTTATAATTTTTTAAAAAAACATGCGTGAGTGTCGTGGAACACTCGGTTGGAACGAAGTTCCTTTAGTGGTTTATTATTGATAAACGTATTATATTAAGAAGAATAAAATGAAGCGTCATTTAATATAAAATAATATTTCTTTCATGGCGAGATAAGAAAAAGTGCGAGGGAGATGGATATTATTCCGTCTCGCTTCCTTATAGCCGCCAAGGTCGTCTACACTACGTCAGAAGGGGTCGTGACGAAGGGGTCTTACACTTTTTGTCGCCTAGCCCCCATATGCCAAATCCGTACCGTCCGATAAAGAACTTCGTTCCAAAAAGTTATATGCACCATTGCACCATCCACATCATTAAATTACTACTACTTCTACTGACCATAGTCCTTCTCTAAATACTGTACAAAACCCGGTCATAAGTCGACTTACCATATAGAAGGATAAGGTTCTCCGTGGGAATCATGAAAGATTAGCCATAATCACCACAGTTGCAGGGGATTGACGATCGTAGAACCAGAGGAGTTTTTGAAGACCCCCTACGGGACCAGTTATGACACCGGGACGGGACGATACCAGTTTATGGTTTCTTTTATTCTACACGGTCGCGCCCACCCCCATAAAACTACACGTTTATATGAAATATTTATTTAATAACACGATGCGAGCCTTACGAAATTCAAATCTAAATTATTAAACAAACATTCTATCCAAAATTAAGCTCCACGTACTTCCAATGCGGTTTAACAGATTTCACATGTCATCGATATTTCATTCTCTAGACATACAGGTTTCGTCACGATGTTTTCCTTCATCGCCGAGCACGAGCGTGTGGAACTGCAATTAACAATTTCAGTTATGTCTGCTGATACTATGAAATCTGTATAATCTCTCTTTAATTCACAGTGTATGATAAGGCACGATGTTTTATTATATATTTATCGGAAATGCATTAAGAGATTATTCTTAAAAAATTATATAGTATGAGAGTTAAAGTTCACTTGTTTTAGTTCATTTGCTTACGCAATTAATCATTATCAGCACTAATTCAGCGTAACGCACTACACATGCAGCGTAGCGCAATCACAATACCGTAATAGGTGCCGGTCACAATCAGACATGTAGCTTTAGAAAATAAATTAAACTAACAGCAATACTGCTTATTTTATTTAGTTAAAGTTACAGTATATATACGTCCCACAACTGGGCACAGGCTTCTCATTTCTGAGAGGGTTTTAGGGCAAGGAAATGTCCGCCACGCTGCCTTAATGCGTGTTGGCGAACTTCACGATTCTTCTTCGTCACGTCTTCGATTTTTTTTTCTTATTTCTCAGACATGCAGGTTTCCTCACAATGTTTTCCTTCACTGCCGAGCACGTGGTAAATCAGCACTTACAATTGCAATTAACAATTTCATTGGTTTCAGAGGGAATCGAACCCGGGTTGCTCGCGTACTGTGAAATTTACAGCGAGCTCTAACCATCTGAGCTACCACGGCTCTTCTTTGTTACTTCTAGCGAAAATAACCGCTAAGGAGAGAATTAGAATCAGAATCTCTTCTTCGAGAGGTCTTGCGTATAGTGATATGATGTTAAACAGGTATTTGGACGCATCTGTGTGCGAACAGATTGGTTACGAGGCGCCACACGAATGGCGTTCAGGTTTTTAATCTTGAGGTAACTTCTGATGGTAGCGCGACGCATCGATTATGGTCCGCAGAGCTAGGTTTTCTGGAATCTCCAGATTCTTTGTGGTACTAGTCAGTGGGTACTGAGCCGGCGTAGCGTACGTAAGGCGGGACCTGACGTACGTTTTGTATATCCCGATTTTGGACTTTGTGGGAAGTCTGGACTGAAAGTATGTTAGCGTAAATTTTTGGTCAATTGTGACTCCCAGGTATTTTAGTCCAGTCTTTGACCAGTCTACTTTATCTCCACAGAGGTTGACTTTCGGTGGCAGTCTTCGGGATGGTCCGATGACGATGGCCTGCGTATTCCTGACCGTCGATGAATCTCCATTAGTCGAACCAGTTTGGTCGGTCATCCAGGGTTTTTTGCGGCTTCTTCACGGCTTGGGTGGCGTTCATGGACTTATGCTGCATCATAAGTGTATAGTGCCAGCATGGTGGAGACTTTCTTAGGTTCCCTGCGGCACCCCTGTCCGGCATCCCTGTCTTTTCCGTCATCGGACAAACGTCTTTTTTCGGTGTGTATGGTGTAAAGCAGCACGTTTGGCATATACATTTTTAGCGATCGCCATTTAAGCCATTACAAAAGAGCATGTGTTTGTCAAATACTCTGAGCGAATAGAGCCTGTTCAAAAATGTTTTGTATGTCCTTAGCTATGCTGAGAACAAATGCCATATACTTCATTCTTACAATAATCGGCTTAAATATTATAAAATGATTCCGTTGACGGCTCCGTGGCGCAGTGGCTTAGCAATGAGTTGCTGCGTTGGGGCCGCGGGTTCGAATCCCGCACGGAACAAGTATTTGTATGGCCTGCGAATAATTGTTCTGGGTCTGGATGTTTGCTTTATAGCACCTATTACTACTAGTACTTATGTTACTATTTTAATTTACTATTTTGCCGTAAAACACCCAAAACGTCGGGAATTAAAATAGTAAATTAAACGCGATAAAATCCGTAAAAATAGTTTCATTCAATGTGTAGTGTTCGCGTAAATATAAGAAATCATTGCGTAAGAAATTGTTTGATATAATTTTTTTGTATAAATTGATGTATTGATGGTTATATTGACTCACCAATAATCTTACAGGGCATACAATTCTTAATACCTCGTTCTAACAGTCGCCTTCAGAATCGTAAAATATTTAGTCTTCCACTTTGTAGAATGGTTCTCGGACAACATTCGCTGTTATACCGCATGTGTTCATCCAGTAACATTGTTCGATCTGAAGTGGATGTTTTCATGGGTTCAGTGACCTCCATAAAAACAAATTATTACAGTATCTTTATTCTAAGTATGTAATTTAATTAAGCCTTAATTTAATTTGGTATTTAGTTTAGCATTAATATAATATAACTTTAAGTACAAAACCATATTGTTAATTATTACAGATAAATAAATACTATTAGCAGCAGCTAATATTAGCTATTAGCTACATATATATTAGAATACAATTTTTGAAATACTTTTTTTATATAATACCTTTCAGCATGTTGAAATTGTGTTCAGTTTTATAGACCAAATAAAGAGAAAAAATACCCCACCCCGCTGAACGCATTCCACTGACGCCTTACCGGTATAGTTAAAATGGTTTTTATAAGGAATAGGCGTCATATTTTATTCCATATAATTATAACCATTTTTTATTATTTTTTTATTTTTTTACTGCCATAGTCATGCAAACGCACTAAAACAAAATTTACTAAGGCTTCGCTGGACGATAATATTTAGAGCTAAAAATCGAATGAGATTTTGTTCTACTATCCATTAATGTAATGATGGTATTACCATTACAGCTTATCAAAAGTGAACTGAACATAGGCCTCCCCCATTAAATTACTTCATAGGAGAGATATTCGCCATAATTGCTACGCTTGGCAAGCGGGTTGACAACCGCAGTTTTTGATTTTTATTCAGCTGTTATCAGGAAGATGCTGCTGCCCACCTCCCTGTTCAGTTTCCCTTTGTCGCCTCTTACGATACCTATGCGATGATATGAGGTAATAGATATTCTTACACCGCCACTACACGGTTATTGTTCTACTATAAATCTCCATAATTCATTAAACACAGTCCTCTTCGTTGTATGGTAATTTGCGTTACGTTTTTTAATATGTAATTACGCTTTAAAAGCTTCCCGTGAGCCTCAATAACGATACATACTTATTTGCGTGTTTACCGCTACCGATCAAGTGCTTCGAGTATCTAACTATGTGTACTCATAAAAGTGCCGCGCTGGGGGTCAGAATACCCAGTTACCAGGACGCGGATCTGGAATTCAAATCACTGCCGATAGCAATAATTGTGTAAAAAAATACTGCAATTGTCTTCGTACTCTGAAATTGTATAAAATTTTCAAAATATCATTCTATGTTGTCAATGGGCTACAGTAACCACTACCTTAAGTAGACCTTAATGTCATTTATAACTTTTAAGTTTATGTTTTATACAAACAAAAACATTAGTTCATCATCATTTATAATTTCAGTTAATTAACCTTATAAATCCGTCTAGCTGTGGCAGCGGTGATATCTAACCACCTAACCGAAATTTGACCTAAATATCGTTTATTTATTTAGAAAAATGGTTAGGTCATGCTGAAATTTCTCAACCTTGTATAACAACGAGACACCGAAGGTATAGCCAAGTGGGATTAACTAGTTCTTTGAAGTCTACAATACATTAAAGTCAGCAGTGTACACAGGCATACAGTGAGGGATTTATCAAAGCCAGGAGCCGTGAGGAGTTTCCGCGTTATTTATGTGAGCACAGACAAACAGATGTGCGCCGCGGGACGTCCCCGTATAATGCCCACGCGCCGACAGTGCAGCGGCTTATGAGAATTTTGATTTACTTAGCTGCTTTCGATGGATTGTGTAAAAGGACATTGTTCATATTCTTGCTTTCTCAATGCGCAACAATATTCAACTTTTATAATTATCTCTTTAAGTTATTTCATTATTAAATTATTAGCATTATTGGAATTATTGGCTACGTATAAGTTTATATACGTGGTACAGCCAATATGCAGCTGCATTTTGACTACAGCGTAGAATACAAGTGGAAAATATTATTATAATGCTATTGTATTTCATATGTATAGAATATATCCTAATCACAAACAGGTACAGAATATATGATGAAAAATAAAAAAATATAAACGTAATGAAGTCTTATAAAAATTTCATGCGTCTTGTAATTTGGGTATTAATATATAATTTAACTTCTGCGTAGGTAAGGTAAGGGATCGATCGTAATTTTATATTTTGTAGTAGTATACATAATTTTATATGTATACTAGCAATCCGCCCGGCTTCGCACGGGTGATTTCTGTATCTCGACATCAGCGCCATCTTTTGGGTCTGACTGTGAATCTAAACCATTTTCGAATCAACTTAATTAGATACACAAAATTTCTTCATAATCGGTCCAGCCGTTTAGGAAGAGTTCAGTCACATACGCACAGAGACAAGAATTATATATATATAAATATTATGTGTCTTACATCGAAAGATTAAAACTGATTAAAAATATCGTAATATATATTTACGTTTGAGCAAATATATCATGTAATTAAATAGGTTGATGCTTATTTACTTTTATTTATTGGTAATTTCCTCTTGCACGTTCCAAGTTTATCCAAGGAAAATCTTAACAAAAATTTTATCAATACAATTCAATCAGTCGCTATAATAGATGTTTCTTTAGTACCCTAAATGATTAAAGTAAATTACTCAACATTTTCGCCCAACACCCAGCTTTATTTATTGCGCTCGTTACAAGCGCGAATACTGCAAATGGTCACCTCTGCGCGAATAAGCAATTACGTGGTACGCACCTTTGTCCCAGGAAGGGACATCTGTCGCATTCCTCCGAACTAGGAAGTACTCTTATAACAATACCATAAAGAACTCGTCTCTACTTAAGGTACTTTTAACTGATATATTATTACTTATTACAAGTATAACAGTGCTATTAAATATGTTATTTAACACAGAGATAGGTTTATTGCGGTAGGGTCACTCTTCAGCTATATTATGGTTGTAGCAGAATGGATCGGCTCGACCGGGGAAGGACCACGCTCACACCCATTACCAGCGTAGGCGTAAGCTTAATGCTGTTGTGTTTCGTTTGGTGAGTGTAGAGAACCGGAGACCCATTTTACTGGAAACAAGGCATCTTAGTTCTCGGGGGTGACAACGCATTTGCATTTTTATTTTTAATCGATGATAGATGAAGATGTCTATAGACCACTCTTTTGTCACCTTATTCTATAAAAATATTCTACTTTAGCCGCAGTCTCAGCATAAATTAAAATTAATTTTACGTCAAAAACTAATTTTAAGATCTGCATGTCAGTCTTAACAGACTTCCTCCCCATACACATGCTTACAACAATTATTCTTAAGTAAAATCGTTTTACCTCATGTTAAAGTGCATTTTTACGTGGTAGAGCCATGCTGCAGCTATATTACTGGTATAGCACGAATGGGTCGGCTCGACCGGTGAAGGATCACGCTCTCACAAAATACCAGCGTAAAATAGCAGCTTAACGCTGCTGTGTTTCGTATGGTGAGTGTAGAAAATCGAAGACCCTTTTTACTGGAAACGAATCATTCCATCTTAGTCCTCACGGGTGACAACACATCTGCATTTTGATTCGTAATCGAGGATAGATGTAAATGTCTATGGACCACTTACCATCAGGTGGACTGTGTGCTCGTTTGTTACCCTTATCCTATAAAAAAAGTAGCGATTCTTTCTTATAAGATTTTTTCATAATCAATAAACTTTTATACTGTTATATCATAATCATTATAGCCTATCAAAGTCTGAAGAAAAAACCTCATAAAGGGGATATTTGCCATAGTATTCGGAAGTCGCCACTGCCCATCTCCTTGTTTGTTTCCCTCTGTCACCTCTTACTACACCCACGGGTTGATAAAGGCTAGATACCCCCTGCCCCTACACGAACAAAATTTCTTGTTTACTTTCTAATTCTCTTTAATTACCCATGGGACTTTTTTTTTTAATTGTAAGGTATATCAATAATTTAAACCACCAAGCAAAACGCAGTACATATTATGTACACAAAGCAGTACATATTATGATAGACGTAATGTCTAAAGACAAACTCACTAAGACAAATTTAAAGCTTATAAAGATATATAGGAGGATAAGCAAATACAAAAAAGAAAAGGAATTATATTGAAAATGTTACTATTTTTCATATAAAGTACATACATATATTTATCATATTATATAGCACAAACTGAAGCTCTTCTTAAATACGTGTCAAAACAATTAACGTTTATTTATTTTTTATTTTCAAGTAATTTTCGCGCTGACCGTACTCACTGGCAAGAAGACGTATGAACGCTAAATGCGTTTGTTAAAAGGCACGGGGTAAACTCGAAGGCGAATAAGGTGCCTCCTGACCATTTGCTGGCAACCTCCATTGAGATGTTACTATGTTCGGACTTGGCCCCACTGACATGCGTACAGTCTGAGCACACCTTTTGTGGCTTGAGTCATGTAGCCACGTAGTGTTCGAATAGAATGTGATGTTCATTTTAAACAAAGCTCGGCCAAAGACGTCTGGGGTGTGTTGGAATAATAATAGTTTCCGATCGTATCGCCAGTAAATGTTAAGAACGTACTTCTACGCAACTTCGACAATAAATTACTTCTATTAAGTGGGCATTGCATAAATAGAGGTACGGAGTTGCTAATATTGCGACTGCCAGATTCCTATGATTGGAGTTTTCTCTTGCGCTGATTTAAGTTCAAAAAATATAAGTGTTAAAATTTCATTACTCTAACACTCTCCTAATTAGGCTTAACACGCATCAAGCAAAAACATGTAAACCGATTTGGATGGGACTTTCACTGGCAGATAGCTGATGTTATAAGGAGTAACTTAGCTACTTTTATTTTAGGATAAGATTTAGGGTTCCGTGCAAAAAAATTAAAACCTATGAAATCCAAACTTGGCGAAGTCGCGAGGAACAGCTAGTAAATATATAAAGTAAAATGATAAATATATATAAATATAAATTAAATATATAAATATACATAAATAAATAATACATAAACAAATAAAAATCCAACCAGATGGAAGCCCTCGGCAGTGAAGACCAAACGGCCGAGGGTTAGGAGAAAGGGAAAGAAACCGGCGGACGATGCGGGCGGTATGAAGGAGCAGCGCCTACTGAATTTGAACCCGGAGCGGTCCGTTACGGAGTCCCAGTCGCCTCAGATGATCCGAGAGGCTGGCTGGTGGGGATTAGCCCGTTTGCAGAGACGACTACAGGAATAATTTCGGTCGACGTACCACCCCACATGGCGGTCACCTCGTGAGGCAGCTCCAGGTATGTTGTTGGCTTATCTGTTTCAGATTTCACGAGGTTCTCGTCATACGGAATGGTAATGTCGACCAAAAATATCCTTGACTGTGCCCGGTTCATCAGCAAAATATCAGGCGTATTCGCAAGAATAGTCTTGTCCATGATGATGGCGCGGTTCCAGTAGAACCTGGCGTGGTCATTTTAGAGCACGGCTTCCTGCAAGCACTAGGTATAATAAGGCAGTATCCGATCCACGAGACCGTATTTCAGGGTGAGCTCCAGGTAGGATCCTAGTTACTAGGTTGTGTCTGTGCAAGTACTCAGAGTTAGAAATAACCGAACAACCGGAGATGATATGCCTAAGTGATTCACCGGGACAATCTCGACAGATATCAACGGTGCCATCCCTTAGAGTGTATTTCCGATAGTTATTGGTCTTAACCTAACCTCTCCCCTTAACATGGAAGCGGAGTTAAATAGAACACTACCCCAGGAGGGTACCAGCACCCCTGGTGACGGAGAATCCCTCGCTCAAGACGAAGATACTCGTCACGCCACGCAGTGAATTTCTGCAACAATTCTTCATTCAAATCTTAACGTCGTCCACTGCCATCTGGAGACGGCGAAGCCGGGCTCTTTCTAACCGAGGCACAGGTGTCCTCTTCGGTTGATACTTCGCATCTCTCCTACCCGAGGTACAAATTAGAACACTCTTTGTACCCCGGGCTGGAGTTTACGTATACGTCGGAGAGGACATCCTTTTTCAACGCCTCGGCAGTCTTGAAGGTACGGACCTGTCCATCCTATGGCTGCGCGTAGACAGCGACGACCATCTCCACCTCTATAGGTCCCATAGCGGTAATACCGATACAGACCGACTCATCGACCACGTCCAAATGGCTGCAGACTCCGTGCTACAACAGGTACCATCCGCAGAGATCATGATGCTCGGTGATTTTAACGCCCACTACGCTGAATGGCTTGGTTCCCGTTAAACCGATCATACAGGTAGATAAGTTTATAACTTTGCCTTAAAATATGGTCTGACACAACTGGTTACTTCACCTACGCGGATCCCAGATATGGAGGATCATGTACCTTCCCTGTACCTTCCATGTACCTTCTGCTGACCTCTCATCCGGACGGATATCAGGTCTCCGTCGATGCCCCTCTTGGCTCTTCGGACCATTGTCTGATCCGGAGTACGGTGCCACTCACGCTCCCATCGCGGTTACGTTTTGTAGGTTGCCGACGTTTTTGGCACTATAGATCGGCCAATTGGGACAGGATGCGGTCTTTTTTTGCATCTTACCCTTGGGGGCTGGTTTGCTTTTCGCCGAATGATCCCAACGTTGTTGCTGATTCTGTCAATCCTGTGGTACTTCAGGAAATGGTACTATTTATTCCATCATCTGTGGTGCCTATCGGAGGCAGAACTCAGCCATGGTTTGGTCACTCCTGTAAAATTGCATCAAGCCATAAGCTGCAGTGATACCGGGCCTGGGCTGACGCATCAACGTCTCGGGATGCAAACACTAGCGCTCTTAAAAAGAAATATAATTCTGCTCCCAGGTCCTTCAAAAGTGTTATTGCCAAGGTAAAGTCAGAACACATCAGGGAACACGTGCATTTTGGTCTCTCACCAAAGCTGTCCAAGGGAACTTCTGTCAGCCATCTCCGCACAGGGAGGACGGCTCACTGGCCCATGCCGTAAAGGAGAAAGCCGATCTGCTAGGCTCTCTCTTTGCGTCCAACTCGACTCTCGATGACGGAGGAACACACCGCCGACCATTCCGCGCTTTGAGTGTTCCATGCAGGATGTGCTGTTTACACAGCGCTCGGTGCGCAAAGCACTCCTCTCCCTGAACGTCAACAAGTCGAGTGGGCCTGATGGAGTCCCTCCCATTGTGCTGAAGACGTGTGCTCCAGAGTTGGCCCCGGTTTTAACGCGTCTTTTCCGGTACTCCTACTCCCAAGGCATAGTCCCGAATTCATGGAAGACAGCTTTGGTCCACCCGATCCCTAAAAAAGGCGACCGCTCAGAACCATCCAACTACAGACCTATCGCCATCACCTCCTTGTTCTCCAAAATAATGGAGTCTATTATAAACTGCCAGCTCATGAGGTACCTTGAGGATCACCAGCTGATTAGTGACCGACAGTACGGTTTCCGTCGAGGTCGCTCAGCTGATGATATTTTGGGTTACCTAACTCATAGATGGGTGGAGGCAGTGGAGTCTAAGGGGGAGGCGTTGGGCGTTAGTTTGGACGTAACTAAGGTCTTCGATCGGGTTTGGCAAAAAGCGCTTCTTTTGAAGCTTCCTTCTTATGGGCTTCCCGAGAAACTGTGCAATTGGATCACAAGTTTTCTTGCAGATCGGAGCATCAAGGTCGTAGTAAACGGTGCATGCAACGATGTCGATTCGATAATGCTGGTGTTCCACAAGGCTGCGTGCTATCACCAACGCTGTTTCTTCTGCATATCAATGATATGTTGCAAACCGGTAACATTTATTATTATGAGGACGACAGCGCTGGTGATGCTTTATACACCGGTCGTGCCAATATTTCTCGGAAAAACGTCGCCGAGTACCGGGGCAAACTTGTGTCTGAAGTCGAGACTTTGTTGAACAAAGTATCGGACTGGGGGCGACTAAATCTAGTCCAGTTTAATCCCCAAAAGACACAAGTTTTCGCGTTTACCGCTAAAGAGAACCCTTTTGTCGTATCTCCTCAGTTTCAGGGCACTCCCCTTGTTGCCTCAGCAAGTATCGGAATCCTCGGCGTCGACATATCGAGTGACGTTCAGTTTCGTGGTCACCTGGAAGAGAAGCCAAATTGGCCTCTAAAAAGCTTGGTATGCTCAGCAGGGCGGGACAGTAATTCATGCTGGCACACCACCTGCAACTTAACAAGGCGCAGGTTTGGCCTCACATGGAATACTGCTCCCATCTCTGGGTTGGAGCTCGCCAGTGCAAGCTTCTTCCATTTGATCGCATCCAGCGCAGAGCGGTTCGAATCGTTGGCGACCGAGCTCTTTCTGATCGACTTGACTCTCTGCTCTGAGGAATTGTTTGGACTAATTCCAGGCGCTCAATTTGACCATCGCACTTCGCGACAAAACTCGCGATACCATCCATACCATCTGGATGATTGGCGGTCCACCACTGTGCGATTTAAAATAAGTTTTCTTCCCCGCACAACTTTCTTGTGGAATCGACTACCACCAGAGATTTTTCCGGACCGATACGAGTTAGAGACCTTCAAGAAAAGAGCCTACTCTTTTAAAAGGCCGGCAAAGCATCTGCAATTCCCCTGGTGTTGCAGTTGTTCGTGGGCGGCGGTAGCCACATACCATCAGGTGAGCCGCATGCTCGTTTGCCCCCTCTCCTATAAAAAACAGACAAAACCCTCGGTTTCCCCGAAGACGTCACCAAATAGTAGCCATTGTAGAAAGGCAACTGTATCTACTAAAGACTCATGTAAAGCCTTGTACAATCTCCCGTGGAGCTCCTTCTCCATCCATACGGTCTCCTGGTTGGAAATGCTCTGTACTGCCAGGTCTTGCCATTGCTCGTTGGCTAAGGATAGATGGGTAAGCCCTTTATCACACGAAATGAGGTCCGTGTAGAATGTATCATCCGATCTTGCCAGCAAGTAATTACGATTATGCATGGTGGGAGCGCTTAAAAAACTGCGCCCACAATCTTTCCACCATGTTTTAAGGACTATTATTATTAACTGGTTTGGTATATTGACTGCGTAAGGGTATACCCACCCCAAATAATTCCATGGGTGTCGTAAGAGGCGACGAAAAGAAGAAAGAGCAGCATTTTCCTCCCAAAAAATTAATAACATAATCTCTCACGCCTACTACCCAATGGGGTAGGCAGACGCGAACGGACTTTCATTTAACATATTATATTTTCATCCTCTATCTTTGCCTTCACATAAATTCACGTGTCAACTATGGCTGACGTCCCTCCTACGAAGCAATCTATAGGGAAGGGATATGTTCAACAATGGATTTTTAATAGGCTGTAATGAATGAATCAATGAATGAATTTATTTATTACTTGGATTTTTTTATTTTCAGATAGTATTTAAAAATAAAAATAAGAAGTTGCCGTTATGCAAGATTACTGAAAATACTGCTTTAAAAGATTTTTTTTTCACTGCCAGCATTGGCGCAATAGCAGCAAGGCGATTATAAAGCCATAAATAAACCTACACATTAAAATAAGAACATTAAAATACTGCAAACACTGACCTCTATATATACAAGTGCAAATATTAACTGCCATTGACAAGACAAGAATGAGGTGGTCGCTTCCAAGCTGTTTCTAAAATAAATTTTGTAAATAGTTTGTACAACCATTCATGTAAAATTTACTTTAAAAAAAAGTCCCGCTGGGTTTCTTGCTGGTTCTTCTCAGGACAGAGGGTTTTTTTCGAACCAGTGGTAAAGTAAAAAATGACTTTCAATAAGAATTACACATGTGATCTATATTGAATAAAAATTGTTCTATTCTATTCTATCCTATTCTATTGACACATTTTATTTGCGAGCGCAAATTCTCTTGGAAATAGCTAAAATGCATAAGTATAAAGATATAAAATGTATATGTATGTATAAAGCTATGATGAGTTGTGCAGCTAGTTTCTCATAATAAATTTTATACTTATAAAAGAATTTCGTTTTCTTTATACCATGACTGTCCGAACATGTTATGATAATTTGTAATATATTTCTCACGTACCAAATAATGTATGCAATACTTAATGAATTTTATTAACTTTCAGTCTTTTAAAATAAAACAATGCAATAACGAAACTAACTATGCACACGCGCATGTTTTAAGGATTTATTGTTTTAAAATTTAAACGCCCTTAACATATAAATAAAAATGAAGTGTCTGTCTGTAATATCGAATTAACTGCCCTTTATCTGCTCAGTTTATTTGCATGCATCAGGGTTATTTGCATGCAATCATTACGTATATAACGATTTCCAAAATGTTTGTTTGTCTGTCCGGGCTAATCTTCGGAATGGCTGAACCAATTGTAATGAAACTTCACTAACAAATAGAGAGCAATTCCAGGAGTGATCTAGGCTATATTTTATCCGAAAAACTTGAGGTATTTTTTTTTCTGAAGCCGAAAAATTTATAAAATTATTGATTCTTTTAAAAATCTAAATGAAGCCACATTAAAAATGAAAGCCGTATTAAAGTAAAATCGCACGCCATATCAAATTTTGATGACACATTGTAAAAACGTTCTGAGCACTCGTAAAATGATGATAACAAGGTTTGTGTTACGCACTGCAAAAGTTTAAAATAACGGTTGAAAACAAAAGTAATAAACTGGTAAATTATTATTAGTCTGCGTAGCATCGCTTCTTATGCTGGTTTTCATCATTTTTAGTGTCGTTTTATGTAATAAACGACTGAACTTATCTGGAACAATGTTGCATTATCCAATAAGTATGCCGATTCATGCAATTCGCTCGAATCGATCCTTCGATTTCGAATCCTCTATGCCTAGTTTTTTTTAAATGATGGCATTTCATTTATTTTTATCAGTTTTACTAATTTGGTAAAATTTTAGACATCACCATCAAACGATCTATAGTTGATATTTTTAGACACACAAGTGTTAGCCAAGTTCGGAAAAGAAATGGTTGTCGCACCGGCATTGCATTAGAAGAGTTGAGATCTGAATGGGTGCTAAGCTGTACATTTTTATAGATCCTATGTTTTATGCTACTGCTAATCTTGAACCCACTCAGATCTCAAAACTTTTATTGAAAAAGCCGACAACACCGAACCTATGTAACTATTTTTTTTCTTTGTAAAACGTTATCTCCACACTAGGATTTTTCCTGTATCGTGGGGGCAGTTTACATACACAAATTTCACATGGACAAACATTCAGACCCGGAACGATTATTTATAGGCCATACAAATACTTGTTCCGTGCGGGATTCAAACCCGCGGCCCTTAGCGCTGCAACTATTGCTAAGCCACTGCACCACGGAGCCGTCAGTATACCATTATATCATTTACATTTACAGTAGACAAGTAAGTTCAAAACATAGTTGCTTTACTATCGTAAATATAAATATACAGATTCCAATAACAACCATGAACTCGTATAAAACTTTGAAACTTTGTTTTTCATATAGTCTAAAGAGTTTTGACAGCAAACACTAAAAAAATCTTACATTTTTATGTTTCTATAACATTTATATAAATTTTTAGATAGCTCGACATTCCAAAAGAGCAGTGATATGCAAGCGCGTGACTCAATTTAAATTCTACACAAAAACTAATTTTGTTAACACGGAGCGCAGCATTACAATGTTACAAATATCAATAAAGCGATTATATTATACATGTCAGAAGTGTTACTACGGCCTTGACATACCGAGACAATCCAAAACGCGTATCAAATCATGATCCTAATCTACATACAGTCACCTTTCACACCGAAGATACATAAAAACACATCCCTCAGTTACATCACATGCTGCGATATAATATCGTCAATCAAACACTACAACAGTCGTATGCAGATTTTATTTAAATTCTACTGAGATTGTCAAGCTCACTCATGTCATCATTTCTCACCCGAAAATCGCCTTTAAACCGTTTACTTTTCCTCTGAAATTGCATCAGCTCCAAAGAGTTCTAAGGTCGACAATTGCTTCATAGTGTATGACGAATAAAGAGACGCTTTGTGCTAGCACTGAAATACATGCGTTATTTTGCATACAAAGCGTTATAAATATTTCTTATGGCTAAGTGGTTCTACCCTCGGCGTTTGAAAGCCCAAACGGATGACGCGCATCGATATATCCGAGGATGGGTTATGAGTCAAAATATATTATGTAAATATATGCTAAGCAATGCCATATCGTTATAATATGAACATAATTTAACGATATTTTAACAGAAGCTGTATGACCGGAAACCTATAAACCACCTAGTTCAAAAACCTGTTAGCGTTTTATGCCTATGACGAACTGTATATGCTATGCCCCTTGGCTAAACCAGGACTAGGTTTCGAATTAGTGTGCTAGTTTGCAGCTGTAGCAAACATTTGTGTGAAAAGTTAAATAGTTGGTTAATAATTCTGGTTGTGTTCTGATTGTCCCAGTGCCTGTGACAATACGTCTGTACATGACTTCGATTTTATTGCTCGGACGAGCAAGTGTCTTTGTGTTTGCGCGTAGATTCTTATACTAACATAATATCTCCGACGGCGTTAATGTTCTCTAATGTATTCTGAATTATTCGAATACTTGGCCGAAGGCACCTCATACAACACCTCGTAATCATCATGATGAAAATTTTGCTATGACTAATAATGGATTATGAGAATGACTACACCTTTCTGTTATGAAACACTAACTTGTTTTCGCCAAAATAATCTAATAAAAATCCCATTTTCTTTATTAAGTTAAGTTTTTAATCTAAGGTTTTATATCTATAAAACCTTAGATTAAAAACTTTTAAAGACAACTAGCATAGAAGTTACTCCGGTAACCGAATAAAGGAAAACTCTTCTCTTGCCTTTATCAGTCCTTTACACATTGCTGCTACAAATGAACTTTTCCTGCAATATTTAAAATAATTGCCCTGATTCGCAGGCGGATCAGCTATCGCAGTGCCAGATGTCTCGGTCCTCCGTCAGAATATTTTTACATCTAGTATTTCGCAGTAAATTTTCTTTTACTCACCCTTACTATTATAAAAAATAATAGGAATACAGAGGTGACAACGCATCTGTACATTTCTTTGTTTAAAGTTGGCTGCAGAATGCAGATGTCCATAGGCTTCAGTAACCAATTACCATCAGTTAGACTGTAAGTTTCTTTATTAGTTTTTATTAAAAATAATTGAAATCCTCTTTCAGAAACTATTAAATTTTTAAGCTAACATAGACTAGATAACGGACAAGGCTTATTTGCATCTATATAGTGATAAGAAAATAGGTAAGAAAATAGGGACAGGTGTGACCAGCTCAGCACGTGAAATATCATCGCAAGGCAGCGCTGAGATACGGAGTCGTAAAGCTGCTGGGTACTAAATGCTAAGAAACTAGGGTTTTGCATATCACAATCATTATATTGTTCACTAATTCAACTTCAATATCTAATAAAACAAACGAAATATCTAATAAGTATATCAGTATTGTAATTCGAATAGTATTGATGCAAAGAAATATATTAGCGCTTCTTATGTGCTTCAAATGTTCTTGAACTTCAGAAGTAAAGGTATAAGCAAGCATACAGCCCATCTAATAGTATGTGGACGCTGTGGTCTATACACATCTTTATCTGTTCTCGTTTAAAAATCAAAATGTAAATGCGTTATCACGCCTAGTTACCAGCAAAACAGTTCTCCGGATCACAACATTCACAATACGAAACATAGCAAGTATTGTGTGTGAGCGTGGCCTCCGCCAATCGAGCCGACCAATTCGTGTTGCAGCCATATACAGCTGTATCGTGGCTCTACAACATAACTTTATTCCTCCAGGAGGTGTACAATGCACAGAAATAACATTGCTAGCGTGATGTAGTGGTTAGAGTACCTGGCTAGTACGTCACTGGTCCGAATCCCAGTTGAAGCTAATATTTGTGCAAAAGCAGAAATTGTGACGAATTATCTAATAGTTCATATAGGTATTAACCTATATGAACGACCAGTGACGTACTAACCCGCTAGCAATATTATTTCTGTGTATTGTACACCTCCTGGAGGAATAAAGTAAAAAACATGCGTGAGTGTCCTACAACAAAATAAAAACAAAGAAAGCGGCGCATAAATAGACCTAAACTGTTTCACCTCCAAAGACTAATACATAATTTCCTTCACGCAGATATATTGATTTATCGTGTCCTTTAAATCTGAAAACAATACAATTTCTTGGATAATATATGACAAAAGAGCCAACAGTCCACTCACCTTCAAACAAAGCGAGCCACAGATGAAAAAAATTTTGATTATTCGAAATTTGTTGCCGTGGTCAAAAATAAGCTAGAAGGATAGATCATTAAAGATAAGAGGGGCCCGGCTCCAGAGCTAAATTGAAGAATTATTAGTTATTTAACTTTCACAGAATAACAGTGTAAAACAGCAGAACAGTGTTGCTGTTTCGGTATGGTGAGTATAGAGAACCAGACACTTTTTTTTACTGATAACGAAGCATTATATCTTATCCCTCATGGATGACAACACATTTGCATTTTAGTTTTTAATCGATGATACATGTAGATGTCTATGGACCACAGTAACCACTTACCATCAGGTGGACTTTTTTTGTCACCCTTATTCTATTAAAAAGTGTTAAATCCGCGCTAAGGCTTTTATGTGATTGGATTGACTCGACTTGGTAAGAATTACACCCTCACAAAACCAGCAAATAGTGTAAGGTTCAAGGGTTGGACGCACAATAATAGTAATCTGTGGATGCGACACGATATACATACAGCTCCGAGACGCAGTGGTTCAGCAATGAATTGCGGCGCTAAAAATCCTAAAGACATTGATATTGTCACAGTAATTTATTCACAGTTCATTTAATTTACTTATTTATTTAGTCGATGAAACCCAGTACATATTTTAGTAAAATCGAAAAGTACATAATTCATTCCACATTACACTTAAACAATTTCAACATGTGGGTATAATTAATGCGCAGTGGAGAGAAAGATAGAGAGAGAGAGAGATGATGATGACTTGTGCTTTGCAGAAGCAAGGAATCCGGGGGATTAACAGCCGCAAGTTCTTACTAAGATGTACCAGGAAGATTTTATTGCTCAACTATCTACCAAATCTTTTAACTTTATTGTACGATAAACTGTTTTTATATATTCCTGTTCAATGAATCTTGACAATTTCAATTTCAAATTTGTTCCGACATTATTCAAATAATCTAATTGCGTCGCCTGGACGGCAACGGCCGATTAGCGACGTCGTATTCGCGTGTAGGACGAACAGTCTTTCACCACTAACAAACCTTATATTACTCAATTACATCACTATGTCAATACGTATGTGTGGGTAATTTATACCGGCAGCGGTGACTTGAAATTTGCATTCAGTGAGTTTCGAGCCTACCAACGATTGAGTTTGCTTAGGATGCAGTTTGAATAAGCTCTTTTGTGTTCTAATTACTCAACAAGATTTAGGAGCAATTTATGGATTATTAATTAAATACAACCATTGAATCGTACTTCAGTTGGTCATTATAAGACCAGTTATTAACTTAAATTATATTTAGTAATTTATAATTGTTTGACCAAAACTTTTACATTGTAAAACCAAATAAGTTTAATGCGTATGGATGGAGTGTTAGGCATACAATTACAAAGTTGGGTGACATGATACTTAAGGCAGTTTTTGCAAAGATATAATATATTAAATGAAGTCTATTCTGTGTACTGTGAAAGAGTTCTAAGACGATTGTACAAGATTTGTGCTCTACAAAACTGCTGTACAAACCTTTTTAGAACTAAAGGCCTGCTTTGTAACGGAACTGGTTGGACCGGCAGCGACTCTAAATTAGAAGCACACGCTGCCTTTAGATTTCCCCCTTTCTTATGTTTCGCCGACCTGTACAATTTGTATCGCAACAAGGGGCATTTTCGCAATGTTTCAATGGAATGGACCACTTAGTTAGATAAAGTAGAATTTATTGTTTTTGTTAACGTTGTCTTTCGATGTTTCGTTTTGCTGTTGATGTGTAGATCAAAGCCCTATTTACTTTCCGAGCAGTTCGTGGAAAGCTTGCTTATTTAACTTTAAAACAATACTGGAAACTAAAACAAGATAAAAAAGGTGCTTATTAGCTTCGACGCGCAACTGGAGTTTACTGATGTTTTTTATTTTATTCTTAAAGATATATATAATAATATTTTTTTCGAATAGGTTGATGTTATTGGTTTATTTTGAAAAAAAAAAAGAAATCATTTAGTTCGTAAAAGCTAAGACATACATAACAATATCAACTTAGTATCTTTGTGTTTGATTAAACAATGGTAAACATGGTAATTAACTAATATTTTGACCATTAACATTATCAGTACTTTTCTAACAGCTAACTTTCTTTATATCGATACTTAAGGAGTAAACCCCAATAAACTTGAAGAAATACTTTATTTTTCGTCATTACCAGCCCTTAAAGTCCTCTCATATTGAAAGGCCTTAATATTTAAGGACCTTAATTTATGCATTAATTATCACGCTTGACAGGCTGAACGACGATCGCAGTACCATATTTCTCGCACCTTTGAAGCTGCTTCCTGTCTCCGGTTTTTTGTAAAGAAGTAAGGGTGACATACGAGCATATAATCCACCTGATGGTTAAACCAACAATCATGATGGGATGGATACTTTAGTTCAACTATCTTCGATTAAGAATCAAAATGCAGATGCGTTGTCACCCCTGAGGGCTAAGATAGAATTCCTCATTGCCAGTAAAAAGCGTTTTCGGTTCTCTACACTCACCATACGAAACACAGCAGCATTTTTCTGCTATTTTACGCTGGTATTCTGTGAGAGCGTGGTCCTTCCTCGGTCAAGTCGGCCAATTCGTACTGCAGGCATAATACAACTGCAGGGTGACCATTTAAAACCATCTCCAGTCAGGTTATATAAGAAAATATAACTGAGATTTTTATAAACCGGCATATTATAGAAAAAATTTAAACCTAGAAACGATACTTTTGCCCCTATTTGTAAATTTCTTTGTTGTCATTATCTATGACTAAAGCAGACATCAAAAATATGATAAGCGTCATAAATTGTCTTAAATTGGTGAGAAACCCAAATGCACATATGAGGTGTTATGAGTAATAGACATGATTTATTTCTTACAACAGCCTTAACGAAACTGCTCGTTGTTTTGAGTTGGAGTCACATACGCAATTACTATGTTCATATTAAATGTCAGCTCTAAAACCTTCAATTTGATACATCGCAGCCATCATACATATCACTGATATTAACTTGAATATTTTAATATGAAACATTAATTTCCTACCATATAATAAGGTCATAGTAATGTAAAATAATGTGCGCGTTAATCGATCACTTGCATCCTGTTCTTTTTAGTAGATAAGAAGGTACCTACCGGTTATTTATTAGTTATTGACGTCTCCGTGTCGCAGTGACTTACCATTGAGCTAAGCTCGGCGCGAGTTCGAATCCTTCACGGAACAAGTATTTCTCTGATCTACAAATAATTATTCCGGTTCTGGATGTTTGTCCTTGTGCAATTTATGTATGAGTACTGCCTCCGCGATTCGGGAAAAATACCTAGTGTGGGGTACTAAAAGTTTAGAGTTAAAATAAAGAAGAGTCTACCCTGCAGTCTCAATGCATTTCGGTGTTTTAAATTCTTAGATATGCAATTTTCCTGACGATGCTTTCTTCGCCACCGAGCACGAGGTTAAACAGCACTTAAAATTTCAATTAGCAGGATCTCCTGACATACGGCGACTTTAGGAAATATAAACGATAACGATTTCTTATATTTTCAAGAATGTGAAAATTAAACAAAACATCGAACAAAACAAATTCTGTGTAGTGACAGTGTAAAAAATATCGACTACTCCATATCATCCCACAGGTGTCGCAAGAGGCGACAGAGGAAATTGAACCAGGAAATGGGCAGCAACATATTTCTGATAACAACTGAATAACAAATAAAACTCTGCGGTTGCCAGCCCGTTTGCCAAGCGTGGCAGTGAATATTTTAGAGGCTGTAATAATAGGTAATGGAAAGAAAACTAAGTTTACGTTTTTTTTCGCGTTTGATTTTGACTTACTGCTACTTATTTTAATTCCCGCGCTTTATCGCCACGAGGCGATTTATGTGTTTGAGATCCTGATAAAATAGTTGTAAATACAGAAATAACTTTTTTTAGGTTATTCTTTAATATTCGAAATAGCTTTTGAATATTTAATAAATTTTGATCCGATCTACGCAGAACGAAAACACAGTATCTTGAAATCTTTCAGTGTTATTGGATTTGGATTTAATTTTAATAATGATGGTCTAATCTTAATAATGGAGTATGTTCACCCATCTTCTTTAGTGAAATTTTGATGTTTTTTCTAATTGCAATAGCCTCGAAAATCCTCCTTGGTAGGAGTCGGTGTTCTTTTGCGAGGATTTGTGGTTTATCAAATCTTATGTAATGGCGGGATGATCCTGAACATGTTCACAGACTGCAGATTTTCCAAAGCATTGATGCTTTCAGCTACGGGTATATTATGTTCTTTTATGTGGGTTTTTATTGATCATTTTGTCTGTTATATATAAGAGTTATTTCTCATTGTGTAATGAAGCGTGAAGAGTCCGCTCTCTTCTAGAACGTATTGGTACATTTTACATGTTCTTCGAATCTTAGATATAATAGTTTCCTCCGGCCGAGCTTTTTCCCTACCAAGATTCATCAAAAGTAAACCAGGACTAAATATTTCTGTAACCAATTTCGTTAGTGTCGGTACTCTGAACAAATCCAACCAGCTCTGCTTAATGTTCCTAAGCTAATGTTACTAATCTGACGGGTACATATTCTGAGGAATAAATCGAGATCAAATCAATCGGCGTATTGGAGCTTATTGCTGCGTTACCTAAGGCATGAATTATTGTTGAACGTGAATATTTATGTATTTTAATGTATTACCTTTATTTTACAGGCTTATAAATTTAATGGTTTATGTGTTTAATGTAACTACCAGACTATTCTTAGACGTTAGGGTTATAATTTAAACTAATTCGAAACTAAATGAATTGATAAAATTATTTTTTTATCTTGATGCACCATGACTAAATGTCTTTTTAAGTAATATTCGAGTGACGAATCCACCTGATTCAGGTGAAATCAGCTGCAATAGCAATTACCATCAGATGGTAATTGCTATTGAAGCTCATGCTAACCTGCAACCAACTTGAACAAAAAGTCAAAAGTGCGTTGTCGCCACTAAGGACTAAAATTGAGTGCTTATACTAAATAATAGTCTGACTTATTACAAATTTTTCAAAACGTACTACATGAAAAGGGTTGTACCCTATCTAGATGAACTCCACGACAGAAAAGTAGGCCGACCACCTGGTCCTGCTTTTTGCCGTGGAGCAGAATTATTTTACTAGGTAGTAGAATTAGCTCATTTCATTACACTTTAATGTTATTAAGTGCAATCGCCACGATTCTTCTTTTCACTCGCTCGATTTCTTTTTAAATTTGTAATATAAATCTACTGCACATCACACTTTTTCGGAAGTATCATTACAGCCCTTCACAAGTCCACTGCTGAACATAGGCCTCACCCAAAGAATGCCACAAAGCACGGTCCTGAGCCACCTGCATCCATCGACTTCCTGCATGTCTTACCAGGTCGTCACTCCATCTAGTGAGGGGACGCCCTACACTTCGCCTACCGGTACGAGACTGCCACTCGATAACCTTTTTTCCCCATCGGCTGTCGGTTCTTCGAGCTATATGGCCGCCCCATTGCCACTTCAGCTTACTAATCCGTTAGGCTATGTCAGTTACTCTGGTTCTACTGCGGATATCCTGATTTTTAAGTTTATCACGCAGAGAAACCGCGTGCATAGCCCTCTCCATAGCTCACTGAACGACCTTGAGCGTCCTCATACGGCCAGCAGTGAAGGACCACGTCTCAGATCCATAAGTCATCACTGGCAACACGCACTGGTTGTACAATCTCGTTTTCAGGTTTTGAGGTATACCTGACGAGAAGATGTGTCGTAGTTTCCCGAACGCTGCCCAGCCGAGTTGAATCCGTCGATTGACCTCTCGATCGAAGTTGGACTTACCTAGTCGGACTATTTGTCCCAGGTAAACATACTCGTCAACAACTTCGAGCTTAGTGCTCCCAACAACTACCGGCATAAGTGTGACATGTACATTACACATGATCATTGTTTTGTCCATGTTTATCTTAAGACCTATCCGTTAGGAGACACTATTGAGGTCATTGAGCATAGTACTTAGGTTTCGGCAAATTGAAGGTGAGTGATGTACTCGCCATTGATGTTAATACCGTATCGTTTCGAGTCCAGTAGCTTGAAAACGTCTTCCTATGCAGCGGTGAAGAGTTTCGGGGATATAACGTCACCCAGTCTTACACCTCTCTGCAGTTGGATAGGTTTCGTACTCTGATTCTGTACTCAGATAGTCATCGTAGTCCTACTGTACAAACACTTCAGCAATTCGATATACCGAAGTCAACTTGGCACCGCTGGAGGGACTGCAGCACCGCCCAAATTTCGACGGAATCAAAGGCTTTCTCATAGTCCACACACGCAAGGCAAAGTGGCAGATTGTGCTCTTCTGTCTTCTGTACAATTTTCCAAAGGGTGCGTATGTGGTCTATGGTACTAAAGCCTCTTCGGAAAGCGGCTTGTTCGGGAGGCTGGAAGTCGTCGAGTCTGCGTGCGACACGATTCGTAATGACTCTCGAAAACAGCACGTAGACGCGGCTCAGAAAGGAAATCGGTCTGTAGTTCTTCAAGAGAGCGTTGTCGCCTTTCTTGAAGAACAAGACCACCGCACTTCTGCTCCACGTCTCCGGAGTAGTGCCACCATGGGGGACGGAATTAAAGAGCTTCTGAAGGACTTCAAGTACCGGTTTTCCACCCGCTTTCAGAAGCTCCGCTATAATTCCATCCTCACCTGGGGCCTTGCCGTTTTTAAAGTGCTGGAGAGCCATTCTAATCTCGCTCAGATTGACGTCCGGGATATCATTGGAATAGTGTCGGATAAGACTCTCTCTTGGATCGTTACTCACACTTGCGTGTGGCTCCAACGATGACGTGTACAGCTGCCCATAGAACCTCTCAATCTCACTCAAAATCTCAGGTATCCTGGAACCGATGCTGCTACACTCGGTCTTCAGCTTTGACAGTTGGCTTTTTCTGGCAGACAGATCTCTGGCAAAGACTTTGGAGCCTTGATTCCGTTCGATCGCTTCTTCAATACAGGCTGTATTAAAGTTGCGCAAGTCCCGCCGCATGCATTTGGAGTTCTGTCTGTTCAGTTGGCTGTATGCTGCCATACCTGTTTAAAACTGCAGCTTCATTTCCCGTCTAACAGCCATGAGATTAAAAGTGTGATCGGAGAGTTTTTATCTTCTTCTGCGGCGGGTCTTGCAGGTCTAGCTCCGACCGCATGTACAGTTTCCACGAGCTTGTCATTCATATCGTCCACTTCATTGCAGTCTTCTAGGCACTGAAAACGGTTTTTTAACTCGAGCTGAAAGGTAGGACTTTAGATTAGAGCACGAGGGGGACGGAGCGTTGACTTCATTAGACGAGACCTCTCCAACTTAACGTTTAGGTTCAGTGTGCCTCTACCCATTCGGTGATCGCTACCAGTTTTCACCCTCGCGATCACTGAGACATCACTGAACAGTTATCGTCTGGTCGTCATAATGAAGTCAATCTAATTTTTTGTCAAACCGTCAGGGCTCCACTTCCTGTGGGGCCGCTTCTGGCAGAAAGAGTTCATCATAAAGATACCCTCTTTTTCCATGAAGTCAGTCAACAATATAACTTATATTGTTTACTTAGGAACAGGAATGATAATACATTAATTGAAATTGAATGATATATATCTTTCAAATAAGTTTGTTGGTACGATACGCGCGCCACCTATTGTAAGTTAATTGTACTATGCCTATAAAAATCGCGCAACTGCAAACAATAAGTTGTCAATCTGATGAACGGTATTGCAGCGCATAAAATACGAACAAACAAAAACAAATTTTTATATATTAGATTAAAAACGAACAAATGTTAATAGTGTTTCTGAAAACGTTCTCTTGATTGCTATGTTGTGCACGCTTGTGCTGGTTGGGGAAGCACACGAATATACGGCTCACCTGATTGTAAGTGGTCACGGATGCCTATGAACATCTGCAACACCAGAGAGATTGCATGTTCGTTGCCGGCATTTTATAACGGGCTAGGCTCTTTTTTGAAGGTCCCTAAAACTTAGTAACTGTGTATACTAACAAAGCAGTTTGTTCCCGCCGAACAGGTTCTGGAATTGGAACTGGGCCCTCGTGCGTATATCTGCAGCATGGCGATAACTATCCAGTAACCAATAGCGCTGCCCGTTTGCCTCCCATTCGGTATATTTGAAGTCTATCTTCACCACGATGTCACCTGCAATAAAGATGACCGAGTTACATTTAGTTTTAATTTTAATTTATACATGGTACAATGACTTGATGCATTATAACATTCATGATCATTTGTTAATGACTTCCTTGGGTTCCGTTGCCCTATTCCAAATTTCCCTACCTTCAGCTCACCGTTTTCTCTTGTGCCTAGTTTTGAATTGAAGTCTCCCATTAACACCGTACGTGGGTTTTGGATGAATGCATGGCTCTAGACATATCCTCATACATTTCCTCCACCTCCTCATCAGGATATGCCGAGGTTGGTGCGTAAACCTGTATGACCTTCAACGAAAACCGTTTGGTGATTCTGAGTATAAGGTATGGAACCCTCGTCGACACACTCACAATCTTTACAACGTTGTTAACGAGAAACTTGTGGATGATAAATCCGATAACTCCTTGTGACAGATGGTCGCCCTCCCGGTGATAGAACAAGTTGCCGGATTCGAGGATTACCGTGTCCTCCCCTTTCTTCAGACCTCCGCTAATCCTATAATATGCCAGCGTAACTTGTCTATCTCTTCTTCTAGCTCCAGGATCTTCTCGTCAGTTCTCAGGGTGCGCGCGTTGTATGTTGCCAGGTCGAGTCGTCTTAGGTGGCAACCGAACCTCCACCGAACATTCTTAGCACCCCCTGCCCCGCCGTTAACGAGGTCGCCACCGTAGCCAGGAATAGCGGGGCCGCCGGGGACTGTGGGCCGTCTCTTCGTAACTTTCATCATAGGGGGATATTTGCCATAGTTGCCACGCTTGGCGAGTGGGTTGGCAACCGCAGTTTTTTTATTGTAATATTGCTGTTATCAGGAAGATGCTGCTGCCCATCTCCTGCCTATTTCCCACTGTCGCCTCTTACGACACCCACGGGAAGATATGAGGTAGTGGATATTCTTATCGCAAGAATATCCACTACCTCATATTATGAAAATTGAAATAAGTTTTATCTCATTAAATTTTCATAGAGATACAAGGCAGTGTTGGTAACGTTATCGTTGGTATAAATAAGTGAGTAATACATATCAAACATCAATTTACTCAATTAGAATCGATAAATTCCGTCCTTAGTTACGGCAATCACACCGGTGACCGCATAAGCGTTTTGACATCTTCTACATAGGTATAGCATATAATTCCGACATGCAGTTAAAGAAAAATGAAAGACATTTGGAATATGTTGCATCTAGTTTAAAAGAACGCTGCTTAATGTTTATTATCGTACCATATTAGATGTGAGCCCATGTCCTTAAAATTATTTCTTTAGGGTTGTACCACACTGTTACAACAAATAGAGTTAAAAAAGTGTAGGAAGTTGTAGTGATTGGAATTTGTAATCCAAATTTCAAGAGACGTTGAAGGAATTATCGGAAATATTGTAATTATCTCTTCTAGTCATTTTACATAAATTTTTCATTCTTATTTTATAATTTTACTATTTACCTTTTTGGTCTAGTTTTGGTAAACGCGACTACTGAGTTTTTCTGTCATAAAATTTCTAGCAGCAGCCTGGAGTCAGGAAGATGACGGTGTTTCACGCCCGTGCTTCGAAAAGCACGTAAAGCCGTTGGTCCTGCGCCCCATCTCTCTGTGGTGGTTTTTTAAAAATTTTTTAAAAAAAAAAAAACAATACTAATATTCCCTTTAACCCCTTCTGGTAAGCTTAAAATGCTTGTGTTAGAAGTGGTTCACGACAGTAGTCGAATAGCGGATTCGAACCTACGACCTTTCGAGTTCGCGGTCCGCGCCCTGCCATTAGGCTACTGACGCTTGACTATTGCTACAACCAATACGACAATGTATTGGTTGTAGCACGAATGGGTCGGCTCGATGGGGAAAGGACCAAGATCTCACAGAATACCAGCGTAAAATAGCTTGATGCTGCTGTGTTTCGTATGGTGAGTGTAGAGAACCGGTGACCCTTTTTACTGGAAACGAGGCATTCAACCTTAATTCTCAGGGGTGACAACAAATCTGCATTTTGTTTCTTAACCGAAGATAGATGTAGATGTCTATGGGCAACAGCTATGGTAAGTGAATACCATCAGGTGGACTATGTGTTCGTTTGTCACCATTATTCTATAAAAAAAAATCAATAAATACGGATATAGTTTTGCCAGTCGCGGACAGTGTTTGTATTGGCTGTGATAAAAACACGGCTCGGTTAAATTTCCTATCGAACCGATGTATGTTACGTGACAGTGCAATCCATAACAGATGTTTGATGACGAATAAGTCGTCCCAAGACGTCCGGAACGGTATGATGAAATCTACTTCTAAGAACAAGTTCTATACGGACGAGAGAATCTAGAGAAAAAAATAGTTCCATCGACTTTATAGGTTTAGTTTTTTAAACATCTAATTACAACGCGTCTCGGCCATATCTAATGTATGTTAAATGATTAGATATCACAAACGTAAGTATTAATTACAATTTAATTATGTAAAAAGAACTGAACTAATTGATGATATAGGCGACTTAAAATGCGACGTTTGCATTTTTATTGTCGTTTTCTGTCGTCAGTGTGATACGAGAAACATAAAAATTGCTTTGTCCAATAATGAGTTGTCACTATTCACATTGGAATTGTATAAATGCAAGATCAATGACAGAAAAATCTAGTCAACATTGATTCATAGTGGTTTGTTAGTACTTACGTTACTTTAATTTATAAGATAATAACTATTTCGTACCTCCGAACAATAACAAAAGCTACTTTATAATTATTTATTTATTATATTATTTATATATATAATAAATAAATAAATATATATATATATATATATATATATATATATATATATATATATATATATATATATATAGTTATTTATATATATTTAAATACATTATAAGTCAGAATTTTAAGGGCTGTTATACTTCATGTTCGGCGATGAAAAAAACACCGTGAGAAAACATGTATGTTTGATAAATGAAGAACATTTTCGAGGACATGTATATGGTAAAACCTCAATTTACTAAATGCGTTACATTTTGAGATAAAAGACATTTAGTATACAAATATATGTAACGATTTAATCTAAATCAAAAGATAGGACGTTCGGATGCCTTTTATGTGAAATAAAAAAGTTATAGCTAAAAAATTTAGATAATGCGCGTTCTTTCTTCATAGGGAATTATATCACCTAGTTTGACGAGACTTTTTTTCTATCAATTCGATAGGGACACCTTTAATGCGATCAATCGTATCTGTAACAGATACCTCTGAATTAATTTAAGTGCTTCGTTGCTTATTCCAATTAATTAATGTGGATGTTTAAGAGTTTGCACATTGCCTACGCACCGACACTCCCTCACGTATGCGTATTTACCCAACGCATCGTCATTTTTTAACTGATTTTTACTTATGAGGAAAGATAAGTAACTAATCAAGATTTATTGTAACGTTTATTATGTGTCTTTCTAAAACACACAGCGTTTAGGTGAAGAAGCTGTCTGTGAACCTCGTTTTTAAACTAATTAAATGCGTAAAAACCTTACCAGATTGTCTATGGTCTGTCACTTTCGTCCAATCACTCACCAGCTAGGGCGCATCTCTTGCGCGCTGTCACTGTCAAGTGTCTCTATGGTCATAGCGTTTGTGAAACTCTTTGAGTAAACTTCGGTAATTCAAAAACTTTTTTAAAAATTATTAATTCGGTTAATTCTACGTGAATTTCAGTTGAATTTACACACAGTGGTTTAAAATAGTATTAAATAGTGATTAAAAAAGTATCGTATTGTCAAAATGAGTGCCAATTACAGTGCTAGTGAAGCCGAACCCGTTGAGACTTGCTCTCAAGAAAATATTCCTAATGAATCTCCACAAGCCGTTGTATCCGAGGATAGTTCGTCAGATTCTTCAGACGAAGAAGGTATATTGTCTCCGCCGCCTAATAAACGGCGACGGCGAAATTCGTCAAACATGATTTGCAATGATCCTCGTATTGACACCCTTATTGCACAGGTGGGTTACTTAACACAATATATAGGTGAAATTACTCAGCCTACTATTAATCACATCAATACACCTAGTCATGACATACATTATCTAAAAAATCCGGTATCTACCACAGTCCCCAGCCTTAGTCTGGGAGAATTAAATACAGACTTTGATGACAACAAAATAATACCTGCAGCCGATAAGGAAAGACTAGCTTCATTAAACCGACTTCAACAATTTGATTCTGCAGCCTGGAAAGGTATTAGATACAAAAAGGCGTTACAAGCTTATGCTGCCACCCCAGGCTTTGTGGCACTAAAAATAAATGAAGAGCTATGTCATCTAAATACCGCCAAGGATTATCTAGCAACTACAGAACAGGTTCTACCAATGCCATACTTGAACAACGGCAGATGTTACAAACAGGTTTACAGACACTCATTAATTGGGCAGCAGACAGCCCACAAGAACTTAACCCAAACACCCTTTTTGAGAAGATATCAAAAACATTTGGACCAGGTACACCTATATATAAAAATTCAGAACAAACAATGCAAATTGTGTGTGGCAAGAGGTCAGAGTGTATAGAGATTCGCCGTGATTATTTATTAAAACAAATAATGAATACAAATTTAAAGGCTACATTAAGGAATGTACCACCAAGTGCAGAACACTTGTTCAGCAGGGAAGCGTTGCTACCTATTATTCAGTCTTTAGGTGGCCCTCAGGTTTGGCTCAATACTCCCCAATATATTAAAAAACAAACATCTACAACAACATCATCATCATCCTATCACAATAGATCAGGTACAAACAAAAAATATCAATCTAAGAATATTAAAGCCCATAAAAAGACAAAATACAATATTAATGCAAAGAAAAGTCAGCCCTTTCGTGGTGGATTCCACTACAATCAAGGTACACAAAGATGACTACAAGACTGTGTTCCGGGGGGGATGTTTAAAAGATCATGTGGAAGCTTGGGTTCAACTCAATGCCAATCAGTTCATATTAAAAACAATAACCAATTGCCAAATACCCTTTTTAAAGAAACCACCTCTTTGTTTTCCGAACCACAGAATTCAGAAAAGGTATTTAACAAAGGTCTCTCCAGCCATGACAGACATGATATTATCTCTCAAAAGTCAAAAAGTTCTAGAGAAACCCCCAAAACAAGATCCCGGCTTCCACTCCAAAATGTTCCTTGTAAAGAAATCGGATGGCACACTAAGGCCCATATTCGATTTAAGGAACCTCAACAAGTTTGTGTCAATCCGACATTTTTAACTGGTGTCACAAGTAACGGTGAGGGACTTTATACAGGATCGGGACTGGTTGGTAAAAATAGACCTCCATCAGGCATACTGCCATCTACCAATTTCAAAGAGCCATCGCCGTTACCTTCGAATAATTTACAATGGAGAAGTGCTACAACTAACTGCTCTTCCCTTTGGCCTCTCCTCAGCACCTCGTACTTTCGCAGCTGTAACAAATTGGATTGCGGAAATCCTTCGAGCCAGAGGTATTCGTGTTCTAGTTTACCTAGACGATTACCTCCTAGTCAATCAGGACTGCTCCAAGCTAAGCGACATTAGGGTGGCATATAAACTACCAAAAATCAATACTGGAGCCATCACAACAGCTGGAATATCTTGGTCTAGACTGGAACACACAGAAAATGACAGTAGCATTGCCCCCAAAAAAGGTTTTGAAAATAAAAGAAATACTTTTACAAATAAAAAAGAACATAAGTTGTACTCTAAAAAATTGCAAAGTTTATTGGGACTCCTAAACTTTGCAAACTTTACGGTCCAAAGAGACCGTTTGCATTGTCGGAGACTGCAGAGGTTTCTAAAAAGATTTTCTCAAGACAGAGTGAGGGAGAAAAAAGTCTTACCACCTCTAGCTGTGAGAGAGTTAGAATGGTGGCTCAATTCCATAGGGACGAACACAACATCACTTAAAAAGGGTCCGATAACACATTTTCTCACCACCGATGCAGCGGATGCAGGTTGGGGAGCGCACCTGAACGGGTCTTACCTGTCAGGTCAGTGGACTCAGAAACAAAAGAGATGGCACTCAAACGTCAAAGAGATGTTTGCAGTTTTTGGCACTATTGCACATTATCAAGACATTCTGAAAGATGCCCACATTCTAGTTCAGACAGACAAACTCTTGTGGCATACATAAGAAACGAAGGAGGAACAAGATCAATAGCACTTCTGGATTTAACAACAAAATTGCTAGAACTGACCGATCAGCTCAATGTGACGCTGTCGGCGTGTTACCTTCCAGGGAGGTTGAACGGAATAGCAGATCGATTGTCAAGAGGTCGGCCCCTACCAGAGTGGCACCTACTGCCCCAGGCCTCGGAGGCCATATTCCATCAGTGGGGCACACCCAACATATATTTATTTGTATCAAAACGAAGCACCGTAGTTCCAAGATACGTTACATTAGACTCAAAAGATGGCTGCGCAGAGTACTACGACGCCTTCAGTCGCCAATGGGACTGGGAACTAGGTTGGGTGTTCTCTCCACCAAATCTCATCCCACGGGTGTTAGCACACCTCAACAAGGCAAGAGGGATTTACATAATAATAGCTCCTCAATGGAGACAATGCTATTGGCTTTCAGATCTACAAGCGAGAGCATTCACAGATCCATTGCTGATACCAAATTTGGAAACAAACCTGATACGAATCTACCTCCTCCACAGATAAAGGAGCTAACATTCCTAGCGTGGAAGGTTGGGGGTGGGATAACCAAGTAGCTCACTGGAGGCGAGAAGAAAGAGATTTATTAACCACTAGCTGGAGAAAGTCTACATTAGTAACATATGGTCCACCAATCAGAAGGTGGATTACATGGTGTAAAACCAACAAAATAAACCCTAGGTCTCCAAGTGGAAATGATGTAGCCCAATTTTTGGCTAGATTATACTCAGACGAAAACTTTGCATATAGCACCATCCTTCTACATAAATCAGCTATTTCAACTTATTGCGCTAACAATGAAAAAATTTCATGAAATTTCTTTGTCCACCAAATTCTAAAGGCAATATCAGTGGCTAAACCAAAACCTAAAAAACCACCAATTTGGGATATTAAACTGCTTTTTAATTGGTTGAAGGAGACTCCTAGTACAAATTCATTTTTTGACATTTCAAGAAGAACTGCATTAATCTTACTTTTAGCATCTGGACGTAGAATTCATGACCTAACTCTGTTACACATTTCAAAAGATAAATTGATACAAAAGGATGATGAGGTAATATTTTGGCCAGAATATGGATCCAAGACAGATTCTTCTACTTACCAACAATCTGGTTGGCATTTGTTGAAACATCCTGATGCAAATATTTGTCCAGTTAGACATGTTTATTTGTTAATTCAATCTTCACAAGTAAGAAGAGTGAAAGAAAACATAGATCAGTTGTTTATTTCAGTCACAGGCAAAATTAAACCCGCCTCAAGGACTATGATATCTGGTTGGATTAAAACTATATTTAAAGCAGCAAACATAGAAGCATCTCCAGAAAGTATACGGTCAGCAGTAGCTTCCAGGAGTTGGCTTGAAAACAGACCGGTAGAAGAAATACTAGAAAAAGGAAACTGGCGCAGTGAAAACACCTTTAGAAAATTCTATTGTCGTCCAGTTATTTTAGAAAAAAAGGATAAATCTGATATGTTATCTTCTAATTTTTGTCCGGTTTAATTGAATTATTTTATAAGTTCCTATAATTTAATTAAGTTTTTGTTTTAAATATATATCTTCATACTGTCAGATTTAATAATGTTATTAAGTGTTGCTAAGCTCAATATTAATATATTTATAGTAATTTTGTGATTTTAAATTAGGATTAGCTATGATGATTACTCAGAGATATAATTTGAGTTTAATTAGAAGTAATTTTAATTTTTCACAGTTATTATGATTTTGTCCTAAGATGTTTCTTAAAAATTGTTATAACTATAACCGGTTTGAAGTTTTTAATTATTAAATTGTTTTCAGAATTATCACATAGCGTTTGTGTTTATATTTCATGATTTCACCAGCAGATATCAAACACGTCTTCACCTAAACGCTGTGTGTTTTAGAAAGACACATAATATAAGTGTTTTGCATTACAACAAAACATGTATTATGTGTTGAATAAAACACACAGCGTTGCAGTATAAAACTTGCTGGTGGTGAAGACGCTATGACCATAGAGACACTTGACAGTGACAGCGCGCAAGACATGCGCCCTAGCTGGTGAGTGATTGGACGAAAGTGACAGACCATAGACAATCTGGTAAGGTTTTTACGCATTTAATTAGTTTAAAAAACGAGGTTCACAGACAGCTTCTTCACCTAAACGCTGTGTGTTTTATTCAACACATAATACATGTTTTGTTGTAATGCAAAACACTTATATTATTTATTATTTTTATAATCACATTATATTCATTCATTCATACATTACAGCCTATCAAAAGTCCACCGATGAAAATAAATTACCTTAATAGGGTAATATTTGCCATATTTGCCACGCTTGGCAGCCGGGTTGGTAACCGCGGTTTTTTATTACTTCAAGTTGTTATCAGGAAGATGCTGCTGCCCATCTCCTGTTTCATTTCCCTCTGTAGCCTCTTGCGACACCCACGGGACGATATGAGTTAGTGGATACTCTTACTCCGCCACTACACGGCGACATTAAAACCTATATAGTTATAAAAAAACTATCCCATTTGGGCGCTTTAAGAGAATTTCAAGGCTTTTCCAAGAACTAACCCCACAACTAAGCTCAAAAACTACGAGTAAATCAAGTATAAGAAAAAAAGAAATGTTTAATGTGTCTTCGGGTTTTATAAAATTTCGGTATGAGTGTGTTTGTAATTCTTTACCTCCTAAATAATCCCTAATTTTTTGAGCATTTAGTAGTTGATGGACCGAATCCTAAATTAAGTTTTGATAATCTCTTTCAATCGATTATTTGAAGTGTATAGAACATCTTGAAAAATATATTGTATTATTTAAGGTATATAATATTATTTATTTTGGTGCTGAATTAAATGCATAAAGCAGAGAAATTAAATAAATAAATATAACTCCTTATATTCTCGGTCGCACTAGCCCGCAAATAATTTATTACATGACGTAATAAGGAGAAAACCTTACCGTTAGCAACAATAAAAATGGAAATTCGGAGAGTACACGTAATGTGCAGAAAATAAAGGCGTTATTCTCAGTTTAATAATTATATAAATTTATTATTTATGAAACTGCATCTGCAAGTGCTTGCTATGTAAAAGTAACTTTTTTATTTCAATCCATCACGAGTAAACTACTAAGATTTTTTCCATTGGTTACTTCAAAGTACACACATACACAACATTGAAGGTATTTGAAGTGGGCAGCCCATGTTCGATTTCTGATTATTTTTTTCGTGATGGTTGTATGTGAAATAAATGTATTTTGAGAAAATGTGAATCGACCTACTCCTTCAGCTGTTATTCCGCATAGTAACTTAGATCGTATTCTTGGAATTAAAACGTCATATATGGTTTTTCTTAAGCTTTGTTGAATATATGTCACTAACGTCATACCTGCATTGCACCAGGACTTAATTATTCCAGTCCTTGTAATAATTAAGCAATAAATCTTTTTTTTTTTCTTTTATAATAAGATATTCTTTTATCATACATTACAAAACAAGAGAAATAGACAGTGACTATGACAAATCACATACGTTTGTCGTTCCTTTTCCTTATGCAACGTGTTAAACAGTTCACGTGTTAGAATCGCTTGATTAAAATACAACGCTTTGTAAGGTTAATTAATAAATTTATTATGAATCCTGGTCGCTAATAATATTTAAAAAAAAAACAGACAAAATTCTAAATTTTCTCAAAATTTTCTATGTTAGAAATTTTGCTTTGTTGAGCATATGAAAAATGCAAATGGCAAAAAAATTATTATAATAACAGTTTTCTTTTTCGCCATTGCATCCTGTCAAGGTCTTGAGACTAGGTAAGGTACGTTTTTTTTCACGCGGATCTTAGCTAACTAATTTTAATATCTTGAATAATATAATAGATTTCTGCAAAATAATTCTATTAATTAAACAAATATATTTTCTACCGACTTCAACAGGAGGAGGTATTCAATTCGACTGTATGTTTTTTTTATGTGTGTTACCTCATAACTTTTTAACCGATTTCGATAATTTTTTTTGTTTGAAAGCTGATGCCTCACATGTGGTCCCATATAAATTCAATTATTGATATTAATTATTGATCAAGGTCTGACCAATAATTTTTGAATTATTCTTAATAATTTACATTAAAGTCGGTTGTACAAAATATTTAATTTTAAATTATAAATAAACGGCTTTAATTACTAGGTGGTAAGACTCCCTTAAACCCTCTCAGAAATGAGGGGAGGCCTGCGACCAGCAGTGGGACGTACTTAAGTTAAAGTTACAGCCAATATACGATTGGCTGTAACATTAACTTTAACTTTAAGACTCCCTTTCTGCCTAGTAGTTTGCCTGGGTAGGTATCCTCCGCTTATTTCTACCACTAAAAACCAGTGCCTGCACTGCTGGCACAGGCTGTGAAGCATCCCATCTTTATCCTCAGGGGTGACAACGCATCTGTAGCCTTCATTGTTTCATGTTGAATTGAAGTTGATTGCAAGTGTCTATGGGCTGCAATCCACTTATCTTTAGGTGAATTTTTATTTCTATTATCACTTCAGTTTTACAAAAAAAAAGTATCTTTATATCTTAACATAATTTATCTTTCCAATCAAATTTTATTTATATTTTTATTGTACATTTTATTGTAACTTTATCTTTTATTTTATTTTATTGTCCATTATTGCACATAGACCTATAAATATATCCTTCCTGCAATGTCGGATGCAGGAATTATTTAACGTAATCACTCGTATCTTGACGGACGGAGGGGCGATCATGGTAACAGATATCTCCACCTTCGACGCTGCTTCCCGTTGTCGGTCTGAATATTTGACATCTGTGTCGATATACCGCCAACTGTCGAAGGCTAAAACATCTATCTGGGGTTTTCGTAATTTCCCATAGGCTGCTCTTACGACACCCACGCGACCAAATGGGATGTAAGATTCTATTATGCCGCCAAAACAAGGCGGCATAATAGAATCTTACTATATTGTTATTGTAATGATACAATTATTTAAGTAAATTTAGACATCATTTGTATAAAATTGTATACATTAGAATATGATCAACGTTTCATCAAATCCAATCAAAGTAAGAATTAAATACGTTCTTTCTTCTAAAAGGTAAACCTAAATAGAATTAAAAAATAAGTTAATTTTAAAAACTAGTAATTTTAAAGACGTAGAAAACATTTAATATACATAAAAATATTTTATTTTGAAGATAAGTTGCTTTCAAAAAACATTAAATAAAATGATCGTTATAAACAAATATTAAATTCTACAAACACTGACGTGCTTGCAGTAACATGCCAATTAAACACATTAATTAATTTGTCTAACATTTGCAGTTTTAAATAATTTTCCTTAGTATACGTTCAGATGTAGCGTTAATATTTAACGTAGATATATAATATTGATCGTATTTTGACCAGATTTGACCGATTTTAAAGGATTTGACATGTAAAATGTCAGCAATTAACCTGCGTGACCGTACCATATATGGGCACTGAAAGTATATTTTTCTTTTGCAAATTAGTTTACAACTGACGCAATTAATAATTAAATAGCATTTTAAGTGTCCCTTTACAACCTGTTTTAATTGTAGAAATAAAACACTTTCGCTTTCGCTTTTCTGACCCCTTCACCTTTTAGTTTTAAGAACTCAATAAGTCTTGACAATTGTTATGTAATATTATTACGTTTATTTAAGTCGAATATATCGTATATCGCTCGGTTCTCGCCTTCACAATTTTATCGAGGTCCTGATTATGACTCAACTGGGAAATGGTAATTTTTATAACAAACATTGAATTATCGTTATAAGTTACATTAATTAATGCTTTAACTGAAGTTCCTCAGTGACTCATCTGATACCATAAAAATGGCGTCAAGTTATAAAACATAAAATCACATTTTTATAAAGTGATAATCAAAATTATAAATATACAGATAATTAATTAACAAATTTTTTCGTGTGATTTTCGAGTTTGTGGTTTTCTTTTTCAGTTTTGCATTTTTTTACGTAATACGACACGTAATATTTAAATTTAAGTACTTATATTAATAAATATGACGGCTCTGTGGCGCAGTGGGTTAGCAATGAGTTGCTGCGCTGGGGGCCGCGGGTTCGAATCCCTCACGGAACAACTATTTGTATGGCCTGCAAATAATTGTTCCGGTCTGGATGTCTGTTCTTGTGCAATTTGTGTTTTTAAACTGCCTCCACGATACAGGAAAAAATCCTAGTGTGGGGGTAACGTTTTCTAAAACAAAAAACCAAAAAAAAAAATTTATAAATATATTCGTTAAACTTTTTTGCATTCCGGTGTAATGTTTATAAAGCAATGTTGTTCATGGGTGGCGGTCGACACTAACCATCATGTGAGCCGCACGCTAGTTTGCGCCCTCTTCTTCATAAAAGAAATGTACTTGGTTGCAGAACTCCTTTTCTACATCGAAGTCCGTTTGGGTAGGTACCACTTTCTTATTTATTTCTGCCGTCAAATAGCAATTGTTGCGCTGCTATGTTCTGTCGAAAGGGTATAGAGATCCAATTTAACAGACTGTGAGGCGTTTTAAATTAGTCCTCAGAAGTGACAACGCCTCTATAGCCCTCTTTGTTTGAAGTTGGTTGCACGTGTCCATAAACTGTAGTAGCCAATTACCATCAGCTGAACTGTTATTTCGTTTGTCCCTTCAGTTTTATAAAAAAAAATATAGTTAACAATTCGATAATATTTTAAATTTTTAGCCCAACGATGCTTTATATTAGGACAATTGCCCAACCTCAGCTTACTTTAGAACTCTATATAAATAAAAATCTTCACCCTATTCAAAATTGCGAGTGTCGTAAGAGTAGATTAAGAGAAAGGCCAAAAGACCCACGACAGGTTACAGAACTATGTCCTATATGTATGTAGAATAAATCAGAAACAGAAGGTAGCATGAAATTAATATACGAGACTTCCAGTACTGCGGTCGCTAAACCGCCTGAGAAGCGTGGGTCTGACCATCGTGAAGATATTCACAATTATTATCTGCAGGCTAAAAAATAATAAGAAAGGTGAAAGAGTGCTTCCAGTGCCATAATCATTTCATAACTATTTTCGCCTTTGTAGATTACCATTAATAAATACACGTGATTAGCTTATACTAAAACCTTACAATATGTTTGCAAAATAAACATAAGATAAGGAAATATTTAGAAACGTATAAAACGAGCAATCGAGCACAATGACAAGATCGAAACAGGCCCGCGTAATGTACATAAGTTCGCGTGCCGAGCTTGCGACACTGCCGCGCCCAACCAGTGATGTGCGTGATATTCGTGATATCAACCAGTATCGATATAGCGTTCATCGAATATGGAACTTTCTTGTTTCAATTCGCTTCGGTACAATTTCTTGGATTATGTCATAAATCTAGTATTAGATTACTCCACAAATTACATTTTTCCTATTCGAGTTTATATAAAGATATAAACCATCGCTGTTTGTAGATTGAATATAAAAATTAAAACAAGTAAATAAGATTCACAGAACAATATATTATACGAATGTAATTGCTACATTTTTATTTATTGCGTACTTAAAAGTTTATTATGATTTTCAGTACATTAATTTTAAAAAAACATCCGTTTTGGCATATTTAAATATGCTTATGGAAGAGTGGCTTATGTTCATTAGTGGACTTTGATAGACTGTAATGATAATAATGATTGAATAAGTATTTATGCCTCATTTTTAAGAAGTATTCTATACCAATTTAGTATCATTTTCCTTTCATATTAACCTGTCAATATCCACTGCTAGTGATGGTCTCTGTGATAGAAGGGAGTTTTTGTAATCTTTCAGGTAATAATTCAAGAGAACACATCTCACGTTAAGCAATCCTGTTATTTTCTGTAGGAAATATTTTAATTACGCGAATATAATAAAATTATTACTTTTATAACTTTAAGCCCTTCCCTACTACATCTTTTGATAGCACAATTGAATGTTTGTATTCCGCAGCATTCGCAGCGCACGCGCCGCCAGACACACCACTTCACACAAAGGAAATAAAACTCATTTGTTGTAATTACGTGGTATCGTTTTATAAGCCAGGTTATTGAACATAAGGACCATTGGAAACAGAACTAGATTGTTTTTTATTCAATATAGATTATAAATAATACTTATTGAAAGTCACTCTTTTGTTTAATTACCGCTGGTTCGAAAAAACCTCTGTCCTGGGAAGAACCAGCAAGAAACCCAGCGGGATTTTTTTTAAATAACAGCTTACAATCATGTATGTTACACAATTAACCACACAAAACAAATTAGAAATAGAAATAGCTTGGTGGCGATCACCTCATTCCCAGGTGTTATTATCATCCATAAATTCCTTAATATTATAATAACTCTTTTTATACAAACTTTGTTTAATAAAGTTCTTGAACTTTGAGTAGGTCAAATTTTGTATATTTTCTGGGATTTTGTTGTAAAAGCGTATACATCGCCCCAAGAATGAATTACTGACTCGGTGGAGTCGAGTAACTGGTACTACTAGCTTGTGTCTGTTCCTAGTATTTACAGAATGAATATCACTTATTTTTGTATAACTACTTTTTTTTGTGTACGTACATTACATTTTCATAAATGTATTGAGAGACCAAAGTTAATATATTAATTTCCTTAAATTTTTGCCGGAGCGACTCTTTAGGTTTTATTTCATAGGTTGCTCTTATGGCCCTCTTCTGTAAAACAAATATAATTTCAGTGTCAGTCGCGTGTCCCCATAGCAAAATACCATACGACATTATGCTATGGAAATAGCTAAAGTAAACAAGTCTAGCTGTTTCCACACTGGTAAGATTTCTAATCTTTTTTACAGCATAATATGCTGCAGAACTAAATCTTCTTGCTAATTTTGATATATGGGGGCTCCATTGAAGCTTCGCGTCTAGTGTTATTCCAAGAAAATTTAGTGGAATTCAGTATATCAGCCGTATATAATACATTGTCATAAATATGTCTCGAAAGACTACTCTCACAAAAACAATACAAAAATTACATAAATAAAAAACAATATATTACGTTATAATAAGAGTTGACAGTCCTTAATGATATTGATGGTCCATCAATATTCATGTGAACAACTTGTACATATCTTCAAGTTTATAATTAAATATAGTATTTATATAAGTATTTATATATATATATGTATGATTTTCGCGACATTATTCTTAATATTAGCTTTCAAACTTTAGAGATTGTTAGTCAGCGGAGTAAGCCAACAGCAGAATAAGTATTACACGTCTACTTTCTTGATCAAATAGAAATAGACGGCGATACAATTAAAACCTTACTTCGTAATATTAAAAGTAATATCAAAAGGTGTAAAAATTAGATTAATATTTCAGTCCCTAATAGCATGTTACCTCATGCTAATAACGTTGTGTAATAGCATAAGGCAATCTTTTTCATAATTATTTCTATATCGTATTGTTTTTAGGACTATTTATAATCATACACCAAATGTCATTCAAAGCTACCTTTCAAAACTTGTAATCTCGTGGGCGATGCCCAAGTTATGAGTTTTCATATTTTAATCACTTTAGTACTTGAGAATTCATTAATTAGTCAATACAACCAAGATAGTCGGATAACCCCGGGCTATTACGTCGAAAGCGTAGGAGCGAATTATGTACGTCACTAAAAGCGTTGTCTTGCTTTTGTTTTTACCGATCCTTCTGGTAATTAACATTTCCATTACTTGGAACTTTGGAAAATCCAAAAACCCACTGTCTCTGTATTGTTTACAATTTAACTATAACCTGGAAGTCCCATTGCCTGCGTATATTCAACATCTATAGGACACACATTTTTATTCCATTTACGCGAGTGCTATATTTTTTGGACTCTGCGGTGGCTATTTATGTTACTACTCAAGCTAAATCCATGTTATGATAGTTTTATTCATTCATTCATCACAGCCTATCAGGTCCTCTGCTGAACATAGGCTTCCTCCATAGATTACCGCTTAGAAGGGTTTTTGCCTTAGTTGTCACTCTTGACAGGCGGGTTAGCAATCGCAGTTTTTCTTTAGAATTATTTTCGGTTATTGTCAAGAAGATGCTGCTGGCCATCTCCTATTTCAGTTTCCTGTGTAGGCTCTGATGACACCCACGGAGTGATATGAAGTAGTGGATATTTTTACGCCGCCACTACACAGCAGGGATAATGATAGGTGAAGATAATTTTCATATTTTTTAAACAAAAGGAAGGGTGGCAAACGAGCGCAAAGTCTACATATGATAATTGAATGATGTGGCCCGTAGACACCTTCATCTATTCTCGGGTAAGAATCGAAATGTAAATGCGTTATCATCCCAAAGGACCAAAATGGAATGCCTTGGTTGTGAGTAAAACGCGTTTCCGATTCTTATCCCTCACCATGAAGTATAAAATATAGGCATAAGTGCCTTATGCCTATATTTTAACTGCTGAACACAGACCTCAACATATTTGCCTTAGTTGCCACGCTTGGCAAGCGGATTGGCAACCGTATGGGGTTTTAATCGTCATTGATGTGAAAAAAGTTTTAATTATCTTTTTCACATCAATGACGATTAAAACCATACGACAATTGATATATGTGAATATAAAAGATGTAAGTTAAGCATATAAAAGTTAATAAATCTGTTTTTTTAAATGGATTAAATAATATACTAAAAAGATAATGAAAGCTCTACGTAGTAGAGCCATACTCTATATATTTTATGGCTGTAGCAGGAAGGGATCGGCTCGACCGTTGAAGATCATACTCACACAGAATACCAGCTTAATGCTGCTGTGTGGTGAGTGTAGAGAACCTAAGACCCTTTTTACTGGTATTTAGTACATTCCGTGTTTTAGTCTTCAGGAGTGACAGACAACGTATTTACGTTTTGATTCTTAATCGAAAATAGAAGTAGGTGTATATGAGCAACAGATTGAGCACAAATATAAAAAAATATTTGTCACCCTTTGGTGTGACCAAGGGTGACAAATATAATTTTTTTTTGTAAGGTAATTCCATAAAATAAAATAAATACTTATTATATTTATTCATCATCATCATTATATAAAAAAAATCATATTGAATATAAATTTTATTAAGAGGAAGAGTTCTCACACACACCAGCAGACTCAATCTTTCAGAAAACTTTTTGAACGTGGTAGAGCCATGGTGCAGCTATATCAATTATTTCATTGAAGCACGAATGGGTCAGCTCGAATGGGGAAGCACCACGCTCTCACAGGATACCAGCGTAAAATAGCAGCTTAATGCTGCTGTGTTTCGTATGGTGAGTGTAGAGAACCGGAGACCCTTTTTACTGGAAACGAGGCATTCCATCTTAGTCCTCGCGGGTGACAACGCATCTGCATTTTGATTCGCAAACGAGGATATATGTAGATGTCTATGGGCCACAGCAACCACTTACCATCAGGTGGACTGTGTGCTCGCTTGTCACCCTTATCCTATAAAAAAAACTAATCTGGAATAGTAGTATAATGTTGCTACGTTAAGTATAGTGAGCTACGAGACCCTTTTTAATTGTAACGAAGATTATTTTTCTTAGGTCTCACTGATGTGCTCATGGGCCACAGCAAACACAGGACTGTGTGCTTGTTTGTCACTCTCTTGTATTAAAATGGGATAATTAGGTGTCTTTAGGCTTGCACTATACTTCATCATTATCCTCATCAGATATAAGGAAAATATAAAGAGGAAAAAGGTACATTTACATCTTTAGCTGATCATAGGTATCCCTATAGATTGCCTTAAAGGTAGAATATTTGTCATAGTTGCCATGCTTCGCTGGCGTATTGGCAAAAGCATTTTTTTTATATTTAAAGTTGTTGTCAGAAAGATACTGCTGTCCATCTTCTGTTTTATTTCTCCTGTTGGCTTCTTGCGACACCCACGCAGCACTGTAATTCCACACCCGAATGAAAATTTTCGCTAATATGTATTTAAAACTTGTTCTATTGTTGCAATTGACCAGAGGAACAACATCATCATCAACATACGCTTTACCATTTTCCTTATCATAGTACAATTTATATTAATGAAAAAACATGTTGTAATAAAAAAAAAAACAGAAAGAATATTGTCATGAAATCATCAAACCAGACCAACATCCGTGTTAATGAACGATTTACAAAACAAGTACCTATGCAAATCAATTTTTTTTTTTAAATTATTAATTTTAAGGATGTACATTATATTGATAACATGAATAAGCAATATAAGTAATCGATAATTCGAATATAATATTACTTAAATGTTCTACTTGGATTGTATTATTTACCATAAAACTTGTTCGAAATGCCAAGAATTACAACAAGTGATATAAAAGTTAAAGTGGTAAAAACTTTAACTTTTATATCAGTTATATTTAATTCAATTAAGACATTTGTCACAAACTCTTATTAGTTTTTACTTATAGAATCGTTTTACTACCCGATACCATTCCATTCTTTCAGATTTTCCCATTCATTTTCAATGTCAGAGTCAATGAGCCACCATAATTTTGCCCTTCAAAAATATAAATTTTCAAGTCCAGAAAATGCAGTCCAGCTTTCTCACTTTTATTAGAAAGCCGAATAACAAGGTGTTAACACACGCCAACGGTTTTGTGTGAAACCGGTTTCAAATTAAAAATAATTTACAATAATCTAACCAACTATCTAATTGATTGTCTTTAAACTTGGTTTATTTAATGGCATATTACACAGCTTCTGTGTAGTTTAGAAGCCTTCTTGTGCCTCTTTTCCCTTATTAAACAACAATTTACAGATTCCTACATGTGATCTATCCTTGAGATATGTCATTCCCATTAATATTTAGTTCCATATATACGAGTATATATATTAGCGATAACGGTTGTAGAAAGTCAACTTGTTTAACCCTGCAGGTCCAGTAAGGAAGATAAAAAGGCTTACGCACTTTGTCTAAGCTTAAAAATGAGTCCTGAGCTACAACGGTGAGAGTAAAGAATTAGTATGAATTAACGTAGCGATACCCTACGTAAAGTAACGTAATAAGAGAAGGAGCTTAGTCATATGAAAATACTTTTGTCAATGTTCATATTTATAATTATGCGGTATGGAATATCCCGAAAGTACATCCGCAATACATAGAGGATTGGTCATGCTCTATTTTAGCGCAGTGTTAATTAAAACGGATGTGTCTCTTAAATAATTATTACATCTGATTTATTAGACTGCCAGTGGGTGGAGGCCTGTTGTATTAATAATATAAATTATTATACCACCATTCGCTAGTCGATCAAATTATTTAATATGCTTACCCATTACCTTGTACTCGAATCGCCGAATTGAAAATAAGCTTCGCCTTAAATAAATCGTATGTTTTGCGAATGATTTAAATAAATCCAAAAAATGCGTGATCATTACAGCCGAATACTTTTAAAGGACTGTTAACTGTATGTCTTGAAATATGAATTTTCTTTGGATAGAGGTTGAAAAGTAATGGAGTGTGAGCGCTTAATGACGCCAAAGACGAATCAATTTCCTGGCATTTTGTCACATTACAATCCCAATATTAAGATGCCTGGAGTTCCCGTTCTCATGGAATCAATTGAAAAACTCTCGTTGGTTAAAAGTTAATGAAGTTCTTGACGACGATGAACAGACAGAAGGGAGATTTATTGCCACAATAATGACTGGCGGTAAATGTAAAAAATACACAAAATAACCGTCGCGATTGAATTTAATTGCGCATAGCGGGTTACATACGAGTCACGTATGATAAAAGAAATGTGGAATGCAAGGCAGCAATTCATATCACTGCTAATAACAAATTAAAAGAAATTTTTCGATTGAGCCTTCGCATTGAGTTCATTTTATTCACAACCAACTGGTTTCAATCTTTAAACTAAAGTACAATCTTGTTAAGACTCTTCTGTATATGACGCAAAGTTGTAATGAATAATTGAAATTAAATCAGCTAAGAGTTATATTCTTACCAATCTGTAACCGTAACTTAGTTGAAGTTTTATTTGGATTTATTTAAATTAGTAAGTTATTTTTTGTTTGTAACTATTAGATAATACAGTAAGCAAATGTCAAGTTTTTCTATTCTATTCTATTCTACTCTGGCTCCACGGGTAAGGGACTCATTTCATGAATAAGATATTATAGTTATATTACCTTTTAATAAAGTATAAAATAGTTATAATCTAGACTTTAAGAATTTACGAAAATAAGATTTTAATGCATGAAATGTAAGTAAGAACTAAAGTCATATTCCAAAAGACAGATATCATAAGCATCATGTTTTAATGCAGTTATATGAAAAATTGTGTAATCAAAAAGTCATTATACCTCGCTTATTCAATCGTTGGTAAATTTGGCAGAATAAATATACAAATAAACATTATATGTACAATACATCGTTTGAAACATTAATATTTAAATTTTATAACAATTTTAATACGTGATACGCCACGCTGCAGCTATATAGGTAATAGTTGTAGCACGAATGGGTCAGCTCGATCGGGTTAGGAACACGCTCCTACATACATATTACCAGCGTGAAAAGCTTAATACTGCTGTGTTTCGTATAGTGAGGGTAGACAACCGGAGACCCTTTTTACTGGAAAGGAGTGACAACACATCTGCATGTTGATTCTTGATCGAGGATAAATGTAGTTGTCTATGGCCCACAGCACCGACTTACCATCAGGTTGACTGTGTGTTCGTTTGACACCCTTATTCTATAAAAAAATATGTTTCGGCATTCATCTGCCGCCATTTTTGACAATCGAATTGGTAATCACATTACCAGAATTCATTACATTTAACGCTGCTTTAAGTCGCCGGTCTTTCATTTTACATCTGGCATTACGAAATGGTTTATACTGCCTAGTTGGTCTTGTGGTCGTAAACGCGATTGCTGATCATGTGGTCCTGAGTTCGAACCCCGGGTCAGCATCAAAATCAGTTACTGGGTTTTACTGTCGAGAAATTTTCAGTAGCAGCCCGGACTCAGGTAGTTGGTGGTGTTTTACCCCGTGCCACGGAAAGCACGTAACGTTGGTCCTATGCCTGATCTCTCTATGAGTGTTAGTCCTAACCTGCGGAGATGACTAATCTCCGTTAATTCTGGTGGACATTATGGTTAATAAAGGCCTCTATCGAACGTTTCATAATATTAATCAGTATACAGATATATGTACTTAACTTAGTTGAATCCTACAATAATTTTGGGACAAGATAGATTATTTTACGTGCTACCATAAGGCCTTTGATGATTTGTGAACGAACTTTTCACTATTTTAATTCTACTAATATTATACGTAAATCTGAAAGTTTGTGAGGATGTATGGATGTTTGTTACTCTTTCACGCAAAAACTACTGAATGGATTTTAATGAAACTTTACAGTAATATAGCTTATACATTAGAATAATACATAAGCTATAATTCACAAAAATATTGTGTAAATTGGCCAAAATATAACGATCATTGTTATGTAAGTCTGAAAAAATCTGTCATCTGCGAGCTATTTTGGCGTGAACACGCATCACGCAAAAATCTGTGAACCGATTTGGATGGGACTTTCACTGGGAGATAGCTGATGTTATAAGGAGTAACTTAGGATACTTTTATTTTAGGGTTCCGCGCAAAAAAAAATTCCACGCGGGCGAAATCGCGAGGAACAGCTATTTAATTATAAATACGGTGGTATTTTGAGAAAGCGTAATCCTTCTTCGGTCAAGTCGCTCCAATTACAAACATGTCTAGTACCATCGTTATGATAATATTATGAATACAATGCGAGTGGTTACTTCTTACAATCAACTTCTCATTTGATGATTATTTGCATTTTGCAATTTGCGTGGTAGCTCAGATGGTTAGCGCTCGCTGTAAGTTTCACAGTACGCGAGTAACCCGAGTTCGATCCCCGCCGGCACCAATGAAATTGTTAATTGCAATTTTAAGTGCTGATTTACCACGTGCTCGGCGGTGAAGGAAAACATCGTGAGGAAACCTGCATATCTGAGAAATCAAAAAAAAAATATTTCGAAGACATGTGAAGTTCGCCAACACGCATTGGGGCAACGCGGCGGACATTTCCTTGCCCTAAAACCCTCTCAGAAATGAGAGGAGGCCTGTGCCCAGCAGTGGGACGTATATAGGCTGTAACTTTACTTTACTTTTACTTTTGCAATTTCAATGTGCAAAGCAAAATTAGGTGTTCATTATTCAATTGCCTTGACACAAGCGCGTATTTGCTTTTTTTACATATTGTATATAGAAGAGGGGACAAACGAGCATGCGGCTCACCTCATGGTAAGTGTCGACCGCCGCCCACGAACAACTGCAACATCAAGGGAATTGCAAAAGTCTTGAAAGCGTTGCCCTTTGATTGGTGCGTGTATAACTATCACACAAGCAATGCTGCTACCCCGTTCATCAGGCTATGGGATTTGAATTGATTATGTTTGAATTGATTTTCCAGCATTCGAGTGCATTTGGAATAAGTTTACATAATATTCTCCTTATAGTTTGCTTTTAAAAATTTATATTAAATAGACTCAATACAAAGAGATTTAAATATATAGGTCTACTACTACTTAAATGTCTTTGACTCAATATGAAAAAGGCAAGGTAACGAGGTATTAAGCCGTAGACCTCAGAAATAACTACAAACCGATATCTTGATTCTTCATGAAGGATGGAAAAAGATATTTATGAGACTGTCTATCACAAATGTGCTCGTGTGCAATTTCCATTTCAGAATGCATTAAAAAGATCAAATACTTAAGTTACTAAAAATTCTAAAATTATTGACATTTGTTTTTGGAATTCTGAAAAAAGGTTTTTCAACCTGTATAAAAATGGCGTTCATAGTGATTTACACAATTATTTGAAATAGGAACTGTCTAGTTTCATTTAATAAGGTCCACAGGATGACATTTGCAAAGAGCGGCTAATAAGACACATTTCTCGTGCCGGGCGTATCCGCGATTGTGCAAACCGGGACGCTATGGCGCCTTGTATAGAGAAAGACGCACAATAGCCACGATGTCAGGCTTTATTAAGGCTAAGCTTACATGGAAAAGTGTTAATTGAATATTGCTAAAATTAATCAAATAAACTTTTACTACCATTATTACGTCATATCATCTAGATTTTAACACTTTTCCAGCAAAATAAATAATTTATTAAATGATTTTTCTTTTTCTTCATCAGCCTTTAAGATCCACTCCTGAAAGTATGTTTACCGTTACAAGGAGGATTTGCCATAATCACTACGTTTGGCAGGCGGATTGGCAATTGCAATACGAGATGTCTCGCACATTTGAGACTGCTCCTCGTCCCACCAATGAAAATGAAATTATTAATTGTAATTTCAAGCGCTGAATTACTACGTTCTTAAATAATACGTTCTTGACGGCGAAGAAAAACGTAGGAAACCTGAATGTCCGAGCAATGAAAAAAATTCAAAGACATGAAGTTCGCCAACACGCATTGGGTCAGCGCAGGTGACATTTCCTTGTCCCAAACCTTCTCAGAAATAAGAAGAGGTCTGTGGGACTGTAATTTCCTGCGGCGGGACGCATAAAGCTTGTAAATTTAATTTTTTATAGGACGCCTTAACTACGAATCATATCGATTAACTCTTCTAACAATAATAGTTAACTATTCAGTTGATTTAATAATGATTTTTTGACAATAGAAAACAATGTAGACAATATTTCATGTCAGTGCAAGTTTTAAAAGAGTCCTTATACAGATCACTATAATGACTCTTTTAAAAAGGTTTTAAAAGAGTCATTATAGTGACCAGTATAAGTCTTTCTGTCGTAGTTCTCAATTATATTAACAAGGCATCTGTAGTCTTCTTTGTATTAAATCGATTTACAAATGTCCATGGGCCAGTAGCCAGTTGCCATATAAGTGAACTAGCGATCCGCCCCGGCTTCGCACGGTTAATTTCTGGATCTCGACAATAACGCCACCTACCGGGCCCAATTGCAAATCTAAACCATTTTCTAATCAACTTAATCACACACACAAAATATCATCAAATCGGTCCAGCTATTTAGGAGGAGCAGAAGAATTATATAATATATAAAATGCATGTATTATGCATATAAATCTTTCCCTGAATTATTCTATCTATTGATAAAAATTGCATCAAAACCGTTGCGTAGTTTAAAAGATCTAAGCGTAAAGACGGCGGGAAGCGACTTTGTTTTATACTATGTAGAGTTGTTTGCTCGTTTGTTACTATTTTAACACGCTTTTATTAGCTTCGCGAGTATCTACCTATATATCTATGTAATGGAATCTTGTAGTGTAATTTTCACCAACTTGTAGACTTGAAAATTTGCATAATTTAATCACTATGACCTAGTGTTCTCACTAGGATCATCACAGCTCATGATCAATGCGCGTTAAGTTTTTTTTAAACTCTAATATTATTTAAATTTAAAGAAAATATGATTCATGTAAGCCTCTTCTTTTTACTTTGGTGGACAGTACAGCATGTGTCGTGATAGCAGTGCGAGATTCTCGCGGAACAAGACCTTATTCAGTTTCCCGCACGTACAGCACAGCTCCCCCCACCTACGCCTTAGACACGACTCATTACGGTTGAATAGCGGTGCTATTTAAACTAAGAAACGTTATGTAAACTTTTTACTTAAATAAAGTTATGCTTAAGAGGCATGAAAAAGTTAAAACTATAGAATTTCAAGGTATTTAATTTATATCTATATACTTTCAATATTTTTCAGATCAGACTAGCTGATGTTCTGAGAAAAGTGTAAAAAATACAAAATACGTCACAGGAGTTCATAACTATATTTTTAAGTAATCTATCGAGGCAATGTTCATTGACTAATTATCATTGTAATATGGTGTATTTATGTATGAATTTCCAGGCAAATAAAGTATGATCAAAATAAATAGCCTTATAATATTTCACAGTCAGATACATCAAAACCCAAAACTGTTACATAGGACTACTAAATGTATGTAAGCATAATACAGCCTGTTAATAATCTTGCTTCTTACCGGTGTTACTCAAAAGGTGTTCGAAGTTGTATAATATCGTTTATATTACATCAACCGCTACAATTTTCGATTGGTAAAGGAACGAATTTTGCGCTCCTAAACAACAACCTTAGTAATAATACCCAAAAGAGGTACCTACAATCCGATTGTAGACAATGAGGTGTGTCATGGACTATGCTTAATAGCCCACTTATTCCGCTATTGCTGGGCACAAAGGCAACACGCTGCGCCGGCACAGGCGACTGGCCGCTCGATAATGAGAGTTATTGCCTTATCTGCGTCCTTGTTTCGTCCTTGCTTTCACTGATAACGCCATTCGCCCAGACTATCTCTTATATAATACCTGTGGCTACTTGATTAAAATCTTTTTGTAAAGGTCACATGTTTTTGCTAACCGATGCAATTGGTCTTGATACAGACAGTGGGCTTAATAATTATTCGCGTGAGATGATTGCTGCATGACAGATTCGGTTCAAGGATCAGAAGTTTGGCGATCCTATCTGTTTTTTCTTTTAATATTCTTAAATGTCACACGATTCGGTTGAAAAATAAATGATAATTGAATTACTTTTAGCAGTTGAAAGCTTTATAAATTATAAATAGAAACAATATTTAAAATAGAATTGATTTAAATTAGTTAACAACACTATAGTAGACAGTGTGAAAAAAAAACATATTTAAAATTTTCAACTTACTTTTTACAGAGTGAGTTTACAAATTCTATAAAACGAAACTATCTAAATGAAAAGGAAGAAAATGAAATGAAAAGGAAAATATCGCTAGGTGTTAGGTCTGGGCTATAGAATAGAATAGAATATTTTTTATTCAATATAGATCACATGTGTAATTCTTATTGAAAGTCATTTTTTACTTTACCACTGGTTCGACAAAAAACCTCTGTCCTGGGAAGAACCAGCAAGAAACCCAGGGACTTTTTTAAAGTAAATTTTACATTAATGGTTGTACAAACTATTTAAGTACAAAATTTATTTTAGAAACTGCTTGGTAGCGACCACCTCATTCCCAGGGTTATTATCAATTATATATTCATTTTACTATAATAACCCTTTTATACAGTTTCAGCTTAACAAAACATTTAAACTTGGTAATAGAGAGAGCCTGTACACTTTCCGGGACCTTGTTGTAATAGCGTATACATTGTCCCAAGAATGAATTACTGACTCTGTGAGTCGAGAAACTGGTATCACTAGCTTGTGTTTGTTCCTAGTGTTTACAGAATGTATATCACTTTTTACTAAAACTACCTTTGTTTTTGTGAACATACATTAAATTTTCGTAAATATACTGAGAGGCCAAGTTAATATATTTATTTCTTTAAATTTATCTCTAAGAGGCTCTCTCGGTTTTAGGTTGTAAATAGCTCTAATGGCCTCTTCTGTAAAACAAAATAGTTTCTGAATCAGCCGCATTTCCCCATAGCAAAATCCCATAAGACATTATGCCATGGAAATAACTGAAATAGACTAATCTAGCTGTCTCGACACTAGTGAGACCTCTAATCTTTTTTACAGCATAGGCTGCAGAACTCAGTCTGCTTGCTAGTTTGGATATATGGGGGCCCCACTGAAGCTTTGCGTCGAGAGTGATGCCAAGAAAAACAATGGATTCAACAGGGCTCAGTTGTTCCCCATTTAAAAACACATTGGTACTCAGATTTTAACATTCGTTGTTGTAAATTTAATACATTTAGTTTTATTTCCGTTTAAATTTAGATTATTAACGTTAAACCAATGCACTAATTTTGATATAACATTATTCACTTCGTCACATTTAAATGATTGACGTTTAAGTTTAAAAATCAAGGAAGTATCATCAGCAAATAATACTTTATCATGATTATCCCTACAAGGGAAGGTAAGTCATTAATATACACTAGAAATAGGAATGGGCCAAGATACGAGCCCTGAGGGACACCCATTAGTACAGGTGACCCGTAAGAACTTTCACCATTTTTTTTTTTTTTTTTTTTCATAGACAGTAGGAAGTATAACAATTAATAAGGTGTAAACGTAAACTCTTTTGAGTTTTACCGTACACCCCACGCCGTCGATATACAATAATAAAGATTAAAACTATTTATAACAATATTTACTACACACTTCATAAATACATATTTAAGAAACAATCATAAGACAGCCACACATTTTATAAACACCATGCGGGTATATCACAAAATAAAGTTATGTAAAAACCTTTTGTGGACGTTCCTATGCAGCACTGTCTTCATTTATTGATACTTTTTGATTCTACAGGTGATGTATAAAGTGTGGTTTGTGATTATTATTATATAGTGTTGTTAGTTTATTATTTATTACATATGTTTATTTTATGTATATGTTTTGTATGTGGATAATTTTGTTTTCATATTATATATATTAATATTTTAGTGTTTGTATTATGTATATGATTACGTGAATTTATTAATTGCTATTATGTAGATAGATATAATTATGTTCAAATGTATTAGTTAATGTGCATTATTGTGTAAGTAATGCTTAAAAATTTTGATGTATGTTATGTGTATTTTTTGTTTATTATTTGTAGAAAATATTGTTTCAAGATGTTTTTTAGATTTTTATATGTTATTTTTTCTCTAATAGCATTAGGTATAACGTTAATTAGGTAAGGTATTATGTAATTTAATCGTCTTTTACCATACAGGTTATTATAAGAAGGTAGTTGTAGTCTAAGGTTATCTTGTCTACGGATTGAATAATTTTTGTGTAGTTTTTTTAGATTTTCAGTAAAATAATATTGTGATAAAAGAGTAAGTTCTACTTTTTCATGAATTGGTAAAATTTTACAAAATGCAAAGAGCTTACGGTAATCTTTAAAGGTATCTTTTATTTTTATAGGAACTATTCTTTTTAGTATACGTAGCTGGAGTGAAAAAATATTGTCTAGGTGTGTTTTAGAGGTTCTTCCATAACTCGATAACCCATAGGATATTATAGACTCAGCCAGGGACTTATAGAGTAGTAGAAATGTTTTATAAGGTATTTTAGATTTTATAATTGAGAATTTGGCTAATATTACCCTAAAGTCATAACTTTGAAAAAATATTCATTAGTTTTTTTTTTATAGCCGATAACTTTAAGACTCCTTAAATAATGCGTTAGTAAGTGATAAGAAATATCAATTTATGCGACTTCGACAGCGTTTTCAAACTAATAATAAATGTATATTGCCTTTTTAATGATGACGTTTTTCGCTATTGAGTGTGGGTAATATGCAACGTCGAGTGTATCAATGTGTGACTAAAGAGGTAAACCAGCCAAAGTCTGCATTGATGACGAAGACGGACGTCTTTTACAATTAATGTATAATTTAATAAATCTTTTGAAAAGTCGTGTCTTTAATTCTAATATTTCCTGGAAAAAAAACAAGTCCAGGGGACTAAATAAAAGATACTGAAGCCAAATTGGTAGTTTTTAGAATTTTTGTCCGTTTGTCTACGACAAAACTACAGAACGGATTTCCATGAAATGTTGTATGTAGATAGTTAGTACCCGGAGCAACTTACACGCTAATTTTTTACCGATAAATTTTCTATATTTATATCCTTAGATGTTAATTTTATATAATATGTTCTGTTTTTTTTTTTCAAATAAATAGTATGTTTATAAACAAATTTAAAATTAGTTTTAACCGTTGTTTAAAAAATTGTAACTACGCCGACGATCTACGTTTTACGTTTTCTAAACAGTGTCATCTATTGTAAAATACAAAAAGTTATATATTTTGCCCTTAGTTACTAGGGTAAAGGTGCCATATATGAGATACCATTTTCATTTTTGCGTATTTCTCGTAAAATATTAGAGGTAAGAATGTAATTTTACCTGATAATAGATTAGATTTAATGTATATTTCAAAACTATAAATAATTTGGCAAAAGTGCTTACCGGTGCTATAATATAAGTGATATAACAAAATAATACACTTTTCCTATGCAAGCATGGAGGTGTCTTAATACGATATGTTTAAGCTTCCTAATTTGAGATATGTCTTATTTTAGGCAACTATTATTATTTTGTTTTTTATTTTATTCAATTATTATTATTTTGATTTTATTCAAACATCTTAGGTACATTTATTTTAAGTTTACTACACCTTAGTAAAAATAATAAGGAAAATGTAGTATTTATTAGTCAAATGTTTGCTCTTAGTCTTAACTCATCCTAAAATTATGTGACGACGATGTTTCAAATAATTTAATCAAAATAAAAGAGTAAAAGGGTACCGTCACAGTTGTAACCATTTTTAAGTTTTGAGTTCAAAGGACCAAATAAGTACTAATAATAAAAATAAAAAATTTGATTGTACTGGTTTAATTTCTCAATGCATTACAATATTCATAAATCGCAATCGAATTAGGAATGAAGAAGGTACAAGTGTAATAAATCTTATACGCGTTTACTTCGCGTGGCTCAAGACTTACTATTATACTAGTGCCTGAAAGTGATATGACAAGAAAACTCCGAAATTTCAATATATTGCAATTCTTAATCTTAATTTAATTACAACAACCCTAAAATAGTGTATACATATTGAAAGACTATACAACTAATGTATATTCGCTTTTAATGGTAGGTATTAAAACTTGATAGAAGTACAAAATGATAAATTTTTTAAAATTGAAGTAGATTCGGAGCTTATCTTACCTTAGAAGTCTAAATTTATCTAACAATTTATTAATATCTCAGTATTTTCCATACGAAAAAAATGTATGCAATAGCTAAACAATTTGAGCTCTTTTATCTAAACGTATGATATGCTTTGTGCAAATTGAATTTTATTTACATATTAACCTTGTAAGTAACAAATTTAACAAAAATATTAATAATTATACTTTTGATTATAATTTTAAAATAATTTGAAATCACAATTCTGATGTGCCAAATTTTATATTAATTTTATATTATATTCTTTAACCAAATTTATCAATATAAAAAAACTTTGGTAGTATTTATGACTTAATTAACGAGAGATTGACAACATTTTAACCGATTTTTACGATTTTCTTACAATATTTTACAATAAACAAAATTCTAATCTAAGTTAACATACATTAACATTAACTTCTATACAATACTCCATATATGCAGGAAGTTAATTACAATTATATTTAAGTCATCCTTAATCACAAGTACATCTAGGAACGAATATTAAAGTCAATTATTTCGTTATGGCCGACGTCTATGTATCTCATCTTAAATATGAATGGATTTAATTAACTAGTGTTGTCATGATAAAATACTCACATGTATATGCTCGTTATGCTTACATTAATAAAGTAATCAAGAACATGGAGTCATATGACATGCCATATTGCTCTCGTTACAACACTGTGTGAGCTGTAAATGATAAATGAGATGTGTTTTAAAACGGTATAAAATCGACCAAATTATCGAAACTATTCAAAGGGCTGTGGCCAGAGCGAAGGTGGTGGCGGCAGCGAATACACCGGTGGCTATGTAGAGATTGCAAGGGAGGGACGGTGAGGTGGATGCGGAGGGTGAGGAGCATGCGGTGAGGTCGCTGGTGGAGTACGAGCTCCTGGCGAACAAGTCACCTTCCCCATAAACGATCTTATATCATCAAAATAAGCGTCTTCTCTTTCTGTGTCCGCTGAACTGGGCGAATCTCCTCCTTCTGCCTCGTGCTTCTTCAAATGTCGATCAAGGTTTGTCTGCTGTCCAAAACATCTATCGCATAAAGGACACCGAAATGGACGTTCCTTGTTATGTATGTTGCGGACGTGTCGTTGCAAGTTAGACGAAATAGAGAAAGATCGCTCACAATATTTGCATTTGTAAGGTTGCTCTCCTGTGTGAGTTCTCAAATGTCGTGTCAGATTGGCGCTCCTTGGAAATACTTTTCCGCAAAATTTACAAGCGTAACGATCACGAAGTTTACCTGTTCCAGCACTCAGTTCTCTAAACTTCGCGTACGCACTCGGTTGTCTATCTGGACCGTCAGTACCGAGAAGTGGGGATAAAAAATTAAACGGACTTGGTACGTATGGTGAATGGGAGGGGTTTAGAAGCGAATCAGAGGCAGTGTGAAAGGACGGAAACCGAGGCCGGTACATCGCATCAATTAGGCTGTTATTATGTTGAGGATGGACGGGCATTGGAAACGCTAGTGGTGTGGATACCATTTGTTGTGGTGAATCTTCACGTTTCGGTTCTACTCCTTCCACATCAACATCTATTGTGTCATTCTCAGGAGTTTTAGTCTCGCGTTCATTTGGACTTTCTGGTGGTGAATAAGACTTAACTGATGAATTACGAAACGAGCGATCATCGTTGTCAAACTCAGACTCTTTGTCGCTTTGTTTCTTTGAGACAGATAGATCTAGCGGTTGATCACCTTGATCTTTTTTCGCATCTTCTTCTGTATCTGAATACGAAGAATGTTTATCAACATCGTTTTCTGCATTATTTGATAAATCTTTAGCTGTAGATGGTGAAACTGATTTCATTCCCACACAATCATTATTATTGAGCTTTAAGGATAAATTAAAAGGTGTATTCTGTTTAATGTCATCTCTTGAAAAGTTGAACGAATTTATTGGTGCCGGAATAGGCTTTGCAGGTGAGCGACGTTGCTGGGTTGAGGGCTGCTCTGCGGAAGGAAGAGAGGGTTTTACATAGAGACCATGAGAATTCGTTGGTGTATTTCTATCCAAATTATCCTCTCGCTTATTACCATCAAATTCTGAATCTTTACTCCTTTTCACATCTTCAAGAGAAGTTGTGCTGTCCATACTTTTAACAGACATACGTTCTTCTTGTTGTTTGGATGCCAAGTTAGCGCTCATCGCCATATCATGTTCCATAGCTAATCTTGCTCCTTGTACGTTAAATAGCAAAGGATTTAAAAATTCTGGTGGACAAGCGGCAGCCGCAGCAGAAAATAAAGCTGGGTAGTGAGCAAAGGTGTTGTAAGGTAACGGTAAAGCCGGTCCCCTGTACATGGGAAACGGATTAGCATTGTTTGGAGTATTCATGCCAACGTTCGGTAAAGGCGGTATTTGAGGAAGTCCTTGAGGAAGTTGGCCACGTAAGTTAACGTTCGCAGCTGTTGCTGTATCACAAAATCTTTTATGTTTAGTGAGGGATGCGTACGACGTGAAGGACTGACCGCACTTTCCACACTCAACAAGTGCTCTACACGCAACGTGCATTCGTTTGTGGCGGCACAGATTGGAGAATTGAGTGTAAGCCTGAAAAAGAATGAGAATTGAATGTTATTACCATCAATTTAAGACGGCTATGATTATAGGTATATTCTTAAGTAAAACGAAGCAATTCGGATAAATATTTTTACAACGACTTGTAAGGAATGTATATGTAAAGAAAAATGGGTCACATCGTACGTAATTTCTTAGAATATTGTTAGTATTATCCTATAATTAATAATTCTTATAAATACTGTAAATAATATGACAAAAACTCGTATATAAATATCCCTAACTAGGTGATTAAGAATATATTTGCTTATCAAATACTTCATTAAAATACTTTTTTTATGAAAGGCACATTGAAAATATTTAATGCGGGATACTTGCAATTTACCTTAAAGTAAAGTAAAGTTGCAGCCTATATACGTTTCACTGCTGGGCAGAGGCCTCCTCTCATTTCTGAGAGGGTTTTAGGGCAAGGAAATGTCAGCCGCGCTGCCCCAATGCGTGTTGACGAACTCACATGTCTTCGAAATATTTTTTTTCTTATTTCTCAGACATGCAGGTTTCCTCACGATGTTGTCCTTCACCGCCGAGCACGTGGTAAATCAGCACTTAAAATTGCAATTAACAATTGCATTGGTGCCGGCGGGGATCGAACCCGGGTTGCTCGCGTACTGTGAAACTTACAGCGAGCGCTAACCATCTGAGCTACCACGGCTTTTTTTTTCTTTTTTATTAGGCAATTTACCTTACCATACCTTAAATCATGCAATAGTTCTAAATATATAATGTAGCTTTCATGCAAATAGGCTTAAATGCAAAATCGTAGGTTATCCTCTTTAATGAGTCCGAGGAACATGATCTTCTAGATACAGGTAAAATAAAGAGTCCAAAGATATTTAAAGAATTTTGGATATAGCGGATGCTTACCTTGAAGCAAACCTTGCATTGGAAGGGCTTGACACTGGAGTGTATGTGGGTGTGCTGCTTGAGGCCGGAGGAGGTCGCGAAGGTTTTGCCGCACTCTGGACATGCGTGGCTGCGTGCACCCACGTGCTGCGCGCGGATGTGGCGCTGCAGGTTGGAAGGATCGGTAAATACCTGAAATAACCAGGTTTCGGTGCGCTTCATGCATTTAGTTCAGTATATTTGATTTGCTATACTAAACTTTACTAGAATAGCGTTATTGAACATTACAATAGCTTTCAATTTAGAAACCTTACAGGTTTAAATTTAATTATTTTATCCACAAATTTTAATAATAACCATTATTTATTTTATTTATAATAAATATTTTTAATAATTTTTATACATTTTAAGAACTGCTGTAACTTTTTTACTAAAATCGGAAAAAATTGGTAAAATATATACATACCTTGGGGCAGTTCTCACAAGGATATTTTCTTATATCAGTATGAGCAAGAGCCCGATGCCTCAACAACAACGCACGAGAACTATAAGCTCGGTTGCAGAGCTCACAGTGAAACGCGGCTGCGGGTTGAGCATGTGCCTGGATCAGGTGGCGGTCAAGCCTGAAAATAAAAAAAATGTATATCAGAAATGCACAAGAATTAATGTTTAAGTGAAGAACCGTAGCTCAAGGGAAATGTGATAGTCATTGTGAGGGAACCGATAAGGGCGATAAGTTAAACGTAATTCAGTTCATGCAAAACCGTGAAACTCCACACTTAACCCTAAACAAACCCTGTACACAGCAGAGGAACAGGTTGTATATATAGGTTGTATATATATATATATATATATATATACGGAAAAATTATACATAAAAATATAATAAATTTAATCTAGTTTAATTACTATCTTTCACGCCATTTCAATCGAAAAAAGTTTTGCCAGCACGCTCACAGTACAATGTAAAACATATCAATGTCCATCGCCAACACAAAAAGAAAGAATTCGTATTTGTGTCAAAGTTAAGATAAAATTTTGCTATATTAAAACACTTTATCATATATTTCGTAGCTTAATTAGAACTAGCTCGTTCGATCTAACCGAAACTAATTTCAGTTTTTATGTAAAGGCATACCGTCAATTTTAATATATTATATTATAACATAAATAAAGTCAGATTTTAAATAACATTTCCTTTATATTAAAAATAACGATCTATAAGCATTTAAAAAGTTTAAGCAATTTTGTCTTAGTTTCTAGCTAGTGAAAGGGCTCGTCTCGTCCAAGCATTCAGGAAGGGACAAAATAATAGCTCCATACATTGGAAACGCCTACGCAAAGCTAAACTGCTCTATGCATTATTCAAATGTATCTTACATCAATATTGCAAATATTAGAATTCATTTTTGCAATAAATTCAAAATTTACAAGTTTCGCTAGTAAGACGGTCGTTGTAAGCGAAATGGCTACCCGCCGTTTTATAAGTTACATATTTCATTCGTCGGACTCAACCATCAGATATCTTTCCATAAAGTCGTAAATATCAGATCAAATGAACCTCCAGCAATCGTATACATATTCTGTATGATGGAAAACGTATCATTTACAAAAATGCTCTCAGTGACTCTCCTGGTACTCTAACTGGTCTAAAGCAAGCAAACCGAGTCGCCGAAGGCATTTTCTATCACTTCACTTGTCATATATTTAATAATGGGCTCTCATTACGTACTAGTTTCATTGCTCTTTGAGTATTGTAACATTGTTTCGTTTCATTACAAAGATGACGATCTAACTCGTCCATTTCGATAGAGTTGACGTTATCAATTTTGTAAGTGAGGCATTTTCACTCTCGTGGCCGGCCTATGCCGTATCTTTTAATTAATCTCAAGAATAAAATCTGCCGTCATAATGGTTCCGTCGGAAACACGTTGTCCGATCATCCATTGCGTAGTTAGACTACTATGCTCAATAATCAAAGCAGTGGGTAGTCCAGGAAGAGCTTACTTCATTATAATACTGGCTGGAGACTTTCATTTTTGTAGGTGCGATGTATCGATATGATAAAATTTTAATAGCGGAAACAGAATATTGTTGATTTAATAATTTATAAAAATTAAGCATGAAAATCTAATTTCTTGTATTACAATACTTTGAAGTTGATTATTTCACTGGACACTTTTAGTGAGTAAGCTTTTGATTTTGATTTTTTTTTTTTTTTGGAAAGCCAATTAGGTATTATAAACGTTTGACTTAAAATCTTTCACTGACCATAAAAAGCATTTTGTAAAATTGTACTACATTAGAATAGATTACATGTAATTCTTATTGAAAGTCATTTTTTTACTTTACCACACTGTTTCGGAACAAAACCTCAGTCCTGGGAAGAACCAGCAAGAAACCCAGCGGTACTTTTTTTTGTTTTCATTGTCGATTTCACTAATTTAAAGTAGCTCTTAAGTAGCTACGTAAACGACGTATACGCAACACCAATACAACGTATAGCCCCGGGGTGCATTTGCAACAGCGCCTCTATCTGAGCAAGCGATCTTCGGAGGCTGGGTTGTTTTTTTATTACAACCTCATAACATCATCTAAGTAAACGTTTCGAACAAGTATCGATTGTGTACCTTTTAATAGCACATTGCGTAATTGTACATTAAATGGAAAGTATATTGATCATGTGTTGTATTTGATCCGGCTTAGCAAAGCAATTAAGTATATTTAATGACATATTCAACAAGGCGCTTTCTAACTTAGTGATACAATTACTGAAACGAGAAAATGAACTCATAATATTTTTAGAAGCTTTAACAAAAAATTTAAATAACATTATTTATAATAACAATTTCATTGGTGCCGGGGATTGAACCTGGGTTGCTCGCATACTGTGAAATTTACAGCGAGAGCTGAGCTAACACGACTCTGATTTACCACGTTCTCGGCAGTGAAGGAAAGCATCGTGAGGGAACCTGCATGTCGGAGAAATAAAAAAAATATTTCGAAGACGTGTGAAATCCGCAAAACGCATTGGGGCAGCGCGGCGGACACTTGCCCTAAAACTCTCTCAGAAGTGAGAGGAGACCTGTGTATAGGCTGTAACTTTACTTTTATTTATAATAAAATAATTACATACTTATTTTCTAATAGCAGCGCGCTCGACTCAAATTACATAGTACGCAATTAATTCAAGTTCGACGGCAGGCGTCACAAATGAAGTCATAAATTGAATTTTAATTGTGGATTTACCACGTGATTATCAGTGAAGGAAAAAATCACTAGCAAACATGATGTTTGGGAAAAAAAATTCGATAACATTTGAAGTCCGCCAACAGGCATTTAAGCGATGGACTGGCTGCACCATATCCCTATCAGGAATTAGAGAAGGCTTAATAAGCCTAAGCCAGCAATAGGACGTATAAAAGCTGTAATTTTTTATTTATTTAACATATTCACTGTCCCGTGCATTACATATAATGCATTGATGTTGTCTAACTATTGTGTCTGTAAATCGGACAGTGAATGTGTTAATATGTAACCATTTACTAAAAACTTGAGTTAGATTATCTTAACTTACATATTAATATTAGTCAAATCTCGTTCCTCTATAGAAAATTATAACATTTTTAGTTGTTTAAGGCTATTTAAAATTATTAATCATTTTACGTAAGGAACCTATTCGAAGACACTATCCATTACATTAATTTAATGGAACACTCTATTTAATATTTCATATATTCTAAATATACATTTTGATTAATTTACAACTCTTTAATTTTTACCGATATCACTAAACTACTAACATGGATAAATAAATCGTTAAGAACAACATATCATATCTTACAAAATATCACCGAAAATGGAGTTGCCGCAAAAAAACTAAGAAGTTCTGTAAATTATTTCATAACGGATACGGAGCTTAACATTTATAGAATTTCATGATCCTTATAAGCTTAAAATTGTAACAAAACTTCACTTAAAATTAAAGTTTACAACATTAACAAAAATTATATCATTTTTGGTTGTGAAGTGTCATTACAAGTATTTAATATCGCTTACTTGCTGCTTTTATTATCTTTAATAACATATTTTACTTATAAGGAATAGAACAGAAAAAGTGGATTACTTTGATACTTGTATATGTGCGATCTAAAGACTATTATGTATTTATTTGAGGGAGTATTAGAATTCTTTTTTTTATTGACGTATTTTAAATTTACAACCACTTGTTTGCTACGTATGTTTATATATTTGTTAATCGTAAATGCACAGAAATAACTTGATAGAGATTAATAAAAGTATTTATTTATATGTATTTACTTGAATGGTCGAACGCAAACTAATTTAATATTAAAGTAAAATGCAGAGTATGAATTACACAAACATGGCATTGTTTGTTTTTGCTTGTATTGTTGTTGTACTTAGATCAGTGTAAATAAGAAGAAAACTGCATTATGGTCACCCGAGGCGAGTGTGACATAAATTAATTAAATTTAAATACTTCTACTCTGTAATGATTTAACATAGAGAATTCAGTTTCATAACATCAATTATTAAATGGTTGTTTGTTTGATCAAGCATTTTAGTATCTACAAGTAGCATTTTGCAATTTAAGGTAATTAAAACTAATTGAGGTGGAAGACTGTCACACTTCCCCATCAATGAGGCAAGTGTGACAGGACGCTTCTTTTTGTAGTTATTTTATTGTTTCTGTGGTTTTCGACAAAATTGAAGAGATGATACTAATGTTAAAATATTTTAAGATCTATAAACGATTAGAACGTCCATTTTTGTGTAAAAATGAGTTTTTCCCCACATGGGGCAAGTATTCTGAGAAGTTTAAAAAAAAGACGTCTGTCGATAAAATAATTGAAGCTATGTACTTAACTGTCGGTATAGTCAATAGCGTAAAAATTCCTGCGCTGTTCAATAGATGGAATTTAACCAAAATACGTGTTTATGCCGCATAATTTGCATTTGTTACACTTGCCCCACTGTCACACTTGCCTCGGGTGACCATATATTGAGTTTTAAAAGATGTTACACACAGTTTACATACATAAATTTTACAAAGACAAACATCCAGACTCGAAAAAATTTTTTGTGGAATACATGTTTCTTGCATCCTTGCATGCAAATGCATGTTATTGCTAAACCACTGTACCACGGAGCCGTCAAACGTCAAGAATTTCACAGTACTATTCCAAAGTTGTATATATTTGCATACGCTAATTTTTAATTTTAATACGTTATTTATCAATTTAACCTTTAGATAGGAGTAAGTACATGCCCACATTGCTAAAAACCTGGCATATTTTTAAGGGAAACTATGTTTATCAACACAATAAATTCAAATTCACAATAAAAACTACAAAGACAATCATATTAAGATCTCGATCACGATGTTCATGAATTGATAACATCCAATGAACAACTTTCGTTTACAGTTTAACAATTTAACTCCACCCACACGATATGCAGACACGAGTGGCGTCTTACAATCCTCAATACTTGTAAACAAATCTTTTTACTTCGTAACAAGGAGTGTGTAGGACTTTTATTGTGTAAGAAGGAGTTTTTATTTTTTATTGTTTATTCCTTTTTGCAACAGAATTCAAATATATTATATCATAGTATATTGAAATATTTAGTAATTAGAAATATTTAGTAATTAGAAATATTTTATAATGAAATATTATAATTTATGATGGAAATAATGAAATCATTTTATCAGACATTTCAATGTATGAATGGTGTAGGCGTATGAAAATCTATAGCCCCAACTCATTCATTAAGTTTTTTTTTTTTTTTATAGGATAGGGTGACAAACGAGCACACAGTCCACCTGATGGTAAGTGGTTGCTGTGACCTATAGACATCTACATCTATCTTCAATAAAGAATCAAAATGCAGATGCGTTGTCACCCGTGAGGACTAAGATGGAATGCCTCTTTTCCAGTAAAAAGGGTCTCCGGTTCTCTACACTCACCATACGAAACACAGCAGTGTTAAGCTGCTATTTTACGCTGGTCTTCTGTGAGAGCGTGGTCCTTCCCCGGTCGAGCCGACCCATTCGTACTGCAACTATACTACTAATATAGCTGCAGCATGGCTCTACCACGTACCAATAAGTGTCATTATTAAGACTTTGTTATAATTTTTTTTTTAAAGTACCGCTGGGTTTCTTGCTGGTTCTTCCCAGGACAGAGGTTTTTTTCCGAACCAGTGGTAAAAGTAAAAAATTACTTTCAATAAGTAGTACTGTAATCTATATTGAATAACAATGATTGTATTCTATTCTATTCTATAGCCGGCTATGGCAAATGGCAGAAAAGTATTATGCCCTCCGATAGTTAGCGGCACAGCCACAGTCTAAAAAAGTCAATGGTACAAGTACTGCGGTCCCCAATTCGCCTGACAAGTCCTTCTCACTAGTCCGACAAACAGTTTGAGGCTGGCGAAGAAGATAGCTATGAGACCTAATTAGACATTATTTGAATATTAAGCACTTATATGTCATTTTAGATTCACATCGGTAATATGTCAGCACACGTGTCAGCTCAGGAGTTAAAGAAGTTAATGAATGAAAAGATGTTTAAAGACATCTATAGAAAATTATCATTTGCAGATAAAACAAAAAGATTTTTCTTTAGAAAAGTAAATGTATGTTAATTTAGATATTAATCCTAATAGAAAAGCAATGTTATATAATATCTGGTATTTGTTATTATTATAATATGTGTATATATTTAAGGCGTACGAGGTAGAGCTACGCTATAGCATATTATGGTTACAGAGAACAGCTCGAATGGCTCGACTCGACCGGGGTAAGACCACGGTGCGAGCATGGTCCTTTCCAGAATACCAGCTTAAAACAGTCGCATGATAATGATATGTTTCGTATGGTTAGTGACCAGACCTGGCGGCTCTCATTATTGGTAACGACGCATTCCGCCACATCCTTAAAGGAACATTAGGACGACGCATCTGCCTTTTTTTATCGAGAATAGAAATGTAGGTGTCTATGGGCCACAACACCCACTTCACTTTCTGGTGAAGCTGACGAATAAATTTTGAAGTGCCGCATCTGGTGAAGTTTATACAAAACGTGGTTTATTGATCGAAAGAAGTCCCTTATTAGCCGTGATGCCACAGTCTTCGCGAAATTTGAGATTTGCTGTTAAATACCATACTTTACAATTTTATCATCATTCATACAGCTTACCAAAAGTCTATTGCTGAACATATTGCCATAGATTCCACGCTTATCATGCGAGTTGGCAACTGCAGTTTTTTTATATTATTTTGGGTTGTTATCAGGAAGATGCTGCTGCCCATCAACTATTTCAGTTTCCCTCTGTCGCATCTTACGTCACCCACGGGACGATATGGTGTAGTGGATATTCTTACACCGCCACTACACGGTTAACATTTTAGTTCGCTTTAATTCCATGGAGCCTATTTATTGAAACAGATCCTAAATACATCCTAACGGGTTCTAGATAAAGCCTAACACTAATTATAAACTACTTGTTGTAAGACAGATTAAGTCGAATAAATCAGTAGACATCTACATTTTAATAGTTTATTGCAGGTGACTATTGCGTTCATACTTTATAGAATAGTTGGACTGCCCATTATATAGCGTTTGGTTTGAAGTTTCAAATATGCAAAATTTTTAAACATATTATTCAAGCCAACCATAAATTTACAACCTCCATCTGACAGTTTAGATACACAAACAGCAATATTTTAAATCTATACATAGATAACAGTTCTTTATATTATACAAGTGTTTCATTTTAAATGCCAGGGCGGGTTATTTAACATCGCAAAAACTTTACTATAAATCTAGTAGTGCCTTAACTAGATCACTTCTTAACGGAATTAGTTTATTATAATAATGGTTGTAATCAGATCAAGAATGCCAGTAATTTTGCTTTGACTGCAACGGCTAGACTATCCGATATCTATTCACGGGTTGACAGTTCCGATAGCCATTCCAATAGTGACAGCTGTAGTAATAGAAGAATTAAGAGATGCGATAAGGCAATTACGATTGAATAACAATAGTGTTGTTTCGAAACTGACGCTGTTCAATAAGTTAAGAAATAAATAAGAAAGGAAAAAATTTATTACAAACATTAATTGAATGTTACACGTGCAGTGGCGGTGTAAGAATATTTACGACTCCAAATCACCCCATGGGTATCGTAAGAGGCGATAGAGGAAACTGAAAAACAGGAGATGGGCAGCAGCATCTTCCCGATAGCAACTTATTTGTAAAAAATAACTTCGGATGCATACCGGCCTGTTAAGCGTGGCAACTTATAAATGAAATTAATGAATTAGTTGAATTAACATACACTTTTGTGCGATTTAAAACTTTAAAAAAATATAATGATATACGAAATTCTCATAATCCAATACTATCTATACATATACGTTAATTTAACGGTTCTATATCAAATAGGCAATAAGGATAAGGCAATAGTAAATAAGGTAAATTGTTGATCTTTTTTATAATCAGTCCGTAAAATTCCATAGCTGGCCGTGGGCCTCTCCCGTTGACTTGCTTTAACTGCCTGACTTTGCAGGTAGATTAGCGTTTCAAAGATCAGATGTCTCACAACTTCAATGGTATTTCCTATCCCCAATCTAGGTATTTTAGGCCTGACGTAAACAAGATTGTTCTATCGACAGCCGTTAGAATTTTCTGGTATCATCCATACTACACCCATGGGACGAAATAGTAGGCTGTTGTGATGGTAAGTGATTACCGCCGTCCATGAACATATGCCACTCCAGAGAAATTATAGGTGCACTGTCCAGTTTTTAGAAACGTAATATAGGCCCGGAAAACCCGCTGGCAACGGTAAATTCCACAATGTAGTTGTGCGTGAGGATTCCCAAGCATGTAAATAAATAAATTTGCTGTAGAGACTATTGGTCCGCGTATTCTATGCGCAGTGAAGTTCTTAAAGGAACTGAATTCGCGGCTAGTCGACGCCGATGGTGACAAGAGCCATTCAGCGAGGAAACGAACATCGTTCTTGGCACTATACCGTGGGTATGGTGCCAAGAACGATTGTATGATACGAAGGACTGTATGATAATGTGAGTTTTTAGTTTTAGTTCTTTGTATTATAAATATTTAATTTAAGGGTCCGTCGAAATGTCCGGTGGTGAAATTTAGCGGCGGTCTCGGATTTTATTATGCAGCCACCACGCGGTACTTCTTTCAAATCTATCAAATACTTCTTACACTCGAAAACGTCAAAAGTATTAAAAAATTGTTTGTATTTAAATGTTCACCTAACTTTAATCTTGTCTACTTTGTCTGTGTGTCTCTAACCTAAAACTGAATAAACATCGTAGTATTATTCGGAATATTAGTGATAAAGCGATAACAGCGAGGATACATTAAAACGGTGCATGTCGATAATCTAGATCGCTTGCATTATTGACGAACTCGACGTTGCTCCAATAGAATATGATGATACACGCCATTATTATCGTCCAGATAGAACATTTATAATAGATTCATGACATATTATTGTCACAAAATGTTTTAGAATGGTTTTTATTTACTTAATCGCTTTCTTTAAATTAATGGAGAATTAATTTACATAATAATTGATTTAAAAATGACTTATACACAATTACAGTTAAGTTTAATAATTATATTAACAGTTATTTTTAATCTATCAATTGTAAAATATCACTCGTAGCTTTGATATCTCAGGAATTCAGGAGATGTGACGTCGCGTGCCTCCAAGTCAACGTAACAAATCATCGACATGCGTCTTATCGAATTGGTACATCTCTAGTACTAAATAAATCGTTACCGGCCCGCTTCTCAAACGTCCAAATCGTATTAATGGCAAGAGGTTAATGGTTCTGAAGACGTTTCAAATTGATCGACTTCTGCATCTTACGCCGACCAACTGAATGGATCGCTCAGATAAAGAATGGGATTGCTAAACGTGTGGTTTGAATTTAAGTCGAGAACATAATCAATACAAAATGTTAATGAATACTAATAAGTTACTTGAGATATCTTCTACCTATTTACATAATAGATGTCAAAAATTGTGTAGAAAATAACAATATATGTATTACAACATTTTCTGTCATGTTTTAAGTTCAATTATTCCGCACTTAAGTAATTTCTGTTACCTATATTTAAAATTTTATATTTCTAAATTATGTATAAAGACTTGTGACTTGCCACAGATTACTTAATACTTACCTTGCGTAGGATAAATTATACAAATGTGTCATGTAAATTCAAAATCGGCATTCAAATTGAATAAACACTTAATAATGATAGAATATTTATTTAAAATGGACTTACACGTCGATGTTAGGGAAAGGTGAATCGCAGAAGGAGCACCTTGGTTCCGTGTCCTCCCGTTCCTCTTCTTCGCCTACAGACTGAGATCCACTCGAGGAATTTATGTTCGAACTTTCTCGACCTGAAACAATACGTCATATTTATTTTATAATAGACATAGAAGACACTATAGGTACTAATTAAATTATTTAAATGATCAGAAATTTGTTGGGCAATTTATTTAATATTAACAATATTGCCAATTTATGTTATTTTCTTGTGAAATTTCTGTTATTTTTATTATATTCAAAATATGTAATAGGTAATCATAGTTGTAAAGGTAAACATAATATTATAATACCCATTTAAAATATATAAATAATCTTTGTAAATAAGCAATAAAATGTATTATTTGAGTAATTTAAAAAAGCTCTTATAAAAGTTTGGATAAATTTAGTGAAAAGGTAAAAATTTAATGGACAGAAAAATACAATTATTTTTATAACGTCATTTCGGTCATAAATATATTATGGAAAAACCAATAAGAATAAAGCGTTCTTAATCTTAATTTGCAATAAAGAAAATATACATAGCTTAATAAAATGTCGATAATAGTTAATGTTGGAAGAAATTAGTTAGATTAAAAAAATATATAATTTTTTATATTACATTAATATAATTGCCAACAAAAAGCCTTTCCTTTTATTATGTTGATTAAAATTGTTTATCAATCATAACATAACATATAATAAACCTTTATTAAATGCAAATACACAAAACATGAAACAGCGTAAATAAATAAAAGATAAATCAGCAGTTTTACAACATTGAGATGTTTTTTTTAATATTCATACAGCGAAAGCCTCGTAATATCACATACGTAATTAGACGAAGTTTAAGAAACAAAACAAGTTTATATCTCGCCGTGTACAACTGTTTATGATCGGACGATCACGAGCGAAGCGTCGGAAGTATGAAATGTTTTACATTGACACATGCAGAATTAATTCGAGTCACGACAAGTGGAGCCACGCCTCGAGCATTGTCTAACGAGGCTCGCATCCGTGATACAGCAAGGCTGAGATAGCAGTGAGTGATATCATCAAAGAAACCTAGCGTTGCGATTGGTCCTTTTTTTCATAAAAAAAGTCTCATTAGCTTTTATAACTGTAAGCTCCAGTGAATAAATGGTAAAATTAAAAAATTTATACAACCGACTTCAATATAAATAAAATGAGAACATCATCAATGTAGTCGAAGTCAATTAAATACGCATTATTAAGGATTACTCAAAAACTACTGGTCATCTTGAGCAAATTTATATGGGACCACATGAGAAGTACCAGCTTTGAAATAAAAAAGAATCATCAAAATCGGTTCTCCTAGAAAAAAGTTCTGAGGTAACACACAAAAAAATACAGTCGAATTGAGAACCTCCTCCTTTTTTTGAAGTCGGTTGAAAATGGGCATAAATGGTTGAGAATGGAAGCCGAGTTTCAAATTAAATTATTTAATAGCATGTTAAATTTATTGATTATACTTTCTTAATATAAATAATAAGCACCATATAACGAAAGAAATTATTGAAAAATAGAGAAATTAAACATAATTTTTAAGAAATTATATAAAAGTACTTCAAATTCAACTCACCAGATAAACCGTGGAAAAAAACGAACAAAAAATATTTATAAGATGATCAGTGATCCACACGGATGACAAATGAGGAGTAGTCCATAGGTTAACCGATCGTTGTATGTTGTCAGTACAGAACTGAAGTGTTTGTTACAAATTATCAGAGGGCAGGTCACACCCCCACCCCACCTGCCGTTCACGAGGGTTAATATGTTCACTTGACCTGACATTTGCATTGAAAATTAAAAACTTCACCGCATAACGTTCCCTTAATTTCTGGCATCGAAATGCGCTTAAGCAGAGTTCTTTAACAGGTTTTCCTAAGAATTTATCTACTGTTATTTTTTAATATTAACACCAAAATACTCGTATAAAAAACAAATTAAAATAACAAATTATGTTAAAAGTTTCACTGCAGGACAAAACATGTTAGTCGATAGGATATCCGCCAAGCATCATTGCGTGCGAACATCACAGATTTCCAATTTACTGATGAGCAGGAAAATGTCAGGTCGTCTCGTCCATGGTAAACGATATAAATGACAAAACCGCGCGATTTTCGTGACGCTACGTACCTAATGCGAAAATATCAAATAATAGTTGTACATACATTATACGTACGTGGCATTCCTTGGGGTAGGCCTATGTTCAGCAGTGGACTTGTGATGGGCTGTAATGATGATGATAATACACATGGACTAAATTGTCGCGTTGAATAGTTTACCAATGTATCACTTAGTTCCGGTTGGTATAGGATCAATTGTAAAAATTTTAATTAATAATTTTCATGCTGCCGCCACAAGGAATCGAAATTAATTAAGCAACTTTTGGCTTACTAAAAACCTGAGGTAGTGTTAGGCAAAAGAAATTGATAGATAAAATGAAAAGAAAATAAAAGAAGTGAATATTTCAGGATACGTGACACTCGGACACAGTCTAAGTAGTAGTAATTTAAGTCATTTGAAAGTTATTTATTTTACCATTTACTAATACATTCCTTTTTCGGTAAGATTTTTGCGACATCCTTAAGATAATGAGTACTATAAATCGGTAAATACTTCTAAAAAAGTTTTCACTCGAAAAATATTTATTTTTGAAGTTGAAACTTTTTTAGAATCGTTTTAATATGAAACTTGATAAAACGAAAAAGCGACTCTAAAAATATTCGTCGCATTCTCTCCAAATCTAGTTTCAAAATGTTTAGATTGAAAATTTCATCGATTATATAAACTTTTAAATAACTTTTGTGAAACACAGAATAAAATTTTCATTTGGGGATGATTCTATAGTTTTGAAAGTCTACCGTATATCACGCACGTGAACAATTAAGCGTTGATGAGTTTGTAGATTCAGGGAAAGAAAAAGTTTTTATCAATCAATTCGAGGTAGCACGCTTAAAATTATATTTTATCAATTTAATATTTGTTGTTAATAAATATCGTTTCGATGTTTTATATGGAAATAATAAATAATAACTAAGGGTGATGTGAAGCATTAGAAATAACGAATATTAAAAATGAGTTAAAATTTATCACGATATAATCGGAAAAATACGTTTTTTCAATGTTTAGTATTAGCGTAAGCATAACACATACATTATACATTCGATTAAACCCAATGTCCGTAATGTTATACACAGATATAAATTATAATATTTTCTAGTACGGACAATTTGTGATCGTACATGTATGGTAGCCAAGTTTGTAGTCGATCTTGTCACAAAAGCTAAATCTATCCTTAGACGGAATAGTTTACTGTGGACTCGAAACAGAAGATGTCATGCGGACGATGTTATGATTGAGTGTTTTCTGTAATTGGAAGCATACAACAAAATCGCTGTTTTAATAACAATATGTTTACTTATTTTACTGTCATTTATTCAATTAAAAACTACTATATTATTTTGCTATAATACCACCTTAAATTAGGAGATCTTCCGTAATTACCATAATTGTTGGGCGATTTGGTTTGCATATACAGACTATACCTACAATATAAAATATTGGACATTAATTCAATAATATTATTATAAGCTACTTTTATAATTTCTGCATCGCAAAGACCGCGCGGGCGTTAAGTTTTCCCACGGCGTCAACAGATGACGCGCGAACGCAATCACCGTAACGGTGACTTACCGATCTTTGTAATGAATTTAACAACCCCACGGAACCCCTCAAACCGACTTCACCTGTTACCGTTAACTGCTGTTAACTTATTTAGATCTTTACATTTTTATATATGTCATAAGTAAGGGCGACCAAATTTTATAAATGTTTATAAAAATATAAATATTTATACTATCTAATAGGACATCACGTAAGTACAAAAATGTGTTACCAGAATATTTTTCCGATTTTCGTGGTCGTATCAGATCAAAATAGATTTATGCCTAACTTCTAGGAATTATTCGATTATTATTCTGTTGTGAAATTTACATCAAAGATATCGTTTTACAAATTTAGAAGGATCACTTCAGGGCTGTCTTTTTACTACTTATATTGCAAGTAAGGATGTCACCTTAGAATTAGGGTGACAAGCGAGCACACAGATCACCTGATGGTAAGTAGATGCTGTGGCCCATGGACTTCTACATCTATCCTCGATTAAGAATCAAAATGTAGATGCGTTGTCACCCTTGAGGACTAAGATGGAATGCCTCGTTTCCAGTAAAAAGGGTCTCCGGTTCTCTACACTCACCATATATACCATATACTCACCATATAGGAATTGCATAATTTAATTCCTCCCTCTCCCTTCCACCATCGGACAAACAGACGTTCGGCCAGTCTCCACCCTTTCGTTGTTGACTTACCACGCATTCGAACCAAACGGTTTGCTACATCATTCATCATGCGTACAGCAAAGGAGTGGAATAAGTTGCCAGCATCTGTGTTTCCATCCGATTACAATGTGGGTGTCTTCAAGGCAAGAGTGAATAGGCTTTTGTTAATTCAGTGCGCTTCACCATCTTAGGCTACATCACCACTTTCCATCAGGTGGGATTGTAGTTAAGCGCTGGCTTAGAATAATATAAAAAAGAGGATAGACCGTGAGCTCGTTTGTCACCTTTATCCTATAAAAAAAAATTTCTACTAAGATAAAAACTAATCAAATCACAGAGGCGTCAAAGTTACTATGCTTCTGGTATTGCGATCATCAATTCGCCTGTCAAGCATTGGATTAAGGAAAATCCTCTTTACAATGGAAAAGACCCATATTCAACAGTAAAGATAAGAAGAAGAAAAAGAAAAATAAATCAAGAAAGAAGGGCTAAATGTGAATTTTATAATTAGCTATGGCTCCTTTTCTGCCCCGGAGTCTTAATAGAAACTTCTAGCTTATTTCCACCGCCAAAAACCAATGTACTTACTATATTCCGGCTTGAAAAGTAAGAGAGCCAGTTTAAAGTTTTTTCAAGTATCTATGGGGTAGATTGGTTACTTGTTTGTTAGCCTATTAATATTAAAAGTTGGCTAACCAATAATGACCCAATTTAAATATTATTATTTGAACGTTATTAAAAATACTAACTTTACAATAGGTTGTCGGGTATAGGAACATAATATAATATATATTTCTATTTCATATCACATTCTATTTCACAAATACTACAGGAAAGCTTATCAAATATCATATTATATAGTACAAGTTATCTCGTTTCCTGCAGTATCGCGAGCCCCGGCAGCGCTTGCGGCGCGTTGAACGCATCAGGTGTGTAAGTTCGTACCGTTACGGCCCCCGGAGCATGTCGCTTTCGACCGGTAGTGTCCGTTGCTGCTATATCCCTGATATTATAATAACATGAATTTAATTCGTGATAACAACCAACTAAACTGGATATAACAGTTCATTCCAATATTTCTCGTGTACTCTTGAACTTATTTCTTACTTGTACTGTGTCAAATTAAAACAGAATAGTTATACCAATCCTAGTATAGTTATTATTAACAATATCAAAATACATCTAAGAAGTCATATTGAAAATTAATCACAACCAATAGTATTAGCTACTGACTGTTTATAAAAGTTTTAAAGAATAAACAATGAAAGAAATAAAGTCTAATAAATAGATAAATTTAACTTATGATAACCCTGCATATTAAAATCACCGAAAATTGTTTAATTTCGCATCAAATCAAGATAAGAATACACACAGCTAATCTACAGATAAAAAACGTGACAAATATCCCTGCACCAGTTTTAACCCCTTAGCAGGGGCGGCGATATTAAATTGAAATATTTCTATTTTATTTTCCGTAATATTTATTTGATTGTTAAATAAATACGCGATGTGGGATGCCTAGTGATTGTATTCTGTTAAATGGGGGGTGCGACTATTGTTGTCGGTTAATTTTTTGATTAATCGTCCTTTTCATCAGCGGAGAATCGTGGCTAATCTGTGATGCTTAGGTTTGTGCAACGAATTTATTTTGGCAAAAAATAATCTTATTCCATATATATATTCCAATATCTATAAACGCTTGGAAAACGTATAGGTACACACACTACTGTTTACCAAATATACTAAAATAGGCTGCTTCATGCATTTAACACGCAGTACTAAGATAGAGCCGTAATAGATCAGGAGCCAAGCGCTCGCTGTAATTTTTTATAGGATAAGGGTGGCAAACGAGCACACAGTCCACCTGATGGTAAGTGGTTGCTGTGACCCATAGACATCTACATTTATCCTGGATTACGAATCAAAATGCAGATGTTTTTTTGAAATTACACATTACGCGAGCAACACGGGTTTGAACCCAGCCAGCACCAATGAAATTGTTAATTGTAATTATTTCCACGTGCGCTTCGGTAAATAAACATCGTGCGGAAACCTGTATAGCTCAGAAATAAAAAAAAATATTTTAAAGGCATGTGAAGTCCGCAGTCTCGCCACGTACCGGAGCAGCGCGGTAGACATTTAATTGCCCTAAAACCCTCTCAAAAATGAGAGGAGGCCTGTACCAAGCAGTAGGACGTATATAGTAGGCTGTAACTAGACTAACTTTCACTTTACCTAGGTTAAATTCAATAGATAATCGTACAATAATAACTGAATAATAATAATGTAATAAGTTGCCGAGTGGCGTTCAATTTCGCCACTCGGCTTCCGATAGATGGCGGAATACCATCTAGTTTACGCTAGGCGTACAATATCGGGACTGGACTTCTATTGACTGATGGAGAAGAAGAATTGTTTTTTTTCTACTCTCTATTCTTTAATTAGGACTATCGGCTTAAATGGATAAGATTTAAGAAGAATGTTATAAGGAATGTATGGGGGGTGTAAATGTGAATATGCCAATTATTTATTCAAGTGCCAACCTCCTCCGCACGCGATGCAAATGTTGGCAGTTTGTTGACCGATAAACCGCTAATGAATGGATCTTTAACGGTACATTAAAACCGCTTAACTGTTATTTTACAGACTGGCGATGGGACCAACATTACCAGTGCCAAGTTATCAATCTCTGCGATCCTGTATTTACTTGGTAGAGCAACACTGCACTGTATCATGACAAGCTGTTATCGTTGCAGCCTATTAAAGTCCACTGCTGAACATAGGCCTCCTCCATAGTTTGCCTCATAAGTAGTAGTTTATTTTTTATTTTTAGTCGTTCTTAGGAAGACGCTGCTGTCCATCTTCTGATTTGTTTCCCTCTGTCGCTTCTCACGATACCCACGGGATGATGTGTGGTAGTGGATATTCATACGCCACTACGCGGTATTATGACAAGCACGAATATGAAAATCGATAGGCAATTTCGTTCTGCTTTCATTTGGTTTAATAAGCTAAAAATATTTGCATTTAATTTAGATAAAATCTTATGAATATTCCTGAATTTCAATTGCATTGTATAATTCGGCTCCTGTTCAACAATAGCGCATGCGTTCCGTGCGACAAAGCAACGTCATCAATTTTAATCTTTGCGACAATTGCGCGATGACAAATGTCAGCGCGAGACTCATTCATTACGCGCGGACGCACGCGGCCGGTCAAAAAAAAAAACGACTAATAAAGGGTTAACTTTATGATATTGTTATTGCGTATGACACGACGAGGATAATAATTTTCGAATGTATACCATTAACGAATGTGTAGTATTATAATATCTGATACTTTTTAAGACTAGGATGACTAACTCACAATTAATATAACCCTGACTTATAAATATTTAGGTCTTTTACTACTACCACTAATTGATAACATGAAATTACAAAATAATTTAAAAAAAACATTTAACTAATATTATCGAATTATTCTTGAATTACTTAGTGTTAGCTTTATCTTATGTTATTGCAAATTAAGTTATCTGGACAATAAACTTAACGTATAATTTAACGAACTACAAAAATTTAATAGAAAACAAAGATCAATCAAGGTGCTATCGCAGCCTGCCGCTGCTTAAGCTTTTACCTCCAAACCGTACAGTTATCTCACCAATGTGACGTTAAATTTATTAATCCTTTGGCAAAAACTTGGCGTTATCGAATATTGTTCAATGAATGGAGCGATAGTTGGCCTCTCACAGTAAAGACCCCATCAATCAAATCTTGTGCAATGGAGCCCGGACCATTCTGACAAATGCTTGAATGAAGCGATTGCAAATCGATTCTAATTACAGACAATATTTTGAGAGTCATTGCAGACGCCATATTGAATTGTCACGCAGCTGATTTTCGAATACTTTCATGTGGGTGGTCAAAATGATATATATTAATTACTATGGTAAATATTAGTTATATAAAAGTGGTGAAAGAAAACGACTAATCGTTTCCTTTCAATAGACATTAATTTATAATATACAACGTTAAATATATGAATCATCATTAAGTACACTCTTATACGTCTTTTAACTAATGCAATCTCTTTAAAACAAATTAATTAACCGTAGACGCAATTATTACGAGATATATAATAGTCGAAGCGGTGACCGTCGAAAAAGGTTGGTCATCCGGAATAAGTAGAAAAATATACTTTTTTATTTTCTGGATATTAATTAAATAATACCTGAAACCAGCGGTCTGGTGGAATTTGCCAAATTCTATTTTTAATATATTTTTTTTTGCAAAATTTTTAAATAAAAACGTAAGTGTAATCCTTTTTGATTTGATAGAGTTTGGTCAGTAAAAAATGGAAATTCGAATCTGGCACCCTTATTCTTGACACAACTGCTTGCCAGACCACCCTTAAAATATTTATTCTAACGATACATTTTATATATAGAACTTAAGATAAGAACATATATATGAACACATAAGATATGTTTGTTTATTATTCCTTTTTTAAATAAAATTGGTCTGGTACGTTAATATTTGACCAATCTCGCCAGACCAAGAATAAGAGTATCATTCGCTGCTACTTGTTAACCTTCAAGCGATCATTTCTTTCTATTTCAGGGATTACAAACACTAATTAATTAACAATCATTTATTTTTTGTACTCAAACACATTATCAGTATGTATGGAAACAATTTGTCGAAAAAAACTTAAACTCGGAGAAAAACAAAATTATAAAATCTAAAAACAATTTTCTTTGGATTAGAAAGCAATTTGGCTACACAAAATCATCTTATATACCTATAACTAGCTTTATATAGTATAATACAACCAAAATAATAAAATCAGTTGACTCCATGAGATCAAATAATTAAAATCAAAGTATTTATCATCAACTTAGGTTAAGTTTTCTTCATAATCAGTTAGTCTGCTTAGTTCATTACCAGTGTCTTCCACATTCATATTCAAATGCTCTCTTTTGTTTATTTGAAGTTTTTTTGGAAGTTTTACTATCATTCTTTGAACGAACTGTTTTGTTAATTCAATGCCTAATTCACGTAAAGACTTTCGTCTTTTCTGAATAACCACTTTATTTACCCTCAATATTACAATGGAATTTATTCCAGTAATTTCTAGAAGATGAAATAAGAGTGGCAATGGCCAGCTATTATTCCTCCTTGACGTGGAGTACATCTTCTCTTTTTATCGATTTTATCGGCACCGCCTTTGGTTATATTGTAAAAAGTTACGATGCTTGGCTTGCGATTTTTATTATTCACTCTACATCTTCTCGTTGCATTTGCACTGTTCTGTGTATTTAAAAATAAAACACTAATTACAACCATAATTCGATGATATTTGTTGATGTCCCAAAAAATTATATCTCGGGTTGGATGTCGCGCGTAGCCTTTTCGACAACAGGCGCGTGGCGTGCTTTCGTGGCAAACAGTTGTGTCAAGAATAATGGTGCCAGACACGAATTTTCATTTTTTACTGACCAAAATCTATCTTATCAAAAAAAATTGGGCAAGTTACAAACCACCACCAGACCGCTGGTTTATTATTTTTCTAATACCCAGCAAATAAAAATTACATTTTTCTTCTTATTCCGTATGACTAACCTTTTTCGACGGTCACCGCTTGGACTAAACTGATTGCAATTTTTAACCACTGCTTGAGACATTTTTAATGCCAAAACTTATTACTGAAGATTTCACTTCCGTTAATATTTTGATTTCACAAGGACACATTATGTAAAGGAAAAATACTACATTTCTTTTATTGAAATCCTACCAAAACATTAGACAGAAAAACTTGTCAAAAATGCGTATGTAGATTAGTAATTATGTTCAATTCAAATCGCATAAATCATTAAGTCTCGCGCCGGCTGCGTCGTCGACGCACCGGAAGGCGCTACAGGAAGCTCTGAAGACAATATGACACTAAAGCAAATTTAGCTGGATAAGTCATTTCTCATTTGAGTGGAAATGCGTAGTTCTATTGTACGTATTACATAATACCAGATATTAAGGAGCTTTATTATAAAAATCTGTAGTGATGACGGTTGTGGCGCCGCCAATTAATATTATAAATCAAATTTTTATATTTAAATGAAATTAATCCTTTTTGGTTCTAATATGTGAAAAGCTTCTCGAGAATTGAGCCGGACAGTGGGATGCGTAAAGTTATTTACACCACGTTTAAAGTTTTACCACAACTAACAAATTATGATTTTTGGCCTCGTATTTTTAGGAGTCATAGGCGTTCAACGACCCATATTTACGAAAAAATGCTTCAAATTCCTAAATCCATTTATCTAGCTATGTTAATGAAAACTAGCGTCGAACGTTGTCTTCCGATTTATATCAACAATGTACAGCAGTCTCATAGACCTGTCACTAAGCATCACGTTATGATAATGTGTCCAGCCAACGAAAACTGAATCTAAATGTTTCGCCAATTAAATAAGCATTGTTTCGCCAATTAATTATTTTTTATCATAGCATAATGACGTTTTATCTCACATTTCTACTTGGCCAGTCCCAATATTAACCACATTATAATATGTTTCCACAGAACCTTTCTCTCTAAAACCATGTACATATTTTCCTCTTTTAGTAAATTATAAAGACCAAATCAGACTGTTATTGTTCATCAAATGAAACAGGTATTTCTTAAATGTATTAAAGCGTACTATTTTGGATTAGTAGTATGATATATCAAGTGAATTCAAGTTACTAATATTCATTATAAGTTTTTGTTTATAAGATTTGCCTATAAATTTTTGGGACCCTTCCAGCAGAAAGTGTACGTTCATAGCACATCAACCCCAACATTAATAGAAGCATATGCTTTATTTTTCACATCGGGCGTCGCGTACGTCTCGATTTATCTAAATTAAATATCGCATGCTCGCGTGGCACCGGTGTGTTCGCGCCCTGTGATTTTTTACCAAATACAGAGTGAACATAAATGACAGCGTTTGACAAAATTGATGTTAAAATCTAAAACTAAATTATTATTATTATAAAATATATTCTTTCACTTGTAATATATTTCAGTTCGAGTTTCGAGTCAATAACATTATGATTATATTTTAATTGAATTATGTGTATTAAACGATGGATCATAACTATGCTAGGATCTCTTACGTAGAGTTATAGTCAAGTTTTTAACAAATTCTACATTTATGGATCAAAATGACTTACACCAAACCAACTCTGAACCCGATAGATGTCACTGTAGTGGAGCTATTTAAAATTTTATATTTACACTAAAAAGGCCGAAGGGAATTAGAAGTGAAACTCATCGCGCCACCTACCAGAAAGGACGGAACAACGTTTGTCGGGTCATCTAATAGGTAGGAGTATAATTCAGTTTTTGTAATGTTTATATAATTTTTATAATTTATTTTAAATGTGGCTCAGGACTGTGTTTCACTGTAATCTATTGGGGATACCAATGTTCAACAGTGGACTTCTGATGGGCTGTAATGATGATTATGACAGATCTATATAAATACATGACGTTACGAGATTTATAGAGATGTATATGACATGATACATGACGCCGAAACAGCGGTCTTAATATCGTATGACAAATCCAACAAGACATGTTTCAACGAGCAATCTAAAGCAGTCGAAACGAACCTCTTACTCCCCTGTGACCGGAACAGGACTTTATTAAATTGTCAGAATAATTTAAGTAAAACTAAACATTGAATATATTCAGACAGTGATATCTGATATTTAGCATTTAAGATACGATCTCCAAGGCTATGAATTTGCATTAATGCATTCCCAACATTCAATTCATTGCATACTTTGCATATCATCTGCAAATAACTTTGTTGTTCACCTGTTGTTTTTTGATTATCTAAACTGCTAGAAACGCTTTTTGTTTAAAACAATATGTTTTTAAAGTTAGTCGGTAATAAATAAAAGCTCGATCCAATAAGTGACATTATAAGTTGGTGATTTCCCTAATATGTTTTATATTACAATACTAGACTGACGACGATTCGTTACATCTGCTTAGCATGAAAAATCCTCCCTACGATCGAAAAGTCCCATGTTCGGCCTTTAGCGAGTCGATGAAAAGGAGGAGTGATGGAGGAAACATAATGTTAATTTCTCATTGAAGAAAATAAATTTACACTCAAACTAATTAAATTCATTTACACTTAAGTCAGAACAACCTGTAGATAGGTAATAGTGTCGTAATAAGGCTAGAGTCACACGTTTGGGGCGTAGGGCAGGTGACTCCAATTAACTGCCGCCCTGGACGAACGGTCAGCCGACCGTGAAGCACGCGTCACTGTGATTACATCGATGTAAGGCTCGTTTATGTTTCGCTTTGCCATAGGTTAACGTTTTAAAAGTCAAAGTCCACGTAGATTTATCATAAGACAACTTTGATATCATTCGTAATTTTGTGCACGTCATGGCAGTCTTTGATTAAGGCAACTCTGTGAAAAGTACCTACTTTTTTACTGATGATTACCTACTAATGTTGCCTTTAAATAAACAAATTAATAACAAAATATTTAAAGTGCTATCCTCTCATTTACAACTAAACAAACATTTAAACATAGACACAAAGACAAAAGATATTTGAGTATATTTAAAAAAGGTTACTGGTAATTGAACCCGTGCCTCCCAGAGGAAAATGCTTAGCCACTACGCTATTAGGTGGTTTGGGAATATATCACACAAAAATATTATTACGAAGGTATTTCATGGGTCTTTAAAAGGACTGAAAACGGAAACAAAAAATCACTCTTTCGTTTGTTCTATAAATAGGATGGACAGGGTTCGAACCTAACAGAGTGCAGTTCTCAATGAACAAGATAGTTTGGCCGCTTATCAATAGTCCACCTGGTAAGTAACTACTGGTAGTCTACAGACAACTCACCCAATTTAAATTCAAAGAAGGCACACAGATGCGCTATCTTATCACCTGTTAAGTTCTTAGCCTTGAATTTTGCAATTGAATTTCTTAAAGTCTATAATTTATAATGAATTTCCATACCATTCAATGCATAATACCGCAGTGGATGCACCGCTGCTTGTCGAAAGAAGTAATTTTCAACCGACTTCAAAAAAGATCAATTCGACTGTATTTCTTTATGTGTGTTACCTAAGAACTTTTTTCCAGGTGAACCGATTTTGATGATTATTTTTTTTATTTAAAAGCTGGTGCTTCTCATGTGGTCATATTCCATATTCGATCAAGATCTGACCAGTGGTTTTCGAGTTATCCTTTATAATGCGTATTTAATTGACTTCGACTACATTGATCATGTTCTCATTTTATTTATATTTAAGTCGGTTGTACAAAAAATTTTGCAAATAACAATGATCAAGAGCAAAAATAATGTAAATAATCTGCTTACTTACCCGCTGCTGCTAACACGTCTTGCAGTGGTAGTGGCGTCCGCGGACCAAGCAATAACTCCTGCCCGGAAACTATCTCACGAGTCACTTTGTACCAAATCTGAAAAAAGTAAGTGTTAATTAGGAACGACTGTTGTAAATAGTATTAAATATTATTAGATGTATTTAACTGAGTATGTTTAATTAATGTAAATGGAAATTTAGTTGACTACTGTATTTAATAATATTTTTATTCCAACTGGTAAATATTTGCATGCTCGAAAATGGCTTAAGTGTGTAAAACTTTATTTTTTATGCCACGAGCATGTAACGACACTTTTTGAAAATATATTATCTACCTACTTCAAAAAGGAGGAGGTACTCAATTCGACTGTATGTTCTTTTTTTATGTGTGATTCTTTTTTATTTGAAAGCTGGTGCTTCTCGTGTGGTCCCATATAAATTTGATCAAGGTCTGACCAATAGTTTTTGAGTTACTCTTAATAATTTATATTGAAGTCGGTAGTACAATTTTTTTATTATTTTTAAAGAATGTTTGATTTCGTTTATTTAATTTGAACATGATTGTCTTTAAATAAATATAAACAGTTAAACATTTATTCTCCCAATAAATAACGGCTCATTTATTTATTTTATTTTGTAAAAGTTTTATTAGTAAATAAGACAAAACAATAATCTTATTAATTATAAACATAGAAAAGATAAAAAGGAATATTTTATTAAGGACTAACTTTTCAATCTTTAGTTAAAAAGTTACTCATTGGATACAATAAAACATAACAAAATTAAAAATTACAACTGTATGATTAAAACAGTTCAATTGTTTAACTTTTGTATTCCGTCACGTTATAATTTATTCGATGGATAACTTTTATCTAAACATTGAAAAATTGATTATAAGGAGAATTAATTATTTGAATTACTACCTGAATAAATCTAACCCGATTTTAATTTCTGTACATTTAAAATTGCGTTTGTTACTTTTTTCTCCGTTTCTATAAACTTGAAAAGCTTTTAAGACAATCGTTCAAGCTCTTTCATAATGCAATTGTAAAGACAAACGTGAGATCCCGTCACATATATATACTTCTACACGATGATACGTTTATTACGCGGAAAAGAATTTCCTGATCGCCGGCTACGACGCATATGATTCTTTGGAATATCCGCTTGTAGTTCAACGAAAAAAAATCAATGAAAAATTTAATACATACGACAAACGACTTTCTTTTATTTTATTGATTTGACCTTTCATTTATTTTGTTGAAGTTTTCAAGCAATTTGTGAAAGTATTTATAATTTATAGCAAAAATTTTAATGACAGCTTAACTTCATTAGTATGTTAAACCCATAAGTAATGAGTATTTCAGGTGCTATAAATGTATAAATATATATGACATATTTAAAAAAATCTATATTCTATAAATTGAAATTTTTATAAAAATTTAATTCAAGTTCTAAGAACAAGTTTTATACTATTACAATATATAAATTCCTTCATCTATTTTTAAGATTAACCTCAAAGGTAGATTTTATCCAAAAATTAAATTTGCGAGATGCGAGATAAATTAAAAACGTAGTGATTGTAAAACTTTGGTTATAGGGCAAATATCAAATAGCTTTTAACCTCATAAGGGGCATGAATCTAATCACCGCATCTGTTCGCTCCCCTAACATTGACCGGAAGTGGGTCACAGTTGTTCAGGCGAGCGCCGATTTTCTGTCACCGGAAGTTACCAACGTTCCACATTCAAATTTTATTGGGGGTATTGACACAAAGACGGTATATAATGGGGTTGTTGTGTTAATCATTTGTTGACCTTTTTTATTTCACAAAAATTAAATTTTGGTAACCTATGTTTTTAAAATTCTCAAGGAATTTTTTCTTTCTTAAACAAATTAAAATAATTTTAACCAATTTTAATGTTTTTTTCTTTTTAATTTCATAATAACTAGTAGAAAAAACGATCATACTTGTCCGGCAACCAACAAATGCTGAACGTTGACGTCGTGAGGATAGTTGGTTGAGCGTACCAGTTTCAGCCAGTTCGTCTTCTCTGCCGTACCGTCCAGCCAGCCTCGGATACCATTCTTACCAAGCACCTAAAATCAAAGTTCATAGTTAATTAAAGCATCTTTATTTCTGTAACAATGTCTGACCGTGTAGTGGCGGTATTAAAATATCCCATCCACTATCCCACATCATCCCGCGGTTGTTGTAAGAGGCGACAGGGGAAACAAAGGAAATAAGCAACAGCATCTTCCCAATAAAACTAAAAATAAAAAATTGCGGTTGATAACCTGCCTGCCAGCGTGGCAACTATAGCAAATATTCCCCCCCCCCATCCCCACCCCTATGGGGCAATCTATGGGGGAGGCCCAATTTCTAAGGCCTTATAGAAATACCGTTAATAGGCTGTACTGGTATTCCTATAAGGCTTTAGAATACACCATATTAATAACGAGTGATCTCGACTTAATAAAATAGTTATATATACGGTAGAGCTGCGCGGCGTACTATTTGCTCCATAATACCACAATTCTATCAGAAATGAGTGGATGACTGTGTCAAAAAGTCGAATATATATAGACTATAACATTACTACTAACTTTACTATGCTGATTTGATGATGATGATGATGATGATGATGATGATGATGATGATGATGATGATTACGATGATAATGATTATAATAATACATCATTACTGCGACCTCGGAATTTTAGAAGCTACGATCAGTGCTGAATATAATATGTATTATAATAATGTCCCTGTACTAATGTACTAATGGGTGTCCCTCAGGGCTCGATTCTCGGCCCATTTCTATTTCTGGAATATATTAATGACTTATCTTCCCTTGTAGGGGATAATCATGATATAGTATTATTTGCTGATGATACTTCCTTGATTTTTAAACTTAAACGTCAATCATTTAAATGTGACGAAGTGAATAATGCTATATCAGAATTAGTGCATTGGTTTAACGTTAATAATCTACATTTAAACGGAAATAAAACTAAATGTATTAAATTTACAACAACGAATGTTAAAAATCTGGGTACCAATGTGTTTTTAAATGGGGAAGAACTGAGCCCTGTTGAATCTACTGTTTTTCTTGGCATCACTCTCGACATACTCAGTCCATATATCCAAACTAGTAAGCAGACTAAGTTCTGCAGCCTATGCTATAAAAAGATTAGAGGTCTCACTAGTGTCGAGACAGCTAGACTAGTTTATTTCAGTTATTTCCATAGCATAATGTCTTATGGGATTTTGCTATGGGGAAATGCAACTGATTCAGAAACTATTTTTGTTTTACAGAAGAGGCCATTAGAGCTATTTACAACCTAAAACCGAGAGAGTCTCTTAGAGATAAATTTAAATAAATAAATATATTAACTTTGGCCTCTCAGTATATTTACGAAAATTTAATGTATGTTCACAAAACAAAGGTAGTTTTAGTAAAAAAGTGATATACATTCTGTAAACACTAGGACAAACACAAGCTAGTGATACCAGTTTCTCGACTCCACAGTGTCAGTAATTCATTCTTGGGGCAATGTATACGCTATTACAACAAGTTCCCGGAAAGTGTACAGGCTCTCTCTATTACCAAGTTTAAATGTTTTGTTGCTGAAACTGTATAAAAGGGTTATTATAGTATAAATGAATATATAATTGATAATAACCCTGGGAATGAGGTGGTCGCTACCAAGCAGTTTCTAAAATAAATTTTGTACTTAAATAGTTTGTACAACCATTAATGTAAAATTTACTTTTAAAAAAAAAGTCCCGCTGGGTTTCTTGCTGGTTCTTCCCAGGACAGAGGTTTTTTTTCGAACCAGTGGTAAAGTAAAAAATGACTTTCAATAAGAATTACACATGTAATCTATATTGAATAAAAAATTATTCTATTCTATTCTATTCTGTCTCTAACGGATACTGCACAGAGGCACTAAATTTTTAGTCTACAAATATCTGTTCTCTAATATTGATAATTTAAAATTAAAAATTTTGTACAACCGACTTCAATATAAATTATTAAGAATAACTCAAAAACGATTGGTCAGACCTTGATCAAATTGATATGGGACTACATGGGAAGCACCAACTTTCAAATAAAAAAAAATCATCGAAATCGGTTCACCCAGAAAAAAGTTATGAGGTAACACACATAAAAAAAAAACAAAGAAAAACATACAGTCGAATTGAGTACCTCCTCCTTTTTGAAGTCGGTAGAAAATAAAAAAAAGCAAAAAATAAAAAGTAAAAAAAGCAACCTAAACGCGTAAATTGACAATTTGTGTTAGTGTAGGTACAATTGTCATCTCCAGCTGGGAATCAAACCAAGTGGTGGAGTAGCCAGGTATGCCGATCAGTAGTCACACCCACGCGGTTCCCGTGCTGGTTTTTAATATGTGCTCACGTGTAAAGAAAATATCAAGAGCAAATATGTGTACGTGATAATATAATGTATGCTGAAACGACAGTACAATAATGATTAAACGTAAGAACTGCAAACTGGAACAGAAAGTAGTGAGTGGATTTGAATCCTCACTTCTAAGACAAGCATTTAATGCTAACTTGGAGTGCTAAACAGAAGTTTAGTAACAATGTTAATAGAATAACATAAATTTTTAATGATAAAATAATATTATATTATATGCATATGTACATTTACGTCTGCATATTATAATATTGCCCTGTATACCTAATATTATCCTTTTAAATTCAATATATAATACATTTAGATACATATAAATATTTTAAGCTTTTTAAAATATTTATATGTATTTAATATATGTAATATACCTAAAAAGACTGGTATCCAAGAAGAAATTAATCGCAACTAACGAGTTATATTTTCAGTAAAGAAAATAAAAGGATTTTAATATACTTAATTCAAAAATCAAACACATAACCATGAAACTTAAGTATGATAATAATTGTAGAGTCTGATGAAAAAGTATCAGTATTGTAGAGCTTGAAGTAATTTTGCAAGAAATTGTATAAGGAAGCATTTATAAAAAAATTACCTTTGTTAACATCCTTTATTTACTGCAAATTTATATTATACGAGTTACCTTCTAAATTTTATAATACTGTTTTAAAGGAAACGTAACAATCAAAAAGTATATTAGAGCGCCATCTATACAAAGCTGCACGAAGTTTTTAGCTTTCAGTTAACTAAGGCGTATTAAAATTTGTGAACTTTAAACCTATTTAACACTAGATATTTAAAAATAATGTTAAAACAATCACTTTAAAATAATACCATTTATTAAAAATTACACAGTAACAGTTTTTTATAATTCTTTAAAGTACGTTATTAAAACGTTTTATTAAGCTTATTGTTATGGAAAGTAAAGCGTTTCGTACAAAATATATTAATTTTATAAGAAAAGCTTTTATACTGTAGTACATGGAACAAATTTTACATTCGACAGTATAAAAAAGATATTAATTATTATACCTTTATCTAATGTAATTTTGTAGGCCTAGCGGCATCTATCGGTTTATTGAAACATCAAAAATATACATTAACTATGTTTAGCAATAGATGGCGCTATTAGTCCATGTCAAGATGCAACGCGGGTCGTCACAGCTTGACCATTTATCATTTTAAGCCCCCATGATAATTTAATTTTCATAGTAGGTGTTGGGGATATTAATCACTTCTAGGTGTGGGGTAAAGAAAAATTTAGTACTTTATAGGACTTTTCATTAGGGGAACTTAAAGATGCTTCATAAAAAAGTAAATATAACAATCAAAAAACAAAAAATGACAGCTCCATGGCGCAGTGGCTTAGTAATGAGTTGCAGCGCTAAGGGCCGCGGGTTCGAATTCCGCACGGGACCAGTATTTGTATGGCCTACAAATAATTGTTCTGGGTCTCGATGTTTGTCAATGTGAAATCTATGTATGTAAACTTCCCCGCGATACAGGAGAAAATCCTAGTGTGTAGGTAACGTTTTAAAAAAAAAGTAAATATACCAAAAATACGTATCCACTTTTATTATTTGCTTAGTAGGTATGGGATCGCTGACTTATATGGTTCTAATTTAAGTAATATGTTTTTTGAATCTGTTCCATATATATTTTCCACGAATGTATACAATTGTTACGAACTCTATTTTATTGGAAAAAATTATACATATTTTAATATGTAGTAGTAAATTCCAAACTAATGGATCATATTATAAAGTTTTATGTAGATTCATCATCATCATCATCATTACATCACTTTACAATTCCACAGCTGACCTTTGGTATCGAAGTTCTTGAAAACAGTTTTGTTGTTTTTGTGCAAATTATCATCTTATATTATGTATTTTTTTAATTGTACACAAAGATATTTTACGAATTAAGACTAGATAAGAAGAGCTTAACATTATTTTAATTCGGAGAAAAATATGTAGGTTGAAACATAATATTATACCTTTAGATTTAGATTAGATTTAGATTTAGATTTTAGATTAGGTACTTTCATCATTCTCAATCATTCAAGTAATTAACAGCCCAAATTATCACTTAGATAGGTAGTTAATAATTTGCCTCTATCTACTCAGGTAAGATCTACTTAGGTAAAGAAAAAATATAGTTCTCCTTTTATGAATGTGGCCAACCGTATAAAATATTATAATTAGATAACCATAATACGGATGTCCTGACTCAACTCTGTATGTTATTACCTAAAACAACGAACTATAACGCGATCAATGGGAATTATTCAAGCAAGGGGTGGGCAAACCTATAATTTTCTATCAGACACTTCAAACTCCCTTCTGCTTACAATCGATTGAGTCATGATACTCAATAACGAGCGGTATTTTATGAAGATGTGTACTTTGCTGATAGAGGGTTCGGTGTTTGTAATTTTCCACTAAATTGGTACTATAAACTTGATCTATTACTTTAACAAACTGAAATATTGAGCAAGGTATCAATTTATAATGGCCGTAATTTATATATTATTTTAGGTATTTTGTGTATTAATATAGAGTTAATTAGTTTAATAATTTCGTAAGGTACACAGGTTTTATGGAATTAGGATTTAAATTCAATTCAGATCGTATAACACTTTCACTTAAAATACAGGGAAATATCCTTGAAAATTTTGAAATAATTAGATATTTATTATACGTCATACGGCATTGTCGGCTGCGGGTTCGGTGCCTCTAAATAACAAGTGGCCTTTTTGTCTTATAATACTTCAATAAGTAAGGATGACGGCCGTGGTAGCTCGCTGAAAGTTTCACAGTACGCGAGCAACCCGGGTTCGATCCCCGCCGGCACCAATGTAATTGTTAATTGCAATTTTAAGTGCTGATTTACCACGTGCTTGGCGGTGAAGGAAAACATCGTGAGGAAACCTGCATGTCTGAGTCATAAGAAAAAAAAAAATATTTCGAAGACAGGTGAAGTTCGCCAACACGCATTGGGGCAGCGCGGCGGACATTGCCTTGCCCTAAAACCCTCTCAGAAGTGAGAGGAGGCCTGTGCCCAGCAGTGGGGACGTATATAGGCTGTAACTTTAAGAAAGGATGACAATGGAGCATAGCCACCTTTCATCGAATTAGATGGAATGCCTAGTTACCCGTAAAAAGGGTCTCCGATTCTCTACAATCATCATACAAAACACAGCCGCATTATGCTGCTATTTCATGGTGGCATTCTACGAGGGTGGCCATTCACCATTTGAGCCGAAACCTTCGTACTTCAGCCACATATAGGTAGAGCTTCAGCGTGACTCTACCACGTAACAATAATTCTTTCAGGTTTGGATGTTCATAAAATCCTATCATAAAATACACAAAATTAAAAGCCTCCAGGGAACAGGAGAAATTCCTAGTGTAGGGTTTAGTTTTTTTTTAAAGAAGAAAAATAATGAAAAAATTTTAGACTTTTAAGTCACTATCTATTTTCAAAGTCATCATCATCATCATTACATCAACAGTATGTCATAGACCACTGCTGAACATAGGCCTTTCCCATAGATCGCTTCTCAGGGGAGATGTTTACAATAGTAGCGACGCTTGGCGGGCGGGTTGGCAACCGCATTTTTATATTATTTTGAGTTGTTAACAGGAATATGCTGTTGCCCACCTCCTGTTTTACTTCCCTCTGTCGCCTCTTACACACCCACAGGATGATATTCGGCAGTGAATTCTCTTACTTCAGTCTAGTGTTGAAACACTACACAGCACTGTACCAAGACACAATAGAATAGAATAGAATAATTTTAATTCCATATAGATCACATGTAATTCTTATTGAAAATCATTTTTTACTTTACCACTGCACTGGTTCGAAAAATACCTCTGTCCTGGGAAGAACCAGCAAGAAACCCAGCGGGAGTTTTTTTTGAATAATTTACTATTTACTAATAATTATACTTATTGTAGAAAAATATAATATCATTTCCGATTTTTACATAAATTAATTTAAATTTATATTAAATGAAGCATGTATCAAAAGCCATAAAATATAAGGAACTAATTTGTTGTAAAATTGAAACGAAATCCCTCTGCAACTTAGAGCTAAAGAAAGACCCCAAGAAGTAAAGAAAATCTCGCTAAAATATATAAAAAACATCTGTTGCACAATAGAAGTAACGTAACAAGTATGGTATTAATCAAAGCGAGAGTTTGGAAACCCTCCTTACGCGTCAGCGACAAGCCTTTCCGCGGCATTTATCACGTTATTAAAACTACGTCGGGTGCGTTCAGTAAAAAAGATAATTATCTTAAATCGGGACCCTCATCTTAGACAGGGTTGTGCAATTTCTAAGTCGTCTTTTTCTGTTTCATTTACGTTCATTGTGTTTTTATTTATTTTTACTGTATATCATTTCAATGAATAATTACAAAGGTTACATATATACTTATTACTATTATAAAATCATCATTATTAAGGCATTCGAGTTATAAATAGATTAATCTTTTATATTTAATTTCTAGAATGGGCTTTTAGACATATACTTTTTATACCAGATGCCACTAGCAAAAAAAATAAAAAAGAATGCGAAATTAAGAATAATATACTAATTCAACACATTATATGTATTTATGAAATTGTGACAAGCCACTTAGGAAAAAGCTCGAAAGATCTCATGATTTTAGTCTAGCCTATTCCCTAACCTAGCCTAGCCAAGCCCTACTCTGGGAAAGACCCATGCTGAACGTTGGTTTGCTTAAGAGCTGATTGTGAAAATGATGAAAAGGTTAAAATAAGCACATAGTTTACATGATGGTAAGCGAGTGCTGTGGCCTGTAGACACTTACATGTATCCTCGATTATGGATTATGAAGCAGGTCTTTCTGCTGCATATGCAGCTGGAATACCTCGTCATCAGTAAAAAGGATCTCCAGCTCTTGTATTTACCTTGCTAAACATATCAACATTTAGCTGCTTTTTTATGTTGACATTCTCTGTGAGTATAATCCTTTCCCCAGTCGAATCGACCCATAATACAGCCGCAGCGTCTCTACCTAATAGAAGCCGTCACTTGCGGTCTTCTGATAGGGGCGACGTTTCGCAAGTCGGATGCAAAGGACTTGTTACTAGGTGGTAGGTTTCCTTCTCTGCCTAGAAGTCCTTCTGGGTACCACTCTTTTACTTATTTCTTCCGCCAGCAGCATTACCTATACTACTGTGTTCCGGTCCGAAGGGTATGGAGAGCCAGTATAATTAAAGGCTGTGACGCATTCTGTCTTTATCCTCGGTGTAGAGTTTAAAAAAAATCGGCTTTATAAAACAAATTAAAAAACAATAAAATAACACGTATGAAAGTTTTGAAACAGGCAACCCTATTCATAGTACACAGACGATGAGTTGGCGAGTGCCGACGGCATCTGTTCGCCATCAGTCATCGATGAACGGTGCCCGGTCAAGGATGCGAATTGCCCGGACACTTGTTACCGTTGCCCGGGTGGGGAGAAAGGACCCCACCTACCATGAAATATGATTTCTGGCTTGTACTCGACAAATATCGATGGCTCGTGTAACTTGTTAATAGATAAATTGTGCATTCACGTAGTTATCTGACAAATTTCTTGCAATAGAAAAATTCAGATTAGTGAATTATAAAGTTCAAGTAATAAGTTAAGCCTTAGTACTCATGTTATTTAACCTGTGACAAATTTAAAAAACTATAACAAAAATAATCAAGTGCTCTTCGTAAAGAAACTATTGATGGTGTGTGTATAATATTTTTTATAAACCTGACCTAACGCTATAATTCTACAAAACTTACGTTACGTATCTAATTAATTACAAAAGCATTACCTGTATTAAAGTGATTTAAGCTCTATTATTTACGTAATTATTACCATACTAAGTTTTGTATTACTATCTATTACATATATTAACAGAGTTGTAGTCCATCTGATGATAAATGATCACAGCAACTGATGCTCTTCTATAGCCATTTTCATATAAAGAGTCTACTGTTTTCTCTGTGTGTTTTTATTTTAGGTGGTAGAGTCACGGTGCGAGTCAGCGTGTAATATAACTTAGCTCGACCGGGGTAGAACTTAGCTCGCACTGATTGTCACCGTAAAATAGCAAATAAGGCTGCTGTGTTTTGTTTGTTACGTATGGTGAGACACGAGATCCGTAGACCCTTTTCTTTGGTTTAGAGACACTCCATCTTACCACTCGTAGGTGATTACGCTACGCGATAGATATAGATGTCTATGGGCCACAGCATCCATGTACCATTAGGTGTACTGTGTGCTCGTTGTTACCGTTACTTCTATAAAAATCTGTAACGAAGATATTCGCGGTAGAACAAGAGTAACTATGTAAACTGAAGTAGAAATATTATATATAGGCATATAGACCAACTAACGATTTTTCCTTATAGGACAGGATGACAAACGAGCACACAGTCCACCTGATGGTAAGCGGTTGCTGTGACCCATAGACATCTATCCTCAATAAAGAATCAAAAGCATTGTCATCCGTGAGGACTAAGATGGAATGCCTCTTTTCCAGTAAAAAGGGTCTTCGGTTCTCTACACTCACCATAACAGCAGTGTTAAGCTGCTATTTTACGGTGGTATTCTGTGAGAGCGTGTTCTTTGCACGGTCGAGTCGACCCATTCGTGCAACTAGAATACTAATATAGCTGCAGCATGGCTCTACCACGTATAAACGCCACCACCACGATGGAGAAGAAAGTCAGCCGTACCAATAATATTCTGAGTACCTAATAAGTCGTTGTTGACTCAAAAACTATGATTACACATCTGTAACTATACAGCTCTAAGCTTTTTATTATTAAACAACACAATAAACATTTATGGTAACTTAATTAACAACAGTTTTATCGTTTGGCAGCATCGCAGTTTTCTATAAAAAAAATATTTCACTGTGAAACAAAAAGTAAATTGAACCGTTAATCCTCCGGCTTACAGAACAACCGCCACAGATTATTATAAAAACCACTGCTGTAATTTAAACGTACTGCGGCAGATCTCATATTTTTACTCGGCACGGAGATCGCAATTTCCCCAGAATACTCGGAAAAGCTACAAATGTTCGCGAGTTGTTCGCGTTGGAAAATTACATTTCATAAATTTTAGTGTTGGGTGCTTTTATAACTTGTATCGATAAAATGTTGTATATAAATTGGAACTGTGAAATGTAATTATAACTAGCTATTGAGAAATTACGTCATGAAATCAATTCACGTTTATTATGTATTTAAGATACTACTTATATATAGTAAGATACTACTTATATTTAGTATCTTAGATACATTTTAGACTAATATAATTACGATATTTAATGTACCTACTTGTTATTTCATTTTTGCTATTAAAGTTTGCATGTTTGCGATACATAAGAGAAAATAACAATTTAATGGTAATAGCGCTATATTATATTTTTATAATAGCAAATACTTACCTAACTACGACATGAAAATTAATAAGTTAAAAATTTAATATATAAATATAGATTCTGATTTTTTTTCTATATAACAAAATCTGTTGTTAAGCTAAGTACAAATTTATTAACTAGGAACAAATTACATCTGTTATATATATAATAAATATTAGCGTTTAAAAATGCTGCTAAAATTTTCTCATCATTTATTTTCTTTAAAATTGACGATTATAATAACTTGACAATATTTTCTATCGACAGTTAGCCCACACTAGCAGCAATTGAAGAGCGTTTCCTACTGCGGTAGCAGCGATCACGCGTCGTTGCGCACATCACACGTCTCGTTTCACAAGATAACAATTTGTGTGCGCGCTTATTTACCCGTGCCCGCACGCTGTGCAAAATTGGATCCGGCAGATTATATACCCATACGTATAACTAGGTCTAAAATTCCAGATATATACTATAATAACTTATAATGTTGACACAGAAACTCACAACTTTTTATAGGTATTTGATATTATATTTTAAATGGGTGCAATTTTTTTACGACAAATCTATTTGTGAATTACAAAAAGTCTAACTTTTTTACACGCACTTCATTTGGATTTAATTAAAAATATCCTATGTGGGGATTTTTTTAAAATCTGTAATTATCTCCGACCACCTCACCAAGTAATTTAAGTAATGGAATTACGTTCAGGTACATTGATGAAATGAAATACCGCCGTTCTTTTTATAATAATGAAAGGGTTAAAAGAGAGCTTAGATATTGTAAAATTCTTACCAAGCCCAAACTAATTACCTTAACAAATCACTTTACGAAACGTTTCCGTCAGACTGCGCCGAAAAATTTCCGCTTTGCTGTCCGTAAAAAGTACTGGAAAAAGGCGCCCCTCTGAACATTTTTTCCATACATCTTGCTCACATTTCAACGCGTGTTTTGCGGAGGGACGTTTCCTTAGCTTGTCTTTGTTTATCAGACCAGGGAAAGTATTGCTTCCGGTGCTGTCCGCGGAAAAGCGACCGCACTTTTATAAGGTTTTTTTTTTATTATACCTAAAATTTATTTTTCTTTCTCTGATGGTCTTTTGTCGATGACCAGCAAATGTCCCACATCTTCATAAATTACTGCGAATTCTGAATAGGATTACACTGTTCATCACCGTCACAGTATCCTGAACAAATTATCGAGAAATTAGTATACCGTTTTACGGTCACGTTTCGACCATTAAGCGGAGACAAAACGGCCTAATTCCTGACACGACAACATATCCACGAACTGATGGTATCATTGCGCAAAAAACTTGACAAATCGTGGGATTTGTGCAGTTATTTAAATAAGGTTTTATTGAAAATAGTACCTTATGTCTTGGTGAGGAAGAATGGACGATGATTTTTGACAGCAAAAAGAGCATTATCGAGAGACTACAATCTGTGGGTGTTAGAATGCGATGTCCCATTGATCTAGTATTAACGGCACCCCATTGATTAATACAAAGAACTGCAATCGTTTGTTCGGCGATCGGTGAAGAACTGCGCCAATACTGGTTGTGGATGCTTTTGTATTACTTAACTATACTATTAGGGCTACCTACGTGACATATTTTGATCATTTTATTTGTAGCTATTTTCCATGGAGATTGAATTTTAATTAATTAAATTTTTAAGTGGAATTAATATTATAAGTGCGACTGCTTCATTTTATGCCGTGGGTGTCGTAAGAGACGACCGAGTTAAACTGAAACAGGAGATGGGCAGCTGCATCTTCCTGGTAACAACTAAAAATAATAAATTACTGCCGTGGACAACCCGCATGCCAAGTATGGCAACTACGTGTGGCAACACATGGCTAACAAGTATAAAGGTACTTTTAAAATACCAGTCACATGAAACTTTTAAATTAATTCCGCCTTACCTTACCGCGAAATCCTATAGACGTCAAACTTGTCCTCTCCTAAATCAAATTATTAAAATTTCGAATCGAATTTGGATATTTCATAACACTTAATATATCTGTACCTTGGACTAATAACCTACGTTTGTAATTTGTAGTTAATTAAAAGGTAAAGAAATAAACAAACAGCCTATAGGGTATATTTCGAAAACAAATGCTTATTTTCTTAATATGCGATTATGTAAAAATAATGTACGCCCTGTAGTGGTTATGAGAATTCACTACCCCTTATCACAGATTAAAAATAATGTTACTATCACCCCGTGGGTGTTGTAAGAGTCGACAGACGATAATTTAAAATTAAAAATTTTGTACAACCGACTTCAATATAAATTATTATAAATAACTCAAAAACTATTGGTCAAACCTTGATAAAATTTATTTGGAAACACATGAGAAGCACCAGCTTTCAAATTAAAAAAAATCATCGAAATCGGTTCACCCAAAAAAAGTTATGAGTACCGTCTCCTTTTTGAAGTCGGTAGAAAATAAAACAGGAGATGGCCAGCAGCATATTTCTGATAACAATTCAAAAATAATAAAAACTGCGAGGCATCTATGGGGGAGGCCTATGTTTAGCAGTAGACTTGTGATAGGCAGTAATGAATAAACCTGTGTCTACTTGATGTTTCAGTTTTAAAAACTTACTAATTTTAACGATCCAATGCAATATCGTTTGGTTATATGCGCGTTCACATCTGGATGTGTTAAAACGGATTAACCGGCAGATTACAAGCGAAAAAAAACCGTCAATAGCTGACAAAGACACCGACCGCTCCGTCACGGTGACAATTGCTGGGATCCGGAATTATTTCGTTATTTTTGTAACAATTTTTTTGGCTATCATTGCACCCGTTTTTTTAGTAACAAAAATAGAAACATGGGATCGTTAAAATTTTACGTAAACTGTGTAATTTGTTACCCGCATATTTAATTCGTGGGTATAAATCAGTAGCAGTAACACAAAATTAAACTTAAATAGATTTTATTGTTCTTGTCTTGTTAACATATTTATGTTTTATACATTAACGTAATGACAATAACAATAATTTTTCATGACATACAATAATTTATTCAAGCTTAAACGTTGTTTGGTAATTAGGATTTCAATAGGAATTATTCAACAAACAACTTTCTAATTGTAGAATAAAGATTTTTATTAAAATTCATTATAATGGATGTTTTTATATAAAATGTTTTAAGTCTATTACTGAGCTTGAAATTTATATATAATGTCCTCCAGACCGAATTTCGGTCACGGCGGCCAGTCTCAACGGAGACTAGCCATCGGCGCAGGACAGGATTATAGTGCCCAAGTGTATGCGCAGGCACAGGTGCACTCCTATTCCCTCACTCTCATAGTCCGATGGGACGGTAAACCGACACGACCGGAGAGAGATCAGGCGCAAGACCAACGGCTTTACGTGCTTTCCGAGGCACGGGGGTGAGACACCGCCAACTTCCTGACTCCGGGCAGCTACTGAGAATTTCTTGATGGAAAAACTCAATTACTGATTTTTTTTGACCCGACCCGGGATTCGAACCCGGGATGGGTCAGCAATTGCACTACGACAACCACTAGACCAACGAGGCAGTCAAAACTGAATTTATATAACAAGATAGCGAATTCCTTTTGCAACCTTTTTCATTCTTACTACTACTACCACTACTATGAATAAAATATTATTCATTCTAACTATTATGTGATTTAATTGCAGCGAGGACTTGCTATTTTTTTTAATAGAATACAAACGAGCACACATTCCAATTTCCAACTGATGGTAAGTGGATGTTGTGGCCCATAGACATCTACATCTTTCCCTGGTTAGGAATTAAAATGCAGATATGTTGTCATCTCTGAGGACTAAGGTAGAATGCCTTGAATACGAAACAGAATTAAGCTGCTATTTTACGCTAGTTTTCTGTGAGAGTTTGGTCCTTTCCTCGGTCTAGGCGACCCATTCGTGCTACAATCATAATATAGGTACAGCATGGCTCTACCATGTATACATGACTACCACGTATAGTTTGTAATGAGCAACGATTTAAAATAGATTTCATAACATTGTAGCGTCAAATTTAGCCAGTTGGCGTCAGACGCATCAACAATCGCCTCTGCCGAACGCTCAGTATAAACAACTCTTAACCTAACCCAATAACTGATGCATATATCGCATTGCTTTCGAAGTAATTTATTATTTTGTCTACATGGATGCTGGTGATGGTGCAATCGGCCAGTGAAACAAGATCTTTTGCGTCTTATGAGATTCAACTTTCGCCCCAAATTTCCGATGTCTCTGTGTAAGCGTGAGGGTCAAGCGATAGTGGCGGAGAGCCAACATTGTGGCGCGAACGTGCCGTGGCTACAACTCTACAGGCTATTATTGTTCTGGCCAGCTCAGATGAAATATTGCCCCACAATGCACGCCCGCGCTGTTTTTGCGAACATGAATTTGCTGAGAAAAATATCTGTAGAAATAAGAAGCCACGGAGAGACGAGGCGTGAGTAATTTTTGTAATCTACGTAGTACGTTAATACTATAATGGAATTGCACCTATCCATTATTTTCATGATGTTTAAAATTCAGACAGCATTTGTAATGCATATCGTCTTTTATAAAAGGAGGTGTAATAATTTTCATATTTCCAAACCTCATATCTAAAATATACTTCATGAGTAAAATTGAATCGCAACAAATATTTAATCGAATTCGCTATTTTGGTATAATCATTAAAGTATGTTTGCAATGAGAATTGTTATTTAAAAATATATTATAAAACTATTAATATTCTTATCATAAATTTGGTGTTGGGTTAATGTTTAACTATCTTAAAAAAATGAGAGGAGGCTTGTGCCCAGCTGTGGAACGTATATCGGCTTTAAATTTATTTTTTGCATAAATGTATTGATTACTTTTTATTGATTACCTAAACTTAATAAGGTATAAACAGTTACTCGATCTTTCAATCAATTTTATATTTTACCCAAATAAAACGGCTAAATGTTCCCTAAAAATCGCTGCATACTTCTCGAACAAGCGTATCGAGGGGAGGCCGTTTCGAAGTGACAATGATTTGCCGGTACGGAGATAAATTTCTATCACGCCTCGAGATTAGCTGCTATTGTGTAACAGTGTAAGATTAACTGATAAGTGTTCAGTTGTTAATAATAAGAGAAATGTTTAGATAGACGCTTGCTTAGGGTGGAAGCTCCCTTGCCGACATTATTCATGATCTTATTTTATCGATAAATCAAAGATGTTCAAGTGGTTGTGTCACAACTTAATTCTGTGTGATTTTAGTTTATGAACTGAGGTTTTAAAAATATACTTCTGACGTGAAAAATACTTATTGACTCACAATACTGTTATTTTTACAGATATATAATTATAAATTATTAATAATTAATCCATACATACATTATTTGATAGTCGCGTTAATTTAATACTGAAAAACGTAAGTTTAGAAAGTCTCTTAAATGTTTACATTAATGATAATAATATTATGTCAAAGCACCAGATGTTAGATGATAAACAGAAAAATTTAACTGTAGTTCCGTGAAATGGGATCCAATTAATGCAATAAAATGAGAATTTGTTAACATTTAAATAACAAAGATAATAATAAACGATTTCAGGTTTTTGGTATTATTTCTAGCATTTACTAATGCGTACAGACGTTTGTTAAATTTTCAGAATGTGATGAAAGTGACACGTTTGTCACACTTAGTAGTGTCACAATAACTTGTTGGTCTTGCCTTTACTTGAATTATGAATGCCTTCTTATAATAAATACATATATAAATTGTCTCGTCATATTCTCCTTTACCTTGAGAGCTATAATGTGTTTACACCTAAAATTAACCTAAAGGTGGACTACGTCTCACTGCTAGACACAGGCCACCTCTTATTTTTTAAGAGGGTTATAAATCAGCATTTAAAATTTCAATAAATGTTAATAATATTGGTGCCGGCGGAATCGAATTTGGTTTGCTCGTGTACTATGAAATTTACGACGACTGCTACCCCCACGTGCATTGCAATTGAAATTGCAATCAAAAATTAAATAGAGCCGAGGATCGATCTCCGACGGTCCATGTACTAAAATATTTAAGGAACCAAGCACTCGTTCTCTTCTGATGCTTCCACAGCTTAATGACAAACGATTTTTTTACTTTATTACATTTACTTCATTAATTGTATCTATATAACTAAAAAAACGTAATTAATTAACACATAATATCAAGGTTATACAACCATCAATAATTTTGGCCAAAGGTGTATCCAAAATCCGACAGTAACATCACATCTGTACGCCTTTTGTAAAGGGAGATCATGTAAGGATCGTATAAATATTATCAATGCAGGCAATAAATATAATAACAATAATATTTTTTACAACAAATGTAACAATACGTGGGGATTGTCAGCCGCCTACCGTAATGAAGATGTAATGGGGCAACGTGATGGCTAATCCTTTGCCGAAGGGGGTGGCCAGAACTGAAAGGATGTCACACGAATATGACAGATATTGTGACAGCAGTGCAACGAACTAATGCTCCTGTGAGGGCGCTTTAAAATTATTCTTCTATTATAATTTAAACAAGAAATTAAAAAATATTGACCGTTCAATTAATAAGCTATCTTGACAGCGTACTGAATAAAAGATGAATCTGCAGCGAATACAGTATTACGAACAATATTATTTTGGTTCGTTTTAAGAATAAGGGTGACAAAAGAGCACACAGTCCACCTGATGTTAAGTAGATGCTGTGACCCATAGACATCTACATCTATTCTCGATTAAGAATCCAAACGCATATGCGTTGTCACTCCTGAGGACTAAGATAAAACGCCTCATTGCCATTAAAAAGGGGCTTCGGTTCTTTACACTCACCATACGAAACACAACAGCATTAAGCTGCTATTTTACGCTGGCATTCTGTCAGAGCATGGTCCTACCCCGGTCGAGCCAATCCATTCGTGCTACAACCATAATTATAGCAGCAGCGTGGCTCTACCACGTCAAAACGTGGTTGGTCGCTTCCCAGCGAAAAATAAACAGTATCCTATAAAACATTCATAACCAATTCCCTTTGTTAGATCTAAAGCAAATATTAACCAAATTGAATACAAAATTTTTACGTTCTCAACGACATAAGATTGCAATAATAATTAGCGGGATCCATTACTTGTCAATTTCGCATCCATTTTGACAGATGCACCCGTGAAATAATATCGGTATGAATTTTTATGCACATCCTGAGTGACGTACATGGCTATAGTAATAAACTAGTTTATCTCATAATAAATTCATCAGAAAAGTGATTAATAATTGATGCAACTAATTTAAATACACATTATGAGTTCATATTTTTATATGTACCTACCGTTCGATACTTCCAAGTTTAGAATGTCCATTCACAAGAGTATTCTTTATAAATAATCTAAAACAGTTTACTGGCTTTGGGATGGTATATTAAGTAAAAGGGTAAAAACGACTGTTACTTTTATTTTTGGTATACCGCTAATGTGATGAGAAAAATTTATAAGTGTAGTAAATTCGATAAACCACTTATTATTAAAACATTCAAAAGAAGGAGATCCGTTTCAAGATATTTCGTGACGATTTAATTCAAAAAAGTAGCCAATCAAGTTTTTACTTTGAAGTACGAATACGGTGACATCTCTTATTGTCAAATTTACCGTTGCGAATTTTTTTTTTTCTATAAAAAAGTGTAAATTTTTGTATAAAAAAATCGTTGACGGGGGTCACGCCTGAAGCTTAAATTAAGGTTTATTCGTCCGCAACCTTTCATTGCACTTTGACATGGGATGTTCACATAAAAAGCTTAGTGATTACCCGGATATATTTTTTCCTTAAGATCTTTATAGAGATATCAAAATTTGTGAAACGGTGGTTAGATAATGTTACTGCTTCATTGATTCGACTATGGATCGCACCCCTTTCGTTTACTTAGATACGTGAGATTATTGAATTAATTGAAATATACTACGTTTTCGAAAAATGTGGGAACATCTGATTTAAAAATTTCAATTTACCTATTTTTTTAGAAGGGTGTAAGCATTTTGTTATATATCGGTCTCATTTGCACGCTGTGTGACTGTTCTGATGATCGACTGATAGTTAATAAATAGCAAACTATCCAAAAATGTTAAACCTTTTGATATGGTAGAGCCACGCTGTAGCTGGTTGTAGTACGAATGGGTCGGCTCAACCGAAGAAGGACCACGCTCTCACAGACCAACATAAAATAGCAGCTGCTGTGTTTCGTATGGTGAGTGTAGAGAACCGAAGACCCTTTTTACTGGAAACGAGGCATTCCATCCTAGTCCTCAGCGATTAAAAAGCTTCTGTATTATGATTGTTAATCGAAGACAGATGTAGATGTCTATGGGGCAGGGGCACGCCACCCATCTAGACTGTGTAATCATTAGCAACGCTTATTCTACAAAAAAAAATTAAAAGGTCGGTCATAGAGAGCACCACTACTAGGCCAGTTTAATGTGGGCAAATTAGTTTTATTATACAAATTTTAGTATTTCATTCTTTGTAGCCCGTCAAAAGTTCACTGTCGATAATAGGCCTCCCCCATAAATTGCCACATAAAGGTTAGGATATTGCCATAGTTGCGATGCTTAGCAGGCGGGTAGACAGCGTCAGTTTTTTTTAATTATTTTCAGTTGTTATCTGGTAGACGTAGCTGCCCATCTCCTGTTCCGTTCCTACGGTATTTTTTTTATGGAATAAGAGTGACAAACGAGCACACAGTCCACCTGTTGGTAAGTGGATGCTATGGCCCATAGACATCTACATTTATTCTCGATTAAGAATCAAAATGTATTGTCGCCCCTGAGGACTAAGATTCCTCGTTTCCAGTAAAAAGGGTCTCCGGTTCTCTACACTCACCATACGAAACCCAGCAGTATTAAGCTGCTATTTTACGCTGGTATTCTGTGAGAGCGCGCTCCGAGTAGAGCCGACCCTTGCTACAACCATAATATAAGGCTCTACCACGTATATACAAACTAAAAAAAATACTAAATTGTTACAGTTAGTGCCAATAACTTAAACTTGTTACGATAATAAATCTTTCTGGCAATGTAAGATCAGTGAATAGGTAAATACATCAAAGAGTCCTATTAACTGCTGGTGTGGAAGTGACTTGGTCAGCGTTTGAGCTTTGCTTTGTAGTGACGTGCCCACAATTGGCATCTTTACACAAACGTCACGCGCGTTCACCGCATCAATAGATTCGCTGTGCAATATGAAACAAATAATACCTACATGCTCTATTGCAATTCGTAATTTTTTCAATTGCAATAAGATTAAAAAAGTTTTGTGGAGCTAAATGAACAATTTATTGTTTTACATTATTCTTAAAAATTACTCAGATTATTTTTTTCATTTTTGAAACTCTTTAAATAATAATATTCAAGAAATCTTCAAAACTGATGTTTGGAGTCATAACAGAAATAGAATTAGAAAGATATTTTTTATTCAATATAGATTATAAATTGTTCTTATTGAATGTCACTGTTATGTTTAATTTACTATTGGTTCGGAGAATACATCTGTCTCGGGAAGAACCATCAAGAAACCCAACGGGATATTAGTTTACAGTCATGTATTATGTTACACAATTAACCACAAATATACTTAGAAAGTTAGAAGTTACAGCCTATATACGTCCCACTCCTGGGCGCAGGTCTCCTCGCATTCTGAGAGGGATTTTTAGAAAAAGCAAGTGTCCACCGCGCTTCCCCAATGTGTGTCTTCAAATCGCAGATTGCATGTGTGAGGAATCCTCACAAGGTTTTTCTTCCCCGCCTAGCACGGAACAATGTCATTGTTGCCGGTGGGGAGCGAACCCGGGTAGCTCGCGTACAGCTACCGCGGTAGCCGGGTAGAGCTACCGCGGCTCTCAAATTAATACTTAACATTCTTTTCTTCTTTCTTTTTTGATTAGAAACGTAGATAATATTCTTAATGTAAATGTTTGTAGGAGATAAATAAGAAAAATATTAATATAATCGTAGCTTTAGGACACAAATTAATAGTCAAATAATTTTTGCATTTAAGTGTCTATTCATCCATGTCTGTTGTGAAAATAAATTGCTATATCAAATTGTTACGTAATTGTAGAATTATCTACGTTTAAATAAACCCATAGAACTATTCAACAAGCGGAACTAAGTGCCGCTCCGTACTGATACAATGGCGTGGTTTGACTGCAACACAACACCCACATCGAGAATGAGTATTATCTGTCTCAGATCTGCCATTTGATAGGCGCTTGCTCATCTCACGAGTCTATTTTGCGTGCCCGATACACGTCCGGTTCTTTGTGTCATCCTCAAAGTGTAGGGCAACATTGTGTATGAGTTGTTTGGGATAAATCCTAAAATATCTATGATCATTTTTGTTTTAAAATTTTAAAGATAGTGGCGTTTTAGTTTTTTATAAAATTTTATCAGACGGCTATATCTGAAAGTTAAGCCATAAAACACATCGAAACAAGATCGAAGCTGAAATTAATAATATAAACTTACATTATTTGCACCGTGAAAAATGCTATTAAATATTTTGGGACAGTTAAAGTAAAAATTAGCTTGAAAATTGACAAGTTTACTGATAGACTTGTTTGATTATTCATTTTCAAAATGGACGAAACTATTAAAGAGTAAGCGAAGACCACAACTACATTTTTTAAGCAGGCTTCAACTAATCTACTAATTGTTATTAAAATAAAATATTTTTTTATTTATCAGGTTCCTCCGGAAATGGTACTTCAAACATTAAAACAATCTGTCAAATCAAAATATCTATTAATGAAATATGTTATTATACTTCTAACAAATGTAAATATAACTTTTGATTATAATATTAGAACACTGTCAGTAAATAAATTTAAAATGTACTACAATTAATGTTTCGTATACACAATATTACAGATGATCGACAATTTCTTTATATTTGCAAGAAATTCAATACTATTAACTATCTGTCTTAACGTAATCCTGATGCCGGATCCAACAATTGATTTCCGTTTCCTTTGAATAGATAACCGCGCCACGCCCTTCCCGATTTTAAAAGTGCATTCACGCAAAATTTTATGATGTTCTTGCAAAATTCTAAATCTATAGGGATATGAGCTTACCTCACTTTATATTATATTTTATTTCTGAAGCATATAACTCAGACTGTGAAGGTCTGACTTTGATCATTTTCGTTATAAAATACTACAAGGATTATTATTTAGTAACAGCATCTTACAACTGAGTCATGTAATATTATTTAAAAAATATTAATATTTTTTTTAAAATAAATTCATTAATCAAAACATTTACTAAAACATTTTATACAAAACAGACTATCTTACTGGTGCATATGACCCTTGAAAAGAAACAAACACGATATATAAAAAAAGGACACAACGAAAGAACAGTGCTACTTGAGGGTATCAATAAAAACCACAGTTTACTGCACTGTTTGACGTTTGCTGTTATAGGCTACAATTTTCAGGCGTTATTTATTAACGAGTCTACACGGTCCTTTTTTCACACATCGTTTAAACACTTAACCCTTAGTTAAACAAGTGGTCCATTCAAATTTTAAGAACGAAATCAAGTGCTTAAAATAATTAGAGATGAAAAACTAACCTCCCAAGCGTATCTTCTGTCTAAGGGCTGCGTCTCCCACTTTCCATTGAATGGTCCGTACTTTGTTCCATTAGGGATATTGACTCGTGCAAATATTCCACCCCCTTTCATTACTAGCTCACTAGGTAAATTAAGTTCGGAGTTAACATCAAGCTCTCCATCTTCTTTAGAATCTTCGTCTCTCTCGCCAGGACTTTTGCCTGGATCAAGAAACCTTTGGTTAGGTAAGTCTAAGGGCCTTGATAGATAATTTCGTTCGTATTCGGCGTAGTTCGATGGAAGATAAGTATCGGTTATGCCAAAGTCTAAAGATCCGTAGTATTCCTTGATATCAGTGCCTGGTGCCATTGTCTCCTGTTTGATGTGAACTAAGGTAGGCGCAGATTCTGATGCGGCGGAGTCGGTGGGGCTCGGCGGCGGACTGCCAGATTCCTGGCTGTCTGCTGCTGTTGACAAAATAAAAAATCTTTAAGAAAATAATTATAAATCTCGTCAACATTTAGGTTATCTATTTCTCTATTTTTAATGATATCAATAAAAATAATTAAATTTGAGGGCTTCATTAAGATTGAGCTTGATAAAGAGGTATGAAAAAAATGAAAATAATTCACACTAAATTTTATATTTTTAACCACATTAAAATAAAGTGCATCGGAGTCTTATATCGACCAAAGCATAACCTGTCTGTTTTATTTTTCATACAAAAATAAAATGATGGAATGCAAGATGGTGCTCGCATTATGTCTGATTTCCGCTCGCCACAAAGCGTTTCCGCTTGTCTCTTGGCACAGAGAGCATCCCTCCGAAATGCAAATCCAGTGTGAGATATCTGATTCGAGTAGTTCCTTTGGATAATTATTTTATGTGGAATTTTGCATTTGCTGACACTGCGAAAACATCACTTCACCAAACAATGCTAACACTATGTTGTAATTGACGCTCAGAAATTGACTATAAAATAAGTGATTGAGGGCATTTATTTCGAAGCAAACTATTTCAATATATTGCCTTTATAACAGATTTATGATATTGATAAGTTGGAATTTTCTTTGGACTAAATTTATTTATCTATTAGGATTTTTCGTGCCAATATTAAAAAAAAATCTGAGAAATTAATATCAAATTATTACAATAATGCCAATAAAAAAGTTAAACTGTTTAGAGTACTCCATAAATTTATTTTTTTAATTCGGACGACTTTCAAAAGAAACAAATTGCCTCACTTAAATTTAAATAGTAGAGAACAAATTCATTATAAACTTCGCAGCATGCGCCTGTCATCAATAAAGTGCATCCCCAAGCAAACACAAGTGAGAGAGACACTCCATAAATCATAACCCACCCTATTACTACTAATATACTTGTTAAAACAACCCCTATCTTGTCCATGCGTCTTCCGCACGTGGCGGTAAAAAAACGCTATAAAATTAGACGCTTGATCACCGTCTAATACAATATGAGTTAAGAAATGATAACTGCTTAACATTACAAAGGTGCAGTTCTCATTCACAATGCGCAGGATGTGCGCGAACGTGTCTAAAGGATCCCTTTTTGTGGATCCAGTTTGGTAAGAACTGCGCTCTTTTAAACTTTCGGTTGCTATGCCAGTTCACCTGTCACGGTCTAGTTTTTTAAACACCACTTATTAATACTGTCTTCGAATAAACAAAAATATGATGCAAAATTTTCATAAGAGTAAATTTTGTACTTTTCTAAAATATATCTTAAAAATTTTAGGATTATATAAAATTGAATCTTTATTGTCGTAATGAATTGACATATTATCTAAATGCCAGAATGTTGTGATTCGAAACAGTTGTTTATTTTTTGTATACAAGTAAGTGTGACAAGCGAGCACACAGTTCGCCCGATAGTGTGGATTGGCCCCTGGATGCTGTGTCCTATAGACATCTACATATACGAGACATCTATTATCGATTATGAATCAAAATGCAGATGCGTAGTCAGCTCTGAGGACTAAGATGGAATACATTCTCCAGTTCTCAACACTGACCATACGAAACATCAGCATTACATTGCTATTATACGCTGGTATCCTGTACAAGTGGAAATTTTCATTCGAGCTGACCTATTTTTACTGCAGCCATGATACGCTGTACCGTGGCTCTACCCAGTAAACACAGCATTAATTACAGTCGATCAAAAGTCCAAAAGTCTCGTAGGGGAAAGATTTATCATAGTTATTATGGATTAATACAGTTCTAGCCATGTAAATTAAAAGATGGAAGATATGAATCCGCTATTCCACTACTGTCGGGAGCCACTATTATCGCTGGCTTTTAAATGTTTCAATAATGAATCAAAAATGTTGGGACGGGAATTATAATTAGCGATTGTAGCAAATATTCTTTAAAAAAATCGTACTAATTTTGGATAATGTCGTATGTAAAATGAAAAAAGGAATAACATAATATATCTTGATCTTTCACAATTTAACCCTGCAGCAATGACAATCATACGTATAAAAGGTACTGCATCAAAATTAACTTAATACTTGTAAAATACTTGTAGTTATTATAAACCTTTTATTTTTTAATTTATCATCAATTGCTATGAGTGAAAAAAAAATATAAATTGTTCGCATATTATTATAAAGCCAATGTGTCTGGCTGCTACGGTAAAACGAGGTGTCGTAAAATCCACGTTCGAATTTCAAATTCAAATTAGTGATGGCAAGGTCCATTCGGTCCGCATGCTGCGTGAGCGGACAATGCGGACGAGTCGTCGTTAAATCTCCGGTTTCCGCAGAAACAGACTTAAAATAAGAACAGGGCCTGGACTAAGAAGTATATAGAGGGACAGAAAAAAACAGTCGTTCCTATTTGACAATTCAATAAAAATAAATAAATTAGAAACTAAAGTTCAAATGAACATAATTCATTCATCCATTTCGATGAAATAAAATCTTTAATAAAAATTGTAATATTTAGCATTGCATACAGTGTATGTATATATGTCGCTTACAAATTATTTTATTCCTTTTTTCTTTTTTTTTTCTAAAACGTTATAGTTTAACGTTTCTAGGATTTTCTCCTTTATCGTGGAGGCAGTTTACATACATAAATTTCTCAAGGACAAACATCCAAACCCGGAGCAATTATTTATAGACCATACAAAAATACTTGTTCCGTGCGGGATCAAACCCGCGGCTCTCAGCGTCGCAACTCATTGCCGAGCCACTGCGCCACGGAGCCGTCTTTTAACAAAAACTATTAATAATTAAATATTATTATTACATATTTCGCGGTAATAACATTTTCAAAACACATTATGATGTGATATTAAGTGGAAACTATGAATTTAATGTTTCAATTCTTTTGAAGTCACATTAATATTATGTTTAAGCAGTCGCAAAGATTCTTTATATCAGCCCTACAACATGCTGATTTCACGAGTTAGCTACGGCGACTGACAAATGACAATACACACGGCTTACGCCGCTGTGTCACCGAAGACGGCCCGGCCAGTGTTCACCCATAAAATACTCCTAACTGGCAAACAAAGATACATTTTGCTGTGCCATCGACAAAATACATCTCTGAGTAAAAGAAATAAGGTACAAATTGTATTATAAGGTGCACCACCATATATTTAAATAAGCGTTGAAAGTGCATGCCTCATCTGACATACGATAACTCGCCTTAATACCTAGGTTTTCATTTGACGACTATGGGAGAATTCGTAGAAAGCGCAACTTTCTAAAACCAAGACAGCGCATAAATATCAAACAATATGTGACAAGTATAATATGCGTATCGAAATGAACACAGTTCCTGTACACAGAATGATATAAGTGTATTAAATTGATGAACTTTCCTTAATAACTTTTTATTGAAAAACAATAATATTATAATATCAAATATAAATTATGTAAATTACCTCCACAGTGAAGTAAAACATCATGAGGAAACCTGCACGTCTAAGAAATAAAATATTTTGAGCACATGTTGTGAAGTCCCCCAACATTGGAGCAGCTCGGCAGAGTATTTTCTCTGTAACCCTCTCAGAAATGAAAGGAGGCCTGTACCCAGCAGTGGGACATATAAAGACTGTAACTTTACTTTACTTTTAGTTTTTACTTCCTAATACTTTCGGAGGCAATCAACTACGCTGAAGAAATTGCCGAAAAATGAACTTTCGTGCTCGATGTAACGCTTATGCGATAATATCTATCATTAAGATGCAATGTCATAGAGAAGGCTGTCACAACACATTCATAGATCTGATAAACAACAATTTATAAATTAAAGTAGTGTTACACTCCTCTGATTACTAGGAAAATTTTCGCTAGGCAGTTGCGTTTCCCTAATAACAACAAAATAAATAAATACAAAATCTACGGTTGTCAACCCGCGTTCCAAGCGTGGCACCTATGGCAAATATCTACGCTATGCAACCTAAGGGGGTCTATGTGCACTGCTGAATAGCTTTATGGTTAAAGATATTTATTCTCAAAAGAAATATACATTTCACTTATGTTATGAGCATACAGAATGAAAAAATATACATTAATTATATTTCATAGGCTCTAATTAATGAATGAATGAATAAATTTAAAATCCTCAGCAGGTAACCGTTTACAGCACTTCAATACTAGAATAGGATATTAGAAAGATTGCAATAATTGTATATTAGTTGTAGTAATAACAACTCGGTGATCTACGTTCCTGATCTGACCTGACGTTTTAGATCCTGATCCTAATCCTAAAGAGTTCGAATCAATGTCAAGACAAACAATTGGTTTCTCGTAAGCTATGTACCACGTTATCATGATTATATCGACTACAGGAAAGTCTCAAGTAGTCAAGTGATAGTATAGATCGTCTACCCAAATTGTAATCCTACTTTTAGACCTGGTGTCCTGAAATACAGGCGTAAAGCCTTGGCACCACAGTCTCCCACAGTATAACATTGAGACGTAATACTTTGATGTACAATAATTATGTAATATTGTGGTGAGAAAATAAATCATTACAATTATTACTTTTGCCAAAAATTACTGTGCTTAAAATTGGTCTTTTGTATATAACCTAAATAAATTACAACAGTTTTAACATAAATTAATTTTAATGTTAAACTCACAAAAACATTGTTTTGATGTACTTAAACTTTTTAAATTCCGGCAACACCCTTTTCTTATAATTGATAGAACCACAAACCGCATTCGGCCAAATGTAAAAAAGAAAAAAATATTTAACATATCAAGAATACAAACAAGTTTTACAACTAAAGCTGTTTCAAATAAGATATATAAATAAGCCTTACTCCCCGGCGGCGCCCGTCAAAAGATTACACTCTTTGGAAATATTGCGATGACAAATAAACTTCACCAATAAACATATTGATTTGAGATGTTTCGGGTTGTTCGCACAACCTTAACAGAATCAGAGATAACACTCAAGTGGTTGAAAAAATTGGACACAGTGTTACATATTTGTCAAGGATTTCGAAATAAGAACGAGCATTTTAAGCTTTTAAAAAAAAAGAAAAAGCTATGAATTACTTTAGAGTTAATTATATCTACGAGTACAGGTAGGTAATCATTTAGTCTGTACTGTTTACCAAAATCCATAATATATATATATTTAATAATACTGAAAATTTGAGGCACCTAAGATTCAGTAAGATTGTTCATTAAAATTAAATTTATATCATCAAACCCTAAATAAACTAAAAAATTTACTACGCTAAATATAATTTAGCGTAGTAAATTTTTGTAGTAATTTAATATCTTTATTATTAAGAGCCGGGTAGATATCTTTAAACCCTATCAACAAACTGTAAAGACTTTCACAAAAGCTAAGCACTAAGCCTTTGTTACTACAAAAGGACTAAAATAATAAATAAATAAAAAAGGGTTTGTTTATGTTTTTCCCGTGAAATATTTACAGCAATTACTGGCTTTTAATATGATTAGTTTACCGTATTTTAGTTAACTGTGTAGTGACGGTGCTAGAATATCCACTACCCCGCATATCCATCGTTGATGTTGTAAGAGACGACAAACGTAAACGGAAACAGGAAGTGGCCAGCAGTATCTTGCTGATAACAACTCAAAATATGCGGTTGCCAACCCGCCTGCCAAGCGTGGTAACTATGGTAAAATCAAACCAAACGGCGAAGCTTTGTGTTCCGAGGGTCCATTGATGGATGGATGAATATCATTAATGCATGGGTTAAAAGTATTTTTAATTATTTTTTTTATAATATAAGGGTGACAAACAAGCACACAGTCCACCTGATGGTAAGTGGATGTTGTGGTCCATAGACATCTACATTTCTCCCCAATTAAGAATCAAAATGCAGATGCGCTGTCACCCCTGAGGTCTAAGATGGAGTGCCTCGTCTCCAGTAAAAAGGGTCTCCGGTTCTCTACATTCACCATACGAAACACAGCAGTATTAAACTGCTATTTTACGCTGGTATTCTGTGAGAGCGTGGTCCTAACCCGGTCGAGCCGACCCATTCGTGCTACAACCATAATATAGCTGCAGCGTGGCTTTACCACGTATAAATTTATTTATATTCTAAGCGACAGTAGCCTAATGGTTATGGGTGCGAACTGCAAACTTGAAAAGTTGTGGATTCGAATCCGTCATTCGACTACAGTCGTGAACCACTTATACTACAAGCAATTTAAGCTTACTTAGATTAGTTAACGTGAGTATTGCACGTTATTAGCGTTACTAATATTTTTGAAGGCCTTAAAAGAACCGCTTGCTGCCTCTCTAGAAAATCTGTAGTTTTTTTTATTATTATAAATCAATGCTTGAGTACTATCCCACCTGATGGCAAGTGGTGACGCAGCCGGAGATAGTAAAGTGCACTAATTTAGCATAATAAAAGCCTTTTCACGTTTGCCTTGAAGACACTTACTAGAATAGAAATAATTAGAATCGGACATTAACATTTAAACCCCGAACTAACATATATATAATTCATATATAATATAATTAATTCTTTGCTGCTTCCATTGACAATCATTAGAACGTATAAATTATATATTTTATAGTAAATATTTAAAAGGGACATTTTGAATTTCTCGGTAATATGCACCATCCATGTTTCGAACATGAAACTTTTTAACAAATAATCAAATACAGTTTGTACATATCTCAATAATTAAAATTTTAAATGCATTAAAATCATATTGCTATAAAAACGTAAAACATCTTCTTACAAAAACCGTTACTGTTACACACTGAAATACCTGCTACGACCTACGATAATAATGTTGGTGTATAGTTTCACCGCAAACCATATAAAAAATCACTGATACAACTTACCAGACATCTTCATTTTAATACCCCTGTCTAACTTCATGCAGCTTAAGAGATTGATATCATCTCATTTATGTAATCTTTTAGCACTGATTAATAAATAATTAAGATTTGTAAATAAATTCACTTTTAAAATTTCTCTATCTAGGTACTATACTAATTAGAATGTCTTAAATCTAGTCAGACCACTAGTTTATAAACGTAGCACTCCACAATGTAGCTCACGAAAAAATTAAAAAGTAAAATTGCATAATTTCGATTTTAGAATATCTATTCTATAGTGATGTGCGCATAGAATAAAGTGTCGGCATTGAGTGTCTCTAGTCGCGTACGATCGTCGTGATATTGTATGGCACGGTCCTGGGCAGATATGTGCGACGACCGCGACGAACGGTGCCAGAGTAACGCGAGAGGAAGCGAGAGCCAGCGCATCCCTAGAATCCCGAATCATAACCCTCGCCCGGGCCGCACCCGCGTCCCACCCGCCCCGCCACTGTCTTTGTGCCGCACCCCTCTCTCTCTCACGAACGTTTCGGGGTCGCTTTACACAAGGTTACCGTCTGAAAATACCTTTACCCTGAGACTTTTTAATAAATATTTTTGATTTTTTTAATGTATACTGGTCAAAAAATTTAGTTATTGTAAGATTTTTTCTACTCGTAAAATAAATATATACATACACAATATCCCAATAAAAGTGCAATCTGCCCTTATAATTTTCTTATTACAATCATATTTGTATTACGCACATCATGTAGGTAGATACATAAGTTGTGCATATATATCTGAGCGAAATGAAGCTATTACTAATAAATTTCATGAGCATTAGTAATTGCAAAATTAAAGCGAACGATTATTCACCTTATTTGCATATTTATATTGTTGAATCTTAAAGAGAATTCCTATACCTAAAAATAGCCGTTTCAATTATATAATATGATTTTTGCATAAGCAGACTGCTGAATGTAGAGCATCTTATTTCAACATTATATTTATATTATTTTACCCATAAATATTGTGTTTCACTATGGAGTAGGGGCAGTGTCAGTACCAGTTGTAGTCAGCAAAGTGCTGTTTAAGAAAGCAAAACGACAACAATCATTTAATTATTCTTACAAAACCCTATCGCTCTTTGTTTTGCTTCTCATACATTGTAAGAGATTTATTGGCTTATACAAATCAAATAACGATTTATATTACATATGTAATGTAAATTCTTTTTATAATGTCTGTTTAATTTAAGCCATAAATATAATTAAACCTGCCGAAATTATGCAACTGTAGAATGAACCTTAATTTGAGTTTAATTATATACGTATAAACGTATGTTTTAATAACACTGAAAATATCCCTAAATCTAACTACAGTACGAACACACTACATATCATTGAAATCGAATATGTTTTCAGCGGCTGAAAATAGCGGGTCGCTGTACACTGGCAAGTGAGACGGCAGATAACTAGATAACGCTCAAGATCTGTGGCAGTGAGTGCGATTGGCCGCCGCCGGTGTAGGGCGTGGTCCACAAACGATGCACCAATGGGATGCTCCTTTTTATCTTTGTCTTTGTCTGCCAACAGATCCTGTACCGTTGTAGCAATACAGGTGCTCAATTGACCGATCTTAGTTCAGATTCTGTAGCTCAATAAAATAGGTATTATACTATATAATATAATATTTTACTGCGCTGGAATGACATTAAATTTATCTAATAAGAGTTGTATTATATTTGTATTTGTATTATATTATATTATTTAATATATTTGTATTATATTTTTTCAATCCCTTATAGGAAAATCAAAGATTAAATCTACGTAATATTTTTAATACCTAAGTTTACGAATGTACCGAAAACATAACACATATAAAATATTAGTATTTGCATAATCTACAATTAAACAAAACACTCTTAGTTATTTTTAGTCATCAGTTATATCCGGAATAGAATGTTAGAATAAAAATATTTTCCCTATGCCTTGTATTTATATATTTTTTTAACTTTTTGTGTTTAATAAAACGGAAAAGTTATAGGAACCTTTACGATGTCAGTCGACCTGTCTATCCCAGAATTCATATGCTGAAAATGTTTCACGTAGGTAAGTAGATGTCTGAAATTTGGCATAACATTAAAATACGCCTACCCAAATACAGACATTGGCTTGATATTGAAACATTCGACTAAGAGAGTTAATTAAAAAAAATTGTATATAATCCTATTTTGAGTATTTATGAGGAAGATGCTGTTGTCCACCTCCTGTTTCATTTCCCTCTACCGCCTATTACGACACGCACGGGATGATATGGGAGTAGTAGATTATCTTCCGGCGCCTACCAGGCGATAATTAAATAGGTACCCCTATTTTCTAGTGATGATTTGATGTAAACCAGGTTCAGTACGGCTCTGACCGCTGTCCATCTAGATCTGGATATCTAATGCAAGTGGTAACAGAAAATGCAGACAATTAAAAACTAACTTCTTTATTATTCTATTTAAAAAAAGTTTCTAGGCTAGCATTTAAAGTTAAACAAATTTGATTTAAAATCTGCTCGACTATGACAAACACATTCAGTCGTGAAGGCGACAACTAGAATCGATTTGCGACAGACACGACGGCTGATAATCGATTCCCGTTCCAACAGATGTCGTAATCGATTTCACAGTTCGCGTATTAAATCAACTCTGTGTCAAGTCGTTATGATTGCACTACGAGGGTGTGAAGGTTTTTTTAATGTTGTTAAGATAGCAACTAATTATAAATACCAAACTTTAATATGATTGATTTATACTTAGATATATGCTTTATAATGATGATTCTTTTAATTATAGTGCCCTGTTTAATTTGGGAGAGAAAAGTTATATTTCGGTCGTGAACGTTTTAAGGGTTTATTTTTATAAAACTGATTCGACGAACGAACTTAGAGTCCACCTAATGGTAAGTGGTCACTGCATTCCATAAACGCCTGTAGCCATCTTTATACAAAGAACGCTACAGATGCGTTGTCACCCCTGAGGACTAAGATGAAATGTCTCGCAGCCAACAGTTAGATAGAGTAAGAGAGTCATAAAAAATCGAAGTGACTTCTGGGTAGAAAATCTTTGGACTAATAGCCGGAAAAATCAAATAATACGGAAGATGCAAAGAGTCAAGAAGATCATCATGTTCAAGTAACGCTAACAACAAGAAACATAGACAGAGCGCTGAATACATTTCAAGTGACTTTTACGCGGCAGGGCCAAGCTGCAGCTTCATTATGGTTGTAGCACGAATGAGTCGGCTTGACCGTGGTAGTACCACGCTCTCACAGAATACCAGCGTAAAATAGCAGCTTATTGCTGCTGTGTTTCGTATGGTGAGTGTAGAGAACCAGAGACCCTGTTTACTGGAAACGAGGCATTCCATCTTAGTCCTCAGGGTGACAACGATTCTTAATCGAGGATAAATGTAGATGTCTATGGGTCTCAGCACCCGCTCACCACTGTGAACTATGTGTTCGTTTGTCACCCTTTTATTATAAAAAAGTGACGCCGAAACCACGCTCAACTTCTTGACACGCACTCACGCTCACATCTTTCTTTCTATAACAGCCCGTAAAATTCCACTGCTGAATGCCTGCATAGATATGCACCTAAAACCATGTTGTTAGTAAAATTGTCAAGTAAGGGTTATTATACTACTAAAGAGTACATGACTGATAATAACCCCTGGGAATGAGGTGATCGCTACCATGCTGTTTCTAAATGTTATCATAACAATTGTATAAAATATTATATTGTAAATTGTGATTTTTTTTTAAAAAAGTCCCGCTGGGTTTCTTGCTGGTTCTTCCCAGGACAGAGGTTTTTTTGCGAACCAGTGGTAAAAGTAAAAAATGACTTTCAATAAGTATTATGTATTGTAATCTATATTGAATAAAAATGATTCTATTCTATTCTATTCTATTAGTTGCAAATAATTTAATACACCTGTTATTTGTGCATGTCTGCGTGTTTGTCATTATAAGTTGAGCATGTTTTTAGCTTGGTTTCGACGACAATTGATATGTGCGCAGCGCTCCGTCTATCCTTCTTTGTTGCTCTCAGTTTTTAACAGAACAAAAAATTCCATCAACAGCTACTAAACATAAGCGTTTGCGCTACAAGATGGTTCATGGCAAAATTCGATTGGGGAATTAGAATTTGAGCTTTATTTCTAACAGTGTTAAAAATCTAATTACTTGTACATATCTTGCAATTTTCGCAGTTGGTCTGAACTGCTTATTTATATAATTTCCAATTTTGTGCGCCTTCAAAACTAAACCATTACTTATTTTTTACATTTTTTTTATAGCATAAGAGTGACAAACGAGCACACATTCCACCTGATGGTAAGTAGTTGCTGTGGTCCATAGACATCTAAATCTATCCTCGTCTACGAATCAAAATGCAGATGCGTTGTCACCCGTGAGGACTAAAATGGATGCCTCGTTTCCAGTAAAAGGGGTATCCGGTTCTCTACACTGACCATATAAAACACAGCAGCGTTAAGCTACTATTTTACGCTGGTATTCTGTGAGAGCATGGTCCTACCCCGGTCGAGTCGACCCACTTGTGCTACAACCATAATATAGCTGCAACGTGGCTCTACCGCGTATACAAAATTTACTTTTTATTCTAGGTATATAAGGAGCAAGACGACTTATAGAAAGTTATACTGTTAATTTAAGACTATAAGCTATATTTATACGTCCCCGCGGCAAATTTAAATTCCGTACAAGTATGAGAATTTATGTTCGTAATTTCGCGTCGACCGCACAAATTTATTTGATAGGCTGAACTAAGACACGGCGTAGCAATAACATTTATTTAAGAGAAAAAATGTATTTATATTAAACTTTTGTCTTTTAATAATGTGCACTCGTATAATATAATGTTTCTTCTTTATCAGCCAATAGCAGTCTATAGATGGACATGAACCCTTTCTGTGAAAGAAAGAATTTAGGTCTCAGATGCTTCGCCACCTTTGACGCTGCACCCCGTTGTTGGTCTAGACATTTTATATCAAGAATATACGAGAAAGTAATACCGCTATCTTTTGAGGCCGTGAGGTCTATCTGAACTTTCATATAGGGGTTACTATAGAAAACTTCAGATGGGCACTTCTCGTATGCTGTCACCACATGATATGTCATATTAATAACTCTTTTATATTATATCATAATCTTAACGTAGCTCTTAGATAATAGGTAAATTATATGTTTAGCATATTAAAGACATAAACATATATAATGACATTTACTATTGAAGATCCTAAAGCAACGTACAAAATAACGTAGATATTGATATTGCTAAAGATAAATATTTTTCTACTCAAGTCCAATCAAGCTCGCGTTTTAAGCGTCAGTATATATGTACTTATAACGGTCTTTAGATCAAGATTCGTTTGGATGAATTCTCGCAACGGGGGGCGAACTTGAAGCTAATTCAGGATCCGACCGCCATCTTGAATGACCAACAAAAGAGCTAACGGGCAGTATTTGCAAAGTTGTAGGTTTTTTCTAATTTATGATATTATATTGAAATATTGCACAAGATGACTTTTTAATTATTCTAAGTTATTCAGTGTGTAGGTTCACTATCCTATATAATAGTATAAACCCATTTAAAATACAAATTTTAATAATATTCCCATTGAAAACATGGGAATATTATTGATAAACCTCCCAGTATGAATAATTTTAATATTTTAATATGACGCTAAGTGAATTTAACGTATATTTACTTGTTTCAAAAGCTTTTCTTTCACCAGAAAAAATAAGAAAAAGTAAAGGCGGGCTCTCTTATATGTACGTCATTGTTTAATGTTTTGCTATTGCTTGACTGCTATCGGACAGATAAAGATACAGTCGAAAATAGTAAAGCGCACTGACTTTTCTTTTCGATAACATTATATATCAATAATATTTCTTTAGTATGTTATTATTATTATTGATTAATTTAATAAATTGTATAACGATGTAATATAGAAATAAATTTCCAGGTGATTAAGTTGCTGTGTGCATATTGCGTATACAAATACGAGTATCACTTTTAGCAATGAACTTGTCTTGCACATAAAAATGAATGGACAGTGTACAAAGCAGTCGAACTACTACGAGCTTCAACTTTGCACAAATTCTCAGCGGTAGTATAATACACATTTGCACGGCAACAAACACAATCCTTAGGTACCTAAATAAATTCTGTCGAAACTTTGCCGCTGCTATAAAGAGCGGAATCCCGTGTTGAATTCAAAATGACTGCGTACGTGACACCGGACCTCACGCGGCTTAACCAACTTCTGCGGCGACAATTTCTTTTGCGGAATACCCCCCTATTTGATACCTCCCATTGTTGGATTTCGTGACAGTCACCCTCTGCATGGAGGTGGCAGGCCTGAGTCAAAAACTTTCTGAAATATTTGTAGGATATATTGCCAGTCAGTTTGGTTTTTTTTTCAAAGTCCATAGTTAATAGTCATACATATGAATTAAATACTTAAAATTGTTTAACTGTTTTAATATTGCAAAGTATAAAATAACGAATACTAATAGTATGAGATTTCTTTTGCCTTGTGGTGGCGGCGTAAGAGAAACGATCACCCAAGTCGTTTCGTGGGTTTCATAAGAGGCAAATATGAGAAATGCCAGAAAAATGTTGAGGATATTTGTCCTTTTGAAATTTATGAATGTAAATTATTTTTTTTTTAATAATTAACTCCACGATAGAGGATAAAATATTAGTAACGTCCATTCATAAAAATCGTGTAGAGCCATGCTGCAGCTACATTATGTTTGTAGCAAGAATGGATCAGCTCGACCGGGGAGGACCACGCTCTCACAGAATACTAGCGTAAAATAGCAGCTTAATGCTACTGTGTTTCGTATAGTGAGTGAAGAAAACCGGACACCCTTTTTACTGGAAACGAGGCATTCCATCTTAGTCCTCAGGAGTGATATCTATGAGTCACAGCATACACTTACCATCAGGTGGACTGTGTGCTCGTTTGTCACTCTTATTCAATAAAAAAAACACACTCGTATTACAAGAAGTTGTTACGTACGGCACCATTAAACCGCATAACGTTTTGTATTGGTGTAAGATGTAATTTAAAAATAAAAGCCAACTAAATAAAGCTCTCAGCTCTCACTAACTTCGCATTTATAACATCACCATATTTACATCGTGTAATCGCAGTAACATTTCCTTTCGATAAAACGATTACCTTGCCATTTTACTCATTCTGTTATCGGCTTGATAAAGTACCTACTGTCCATTGCTTTAAAAGGGATAAAAGTTCGGAAAGTTTAAAACGTCTCTCCATAGAGCCACAGTGATGTCGAGACTGGCGGACATTTTCAATTCTATTGAATCCGTACGAGATTTTATCTCGCACTAAATTTATATCCATTCTATTTCAGAAGCTTAAACTACAGAAACCAATTTAGAGATCTCTGGTTCGAATTCTAATAGGAAAATGTGAATTTACTTCAAATTCTTATATCTTCGTGTTTTTACATTCTTAACCGTCATACAAAACAAGATTTATTAATAATTTCGGGATTAAACTATTAGTAAAAGAAAATTTGCTTCAAAATCATCGATTAGACCAAATAATTCATGTAGTTTTGGAAGTTGGTACAGTTATTCCTTAAGGTGTCCAGATGATTATACTAAAAGTCCCCGAGGGAGGGACACAAGCCGGCAGTGGGCGAGGGGGGGAATGGTCTCTTTTTCAAGTATTTTGCTTGTGACTTGAAAACTATTTGTAACATCTCTTGAATGACTTGTACATTAATTATCTACGTTAAATTTCCTATAAATTGTGTCTTAACATTTTTACTATACGATCAACACTTTAGGAGATACAGAGTATTAAAGATTATAAAAAACAATAAATAAAATCGTTATACAAATTTTAATTCTGAAAAAATTATACAAATTTTTTTGCACCAGTATGCCGACATATCAATCAAATTGTGTTTCATCTTCGTCATCTTTATCATCAACATCGATGGGGGCTCCATTAGTACAAGCTCCTAGGCTCCTAGGCACTTGGTTCTAAGTTTCCATCGACTCCTCGCTTCCAACCCCATATTTCAGGAGGCAGTTGGTTCCCAAGCCACTCCTGTACTTGATGGAATACTCTGTAAGCGTGATATTTCGCTGACCCTTTGGTAGGGGGGAGGGAAGAAAGATCCGGTTTGGGCTTGGTACAAGATTTCAGAAAAACTGTGAATCGATATCTGTTAATCTCAGACTGAGTACAGGGCGCTCGGTATACTTCGAGAAACATTTTTTCTCCGGCTTCTGCTATAACATCCGGAGTTGATGTTGGGTCATAAAATACAGTTGCTATTTCTTTTAGTAATGGCTTTTGATCAAAAAGCTTGATAATTGATGTTTTATTAAGTATATGGTTTATGAATCCAAATAAGGAAGTTTCTTAGCCGCGGGCCAACGCCTTTGCGAAATGTGATACTTGCTGTCAAATTCCACACATAACATTTTAGTTCGCCTGTTTGCGCGGGACTTCTTTCGTGAAACAGATTTTAGTCTAAGCAAAAGACTAAATATAAACTACTTTTTGTAATAAGGCCGTTAATGTTCATGTAAGTAAAAATTTGCATATAAACGTCCTGAGCATATGCCACATCTAATATTTATGAGAGTTACAGAACGCGATTAAATCGTAATTATGAACTCTGCATGTTTTAAATGAATGTATTTCCTTTTATTTCATATAATTCGAAATATATTTATTTCGCAGATATTCAAGTTTTGGCGAGCTTTTCTACCATCCGTGCGAGAGCACAAGACCTGCTTAAAATGAAATAATGAAAATGCCCCACAGCACTGAGCTATTAATTTCAGTGAGGAACAAGAAAACTCAATATCTATATATGTCAGTAATTTTATAAAAGGAGGCTTGTGCTAGTGGGACACATTATAGAATCTTTACAATTATTTATAGTATGATTTCGATATACATTTCAATTTAGTGATAAGAATAATACAAATAATATATAATTTTTCGTGTACAATGTACTTACATTTGCATTGAATAAAACTAATTTTTACGGATTTTATCGCGTTTAATTTTAACTTTTTTTAATTTCCGACGTAAATTATTAGGATTTATAATTATTAAACTCGAAATTTGCAACTGTTATAAAATTAAAATTAAAAGACTGGTATTTTTCTAAACTAACAATCACGGATGCTAAAAAGGTTTTCTTTCTTAATGAAGTATTAATTGCAGTGATTGTGTAAGCTATCACTTTCCACATAAGTTGAAATAAGAAGCGACACGTTTCACATCATTTAAGCTAAATGACCACCAAAAGAATTGAATTTAAACCGTTGATCGCTTCAACAAAGGGGCGAGCCATTCCAATTTTGAACGAAGAGAATTTTAAATCGAAATGCGCTATAGCCACTCAGTAAACGCCTCCTGGGGCGATCCATCGTATTTATAGTCGTAATAAAATAGCATTAGAAAGTAACTTACGCTATTATTATCGCCTCGATAGTACGAGTCGCTGGACAATTCTCGATTACATTTGACGAGAACTTTGGCCATCATAAACGATATTAGATTTTACTATGTTTTTCTTATTTCTATATGATATTTTACATAAACCATTTCATCATCATCATTGCGGCCCTTCACAAGTCTCTTCCTGAAAATAGGCTTCCCCCCAGGAAATGCCACAAATTACGGTCCTGAGCCACCTGCATCCATCAAACTTCCTTGTCCATGTCTTACAAAGTCGTCATTCCATCTAGCGGAGGCTGTCCTACATAATCAGTTTATTACAAAACAAATAATTTCTTTAGCTTAATCATTACATTTCAAGGGCGGTGTTCCCAACTACTACCGGCGTTGGTGTGACATGGTTGTTATAAATGACCTTTGTCTTGTCGATGTTTATTTTAAGAGCTATCCGATGGAAGACACTATTGAGTTCATTGAGCATAGTGCTAAATCTCACCAACGATTCTGCAATTACGACTATATCTTAGACAATGAGATTTGCGATAGCCTACCTATTATCCTTTCCAATCCAGTAGATTGAAAACATCTTCTAATGGAGCGCTCTAAACTAATTCGCACTCGTAAATGTTGACAAGTATGATTATTTAGGAAAAATTGTCCGACTAGGTTTTTTTTTATAGCATAGGGTGACAAACAAGCACACAGACCACCTGATGGTAAGGCTGTGACCCATATACATCTAGACGTCCTCCCCCGGTCGAGCCGAACCATTCGTGCTACAACTATACTGCTAATATAGCTGCAGCATGGCTCTACCACGTATAAAACAACGTAAGTCCAACATTGGCCAAAAGACCAATTGATGTATCCAACTCGGTAGGGCAGCAATTTAGATGATTTCAATACCTCTCGTTACGTACTTCAAAACTTGAAAACAAGAATTTGCACCAGTCCATACTGCCAATGATTACGTATAAATCTGAGAGGTGACCCTTCACTGCAGGCTGCATGAGGAAGCTAAAGGTCGCTAAGCGAGCTATGTAGAGGTCTATGTTTATATGCGTGATAAACTTCGTAAGAATATCCGCAACAGAATCAGAGTAACTGATATAGCATATCAGATCAGTAAAATAAAGCGGCAATGAGTTATATGGCTCGAAGGACAGACAACCGATGAAGAAAAAAGAGAGTGCACCTGATAATCCTGTCGTACGCCGATGGCTATTCTTCGTTGAGGCTGACCGAAATACAGTCTGGAGGACATTGTTGTTATTATTATTATTATTAGTATTAAGAAACAAAATTCAGATGCGCGTGAACCCCTGAAAACTAAAATGGAATTCCGCGTTACCTGTAAAAAAAGGTGACGGTTCCCGTCACTCACGATACGAGAAACACCAGCATTATTTTTTATTTAACATTTTACTGATTGGCTACGAAAAGTATAGGCTAAAAACTTATCAATTAGAATCAACTGTAAAAGCACACTTCAACCTTAATTCTTCAAATAAATGTCAAGTAACACTTCATGTAAAAACTAGGGAAAGGTTGAAGAAACGCAACGCGACAACGTCTTTTAACTTGATGGAAATGTTTCTCGCATGACACGCGCCGCAGTGGCGAGTGTTTAAATCTGACGTTTAAATATTTAAACACAGAATGATGTCTCTAATTGGCCAGTGAATGACATTGTAAAACGCTGCTCGAACGTGTTTTAACAGTTCATGATATACGTATATATATGTCGCAGGTTTATGGTAAAATCAGGTTTTTGATCAAAAACCTAGGCTTTTGATCAAGAACCGGAAATTCGGATTTATTTCATTGTAACTTTTTTACAACTTAAATATCGATTTAATGATAACAAAAACTAACAATGCTGATTTTTAATCATGGTAGAGCCACGCTACAGCTATACTATGGTTTTAGCACGAATGAGTCGGCCCGACCTAGGTAGGACCACGCTCTCACAGAATACCAACGTAAAATAGCAGCTTAATGCTGCTGTGTTTCGTATGGTTAATGTAGAGAACCGTAGACCCTTTTTACTGGAAACGATTCGTTCCATCTTAGTCCTCAGGGGTGAAAACGCATCTGCATTTTGATTCTTATTGGGGATAAATGATGTCTATGGGCCACTGCATCCACTTATCATCAGGTGGACTGTGTGCTCGTTTGTCACCCTTATTATATAAAAAAGAGATTATAGCAATAAAAAATAAAATATAAAAATTAAAAAAACTAAATAAGCAATAACAATATAAAAAATCAAAATATCTTTAAATACCCAAATTTCGTACAGACTAAGAAAATATGTAGCGTTAAGCGGGGAGCGTCAATATTCTCAAATTATCATGTTAAATTAAGTAATCGTGTTGTAATTGAGTCGGCGATCAGAGAACAAGGGCAGCTCATCAATCAACCCAACCCCACTATCGCTCGCGATGCTATAAGTTTGTCGCGATAAGCGATTCTGTTTTTATCTACCACAAACCGTAAAAGAATTTTTGTGAAGAAATTTTAAGTTCGTGGGATTATTTGTATTTTTATTTATTTGATTTATGTTAGTAATATTTTCATTAAAAAATTAACGATATAGTGATTTTTAATTTAAAATTTATTTTTTATTTTAGTAGAAGGAGAAACTAACAGACTAAAAATTCTTTTAAGGAAGGATAAAAAAGGAAGTCCTGGTCTACTTTAATTTTAATAGTAATAATATTTTTGCTTACTCTACTTATGTCAGTACTAAACAAATACTTTAACAGTATATTTTTATTGAATTAATAAGATAGTAATAGAACGTAATATATACTTTTTTAATCTACTGCGTTCCGATGCTTAATAGTACTGAACGAGCGCTAATGACTTGAACCCCAGTTTTTGTTTATTGCCCCTTACAGTGTTATCTGCACTTAAGATTTAATAGTCATTGCGGAAATCTCTCCAAACTCTAATGCATCTTGCAAGTATATTACAAACTTGTTAAAACCGCAAATCTAAGCGAATGGTTTACAGAATTTCACTGCTTACGTAGTATTAACTAAATTTATATATTATATTTAACTAAATTAAATTTGAAAAAAAACAAACTATTTCAGCTCCGAGCCTAAGACATAAAGCACAAGGAGATGGAGATATTGGTGTCCATAACCTTGTACATTAAAAAATTATAATGTGGTTATAAATTATTTTAGAAAACCTCTAAATATCGAACATATAGATCTAAGTACATTTATTTTTTAATTAAGAATCCATTTCTAACTTGTTGTAAGCTTGAATAGAGAGCATTCTATTACAAAACTAGCCTTATTACGTTACCCTTGTTTGGACAGTCGTCATAATATTCCCATGATGTGCGGCCGCAAACACTAGCCCATGATTACGTTAGCAAACCCTCGCCCAAGGCGACGGTTGCATACAGCCACCCTACGGTACGGCCGTTTCGTTTATTTTCATTGTATTATTTTACAATTTCCTTATTGTGAATATTTTAAGCAACGTGATTACATTTTATACATTGAAGTCATTAGTACACTTCCAAGCAACGCGAATGATACACGTTTACTATCCCCCACACTACAGAAAAACAGAATTTTGTCCCAATTAAATAGTGACCTACATTTCAAAAAAAATTATTTTGTAAGAATGGTCATAACTAATGTATGCAAATAATATAATTCATTACAAGATTTTCAAATATAAAAGAGGTTTTCACAACTATTTGATAATATCAACTATGTTTCTGAAATTTAAAACAACAATTTTTTTTCTTTATCGGTAATTATTATGTTTTAATATTATATCGTTGAAATTTTATTCACCCGGAATAAACAGAATTTTATCTCTTCAAGGGTAATTAGTTCTTATTGAGTATGGAACAACAATTAATCGCCTCATTTGATGGTAAATGATGACAACCGCTACCCATTAACATCTACGTATTAAAAGCGAAAACAAGAAGAACCCGTAATTATTTTATTTAATATAGATTTATATTACAATTAAAGTATAAATCCTTTATTTTTATTCAATAATATTTTTCAAATATATAAAATTATTAGAAAGAATCGTAAACGTACGTGTTATCCCATTATTTTTATTGCACATAACGTTCCTTATACTTGAAAGATATTTCACTGCATTTAAAATCGCGCCCTTACTATCGACCAGTAGGCGAGTTGATAACGCGAGAATAACGCGGTACACACATTGACTTCCGCACAAAGGGCCTTCGCAAATTACACACCAGGCTAGCAATTACCGTGCCCTAACAACAGATACATTTGTATGACAATGATGAAGTTTTTTCTGCGAAATACGATATCAAATTCAACGTTACAGGCGGGCTTGTTGCGAATTTTACAGAAGCAGTTTTATTTATTTGCTCATGCCATTCTAACGGTAGCAATTTTAAAGCCTTTTCAAAAATATATTATGTCATAAAAATATTTAGTACACGTTGGCGCAGTGGCAGCAATGAGTTGTTGCGCTGGGGGTCGCGGGTTCGAATCCCGCACGGAACAAGTATTTGTATGGCCTACAAATAATTGTTGCGGGTCTGGATGTTTGTCCTCGTGCAATTCATGTTTGTAAACTGCCTCCACGATACAGGAGAAAATCCTAGTGTGGGGGTAACGTTTAAAAAAAACATAAAAACAAAACATGGTAAATAACATCACTTTGTAATTTTCAATTCACTTAGCATTACTATTTGTAACCGGTGTTTAAAATATTCAGGTATAATAACAACCTATATACAGACCTTTTCTCATGCATGTGAGTTTTTTTTTTAATTTATAAAAGAAAATCATCAACCTAATACTATAATAAGTTAACCATGCAGCTAATACAGTTCCAAAGCCAATAATCAATTCTTCGGAAGGCGGACTAGTAGTTTATAAATAACACGTGTACTTAATTTCCCATCAATTTTATAATATATATTATTTCCTTAAGATCTTCACTACATATTTAATATTTACTAGATAAAATATTTAAAAAAAAAAACAGAACTTTATTTTTATCTAGCTAAGTCTAGGTAATCATAATAATAAAGTATAATATTTTATTAAGTCGTATTAAGAATTTTCCAGGAAAATTTTCCAGTATTAAAAATTTTCCAGGAAAATTCTTAATCCGACTTAATCTTTAACCGAATATACTTACGAGGTCAAATTTACGAACAATATTCTTGAATAAAACTTGTACAGAAAAAAAACATGCGCGAGTATCGTGGAACACTCGGTTGGAATGAAGTTCCTTTCGTATTATATTATTATTGATAAACGTATTATATTATTGATTAACAAATATAAATAAATGAATTACTAGCGTCTATTAAAATGAAGCGTCATTTAAAATAAAATAAATTTGAATTCATGGCAAGATAAGAAAAAGTGCGAGGGAGATGAATATTATTCCATCTCGCTTCCTTATAGCCGCCAAGGCCGTCTACACTACGCCAGAAGGGGTCGTAACGGAAAAATCTTACACTTTTTCTCGCCTAGCCCCCATCCGCCAAATTCGTACCGTCCGATGAGGAACTTCGTTCCAATAATCAACACTCTTCTTCGTTTGGGTAGGTACCATCCCCTACCTGTTCATGCTGCCGGAACAACAGTGTGTGTTCTGCTGTGTTCCGGTTTGAAGGGTATAGAGAACCAGGATACTTACAGGTTGTGAGGCATTCCATCTTGGTCCTCAGAGGTAACAACGCACTTGTAACATTCTTTGTTTGAAGTTGGTACAAGTGTCTATGTGCTGCAGTACCCACTTAAGATCAGGTGAACTGTAAGGTGGTTTGTCATTTCAACTTTATATAATAATTAGTGGGCAGCGCGGCGTACTTTTCCTACATATATTTCCTATATAAACATTTCCTATATAAAGAATTATATATATTAATCATCATTAGTCATAAGTCACATGGCTATTGATGATTATTTATGATCAATAATCATAATGATGAAACTAAAAGCTGTGGATATTACAAGGTGAAGAATCGAAGTGGAAATTTTGAACTGTTTAAGTTTCCCAAACTATTACTTATAAGTGCTTTGGATTTAGTTCAAATTTAATTTTGATTTTGATTTTATTTTAACTTTATAGCTTGTATCAGAATAATTATTACATTTTATAATGATCCTGGTGATGTTTAATTTTTTTGTAAGCAAATTAATACGTCTTTGAACGGCTATATCTACCTAACGCACTAACGAATCATATCAGTTTTTATACTGTGCGTATAACTACTGTGCATAGTATCACATTATCATTGAATCAGCCATCCTAATGGTCGTTTAGTTTACTAAAACATGACACGTGTTTCAACCTCCTACCAATCGCACCAACGTCATTCAGGCAGACCAGCTCTATCCCATTCACATAAGTGATCTCGCTATTGATACTAAATCAGCCACCCTAACGACAGTTAAGTGTATCCGTTGTCGCCTATGGGAATATATGTTTGCTACCAAAGACACTAAGATAGTTCGTGTTATTTCTGAATATGAGTTCCGACATGCAAACAATGCATTTCAAGCTGTACGCAATATCAATGACGTGTATGTACGTACACCGTGGACCTACTAACGAACACACTGTGCGTAATTGTTTCAATCGCTTTTGGTCTGGGAATTTTGACCTCACAAACAAACCTCGTGGGTGCTCAGAGAAGAAGGTTGATATAGAATACTTATAAATGGTAAAGCCACACTGCAGCTATATCATTGTTTCAGTGGTTGTAGTACGTATGAGTCGACTGGGGTAAGTACCATGCTCTCACAGAATAATTGTAAAGAATTGTCAAAAGAAGCTTACGGTGACATTTTGGTGGTCTACTGTTGGCGTTCTTCACTATAGTTCCTTGTCATCTAATATTGACAGCTTCTGTTTACCGTTATTGTCAAAAGTTGCAAATGCCATTGCTTTTTCAAGCTAGCTCCTAGCCCCATACTGCACTACAGAGATTGGCATAATTAGTAGAGCTAAAGCTAGAAATCTTTCCTCATCATATTCTCTAGACCTTGCCCCAACATACTTCCACATTTTTGAAGCAGTAAAGAACGCCTATAAAGATTTCATCTAATCTCTGCTCATAAAACGGCAAGAATGTGTTCATAGTTTAGGCAAATACTTTAATTGATTTAAGTTTTTTAAAAATATTAAAAAAATTCCACAAAAGGACAAGTTCCTACAATATTTGTAAAGATATCAACTTTGTACGATATTTTTATAGGTGATTAAAAATTCAATTCATATTCGCCTTATCATAACTGTAACAGTTAATTTAAAAACATTAAATTACAAGAAATCATTTTTAGACAATTATGCTATTTCTCAACATAGTAATAGCGGGATGGCCATCCGGCGTAACCCGCTTCTCTTGGAATTGATAGGTGATCGTCCGTATGTCCGTCCCTTCCTTCATCTAATCGCCTGACCTCGCCACCTCACTTCCCGTTCGTTTCAAAGAATAAAAACGTATATAATTATTTAATTACTAATTAATCAAAATATCACCATTTAGTGATCGCGTAGTCTAGTGGTAAGAGCCTAGCTACTGTGACGCGGAATCTGGGTTTTAATCCCAGTCCGGATCAACATTTGTGCAAAAGCCCAACTTTCCGAGGTATGGGGGTGAAACATCACCAAATTCCTGACTCTGGGCTGATACTGTGAATTTTTTTAAGAAAAAAACGAATGAATGATTTTTTAGCCCGACCTAGGACGCGAACCCAGACTAACGAGGCAGTCAATCAGATATACAAAATCACCATGTAACCGACAGTTGGATAATTGTTAATGGTACGGACTACGAAACTAAAAGGTGTAAGGTTTGAATACACCATTCGACTACCGAAGTAAACCGCTTCTAGCAAAAGCATTTTCTACTTAGTTGGGTAACGGGAATACCAATAACGTTAAATGGTTTCATTTCACTAAAATCCCAAATCATGTTCACTCGTAATAAATAATCTGAAACAAATGTTCAAACAATAAAAAAATACTAAAAATGAATAAAGCAATATTTATTTTCTTGCCTTATCTAGACATACATAGTATATTCTGTAGGTATCTAGGCAATTACAGGCTCACAAAAAATACAATGATGCAGAAACCGTCTTTTTATGTACCAGGAGAACTCTCTCCGCTCACACAGGAGCGTTCTGGAAATGATAATAGGGACGTCGACGAGGCGAGAGGCACCCGACTGCGACCTGTCACCGTTGAAAGCGTCAAAGGGTTTTAGTCAAGGCGCGAATTAAATCGGTCAGCGGGAGCCTGCAGAGGTGACGTCGAATCAATCGAGAACTGGTTTTATCCTGTTCTTATTTATGTGTAATGTATGTAATGTATGTACTCGTAGAACTATATATATATTCCAAATATTATATTTTTAACAACAATTACTTGAAAAATTTGTTATTAAATTTTAATAAAATTAACATTCCTATAAAATATACTTTTAATTAAATTTTTCATTTAATTAAAATCTATCAAAGATTCCACTGCTGAACATAGGTCTCTCTTCCATAGCTTGCCTCCTCGCCGTAGTTGTTAATAGAAAGAAGTTGCTGTTCATATTTTCATAACGTAAATACGTAATTACATTACTTTGTAATAATAACAAAATGGTTGTGTCTTTTGTCTCAGTTTGATCCTGTTTTAAGTTCATTAATTTTTTAATTAAGGTCATTAGTTTCCAAAGTTTACACAACGTTCCCGAATTGTTCAAACTTTACCTGTCAGATTATTCCCGAAGCCGTCGATGTTTTTGACTTACGTAATATTGTGATTCCAATTTTATATTAAACAGAATATTCAATCGAAGTCAATCAATCATAAATTTCATAACACAAAGAAAGAAATACATTACGCAGCCGAAATTCATCTGTTATCCCACTACGCCGATCAAATAATTACCTTCTCGATAAAATATTGGCAGAGCTTCCCTTGCCTCGTGTTGCGTCCCCGCGAGCCACAACTGTCGATGTCACGTTAATTTACGGCCTTCAATTATAAATTTCACATCCTCCGAATCTGAACGAAATATAAGGAGTTTCAAATCTTTATATACGAATCTTAAAGTTCTTTATACAATGAACGAAGCATTAAGACAATCCAATAATTTAAGTGGTGTTTTTCGAGTTGGGGCTTAGAAAATTATGGAACTTTTGCGCAGCTCAAAGCTTATTAGAATAAAATTGACGTTGCATCAAAAGATACCTTTGAAAAAAATTGACAGTTTATCTAAAAGTAGTTAGTTATAAAAAAGAAATATAAAGATAAATATCCCACCACCATAACTGATAAGTTTAATAGCGTACATCAAAAGTATTTCCCGTAATTAAAATTGTTTATTACGACAAAAGATAAAAATGATGATTAGAAATAATAGTTAACAATGTATTTTTACAGCGTCATTTTCATACAAACAGTGCAGTTTCCTCGTAGCCGACCTCTGACACCAGATAAATGAAGTACATCTATAGTCGTGTTAATTAATATACTCGTATACGATTTTATCAAAACGTATGTAGTGAGTATTTTCAAAACTTTTATTTGTGCACAATAGAAAATTTTAATATTAATCCTCGCTCCTGGTATTATTTACTTGATGCCAAAGGTTTTCTGCTAAATAGCCTACTGAGTAGGCTTATCTATTTTCGCTGCCAAATAACAATTCATTGTGTTCAACACTGTGTTTCGGTTGGAAAGATTAGAATACCAGTACCACCAGTTGCAGCCACTTATAGGCCGTGATTCCGTCCTAGTCTTCAGGGGTGACAGCGCATCTGTAGCCTTTTTGTTTGAATATAAATACATGTGTCCATGGATCACACTTATCATTATTAGAAATCTTCTTAATTTAAATTAGCAACAGTAAACATCTTACTTCATAAACATTCGTATTTTTTAAATATAAATATAATCGTTCTAATTTTAAAGCTTTTGATAGAATGTCTTGATACTAATAATTTATAAAACACAGTATCGTTATATTGCTATTTGAGGCTGGTGTTCTGTGGGAATTATATTTGTGTGGGTGTGTGTGTGTGTTTAATATATTAAAGCAGATTGGTTTTATACATATTTTTTTAAAGTTACCCCGCACTAGGATTTTCATCTGTATCGCGGAGGCAGTTTATATACACAAATTGTACAAGGTACGTACAGGATATTTGTAGGCCATACAAATACTTGTTCCATACGGGATTTGAACCAGCAGGCCTCTGCGCCGTAATTCAATGATAGGCTACATGTTTAACTAATAGTAAATAAATGACATATGACACTCAATTCATGTAAATCAGTGATATCTATCAATGAATTAGTACTACTAAAAAACTAACTAAAATATTGAACTCAAAATTAACAGCATTAAATTTCCGGCTGAAAATACTGGCATTGCACTCATCAACCCCTTTAACCTATCAATTACTAGACTCGGCATAACATCTGCCAAGTAATGCATTGGGGCTGCACTGGGACACTTTTAGGAAGGGATAAAAAGTAATCTAGATGTTCAATAAAACACATCTAGGTTACGTAGAAATAGAGCATAGGAAAGAAATATTTGATTTATTACCAGTCATAAATTGTCAACTATACAAGATTTATTAATAAAGTAACTTTTTGGTAGCCATTATGACCCACTTGTGGTCACAGCCTTCACTACAATCTTCTACGCTACAAGCTGTTAGCTAACTTTAACCAATGTTTTACGAATGCGTCAAGATAATCAATCATCTCTTTCGAGGGTACAAGATAAACGCCGAACAAGACCGATGTCATCGGTCTTAAGGTACCTAAAGAATTTGTTTTCGCAAATTTTCCTATACATCATCATCATTACAGCCCTTCACAAGTGCACCGCTGAACATAGGCCTCCCCCAAGCATTGACAGAAAGCACGGTCCTAAGCCACCTGCATCCATTGACTTCCTGCATGTCTTGCCAGGTCGTCACTCCATCTAGTAGGGGGACACCCTACACTTCGCCTGCCGGTACGAGGGTGCCACTCGAGAACCTTTCTTCCCCATCGGTTGCCGGTTCTTCGAGCTATATAGCCGGCCCATTGCCACTAATACTAACTAATCTTTTGGGCTATTTTGGTTACTCTGGTTCTATTGAAAATGACTTTCAATAAGTATTATGTACTATAATCTATATTGAATAAAAATGATTCTATTCTATTCTATTCTATAATGCGGATGTTCTCGTTTTTACGGTCGAAGTCGGACTTACCTAGTCGGACTATTTGTCCCAGGCAAACATACTCGTCAACAACTTCGAGCTTAGTGCTTCCAACAACTACCGACATAGGTGTGACATGGACGTTACACATGACTTTTGTTTCGTCCGTGTCCGTGACTATATCGTCGGAAAATCGAAGGTGAGTAATGTACTCGCTATTGACGTTAATACCGTATCCTTTCTAGTCCAGTAGCTTGAAAACGTCTTCCAATGCAGCGGTAAATAGTTTCGGAGACATTACGTCACCCTGTCTTACACCTCTCTGCAGTTGGATATGTTTCGTACTCTGGTTCTGTACTTGGATAGCTATCGTAGCCCTACTGTACAAACACTTCAACACTTCAATATACCCACAGTCAACTTTATTTCTCTCTCTTATCCATAATTTTAATATTTGTTTCATCTACATCTTTATTAGCCAGTAAATGTTCACTATTGGGCAGTGGCGAAGCTAGGGCTCCAAACTAGGGCAAGCCCAAGATATGGTTTTGTTGTTTTTAGCAGTTTTATAAAAATTTACCTTTTCTCTTTTTCGATTTTACCTTTTCCTCGCCGATTAGCACTTTAACATACTTCAATTTATCACAAGAAACACTATTATCCTCCATTTTCACTTAAAATCTATAAAAAAGCATAAATTTTCAACTCGCAATATTTATTCGTTCAAGTAAACACACATAGCAAACATTGAAATGTGAAGTGAACTAGCAAAGACTAACTTCACACTAAAAGCCGGGCTTTTCGATACGTACAAATTGCTATATAAACAATCATAGTTATATTTCATTATAGAACATTTTACCACAGGTTAGAAAGGGAGCGATCGTCTTCTCGAAAGCCCGGTAAAAGCTCACGCGTGCGAGAGAGACGACTAATTTTTATGACAAACTTAACGTTATAAGCCCTGTGTATATACAGTAATCTATGGCCTAGAACAGGTCAGCGACAGCGACAGAGAAGCGCGCGGGAAATTTGATATAGTTTGAAACAGTTTACGAGTTATTTTATTAGTTGATATTATTGATTGAGCAGTTTGATAGGGCAAGCCCGGCTTCTCGGCTTCTATGGAGGCTTCGCTACCGCTATTGGGCATGGGTCACTCCTGTCGTAGGAAGACGCTTAATCACATTACTTTCGCTTGTCAAGCACATTGGCGATCGTAGTACTAGATGTATCGCACCTTTTACGACGTTTACCGTCGCTGGAAGAGTTGGTTGTACCGCCATTTATCGGAAGCCTTAACATCTTTTTGACATATTTTACAGTCACCTTTTACTATACTCACGAGACAAAATGGCACGATAAACTCTTTACCATAAAATGACCCAATGAACACAACGCCAGACTACAGTCAACACAAGCCACAAAAACACCCGACGACTGTCTAGACAACTTTTCATAGAGCACAAAGATATGATTAAACTGCCAGCTGCCGTAGCATCGTTTATAAAATAAAAATCATTTGACGAGGGTTCGCCATTAATTTCGTCGACAATGTGATAAATAATAAGAGAGGTGTAATGCGGGGGCGGGATCCCTCTAAAACGTCGCCTTGATGGGCTGATTTTGAAGTTTTGACGGCTCACATCCTAATTTTCTTTCTGTAGACGAAGCGTGTTGTCCCTGCGGTTGCCACTTTTGAATAACTTCCTCTTTGTCACGATTTTCAATTTTCTAACAGATCGAATGTTGCTAAATGCAGATAAATGCGTTTGATTATTCTATATTTAAAATCTAACAATTAAAATATAAGTGTTTGAATACACTTTTGTGATATCAGACTACATATTTTGTAAGTAATAATAATTGTTGTAAAATTTATACTTAATTTACTGGTGACACGTATGGCCTAGCCTAGTGAGCACACTACTTAGTAGATTTAGTCTTAAGATGCTTTTATTTTTCTTCAGCCCGTAAGAGTCCAATGCTGGATTTAAGGTTTTCACATTTAGAAAGGATTTGCCGTTATTGTCACATCTATACGAAGCCATAACATTTTTCTGGCTTTTCCCATTGACTGACACGGATTGCCACGGAGCAAAAGGGGTGATGTGTACACTGTAATATCGTCAAATATGATATACACTGTAATACACTGTAATATAATGTTGTCAATAATTCAATTAAATCCGCATATCGCATATTAATGAGCTCCATCGTTTGACCGTGTCAGTTACTGAAAACGTCAAAGGACATGTCCCAAACAGACGTAATAGCCGGTCTTGCTTGTTATGGTTATAGAGTAGCTCATTAAATTTACTGTGTGATCTAGTGACCAAAGAACACAACACAACAGTCACAAAAACATAAATCGTTGGTTTCTTGGTTTGGATATGTGATTATCTTCCATCTTGTCCCCGACACTATACTTCCGACTTTTTATTACTTATCCCTCACATCAGATACAAGTACTTAAGACTAAGCGAGTGAGAATATATTTCATTTATATTGTTCGCATGTTCTCGTGTGGCAGCCTTGTATCGGTAAGCGAAGTTTAGGGCGGTCCCCCACTAGATGGAGTGATGACCTGGTAAGATATGCAGGAAGTCGATGGATACATGTGGCTCAGTATCGCGCTTTGTGGCATTCCTTCGGAGAGGCCTATGTTGAGTAGTGGACACGTAAATGAACCTCATTCATTTAGTTTTTCATTCATTACAGCCTTTAAAAGCCCTTGGGGGAGCCCTGTATTCAACAGTGGACAGTGGAGTGATTTGCAAGTTCATTTATATTGGCCTTGGTAGCTTAGAAGGACTAATGTATATGCAATTTTTAACGCTGCTTTACCGCGCTCTACTTTAAATGAAAACATCGTGAGGAAACCTCTATGTGTTTGGAATAAAATACTACCCAACCGCCATCAGATATAATATAACCATGTCGATATAAATGCTCTATAACCCTCTTAAAAATTGGAGTTGGCCTATGGGCTGTGTCTGGCAGTGGGAAGAATATAAGCTGTATTTTAATTTCACTTTTATTAAAAAAAATATGAATTAATCTTTTCATAGACCATGATGTTTACTCGTAAAATGCGGAATACTTACAAGATTTTATTTTTATCGCCAGCGATAACCGTTTCCGCCTTTTATCTGACCTTCAGTCTGTCTTAACGATTCATAGATGTCTGTTTTTATCAATAGCATAATATCTACTTCGTATACCTAGTACGTACAAAGAAATTTTAATCAATTCAAGCTCTTTATAACTGTCAATTTCTTACTTAGATCTATAAGACTACTACACGTAAGGAAGTTCGGTTTGTGTTTGTGGTTGTGACCTCTCACTTTTATAAAAAAATCTATCGTCCCTACAGTTCATGTGTGTCATAGAGAAAACTAAGGGAAATGTCTGGAAAATTTTCAGACAGCCTTCATAATGAAATAGCTAACTCAATTATTCAATCACAGCCAAATTATGTGCTAGAGTTGATTTTCAGTTATAGCGTTAAAATACTTAAAATGAATATAAAGCAGCTATAAATTGTTCTGCTATTTTAAAAAACAAAAGTTTGTAGGTGTATGTACTGGGTATCCTAAATGCTTAATACTAATTTATCTCCATATAAAAAAATAAATTGCTATCCGTTAGTCTCGCTAAAAGCCAAAATCGGCTGGATCAATTGTGATGAAACTTTTTGTGTGTGTTTGAGTGAGTTTATAATCCAAATTCGACCCGTCAGGTGGCGCTGTTGCCAACATTCAGAAATCACCCGTACGAAGCCGGGGCGGATCGCTGGTCTTCTATAAATTAATATATAATTCTTGTTTGTTACTTAACTCCTCCTAAACGGCTGAACCGATTTTGATGAAATATTTTGTGTTTTTTATAGGATAAGGGTGAAAAATGAGCACACAGTCCACCAGATGGTAAGTGGTTGATGCGGCCCATAGACATCTACATCAAACAATATGCAGATGCGTTGTCACCCGTGAGGACTAAGATGGAATGCCGCATTTCCAGTAAAAAGGGTCTCCGGTTAAAAGTTGGGTCCGGGTCAAGTTCGGTTAAAGGTTGTGTGTGTTTCAGTGGGTCACTGGATGGTTTCGATTGGACTCTGTAGGTAGCGCTTATTGTCGAGATCCAGGAATCACCCGTGCGAAGCCGGGGCAGATCGCTAGTTATAAGCGAAATTGAAGTATTTATCTGTATTATCGAAATTCCTTTTATTTAGCTGAGGAGGCCATGCCATTAACACAAGATATAAAAAAAATTGTACCGTAGTAATCAAACTTCATGAACATATAGAGAGCAATGCCAGGAGTGATCTAGGGGGTGTATTTTATACGAAAAACTTATTTTTTTTGAATAAAATAATTAGTCTTTGATGATTATATATTTATCATTTTCAAGAAATATACAGTGATTATGACTTTTTACAGATTTTATTTAAATGATTTACAGGTAATTGCGATTATGATATTATTTATTCATGACTAGCGAACCACAAAGGCTATACATGGGTAGGATCTATTACTGTGATATTATTTAGATTTAAGATAATCATCAAAGGTGTAATAGCTATATAAAAATTTCCTTTTTAAGTCGTATCGCATTGGCGTTACGTAAAGGAAAGTTAAAAAACGAGAGTGTTTTCTATTATGTTTATTTATTTAAAACTATATAAGCTACTCAAGCTTTATACGTAGTAGAGCTTATCGGAAGTTTATCGAACAAATTGGCGAAATATTTAAGATGGTCCAACTTAAGAACAACCTTAGCCGACCGACGAGCATGTATGCATAGATATATGGATGTGAAAGAAGTGAGAGAGATTTTGCAGGATCGAGCCAAATAGAAGTCCGTACTCTCTGCCTACACCTTAAGGGTTCACACGCAAGCTTGATGCGATACGCAGCCGGCTTGAGGCATTCTCTTTCTACCTACAGATGCAGAAGAATTGCAAAAGGAAAGAAGATATGCAAAAGAAGTTACCACATTTAAAGTGATAAAAATCTAAATATATAATAATAATAAAGATGCAAAGGATATATGATAATCTTCTTTGTTTACGCGAACATTACACATTTTTAATGTGTGTAACTTACTTAACTTACTTTATATTCCCACGGTCATGGTCATGGGTGGTGTAAAGTACTCGAAACGTCGAGAATATAAAATAAGTTATTAAGAACTAATTTAATTAAATGCAAAGCATATAGTTTATAAATATAGAATGAAAGGAAAAAAGAAAATATAATGATTATTAGACTTAAATAACAATTTCCGCCAGTCTCAACGAAGACTAGTCATATGTGCAGGACAGGCTCATAGTGCCCGAGTGTATGCGCGAGCACAGGTGCAATCTCTATTTTCTCACTCTCATACTTCGATGGGACCGTTATACGACACGACTGGAGAGAGATCAAGCGCATAGCCAACGGCTTCACATGCTTTCTGAGGCACGGGGGTAAAACAATCAGGGATGCTACTGAATATTTCATGACAGAATAACCTTATAACTGATTTTGGCTCGACCCGGGATTCTAACCCGGGACCTCAAGATCTGTACGTTTACGACCACTAGACCAATTCCAGACCATTTACGACACTAGTCAATTACTATACTATGAAAAGATATTAGACATAACTGTTACGATGATTCGGCCATTTTCAGTAGTAAAAAAGAGAAATAAACTAGATATTAACGTATATATAACACATGCAACCGTGGTATTACTACGATGGCCGTTATCACGGTCGCCTTTATCATTGACATTGACAATCAATAAAGGTATTTAAAACGTTTCGGGTGTAATTAATTTCATATATATTAAAGCAGTTATTGATCAAGTTACGATCTGCAAACACTGCAGCGTTAATAAAGTAATAAGTCAAACAGATATCGGGTGCGTTTGGCCTCAGTAAATCAATTTTAAATTCGACTCGGAGATTCATAGCGGTACGGCGCGCGATCCGTGAAAAATTACTTTTTTTAAAATGGTATTTTCCATCGCACTCTCTCTCTCTCTATCTCTCTCTCTCTACAGGGACTTACTCCCCATCATCGTATAGAATACTGGCGTTACGTGTACAAGATATAGAATATTTAATTACCAGATGTATTTTAGTTAAGTTATAATATACCTAGATACTCTTATTCTATAGATATAAAGAGTTTAAAAAGTGTAAAATTATTAAGAATAACCCAAAAACTATTTGTCAGACCTTGATAAAATTTACACAGAACTACATGTGAAGCACCAGCTTTTAAATAAAAAAGAATCATCGAAATCGGTTCACCCAGAAAAAAGTTATGAGGTAACACACGTAAAAAAAACATACAGTCGAATTGAGTACCTACTCCTTTTTGAAGTCGGAAGAAAAGATCACATAATTCAGGTGTTGGTAGTGGATCGTCATTTAAGAATTAAATTTGACCAGAGACCTTTTTTACGGAGAACGAGGCATTCCATCTCGTCCACAGGGGTGATAACGCATCTGCATTTTGATTCCTAATTGAGGATAAATGTAGATGTCTATGGGCACACTTATTCTATAAAAAGGCTATGGTAAGTTTGAAACTACTATTGTATTTTGATTAATTATTATTAATTAGATATCAGGTTTTTGTTTGATCTTTATATTTTTAGTTGCTCTTAATAACTAAAATAATATAAAAAAGATAAGTAACCTCTAATAACAGAAAAATAGAGTTATAATGCTACTGAAAGAATGAGAGGTAATAATGATAAGATAAAATGCCTCGTTACCGGTGAAAAGGTTTTTTTTCTAGATCTCATCCCTCACCATACGAAACACACCAGCAATATTCTGATATTTCAGGCTGGTATATTGGGCGAGTGTAATCTTTTTTAAAGTTCAAGCCAACCCTTTAGTGTTCCGACTTTACCATGTACAGATCTCATAAGAATTATTTAGAAAGCAACACGAATTATGCATCTTTAATCTTATATAATAATTTAACTTTTGTTCATGACTTTTATATGGAATAAGTCGTATGAATGAAGTAGTTGAGCGCATTTTATCACTTCACTTCAGCCGAACGACGACGTAAGATAATTTATCAAATTTTGTATGTTCTCCAATAAATGATGACTAAATCGTCTCTTAAAGTAACAGACTTAATATTAAGACCAGGCACGGGAAGTAGTGTCAAAGTGCAAAGCGTGCTACAAACAATAATCTACCGTACGAATTAGAGATTACAGCAAACTTCTACAAACTTGGAATAACGTGCGTGCAACAGTTGATTCGTGATGATGATTTAAAAAGTAATATTAATATCATCATCATCATCATCATCATTACAGCCCTTCACAAGTTCACTGCTGAACATAGGTCTCCCCCAAGGAATGCCACAAAGCATGGTCCTGAGCCACCTGCATCCATTTCATCTAGTGTCACTCGAGAACCTCTGTTCTCCATCAGTTGTCGGTTCTTCGAGCTATATGGCCAGTCTATTGCCACTTCAGCTTACTAATCCGTTGGGCTATGTTGGTTACTATTTATATAATATAACACAATAGACATAAATATAATAATACTAAAAATGTAGCAGTAAATACGCAGTAATCAAGAACCAACCCTATCAAAGCGCATTACTCTGCGCAGTCAAAATCTGTGTCCATATATCATGCAGAGCTCATCGCATTTTTAATAAAAACAGTCGCAGGCACTACGCTTACAGTTACATTTTTTGATCGCAGCATGTGTCGTCTTTTTTTTTATTGGCTGTGTAAAATTTGCTAAAAATTATTTTAGAATAACATTTTATAAATAATTTTTTTTATGTAATGTGATACTATAGAACTACTTATGATTATTTTTAAGTTTAATAATTTTTAACCTAATGTAGGTATAAGGTAAAAATATATAAAATTATTATTATTATATATTAAATTATTTACTCATGCGCCAATATATAATGCATGAGTAACGAATACAATTCAACATCTTTTTTGCTTGATCCTCTGCAACAAGTACAATGGTACTCATCATTTAAATGAATGATGCCATAACGCAACTTGGTGCCATATTGTTTTAACCTTTTAAAATCATATCTCGAAAGTAATCCAATTTATCACAAAAACTTATTTGGATTTTCATATTTGTATATTATCGATACTTATGCGCCTAAATCATTTCTTAAAATTATTTTTATGTGTAAACAAGAAAAAAAATATTTATATACATGAAACTTTCCTATAACATACATAAAATACATGACATATTTACTTAAATGATCTTTAATATTATATTAAAATTAATTTATTTTATGGTTAAAAGCAAATTAATTTTATGATTGGCCTAAAATTAATAATAGGTAAACAACATTTTACGTGGTAGAGCCACGCTGCAGCTATATTATGGTTGTAGCACGAATGGGTCGGCTCGACGGGTCGGGGAGGGACCACGCTCTCACAGAATACCAGCTTAAAATAGCAGCTTAATGCTGCTGTGTTTCGTATGGTGAGTGTAGAGAACCGGAGACCCTTTTTACTGGAAACGAGGCATTACATCTTAGTCATCAGGGGTGACAACGCATCTGTATTTTGATTCTTAATCGAGAATAAATGTAGATGTATATGGGCCACAACATCTACTTACCATCAGGTGGACTGTGTGCTCGTTTGTCACCCTTATTCTATAAAAAAAAATATTTTGCGCCATTAATTATTACTTCCACTCAAAGCTCATTTTAGTAAGGCTCACTCATTTTTACTGTAGATAAGTGTTATAGTTAATAAGTTAGCTAAGCATTTGTCTGCTGTTCTGCGGGCCACGGATTCGACACCCAAAGAGAGCAAGTATTTGTTTGTTATATGGTCTACCAGTTATTGCTCCGGGTGTGGTAATGCCTATTTTATTTATTTCCAAGCGACTAAAATTATTCTTTGAAAATGGGTAACTTCGTCATCTGCCGTCAAATTATCGTAATTATAAGCTCAGGCCCACTTAAAACCTCTCAGATTGCTGTCCAAATATACGTTAGGGTCCGTTACGAGTCTTGCAATCAAAAGAATTCAATCGAAAAAGTCGGGCCCCATATCTATTCTTCCGTACCCCTGTCTTAAGCATTTACCCCGAAGAATGTGTTTTTTTAAAATAAACCTTAAAAACCCACACTTGAAACTTTAGTTTAGATCGTTAAGCCACGTTACAAAAACACGATGTTGAGTGTCTACCTAAAGAAAATCACCAGTAAACAAATGTATAGTTAAATTAATGCTCTACTTCTTAGTTCTACGTGGTCGAACCTACAGCGTGTTTAAGTAAAACATTCTTTATTTTTTACACTATTCACTGACAGAATAAAACCAAAATATGTACTGCTTTTGTATTGCACAAATACTGGACCAAAATGTTGCCAAAGCAAATATGAGCTGTTTAGGTGTAGGTAAATATAGAATTTGTAAATAACTTGGCTACAGTACCAACTATCGGTTGCTAGGATAGTTATAGTCTATTGTCACGACGAAACAAATATAATTATTCGCGTAATATGATCTCAATCGGTCAAATCGTTCAGAAGTTACACGATTACTAACAGATGCACCAACAATTATGTGTATAAAGATTAAATCAATTTAAACATCTCTAATTATGCTTAATATAATATTTTTTTAAATAATATTTTTTTACGTCCTATTAAAGTCAAATTACATATTACTTTGAAATAAATAATAAAATTAATTCAATATTAAACATAGACTGTTTTTTAATTGAGCAACGTTATAGCATAATTAACTAATATTTTATAAGATTTTCTCAGTGTATGGCATTTTAATCAAATACTATATTATATTCCCATATACTTAATATTTTTTCTTATCCACCATTTGTAAGAAGCAAAGAACAAAAACGCTACTCACTTGATAGAGCCCTTGAAATAATAAAGGCATCCGGACATTTTATTCGCAAGTCAGGAGGTCGGGAATCAAACTCACGTTCACACACGCGATTGTTTTCTACCCCTGTAAACAACGCAGGACAAAAGATGTCCTGATAAAAATCATACTCAAATACAAATCACTAACGTTGGTTCATTTATTCTCTTACTTATAGAATGTCGTTTTATTGCCCGCTTACTTTCTCTAGCTTTCTCACTAATTTAACGTATTTTTGATGAAGTAGTCATTTAAACCGATTATTTATTTTTAATGGAACTACGATTATTTTAGCACGGATATCCAATATTGGTCTATGTATTAAAATATTTTCTAATATTGATTTGGCTCAATAAGTTTATTACTATTAGTGGTTATTCGAAGTGAAGTAAATTTTACAAAATTGTTTCAAAGTGTAACTTTTTTGTCAAGAAAAAGTCAAAAGGAGATCAAGATAGTTGTAAGGTCATGTCACAAATTTCACCCCTTTACCGCGTCAAAAAATTTTTTTGACGAAAAGTATTTTTTGCACATAGTTTTATAACACGGATCGTCTTTGTTACAAATTTCACACGGTTCGTTATGACAATCGGTATCTGTATGGTGTCGCCGCATTTGAATGCGTCACTAATTTTGGTTTCTCCTACTTTAAGCATCACAATGGCGAAATTAAAGCTATCTCTTTATAAAGGGTTTTTATCTGTCACTACCTGTCTTGCAGTTGGCAAAAGGTTTGATCCTTTCCCTTGACCTTTTAACTTTAGGGTTAGGTAGTTATATTTTTTATATACATATAAATTCTGTTTAAATACAAAAATTATACTTTGTAATAATCGGTATTTTTATGATACAAAAAAGTAACCTTAAGACCATTTCTTATATTTACGCGAACACTTCACATTGAATAAAACTATTTTTACGTAGTTTGTAATCATATCCTAGACGGCCCTCGCTGTTACATCAGATTTGATAGACCACAAATCCTCACAACAGAACATCGATGATAGACCACGAATAGAATAGAAAAGCTGAAGATACTCCGGGTTAACTTTGATATCGGGAAGTCAATTACCTCAGTCTCCCCGTTACCATCCGTCAAGCACCCGAAACGTCGGGAAATAAAAATAAGTAAATTAAAAGCGATAAGATCCGTAAAAATAGTTTTATTCAAAAAAAGAGTTATCAAGTAACCAGCAATTTGAAGTTTTTGTCGGTTTTGAGTTTTCGCTGTCAAGAACTAGATGCCCATATAATTTATTTCTATACGCATGTCGTATTTTGGCACGGTACCGTAATTCCAATATTTTTGACCAAATAAATTAAAGTTTACTGAAATACCAATATCAACTTGTGGGCGTCGTAAGAAGCGACAGAAAAAAACTGGGAGATGGGCAGCAGCTACTTCCTAATAACAGCTGAATAAAAAGAACAAACTGCGGTTGTCAACACTCTTGCCAAGTGTGGCAACTATGACAAATATCCCCCCTATGAGGCAATTGTAGGGGAGGGCTATGTTCAACAGTGGACTTTTGATTGGTCTCTAATGATAATGGAAATAACATTTTATGAAATTTGACTATAAATAAATAGGAGAAGCAAATGTTTCTTGACTCTCCATATTGAGTAACGTATTATTACAAATGGCCTTTCAAAATAATTAGAAGTTTCTATAAAACACTTTTAGCGATTAAGCTTGATTTTCGAAATGAGGAATATTTAAATTGCGTGAATGACATGGCCACCGTTAGTAATGCATCTCCCTAAAGTATCGCCTTATGATTCGTACAAAAAAAAATAGTAAGAGCTAAGAATTTTAACTTAAATCTGAATTTTGTTTCTAATTAATTAAATATCTGTTACTGTATGTGTACCGTGTAGTGGTGGTGTAAGAATATCCACTACCCCATATCATCCCGTTGGTGTCGTATGAGGCGACAGAGTGATACTAATGGGGAGATGGGCAGCAGCGTCTTCCTAATAACGACTAAAAATTAAAAAACTGCGGTCGCCAACCCGCTTGCCAAGCGTAACAACTATGGCAAATATCCCCCCTATGAGGCAATCTATGGGGGAGGCTTTTTAATCTGTAACGGTAATTTAGATGTCTGTTTAATTAACACGTAATTATGCTTATAAATTTTAATTAATAACAATGTATTGTGTGTATCTCATAAATAATTATTCCTATTTCATCTGATACATTACTTCGCGTAGTTCAACTCTCTTTTAGCTCCTTAAAAATTTTGAATGCACAAATAATATAGATATTACAAAGAACAATTTGTAAGAACACCTGCTGAGTACCATAGGTGTTCCAGATTTATTTAGCATAGAATCGCGACATTACAATTAGAACCTTATGCGTAAATAATAAAGATTAAAAATATTAATAAAAGCATATTATAGAATATTTATCCACAGGGCGTATCTGTTTTGTAGGGCAGTCGCTTGAATAATTCTACACAAATCCTTTTATCAATTATCATTTGAATGACAAATAAAGTTATGTTCTAAGGGGCCTTGAAAAATGCGAACAAGTCTACTACATATTTATTATGTTATTTAGTTAATATATAACGTAAGATTAATTTAACACTTACATAGATAAAAGAATACATATCGCGCGGGATATTTTACAGTTTATCTAAGTGATAACAGGTTCTCACTCTTAGATAATTTGCCTAATATACGTTTGTATTTTAAAAAAATCAGTCAGTATTTAGCCTTAGCAATATAATATTGTCATATACATATAAATTTCTACTTGAAACACCAGATACCTTTTGAGAAAACCGTGCCCTTCTTCTGTTTAGAACACCGCCTACGCGACCTACGGCGTAGACCGCGTAGACACAGATCGATTTGCGGCTACAAGTGACAAAGTTTTTCAAGATGGCGCAAGGGTGGGGGCGTAAGGGGGATGCTCATATTTTTTACTGTCGCCCGGGGTGAGCAGTGAAGCCGATCGCAACACCACTCTCCACTCGGCCTCTTAAAAGCTCGACTTCTGAGGGACGTTTCTGAGGAATACATGCGACATATATGCTGGCAAGTGTCTATGTAGTTTCGCAAAGGGGATTTGTAAATAGGCAATCTGCATGTGCTTTTAAAGTCCGCAGACGCATCTTACTTTTCTTTTTACAAGCTTTTAACTTGCTTTCTTTGTATGTCTTTCAGGTTTAAAATTTGTAATAAATTTTTATGTAACATTTTACAACAAATTATGTACTTATATTAAAATGCAATAATAATACACAGTGGAATTAATCTGATGATGGACCTGGATGCTGGCAATAGCAACGCCTTAAGCTTGCTTTTAAATATATTTAATTTCATTTACTTATTTCAGAATGTCATATAATAAATTAAATTCAAACGACTTCACTCTTAAATATTTAAATTGACTTCAATTATTGTAATTAAGAATACTAAGTAAAACAATATTATATCTCTATATATAAAAATCAATTGCGGTCCGTTAGTCCCGTTAAAACTCGAAAACCGCTCGAACGATTTTGATGAAATGTTTTGTTTGCGTTAGAGTAGGTAGGTGGCGTTGTTGTCGTGATCCAGAAATCACCCGTGCGAAGCCGGTGCTGATCGCTAGTCTTAAAGAACAAAGTAATGGAAGCAACGTAGTAATTCTATTAAAATTATTACGCTTATAGGAAAGCACATGAATATATTATAGAAAATAGAACGTATGATATAGAATTCAACTTACGACTGTCAAAATACGGTAGATGTGTTGTAGATAATATGCAACAGTCAACGTGGTGTAAACCAGTAAGTAAACAGCCTGCAGCCATGTTTGCACATAGGGTCTTAGTTAAAAGAGTTGCAACTGATTTCTAAACAAAGGAAATTTATTTTTAAATATTCTACTTTCTACTATAATATCATATTATTATCACATTATATTATTATTCTATTCTATTTGAATATTATATAATTTATATGAAATGAAAAAAATACAACATACAATCAAAAAATAGTGCATATGAAATATTTTAATTGAAATGTTCAAAATGAACAGAAAAGAATATTTGATACTGATGTTTTTACATTACATTCATTATTATGTATCATATAATATGCATTATTATCAATATTCTTTTCTGTATTCGGGTGCGTCTCCATTCATCCATCCATTACAGTCTATAAAAGTCCACTGCTGAACATAGGCCTCCCTCATAGATTGCCCCATGGGGGATTTTGCCATAGTTGCCACGCCTGGCAAGCGGGTTGGCAACCGCAGTATTTATTGTTTTGAGTTGTTATCAGGACAATGCTGCTGCCCATCTCCTGTTTCATTTCCCTCTGTCGCCTCTTACGACACCACGGGACGATATGGGGTAGTGGATATTCTTACACCGCCACTACACGGTTTGCATCTAATTTATTGGAAATACATTTTGCAAATTTATTATTTTAATTCCAATTTCTGTGTATAAGTGACATGAGAAATAACAAATTGTTTGTATAATTTTATTTTGCATTCGATTTATTTTATCTAAATTTCATAAATCGATCAACTAAAATAATATTTGTATTTACTACCATTGTGGTATATTAAAATTTTCTTTGATGTAAATAGACAGAAAACTGAAAAACAGTTTTATAACGACTAGTCTAGGGTTAAATGATATAATTCATACAGGTGCGACGACGACCGAAGCGAGGAAGAGCTTTAGGTTATAGGTGACTACAACCCGTGATATATGTGATATAGCTCGAAGAACCGACAACCCATGGGGAAGAAAGGTTCTCGAGTGGCAGCCTCATACCAGTAGGCGAAGTGTAGGGCGACCCCCCACTAGATGGAGTGACGACCTAGTAAAACATGCAGGAAGTCGATGGATGCAGGTGGCTCAGGACCATGATTTGTGGCATTCCTTGGGGGAGGCCTTCGTTCAGCAGTGGGCTTGTGAAGGGCTGTAATGACTGATGACAACCCGTGAGCTGAGCGAACGAGGCGAGCGTACCGCGCCAGCGGCCGCCGAAGCACCAGAAGAAGAATTTTAAGTCATATCTTAGTGTCCTGTTACTAAGTTAGGTTGGGTAAGAACTTCTAAATAAAAGTCACGATATACAAGTAAATAAAAGAAACTTTTAATATTTATAAATCCTTTTAAATTCGATCGTAGGTCTAGTATAAAGATTTTATTAATTGTTATTTGATTTGCGGGGTATATCACATATAATTTATATTAAATCTTCTGAAAATATGCGTTTTAAATTTAGATCTAACGTTTATTATATGATTTGATAGTAGATAATCAGAATAAAACTACATATATCAAACGTTGTTATTTACTTTATTTAGTATATATTTTTAACCAAACACATATTTTAACCCATTCAGTTCTGCTCTGTTCTTTCCTATGCTTTCCATATCTATTCTATTCTATGCCGTTCTAATCTATTCTATTGTATTATTGTCTGTTTTTCCGTTTTATTCTGTTCTGTTCTATTCTTTCCATATTTTTATGTAGGTACTGTTCTGTTCCGTTCTGTTTTATTCCATTCTATTCTATTGTATTCTAGTACCTCTCATACTTTCAGTAGCATTATAACTCTATTTTTCTGTTGTTAGAGGTTAATTATTTTTTATATTATTTTAGTTACAAAGAACAACCAAAAATATAAAGATCAAACAAAAACCTAACATCTAATTAATAATAATTTATCAAAATAATAAATAAAAAGTGTAGGGCATCCCCACTAGATGGAGTGACGACCTGGTAAGACATGCAGGAAGTCGATGGACGCAGGTGGCTCAGGACCGTGCTTTGTGGCATTCCTTGGGGAGGCCTATGTTCAACAGTGGACTTGTGAAGGGCTCTAATGATGATAATGATGGCCTGAATTAAATATAGAAGCTCAATTATATATTCATATTCTTTTCCACACTATGCTTACAGAATTAAATGATTTATCGAATTACAAATACTTCTACGTTTTCTAAACACTCAGGAACGTTTAAATTTAACTTTATACTCTTCATAACTTAGCTTGCCGTTAGCTGTTACTACATCCAGGCCATGTACCTCTACAAGTAATGTACACAAATCTGGCTAAAGCATGAAATTAATTTCATAAAGCCTCCGGGCAACGCGGTACGAGGCACACAGGGGCATTACCATCTCATGCTCCTGCACGAGATAGACACGTGTTTTGTAATTGGATAATCATATTTTATTAGATCACAAATAGCCGCAAGTGAAGATTCTCTCTTCATAATTGATTTTATATAACTAAATAAAAACGCAGACGCATTTAGTGCCTTATGTAACGTACTTCAGAGATATGGTAGCCAATGACACATAGAAACACAGATAAGATTCTAGTCACGCTACTTATAAAATTTAAATTTTATGAATCGGATGTAGAACGCATAAATTACTGCAGATTAGATATATTCAACGCGTTCCATTAAAAGTAATATTGTAAAGTTGTCGCTGTAAAACTAGAAAGAAATTATCGGATAATAGAAGGGGAATTGGTCGAGCAAGAAGATGAGTTTGTGTATTTGGGATGTGTATTTAGCAAGGATGGTAGATATGATAAGGATATAGAACGACGAGTGAACGCAGGAAACAGAGTAAATGGGGCTCTACACTCTATTGTGGAAAGTCAGAATGTGTCCAAAAAGGCACGTATGGCAATTCACAATGCTATGTTAGTCCCTACTTTAATGTATGGTAGTGAAAGTTGGGTGTGGCAGAAGAAGCACGAGAGTAGAATAAATGCTGTAGAAATGCGGTCATTAAGGATTATGTTAGGGCTGAATCTGAAAGACAGAGTGAGAAATTGTGTGATAAGAGAAGAGTGTGGTTTGCAAGATGATGTTGTGACCAGGATTAAGAAAGGTATGCTTCGGTGGTTTGGTCATGTAGAAAGAATGAATGAGGAAAGAGTGAAAAAGCAAATTTATGTTGCAGAGGTGAACGGTAAAGTCGGGAAGGGACGCCCTAGGCGAAAGTTTATCGACCAAATTGGTGATATATTGAAAATGGGACAAATTAAGAGTTCTCTTAACCGAAACTTTTTGAAACTCCTGAGATATATAACAAGGAAAAATATGATATAAGATATAATAAGCCCATTTTACATAATTTAAAAAAATGAAATAGTGTGATAAGAGAAAAGTGTGGTTTGCAAGATGACGTTGTGACCAGGATTAAGAAAGGAATGCTTCGGTGGTTTGGTCATGTAGAAAGAATGAACGAAGAAAGAATGACAAAGCAAATTTATGCTGCAGAAGTGAACGGTCGGAACGAGCGGAAAGGGACGCGCTAGACGAAGGTTTATCGACCAAATTGGCGATATATTGAAAATGTGCCAGATTAGGAGTACCCTTAACCGACGAGCGTGTATGCGTAGATATATGGATGTAAAGGAGGCGAAAGAGGTGTGCCAGGATCGTGCCAAATGGAAGTCCGTAGTCTCTGCCTACCCCTCTGGGTGACAGGCGTGAGTGTTTATGTTATGTTACAAAAATGTCCAGCCAGTCTGCAAACTGTTTTAAACATAATAATATTTATTACTGTTTTACTACTTTTCAAATTCACAAAAAAAAAGTGTTAAATATTTCGACTTTTTAAATTATAAAATGAAGTGTCTGTGAAATCCCGCCATCTAAATGGAATATTATCATTTTCCCTATTGAACGCGTCGCGCAGCTCAAAACGACAAAGGGAGCTTAAAACAAAAAGAACAAAAGGTCAAAACAATGGTCACAGTTTAATACGAGTTTCGCGGCCATTATGCTTGAATATGGGAAGAACAGACTCTTGTACGGATAAAATCATTGCAATTGAAAGTGGATTTTATGCTGATGCTTTGTACTGTGCATTGGAGTGTTAATGCAATAACTTTAATGTAATAATAATAATTATTTATAGTGTTATGGCGGTGTAAATGAATTCATCACACCATTTCGTCCCGTGGGTGTCGTAAGAGACTACTATAGTAAATGCCAGAAAATTTTCATGGCCTCCGATAGGTTAGCGGTATCATCGTCTAATGTTAACTGGTTGTAAAATACCCAGACCGGTGACGGGAAGCAGCGCCATAACTAATTGATCCATAATTCGGTGGAGGCCTTTTAGCAAATTTTTACACTGCGTTAATATGAATGTTAAGTCGATATGCGATGACACCCGACAAAATAGCGCCAAATACAAAAATTTCACAGGCGAACATTGAAAACCATCTCCAGCGTGACATGAGCGCCTGGTGGTTCATACGCGTACATCTCGCATTCATTGGGTGCTACATTGCGCGGATACCGCGTATATCCAAGTATGCGAATCGTATTAAATCAGAAATAGGTATCCAATCAGAGCGAGCATGCTTCACTGCTTTTATACAGTCTTTATGACTGTAATAATATACCTACACTGACTGGCCGCGTGTGCGTACGCTATTCAAGAGCTTTTTTTTTACGTAAGGTCTTACTTTTAGCTTTAAGGTAATTATTTATATAATAGAATATTCCGTACACTTTATATATAAATAGAAAACTACCTGATTACAAGGAAAAAACAGATTAACAAGAATCTGCGTTATAGAAAATACATATCCTCTCTGACCTCTTACAGAGCCATAACTATTCGAAAACACTTAAACTGGCAAAACTCTGCTTCTCGTGGATGCACGATCTTTTTAATTTTAAATGGTTCAAAATCATTCTTATCTGGCATCATCTGTGTTTAGAAGCAATTTATGACTATGCAAAAAAGTAAGGAGTTATTATATACTGCTTAATACAGTATTGCTGCCATATACGGGCTGGTGCTGTAAAATGCCACCTAGCAGCTTTGGACTCAATGGAAAGACGTGCTAAGAGACTTTTTGACCCCAATCTGGTTAAAACCAATCTCACCAGTCTCGAACACAGGCGCAAAGTAGCCAGACTTTCGGTTTTCAACAGGATGCATTTCGGAGAGTGTGAGTAGGAATTGCATAACGTAATTCCTCCCTCTCCCGTCCACCATCTGAAAACCAGGCGTTCGGCCAGTCTCGACCCTTTAGCCGTCAACTTTCCACGCATTCGAACCAAACGGTTTGCTTTATCGTTTGTCATGCGTACAGCAAAGGGGTGGAATAAGTTGCCAGCATCTGTCTTTCCATTCGATTACATTATGGGCGTCTTCAAGGCAAGAGTGAGTAGACGTTTGTCAAGTCAGTGCGCTTTACCATCTTCGTGCATCATCACTTACCATCAGCTAGGTTAGTAATCAAGCGCTGGCTTAGAATAGTAAAAAAAGCACAAAATATTGATTCAACTTTATAGGCTTTAAGTTTTTATGTAATCGTCTACGGCTTAATACCTTAGATTATTTTAATCATAACTAATACTTTTATCAGTAAAATAATCTATCGTTTTATCAAAAACTTTATTATATCATTTAAATTGTTTTAACGGCTCCGTGGCGCAATGGCTTAGCAATGAGTTGCTGCGCTAAGGGCCGCGGGTTCGAATCCCGCACGGAACAAGTATTTGTATGGTCTACAAATAATTGTTCCGGGTATGGATGTTTGTCCTTGTGAAACTGCCCCCAAGATACAGGAGAAAATCCTAGTGTGGACGTTGTGGTAACGTTTTCAACTAAGAAAAAAAAATTGTGGAAACATATTCTTCTGACTCACGGAAACTATTTTCCTTCCTACCATAAACTATAAAAACTTTAGTCCTTTTTATTACTTTGTGACTATAATTTTTAGCTCTACATAAATGTTATTACCGAGACATTTATTTGTCATAAGTTAATACTCGTATTTGATGTAAGGTAAGATGGTAATCCAATGTTACCGAAATTGGTGAGGAAACCATCATCGAATTTTCAACTTATTTAATTATCCGATTTAAACAGAATATGGTTATATGATTTTTCATCATATAAATTCAAAACAACTTAAATAGCCAGTTTACTATTTTCACATTGAGTAGACGTTAATACGGCTCGCTCCCCAACAAATTGATAAAATAGCTTCGCCTTGCAAATACCCGCCCAAAACGATAGAAAAATTTACAAAAGACTGAGCACTCAACGGCACTCAGCCTAAACGCTTTAACTATGTCCCAACCCCATACTTCAGGATTGCTCACTCCACTTGTCTCCAAAACCCCGTGAATATTTCATCATAACTTGTGTCTAATGTCAGGGGAAGAAGAGCCACCTTTGCATGTCGCTGTCAAGATAATGATGGCACTTCAGCCGATGGTTTTGATATTGCACGTAATTGGTGCTGGTCTCATATAAAACTGTTGCACGCGTCACCCCTATGTACAAATATGCTTAGGGAACGTTTAGGTATGTATTGCTTTAGACACTTATACATTGCTCGTAAATTTAAATAGTAGCAAATATATATGATTGCAATTACATAGTATAATACAGTACTAAAAATTGTTACAAATTAATTTAAAAGTCATACATAAGAGACTTTTTACGTGGTAGAGCCATGCTGCAGCTATATTAATTCTATAGTTGTAGCACGAATGGGTCGGCTCGACCGTGGAAGGACCACGCTCTCACAGAATACCAGCGTAAAATAACAGCTTAACGCTGCTGTGTTTCGTATGGTGAGTGTAGAGAACCGGAGACCCTTTTTAATGGAAACGAGGCATTCCATCTTAGTCCTCAAGGGTGACAACGCATTTGCATTTAGATTCTTAATTGATCCATCAGGTGGAATGTAAGTGCTCGTTTACCACCATTATCCTATAAAAAAAATAGTAATATATTAAGCAGGTAGGTTTTTTTTCTATTTAGGAGTCCGTTTGGGTAAATACCACCTTTTCTTTCACTATCGTGTTTTGGTTTAAAAATCAAGAGAATTAGGCAAGGCTGTAAGGCATAATGACTTACTCAAGAGGTGGATTTGGATACAGTGCTAGAAATCCGGGAAATCTAGGCTGTACTTTCGGGCCTAGATTTCCCGGATTTCTAGCACGGATATATTTTTATGTCAAACTCATAGTTGGAACGCTAATACATGCATTTATTGGAGTATTTAATATCGACTGCCTCGTCGGTCTAATAATGAGTTCCAGGCCAAAAGCAAAAAGTTATTGGGTTATTCTGTCAAGAAAATCTCAGTAGCAGTCCGGAGTCAGGAAGTTGGTGGTGATTTACCCCGTGCCTCGGATGGCACGTAAAGCCGTTGGTCCTGCGCCTGATCTCTCTCAGGTCGTATTAGTTTACCGTCCCATCGCACTATGAGAGGAGAGGAAATAGAGATTCACCTGTGCTTGTGCATACACCTGGACACTATAATCCTTTCCTGCGCAGATGGCTAGTCTCCGCTGAAGCAGGCAGCAGCGACCAAAATTCGGCCTGGGGGACATTATATAATAAAAATATTATATACTAAGGAACTGTATGACTTTCCAAGAAAGAAAGAAAGGGATAGCAACTACAATTCTAGAGTTTTGTTAGTTTTAAATTGTAAATAGGATAGAAATAAGTGAAAATCACATTTTGTTTATGAAATTTGTTAAAATAGTAGTAGTATATTTAATGTAATATATACTTACTAAAATAAACGTTATCATTTTTATATCTAAATCCCGTTTATTTATCAGTTTAGTCACAGTCGATTAATTTTTTCGTTTAATGTATATTATATTTGCAATAATACGCGAAATTTTAACATGAATTTATTCTTCTGGTTTACTATTACAGCCTATAAAAGTCCACTGCTAAACATAAGCCTCCCCCATATATTTCCTCATAGGGGGATTTTGCCATAGTTGCCACGCTTGGCAGGCGGATTGGCAACCGCAGCTTTTTATTATTTTGAGTTGTTATCAGGAAGATGCTGCTGCCCATCAACTATTTCAGTTTCCCTCTGTCGCCTCTTACGACACCCACGGGACGATATGGTGTACTGGATATTCTTACACCGCCACTACACGGTACAGTTCTTCTTGTTTATCAGCCTTTAAAGACCACTCCTGGACATGATCCTCTCCCTCAGTAGGGAGGATTTGCCACAATCGTTAGGCTTGGTAGACGTATTGTCGATTGTAGTAGCAAACGTCTCACCTTTGACATTGTTATCTGTCGCCGGTCTGGGTATTTATGCCTTTTTTATAGAATAAGGGTGACAAACGAGCAGTTCACCTGATGATAAGTGGATACTGTGGCCCATAGACATCTACAATTATCCTCGATTAAAAATGAATATGCAGATGCGTTGTCACTGTTGTAAGGACTTGAGAATGGAATGGTGAATGAATGATGGAATGACTCGTAACCATTAAACGCGGTCTCTACACACACCATACGAAACACAGCAGCACTAAGCTGCTATTTTACGATGGTATTCTGTGAGATTCAGTGGCAAAAAATAGACCCAGATCTTTTCGCATTTTTTGTCACTTAAGATTAATTTTTTCTATTGCCTATTGATTCTCTGAGTTGGTCTTTAAAGTTGACTTTTTACTAATTTAGTTTACCTGTTTATTTGTAGAACTATGTCATCAAGTCTCTTAAGAAGTTCTGTGGATATAAATTTTATCACATGAAGCAACCGGAAGAATAACCCTCTCCATAGCTCTCTGAGGGACTTTGAGATTCGTTAAATACACGCAGCGATAGGCCGCGTCTCGATTTCGTAGGTCACATTAATTGCAACACGCACTGGTAGTCAATTAAGAGGGTCGTTTACTTGTGATTTAACTGCTGGTGTTCATCAGTATCATCTTCATAATCAATGCAGTCCGCTAAAGGTAAGCCTCCCCCAAAGAATGCAGCAAAACACAGTCCTGAGTTCCCGAGTCACTTGCATTCATCGACCTCGCAATAAGTGATTTAGTACTTATCAATACCAACTTCATTTAATCATTTCGAATGCAAAAATAAATTACCTTTGGTATGAAGCTAAATAATATAAAACTATACTAAACTTGACACGACTTAACTATATTTTGCGTGTAAGCCCTTAAATTTTTAAAGATACCTGTTTAGTAGGATCCTGGTTTCGAAGCCCAGCCCAAACAAATATTTGTAACGCAAGGAAAATATTGCTCATCTGGTTCATTCATCCATCAAGAACGTGGTTTGTAGTAGTCCAAAATATGTTACACTGGCTTTATCAAAAATGGATGAAAACAAGAAAAGAATATTAGTGAGTTTTGCAAATCTAAAGCTTTTAGAACTACGATTTTTAGTATAGCTGAAGCACAAAACAAAGTGCATTCAACTTAATCTTTACGCGGACTGAAACCAAACGCACGCGGCAACAAAGACTACATTGAGACAACCGGTGATTTTAATTAGGCACCGCGTCGAATGGCGTCTCGAGAGCGCCGACGAGCGGACGTAAAATAAGCGAAATGAGCGAAATAAGCGTAAGCGAGGGAAGGGAGGCGCTTATTAGTGTTCAGACAGGAGCCGGTTTATCGGCGAGCGTGCTTGGAGACGCATTCCGATAGCCTGGACGCGGTCTCGGGTTTACGAGCCGGCCATTAATGACACGCGGTAACGACCGGGAAGAGAATCGATTCACGACCTATTTTGCTATCACGAACGAAGGAATGCCATGCGAGTCGATTCTATTGATTTATAATACATAGATTCTCAGTATTTAATAGAAAACAACGAAAACTGCACTCTTAAACACACAAATACAAATTTCTGAATATCCGAAAATAATATAAAATCAAAAAAAGTTGATTCATAAAAATTTACATCAGACTTATTTTAATCTTATCGTCTGCACGCGGATGCATGCGGTTAAATAGCGATACAAGTTAATACAGGTATTATCATAAAAATATTGCTGATATTAGGTACATAATCTGTTTTTTTTAATTTGTTATTTCTTACCAAACAACGACAGTTTCTTTATGTTAATGTTTTATGGGTGTAAATGGCGAAAGACTTTTTTTTAAATTCCGTAGAACTATTATTCGATATCAAAATGTTGCGTAGAAGATAATTTTTTTCATTAATTAATATTTTTTTTATAGGAGAGGGGGCAAACGAGCATGCGGCTCACCTGATGGTAAGGGACTACCGCCACCCATGAACAACTACATCACCAGGGGAATCGCAGATGCGTTTGCCGGCCTTTTAGGAAGGAGTAGGCTCTTTTCTTGAAGGTCCCTAAGTCGTATCGGTCCGGAAAAATCGCTGATGGTAATCGATTCCACAAAAAAGTTGTGCGAGGAAGAAAACTTCTTCTAAATCGCACAGTGGCCAATCATCCAGATGGTATAGATGGTATCTCGAAATCTGTCGCGATGTGCGATGGTGAAATTGAGCGGCTGGAATCAGTTCGAACAATTCCTCAGAACACTCCCCGTGATAGATGCGATAAAATACGCAAAGAGATGCAACATCTCTACGCAGTGTCAGTGAGTCCAGCCGATTGGAAAGAACTCGGTCGTCGACAATTCGAGCCGCTCTGCGCTGGATGCGGTCAAGTGGAAGGAGCTGGCACTGGGGAGCCCCTGCCCAGAGATGGGAACAGTATTCCATGTGGGGCCCAACATGCGCCTTGTAAAGTTGCAAGCGGTGTGCCGGCATGAAATTCTGTCCCGCTCTGCTGAGCACGCCAAGCTTTTTAGAGGCCAATTTGGCCTTCTCTTCCAAGTGACCACGAAACTACACACATCACTCGATATATCGACACCTAGGATTCCGATACTGGCTGAGGCAACAAGGGGAGTGTCTTGAAACTGAGGAGATACGACATAGGGGTTCTTTTTAGCGGTAAACGCGCAAACTTGTGTCTTCTGGGGATTGAACTGGACTAGATTTAGTCGCCCACAGTCTGGGACTTTGTTCAACAAAGTCTCGACTTCAGACACAAGTTTGTTCCGGTACTCGACGACGTTTTCCCGAGAAATATTGGCACGGCCGGTGTATAAAGCATCACCAGTGCTGTCGTCTGCATAGCAATGAATGTTACCGGTTTGCAACATATCATTGATATGCAGAAGAAACAGCATTGGTGATGGCGGTCACTAATCAGCTGGTGATCCTCAAGGTACAGCATGAGCTGGCAGTTAATAACAGTTTCCATTACTTTGGAGAACAAGGAGGTGATAGCGATAGGCCTGTAGTTGGACGGATCTGAGCGGTCGCCTTTTTTAGGGATCGGGTGCAACAAAGCTGTCTTCCATGAGTTCGGGACTACGCCTAGGAAGTAGTAGTACCGGAAAAGACGCGTTAAAACCAGTGCCAACTCCGGAGCACACGTCTTCAGCACAATAGATGGGACTCCGTCAGGCCCACTCGACTTGTTGATGTCCAGGGAGAGGAGTGCTTTACGCACCGAGCGCTGTGTAAAAACACTTCCTGCATAGAGGACTCACACCGCAGGATGGTAGGCGGTGTGTTCCCCCCGTCATCGAGAGTCGAGTTGGAAGCAATAAGAGAGCGTGATGCAATTTTACAGGAGCGACCAAAACCATGGCTGAGTTCTGCCTCCGATAGGCACCACAGATGATGGAATAAATAATTCCATTCCCTGAAGTACCACATCAATGACAGAATCAGCAACAACGTTGGGATCATCCGGCGAGAAGCAAACCCGCCCCCAAGGGTAGGATGCAAAAAAAGACCGCATCACGTCCCAATCGGCCGACCTATATATAGTACCAAACACGACGGCGAGCTGCAGATCGCAACTGCGATGGGAGCGTGAGTGGCACCGTACTCCGGATCAGACAATGGTCCTAAGAGCCAAGAGGGGCATCGACGGAGACTTGATATCCATCCGGATGAGAGGTCAGCAGAAGGTCCAACAGGGAAGGTAGATGGTCCTCCACATCTGGGATCCGCGTAGGCGAAGTAACCAGTTGTGTCAGACCATATGCCAAGGCAAAGTCATAAACAGATCTACCCGCATGATCGGTTAAACGGGAACTAAGCCATTCAGCGTGGTGGACGTTAAAATCACCGAGAATCACGATCTCTGCGGATGGGACCTGTTGTAGCACGGAGTCTGCAGCCATTTGGACGTGGTCGATGAGTCGGTCTGTGTCGGCATTACCACTATGGGACCTATAGAGGCACCCGTAGACGCGGGGATGTTCGTCGCTGTCTACACGCAGCCATAGGATAGACAGGTCCGTACCTTCAAGACTACCGAGGCGTCGAAAACAGATGTCCTCTCTGACGTACACGCAAACTCCAGCCCTGGGCACAAAGGAATGTTCTAATTTGTACCCCGGGTAGGAGAGATACGAAGTAACAGCCGGATAGGACACCTGTGTCTCGGTTAAAAACAGCAAGGCCGGCTTTGCCGTCTCCAGATGGTAGTGGACGGCGTTAAGGTCCCCTGATATTGCAGAAATCCACGGAAAGCGTGGCAGGGGTTGCCTTTGTCTTTTTGCTCCGCTTGCTCCGAACAGGTTTCGTCTTGACCGGAATATGCGGGGCAGCCTGAGCACCCACGCTCAGAAAAAGTGGGCAATTGGACCTCCGACCACCTGCACTCACCAGGCGAAATGCAGAAGTAAGCCTCTACTTCACGCTAGTATTCTGTGAGGTCGTTTCAAAACTCCGGCTTGAGCCGGCCCATCCGTGCGACAGCAAAAGCTGCCGCGTGGCTCTACCACGTCTAAGGTAATAATTTATCTCTATCAGATAAAAGTATTTATTTTGAATTGTAAAAAGTCATTTGATCATGTTGAGTTTTATAACTTTTAACTTCAATATAATGAAGATTTTAAAGCTGTCTGGTGGCGGCGTAAAAGAATCCACTACCCCATAGATGGAAATGTATCAGGAGATTGGCAGCGGCATTATCTATGTATACAATATACATACATCAACAATATAACAACTCAAAATAATAAAAAATTGCGGTTGCCAAATCGCCTGTCAAATATGGCAGGTACGACAAATATCCCCCTTATGGGGCAATATTCTACTGCTATCCTGCAGTACCCTTTTTATGTTAATTAGAAGTTCTGTATTGTTAGTTTCTAGGTGTCTCCACTCTGTCTACCGTTTACTGCCATTCATGTTGAATTAGTTAGCTACATAATATCTACTTTCTTATTACAATCTCTTGCGTTCTTATACGTATCCTATGTAGCAAGTTGTGCTTACATGAAATACTTGTATACATAGTAACCGAATGACTTTAACAACAACATTTTCTATTTCTTGAACTTAATTATAATTTAGTAACTTACATGCTATTCTGTACGGTTATATATATATATATATATATATATATATATATATATATATTATATAACCTATGTTCGGCAGTCGACTTTAGATAGGCTGTAAAGAATGAATGAACGAATTATCGATATGATATTTAATTTTAAGTTTTTTGTTTGTAGTATTTATTTTGTATAATAGTTAAAGGTATTAGGTACAAACATTATAAGATGTTTGGTTCGAAAAATACAAAGTGTACAGAAGAAATCACAATTTCATATCCTAACTAACATTACAATCTTGTTATACTGAAAGTGTAGGTCACAGTCGTCGCTATCGTATACAAATCGTTATCAAATGGGACCAAACACAACAATGTAAACATATACCGTAAAATTAAATAATTTAATTTTCCAATCGTATTAATCAAAAAATTACTAATTAATAATATGCATGGAGGCAACCTAAACAATGTATGGAGATTAAAGACTTTCGAGTGACAGTCATGTACCAACGAGCGCAATATAGGGCGAATTAATGGAGTGCGAAACACCGAAGCACACGGAGAAGATGCAAGTGGTGACAATGCTTACAGCAATCCTTGGTGGAGACTTAAGTTCAACCACAGACTTGTTGTGAGCTATATAATTATAATAATACCAAATTAAAGTTTATTTCAATAAAAAGATTTGGTTTACAATCATTAGTGGCTGGAGCCTCCTTTTAAGCAACTAGTGTGTGAGTCCGTGTGTGCGCGCGTGTGTGTGTGTAATATTTTACTGGATGTAAAAACAACTCAGTATGATGAGTTTGCAGCATTCTGTAATCAAAGCATCATGTCTCGGTAATACAATAGTAATCGTTTCAATGGAACAGTTGAGGTTCACGAGTTCGATTCCCTTATGTGAGTAGTTACAATAAATCCAAGTATTTATTGCCTACAATACATTCTTCCAGGTCTGCATGTTCCTGTCGATTTGTTTGTAGAATGTAGTTTATTAAAAAAAAACAGGCGAAATCTTTAGCTAAGCAATAACCTCTATCGTAATGTTTTATAATAAAATACACACTTATATTTGCTATCGGCATCTTATCGACATCTACATCTATCCTAGATTAGGAATCAAAATGCAGATGCGTTGTCACCCGTGAGGACTAAGATGGAATGCCTCGTTTCCAGTAAAAGGGTCTCCGGTTCTCTACACTCACCATACGAAACACAGCAACATTAAGCTGCTATTTTACGCTGGTATTCTATGAAAGCGTGGTCCTTCCCCGGTCGAGTCGACCCATTCGTGCTACAACTATTCCAGTAATATAGCTGCAACATGACTCTACCACGTTTAAAATCTATCTATATAAGTATAACATTAGTATTAAAATACAGAGTCATAGATCTTTATCTACGACTCTATATTAAGATACACTTTGAAATACTTTAGGTTAATATTGGTTAGAATTGATAATCTACATAATTATAGTGCATATCATAGCAATACAATGTTAGGCTAGGCTAGGTTGCATCCTCAAAGGGATAGATTCAATATATCTTTCTCCGACGCAACCCGATCCTAAAATCAATTTAAGTTTTCGCTATAATGTTCGACCCAGCATGGCCCGCGGCATTGCTTATTTTTTTAAGTGAAAATAACTAACACATGAGCACACAGTCCACCTGATAGTGAGTGGATGCTGCAGCTCATAGACACCTTGAGCTATCATCGATTAAGGGTCACGCTAAGGGCACTAAACATATAATCGAATTTTACCAACAGCCAATGTTGTAGAAAAGCCCATTTAATGCAGCCAAAATGGTTAAGCTTTGGATCTCGGCCTCTGTGACAACGATGCTGTGCTTACCATCCCGCTTGCCTAGTGTACGTGTATTTAAATATGGCCAAATCTTCCAAGTGATGCTTGCCATTTGACGCATTCTTGGAAAGGCCTATGTCCAGCTGTGGACAATAAAAAGTTTGTTGATTTGATGCATTAAATATATGCACTTCATATTGTAAATATTCCATGAAAAAAATTGGATGTGCTTAGTTATGACTCTATGATTTCACGCAAGAAATTTCGATACATTGTAAACGTGTTAAATAGAAAACTCGTGTTGCTTACAATGTGTTATTGAAAATGAAAACATAAATACAAAATACAATATACATACAAATGCAGGATATCTTACACGTTATGTTGCGTGCGATCGTGTAGTGGCAATGTAAGAACATCTACTCGTACAATCCCATATCATATCATCCCGTGTGTGTCGTTAGAGGAAGCAAACCAACAGACTGGCAGCAACGTATTCCTATTAACAACTAGAAAATACGCCTACCAAGCGTGGCAACTATGGCAAATCTCCATCTTATGAAACAATCTATGGAAAGGCCTATGTTCAGCATAGTAAATATCGTCGTTATGCATTCAAAAAAAGTAGATATATTAAACTTTAAGGGTCTAATAATGGCAAGTAACAAACAAATACGAACTTACGATTTTAATAGTTATATTTTGAAGATATTAATATTATGTTCTTTATTAAACTTGTCTTTAAATTTTAATAAACCTGGTTTAATTAGCCCGAAACTAGCAAGAGCCTCTTATTTACTAGGTTTTGCCTTATCAGAAAAATTCTCTCTTATTACATAAACTAAATACGGATATTAAAAAAAAGAAATTTATCTACAGTTTTATTTAATCAAAAGCTACTCATGTCAAAGTTTCCGCAGCAAAAACAAGAATCAGAGACAAGAGAAACTGTATTCTGTGGAAAAGCCCTATGACAGAATTAGCAGAGTTGCTTCATGGCAAATGCTGGTCATGTTTAGGTTAAGTACTGAGCTGATATAGAAATTAAAATCTCTAGTGCTTATGTCAGGATCAATGGGGCCTACTCGGATTGGTTTGGCATCCATATAGGTTTCAGACAGGATTGTGTATCTTCCCAATAGTAATTCAATCTGTTAAAACCTGAAGGCAGACTGTTTTCACTATAAAATCAGGACGTCCAACACCTCAGTTTCCCTATGATCACGAATATTTGAATGCACTCGAAGCGTTGGAAATTAATAATAAGTCAAAATAAAATAAGAATGCGGACATGGACTACCAAAAACGTTATTCGATTCTGAAAACTTTGCTGAAAAGATTTTTTGAGATAAGATCAATTATTTTCTTTTTGCACTTTACATCGTATAGATAGTACATTTTTATTTTTACTAAATAATAAAATAATAGAATATACCTTTAGATGTATATCAGAGCGACAATTGGTTCTGGATAAACCTAGTCAATTGTTGTAATACTTTTTAGCTATCGTAAATTTAGTTGCTACCTAACGTATCTAACAAAAGCTGTTTTTGCCAGACTTGCTGACGTACAAAACACCTTAAAAAAATTATAATAACTTAATTTTTTCTTATATTTACGCGAAGACTACACATTTAAATGAAACTATTTTTTTACGGATTCTATCGCGTTTAATTTAACTTTTTAATTCCTTTATAATAACTTATTTAGTAATTTTAATTAGTTTTAACATTCGACAACTAAGGGTATAGATAATTTAAATCTAAGTTTCTATGTAACAAAAATTGGTTGAAGGCTATTTTTTATATTGCATGCTTTACAATCTATACTATACTAATATAATAAAGCGGAAGAGTTTTTTTTTTTTTTTTGTTTGTTTAAACGCTAATCTCTGGAACTACCAGTCCGATTTGAAAAATTATTTTTGTATATAATAGCCAGATTCATGAGAAATAGTATAGGCTATCTAGCATTAGCCTATAACTCTCAGCTAGCCTTAAATATTGATTTTTGTTAAGCAAGTTGGAAGAAAAGGCGCTCTCTAACTGCTTTATCCGCGTGCGCTGGCGTAACGTTTAGTATTACATAAATACAATATTCTACAAAAATATTGGTCTTTGCTCCACCTAAAAAAAAGTTCGTGCTACCATATGCCTATTTGTTATACATAAGCCACAATAAGGTATTTTGTGACAAAAATTATTGAAAATTAAAAGTGATTTGGTATTTGGTATATTAATCCTTACGTACGAAAGTTACTTCATCATCAAGACAATTTTATGAAGATAAACTTTGCTCTTTATAGCATGTTATTTGGACGCATAGTTTAAGAGATAATGAAAAATTAATATTATGAAAACTCTGCTCGGAGCGCGAACGATCGCATAAACCCTAGCCGCTCGATGAGATCCGTAAGAAACCAGCAGTTAACGCCTATATAAGCGAGCTGTCATTTCGCGCGGCTTAGATGCATGAACGGCCCTTTTTGTTACAGACGTTGCTTGGACACTGTTTAACGTTGACTGTTTGTGCACCTATCATTGAATAATTTGAATTTTACTTTTTGGTAATTGAGTATGTACTTAGGAAATATGTAAATTTTTTAATTATGTAAATTTAATATAGAATGAGGGTCGTTCTGAACGGATTATTTATAAATAATCATAATACAAACCAGATCTTTTTATCACCTTCACCTGCAATCCAGAATGGAAAGAAATAAAAATCGAGTTATTTTCAAATCAAAAATCACAAGATAGACAGGATTTGGTTTCAAGAGTTTTTCATTTAAAACTCAAGAAAATGATGGACTTATTAACAAAAAAATATATTTTTGGCACAACTAAGGCTTTTGTTTATAGCGTAGAATGGCAAAAAAGAGGTTTACCACATGCGCATATTTTGCTATGGCTTACAGACAAAGTGCAAACAGATTCTATAGATGTTATAATACGGGCTGAAATACCTGACAAAGAACAAGATCCTGAACTTTATCACATTGTGATGAAAAATATTATTCACAGCCCTTGTAGACCAAATAACCCCGACGTCACCCTGCATGAAAGAAAACATGTTACCAAAAATATCCAAGGAAGTTGATTTCTGAGACACAAACTGATGATGATGGTTACCCAACCTATAGAAGTAGAGCATCAAATTGCAGAGGAAATACAGGTGTCCTAAATGTGAGAGGAACTGAAATAAATATAGACCATAGATGAGTTGTTCCATATAATCCAGTTCTACTACGAATTTTCAACGCACATATTAACGTTGAATTTTGCCAGTCAGTCAAAGCAATAAAATATATTTGCAAGTACATCCACAACGATGAAGTCGAAAAATATCTCAATGGTCGCTATATTAGTACTTCTGAAGCAGTTTGGAGAATATTTCAGTTTTTGATCCATGAGCACTACCCAGCAGTCATCCATTTAGCAGTCCATTTACAAAATGGACAAAGTATATTTCAATGATGACAACCTTCAAGAACGCGTTAATAATCCACCTGCATCGACGCTCATTGGCTTTTTTGAACTCTGCAGAAATGACGATTTTGCGAAAACTTTGCTTTACCATGAAGTGCTCCAATATTACACATGGGAAAGAAATAAATTTTCTATAAGGAAACGTGGGCGGGATGTTAATGGATATCCTGGTGTAAAAAAGACGCAGCCATAGTTCGTGTTTATAATATTCATCCAACCCAAACAGAATGTTTTTATTTAAGAATGCTATTAATGAAATGTACGCGGACCAACTTCTTTTGAAAATCATAGAACTGTAAATAACATTACGTTAGCCACGTATCAAGGTGCTTGCAAAGAACTAGGATTACTAGAAGGAGATGAACATTGGGAAAACACACTTTCAGACGGGGCTATTTCTGAGTCGGCAGCCAAATTGAGAGAATTATTTGCCATTATATTAATATTTTGCCACCCATCAGAACCAATGGAATTATGGAGAAAATTGTGATAATTTATGAGAAGACATTAAATAGAGTTCGAAATGAAAATCAGGACCTGTTAATGCCATACAATGACGAAATATTTTTTATAGGATAGGGCGACAAACGAGCACACAGTCCACCTGATGGTAAGTGGTTGCTGTGACCCATAGACATCTACATTTATCCTCAATAAAGAATCAAAATGCAAAAGCGTTGTCACCCGTGAGGACTAAGATGGAATGCCTCTTTTCCAGTAAAATGGGTCTCCGGTTCTCTACACTCACCATACGAAACACAGCAGTGTCAAGCTGCCATTTACGCTGGTATTCTGTGAGCGTGGTCCTTCCCGGTCGAGCCGACCCATTCGTGCTACAACTATACTACTAATGTAGCTGCAGCATGGCTCTACCACGTAAATATACAATGAAGGTCTTAAATTTATTGAAGACAAAGTTCATGAAATGTTCGAAAAATTTCTTACAGATTTCAGACTTCCGGCCCCAATTCGCAATAATTCTCATAATATGGAGCCTCTAGAAGAAGTTTTGTGGAGACCATACGATGTTAACGAATTAAATAAATATATTTCCGAAAATGAACCTAAGTTGGTGCATGATCAAGTAAACGCTTATAGTTCTGTTTAAAAAGCGTTTTTTCTGACGAAGGCAAAACATTTTTTTTTTGATGCTCCAGGTGGAACTGGCAAGACTTCTGTGACCAATTTAATATTAGCGAAAGTTAGGTCACAAGGAAAAATTGCTATTACCGTTGCATCGTCAGATATTGCTGCTACACTGTTGACAGGCGGGAGAACGGCTCATTCTACCTTTAAACTGCCCCTTACTGTGTCACTTGAACGAGTCAGTGTGTATTCAATCCGTTAAAATGGCCCGTTGGGTAAAATCTTGCAAGATGCCAGGCTAGTAATATGGGATGAGTGCACCATGACTCATAGAGCTCACGTAGAGGCATTAGACAGAACTCTCAGAGACATAAGGAGCACAAATAAAGTTATGGGTGGAATTACTTTTATGTTTTCTGGTGATTTCAGATAAACTTTGCCTGTAATAGTTAGGGGAACTACAGCAAATATTATTAAATCTTGCTTAAAATCTTCCCCTTAGTGGAAATCTGTTGACATCTTGAAGCTGTATACCAACATGAGGAGTCACTTGGGTGGAGGAAACACAGATTTCCCAAAAAAGCTATTATTGATTGATAATGGGAAAGTACCTCAGTCAACCGAAAAGGAAATATCCATTGATAAAGACCTTGGTGAAATCGTAACCATCACTGAAGACCTAATCTCTAGAGTATACCCGAATGTCGCTAATATAAATCAAAAAAATTATCAATGGATGTGTGAAAGGGCAATTTTAGCTGCCAAAAATACAAGCGTTGACGCCATCAACGATAAAATAATGGCCAAATTACCAGGCGACAACATAAACTACCTTGCTCTTGATACTGTCATGGGTCAAGAAGACGCGGTACATTACCCTCAAGAATTTTTAAATTCTTTGAATTCTTGTGGGCTGTCCCCATATTCATTGAACTTAAAAAGTGGCACTCCCATTATTTTATTACGAAACCTGCGGCCGCAAAGTCTATGTAACGGAACTAGGCTTCAAGTTAAATTTCTTAGAAATACTATCATAGTTGCTATAGTTTTGACTGGGCCAGAAGTTGGGTAAACGGTACGGATACCTCGAATTCCTATGATACCTACAGATTTACCATTTAGTTTTAAAAGAATACAATTTCCCATAAAAGTATCGTTTGCAGTCACTATAAATAAAGCACAGGGACAGACTATCAAGCACGTGGGGATAGATTTAAGTGAATGCCGTTTTTCCCATGGGCAGTTATATGTTGGCTTATCTAGAACAGGATGCGGTGAAAACCAATATATTTTAATACCAAATGAAAAGGTTACTAAAAATATTGTCTATATAATATTATTTATATATTAATTATAAATCAATTAATAAATAAGTAATTCCTTAAATAATACGCGGGTGAAACCGCGGGGCACAGCTAGTATTTTATAATTAGGTATCTTTGTAATGGAGCGGTGAAACAGATATTTTGTTTTATCTGCCGATAGGGTTTGAAAAGCTGATACATGTTATTGACTCATTACTACATTATACCTAGATATTTGGTTTTGCCAGCTTGACGGCGATATTAGGTTTGTAAACTGTTTACTACTTTTTATCTATAATGTAAATTCTTTAAAAAAATTTTACTATACCTATCATATAAAATCTCTTAAAAATTTCTTTCTCAGCCTAATGGCCTACACACACGGTCAGTTAAACTGATCAGTTGAACTGATCAGTTGCACTGATCAGTTAAAACGGATGTAAGCCACAACGACTTCCACACTCACTGGTTTCAAATTTCAACTTAAGATTTCACACTCACGGTCAGTTTTTGGATGTACGTCAGTTCAACTGATCAGTTTAACTGACCGTGTGTGTCGGCCATAAGAGTTCGTTTGGGTAGGTAGCACCCTCTTATCTATTTCTGCCGCCAAATAGCAGCGCTTGCACTACTGTGTTGCGGTCTCAAGGATATAAAGAGCCAATATAATAACCAACTTTGAAGCATTCCATATTAGTCCTCTGGGGTGACAACGCACCTGTAGTTTCTTTTGTTTAAAGTGTCAGCAGCAGTCAGCAGCAAGTCAAGCAGGTGTCCTGCACGAACTGCAGTAGCACTTACCATCAGATAGAGTGTAAGTTCGTTTTTCGTTCGTTTACACTTCAGTTTTATACGAATAAAATAAAAATAAACTATTAATTTAATATATTTAAAATTTAATATATTTTGGTAAATTGCATTCACACATAAAATTTCATAAACAGAATTCAAGTGATAGTTTTTGATTTTTTACTTCACAGTCAGAACTTGCTATAACAGAATAGCACTCATTTAAAAGAAAATTATTTCATAGTTTTGTTTCAAGATTTGCCACATAATCAAAAATATTTTTAGTTATTTATAGAATTTTCAGCGATTATTACTAGATTATTAAAATCAACTGAATTAAGTTTATAGGTAAATAGTGCAAGGGACTAAATCTCCCTATATGGGAGACTTATGTTGACATATATATGTTATTTATCTATATTCTATAAATTGTCTTCATATTTGGATATTGGATTACAAAAGACTCACCCGTATATCCTGCTATGCTTTCCACGCTAACACAAATCACTGATACAAATAAAACTCGTCGATGTTGTCTAATTCGCACGTCTATCTCTATTAGAGTGCTCATCATACCGCGAAATCTTCCTTTCTATCTGACAGATAAATAGTAGATTACATGTAGACAAAAACATAAATTTTTGATAATATAATCATCCTTCATAAAATAATCGTAATCATCATACGGACATTGATACTGCAAAAGACTCAATGCGTTCAATGTACAATTTCGAAGATTATAAGCGTGTATGCTTATAATTTGTATATTACTAATAATAAAACAAAATATAAATTGTGTTAAGTTGTCTTCTTCCATATTTACAAAAAATTTACGTTTCTTTGTTTGTTCCGTATGTATTTCTATACCATTCATTCGATTGCGATGAAAGTTTGATTAATTGAAAAATGAATAACTCAATGGATTTATTAAAAACCTTTAAAACCCTCGTCGGTGCTCCTGCAGTTGCAGCGTCGATGAGTTTGTGCTCCACGGATTTTCATGTAAGAAGAGCTCTTGTCCCTATAAATGTTCCTCGGTTTTATAGCCTTGTGAAATATTTAGAGACGATGGCAAGAGACCTGACGGTATGACTTTGGACCCTTGGGAGAGTGGTGAAGCCCTAGCTACTTGTGTAGACACTTTGGCAGCCTCTAATCTCAGGGGTACCTCGTTTAGAGCCGGGGTGGCATCAGAGGCATCTGAACTAAGTTAGTGGCGCAAGTATGAGTCTTTGAGACATGAGTACATATTTGTGCCATTTGCTGTACGTGGGGTCCATGTGCGGTGAAGTTCCTAAATAAACTTTAAACGCGACTGGTCGTCGCTGCTGGAGATAAGAGGGCTGGTTCATTTTTCGCTCATAGGCTAAGTATAGCCATTCAGCGAGGAAACGCAGCCAGCGTTTTTGGCACAATACATGGGGAGTAGGGCTGTATGATGGATTAAGTTTTTAGTTTTAGTTTTCCTTTATTATTGAATAAATTGTTATCAAAAATCTTTAATAATATATTCCTTTATTGTTTTCTTTACTATTATATTAAAATTTTATGGAGATTCATTAAAATTATTTGGTGAACTTGATGAATGAATATCGTTTCCTTCTTACCTCTAGTAAGAAAGGATGATATTCATTTTGATAAGCACGCCGCTTTAAATTATGTCCATTTTAATTATCATAAATAATCTGAAATCTTTTAACAGGAATAACTACCGCTAAATAACACAACAATATATGCATACATACATAACCTCACTCACCCTGAGGAGTAGGCGCAAACTACAGACTTCCATTTAACACGACCCTGAGACACCTCTCTCGCTTATTTCACATCCATAATGCACCCATGCTTGACGCTAATGAGGGTACTTTTGATTTTGCCCATATGTCTTTAGAATATTGCTATTATATTTAATATCAATTTGGTCAATAAACTTTCTCCCGCGGCGGCGCTTACAAACTCTTCCACTCTCCACTGCAGCATAAATTTTCTTTGTTACACTTTCCTCATTCATTCTCTCTACGTGTTCAAACCACCGACGCATTTCTATCTTAATCCTGGTCACAAAATCGTCTTACAAACCACACTTCTCTCTTGTCACACAATTTCTCACCCTATTATTCAGTCACATCTAACATACTTCTTAATGACGGCATTTCTAAAGCATTAATTTTACTCTCATGCTTTTTCTGCCATATCCACCTTCACTTCACAGCATTTTAAATAGCTTGTCATAATAATTGCTATAACAGTTTAAGTGGTGTTAATATAAAGTTAAGAGCTCATCTCTTATTTTAAAAATAAATATAAAAACAAAAACAATGATAAACAGTGATATTACCAAAGAGTTTACATAGAAAAAAATCCCTAATCGGTTATCCATCCATTCCATTCCAGTCTATATAAGTCCATAGGCCGAATTGATAATTTTGCCATTGAGGCCATGCTTGGCATCGGCGGGTTTAAAATTTTGAGTGTTTATCGGCAAGATGCTGCTGCCCATCTCCTGTTTCAAGTTCCCTGTGTCTCCTCTTACGACATCCTACAAGATGTTATGGGGGTAGTAGATATTCCTACACCCCCACTACACTGTTAATAATCGGATATAAATATACATAATAAATTAGTATTGAGCATTTAGAATACTCCTGTATATACACCTACAAACTTTTGTTTTCCAACATAGCTGAACAATTTACGAGTATAACTACTTTATATTAATTTTAAGTATTTTACGCTATAACTGAAAATCAACTCTAGCACATAGTTTGGCTGGGACTCAATGATTGAGTTAGTTATTAGGCTAACTAAAAAAATCCAGACATTTCCATTAGTTTCCTCTATGACACACACGGACTAAAGAGAAAATAGATTTGGAAGATCACAACCACAAACACAAACCGAACTACCTTACCTACAGTAAGGTAGTCTACCATGATGTGGTCCAATGACACTTGCATCTATCATTAATTATGTAGTAGGACTACTTTTCCGGCAAAGAGTCCGTTTGGGTAGGTACAACCTTCTTAATTATTTCTGCCAACAAATAGCAGTGCCTGCACTGCTATGTGCCGATCTGAAGAACATAGATCAGTCTAATTATAAGCTTGGAGGCCTTCCATCTTAGTCCTCAGAGATGACGAAGAATCTGTAGCTGTTCTTGTTTGAAGTTGGCTGATGGTGTCCATGGACTACAGTAGCTACTTTCCATCAAGTGGATAATAATATCGTTTGACAGTTAATTAAAAAAGTAAGAATGATAATACAGACTCTCCACTGTTAGTGTAGAAAATTACCAAAAGAAACACAGCAGCATCATTCTACTGCATAACGCTGGTAGTCTGTTAGAGCACAGTCCTTCTCCGATCAAACCTATTATTGAAACTATAAGTTGCTATTAAACCTATAATATCTTGCTCCGATACGTAAAATTGTTTTGTATCTATATTTCCAAGATCGTCATTCCGCTAGAAATACCCATGTCGTCAGCAATAGCATCCCAAAATCTCACTAAAAACTCATCCCGAAGTCGAATGTTACTACAAACACTATACAAAATGCAGTGACGGATTATCCTACACCGTCTCAATATGGCATTATTTTTAACACGCTTGTATTAGCTTGGTATGTATCTATGTAACGGAATTTTTGAATGTGACTTTCATCCCCTTCAAAACGTCGGTTTGATTTGAAACTCTCTCGCACACTTATCAAGGACCGATGAAAATGCAATAATTTAAATAGTCTATTATCCTTGCCAGGATCCTCAGAATTTGCGAATAATTCATAAAAAAACTACGATTTCTGCCAATTCAATCTACTGTAAGCGGCGTAAAAGAACTTCGTTCCAAAAAAGCACGCTTTTGTAGGCCGCACTAAAAAATAGAAAATAAATAATAGTTTAAAAAAACTAAAAAAAAACACTCTTTTGTAGATAACCGAACTAAAAAGCAGAAAATAATTTTTAATACGTTTAAAATAAGAAAATAGTGATTAACATAAAAAAAAAACATTTTATTGTAAAAAAGTGTGGGGTGCTTGATTTCATTTGTCGTAAATATTTTTGTGGATATTTGTGAAATTAGCGTCATCATAAAAATATCTGAAAAAGCACCACTATTTTTTGTTTCTGTAAATACTAGGAACAAGCACAAGTTAGTTATACCAGTTACTCGACTCCAAAGAGTCAGTAATTCCTTCAAGGGGCAATGTATACGCTTTAACAACAAAGTCCCAGAAAATATGCAGGCCTTATCCATCAAAAGGTTTAAAATTTATTAAGCAAAATTTTTTTCCGAACCAGTGCTAAAGCGTAAATTACTTACAATAAGAATTCTTGTAATCTATATTGATTAAAGATGATTATATTCTATTCTACCATCTAATTACCATCAGGTCTAAAATATCCAGACCGGTGACGGTGAGCAGTCTGGTACTGCGATCGCCATACCGCCCGCCAAACGTGGCAATTAAGGCGATCCTTCCTACAACAGGAGAGTTCCATATCTAGCAGTTTACTTCGACGGGCAGATGAAGAAGAAGAAAATTTCATACCTGCATTTTCAATATTATTTTCTGCTGGATAACTGCCTCCTTCGTTTCCTGAAACGGTAAAAAAAGTAGTATCAGCAAATGAATCAAAAGTATTTTAGAAAATTACATATTTAAAAAAATATTTTAATCTATTTTGTAATAACTAGGCGGAGTGACCGCCTGATAAGAACCGTGTATTAAAGAGGCGAAGAGGTAAAATATGAGATATTGTCATCCGTCCGCTTTTTCTATTTTTATATTGTAACTCGTAACTATATACAGAATAATTATTTTTAATTGTATTGTTTAATTGAAAAGCTATTATTATCTTTTAAACGTAACGCACGTTAAATAAGTAAATGAAAACTAGGCAAGTAATAAATACATCTATTAGACTTTTGAAATTTAAACCCTGTATATATCCTGTTCGGTGACGGAGAGCAATGTCAAAGTCAAAGGTGTGAGATAAGTTGTACTTCGATCGCCAATCCGCCTGCCAACCGAGACGATTATGAACAACTAAAGAGAAAATGAGGATAACGAAAGAGGATAAGGAATGTCTAGAAGTGGACTTACAGACTGATACTTATAAATGATTTTTACAAATATTAGCTTTCTTATAATTTGATTAGCCCGGGAGACGTTGTTCTGCCTTTTCCGGTAGGTGGCGCAACGACTTCTTACAGTGTTAATATAAAATTTATTTATGGCTTTCATACGCCTCATATCGGATCCTAGTATTATGATCCCTTGATACAACAAAATAAATTAGAACGTATTATACAATAAATTGTTACAATAAATTTATCACAATTATTCGTACCTTCATAAAGAAACACGAAACTACGTATTCATTTTCTATACAAGTTATATCACCGTTGATAATCTTATCTACAAAACCTTGGACTTACCTATAACCTGTGTTCGATGCGATGACGCTGCATCGATTCTAAACAATTCTTCCATTAATAATGTTATCCAATCGCTCAGTTACACATAGCTTATGTATGTGTAATAGTATCAATTTTTCTAATTCTATATTTAATTTGTACTACATCTTAATTTTATCTCTTTTTAACCGAGTTCAAATATCGAGGAAGCTAGACGGATGAACTGATTAAAATAATGAAGATATCATTATCATATGTTTTTCATAAAAAAAAACTATAATGTCAACTATGGATATATTTTTTTCACTTTTTATGAGAAACGTCATTCCTCGAGAATGAACTTTATTATGTATCTCCCCGTTTGCCGCAAGTAAAGACAGATGCTAAACGAAAAATCTAATTGAAGCTCTTATACGAAAAGAACATGAAAAAAAATTAAATGAACAATTTAAACCTCTACATATTAAAAAAAGTTTTGGTATGTTATGTGCAGATAGTGTAGTGCCGTGTAGTGATGGTATAAAAGAATCCATCACCCCATACTATCCCGTGGGTGTCGTAAAAGGTGACAGAAGGAAACTGAAACAGGAGATGGGCAGCAGCATTATCCCGATAACAACTCAATAATAATAACAAAACACTGCGGTTGTGTCCCTGTGAGGCAATCTATGGGAGAGGCCTTTGTTCAGCAGTGGACTTTTGATGGGCTGCAATAAATTAAAAATATATAAATGTACACCAAAACAAAATGTACCTGGTAGCAAGTTTTTTTTTTAAATAGAATTAGGGTGACAAACGAGCACACAGTCCACCAGTAAGTGGTTGCTGTGGCCCATAGACATCTACATCTATCTTCGTTTGCGAATTTAAATGCAAATGCGTTGTCAGCCGTGAGGACTAAGATAGAATGCCTCTTTTCCAGTAAAAAGGGTCTCCGGTTCTCTACACTCACCATACGAAACACAGCAGCATTAAGCTGCTATTTTACGCTGGTATTCTGTGAGAGCGTGGTCCTTCTCCGGCCGAGCCGACCCATTCGTGCTACAACTATAGCTGCAGCATGGCTCTACCACGTATAATTCCACACTGTATGTGTATTTTTTTTTCAAGTATATGTAATATGGATGAAAAACAATCTACTCCACCTGGTGTGTAAGTAGTTAATGCAGCCCATAAACTCCACCAACTTCAAAGCAGGCTCCAAGCTACTGAAGGTAAATGCGATGTAACCTTAGATCAGATGTTTTTATCTTCGGGTCGCAACCTAAATTCAGGTCCCACCAGATATTCAAATGGGCCGCGAGAAGATCCCAAGTTGATTTGAAACTTACTAGTAGTAAATCGATCTATATTTTATAAAATATTTTTACATTCCCCAACTCTCTATTTCAATAAAGTTCATATTTCACTAGTACTCTCGGAACTCTAGTAGGTACCCGCTCATTGCCATTTAAATACGGACAAGAGCATAGGTATAAAAAAAAGAGTTTAATATTTGTGTCATCCAAAATTTTGAGAACCGCTGCCCTATATGATAAATCGCACTGGTTAGTGACACCTTTCTCCTCTGATCATTCTAGAATTGGAATATGACGTATTATTTTCATTTAATTTTTTTTTTACATTTATAGAGTTGCCACAATAAAGCAATAGTATTTTACTTAATTGACAAAAAAACAGCAATGTGTGTCAGCATCAGCCCCCAATACCTAACACTATCAAAACATCTTGTGACGCAACGGTAAAGACACGCCCGAACACCTTTCCACCTACTTATAGTCGCAATAATAGGTAGAGGCACGCGACAGGACACCGGAACAAAGAAGTAGTGCACTACAAACCATCATTACCAAATCGAAGAAAAAGAAGTCAGCGGCAGCTGCCTTCCTACTTCCTCTTTATACAAAACTGTGTAATACAAGATGTTCGCTTTGTACGGCGGTTTATTTTAGGGCTCATTCATTACGGCACTCAATTTGGCGCGTGTTCTTATCTGTGTGTTTGTAGATACGTTTTGTTGTCAATGAGTGTGTGTGGTGCGCGAGCGACGCGTGCGCGTTCGTTCGCAATCGTCTGAACGATCGACCGGAAATGAATTTCGAGTTTTAATAGACATTGTGCTCATACAACATTGTGGTCAATGGCTTCAAATAAACTTCTTAATGTCACTTGCCTATATTAAAACAATTCCATAACACCGTACCTATCCATGTATCTATTGGTCCAGTGTTAATTTAAAACAAAAGTAGTGTTTTACATGATTAAAAAAATATCGGTTATAAACTTATAGGATATGAGGTTTTTTGCAGATATTTAAGAACAAAAATATTTGATAAAGAATAAACAGTAAATTTATAGGGTTATATAACGTGTATTATAATGAAAGAATAATAAAGAAAACATTAAAAATAATTATTTAACCACCTATGCATCAAGAATATAAGGTATGTCTAGATAGGTACTGAAATTATTTTTAGAAAGTTCACTCCATAAGCGACCGTAGACATAAAACAAGCTACCAAAATTGAACATTTATAATAATACCACAGCGAGGTTAATAAAATTGCGCTTATTAGAAACCAGTTTCAAGATGGTCGCGGGGCTCCATCTGCCGAGGGCGGCGTCTTCCGCTGCATTGTGAACGCGCAGCCGTCTTGAGCACGCGCCGGTAATGCAACTGCGGAACTCAATTCTTTGTGGGGTCATTCCATAACTGGCAGGTCAGAGAACTCAAGATGTTCGGATTTCAAAAGTCCTAAAAAACTATGCTAAGGATGCTATGGTTTAATTACAACCAAAAAGACAAGGGGATCTCTATGGTGTAAGTTACTAATAAAACGCATAAGATTAGGTAGCTTAAAATGGGGGAAATATTACGTACTTGTTCTTGTTTTGTAATCCCAGCGGCAACCAAGAATTTTATTTTTAATAATAGACTTTTTTACAATTTTTAGGTAATTTTTGCAAATTTGGTCTAGTCCTCCGATTGAAAAAAATTGACACATTTGAAATTCCGGTTTTAGGTATTTTTATGCAAAGAGTATGTAACCTAATAAAAAAGGAATACTTATTCAAGCAGCTTATAAACGAATGAACAAAAGCTCCTCCGAAATCGGGAGAATTTTCAGTGATCGCCATTATTATCTCAAACAGTGCTCCCCTTTACAGATCTAAGAATTTTATAGATTATACAATAGATAATCAATAACTTTTAATGAAAAATATTTTTTCAATCAATAATTATTCCAAATCAATGAAGATAATATTTATCCATACTATTTAAGTATAGCTGACATATTTTTTTGGCTAAATAGCAATGTTTATCAAATTTTGCTCGAGATTAACATTCACATCGGTGCAATGTCTCATGTGTTATGGTGCTATGTAATTTATTCGAATATTAGTGACACTGCGAAGCTTAATAACCCCCAATCGCGTTCTGGTGTCATTTTGACCGGCTGCCCTTATTTGTACGGAAGCTAAGCCGTTGTAACGGTGTTTGTCCTCACAAATTTATGTTCATCGGTATGGTTCTGTCACAAATCTACTTATCTATAGCAACCACGCCTTCTGTGAAATGTGCATTAGCACATATGAGTATACAGATGTTCTGAAGACGAAATCTAGATTTTTCATACTTTATTACGTTTAAATGAAATAAATTTTCTATACGTTAAGACATTATGAGAATGCTTATAACAAAAGTTTATTTTTTACATGAATCCATTCACCTGTATTTAAAATCCATCTCGTATTGAAATGAAAAAAAAAATTGGTTGCGTTTTGCATGCAGATTATCTCCAATATTTTCTCAACTTTAAATGCTAGATTATTACAGATTTTTACATTCTTTAAAAAGGTAGGGCGAGCTGGTATTTCCGTCTAGAGCCAAATATAACTATTTTGTCTATACAGAAAAAAATTATAAATTAAAAAATTATGGTGAAAATTAAAAATAAGAACTGACACTTCCCACTACATGGTATAGCCACACTACAGCTGTATTGCGACTGCAATTAAATGGGTCTGCTTAACTGGGGAAAGGGAATGCTCTCAGAGAATATTATATTTCTTTATAGAATAAGTGTGACAAACGAACACACAGTCCAACTGATGGTAAGTGGATGCTGTGGCCCATAGACATTTACATTTATCCTCAATTAAGAATCAAAATGCAGATGTGTTGTCACCCCTGAGGACTGAGATGGAATGCCTCGTATCCAGTAAAAAGGGTTTCCGGTTCTCTACACTCACCATACGAAACACAGCAGCATTAAGCTGCTATTTTACGCTGGTATTCTGTGAGAGCGTGGTCCCACCACGGACGAGCCGACACATTCGTGCTGCAACCATAATATAGCTACAGCATGGCTCTACCACTTAAAAATATGTAAATGTTATATGTAATAACAGTAAAATAGTTACAATTGCTGCTGTCATATTCAGATGGTGAGTGTAGGATCTGTAGACACTTTTTACTGGTAACGAGATCCGAAGCCCTCAAGGGTAACAACGCATCTGCATATTGGTTCTTCAATTATATTAGTCTATGGGCCACAGCACTCACTCCCTTATCATCAGATGAGCTCTGTGCTCACCTGTCTCTGTCCTCTTATGTACTTGAATAAAAAAATAACAAGCGATGGAGAAGAAAATTTCTTGAGTGACAATCTCTTACCCGAATAAGGCGACCCCCCAGTGGAGGGAGTGACGTGCTTTGTGATGACTTTTTCATTTTTATAAATTGAGGTGACAAACAAACTTATAAACTACCTTATGGTAAGTGGCTACTGCTGTCCATGGAGACCTGCAGCAAACTTCAAGCAAAGAAAGCTACAGATGCGTTATCACCTATGTGAACTAACATGTAATGCCTCACAGCCTTTAATTTTATTGGCTTTCTTTACTCTACAGACCGGTACACATCAGTGCAAGCACTACTGTGTCCGGTCCCCGGTGCACCGGTGTGCACACTAGAGTGTGGTACTTTAACAGTTGGACTACTAACGAGAAAGGGAGTAAATAGTAGTATAGTACGTGAGGGTAATATGGTCATCCGGTTAATATGGTCACTTTCTTATAACTCAAAAACTACAGCCTTATTTAAATAGATGGCTTTGTGATACGATAGCTCTTCATCAATCATTCAACAGTGGTAGAGCCGCGCTGCAGCTTCTGCTGTAGCATGGATGGGCCGGCTCGAACCGGGGCGGTACCACGACCTCACAGAATACCAACGTAAAGTAGGAGCTTTGCTCCTGCGTTTCGCTTGGTTAGTGCAGGTGGCCGAGGCCTAATCACCCATAACATGGTAGCGGAATTTAAAAGAAAGAACTACCCCAGGAGGGTACCAGCACCCTGGTAATGGAGAATCCTCACTGAGCATCCACGGTCAAGCTACCTTCTTCCTGAGTGTGGGTGCTCAGGCTGCCCCGCGTATTCTGGGGCAAAATCCTGCTCTATACTAACACTGCACTGGGCAAACAGAGCAATAAAACCATGGCGACCCCGCCACGCTATCCGTGGACTTCTGCAACATCAGGGACTTCACTCGAACCTTAACGCCGTCCACTACCATCTAGAGACGGCGCCGGCGTTGCTCTTTTGACCGAGACGCAGGTGTCCTCCGGCTGATACTTCGTACCTCTGCTACCCGGGGTACAAATTAGAACACTTCTTTGTGCCCCGGGCTGGAGTTTGCGTATACGTCAGAGCATATATCTGTTCTCGACGCCTCGGCAGTCTTGAAGGTACGGACCTGTCCATCATATGGCTGCGCGTAGACAGCGACGACCATCCCGCGTCTACGGTGCCTGTATAGGTCCCATAGCGGGTAATTGACACAGACCGACTCATCGACCACGTCCAAATGGCTACAGATTTCTTGCTACAACAGATCCCATCCGTAGAGATCGTGATGCTTGGCGATTTTAACGCCCACCACGCTGAATGGCTCGGTTCACGTTTAACCGATCTGCGGGAGATCTGTTTATGACTTTGCCTTGGCATATGGTCTGACACAACTGGTTACTTCGCCTACGCGGATTCCAGATGTGGAGGATCATACACCTTCCCTGTTGGACCTTCTGCTGACCTCTCATCCGGACGGATATCAGGTTTCCGTCGATGCCTCTTTGGCTCTTCGGATCATTGTCTGATCCGAGTGTGTGCCACCACGCTCTCCTCGCGGTTGCGTTCTGCAGGTTGCCGCTGCCGGCATTACAGGTCGGCGGATTGGGATGGAATGCGGTCTCTTTGCATCCTACCCATGGGGCGGTTTGCTTCTCGCCGGATGATCCCAGCGTTGTTGTTGAGTCTGCAACCGATGTGGTGCTACAGGAATGGAACTATTTATTCCATCATCTGTGGTACCCATCGGTGGCAGATCGCAGCCTGGTTTGGTCGCTCCTGTAAGACTGCATTACGCAGTAAGCAGGAGTGTTATCAGGCCTGGGCTTAGGCTTCGGCGGCTCGGGATGTAAACACCAGCATGCTTAAAAGAAGTATAACTTTGCCTCCAGGTCCTTCAAAGAGTTATTGCAAGGCAAAGTCAGAGCATATAGGCAGAATTGGCGAGAAACTAGTTCGCCTTCCTTCGGGAACCCGTGCATTCTGGTCTCTTGCCAAGGCTGTCAAGGAATTTCTGTAAGCCATCACTACCATCTCTGCACAGGGAGGATGACTCACTGGCCCACGACGCAAAAGAGAAAGCCGACCTTTTAGGCTCCCTTTTTGCGTCCAACTCGACTCTTGATGACAGGGGGAACACACCGCCGACTATCCTGCAGTGTGAGTGCTCTATGCCTGATGTGCGATTCACACAGTGCTCAGTACGCAAAGCACTCCTCTCCCTGAACATCCACAAGTCGAGTGGGCCTGATGGAATCCCGCCAATTGTGCTGAGGACGTGCGCTCCAGAGTTGGCACCGGTTCTAACGCGTCTTTTTCGGTACTCCTACTCCCTAGGCGTTGTCCCGAATTCATGGAAGACAGCTTTCGTGCACCCGATCCCTAATAAAGGTAACCGCTCTGATCCGTCCAATTACAGGCCTATCGCCATCACCTCCTTGTTCTCGAAAATAATGGAGTCCATTATTAACTGCCAGCTCATGCGGTACCTTGAGGAGCACCAGCTGATTAGTGACTGCCAGTACGGTTTCCGTCGGGGTCGCTCAGCTGGTGATCTTCTTATTTACCTAACACATCGATGGGCACAGGCGATCGAGTCCAAGGGGGAGGGATTAGCCGTTAGTTTGGACATAGCGAAGGCCTTCGATCGGGTCTGGCACAAAGCGCTTCTTTCGAAGCTTCCTTCCTATGGGCTTCCGAGAAATTGTGCAATTGGATCACCAGTTTTCTGGCTGATCGACATCAAGGTCGTAGTAGACGGTGCGTGCTCCGATTACAAGACTATTAACGCTGGTGTTCCACAGGGCTGCGTGCTATCACCAACGCTGTTTCTTCTGCATATCAATGATATGTTGCAAACCGGTAACATTCATTGCTATGCGGATGACAGCACTGGTGATGCTCTATACACCGGCCATGCCAATATTTCTCGGGAAAACGTCGCCGATACCGGAACAAACTTGAATTGAGGTCGAGACTTTGTTGAACAAAGTCTCGGATTGGGGCGACCAAATCTAGTCCAGTTCAATCCCCAGAAGACACAAGTTTGCGCGTTTACCGCTAAGGAACCCTTTGTCGTATCTCCTCAGTTTCAAGCACTCTTGTTGTCTCAGCCAGTATCGGAATCCTCGGCGTTGACATATCGAGTGACGTGCAGTTTTGTGGTCACTTGGAAGAGAAGGCCAAATTAGCCTCTAAAAAGCTTGGCGTGCTCAGTAGAGCGGGGCAGTATTTCATGCCGGCACACCGCCTGCAACTTTACAAGGCGCAGGTTCGGCCTCACATGGAATACTGTTCCCATCTCTGGGCAGGCCCCCAGTGCCAGCTCCTTCCACTTGACCGCATTCAGCGCAGAGCGAATCGAATCGTCGACGACCGAGTTCTTTCCGATCGGCTTGACTCACTAGCACTGCGTAGAGATGTTGCATCTCTTTGCGTATTTTATCGCATGTACCACGGGAGTGCTCTGAGGAATTGTTCGGACTAATTCCAGCCGCTCAATTTCACCATCGAACATCGCGACAAAACTCGCGATACCATCCATACCATCTGGATGATTGGCGGTCCACCACTGTGCGATTTAGAAGATGTTTTCTTCCTCGCACAACTTCCTTTGGAACCGATTACCACCAGCGATTTTTCCGGACCGATACGACTTAGGGACCTTCAAGAAAAGAGCCTACTCTTTTAAAAGGCCGGCAACGCATCTGCAATTCCTGGTGTTGCAGTTGTTCATGGGCGGCGGTAGTCATTATCAGGTGAACCGCATGCTCGTTTGCCCCTCTCCTATAAAAAAAAAATATTAAAGGGTCAAAAGGGCGCCGCTTTATTGACGCCATTTTGACAGTTGATATTTTTTATAGGATAGGTGACAAACGAGCACACGGTCCACCTGATGGTAAGTGGTTGTGACCCATAGACATCTACATCTATCTTCAATAAAGAATCAAAATGCAGATGCGTTGTCACCCGTGAGGACTAAGATGGAATGCCTCTTTTCCAGTAAAAAGGGTCTCCGGTTCTCTACACTCACCATACGAAACACAGCAGTGTTAAGCTGCTATTTTACGCTGGTATTCTGTAAGAGCGTGGTCCTTCCCCGTTCGAGCCGACCCATTCGTGCTACAACTATACTACTAATATAGCTGCAGCATGGCTCTACCACGTATTATATATACGATATAAATATTTCAGTCGATTTTAGTATTGGGTAGTGTAGTTAGTTTTTTTAAGTTGATCTTTCGAAGTGTTCCTAATTATTGCAAAGGCTTGTTTGCTATTTTTTCTTAATATATTAGTTATACTATACGACATTGTGTATATGTCTCTGTCCTCCTTCTAGTTTTGGTTTTATGGGGCGGCAAAGCTTAAGGTGACCATATTACCCTCACCTACCTTAGTATAAGAAAAGGCCTATGTTTAATATATAAATTCTTATTTGGTATCTTAGTTAAATCTATTAAAACTATTTTTTACACATTTAATATCTATAACTTAAACTTGATCTGATAATTTTAGCCTCACAAGAATTACTTTCTAGGCAGCTTATATCAACATATTTACATTTAACAGCAGCCACCATTACACTAGTATTGTATTACACAACTGAAGGCATATCGGCACGCACACAGACAAATGTTAGATGAGTGTATTTGTCGTATCGGAGGCACGGGCATTGTCCATTGTGTCGACGCCTTAGCCCATTGTTTCTACTATGTACACAACATCGATCCGCTTACATATGCCCTGTTATGACTTCTAACTACTGATATAGCCAATCTTGCGAACTCTGAAATAAATCTTACAACTAACGACTTGTTTTCACATTTAAATAATATAATACATGTTTTAATGTGATATACAAGTAGATACAAAGTATAAGCTATTATGACGCAATGCTCCTACTGAATAAAGGTTCTCCTTGATGGACGCAATACACCATACTACATCCATTGACTTAGTAGGTAGCAAACGTAGTGTGAATTCCTTCTAGACAAGGGACGTCAATATTACGGTTGCCTAAGCGTGGTGTCCACTTTAAGGCGACACCGCGAAAAAATGCACCTCCTTTCATCGAATAGTATAGGAGTATGACACGACTAACGAAACTGGAATTTTGATATAGGTAAATTCATGTCTTTATCTTGAATTTGCTTGTTCAAAAACACGATTGTATAATTTTGACTCGATCATAATTATTTGCGAAAACACCTCTAAAAAATCACTATAGTTGAAATTACAACGAAATTACTTAATCTATATGCTTGGGAATCACTCAAATACATTCATAACATCAATATTCGTAATTTACTTGCTCATTATTTTGATTACTTAAGTCAATATTTTTTTTAAATATTTTAAGATTCTAAGCGATTTCTAAGCGGTCTTACTCGTCTCGGGCGCTACGCAATTTTAGACCTTATGACGGCGTTTTTGAAGTTTTTATAGAAATTATGTTTCACTCGGGTCAGTCCGGCGATAGCCCGCTTCAACGGTTTTCGATGTGTCGCCTTAAAACGTCTACTCCTTAGTTAAACATCAATGAGTGTCAGCATTCAATACCAGCTTCTTCAGAGTCGGTGTGTGCTGAAAATATTATACCACCACCAAAACTCTATGACAGTGCCATAGCAGAGGAGCTTAAAAAAAAATGACTCAAATATTAACAAAATAATATAATTGTGTATAGCGATGACATGGGAAAAATCTAGGCATAACTTTAAATAACTCTTTAAAGGGACAAAAAATTACAAATTGCTGCATGCCTGGAGCATCTTTTAGTGACATCCTAAATAAAATTATAGTTACTAAATTTTGCCCAAATAGTACAATAATAATTTTAGTTGGTAGAAGAGGCAGTGTAAACAACAAACAGTTATTAAGATATATTGAACAACTTAATAACTTAAATGTACACAAAATTGTCTTGTTCACACTGCCTTACATACAGGGATTGCCACAGGAAAATAATCTAAGACATAATTTAAATATACAAATGAATAATTTAATATGTAACAATAATTTAAATTTGACATGTAATTGTGATAATAATAACAAATTTCATTTAATTGACATAAATAATTTAATAAAAAAGTTTTGGACAAAAGATAGGTATTACCTATCCAAATATAATTTAAGACTGGTAGCAAATTTGCTATCTTATTATTTACTTTTTAACTCAGCCAAGTTTTTGGCTACCAAGACTGCTTTTATTGAGCATGATAATCATTTGACATTTAATTTGGAATCAGTTCCAACTAATTTAAATTAGTAAATGCGACAATAGAGGCAATCTCTAGCAATAATAAGAGTTTAATTAATTTTAAATGCAGCCCACAAATAAGTAATAAAAATTGTTTACACCTGGTGCATCAAAATATACAAGGCATGATGGGCAAAAGAATTGAAGTTGAATTGTTTTAAATAGTAACAATATACATATCCTTTGTATTACTGAACATTGGCTAAAAGATTATAATTTCATGTTTAATTTCAGAAATCACCAGGTGGTCAGTTCCTTCAATAGAAAAAAGTTTACGTGGTGGCTCCTTAATATTAGCAGATAAATCATTATTATATAAAGAACGTAAGGATATTGTGAGCCTCTGTTGAGCGAACTGTAGAAATGGCTTGTGTCGAGCTCGAGCACCTCATTGTTGTAAGTGTTTACAGACCCCATGTGCCACTTATGACTATTTTGAAAGAATTGTGGAAGAAGTTTTGCTCAAACTTAGTAAACAGAACAAGTCTGTTGTAATATGTGGAGACTTTAACATCAATCTCCTTGAAACTTCTTCCATTAGTATTAAGTTTAGCTCATTGTTTAAATCGTATAATCTTGTTAATTTATTCTTAGAACCAACACGTATTGCTGGGCCTAGTGCAACCTGTATAGATAATATTTTACAGATATTAAGCCCTTGCATAAATCAATTATTCAAAATTTAAGTTCAGATCACTGTGGACAGTTGGTATCATTGCCTTACATACACAAAAACAGAAAAATAAGGAAGTTGTGTTTGTTCCAATAAATGACCATCGCTTGAGAGGTTTAGAAGTAATATAATAAAAGACTTCCATCACTTTCATTTAAAAATAGTGCTAATTATTTGTATAGTATGTTATTTAAAATTATAACTTGTGAATTTAGTAGAATATTTACTTCTAAAACTTTCTCTTTGAACAGTCGCAAATCATTTAATGAATGGGCGACAGTAGGAATTATAAAAGTAGGCGAAAGTTATATGAGCTTTATAATGAAAGATCATATAATACTAGTGTTATATTTAGAGATTATGTAAAAACATATTCTAAAATATTTAAAAAGTGTGCTACACAGCTAAGGCTTTACATTTAAGTAACAAAATTAAAACTGCATCCAACAAAATTAAAATGACCTGGAGAATAATAAATAGTGAAACGGGCAGGTCAAACCGCGCAACTCGGATTTTCAATTGAATATTAACAACAGTTTAACTCGATCTGATGAAGAAGTTGCTATGGCTTTTGAAACATTTTACTGATGTTCCTTTTTGACAACAAAATCATTAAATTCTTCTCCTACTGTCGCCGAATCATTGCTTAAACAAAATGTAAAGGCTTGTTCAAATACTTTTAAATTCCATAGAGTATTGCCAAGATATCGTTAAATATTTTAAAACAATTGATGTTAAGAAACGGCAGACTTATGGGGATTTCCGTTAAAGTTATTTTATCTATAATAGATATAATAGCACCTTATCTAGCCACTATATTTAATACAAGCGTCGAATCTGGTGTGTTTCTGATTTAATGAAACATAGTAAAGTCATACCTTTATTTAAATCTGGTAGTACATTAGACCCCGCCAACTTTAGACCGATTTCTGTACTACCAACATTTAGTAAAATTTTTGAAAAATAATTTTAGATCAGATCTTAAGTTTCTTTAATATTAATAAATTGCTACATAAAATCAATTCGGTTTTACAAGGGTCGCTCGACAACTGACGCTGGAGTTGAGCTTATTAAACATATTTTTGTGCATGGAGAATTCGGAGGATGCTTTGGGTATATTTTGTGACCTTTCCAAGGCCTTCGACTGTGTTCACCATGAGACATTAATCAGGAAGCTACAGTACTATGGTGTCAAGAACACAGCGCTTAAACTTATTATTTCATATTTAAGTAATAGAATGCAGAAAGTTATTATCAATGGTAAAGTTCTTCCGGGTCACCTGTACTAATGGTGTCCCTCAGGGCTCGATTCTCGGCCCATTCCTATTTCTGGTATATATTAATGACTTACCTTCCTTGTAGGGATAATCATGATATAGTATTATTTGCTGATGATACTTCCTTGATTTTTAAACTTAAACGTCAATCATTTAAATGTGACGAAGTGAATAATGCTATATCAAAATTAGTGCATTGGTTTAACGTTAATAATCTACATTTAAACGGAAATAAAACTAAATGTATTAAATTTACAACAACTAATGTTAAAAATCTGGGTACCAATGTGTTTTTAAATGGGGAAGAACTGAGCCCTGTTGAATCCACTGTTTTTCTTGGCATCACTCTCGACGCAAAGCTTCAGTGGGGCCCCCATATCCAAACTAGCAAACAGACTAAGTTCTGCAGCCTATGCTGTAAAAGATTAGAGGTCTCACTAGTGTCGAGACAGCTAGACTAGTTTATTTCAGTTATTTCATAGCATAATGTCTTATGGGATTTTGCTATGGGAAATGCAACTGATTCAGAAACTATTTTGTTTTACAGAAGAGGCCATTAGAGCTATTTACAACCTAAAACCGAGAGAGTCTCTTAGAGATAAATTTAAAATAAATATATTAACTTTGGCCTCTCAGTATATTTACGAAAATTTAATGTATGTTCACAAAACAAAGGTAGTTTTAGTAAAAAGTGATATACATTCTGTAAACACTAGAACAAACACAAGCTAGTGATACAGTTTCTCGACTCCACAGAGTCAGTAATTCATTCTTGGGGCAATGTATACGCTATTACAACAAGGTCCCGGAAAGTGTACAGGCTCTCTCTATTACCAAGTTTAAATGTTTTGTTAAGCTGAAATTGTATAAAAGGGTTATTATAGTATAAATGAATATATGATTGATAATAACCCTAGAATGAGGTGGTCGCTACCAAGCAGTTTCTAAAATAAATTTTGTACTTAAATAGTTTGTACAACCATTAATGTAAAACTTACTTTAAAAACAAGTCCTGCTGGGTTTCTTGCTGGTTCTTCCCAGGACAGAGGTTTTTTTCGAACCAGTGGTAAAGTAAAATGACTTTCAATAAGAATTACACATGTAATCTATATTGAATAAAAATTATTCTATTCTATTATTCTATTCTACTACGTAGCTAGCTAATCCAACGGTTGGCGTTTGCCAATGTGACTAGCCACATTGCCATTTTATTTCAAGTACATATATATGTTACGGCTAAAATGCCGAAGTGCGGATACACCTAGGTTTAGCCGGCTACTACTAGGTGCAGCCTATTGGGGTTGGTTAAACTTAGGTGCATCATATATAATTTATAAGTTAGATAAATGCAAAAACCGCATCTTAACCTACGCACCTAAACGCACCTTAACCTACTGTCGCTGATAATACTTGATACGTATAATCCGTGTTTTTACAAATTTAACAGTACACCTAAATTTAACCAACTACTGCTGGCCGCACCTAGTTCTAGCCGGCTAGAACTAGGTGTAACGGCACTTCGGCTTTTAGCCGTAACAGATATTTTAGATTTGTTTTTTTTTTAAATATTGGCAATGCTATAATAACATTACTAGTATTCTCATTACCCCTCCAAGTAAGCTTAAAATGTTTGTATAAGGAAGGAGTGGTACACGACAGTAGTCGAATGATGGATTCAAACCCACATTTTTTGGAGTTCTACTCTAACAAAAAGCTATTGTCAGTTTTCTTACATTTTATTACCGTCACCGTTACAGCCTATTAAAGTTCACTGCTGAACATAGGCCTCCCCCATAGATGGCCTCATAGGGGGATATTTGGCATAGTTGGACATCGACCTCTCCCGTTGTAGGGAAAATTTGCAAGAATAGTAATGAATAGTGTGAAATATTTCTCGCAATTAATATTATAACAATCCCATGTTAATGCCAAATGAAAAGTACAAACCTGTAACATCGGGACGTATCTAACTGTGACATCGGGACGTCAAACATCTCAGTCCCCCCCGTGACCATGGGTTGCTGTAAAGCACCCGAAACGTCGGAAATTAAAATAATAAAATAGTAAATTAAACGCGATAAAATCGTGTTCGCGTAAATATAAGAAATCATTAAAAGTACAAACCATTTGCTGATTGTAATACATTGCAAGCAGAATTCGCATTTCATCACCGGAAATATGATTTATTGTTATCATGGATCAAGCAATAACATTGCACCCTATGCCCTTTACGTAATAAATATATTACATTTTTTTTATCCATAAAACTACAACTATAATAATACAGATAGGTACTTATATCAGAATGACACGGATTTTTTTAAAGACTGATTTGGAACTAAACTTTTATTTTAAATAAAGATTTTAGTATTATTAACTCAAAGCTTATTAATGATATGATGTCTCGTATTATAAAATAAATTAGGGGAAACGGGCAATATTGAGCGAAAATATTGTAATAAACTACGCTATATTATGAATGTGACAGTCCGCGTGTCGCGCCGACCCCCACACAACACTATTTAAGGGTTAATTCCATACACTAAGAGAGGGTCGTCTTTGTAAACTCAATGGATTATTTAAACAATGACTTCCGAACATTCATCACTTTTGTTCGTTCTGCGCGTTTATAATTTGATAGTTCTAACAATCTTCAAACGATTAAAATTATGTTAAATACACTGAAAGAAGAATTTTATTACATATTGGTATCATCGATTAAACAAATTGAAATTTTTAATTGCATTATTATTTAATCTGCAATATAAAAAATAGTAATACCAAAAAAATTCTTCAATCAAAGAAAATTCTAACTATCTATCATTATCATATATATCATTACTTTTTTTATTATACTTATGTAACCAAGCCTCAATTTTTTGCATTTTATCTAGCTTAAGCTTCATCATTAACATCATCATTACAGACCTTCACAAGTCCACTGCTGAACATAGCCCTACCTCAAGGAATGCCACAAAGCACGATCCTGAGCCACGTGCATCCATCAACTTCCTGCATATCTTACCAGGTCATCAGCTTAAGCTTATATTCATTTAAATAACAAAACAAATGACAAGTAAGTTAAAATAATCAGATTTTGTTGAATTAAAAAAAATCTTGATTATAAAATACGAAAAATAATAATTTCTAGTTGGTAATGATAACACCTACTTAATTTTAGTTAGGCATCAAAAGTAAGGATGACAAGTGAGCATACGGTCCGCCTGCTGGTAAGTGAATGCTGGGACCCATAGATAACCACATACATCATACAAGTGTGTTGTATGTTACCAGTAAAAAGAGTTTATCGTTCTCTACACCACGCGTACGGAACACATTAGCATAATGCTGCTATTTTAAGCTAATATTTTATGAGAACGTGTTTCTTCCTCAGTCAAGAGGACCCATTTGTGATGCAGCCATATTACAGTTTCAGTTTGGCTGTACTTTACTTACGAACTTTACTTACGAACATAAATTCTCATACTTGTACGGAATTTAAATTTGCCGCGGGGACGTATAAATATAGCTTATAGTCTTAAATGAACAGTATAACGTTCTATAAGTCGTCTTGCTCCTTATATACCTATAATAAAAAGTAAATTTTGTATACGTGGTAGAGCCATGCTGCAGCTATATTAGTAGTATAGTTGTAGCACGAATGGGTCGGCTCGCCCGGGGAAGGACCACGCTCTCACAGAATACCAGCGAAATAAAATAGCAACTTAATGCTGCTGTGTTTCGTATGGTGAGTGTAGAGAACCAGAGACCCTTTTTACTAGAAATAGGCATTCCATCATAGTCCTCACGGCTGACAACGCATCTGAATTTTGATTCGCAAATGAGGATAGATGTAGATGTCTATGGGCCACAGCAACCACTAACCATCAAGTAGACTGTATGCTCGATGGTCACCCTTATCCTATAATAAAAAATATTAAATCGATGGACATAAAAATGCAACACTCTAAAATCAAATTTCATTAGTGTATGTTATTTGCTACTCTATATGTTGTCTTTGATTAACACTCTTCATAAATGCCCGCGAAAACAATAACTTAAGCTGCTGTGTTTCTAGTTTTAATGTAGTAAATGAATTACTAATAATGAAATAAATAATTACTACTATGGGCAGCTGTACACGTCATCGTTGGAGCCACACGCAAGTGTGAGTAACGATCCAAGAGCGAGTCTTATCCGACACTATTCCGAAGATATCCCGGACGTCAGTCTGAGCGAGATTAGAATGGCTCTCCAGCACCTTAAAAACGGCAAGGCCCCAGGTGAGGATGGAATTACAGCGGAGCTTCTGAAAGCGGGTGGAAAACCGGTATTTGAAGTCCTTCAGAAGCACTTTAATTCCGTCCTCCATGGTGGCACTACTCCGGAGGCGTGGAGCAGAAGTGCGGTGGTCTTGTTCTTCAAGAAAGGCGATAACGCTCTCTTGAAGAACTACAGACCGATTTCCCTTCTGAGCCGCGTCTACGTGCTGTTTTCGAGAGTCATTACGAATCGTCTCGCACGCAGACTCGACGATTTCCAGCCTCCCGAACAAGCCGGTTTCCGAAAAGGCTTTAGTACCATAGACCACATACACACCCTTCGGCAAATTGTACAGAAGACAGAAGAGTACAATCTGCCACTTTGCCTTGCGTATGTGGACTATGAGAAAGCTTTTGATTCCGTCGAAATTTGGGCGGTGCTACAGTCCCTTCAGCGGTGCCAAGTTGACTGTCGGTATATCGAAGTGCTGAAGTGTTTGTACAGTAGGGCTACGATGGCTATCCGAGTACAGAATCAGAGTACGAAACCTATCCAGCTGCAGAGAGGTGTAAGACAGGGTGACGTAATATCCCCGAAGCTCTTCACCGCTGCATTGGAAGACGTTTTCAAGCTACTGGACTGAAAAGGATACGGTGATGACCTATGGAACTGAGACATGGTCCTTCACTGCTGGCCGGATGAGGATGCTCAAGGTCGCTCAGCGAGCTATGGAGAGGGCTATGCTCGGAGTTTCTCTGCGTGATAAACTTAGAAATGAGGATATCCGCAGTAGAACCAGAGTGACCGACATAGCTCAACGGATTAGTAAGCTGAAGTGGCAATGGGCCGGCCATATAGCTCGAAGAACCGACAACCGATGGGGAAAAAAGAGTGGCGAGCCCGAGTGGCGGCCTCGTACCGGCGGACGAAGTGTAAGGCGTCCCCCCACTAGATGGAGTGACGACCTGGTAAGACATGCAGGAAGTCGATGGATGCAGGTGGCTCAGAACCGTGCTTTGTGGCATTCCTTGGGGGAGGCCTATGTTCAGCAGTGGACTTGTGAAGGGCTGTAATGATGATGATGAATGAATTACAATAGTTTTAATTAATTTATACATATGTCTAAATTAATAGTAAACGCATAAAATATTTAACTGATTTATTCTCATTAATTTCTTAATAATAAAGCGTAACCTCAATATAACATTACGATTCCAACCCTCAACCAACAGCGACGTTTATAAGAAAACTGCATTTCCTCTAACACGTAATAAAGCGACTGCAGTGACATCAAACATGAATTAACTTTCAGCGACAACCCTCCCTCGCACTATCAATTCTAAGACACGAACAGTATCCGTTAAGTGGTCGATCGGATCCCGTGGCGATTTGATTCACTTCTCACGCGACGCGGCGGGCGGACGGTTAAGGGATTACTCGGCACGCGACTTAACAGATATTGTCGATTTGGGGATACAAGATACGCCGGGGTAATGATGCTCGTGTAATTGTCGAGAGGATTTACGAAGTTACTTTTAGATCCATTTAGATTGATTAATCTTTTTGCTTACATCCGTGAGCGATAGATGCGGTACGCTAAATCAATACTTACCTAAAGTTTGTTACAATTTGTATCACTGAACAAATTTAAGTATCGGACGAATCTCCCTACCTGAAATAACGACATAGTGAAATTCGTAGAAAGTCGATGCAAATAGACTGAATATCGCAATTTACCTTGACTTCCAATACTATTTTATGATTTAAACCAATAATTAATGTAAGGAAAAAAAATTAAAAAATATAAACGTTACTTTAAACTCTTTCTCCACAAACCATAAACAACACATAATAGTTAGTAGCTAAAACCGTATTGTAACTGTCTCGTGTCACAAATTACATTCAATATTTTTTGAAGAATTATCACTGAAGTATACCTCTGATAGAGGTAATTCTTTTAGCCCTGTAATAAAAATTCTATGTGAAATACCAGAAAGACCAGACCTAAAGGCCTGTATGATCTCCTATATTTTCGTCTGGACATATTCTTTTATGTTTTGTTTTAGGTAGTATAGTAAAGTTACAGCCTATATACGTCCCACTGCTGGGCACAGGCCTCCTCTCATATCTGAGAGGGTTTTAGGGCAAGGAAATGTCCGTCGCGCTGCCCCAATGCGTGTTGGCGAACTTCACATGTCTTCGAAATATTTTTTTTGATTTCTCAGACATGCAGGTTTCCTCACGATGTTTTCCTTCACCGCCGAGAACGTGGTAAATCAGCACTTAAAATTGCAATTAACAATTTGACAATTTCATTGGTGTCGGCGGGATCGAACCCGGGTTGCTCGCGTACTGTGTAACTTACAGCGAGCGCTAACCATCTGAGCTACCACGGCTCTTATTATATATTAAGATATCTTAATTTCTCGATTGTTGGGTTTCAATGTGTATACCCATTTCTGGTGGTGTTTTACATCAAGCATATACAAAGATAAATTCGTTCTACTAAAAAAAAAAAGATAAAATGCCTTTCTTTCTAAATGTTAGATGTTGACTGGAAATAGCGTAAAAGGTGCGCCAGCCTGCCAAGCTGGTGGATTACGTCAATACTCTGTCTGCAAAAGGAGAGGTCCATGTCAAGCAGTGGTCTCTTAGGGGCTGATAAAGGAAAGATAAAAAAAGAAAGCCACCTACATAATAAGGAATATGTAGGAATAAATAGAGGTCCTGAGGTCATGTCTCAGTCATTCAACATTTAGTGCAAAAAATATAGAAATAACAATAATTAAGGTGCATTAATACGCGAACATTACGCACAATAATAGAGATGTCGTGTTTTTTGTCTGGATGCAGTTGATGCGGGGCATTGTCATCGCCCTCCCGCGGGGCGCACTAAATTAGCGGAACACAAGCGAATTTAAACGATATCATAACAGAAAATACATACGAACGTGTAGAAGAACCTTAGCATTACGACTTTTCAAAATCATTTGCAGTCATAAGTCTATATGAATTGAGTAAATCTATAATTTTTGTTTTTATTTGTAAATCATGCCTTTATAAATTAACCTTATTTTATACTAAAATGCTTTTACCTAACTTACTACTGAGCCTCTATCAACAACTTAAAATATAGATTTAAATGTAAAAGAGAAATATACTTAGTCATTTTAACACGTAATAAAATTAGGAAACTGTTCTAAAATAAAGACAAGTTTGTAGCAAATCGTAGCATAAACGCAGAATATCCTTTTTCCCTTTCACATTCGCACTATTGAAAGCGCTGTGACTAAAGTGAGTCGCGTAGGAACTTGGGGTTCCGCAGCATATGTCGCGGACCTCGCCCACCGATAATATTTCACGCAATTGTAATCCGAAATCCCCGCGCACAATGAAATTATTGAGTTACACATGTCTCCCTGCCCGACCTCGCTCTGCGCAAATATAGATATGAAATAAATGGCTTTTCGCGTTTATCTATAATGGCCCCATTAGTATACCGCGGGAGGTGTGAACTATTTATTATGATTCAGTGACGTTTTTAATAAAATTGTCAACGATATTATATTTTTAATCTGCAAAAATACCTATGATTATCATCCTGAATTCGAAGATGCACGCGTCTAACATAAGATTGTAGTTTCACGTCAAATTTTAACCGATTAAAAAAAAGAGGAGGTTTTCGGTACAACTGTGCTTCTTATTATCGCACAACAATATAATCATACGCATACAAAATTAAAAAGGGTATCTTCTCTCCTCTCAAACTCCGATAGATGCAACTTTTTAACCGACTTCAAAGAGGAGGAGGTACTCAATTCGACTGTATGTTTTTTATGTGTTACCTCATAACTTTTTTCTAGGTAAACCGATTTCGATGATTCTTCTTTTATTTGAAAGCTGGTACTTCTCATGTGGTCCCATATAAATTTTGTCAAGGTCTGAATTATAGTTTTGAGTTATCCTTAATAACTTATATTGAAGTCAGTTGTACAAAATTTTTAATTTTACCACTTGTTGAATCTTACTTTTTCACTGAATTGACTAAAAGATGAAAAAAAGTAGAGCTTTGTGAAGAAACACAGAAAGAAATAAAGAAATTATTTCAGGATACTAAAGTCCGCTAACACGTACTAGAGTACTGTGGACTAAAACACTCTCAGAAATGAGAAGAGATGCCCAATTGTGGGACATACATACGCGAACGTTTACTTTACTTCTTTTCTTAACTACATGATTTTTTTAAATATTTATTTATTACAAACAGTTATAGTATGATCAGTTCAAGACTAAGACAAATACTATATCAAAAAAACTGACATATATAATTATTTACATACAAAAAAATATGTAAGATTAGAATACGAGGTGGATTGAAAAGTACTCAGCCTAACACAGATCCATTCAATTCTAAAATCAAATCTACCCACATTATTTAGTTCAGTTCAGACTAGTTCATTGTGTGAAGTTCGAAACGTGTGCGATAATTAGTTGTGATTTTATAAATTTATTAACAAAGTAATCGGACATAATTTCCGCGAATGGAGCAAATCGAGCAGCGTGCCGTCATTAAGTACCTCCATAAGAAGGGGCTATCATCAAAAGCCATCCATGATGACATGGTCAGTACATTGAGCAATTGTGCTCTGTCATATTCATCCGTCAAAAATGGATAGCAGAATTTAAGCGTGGTAGAGAGAGTGAAAGATGAACCCCGCTCTGAAGGCCTTCGACGTCAACTACTGACGAAAATATTAAAAAGTACTTGATTTAATAATGGGAGACCGCAGATTAAAAATTAGAGATAGCCGAGATTATAGGCATCTCTTATGAACGAACTCAAAACATCATTGTCAACAAGTTGGGTTTCCACAAGGTGTCTGCGAGGTGGGTTCCGCGACTGCTTTCAGTTGAACAAGGACGCGATTGACTATTTCACGCGACTGTTTGGAGTTATTTGAAGCCGATGCAGATGATTTTTGAATCGTTTTGTTACTATGGACGAAACATGGGTTCATTACTGTACACCGGAAACAAAACAACAATCAAAACAGTGGAGAAGACCTGGTTCACCACCCCTAAAAGGCTAAGTCGATTTTGTCGGCAAATAAGGTGATGGCTTCAGTATTCTGGGACTCGAAAGGTGTGATTATGATTGATTATCTTGAAAGGGTCAGACTATAAACTCTGATTACTACTGCACCTTACTACGTCGTTTACGAGAAATAAAGAAAACGTCGAGGAATGCTCAGAAGAAAAGTCCTGTTTCATCAAGATAACGCCCGTGTTCACGTCAGTACAGTCAATGGCTGAAATTCACAACTGTGGCTTTGAACTGTTACCGCATCCGCCGTATTCACCTGATCTGCACCATCAGACTTCTTTCTGTTCCCTAACCTAAAAAGCACTTGGGAGGTCAAAGATTTTCGACAAACGACGAGGTCAAAGCAGCTGTAGACGCATATTTTGACTCTAAGGAAGAATCATTTTTTCAACGGTCTAAATGCTTGGAAGGGAGGTGGCAAAAGTGTATTGAACTTGATGGTGATTATGTAGAAAAATAAAATATTACTGATTTAGTATGTGTTTATTTTCTTGGTTAGGCCGAGTACTTTTCAATCCACCTCGTATCTTATGTTATGCACGTACCTCAATGCACTCAAAAAACTAAGTACACTCATAAAAGTACAGTCCAGTACCAAATCAATGTAAACCATCCCCTTCCTACCCAAAATACCTTTGAAAAGCAAAAGTTTGTTATAAAGCTAATCAATTATAATAATTAATTTCTCCCATATTTTAAAAGTATTCTTTGGGTTGTCTTTCGCACTTAACTTTGGGATACACTTGAACCACCGTGACAAAAAGTTGTTTTCATACCCGCCGTCATGAAGCCCGTAAACTCTTAAGTTTACGACATTAGCTCCCGATCCGTTGCAGCGTTGTATTACTCAGCTAGTTCTTGACACGTCCTTGCGTAGACCATAGCCACTTAATGTACAAATAAATAACACAAACTCGATAAACTGATTTGTATTCGAAAATCAGTCGACTGTAGAGGAACAAAAACAATTATGCACTTTGCATACGTACTTATTTTGTTTTATTTATTTCTATTATTTTACTTATTATAATCCAGTGCTCATTACCTGTTAATAGGGTCCAATATAATGCATAGTAAGATGTATATAAAAGTATTGTAATAAATATAATTTTGTTGATAATAGGACGTGTGTGTGAAAGAGCCGTGGTAGCTCAGATGGTTAGCGCTCGCTGTAAAATTCACAGTACGCGAGCAAACAGGTTCGATCCCCGCCGGCACCAATGAAATTGTTAATTGTAATTTTAAGTGCCGATTTGCTACGTGCTCGGCGGTGAAGGAAAACATCGTGAGGAAACCTGCATGTCTGAGAAATAAGAAAAAAAATTTCGAAGTGAAGTTTGCCAACACGCATTGGGGCAGCGCGGCGGACACTTGCTTGCCCTAAAACCCTCTCAGAAATGAGGGGAGGCCTGTGCCCAGCAGTGGGACGTATATAGGGTGTAACTTTTTAACTTTAGGACGTGTGTACAATAGACATAGTTCTCGACGTATCTGTTAACTGTGTTGAAGATCTTGGGTTTGATTCTGAACTTATGTACAACAACAAGCTTAGCTTACGCAACTATGGTAGGGTAAGGTGATTTTTTTATAGAACAAGGTTGACAAACGAGCACACGTACAAAAAAAGGATCTCCGGTTTTCTATGCGCACCATACGAAACACAGCATTAAGTTGCTATTTCGAGCTGATATTCTGTGAGAGCCTGGTGAATGACCGGGTCGAGCCGCCCCATCGTGCTACAACAACAACTCTTCTCACTGCTCTCATGTGTTGAGAAGAGCGGTGAGTGGACACTATTCTTGATTCTATTAAGGTAGTATTGCTCTTGATATACGTCCCACTGCTGAGTATAGGCTTCATCACACTTCAGAGTTATTGAGCAATTACTCCGCCGACATATTCCAGTGTATCCTTGAAACATATTATTTCACAGACATGTAGTCTGTAGTGTGTACTCTTCTTTATGTCTTTTTTCATCGCCGAGCACGTGGTAAATCAGCTCCTAAATTTGTATTTAACAATTTTAATGCGATACTTAACTCAGAGATAGTTACTAGCCCTGACCTACGCGCACTGCAAGTGCCTTTTACAGGAAACGAGGCATTCCATCTTAATCCTCAAGGGTGACAACGCAGCGGCATTTTGATTCTCAATTGAGGATAGATGTAGATGTCTATGGGCCCCAATATCAAGTTTCCATCAGGTGGACTGTGTGTTTGTATATTATTTTTATTCTATAAAAAACGATGTAACGCTATGCAAAAGTTTGGAAATACGAGTAAAGGAGAAAGAGGTTCTTGGATACATCGATAAAGACTCAAAGATATTTTAGTTTTTTTTAATAGGATTTTTGCTTTATTGACATGATTGCTGTATGGAATGATTTTTATCGTAGTCGATACCGAATAATGGTGATGTCATAATCAACATCAAGAACATCTATACTCTATACAAATAAATAAAATTGAAGTCTGTTTGTAATGTCAAAATCACAAATTTTTACTAAACGCATATACAAGTATATAGAACTTGCCCGAAACTCAACGTCAAGCGAGCACAGGGCAAAGGGGAGGGTCATACCAGCTCCGGGAAAAAAATCCATATCAGTTAGTTCTGTTATAACTGACAAATTAATGAAAATTAGAAAAATCGACACCTTAAATCATATCATTAGGTATTGTGACCACAAATTTCTCAATTTTACAGTGAATTTTTCACTAACGTGATCTTCAATAAACGTGCCATTAATCGCAGTCACTATTAAAGCAAAAAAAAAGATTAATAGGTTAGTTAAACTTAACGTAGTTTCTTTTCGTCGTATAGTTGAAAAAATAACAGCACCTAACTTTGATTCTTACTGACTGGAATAATAGACGGTCAAATTATTGGCCTTTTTAATTACCGGAGACCTTGAATGGTGAGAATCATTTGAATTTCAACGAAAAAGATTTGTAAAACTTGTTAGAAGATGTATCGCTCAACATACTTCGAAGAATGTGGTTTCAACAAGATGATTGCCCAGTGAATTATGAACGTCCTGTATGGGATTATCTAATTCTTATCGCCTCATCTCGATACTTATAACAAAAAACAAGTTTTAAAATTTTAGTGCTCTGCGGTAAAGGAAAAAACCAAGAACCTACATGTCTGATAAATGAAATATTTACAGACATGTTATGTAAGTGAAACACTTACTGACGCAGCGAGGCTGATGATAGATTGTTTATTACGAGTATGTACATATAACAGATAAAAATTAGCTAAGTGTGTGTTGGGGATTTGGGACGCGTAAGGAAAAGTTCCACTGTTCAGATTATCTAATAATTTCTTAAAATTATATGTAACACGTTTATAATAATTTTAATGAAAAGTATTCAGTAAAAGCAATTGATTTCAGATTTTTAGTAGTATTATTTAATAGTTAGGGACTTGAAAGCAAGGGGTGTGTTACATTGTAAGCTACAAAGTAACTTACATTGTACGTTACATTGAGATCTGATTAAAATACCTATTTAATATAATATAGGAAGGTCATAAAAATACAACTAGAATTTTAATTTAAATTTTAGATCTTTTAAGATTGAGGAAATATCCCTTTAATTTATTTCTGATTCAGTTGAAAACTAGATGTTCATAAGAATAATGATGCAGAGTAAACGGAAAAAACACAACTATAAGATCTCTTGCGTTACAAATGATTAATTCTGCAAAGTCGGAGTTGGGCTCGAATTCTATCTAACATCCATCTCAGCTGTTTAATAATTAGTAACAATAGTCGTTTTAGTTTTTATAACCATTAATAATAAATAATTAGTGTTATAAGGAGTTCTTATTACGATTAAAATTAGTGTCTTAAATTTTCCTTGATAACGACTGAATAAACTGAACGTTAAAAACAAAAATGTTATACAAATATGTAGTACTAAATAAGCAAAAGACTTGGCAATCAATTACCCCGCTGCGGGTTACTGCAGCTAGATGGTAACTTGGATAAGTGAGACGTCATCTGGCATATCGCTAGTACTAGTCGCATTGGAATTATTGTTATTAATTAGAGAAGGCCCTTGGATTAATTAAGTAGGGCGCCAATCACGTCGTCATCCATTCGCCCGATCCACGCCAGTCTTACCGAACGTCTTTGTTAACATCGCTGCTATAGACCTATAAACAGGTGGACATGATTTTACTTACATACTACTACTACATACTTTGACCGCTAAATATTTTTTTATAAATTAGTGCTAAGTTCTCAATTGTTAGTTTTCAATATTTATTTAATAAATAACCTGACTGAATATAAAAGTGAAAATATTGAACGTTTTATACTCGGTAGAGCCATGCTGCAAGTATACTATAGTAGTAGCACGAATGGGTCGGCTCGACCAGGGAAGGACCACGCTCTCACACAATACCAGCGTAAAATAGTAGCTTAATGCGGCTATGTTTCGTATGGTGAGTGTAGAGAACCAGAAGTTAGTCCTCAGGGGTAACAACACAACTGTATTTTGATTCTTAATTGAAGATAGATGTAGATGTCTAAGGGCCACAGCATGCACTTACCATCAGGTGGACTGTGTGTGGTTTACTACCCTTATTCTATAAAAAAAATAACCAGACAAAGGTGTAGAAAGCCAATATAATTTCAAGCTGTGAGGTATTCCCTCTTAGACCTAAGAGAATTGTCACGATGTCACGTCTTCACTCCTGAAAACTGAAATGGATTGCCTCACAGTTTCCAATTGTACTGGATCTCTTATTTTTTTTAAAACGAAACAGAGCTGTTGATGCACTGCTGCTTGAAAGAAAATATAAAAAAATAGTCCTCTCACTTTAGCAATATTACTAGTAAGTTGTCTGAAATCCATACTTTCTTACATTTAAATGGTTTTAGTATATAATTTTATGTTATACACGGTAGAGCGAAGCTGATGCGTAAAATGTCTGCAGCGCGAAAAGCACAGCAGTTTGCTGCGGATGACAGTGGATTGCAGCAGATTTCAGTTGTTATTTTAGTTTTATAAAAACATACTATTTTAATCCTTCAAATGTAATTTTAATTCGTTTAGCTTAAATTTTATCCCATGAATAACTTTAATCCGATTATTGAAAAATCAACCCTAAATGAAAAAAAAAAACACTTATTTTGTTACAAAAATCATATAAGTAGTACTTAGTTGTGAAACCATAATATAAGTGTAGTAATGTAGAAGAGTGTACAAACGTAATAAACAGTCTTCTTAGCAATAAATTATTATATTCACGTGAACACTACAATTATTATAACATTTAACAATATAATTATTGAGTTATATTCAGGAAAATGCTGCAGCTCATTGCCTATTTCACTTTATCTCTGGTGCCTCTCACGCCACCCACGGGATAATATGATTCTCTTACGCCAGCACTACTTTATTTTTGGGATAGCCTTCCGGAAGTCATAGCCTAGAACCATAGAAATATTTTAAAAAAACCATTAGTCAGAAAACTAACTGTATCACGTGCAAGTGAGCTTGATATGTTTATATATTACTCCTACATCGAAGTAAATTATGCAATAGCAGTAGGTATAATTATTTTAATAACAAATAACTCTTTTATGCAGTCACTTCTAAATATGTATACGCCTTTCTAGCTCGTCATTCCCTCAGCGATAATGGAGTGGGATAATTTTAATCGTACGCGAATTGCCGCGCGTAATGTCTCAGCCACGTGGCGCCGCTCCTAATTCTGTGCGACTACACTTACATTCGTAACTCTTAATTCCCTTTTGAACTTAACGCTTTTAATAATCAATCGGATCAATAATTTAATAGTCATTAATTTAATTTTGTTATTACAGCCATTTAATAAAAAAATACAAAGATACGAGTTCTAAGATTCAAACTAATGTTAGTGTAAAGAATGACTATAACCAGAAATAACAATCTAGAAATTTACGAACTGCTGGACCTTTCAATTCGGAAACAAAACAATCTAGTCTCCTCAAATCAGTGCCGTCCAGTGAACGCATATAATGTTTTAATTGCGTTCACTGGTGACGCCATTTTGTTGAATGTTTGTATGTGTAAAGGTTTATTATTATGTCAATCGACATAATAAAATCTCGATGTATTTTGTTGATATAGAATAAGGGTGACAAACGAGCACATAGTCCACCTGAAGGTAAGTGAATGCTGTGGCCCATAGACAACTACATTTATCCTCGATTAAGAATCAAAGTGAGGAAATGCCTCGTTTCCAGTAAAAATGGTCTCCGGTTCTCTACACTTACCATACGAAACACAGTAGCATTAAGCTGCTATTTTACGCTGGTATTTCCGGTTGAGCCGACACATTCGTGCTACAACCATATATAGCTGCAGAGTGTCAAAATTCCTGTGTGTGATTTATTTTTATTGAAACTTTTAATAAAAGAAATGCCGAAAAGATAAAATTCTATGACCTTCTTAAATCAAGTCAATCTAAAAAAAGAACACAAGACTCAAGAATTAAAACCTATTAAAAATGGTGATAGGTGGCCACTTACGATTATGTGGTGGGGAAGCTTATTGATTATGACTCTTCTTCAGAAGCTCATAAAAGTCTATTGATGACAGACATAGGGATCCCGTTGTAGTACGCTTGACGCTTAAATAACCTGTAGATCTTTCTTGCATTTGACCTCTTACGACACACACCCGAACGAAATGGATTGATGGGTGATACAAGATGTCACAGACCTTGCGTGTTTTACATCATCGAACATTTAGATGTTTATTTAATAGAATCAGACATTACTTTGCGGAAATACATTATATTAAAGATATTAAAAATTATTCAGCTAGATTAGTTTTTAACATCTTTAATATTTAGATGTTTAGCTATTTGACCATACATCTTAGACTACAATACTCGGTGAAATAGTGCGAAATATTAATTACCATTACTGCCTATCAAAGATCCCATAGATTGCCTCATAGGGGGCCTATTTGCTATAGTTGCCACGCTTGACAACTGCAGTTTTTTTTTCTTTTAGTCGTTATTAGGAAGACGTTGCTGCGCATCTTCTAATTTGTTTCACTCTGTCGCCTCTTACGACACCCATGAAATGATATGGATTAGTGGTTATTCTTACACCACCACTACACGTTAACTTTAATTGCACTTAATATTAATTGCTTAAAATATAATAATTTATATTCAAAGAAATAAACATTTACTGTTTTCCGCAAAAATATATAATTAGTTAACATAAGGAAGCAGGCAATGATCATAATTTACAGACATATTTCTTCTGTACTCAGTATAGGAAACTGACATAGTAGTGAAATCGTGACCAGAAGCTGTTGGCTCGTGCAATTTCAAATACTTACGGCCCCCGAACACGAAGTCTGTATTACACGACTAATTTTATAATCATGAATTTAGTGAAGGACAATTAAAATGTATAATGAAGAAGCAATGTATTTTCTTTTTCACGTTATTGCGAAAATATGTACATTTATTTATTTTCTAATCTTTAGCGCAGTGGCTTAGTGATTATTGAATTGCAGCGTTGACCGCGGTTTCGATTACCGTACGGAACAAGTATTTGTATGGCCTACAAATAATTGTTTCGTGTCTGAATGTTTGTCCATGTGCAATTTATTTATGTAAACTATCTCCACGATTCAGGAGAAAATCTTAGTGTGGTGAACCGGAAACCCTTTTACTGGAAACGAGGCATTGCATCTTAGTTCACAGGTGTGACAACGTCTCATAGATTTTTTACTATGGGCCACAGCATCCACTTACTATCAGGTGAACTGTGTGCTTGTTTCATATTTGCTACATGAGTATGAAAGAAGTTTGTTTATTTACCAATATAGTTACACTAGACTTTTACATAAAACAAGAAGTTTTGGGATAGTACATGTGTGAAAACATGTACACAATGCTGCCACTTTATGCTGGTATTCTGTGAGAACGTGGTTCTTCTCCGGTAGAATAATTAATGATCATTAACAAATATGGCTGCTAGAACCCATATCCATGGCACTAGAAAATAACTCCACCAAAATCAAATATACAGCAGCCAGTTTCTCTCCATAATAAGGCATTATTAAAAGGAAAAAATTGTGTCATTACAGAGTGAAGACTCGCGTCATTTAAAACGTTCCTGTCTCTGTAGTTGATTATATATCTAAGTAAATTAAATGGAAATTTGGTATATTAACACACTTAGCATATGAAAACTGTGTGGTGAAAGCGTGGGAGAAATCCATTACCCCGGTTTGACCACATATGGGTCAAACGGGGTAATTAATTTCTAATATAATTTCTCCCATCGCATCGTCGTGAGAGGCGACTATAGGAAATACCAAAAAATATAATGACTTCCGATATACGTATAACAGTACATCCGAGTTAATGCCAGACTTAGAATGGCCGCAGACCACTGACGGGTAGCAGCGTCATATGATATGAAACCTCTTTTTTCGACCTAAGAAGTTAAAATATTGTTTTTCAAACGTCTACATGTTTTATAATCTACCACCGTTTCGAAATAAGGTTTCTCTGTCCAGAGAAGAAAGGATGAAAGAAACTGCGCAGGTATCCCCTTTTTTTTTTCATTTTAAAGCCAATTATATAATATCAAAACAAATTTGACAAGGAATAGACCCTGTTATAGAAGCTTCGAGAAGTCTGGAATTACGGTCGTTAATCCTAGACGGATTGATTCGTGAAGATGCAAGCTTCCCCTTGCAACAGGAAGGGCTCATTACAGCAGTGTTAAAGTATCCCCAACGGTTGTTGGTTTTGTAGGTTTTTCGAAAAAAGGACCGGTCCATTGCCAATTGCCACTTCAGCCAACTAATTGCTAATATTATGTATGTTTGTTCATGTTTTTAAATGTCCATCATTTCGGTTTCTCTAGCAACCAAATAAGTGGTGTAATCCAGGTAGCGTAGGTTGATTTTTAAAAAAAAAAAAAATTAAGTGACAAACGAACTTACAGTGTATAACATAATTTCAAAGTTTATAAATATACTTGATTACAGCAAGTAACATGTTACCGTGAGCTCATCGATATTTTCTATTTAAATTTTGAAAGAAAGTGTTGAAAATGTTACAAAGAAATTATTTTAGTTAAACAGTTGTTGAACAATCATGCTATTTAATAAATAGCAATCACAAAGAACAAATTAATTTGACAATTCCCTGTATAATATCAAAGACTGTGAAAATTCACCCTTCGCGTACATCAGAACGTCCCATTAATTCCCGAGCGGAACGGAACGAAAAATTTCTTTAATTCCTCCCGCAATTAACATCCAGAGTCGGACCTGGCGGAGCAACGCCAAGTGTCATCGTAAGTTTCAGAACGCGTCATTAAGGGCATCTGCAGCGCGGTAAATAACGAAAAAACTCCACGAGAGGGCCAAGGGGGGCGAGATGAGAGATTTTATTTAACAAAGTCTATATTAACCCGATGCAATTAGAGAGCGTTAACGAGCTAGCGGTAATGACTGCGGGTGACTATTCTCGGAGCTTTGTGCCTCGGACGTGTTATATAATAAAGCTCTCTCTCTCAAAGGTCAGTTGGTTACCTAATACAAGTACGATCTGCACTGCAATTGAAACGTGGAAAATAAACTATTAAAATAAATTTTGAATAAAAACCTCAAAATACTTTGAAACTTTAAGTATAATACTCACACTAACACCTCTTTATTAAAATAGGAAAATTACTAGCCTCTGATTTAAAAAAAAAGTCCTGTTTCAGTTCTCCTCTATCGCCTCTAACGACACCAAAGAAATTATAAGATAGTAGGTACTCTTACGCAGTCATTAAATGGCGCAATTAATTCCGAACATAAATTTAAAAAAAAACGATCAAAAACATAAATATGACTATCACATATTTAGACATTAACATTTATATCAACAACAGGAAAAGCTAGTAAGAAATTAGTCATGTTTGCATGTTATCAGATTTCAGAAAAATAGATTTCATACCTATATAGAATGAAAAACCAAAAATTTTATAAATTCTAGATCACTAGAGTGCTGTTTTTATTTATCTAATTATATTGCATCGGAGTGGATATCGAATAATTCTGGCGATTAATTCGAATATTTGCCACAGGGAATACTGTAAGTAGTAAAGCTTTTTTTTATATAGGAGAGGGGGCAAACGAGCATGCGGCTCACCTGATGGTACGTAACAACTGCAACACCAGGGGAATTGTAGATGCGTTGCCGGCCTTTTAAAAAGGAGTAGGCTCTTTTCTTGAAGGTCCCTATGTCGTATCGGTCCGGAAAAATCGCTGGTGGTAGTCGATTCCACAAGGAAGTTGTGCGAGGAAGAAATCCTCTTGTAAATCGCACAGTGGTGGACCGCCAATCATCCAGATGGTATGGATGGTATCGCGAGTTTACTGCTAGCAATCCGCCCCGGCTTCGCACGGGTGATTTCTGGATCTCGACAACAGCGCCACTTACCAGGTCCCACCTACTCGGACGCATACAAAATTTTTATCACAATCGTTCGAGTCGGTTTTGAGTTTTGGAGAGACTAACGGACAGCAATTGATTTTTATATACAGAAAAATAAACGAAACGAAAATTTAAGTTTTGAACTCAATTTAAATTCAACAAAGAGTCTTGTAAAACAAGATCTTCTGGTTTAAATAGAGCTTAATAAGCTAATGGCTACGCGTCACATGTCACAGCTTTGATGAAATATGTTTTATTATAGTTGTATACATAGACTTAGAATATTACGCTAGTATATTCTAAGTCTATGGTTGTATATAATATACATTGTTTAAATCTTATATGTTCTGACCAAAGTGTATATAAAGAACGAAATAACAATGACAACGCTAAAAATCGGTTTCCAGAATAGCCACCCGTACTTCGCGTTGACACATTACCGGAGAGTGATGCGAATTCAAAGCTGCCGGTTTTGAATATAATAATCGTAACGCCAACGTCGGGAGGCTATTTATTGTTTAATTAACCCTCGGCCAATGCGGACCGGCAGTAACGCCACTTGGTCGTGAACACTCCGACAATTGTTTATATAATCTCCAGACGGCTAAATTGGAGAAATTAAAAAAAATCTCCTCTTGCGGCTGTTAAGAAAGCCGTACTCAGAGCAAATAGAACATTATAATGAAAAAATGTATTATGCAACTGAACAATATTGGTAAATGATTACACAATAAGCAATACTAATTATTTTATGATATCAAAATATAAAGTTATAATATTCTTTGAAATTAACTATAGCACCGATAGATTAAAAACTGGAATATTGGGTTATTTATTTTCCTAGTGAAAAACGAAAAATTATTAAATATAGATTACAAAACTACAGAGAATTTAAGGTGATATACAAATAGGTGCTTTGATGATTAAAAAAATATTTATTCATTTTGCAAAATATGAATAATAAAGTTAAAAAAGACAATAATTAAAAATAATAACAAATGTTTTAAAATATAACCTGGAACTCTAGAAGCAGTGTAACAAGTGACATCAGGCATACCCTATGTATTATGTTGCAGGTTCTCATTTATCCAAAAAAGAAAATAAGGACGAATAAGTGTTTGTGTATTTTCACCATGTCCATAGTATTTTCAAATAGAATGTATTGATCGTGTGGACGATTGAAAGTGTATTTTCAATATTACAAATTACACTACAATTTCCTCGTAAACAAACTGATGTTACAACTGAAAATTTATTCCGCTTTAAAGCACAGTAATACATTGGATATTTTGCAAGGCTTGTTATCAAACAATGATATAACCGGAGCGCCTTAACTATGCGGTAATAAATAGTTACGGAAACGAACAGGGAATTTTCGGAACTATAATAGAGGAAGCACTACACGATGCCATAGTTAACTGCAACGGTGTCATTAGGCAAAATCGTTTCCATAGCGTGTACTTTAATGATCTATGTCTGTGACTCCAAGCGGTAAATTGGATTGTTTATTACAAAATAACCCTAGGAATTAATCTTAAATCAATTGGATAGGTTAATTGACTCTCATGTGAAATGAAATACTGTATGTACTTTTAGACGAACTACACCTTGTAGACGAAAGTGAAGAAAAAACAGAATTACTTCTTCAAAAATCAAAGCAAAAAATGTCTCATCTCCTGCTCTACTCTAATCCTTTTTAATGGTTCGACAACGCCGCCACCGCTGGCACTAAGCTACAACGCCACCAGCATTATACAACAATATCTCTGGTCACGTACTCAACCCATAGTCGTTCACCTAAAAGCGCTCGAAAAGAGATCCAATAAAACTTTCGTATTACAGCCTATAAAATGTCCACAGATGAACATAGGCATCCCCCATAGATTATCCCACAGGAAATATTTACCATGGTTGCTACGCTTGGCAGGCGAGTTGGCAACCGCAGGTTTTATTAGGTATTTTGAGTTCTTATTAAAGGCGCTGCTGCCCATCTCCTGTTTAAATCGCTACAATAAAGGGTCAGAGGGCACTCCATCTGACGCTTCATTCTGGTGATTCATTCATACGATACCGACGGTATGATATGCGGTTCGTAGGGTAGTGGATTCTTACGCCGCCACTACATGGCGAAATACAAAACATTTTATCATCATCATCATCATTATCATTATTACAGCCCATAACTAGTCTATTGCTAAACATAGGCCTTACCCAAGTAATGTCACAAAGCACGGTTCTGCATCCAATGCCTTCTAGAATGTTTTTCCAAGTCATCACATCATCTTGTGGGCAGTCGTCTTGCGACTTTGCTTGCCGGTATGAGACTGCCACTCGAGAAACTTTCTTCCACATCGGTTGTCGGTTCGTCGACCTCTATGGCCTGCCCATTGCCACTTCAGCTTACTGATTCGTTGGGCTATGTCCATTACTTTGGTTTTACTGCGGATATCCTCATTATAAAGAATATCACGTAGACAAATTATGAGCGCAGCTCTCTCCATAGCTCGCTGAGTGACTATAAGCTTCCTCATACGGTCAGCAGTTTAGGTCCACGTATCAAAACCATATGTCATCACTGGCAACATGCACTGGTAGTACACTCTTGTTTTATGTTAGAGCTATGCTGCAGCTCCGTGCTACAACAGGTCCCATCCGCAGAGATCGTGATGCTCGGTGATTTTAATGCCCACCACGCTGAATGGCTTGGTTACCGTTTAACCGATCATGCGGGTAGATCTGTTTATGACTTTGCCTTGGCATATGGTCTGACACAACTGGTTACTTTGCCTACGCGGATCCAAGATGTGGAGGATCATGTACCTTCCCTGTTGGACCTTCTGCTGACCTCTCATCCGGACGAATGTCAGGTCTCCGTCGATGCTCCTCTTGGCTCTTCGGGCCATTGTCTGATCCGAAGTACGGTGCAACTCACGCTCCCATCGCAGTTGCGATCTGCAACTTGCCGTCGTGTTTGGCACTATAGGTCAGCCGATTGGGACGGGATGCGGTCTTTTTTTGCATCCTACCCTTGGGGGCGGGTTTGCTTCTCGCTGGATGATGCCAACGTTGTTGCTGATTCCGTCGCTGATGTGGTACTTCAGGGAATGGAATTATTCCATCATCTGTGGTGCCTATCGGAGGCAGAACTCAGCCATGGTTTGGTCACTCCTGTAAAATTGCATCACGTTATAAGCAGGAGTGCTACCGGGCCTGGGCTGACACATCAACTTCCCGGAATGTAAGCACCAGCGCTCTTAACAAGAAGTATAATTCCGCCTCCAGGTCTTTCAGAAGTGTCATTGCCAAGGCAAAGTCAGAGCACATCAGCAGAATTGGCGAGAAAGAAGTTCGCTTCCCTTCGGGAACACATGCATTCTGGTCTCTCGCCAAGGCTGTCCAAGGGAACTTCTGTCAGCCATCTCTGCCATCTCTGCACAGGGTTGACAACTCACTGGCCCATGACGCAAAGGAGAAAGCCGATCTCCGAGGCCCTCTTTTTGCTTCCAACTCGACTCTCGATGACGGGGGGGACACACCGCCTACCATCCCGCGGTGTGAGTGCTCCATGCAGGAAGTGCTGTTTACATGGTGCGCAAAGCACTCCTCTCCCTGGACGTCAACAAGTCAAGTGGGCCTGATGGAGTCCCACCTATTGTGCTGAAGACGTGTGCTCCGAAGTTGGCACCAGTTTTAACGCGTCTTTTCTGGTACTCCTACTCCCTAGGCGTAGTCCCGAACTCATGGAAGACAGCTTTGGTGCAGCCGATCCCTAAAAAAGGCGACCGCTCAGATCCGTCCAACTACAGGCATGTCGCTATCACCTCCTTGTTCTCCAAAGTAAAACTATTATTAACTGCCAGCTCATGCGGTAACTTGAGGATCACCAGCTGATTAGTGACCGCCAGTACGGTATCCGTCGACGTCGCTCAGCTGGTGATCTTCTAGGTTACCTAACTCATAGCTAGGCGGAGGCAGTGGAGTCCAAGGGGGAGGCGTTGGCCGTTAGTTTGGACATAGTGAAGGCCTTCGATCGGTTTTGGCACAAAGCGCTTCTTTCGGAGCTTCCTTCTTATGGACTTCCCGAGAAATTATGCAATTGGATCACCAGTTTTCTTGCAGATCGGAGCATCAAGGTTGTAGTAGACGGTGCATGCTCCGATTACAAGCCCATTAACGCTGGTGTTCCACAAGGCTGCGTGCTATCACCAACGCTGTTTCTTCTGCATATCAATGATATGTTGCAAACTGGTAACATGCATTGCTATGCAGAACACAGCACTGGTGATGCTTTATACACCGGCCGTGCCAATATTGTAGAACAAACTTGTGTCTGAAGTCGAGAATTTGTTGAACAAAGTCTCGGACTGGGTTCGACTAAGTCTAGTCCAGTTCAATCCCCAGAAGACATAAGTTTGCGCGTTTACCGCTAAAAAGAACCCCTTTGTCGTATCTCCTCAGTTTCAAGGCACTCCCCTTGTTGCCTCAGCCAGTATCGGAATCCTCGGTGTCGACATATCGGGTGATGTGCAGTTTCGTGGTCACTTGGAAGAGGTGGCCAAATTGGCCTCTAAAAAGCTTGGCGTGCTCAGCAGAGCGGGACAGTATTTCATGCCGGCACACCGCTTGCAACTTTACAAGGCGCAGGTTCGGCCCCAAATGGAATACTGTTCTCATCTCTGGGCAGGGGCTCCCCAGTGCCAGCTCCTTCCACTTGACCGCATCCAGTGCAGAGTGGTTCGAATCGTCAACGACCGAGTTCTTTCCGATCGGCTTGACTCACTGGCACTGCGTAAAGATGTTGCATCTCTTTGCGTATTTTATCGCATCTACCACGGGGAGTGCTCTGGGGAATTATTCGGACTAATTCCAGCCGCTCAATTTCACCATCGCACATCACGACAAAACTCGCGATACCATCCATACCATCTGGATGATTGGCGGTCCACCACTGTGCGATTTAGAAGAAGTTTTCTTCATCGCACAACTTCCTTGTGGAATCGATTACCACCAGTGATTTTTCCGGACCGATACGACTTAGGGACCTTTAAGAAAAGAGCCTACTCCTTTTTAAAAGGCTGGCAACGCATCTCCAAACCCCCTAGTGTTGCAGTTGTTCATGGGCGGCGGTAGTCACTTCATCATCAGGTGAGCCGCATGCTCGTTCTCCAAAAAAAAAGTTATATTATGTTTGTAGCGCGAATGGGTCGGCTCGACCAAGGCAGGACTACGCGGAATACCAGCTTAATACTGCTGTGCTTCGTATGGTGAGTGTAGAGAACTGGAGACTCTTTACTGGTAACGAGGCATTCCACGTAGTCCTCAGGGATGATAACACATCTGCATTTTGTTTCTTAATCGAGGATAGATGTAGATGTCTATGGGCGACAGCATCTACTTATCATCGGGTGGACTGTTTGCTCGTACGTCATCCTTATCCTATAAAAAAAAAGTATACCTGACGAGAATTGTAGTATCCGATCACAACACATTATATTTTGCAAGTAATAAAATAATAACCTAAACATAAATATTATTGGCATTTCTATAATAAAGCCGAAACGTTGAATGATGATATTGATATACGTAGCCATTAGTTATGCTCCTCAGATTATAAATGTTGTAACACAACGCTCCAGATTTCTTTGACATCTAACCTTCAGGGAATGAATCCAATATATCTTGAGCTTCTTATCTGTAGTAATCCAATATAAAATAGACTGGTGAGGATAAATTATTAGAAAGCGAAAAGGCCAAAGAAATTGGGTGCATTATATGACAGGCACCATCTGGCGAGTGCCATAAAACCGACCCTCTTGCCGCCCACTACTCATGTTTGGCGTAATAGTTTCTTGTAAGGGGTTCCAGAACCTATACGGTAAAATTTTCACACCCTATGGTATTTCAAATAGTTTATCTTTGTTTTGACGCACATGAATTCTAGTATCAAAGTGTGGTGCAATGTTTGTGGAGGTGGTCTACTCGGGTTTGCAACACTTGGGAAATTTAGGTTAATGCTATTTATTAAAAAACATACTAAACGAAATTTATTGTATTACCAGTTATAAAAATGACAAAAAAATAGGATTTCTGCGGAGTTTCTTTTACAGTTTCTTCTCCGATCAGAGGAACCTCATTTATAAATTAAAGCAGACTTGAATAAATGACGTCTGACAAATGAAATTTTATGTCCTGACAAGTAAAAGAAAGAGACTTCATTTCACAGTCAAGGTCTAACGTTGATACATGCAAAATAAAATTTTCGATTAATTTAAAAATAATTTGTGATTTCACTTTTGCGCTAGTGTGATCGCTAATTAAAATATTATAACATTTGTGGTGCGATGACAGCGCCGCCACATCACCTTAAAAATACCACCAAACATTAAAACAAAAATATAAAAAAAAATATTTAAAAAGCGACAAGATTCCTCCTATATCGTGAAGGCATACATAAAGAACACACATCCAGACCCGAAACAATTATTTGTCGATCATAAAACACCCGCGACCCACAGCACCGCAGCCAAAAGCATGTCACTGCGCTACCGAGCATTTTCACAAAATCAAAGCTTATAAATTAAAGATAAATAATTATTTTAAATATATGAATGCGAAACTTTAGAATACAAAACATCCACATGTTATAAGTAAAGTAGTAAATATCATAATTACAAACCGTCAGTAAATAGCCCACCACTTAAAAACCAAAACAGAAATATTTGCCGTACCAGTCAGGACAGGCGGATTGTTAATCGCTGAGAGAACCGCCGCTCATACACGTTTTGTGTCTCGTTATAGGATTAAAGCCAGATACACTGAATGTAAACTGCCGTCGGCACCGGCCGTGTGGCAAGCGTAAGAAAAACCATTCCCCAAATCACCTAGTGGGTGTCGTTCGTGGCGACAAAGGGAAATGAAACAGGATAAGGGCAACAGCATCTTCCTAATAACAACTCAAAAACAATAAAACACTGCGGTTTCTAACTAGGGTGGCACCTATGACAATTATCCCCCCTATGAGGCAATTTATGGGGGAGGCCTATGTTCAGCAGTAAACTTTTGTTAGTTGTAATGTATAAATAAATAAATGAACATTTGAAGTAAGTTCATTTATTCATTTATATAATAATATAAGTAAGCAAGGTGTGTGTCTTCAAGACAAGTATTTTTTTATGGAAATAAAGGTACATACAACCCACTTAAGTGATAATCAGATGTTGTTTTGACCAATATACACCTACATCTATCCTCAAAATAATGCAGATGCGTTAACCCCTATGGATAAGATGAAGTAACTCATTACCAGTAAAAGGGTCTCCGGTTCAAGCACCATACGAAACACAGAAGCATGACGCTGTTATTTCAAGCTAGTATCACTGGTTGAGCCAACCTACGCAAGCCAGAATAATATGCTGCATCGTAGCTCTGCCGCGTACAAAAGTATTAAAAGTTAATAAGTTTTATTACGCTACGCTAAACAGTCAGATTTACCACCTTACATTACCACTCACCACAAGGTAGGGAAGGAGGTGAAACAAGTACTGGCCAGTAATAAAAAAAGTAAATAAAACCTTTCTGAGACGACAAGATTTTTCTAGAAACAAAACGGTATTTCGTACTGTCAGGTTGCTACAACACGGTAACGGTGGGATTAAAACTATTCAGAGTAATTAGAGTAATTAAGTATTGGAGTCTTATTTGAAATGCCAACTTTAGCCACACTTGGACTGAGTGGCGATCCGGTTGCTTGTTAAAATGATATTTTGACGAACTACTGATGGTAGAAATTCTATATCCTAAAGCGCCGTACCAAAATCCTAAGCACTGAGGAGGGGAATATTAGCAGTACTGCAACTACCCAACGTGGTGAATATAGACAGCTGTTTCAAGAAATACATCCACAGTATTAATAAACCAATATCTATCAACAGACACAGAATAAAGAAAAACAAGAAAAACTTTTTTAAATAATATTTAAAAGATGTTTAAAAAGTAAAATAAAATTTTGTACCATTTCGTACAATATTTAAAGCCTATTTTCACATAGGAGTTATGGTAGCACAAGGCAATAATTATTAAATTTTTATTTAATCGAATCGATCATTTCATATTGCACAAAACGTAAACAAATAATCAGGGTTTTCTACCCTACAAAACAATTAAAAGGCAATACTTAACATCGCGTGATAACTATCTGCTAGTCAATTAAGGAGCTCAGAATTCTACATAAAATTGCTGTCTTGTTTTCCGCTGTAGGTGTTATCATCATACTCAATCTGACTGCGCGGTCAGAAATTACCCCCTTTTATGGATATTTCACCCCCCGGGGGGACACTTGACCCTCCTATCTGGATACATCATCTACCCCTAAAGTGAACTAATGGGCTAAGCTAGAGAATAAAGTTACTGGAACTGTCAGCTTATACTTATCAAATTATAAATGCAAACATTTTGTTTAGTAAGAAATTACTTTGGTGGTACGATAAAAAAATTATAAAATCACACACACACAATTTGTTGGTCAGAATCCTGCACGTAGCAAATGTGGGTATGACCTTCAAATAATTGTCTGAAAGTATGTTCATTTGCAATTTATGTATGTAAAATATCTTCATTATACTGGAGAAAATCGTAGTCTGGTGATAGCTTTAAAAATTGATTGATTAGTGATGACAATAATATAGTGTTGATGTAATATTGTTTGTATCTATACCTTTACAATTTTCTATGCCTTTTTTGTGTATAAGAAGTGCGTCTTCGTTTCTTTAAATGAAAATGTCTCACAAAATAGCGAAAAGGAAAATTATCAATTTTTATATAATGTCAGTTTTCACAAAATAATATCAGTAGCCAGGGACTTACAACTACAGAGTAAGGGTTATTTCCACATAATTTTCCCCAATAAATTGATCAATTTTGTAGTTAGGCTTTTATAACAAAACTTCTGTAAAAAGTTTTTATTAAAAAAAATTATATGCGATTGTTATATGAAAATTGTTTATTTTTTAATTTTATGTATTTACTCAGACAAGACTTTTTTTAATTTTAGCTAAACTAACTTTAGGATCCTCTGGGTACGTTGTTACGTTATTTCATTGTTGTTTGCACCTATAAAATAGGTGATGCTTATCAAATTTTTATTTTTATTTTATTTCTCTAGAATGTTCTCGTGTTCTATATTGATACATTCTTTTTTCACTAGAAGACTATTTACTGGCTTATGAAGTTCTTCATTACACATGTCACATGGATTTTTAATTGGTACATGGTAAATTTCCGTGTAGTGACGAGAGATGATATGATAAAAGTAACCAACATTATCGTCCCATATGAGCACCGTGTCCTTGATAGTCATCTTATTAATACGTGATCGAGCTATGCCACCACACTGCAAATAACTCAAAAAATTTCAACTGCACAGGACGTATTAACCTGCATAAATGTACGAGTATACGGACGCAGTAATAGTACGAATGAGATCCAAGAGTGGCTTGTTGTATATCAAAGGCACGAGTAAAATGTCTACACAACCAAACTCAAAAACAAATTATTTGTTTTGCACAAAATGTACTCCTGCTAATTGCGATACGAGGAACCGCCAACTATAAGAAAGAAGGAAAGACCTTATTTTGGCATAAACCATTGACGTACACAACACAACACAACAATATACAGTTACCCATTTAAAAACTGCATAAAATTATGCAGTTTTTAAATGGGTAACTGATTTTCAGTGAAAATCAAACTGTGGCGGCGCTGTCGTCGCGCCACAAGCGAAAATACATCGAAGCCAAAATCGCGCTATTAAAGTTCCGAAGTAAAAGCAGTATAATATATAGAATAGCTCCAAATTACAACTCGGAGCGTTGGCAGCTCCCCGGGCAGAACACCTTGCCCGGCGGGAGATCTCCCCTTTCCTTCCACTGGCCAAAGTGGTGACCCCGACATGACTTGGAGAATACAGTCAGAAGACCAATAAAAGAATGGAATAGTTTTAACAAAAAATATATAAATCAAGAATATTCCACTCGCAACTGTATCCACCGAGCTAAGGTCGGATAGTATAAAACAGATAATCTCACTACAAGGATACCTGGTCGTCCGTTATTTGATAGCTTACCACATATTAGTACTCAAGCTTGCCAACACACCTTTTAGCCTTTTTAGTTCGGTATTGTCTGAAAATCTTCACTAGTTACGATACACTAGCGATATACTAGCGTTCACTTACAATCAGTCAGGACTGCAAGGTCCATACAAAGGGAGATACACAATGGTAGGTAAGTAGTTAACTGCTTAGTTAGTCTAGTGGTCGAGGGCGCGGCTGCTGACCATGTGGTCGCGGATTCGAATCCTGGGTTGGGTCAAAATCAGTTTTTATAGTTAAAAAGTCTCAGTAGCAGCCCGGAGTCAGTAGTTGACAGAGTTTCACACTCGTGCCTTAGAAAGCACATAAAGTTTTGGTCCAGTACCTGATTTTTCACTACTCTTGTCGGACCACCGGCTGACCATAGGCTGGCTGCCGTGATCGAAATTCGGTCTGGAGGACATTATTGACAAAAAGGTATATCAAATAAATATAAATATATAAGTAATATTATCCTTTTGTCGCGTCGGTACGCACTTTAAATCATAATGTATAAACTTAATTATAGTTTACATACCATTCTCAATTTGTGAAAGAGGAAAAATTTTATTTTATAAACGAATTATTAAGGTCAAAAGTTCATATAATATTCGAATACTTGACCACTACGTTTTGTACAAACATACAATACATTAACGTCGATTATAAGTGTAACAAGGTAAGGATCGAAGGCTAAAAAAACCGATGTAAAGGGATTTACAGACTCATTAGTTTTCATGTCAGTCTCTTTCGGGGTGATACTTCTGTGACACGTCTACGGCCTTCTTTGTTCGAAGTTGGTGGCAGTTTTTCACGGCCTCTAGTCCAGAAGTCAATTATCATCAGGTGTACTTTTAGCCCGTCTGCCAGCCTAATTTTATAAATAAAAATGATATCATGCTATTAGACATTTAATCTTGGTGCTTAGGGACAACAACGTATTTGTGACCTTCTTTGTTCGAAGTCGGTCCCAGGTGTCTCTGGACTACAGTTATAGCTATTTTTTTTCATCTGGACTGTTAGCTCGTTTGTCATTCTAATATTACAAAAAAAAACATGCGTGAGTGTCGTGGAACACTCGGTTGGAACGAAGTTCCTTTCGTAGTATATTATTATTAATAAACGTATTATATTATTGATTAGCAAATACAAATAAATGAATTACTAGCGTCTATAAAAATGAAGCGTCATTTAAAATAAAATAACATTTCTATCATGGCAAGATAAGAAAAAGTGCGAGATGGATATTTTTCCATCTCGCTTCCTTATAGCCGCCAAGGCCGTCTACACTACGTCAGAAGGGGTCGTGACGGAAAAATCTTACACTTTTTCTCGCCTAGCCCCCATCCGCCAAATTCGTGCCGTCCGATAAGGACTTCGTTACAAAAATACTTTACTCCTTGTCAATGTTAAGTCGTCAATACTGATTTTGTCTGTGTATTTGTATGTAGCTTTAAACTAACTGATAAACTTATTGCGCTATCATTTAAATATAAAGTAATTATGATTAAAAAATTTATAGCATAATGGTACGGTTCGGACTGCAAACTCACAAAGTTGTGTACTGTAGTACTGTAGTGAACCACTCTTAACACAAGCTTACTTAAAATGGTAAACGGAAGTATTAGTAATGCTAATAGGGTTCTTTTTTTAAATAGGGTTAGTAAAAATGTGTAGACATTGTGATCAAGACATAAAAAGATGGACTTATAAAACGTAACCGTGCAAACCAGGGGCGATCACTAATTATGTATAATGCAAAACCACAACAAAACGCAAAGCAAAAAAATTGAAGAAGGATTTTTTTTATACTCTAACATAAAAAAATTGTTTGTTGACAATATTTTCACATGTCCAGACCCTATAACGTGCGGAACGTATGAAATATGAAAATGCAAGTATCCAACTTGCTGGTATTAAAACGCTCATTATCATAGTTGGAATACAAAGGCGGTGCATAACTTAACGAGCCTCATAACACTATGTGTCATACATATTTGTCATTAAAAACATTCAACAGAGACGTAAGTCAGTAGTTACTTGCAGCAAGCTAACGAAACAGACGTTTTCTTCTCAAAAATCCTCAAGAAGAAAAATATTTTTTTTACTATTATTGGACCTAAAGCACCTAGTTCCATCATACGTATAATTGAAGCTGTAAGGAGTTTCAGTTCACACTGTCGTATAAGGTACCTGTACCGTAATCGACTCACATACATACATACATACATAAACTCTCACGCCTGTCACCCAGAGGGGTAAGCAAAGACTACGGACTTCCATTTGGCACGATGTTAATCTGGCCCATCTTGAATATATCGCCAGTTTGGTCGATAAACTTTCGTCTTGGGCGTCTCTTCCCGACTCTGCCGTTCACATAGATTTGCTTTGTCACTCTTTCCTGATTCATTATTTCTACATGACCAAACGGACGAAGCATTCTTTTCTTAATCCTGGTCACATCATCTTGCAAACCACACTTTTCGCTTATCACACAATATCTCAACCCTGTCATTCAGTTTCAGCCCTAACATAAGTACTCCATAATTACTGCATTTCTACAGCATTTATTCTACTCTCGTGCTTCTTCTGCCACACCCAACTTTCACATGTATGGTACATTGAGATAGGGACTAACACAGTATTGTGAATTGCTATACGTGACTTTTTTGACACATTCTGACTTCACATAGAGTATAGAGCCGAGCCCCATTTACTCTATTTCCTGCGTTCACTCGTCGTTCTACCAGAGTGGTCTGAAAAGTTTCTGACCTCAACGTGAAGATGGCAGCACTCATCAATAAAAGCTAGTGAATGAAATTGTGAATCTTTTGACAGTTACGCATCAAAATTTCAGCCATTTTGGACGCGTAGTTGTTATTTGACAGTCGTTTGAGTGAGTAAATAATTGAGTATCGAGCTGTCATTAAAAAAAAATTTGACAGCGAATTTTTAAAGGCAATACGCCTACGCAAATCAAAGATGAGTTAGACTCTGTGTATGGGGACCCTGTACTATCATTTACCACAGTGAAATTTTGGGCAGCTGAATTTAAACGTGGCCGTGAGAGCTTGGGAGACGATGAACGTTCGGAACGTCGAAAAACTGCAACTACTGACATCGCTAAAGTTCACCAAATGCTGCTAGACGACCGCCGAATTAAAGTGAGAGAGATTGCAGAGGCTATGAAAATGTCCAAAAATGTGTTTGTCACATATTAAATCAAGATTTAGGCATGAGAAAGCTGTCAGCGCGTTGGGTGCCGCGTTTGGTCACGTTAGACCAAAAACGTGTTCGAATGAACATTTCCAACGCTGTGTTGGCGCAGTTCAGGCGCAATAAATCCAAGTTCTGGCGCCGATTAAAAACTGTAGATGAAACTTGGATACAGCATATACGCCCGAAACAAAAATACAGTCAAAACAGTGGACTGCAAAGGGGGAACTCGACTCGGAAAGTGATGGCGACTGTTTTTTGGGATAGTCATGGAGTTACCTTAATCGATTATCTTCAAAAAAGAAAAACCATTAAAGGAGCATACTACGCATCATTACTTGACAAACTGAAAGCAGAAATTTACAGAAAAAGAAAATCCTGTTTCACAATGACAACGCGCCGTCTCACACCTCAGCGGTTTCCATGGCGAAAATCCACGAATTACGGTTTGAACTGCTTGACCATCCGCCTTACTCACCAGATCTAGCCCCAAACGACTTCTTTTTGTTCCCTCATCTGAAAATTGCGCATGGAGGACAGAGATTTTCGTTAAATGAGGAGGCAATCACCTTCGCGAACAATTATTTTGCAGAGAAAAACGCCGAGTCCTATTTGGACGGATTAGAGATATGGGAGCATCGCTGGGAGAAGTGTGTAGAGTTACAAGGAGACCATGTAGAAAAATAAAAATAAATTTTAAAAATAAATACTTTTGTATCTTTGTTAGCTCGGAAACTTTTCAGACCACCCACGTATATCCTTATCATATCTACCATCTTTGCTAAAACACATCCCAAATACACAAACTCATCCACTTGCTCAACCAACTCCCCTCCTATTCTTATATCACATATCGTTTTACTTTCTTCTCTTGTGGCGAAAATTTTACAAAACCTACGAGATAAAATGGGATAACGAATTCTCTTAAGTTTCCAACTCATGGCCTATAAGTATTAAATATTTGTTGAAAAACAAAAAAAATAACATGTTTTTTTTTTGGTAGAAAAATTACCCAATATGTATTTAAAAACCATAGGCCACAATTACCTAAAATTTGATACATTATGTTAACTTTAGTATGATTTAAAAAAGTCTAAAACGCCGAATGAAAAATGAACAGAGGGAGGAGCCAAGACTACAGTACATACACGAACCACAATGTTTAAAAAGTTACTGTGTAATCTAGGCCTATAAAGCAGTCGTGATAACTCCTCCGATAGTAAAGCAATTTCAGAACGACACAGTAATGACACCTATTAGGTGGACCGCTCCACATCCTGTCGCATAATAGCCCCGCATCGGCGTTGCCCTGGAGGTGGGGCTTAGACAACCTACTTTTCAAGGATTTGTGGCGTCGATAACTGCTGAGTATTAAGTGTACATTGTTCTTTAAGTTTATTAATTTAATACTACATTATTGTTTTACATTATCATAACATACCTAAGATCATTTAATTTTCGTAAGATTGATGCGGGCGGGGATCGAACCCGGGTTGCTCGCGTACTGTGAAATTTACAGCGAGCGCTAAGCACCTTAGCTACCACGTCTTTTAAGTGCTGATTTACCACATGCTCGGCGGTGAAGGAATACATCGTGAGGAAACCTGCATGTCTGAGAAATAAAAAAATATTTCGAAGAAATGTGAAGTCCGCCAACACGCATTGGGGCAGCGCAACATTTCCAACCCTCTCAGAAATGAAAGGAGGACTGTGCCCAGCAGTGGAATGTATATAGGCTGTAACTTTACTTTACTTTTTTCGTAAGATTGGTAATCATTTTCCTACAGAAAAGGTTTTTGAAAGTATAAATTTTTGTGTTTAATTGCATAGCCATGCAATATTGAATGCTATTTAAAAAAATTACCGTATAATACTTTTTGGTTATATTTAAATAACGTTTTTACTAGATGTGTTTTCTGTACCGTAGCGGCATTTTACATACAAATATAGCCGGTGGTGATGTAAAAGAATCTATTAAGTCATTTCGTTTAGTGAGTTTTATAAGAGACGACTAAAAGAAATGCCAGAAAGAGCTTATGAAAGTCAGATGTAAATTCTCAAGATCGGTGAAAAGGAGCAGCTTCTAAGGTGCGAAACATCTGGTACTGGGATTGCCAATCCTCAATCCAATCTAACAAGCGTGACGATTATGACCCACCGTACCACTATGGCCAATCCTCCCTATAACAGGAGAAAGAGCAAATGCTCAAGGATTAACGACCAGAATAATGTATAGGCATATATACATGCTTCGCGCAGGAAATGAACCTGTAAGCGCAGCTGTCACCGTCATTTAATAGTGATTTTGCAAATATATTACATTCCGAAATATATGAACAAATTGTATATTATTTTTAATGCGAGGTTATCGCGAATGACAAATCCTTATTACTGATTGTTCTTTTAATTTCCAGTGGTGTTTTGACTTGACCCAAATTAACATTATTAAGAAATATTTACACCTAATATTATTTCATTTTTACCTGCAAGTCAAGTTAAGTTTCCGTTCAACGTCCACTAATCTATGTTGACTTATGCGCGGTCGAGCGCGCAACCATCAAAAATCGTAATCATCCACTTAATATTGCCGCGAATACAATTAATCTCGCACGAAAGAAAACGCCCAATGGTAAGTCTAGACGGGCAATCTCAGGTGAGATCTTAAAAATAACTCCATAATTAGACCACGGACAATAAAAGCTGGATCCGTGTGTTGTCGTGTGAGACGTTGAACGAGGTCGCGTGACAGCCGTACGCTCGTGTCGCCTTCGTCCGACAATAAAATTATAAGTCCACCACAGTGACAATCTAGTGATTTACGCCGGCACACACGCGAATATTCTTATATGAAAACATTGAAGTAATATGTACTACGTACTAGAACTGACACCGCGAACAAAATCTGTGCGGCATCGTGGTTCGCGTGGAAGGAGGCACAGAGCACCTTTTTATGGCACAGACTAAGTAAGTTTGATCACGCGGGCTCTAACGCGTGTTGCAAAAAACCAAATCGCGGCGTATCTTCTAGTATGTAGTACATTTTACTTCAATGTATGAAAAGACCTTAAGCTTTTTTACGGCGACGTAAAAACATAGGAGGCGGACAAGTTAATGAAGAAAATATGTTAGAGGCTGAGATAGGAGGCCGCAGCGGCGACATGCGTGACCGCGTTGGCTTAATTAACCTCCTTCCTATCGTATATAACAGGCTTAGCATTGCTCATGCGATTAATATTCGGGTTCTTTCCTGTAATTAGTAGCTTAGATTTTTTTAACATTTTATTAAGTAGCACATAGCCCATCAGATACGATATAATCACAACCCATAATTTTTTTTATCAGTCTGTAACAAGCAAACTCTGGACCCTCTCCCACATTATCCCACATATCGTATAATGGGGAGGTCCCTCTCCCACATTATACGATTCCATAGCAGCGATTATAGAGGATTCGCTGTGATCGCCATGCTTGGCAGGCAAATTAGCAATCGCAGTATCAGACTTCTGTCACATTTGACGCTGCGCGCCGTTGCCTATTTGGATATTAAGCATCTAGCATATACGAGATGAGTTATACTCGTAGCATATACGAGATGAGTTATATCGTTTTTTACGTGGTAGAGCCATGCTGCAGCTATATTAGTAATATAGTTGTAGCACGAATGGGTCGGCTCGGCCGGGGAAGGACCACGCTCTCACAGAATACCAGCGTAAAATAGCAGCTTAACGCTGCTGTGTTTCGTATGGTGAGTGTAGAGAACCAGAGACCCATTTTACTGAAAAAGAGGCATTCCATCTTAGTCCTCACGGGATTCACAGACGAGGATAGATGTAGTTGTCTATGGGCCGCAGCAACCACTTACCATCAGGTGGACTGTGTGTTCGTTTGTCACCCTATCCTATAAAAAAAACAACAACTAAAAAAAATACGGGTGATCGTTTTGTTTACATCGTCACCATACAACCCATTTTTGATAAATGATCTAGTTATGAATGTGTTGCTCCCTGAGTGCTATAGCAGATTTATGATATATGTATTTAATTTCTGTAAAAATAAGAATTAAAATGGTAGTTACTGATTGAGTCGTAACTTTCATATGTATGATGTATGTGTATCTAATAAAAAAGCAGTGATGATACATTAAATAAAATATACTGTTTATGTTCTTTATTAAATAAAAATAAATGTATTATTATTATTTTACCTCCACACTAGGATTTTCTTCTATATCGTGGGGGCAGTTTACATATATAAATTTCACAAGGACAAACATACAGACCCGGAACAATTATTTGTAGGCCATACAAATATTTGTTTCGTGCGGGTTATGAACCCGCAGACCTTAGCCCTGCACTCATTGCTAAGCCACTGCGCCACGAAGCCGTCAATATGTGATCTAGGAGATGAGTGCCGAGTTCCATTCCAGTCAACCAATGAAATTGTTAGCTTATAAGTACGTGTGTCAATTCAAATCACAATTTTATAAATACCACCAAAAAGCAAGGGCAACGAATACCTTTTCCAAGCCCTGAAACCGTCTCATTGTCAGGAGGCATGTGTCGTATTGTTGGGGCATCTGCTACGTTTACTTTTAGTATTATTAAATAATTTGTTATAATCATAACTTATAGTATCGAATGTATCAGATTGCGCTAAAACTTTGTGAACTTATTGCTTGCACTTGCGCGAAGGTTATAGGCATAGTACAAATTAATTTACAATATGTGGCGCGCGTATCGTACCAAAAAAATTATTTAAAAATTATTTAACACTCAACTTCAATGAATGTATTATCATTCCTAAATAAACAATATAACTCTTCTCGACAATTATTTTTTCTGTAGCAGCAAGTACCAGCTAGTATGATATAATAAAATGGCGTAGTGGAATCTTTCTTTTAGTTCAGAGGAATAATGTTTTTTTGTATAAAGGTCCGTTATGTTATAGATGTGGAAATACTAAGCACTTTGTATAAATTCCTGAGAATGTTTCGTGAAATTTTCCACTACTACAAAATACACTATCGTATTTTGTATTTATGTTTTTGTTTCCATATTATATTAAGAAACAGTAAAATTTTGTGTTTGATTAACCTCAGTTACGAAATCTTAAGCAATTATTTGTAGCTGGAGCATATACGCATAAAAATAAAATATTTTGTTTTTTAAAATAACATTACCCCACACTAAAAAATTCTCCTGGAGGAGATTTTTTTAGTGTGGGGTAATGTTAGGTAATGTAAGAAGGAGGCAGTTTACAAATACTTGGGATTCGAACCCGCGGCTTTCACCGCCGTAAATCATTGCTAAGCCACTTCACCACTGAGCCATCAATTCATTGTCATTTTGATCAGCTATAGCTGAATCCAATTTGAGAATATCCATAAGATATGTGGTTTGAATTTAGACTTCAATTCCGTACCAGCAGAATTTCTGACCTCAATATTGATAATGATAAAGGAAACAAGACATCAACCGGGTCCACATAAACAGTTGATTTATTATTGAGTAAATCCATCATATATAAATATACTGTTTATAAAAACACTGATGTAGCTCATTCAAAAAACAATTAAAAAATCAAATGGAGTTAAAACAGTCACCCATTTTTCAGTTCCAAAGTAAGAAGCAAATGGCCAAAAATACTCAAACACTACTCAATTTTAAGTTGTCGTTAAGTCTCGTGTGTCACAGTTATTTTGACTTAAAGTGATAGAGCCACGCTGCAGATATATTATGGATGTAGCACGAATGGGTCGGCTCCACCGGGTGGGACCACGCTCTCACAGAATACCAGCGTAAAGTGGCAGCTACATCCTGCTTTGTTTCGTATGGTGAGTGTAGAGAACCGGAGACCCTTTTTACTGGAAAAGAGGCATTCCATCTTAGTCCTCAAGGGTGACAACGCATCTGCTTTTTGATTCTTAATTGAGGATAAATGTAGATGTCTATGAGCCACATCATCCACTTACCATCAGGTGGACTGTGTGCTCGTTTGTCACCGTATTCTATAAAAAAAAAATTGAGACAGCACGAGACTTAAGAATAAGAATGTCTATAAAATATAATAAAAAGACGAATCATCCATTCATTCATTATAGCCCGTCAAAAGTTCATTGCGGAACATAGGCCTCCTTCATAGCTTGCCCCATAGGAGAATATTTGCCAAAGGTTCTCGAATGGCAGCCTCGAGCCGGTAATAAAAGTGAAGAGCCAGAAGAGCCCACTAGTTGGAGTGATGACTTGTTAAGATGATGAAGGTGGCTCAGGACCGTGTTATATGGCCCCCTTAGGGGAGGCCTAAGTTCTACAGTGGACTTGTGAAGGGCCGTATTGGATGAAATAAATAGTTCATACGTTGTCGTAGGCACTTACCAGACCCTAAGTTTGTTTGTCACTCTTATATTAATAAAGTTAACTAAATAATTTTAAGATTTGTAAATTAGATAATTTTACGTTTATTACCTACTCTAGCCGGAGAGAGTACAGTAAATTATACGAAATGCAAGCAATATTATTTTGTATCACAAAATCATTAACTTCAACATATTGTGAAGGCCGAAGATTTCCTGAAGTAAGTAAAAATTTTGTTACTATTATTCCACAGCGTAATAAGCGATCATTTTCCAGTTGGGTCGCTACATGAAAATCCTACGAATGCCATCACGAAATACGAATCCATCCACGAATAGCGTTAATTTATTTATTTTTCTACATTAGTCTATTACAAACTAGTGCTTGACTACTAACCGGCCATTGGATACAATAACCGGTATAGTGTTACTTATAAATACCTTTATCTATAAATTAATTATAATATTTAATTCATAATCGTAAGCAAAGAATTTTAGATCATAAAATTTTATATGAAACAAAATAAATTTTGTTACAATTTTCCTCGTTTATTTTATAATTGATTCATATTTGTATATTAACTATGATATTACAGTTTCTTTACACATTTGAATGATTTATAATAAAATAAGTATATTACTTAATTTATTCCCACTAATTGTATTACTAACAAAATCTACGGTCTAAAAACTAATTTTACAGGTGTTTCCCCTCCAAATGCAAATAATACTACCCCATGCCGGTGTAAGCGCCCATTGCGGACATTTTAATTGAAACTAAATTGCATTAAACCCACTATCACCTAACCTTAGTTGGGTTAATTTAATTGTTCAGAGTTTGGTATAATCGTATAATTACTTTGATATGGCAAAATAATAAGCTACCTTTCTACTATTTCCACTACCTAACCACAGTTTGTTCTATACATAAAATATATTGAAAAGCACCAGTTGCAATAACTTATGCTTTTTTTTCTTTGCTTAATTCTTTTTATCGCATCAATTTGATCACATTTATGCATAATTTTCACGAATCAGAAACTGCTATAAAGCTTTGAAACCGCCTATTGTAAGCCCTAGTTTAAGAATCCTACAATAATGATTAAATTAATCATCAACCATTAACAGTCGTTTACGGGACATGGGCCTCTTTCGTTGTAGAGCAGAGAGATAAAAATTGTTTTATTAGGTCCTTACATATGAAATTGGCGTTTTGTACGGGAGGAATATAAAGTCAATTTTTTTTTGTAAAATATATTTAATTAATCAAAGTATGCACCGTTGTTATCTATGCACTTTTGCCATCTCATAGGTAGTTCATTGATCCTTTACTAAAAACCATGGGGCGAGAATCAATAAACTCTTTGAAGGCGGTTTGGACTGCCACATCGGAGTTGAATTTTTTTCCTTGTAAGAAGTTGTCCAAATCCCGGAAAAATGGTAATCTGTTGGAGCAAGGTCCGGGGAGTACGGTGGATGTCGCAGATATTCCAATTGTAGCTCATTTAACTCAGTGGTTGTTTGTTGTGCAGTGTGTGGTCTTGCGTTGTCGTGAAGCAGCAGTGGCCTAGAGCGATTGACCAATCTCGGTTGTTTAGCAGCTAGTTCTTCCTTTATGGTTTGCAGTTGCTGACAATAGATATCTGCCGTAATCGTTTGGCCAGATTTTAGAAAACTATAGTGAACGACACCGGCGCTAGTCCACCAGACACTCACAAGTAACTTTTTCTGACTCAATTTTCGCTTAGGGCAGGATTTGGCAGGGACTCCAGGGTTCAGCCATTGTGACGAGCGCTTCCGGTTATCGTACAGTATCCACTTTTCATCACAAGTAATGATTCGATTTAAAATCCCTTCATTATTGTGTCGATTGAGCAAAGTAACACAGCAGTCGACGCGTGTTTGCAAGTTCGATTCACTCAATTCATGAGGTACCCATCGTTCAAGTTTTTTTACTTTCCCGTTTTGCTTCAAGTGGATTAATACATTTTTATCACTTACCCCGAAGCCTGCAGCTATCTCTGAAGTGCTTTGTGATGGATCCGCTTCCACAATAGCCTTTAATTCTTCATTTTCCACTTTGGTCTCTGGCCGTCCACGGGGTTGGTTCTGAAGGTCGAAATTTCCAGAACGAAAACGTTGAAAGCAAAAACGTACCGTGCTTTCTTTTGCGACACCAGCGCCGTACACATCATTAATCCTTCGAGCTGTTTCTGCAGCACTGGTGCCACGGTAGAACTCGTACTCGTAAATATACCGATATTTCATGTTTCCATTGTGCGGTAAAAAGCGACGCTAAAGAATAAAATAATGAGGAAAAAACAAATGAATGACTGTTTTCAAAACTCAAATGTACCAGCTAAATGAATTTATAAATTTGAATTTGGAATTCTTAACCAAAGAGGAGATATTTCAGATCAAAGTGGTCAGTACGACAAAACGCTAAGGACCTAATATAAAAGCAAATATTTATAATTTGAAACAACTTAACTATATATCACAATGTTATTTCATATATTTTATCCATAATTCAATTTAAATAATATATCTTACTATGTAAATAATGCTTAGTTTATAATATTACTTCGTGTTAGGACTTCAGTAATCATCACAATTTTATTTCATATGTGTATTTCATTTATATTTTATCCATAATTCAATTTCAATTACACATTATTATATCTTTTTATCATAGTAAATAATGCTTAGTCTATAATATTACTTCGTGTTAGGACTTCAATAAAATTTGAACTCAATAGGATGATGATATAATATAAAAAAATACAGCGTAGTTTTACAAAATTTTTGTTTTAGTAATAAATTTGTTTTATTTACAACAATAAAAAATAATACGTGGGTATGTTTCCGCAAGTGATAGCGTCAGTCGTTCCTTTTTTTTACTTTTTAAGTCTTTTCTTTAGAATGCAGTTACTTCTCGGCCAGTATGATTGTACAGCGAAAGTTAAAAAAAATTGCATGCATTGCATTAAGACGCGTAATCAGCGTATATATTATGCGCTCAAGAGGTCGAACATTGGCGCACGCTCCAGCCGCGCGAAATGGATACCGCTTTGGAACGCGCGCCAAATTGTTCGTTGGAACGCTCAAACGTGGAGCGGGTCGCTCCATCTGGTGTCGGTTTTTTACCGCGCATCAAAGAAGTTAAGTTTTGGCGCGCGCGCCAGTTGGGACGATTGTTTTCATTATTCGTGTGTTCGTTGCGTTCCGAGCTATGGATAACCAAAGTTGCCGTAAATTGATAAAATTATATGGTTCAAAAGGACTACTGTGGAATAGCAAAAGTCGTTTTTATCATAAAAAGCGCTCAGAGAAGATGCATGGAACTATGAAAGTGGCAGCTGCTCGTACACGACCGACATCCATGTTGAACGGTTAAACACTGGAACGTCTGCCGCGCGCGCCAGGCGCGCTTAGTTGATACACTTCGAACATTTGGAGCGCATTCCACGGAACGCACTGGTCAGCGCGGTCATTCATGGCGCGCGCGCCAGGAGCGCATAATCGATACGCGTCTTTATACTCATGTGGCAGCACTTCGCATCGACGGCGGATTAGCGATTGCCCTACTATAATAGACGTACGATAGTCTAAAGGCGGCTCTTCACGTTGGCCAACATAGTGGCGAATGTGTTGGCAAAGATATTAGCCAAGAGTTTGTGATGGCGTCCATACGTTGAAAGGTCGTTCAGTTTGCTTCGGTTCAGGCCAACGTGCTGACGAATTTATTAAAATGGATATTGAGGCGCTAACGGCTGCTGCGGTTTATTTATTCACAGCATACCGCTACTACGTGAATGTGTATAAGAAAAGGATGATCAAAAAGAAATGGAAAAAAAGGAATTTTATTTCTTGTCTTCCACAAATAATTTTCGGCAGTGAATTCAAATCAATGATAAAAAGATACAGAAGAATTACAACATTTCTTAAAAAATAATATATGGCTCAGTTTTACCATGAGTTTAGGTTGTAGCCACGTCATAGCTCATATTTAGCCAAAATAAAAATTATTATATTCCTACAATTTAACAATAATTATGAAAAGACCCATATTTCTTGGAATTACACATTAGATGCGAAGTTTCAATGGGGTTCCAATATATTGAAACTAGTAAGCAAACTTAGTCCTGAAGCAGCATACTGTAAAAAAAATCTTACCAGTTTTGAAACAGCTAGATTGTTTTTTTTTAGTTATTTCCAAAGTATAATGTCGTATGCCATTTTGCTATGGGACACGCGACTGACACAAAAATTATATTTGTTTTGCAAAAGAGGGCCATAAGAACAATATATGATTTAATACCTAAAGAGTCTCTTAGACAAAAATTTAAGGAAATTAATATATTATCTTTGGCCTCTCAATACATTTACAAAAATGTAACGAATGTACACAAAAATATAAGTAGTTTTAAAAAAATAACAATAACTCTGTAAATACTAGAAACAGTCAAGCTAGTAGTACCAGTTACTAGACTCCACAGAGTCAGTAATTCATTCTTGGGTGATGTATACGCTTTTACAACAAAATCCCACAGAATATACAATATCTGACTTTCGCCAAGCTTAAAAACTTTCTCTAAATTACATCAGAAGGGTAAATATCATAAATAATAACAGTATGAGAGCGAATGTTGAACTTGCTCTCCTGCTTACCCAATTGTCACTATCGGCACAAAACAGCGTACTGAACTATACATTCGGTATAGAGCAATTACAGTTCGACCATACCGTAATATGTCCCAGTCACAATTACACAGTAGTGTAACATGAGAGACGTAATTACATGATAACACCAACAGCAACACTATCCATCTCATTGTAACATAGAACAGCCTCTCTTAGCAACACCATCTTCATTACCTGCACTAGCAGAATTACTACAACGAACAGAACCACGATACTTTCACTCTACGAGTCTTAGCACTCGTCGAATTATAATACTTAGGCAAAATCCTCTGCTCACGGCGCCTACAGTGAACTTTATACTGTACAAACGAGTGGGGGTTTCTCGATATACCCTCAATTCTACCACGCCACCATCGATATGAAACTCCGCAAGAGTGATTGAACGTCTTGCTCATTCTCGATACATCCGGTATTTTATAGCTGCTGATTGTTTATAAAGGGTTATCATAATATCATGAAACTTGTGGATGATAACAACTCCTGGGAATGAGGTGATCGCTACCATGCCATTTCTAATTTGTTTTGTTTTGTTAATTATTTTTTAACTTTAATGATTGTAAACTGTTATTTAAAAAAATGCCGCTGGGTTTCTTTCTGGTTCTTCCCATTACAGAGGTATTTTCCGAACCAGTGGTAAATTAAACAAAAGAGTGACTTTCAATAAGTATTATTTATCTATATTGAATTTAAAAAAAATATTTTTCTATTAGTATTATCGAATTGTGCCGTCCAGATTAATTTGAAATTTCGTATCTATGTTATTAACTTTTTTTCAAATCCACTACCTCATATATGTACCCCACGTGTAACAAATCCAGTTGTGTATCGTCAGCAACGCAAAGTCAGGAATTTGCATTTAGAAAAACCCAAAATTAGGGGCTTTTTAGGTGCTAATTAGGTGCCAAGTTTAAAAATTAGGTGCTCTAAAATTTTCACCGCAACGAACTGTTAAAATTTGCGTTGCTAGCAAAACCTATCGCTAGCAACGCAATGAAGTTATTATATATACGATAAATATTAATAGCAAGGAATTAAGTGCTAATTAGGTGCTGCAAACATAGCCAATGACAAGGCGCCCTTAATAAAAATAAAGTCGTTATTCAGAATAAAGCAGATGCTAAATTCAGTTTTTCTGAAAATCAGAATAGAATCAAAATTTAGAATGAAATTTGCGTTGCAGGAATATTGACATAGTTACTTCTGCAACAGCTTCGCTGCATCCTCCGCAGACCAATAAGCCGAAGCTGAAATCATACCAAGTCGGGACCGAGCCTTTGTCCACTCATACCAAGGCGGGACAATCATGATGTGGGCAGGAATTCGTCTTTGTGGACGAACCCAGCATGACTGCACAAAAATACCACGAGGAGGTAGTAGAGCCTGTTATTGTCCCACACAGAATCCAAATGGGCCAGGATTTTCTACTCATGCACGATAATACTCCTTCCCATACGGCGCGGCTGGTGTCGGCCTCTCTCCGAGACCACGATATTCAAGTTTTGGATTGGCCCGCATAGTCGCACGACTTAAATCCTATCAAGCATGCCTAGGATATGTTACAACGAAAAGCTTCGAGAGATTTCCCGCCAAATTTGACGACGGAACAACAACTTTACGAACACTTGCAAAGAACATGGGACCTCATGCCGCAGCAAGACATTGACAATTTAATTTTAAGTATGAACAATCGATGTCGACCTGTAATTAATGTAAGACGTGGTAACACTGATTACTAATAATTAGATTTTATAAGATTTTTTCAATTTTAATTAAAATTAATAGTTTTATAAGAAGAAATTAAGTGTTTTTTATCATACTAATTTTCTTACATTTTTATTTAAAACAAAAAAATTGCGAAATGTTCTTTATTTTTTATTAAGGACCTTAAAATAACCTATCATTCTTCCATTTACTATATCGGAAAATTTTTCATAGATTTCTAGTTATTTGATGAATTATAAAATATCCCTAGATTCTGTTGATGTGTATATTGTTACATTCTGTAAAGAAAGCAAGTTTTCTGTATGGGTGTTTGAAGGCGACAGCAAACCAACAAAATACAGGCAGGCAAGAGGTGTAGGCAAAAAATGATTGTTTTTACTCCCAGACGGGACCTGTCTGCACGATCCCACTTGATGAGCAAACGACCGGTAATGCTGAGTGGCACATTACCATTTAATTAATAGAATCAGGCGTTACTTTGCGGAAATCCATTATATTAAGGATAATGGATTTCCGAATGTTGGATTGAAGTGGTGACGGGGATAGTGCACGCAAATCACTAGTAGTGGTGACGGGGATAGTGCATGCAATTGAGTGGGCGGGAGGTGCTTTTCAAAGTAGGTAAACAGATCATTTTATTTTATTACGCGGATATAACCAAATTAATTTTTAAGATATTTAACCACTACCATTTGTTTGATAACCACCAGTGTCTTTAAAAAGTGAGGAGAAAACGATAAAGAAGTCCTACTACACCATTATTGTTGGCTCCTGAAAAGATTGGATCCTAACCCACACACAGTCCTAGACCTCGCATCATGCGATTTCTTTATTTTCCCACAAATAGAAAATTTGATGAGAAGTTTGACACTTACGGAGCGAGAAGAGGCCGTGATAGCTTTCAACCAGCACGTGAAAACAGACCAATGGTCCGTAATATGTTTTTAAAAATGGTTTGAACAAATGAAAATGTGTTTTAAATACAATAGAGAATACTTTGATATATTACTTTATATTTTAATATAATTGTTTTATTTATGAGTTACGCAATAGTTTCAGTGTACCGCACGTAGTCTCTGGACAGATAGAAAAAACGATCTGTCATACAGAAGGATACCAGGTGCTTCTATAAGAGTCTGTTTTCTTTAATTTGACACTAAGAACTAAAAACTTTCTTAATCTAAATTTGACGAATTAGAAACTTGTATAATTTATGTGAATCAATAATCTCAATCTTAAAAAGCATTTTGTAATCAACCAAGAACTAGAAACATTTTTAATTAATACAGTACTAATCCTAGTTTTTGTTCTATTTAACAAAGGCAATAAAAATAAACGACTACGACTATCATACATGCCATAATCTTATTTACTGCTGAACGCCCATGCGCCATGATTTTTAAGATATGGATCGTAGGAATGGCTGAGTTACCACGCATCGGAGATCGGCCGCGTATAAATCAAAAGTCACGAACCAGATTACGGCTAATTGACGTGACTACGCCTTACGCAGCCTTAATAAGCCCTTTTAACGATATAACTTCTATTATCAAAAATACTTAACCTATTTCAGTAGCTTCTGTTAATGTTTGACAAAGGCTTTAAAACTATCGACCAGTAATTTTGTTTGATCTTATTTTGTTGATATTCCGTTTTCATCGCTGTAACGTATACATCCTATTATTATAAAAAATTTCCCATTTTTACAAAAAATAAATGTCATATATTTCTCCTATTGCTAGACGCAATAGGAGAATATATGACCATATTTTGTTTCATGGGTGTCGTAAGTTAGTTTCGACACAGCGAAGGTCTTCGATCTGATTTGGAATAAAGCGCTTTTTTCGAAACATCTTTTTTATGGGCTTCCCGAGAAATTGTGCAATCGGACCACCAATTTACTCAGAAGAAAAGAATTGCTCAGCTACTGCTAAAAAAATGTTGGCCGTCACGGGATGCCCGGTAGATGTGAAACATTATAGTTGATGGTAGAATTTATAATTAATGAAAACCTATAAATAAATATAGAGTTCAGTTAAAAAAAAAACATAGAGTTTCGTTAATAAAATTATTATATATTTTAATATATTGTACTAATTATAATAATGATAGCGTCAGGTATCTATACTATAGAGTATAGCGTCATGCCGTTTTTGTCACGGCATATGAGTTGGTTTTACATCATTGGTATCAAAACCCCCTTTGTCGTATCTCTTCAATTTCAGGGCACTCCCGTTGCTGCCTCAGCCAGCAACAGATTCCTCAGCGTCAACAAATCAAACGGTGACAGTTCCGCGGTCACTTGGAGGGAAGGCTAAATTGGCCTCTAAAAGCTAGGCGTGATCAGCAGGGTGAGACAGTATTTCATGACGGCACACCGCTTGCAACTTTACAAGGCGCAAGTTCAGCCTCACATGGAATACTGTTCTCATTTCTGGGCTGGGGTCCCAGTGCCAGCTCCTCCCATTTGATTGCATCCAGCGAAAAGTGACTCGAATCACTGGCGCTGGGAAGAGATGGTGCATGCCTTAGCATCTTCCATCGCATTTACCAGAGTGCTCAGAGTAATTTTTCGGTTTCACTCCAGCAGCCAAATTCAACCAACGCACATCGCGACAAATTTCACAATACCATCCATACCATCTAGATGTTTGGCGGTCCACCACTGTGCGATTTACTAAGAGTTTTCTTCTTCGCATGACTAGTTGAATTTATTACCACCGGCGATTTTTTCCAGACCGATATGACTTAGTGACCTGCGATTCCCCTGGTGTTGCAGTTGTTCATGGATAACTTCCAGGAAAATATTTAAATGTTCTGGAAAGTCGTTAGAACTGCCAGGGGAAAATCAGAACAGCCTAGAAGACAATCAGAACTAGAAGAAAATCAGAACTGCTATAAGACAAAAGGATGGCTGTAATTTGAATGACGAAGTTTCGAGTTTAAAGATATGGAAGCAATACTTTGAATGCATGTTTATGTCTGAGGAGACATCTGAATTAAAAATACCAGAAACTCTGAAAGATGAAGAACGAAAAGAAAAGCATGAATCAGATGAGACAGCTGGGTATGAAATAGTATCACTAGAAACGCTAGAGTCTGGAGAGGGAGTAGATGTAGGCCTGCTATACACTTAGATTAACTTATGCTGAGAATTAAACTACTTTTACGGATTATATCGCGTTTAATTAACTTATTTTATTAATTCCTGACGTTTCGGTGCAGCACCCATGGTCACGGGGACTGAGGTGATTGACGTCCCAATGTCAAAGTTAATCCGAGTACCTTCAGCTGCAGACTGCAGACTTCCTTTGTGATCATATCCTAGACGGCCCCGCCATTACATTAGATTTGATAAACCACAGATTCTCGCGAAAGAACATCGATTCCTGCCAAGGATGATACGTGAGGCTATTGAAATTAAAAACATCCTAATTTCTATAGAGAGGAGGTTGGCACTACCACCTGCTTGGGATCCTGTAATTACTAAAATTAAAACTAAACCAAGCATACCACTGCAAGACTTCAAGACACAGTTAGTTCATTCTGCGTATATTACGGATATCGCATAGATTACATATATCGCATAGATTGTTAGCAGCAGCCATAACAGCGTAATTTTGTTTCATTAGCGCTTGCATCGATTGCCGCAACCAATTACTCGCCTTTATCACCAATTAACTCTTTACGATGCTCCACGTTTGCGGATGCAATCAATTTTATAGCGCACCAAGAAAACAATGTTTTTCTTTGCAATCGTATGATCTTTGCATTAGATATTGTAGGTCGTATTAATTAGTACAAAGGTATCAAATCGCAAATACCACAAAAAATACTTTAAAATTAAAATATAGGAACTAACATTCCCCGTGTTGAATTTTAGAAAACACCGCCAATGCCACAAATGCAAGGCAAATTTTTAATTAATTGCTGTCTTTAGCTATTAATTGCAATGTTATTCCTTCATAGTACAAAGCAAAATTTAGAATTTGTAACACCTGGCAGTTCAATCGATATAATTGAGCTTTTTTAATATACGGCGAGACATGAAGAAACAGTGAGAGACCCGTATATGTAAGCACGTTTATGATATATATATATATATATATATATATCATAAACGTGCTTACATATACTATATATATATATATATATATATATATATATATATATATATATATATATATATATATATATATATATATATATATATATATATATATCATATTATGTGTTTATTCACTGTTGATACTAGTTAATCAAACACAAATTAAAAAATATATCATAAACTATGCTAAGGGCATCATAATATCGCGTGAGTCGATTTTTTACATTTCAGTAAAATCGTTTAAAAATGCGTAAACATTGAGCATTAATACTTTACTCTCATGTTGCCACGAAATACCCGAAAAGGTTCATATTATAATCAAAATATAATGCGGAATTATGTGCGCAATCTGGTGCAGAATCTCTGTAGTAAGCACGTAATGACTCCAAAGAGAATGTTTTGTTTGAAAATACAAGCAGAGAAACTTTAATATCGCTAACGCCTTTATTTACTTACCTATATTCTAATGAATTTGAGTTTCCTAGTGAGTTTTTAAAAAGTTTATTCCAAAATTAACTCTAAAATTTATAATTGTAAAGGAACTTTGGGTGCCATAGTATTTTAATTATAACAAATAAGATAAAAATAAAATAGAAAATTAAATAATACGTGACGACATATATGATTTTCCGTGTAGATTTTTATAACATTGAAGTGACAAGCGAAGTTACAATCCACCTGATGTTAAGTGACTCCGGCAGCTTATGGACACTTTAAACCAACTTTACATAAAGAATGCTAAAGATGCGTTATTGTCCCAGAGGACTAAAATGGAATGCCTCACAACCTGTAATTATACTGACTCGGTATGGCACACAGCACGCGCTACAGTGCGCTAGAGCACTAGTTAAATTAACGTATAGTAAATGATTTATTTGCACCTGACTTTTTTTTTTAAATAAATATTTTATTCCTTAGATTTCTTATATAAAATATATATTACTGTCCAACGTGCAATTTTACAGATGACGATAAGGAATCGTCAGCGCCAACAACTCACACGGAAGAAATCTAAAGATATAATTTTTTTAATTTTTTTTTATAGGATAGGATGACAAACGAGCACACAGTCCACCTGATGGTAAGTGTTTGCTGTGACCCATAGACATCTACATCTATCCTCAATAAAGAATCAAAATGCAGATGCGTTGTCATCCGTGAGGACTAAGATGGAATGCTTCTTTTCCAGTAAAACGGGTCTCCGGTTCTCTACTCTCACCATACGAAACACATCAGTGTTAAGCTGCTAATTCACGCTGGTATTCTGTGAGAGCGTGGTCCTTCTCTGGTCGAGCCGACCCTTTCGTGTTACAACTATACTATTAATATAGCTGCAGCATGGCTCTACCACGTATAAATCTCTACCACGTATTATGTTCAGCAGTGAACTTTATAGGCTGTAATGGACGATGAGAAGTGAGTGGGTGCTTCAAAGTTTGTATAAGTGTGTATAACTTACAACACAATAATATAACGCGCACATTAAATATTTTTGTAATTATACGAAATCGAAACATACCCTGGCCGGTGAGCTATCGTCAAAGGTGCTAAAAGTCTGTTACTGCGATCGCCAATCCGTCAACCAATAGTGACTATAATTATAACAAATCCCAGCAGTCTAGCAGTGGTATTTTACGGAATGATGAATGAAGGATAAATTAGAAATCGACCAATCACAAAAATTTCAATCTGGTAAATACTCGTACGTTATCTAAAGTCTGTGAATTAAGTATTAAAAATCTACAATTGAGATATCCAAACACATTACAAATTTCAAATGGTATTCTTCAGAAGTCATTGAATTTTAGGCTTCCCTTATTAAAGTTTATAATATACATATACCTATGTAATAAATTAATTTACTACAGAGAATCGCCTTTCGGCGTCAGAAAGCTATGTACTGTATGGGTACCCCTGATTTCGAATAGAGATTTTATTAATAACAACTTAATAAAAGATAACACTCGACTATGTACGCTGTTTCGGCATCATGTTGTTCATAAACACAGCATCGTAAAGTATTCATTGTAGAAAGTTCCAAATAATGTTGTAATACTATCCGCTTGTTAATAAATTACTTAAAACAATGCTCAATGACTCTTCCAGTAATAAAGGTGCGTGCTCTGTACAAAAACAAATCGATGTTTTGTCTTCACATGTCAAATTCTGTTCTTATTATGACTACTGAAATCCCCGCTTAAAATTTTAAAAAATCATCTGAGTAATTGCAATTGAATAATTTGATATTATTAAAAAATTGCCACTGTAGCCAGCATCAGTAAGCTGAAGTGACAATGGGCCGGCCATGTATCTCCAAACCGGCTATGACCGATGGGGAAGTAAGTTCTTGAATGGCAACCTTGTACCGGTAAGCTTGGTAAGAGATGGAGGAAGTCGATTTATGCAGGTGGCTCAGGACCGTGTTTTGTGGCATTTCTTGGGAGAGGCCTACGTTCAGCTCTAAACGTGTGTTGAGCTGTAATGATGATGATAATAACGATGATGATAATGATAATGATGAAAATTGCCAAATTTTATCTATATATTGTACATTATTTAATAATTTGGAGACATGTGCAGTTTGCCAGCACGCATCGAGGGCAACGCGGTGGATTATCCCGTGCCCTCCAACCCTCTCTTAGAAATGAGAATAAGCCTGTGTCCAGCTATTGGACTAAGCAACCTAATCTTACGTCGGTTGCGACTTTACTTTACGATTTTACTTTTACATGCATAATTTTTTCAATTACAGCGAATGTTGTAATTAATAAATATCAAAAACCGGTCTCGTAACAAGACTGACATGATATTGAGAAAATAAACAAAATAATAATTCATTATGTTCATGACTATACATAAAAGTATATACGCCTATATACATCACACTCCATAGCACAGGTCTCCTCTCATTTCTAAAACGGTTTTAGGGCAAGTAAATGCCTACCGCGCTGCCCTCCATCCATCTATACTATAATACAGCCTATAAAAGTCCACTGCTAAACATAGACCTTCCCCATATATTTCCTCATAGGGGGGATTTTGCCATAGTTGCCTTTTTATTATTTTCAGTTGTTATCAGGAAGGTGCTGCTGCCCATCTCCTGTTTTAATTTCCCTGTGTCGCCTTTTACGTTACCCACGGGACGATATAGTGGCGGTGTTAGAATATTCGCGCTGCCTTAATTATAATAACTTAACACATTTTTTTTATTTAATTAATTGATTAAGAAATATGAACAGTTTATATAGTATCATAACAGTAAGCGGCGCTTCATAGGCGGTTTGGCAATCACAGAAGCAGACGTCTAGTTACTTATAATACTGTTTCCGTATATGGGATTTTCTTTAAACGGCACCATCTGTCTGCCATATAATTTTTTTTTCATATAATATAATAAGGATAACTTTTTATAGGCTAAAACTCAATTGAGATTATGCGGTCTCTTGAATAAAAACCATTCAACTAAAGTATTGACAACTATGATGACCTTTTAAGATACTACGATTAAATTAAGACAAAATCAAACCCAAAATCTGTCTGCAACATAAACAGGAATCGTGTTACAGCTTGCTTGCAAACTTTATCGTTAGTAACCTACATTTCCGTTCGCACCAAAATAATACGTGATTGTTTTCCCCAAAAAAATATCCCTGTTTTCCTTTTGTGCGTGAATCTGACGAGAGATTAGCCTTGAGAAAACTTTCCGTCCCTACACCTTCTTGAGACATTCGAGTAGATAAGAATTCTATATAGCTAATTCTATACAGAGTTATATTAGAAAATTTACTCAATACAAATAAAAGTCATAAAAATGTAAGATATATCTGGATATTCTAATTATTTTTGTATTAATTTTACTATTTTACTATTTACAAATGATTATACTAATATGTGTGTGGATTCAAACCCGCCACTTTGTACTCTCGCATTCTGTACCTATTACCATTACCATTTGATTTAATATAGAAATAAATAAAGGTGACAACCAAATATGTGATATTTTTAATTCTACTCGTATTTAGCTTTGTGTGAAATCCTGGTCGATTTTCGACCACAGTGACAACTTCCGAATAATCAATAATACACAGTACATTTTATAGAGCGTATGATAATACCTCATCGTAAGTATGTGCACTGGTCACAGATAACTTAAATTGAAAATTTTAAAACCCCCGAAAAAAGAGCTGATGATCTTCAAACGGCTGAACCGATTTTAATAAAGCATGTCTACGAACCACCGATAGAAGACCTGCTTTTAAATAAAAAAAAAACTGCACCCAAATCGATTCACCCGTTTAAGAGCTACGGTGCCACAGACAGACACACAGACAGACTGACAGTCACACATAGCAGTCAAACTTATAACACCCCTCTTTTTACGTCGGGGGTTAAAGAGGAGACAATCTCAGGATGACCTGACAACGACCCAACCCGAAGTCCAACAATTTTGTGCTTTTGTACGAGAGCTAACTTTATTTGGGGTTCACATTAATTATGTAAACTCAAAAAGGGGGGAGGAGGGATCTAGCAAAATCTCTTCAAATCTCATTTGAAGGCAAGTCAACGAAAACCTCCCGTCAAGTTTTTAATTTAGAGAATATATTACATTATTATTACAGATAACATTTTCTAATACAAAATCATTGCCCGGGATTCCCCGATTTGAAACAAGCGCCGTAGTAGTGTTAAATTTTATTGGGGTCTATACCGCGCCGGTGAGAAAGAGGAATCACTGCTTAGCAATTATTATATAAAGTAGCAAATTGAATCAAAATACACGAACATATATAAAACAATAATTATTCAAAAGTTATAGAGTAAATCTAACGTAACTAAAGGTGTCCTACCAAATATCACCAAGAGAGAGGATAGTCGAAAAAAAAATACCTCAAGTAATTTGGATTTCGATAAAAGTCCGTTACTGGACATAGGCCTCTCCCATTTTAGAAAAGACTTAGCTTATTCATCACGCTTGGCAGGTGGAATGACGATCACCTTGGACGCTGCTTCCCGTTGCTAGTCATACGCCAGGTGTAATTTACCCAATTTATGCCTTGCGTAAAGAAATGGTTATACTGTCATCTGTCGGAAGCAATAAGATCTCGTAGTCGCCTCTTTCGACACTTTAGGGAAGAAATTATTGCCGCCAGCAAAATACAGATAAAAGCAAAGGCAAATTCATTTGTGAATTAATTAAGTGAACCATTAACCAGTATATGTTGCCAGCCGTCGTTTTTAAGGGATATTTGTGCTGTCCGCCAGGAGGTTTTTACAGCTTCATCGGACTAAGACATAGATGATGATGATGGTGATAATCAGAAGTGTCTAAAAGTCAGGCATCCGGTGCGGGTTTTTACTTATTCAGTTTATTAAGTTATACAAGCAAATTTATACAAAATAGAAAATCAGAATAATTTAGACAATATTCTCTTGAACTAAAATAAATGCATGTCACATAAGATCCAATTCAACTTGTACGTAATCGCAAGCCCTCGAACGCACTATCAATAACCTTATCAGTGTGATAGATGGAGGGGCCGCAGGAAGGCACCTATTGTCCCAGTGACGGATCGACGGCATACGAATGATACGAGATGACCTTCGAGAGCGTTCTCAATTTATTTCGGAATCGAATGTCTATCTTAAAGCAATACCTTGGAAGTATCATTGAGTAAACTACTGCATGACTTATTGATCAACGTAGCTGGCTATCGAAATATGTGCCCTGAATTCGATCCCATAAAAACATTTATGTAATTATGATATTGCGTGTACCTTATGTCTCCGATAAAATGAGATATGGAGATAACATTTGCGCTAATACGCGTAAACAGAGCTTTTCACACTGTCCACCTGATGGTACAACCGGAGAATCCCATGTTCGTGAAGGAGTAAATAAATAAATGTATTCAATAATTCCCGTTGACACTTCATGACATCAGAGTACCCGTTTTTTTTATAGAATAAGGGTGACAAATGAGCACACAGTCCATCTAATAGTAAGTGGATGCTGATGCATAGACATAATGTACATCTATCCTCGATTAACAATTAAAATACAGATGCGTTGTCAACCTTGAGGATTTAGATGGAATGCCTCGTTTCCAATAAAAAGGGTCTCCGGTTCTCTACACACAATACGAAACATAGTGGCATTAAGTTGCTATTTCACGCTGGTATTCTGTGTTGTGTGATTCTACTACAATTTGTTATGCATAGTTGATGGATTCCGATTATGGGTAAGTTGTCGCTGTGGTTGAAAATCGGCAAGGGGGACATTATTATTTTAATAGTCCTACAATATTTGAAATAGTTGTTATTAATTAGATTGTTCAGCTAATTAGATTTGATACATTAGCACAGGTCATGAACAGATGTGCGTTGATCATCATGTCTACTCCCGACTGGGATCCAATCTCCGGTTAAAAGCTGACTAATGTTTATGATAAAATTTTATCGACAAGACTAGTGTCTGAAACTATTATTATATATAATATACATTTAACTCACAATTGTGTTAACGTTACAACATATCAAAAGTCCACTGATGAACATATCTACGCCCCCCATAGTTTGCCTTGTATGGGAAATATTTGTCATAGTTGCCGCCTTTAGCAGGCGGGTTAGCAACCGAATTTTTTATATTTTAGTTGTTATTAGGAAGACGCTGCTGTGCATCTCCTGGTTTGTTTCCCTCTGTCGCCTCTTACGACCACGGGACGATATGGGGTAGTGGATACACAAATTAAAACTTTCCAAACATATTTAACGGAAATACGTTTAATTTATGTAAAGTAACAATAGTTATTTTAAATGAACTTGTATAAATTATATGACTAACTTTTTAACATATTAGTTTCGATTTTGTATTTCACTTATTTATGTCAAACCCAAAACTGGGACTGTAATAACCGCTTCGAATTTACAAAACACGTAGTCCAGGTTTGTGACTGTGCTGTCACATAACCTATATAAGAAAATCCGCCAGCTTTTATTGGAAGAAGTATAATTTAAAATTTAAAATTTTGTACAACCGACTTCAATATATATTATTAAAGATAACTCAAAAACTATTGGTTAAACCTTGATCAAATTTATATAGGACCACATGAGAAGGACCAGCTTTCAAATAAAAAAGAATCATCAAAATCGGTTCACGTAGAACAAAGTTATGAGGTAACACACATAAAAAAACATACAGTAGAATTGAGTACCTCCTCCTTTTTGAAGTCGGTAGAAAAGTGAAAATGTTTCCCACTGATATACAGGGTATGTAATATTTATTATTTACGAGACATCCCCTTTGATACATTTTCCAGGCAAACGCACACTGCTCACAACATTTTTCTACACCTGTTTTGCTCGCAATTACCTTGTTCTCGTTATATTTTGGCAGAACTGCAATGACCCTTCATTAGCGATTTCTACAAGACACGAAAGAAAATTGATTGATCACAAAACAACTAGCCTCCATAATAAGGTTCGTGTCTTAAAGCTATTATCATAATAGCAACGGCGCGACGCTCGGAAGCTCGATAGCATCGAATCGCGCGTACTGGACAATAACCTTACCAACATTCATTTATAATAATTAGCATAATACAGCGCACTGATATGAATTGCCGTATTTTTATGAAACTAATAACGTTCCAGGCTTAAGGACTTACGTCGCACACGAAACAGTTGACGTTTCTACTTCACCTGACGATAAAACCTTGCTCGACATATTTGTAGCTAAATAATACAGAAGCATAATGAAGGCAAAATGGTATCCATACGTTTGTTTTTTTATGAAATAAGGATGACAAACGAGCACACAGTCCACTTGGTGGTGAGTTGATGCTGTGGCCCATAGACATCTACGTCTATTCTCGATTAAGAATCAAAATGAAAATGCGTTTTCACCCTTGAGGACTAAAATATAATGCCTTGTTTCCAGTAAAAAGGGTTTCTGATTTTCTACACTCACCATACGAAGCACAGCAAAATTGAGCTGTTATTTTACATGGTATTCTGTGAGAGCGTGATCCTTTCCCGTCTATAAAAGTTCTCTTTTGAATAACGAATTAAGCTCTGTAATACTATCTCCTAAATCTGATTAAAAATATTGATTCGTTTACATAATTTTTGCCTAAATTGTCATATAATTTGTAATGAGATTTCGAAATATTTTGGGTATTTTAACCACGAGAGTAAGACCAATTACCGAAGGGTTGGCAAACTGATCTATACTTTGGGCAAGTGTGCACAGTTTTTATGTAACATTGGAAATAAAAAACAAAAATTAAAAAAAAATTATGTCTCTCTCAACGGTATGTTGTGTTGTGTATGAACAAAAATCGTATATCTATTAAAATTCAAAGGAAGGGCAGCAAACTACTGAAAAGCACATCAGTTCATCGGTTCCTTTGTCGGTAAAAAAGGTACATGGCACTTGCTAAGGCGTGGTACTAAGGCCCCTGAGAATCGACTGATTTTATGATTGTCCCGTGTAGAAGTGATTTTTATACTGATTTTTATTCAACGCTTAAACTAATTATTAAACTGATGAAAATGTCATATGTAATGTTCAATGCCTTGAATAAGATTGATGATTTTCTTTGCTTCTTCCTTCGATAACAATTATTATTAACTTCTAAATACTATTAACTGAGTGTATCTCTATATTTGCTCTTAATGCCAATCACAAAATGTTAAAACCAATAATACAGAGAAACGAATGACTCGGTTCACGTTTAACCGATCATGCGGGGAGATCTGTTTATGACTTTGCCATGGCATATGGTCTGACACAACTGGTTACTTCGCCTACGCGGATTTCAGATGTGGAGGATCATACACCTTCCCTGTTGGACCTTCTGCTGACCTCTCATCAGGACGGATATCAGGTTTCCGTCGATGCCCCTCTCGGCTTTTCGGACCATTGTCAGATCCCGAGTGTGGTGCCACTCACGCTCCCCTCGCGGTTGCGTTCTGCAGGTTGCCGCCCTGTTTGGCATTACAGATCGGCGGATTGGGACGGAATGCGGTCTATGGGCCACAGCAACCACTTCCCATCAGGTGGACTGTGTGCTCGTTTGTCACCCTTTATTATAAAAAAAAATCCTACCCATGGTTTTTAGGGGTTTGCTTCTCGCCGGATGATCCCAGCGCTGTTGCTGACTCTGTCACTGATGAGGTGCTACAGGGAATGGAACTATCTATTCCATCATCTGTGGTACTCATCGGAGGCAGATCTCAGCCTTGGTTTGGTCGCTCCTGTAAGACTGCATTACGCAGTAAGCAGGAGTGTTATCAGGCCTGGGCTGAGGCTTCGGCGGCTCGGGATGTAAACACCAGCGTGCTTAAAAAGAAGTATAACTTCGCCTGCAGGTCCTTCAAAAGAGTTATTGCCAAGGCAAAGTCAGAGCACGTAGGCAGAATAGGCGAGAAACTAGTTCGCCTTCCTTCGGTAACCGTGCATTCTGGTCTCTCGCCAAGGCTGTCCAAGGGAATTTCTGTAAGCCATCACTACCATTTCTGCACAGGGAGGACAACTCACTGGCCCACGCTGCAAAAGCGAAAGCCGACCTTTTAGGCTCCCTTTTTGCGTCAAACTCGACTCTTGATGTCGGGGGGAATACACCGCCGACCATCCCGCGGTGTGAGTGCTCCATGCCGGATGTGCGGTTCTCACTTCGATTTGGCACAAAGCGCTTCTTTCGAAGCTCCCTTCCTATGGGCTTCCCGAGAAATTGCGCAATTGGATCACCAGCTTTCTTGCAGATCGGAGCATCAAGGTGGTTGTAGACGGTGCATGCTCCGACTACAAGCCTATTAACGCTGGTGTTCCACAAGGCTGCGTGCTATCACCAACGCTGTTTCTTCTGCATATCAATGATATGTTGCAAGCCGGTAACATTCATTGTTATGCGGATGACAGCACTGGTGATGCTCTATACACCGGCTGTGCCAATATTTCTCGGGGAAACGTCGCCGAGTACCGGAACAAACTTGTGTCTGAAATCGAGTCTTTGCTGAGCAAAGTCTCGTATTGGGGGCGACTAAATCTAGTCCAGTTTAATCCTCAGAAGACACAAGTTTGCGCGTTTACCGCTAAAATGAACCCCTTTGTCGTATCTCCTCAGTTTCAAGGCACTCCCCTTGTTGCCTCAGCCAGTATCGGAATCCTCGGCGTCGACATATCGAGTGACGTGCAGTTTCGTGGTCACTTGGAAGAGAAGGCCAAATTGGCCTCTAAAAAGCTTGGCGTGCGCAGCAGAGCGGGACAGTGTTTCATGCTGGCACAACGCCTGCAACTTTACAAGGCGCAGGTTCGGCCTCACATGGAATAATGTTCCCATCTCTGGGCTGGGGCTCCCCAGTGCTAACTCCTTCCACTTGACCGCATCCAGCGCAGAGCGGTTCGAATCGTCGACGACCGAGTCCTTTCCGATCGGCTCGATTCATTGGCGCTGCGAAGAGATGTTGCATCCCTTTGCATTTTCTTTCGCATTTATCACGAGGACTGCTCTGAGGAATTGTTCGGACTAATTCCAGCCGCTCAATTTCACCATCGCACATCGCGACAGAACTCGAGATACCATCCATACCATCTGGATGATTGGCGGTCCACCACTGTGCGATTTAGAAGATGTTTTCTTCCTCGCACAACTTCCTTGTGGAATCGATTACCACCAGCGATCTGCAACGCATCTGCAATTCCCCTGGTTCCCCTGGTGTTGCAGTTGTTCATAGGCGGCGATAGTTACTTACCATCAGGTGAGCCGCATGCTCGAATGCCTCCTCTCCTATAAAAAAACGAATAAGATCTTACACTCTTACTCCTTCCTCTTAATGCCAGCACAAGCACCTATGATTTTTCTGATGCTAAATATAGTGTTAATCGGCAGCGGGGCTTAATTCAGGGCTTTTGACCCATCTACTATGAAAAAAGACGTCTAGTAATGCAATACCAACATAATAGCAATAAGAAATTGTAAGGGAGTGTAATAGTATCACAATTGGCTGTAATTAATGAATGAATGAGTGAATTTTTGAACACGCACTTAGCAGTTTAAAGTCTCAAAAATGTATGATAAAATCTTTTAATATTGTATTTACTTTTTACTTATAATAAGATTATGTAATGGTGGCGTAAGAATATCCACAATCGCGTTTCATAAGGTATTCACAGGCTGTCCTAAGAAGCGGTAGAGGGAAAATGAAACAGTAGAAGAGCAGCAGCGTATTTCTGATAACAACTGAAAACTAAAAAAGCCGCGGTTGCCAACCCGCCCGCCAAGCATGGTAACTGTGGCAAAATCCGCCAATAAGACAGTATATGAGTATATAGTTCAGCAATGGTCTTTTGATATGCTGTAATGAATGAAAAAAATATTATATAAAACTTTGAAGTAATTTCAGATTATATCGCATGAAAATACTTGCGGTCACAAATATAAATCAATTAAATTTAAATTAATATATTTATAACTTCAAAATTTAATTAGTTTAATAATTAATGGAAAAAGTAATCATAAGGCCGAGTTCAAAAAACACTGCTAATCTATACATAAAATAAATCTGTAGAAAATTCGTATCTGTAATTCTAATATACTCTTGAAAAAACAAGTCCAGGGGACTAAATAAAGGGTACTGAAACCAAATTAGTGGTTTTTAGAATTTTTGTCTGTCTGTCTGTCTGTGTTTCACGCAATGTGTATTACCGATTCACGCAAAAACTACTGGACCGATTTCCATTAAATTTTATATGTAGGTAGTTAGTAACCCGAGGCAACTTATATGCTACTTTTTATCCGATTATGGAACTTAAAAAAGAAGGTTAAGTATTTTTCTTCCTTTAGATGTTAATTTTCTATTATATATGATTATGGTAGTTAATAGGCGGGATGGCGGGTGTTTTTACAAATAAATATCATATTTGTAAATAAAGTTTTAAAACTTATGTTTATATGCTTAAATAATAAGATTTATAAAGTTATTTAAAAATCCTAACGTTTAATTTAATCGTAATTTCATTTGAAACGTGTAATAATTAAAATATTAAAAATAATAGATAATAGTGACATCTATCAAACGTATGAAAATTGATATTTTTTGAACTAAAAAACATATCAATTTTCTTACGTTTGATACTATATCTGTATGTAAACCGATTAAAACTGGTCTGCCTGCAATTATTGCAAAATTCTCATTGAATCATTATTTCTTGAAATGGTGTCATTTCATGATATTTATCACTGTTTGTTGACCGTGTCATGATACAGCTTAGCCAAATCAATGAATAGAGATCGTTTAACGATATTAATAACTAAACACAACATTGCTATTTCATGATAATGTGTTCATGTCGTCAAATAGTTTTTCACCGCTAGCGGTGCTGATACCGTATTTTTTAACAGAATCAACATCACTTTATGCCTTTTTTATATAATAAATAAATGTTCGCGGCTTTGGGGTGGCTCTTGAGCCAGTCGCACCCCAACCTTCTATAGCTGATATTACTAGATAGTATAGTTTGACTTTTATAGTATTAATGTTATATAGCGCCCTCTACTTTCTGCTAAATAAACTAATGATAAGTAACTGATAAAATTAAATTTTAGAATGCTACTGAATACTTATTCGTGCAGCATCAAAAACTGTCACACTTAAAAATATCTAGTGGCCATTATCGGGATGATTTACCACAATTACCACGTTTAGCACAATGGCTAACAACACTGTTATACACATCACGTGTGTTTTGTGTACACAGTATCCAGTACTGTGTACACAAAACTGAGATTAAGAGAGAAGCTCTTTAGTTGAATATATTGGGTATCTGTCGGCATAGGTTTCATTTTACCAACTTCATATGTTATCACGTTATCTGATGTAAATAATTGAAAATTAAGTGCACTGTGTGATTTTATCTCTATTTGATGGAATAGTTCGTGGCATCGTTGGGTTTCTAATTACTTTGTAGATATGGTCAACAATCGTACAAAAGCTTTGTTTCAGTTTCTATGAATTTTGAGCCGTGTAGCTCGCCGTGAGATTTCATCACGGCAAGGGAGCAAAACGTGTACGAGTCCTTTGAGGACAAATTAATCCGTTACGGGAAATTTTACGTGCTGACTTACCACGTATCCGATGAAGTGGTGAAGAATAACTTCGTGGACAAACCTAAATGTCTGAGTAGTAGTTGAATGATTGCGGCATACTCTTTTCTGCCCACAAACACTATAGGTAATGAGGAGCCCTGTGCACGTAGTAGTGAGACGTATGTAAGCTGCTACTTTAATTTTTATACCTTTAATGAGACTTATAAATCAGTTTGTCATTTAAGATAGCTTTCATATTTTCAGACAAATTAAGATTTTTGTGAAAGTCCTGGTTTCATAGCTCACATGAGTATAGATAATATGTAAATGAACAGGCTCTTGTGGAAAAATACTTTAATTATCAAAGATAGCAGATTTTACTTAAACAAAGGTTTATTTTATTTTACTTGTCAAAGGCGGTAATCAAACCTACCAAGAATGATTCGCGAGGCTATTGGAGTTAAAAACATCCTTGTTTCAATAGAGAAGATGGCTGGGTGCTACCCTTGCAGTGGTATGCTTGGTTTTGCATTTATTTTATTAATTATGGGATCCTAAGTAGATGGTAGCACAGGTCTTCTTTATTGAAGTTAGGCTGTTTTTAATTTTAAAAGCCTGGCGAATCATCCTTGGTAGGAATCGGTGTTCTATTGCGAGGATTTGTTGTCTATCAGATCTGATATAACGGTTGGGACGATACTGAACATGTTGACATACTTCAGACTTCTCGGAGCGTCGGTGCTCCACATCAGCAATATATTCTTTTACGCAAATTTTTATGGAACTTTCGTCCAAATATGTGTTTTGTACAACCCGCTTAAATAAAAGTTAAAATGTAACGTGATTTATTAAAATTTGTTTTATTACATGTGTAGTATTCATCATTATAGAACTGCATTTATGAAATTTTGAAGTCTACTCGAACGTAGAAAAAATATCAGAATCTATTTTATGGTGCCAATCAATATTAAATGGGAACAATGATATGAATCAAATATCGCATATAAAACCATGAAATCATCATTATTTTGTTAAAACTAAATTAACTTTAATTATGAATGAATGTAAAGAGTAAATAATAATAGTAAATTTTGATTCCACGACAATTTATCTTTGTTATGGATACATCGGAAGACACGTCTAATGTAAAAAATTGTAGATGTTTCTAGACATATGATATTAACGCAATTCTGAAAAACTTATTTATTCACATAATTAGCATATTATATATATGCCAATTATCAATCATCTAGGTCCAATAGTCTTTGGGAATTCAAAATTCTTTGACAAACTGACATAGAGACACACACACCGAAGTGACTCTAAAAGTGATCGAATTTTGCTAAATTTGGCACGGAATAGCATTTAATCACGTTTCTAAATTGAAGATCACGCGAGTGAAGCCGCGGGTAAAAAGCTAGTATTATATATAAGCAGTAACATAATAGAATCGGTCAAGTACAAGAGGGTTTCGTATCATTGCATGTTTACATCATCATCATCATAATTAGTACTCCCCCAAGGAATGTTTTATTTACATATTGTATTTGTATTTAAACTAGCTTTAACGCCCGAGTTCATCCGTATAGAACAATAATAACTAATAAGTTATTCAGTAAAAACAAAAGATACCAAGTATAATTAAAAATTAAAAATTTTGTACAACCGACTTCAATATATAAATAATAACTCAAAACTGTTGGTCAGACCTTCGATGGGAAAAACGTTCTCCAGTGGCAGACTCGTACCGACAAGCGAAACAAAAGACGGCCTCTCATGAGATGAAATTCCGATTATTATTGTTATAGTGCATCGCAGTGTCTATACGTTCTACGAGTATCTTAATACCATTTTAGACATGATGGTGACGATCCATATTGAATATTTAAAACTGTTTATATTCACAGTGCCCGTTACTACCGAGCTATAATTCATATACGAGCTATTACTAACTGTCTTACGCAATATCTATAGATTTTTAATTTCACTCCATCGGAAAATTAACAGGTTTAGAAAATTAAAAGCCCCTACATAAAATACGTACGTATTTAAGTGGTAGTTTTTTTTATTCCGTAGGCTCATTCGATATTCACTATTTAAAAGTAACCGCAAATCTAATTTGTCTTCATTACTACTTGATACCTCAAGAAGTTTCTGAGGAAAAGGTATTAAGACGTGGACAGATTTACAACAAAGTTATTTAAAAGCAAAAAACCACAACGCCTAACATGCTTCTTATAATCATTTAACTTTACGTAAATTTCGATTATTTTTTACGTTGTTTCTTTTGTCTTCGCTTCGAAATATTCCACGGAAACTTTTCGGTTACCGAGACCACAAAGTGAAGGAGCTGAGTGTTTTTGAAAGTATCTTAGAAAAATAATTACCCAAGAACGTTCTATTAAAGTAGAATTTAGTACGTACATGTTATTTTTTATAGTTTATCCTGTAGATCGCTTATAATAAATTATTTAATTAAAAGGAGTTATATGGATATATAGGAATCATATGATTTTATACTATTTTTCTTAGGCTTTAAGTAATTTAAACTAGCAACCTGATATTTTTCCCATGTATTGTGATTTAAAACAGCTATCACAAAACGTTCATGACATTTTTCAAATTTTCTCATCACAAAATATGTATCTTTAAAAAAAAAAGATATTTCCATCCAATCCAACAAAAGATAATTTCCATCAAAATCCAATTAATTGATTATTACGTAACAACATATTGCTTACTAAGTATACCGCCCACATCGGCTTCAAGTTGACTTGCACGTGTTTCTAATGTTTTGTTAAGTCGCTTTTATATCATACAATCTAGATCTTTCGATTATTGTTAACAAGTTCACATATTTACGCAACTTCTCACTTTGATCGGGTAGCATGAATGTCCGTAATACTCCACTTAAACATTCCGTGACCTTTGGTATTGCTTCATAAACGCGGTATTGTTTCCGTGTACATGGTAATGCAAGAAAAATAATCAATGTCAATTGACCATCTCGCTGCGGGATACATCAAAGCCAAGAGTAAGTGGTGGTGCTTAAATCTAGTAGATTTCAAGGTCTCGCAGCTGTTCCTTACTCTAATGCATGATGGATTTTTACTAATTGATTCGATTACGAAAGTATAAAACCGACATCAATGAGTCATTCTTCTGTAAGGTCATATTTTTCTGACAAGAAAACGATTCTATAGGAGGACGAAAATAATAAAACTGTGAATAACCTATCAATTCTAAACTCAAAATCTTTGCTATAACATATTTCAAAAACATTAACTTGTATGTTTTTTTTTATTATTTCGATCTGTAGGCCAAGTCAATTAGTCAATTCCTAATCGAAACTAAGGCGCTAATTACACTTATTGGTTTTGCAGAGTCGAATTCAATCTCTCGAAACTAACCGACAAACTTTAATAATATAACGACTTTTTTATAAAAGACAGAGACTCCACCGCTTCTGATCTGTTATGAACAAATAATAAAAAATACAAAATGTAAAAAGATATTTTTTGAATGAAATCCGGGACTGTGACCAATGGGTTATATAGCAAACTGAAAATACATCCGTCGGCTTGCACTAGTGGAAAGGAACAAATCTTTCAATAAATATAATATTTACTTAAAAACTTCCACTTATAGATTTTTTCTGCAACATTTTATTCTGTGTTGTTTTTTCTTTAATTTGCAACTTCTGATATGAACTATTTTTTCTTTCTCATTTCCTATTTGGTTCCTACCATCATCAATATCATCATTACAGCCCAAAATAAGTTCATTGCTTAACTCAAAAATTCTCATAAATTGCTGCAAATGACTCAGGAGGTCGTGTTTCATAAGGTCGTCACTTCGAGTGTTAGATTACTTTACTCCTTTCAAGTGACTGAAAAGATTTTTATAATAACAAAAGTTTTAGGAAACACGATTAGATGTTTTTTTTTAGTTGTCATAATAATATTAACGTAATGAGTAATTAAAAGTGACAATAAACTCAGCAAAAATGTATAAAAGTCAGTCAATGTTTCATGTATGTAGAAAAGTCATGGGTTCGAATCCGCCATGCAACTACAGCTATCAAGGACCAAATTTCAAATGTTGTAAGCTCCCTTCTGTTGATTTAATAGAATACCAGTACCATTAATAACATTAAAATTACAAAAAAAAACAATAAAGAAGGATGACCACCTGATGACAAGTGACCATTGCAGTCCATGGACGCCTGCAGCCAACTTGAAACAAAAAGGCTAGAGATGCGTTGTCACCTCTGAGGAGTAAGATGAAATGCCTCACAGTCTGGTTCTCTATACTCCTCAGACCAGATCAAGCATTGCAAGCACTGCAGCTATTTGACGGCAGAAATAAGTGAGAGCATCCCTAGGCAGAAAAGGAGTCCTACCTAGGATACGATTACGATTATGCTATATGATTTTATGTAAAAATCAGGTAATCAGTCCCCTTGCCACAAAAATGAGAAAAAGCGATAACTCGCCTGTAATAAAGATCAGTATCTTTGTCGCCCTCGCAACGCCATGTCAGGAAGAGGGTTAAACCCTTTGACTTTAATAACCATAAATTCATAGTACAGGTAAAATAGATCTACTATCATTTATATTACTCGTACCCGATTTGTATGTCTGTAGTCTTAGCGCCATGGTAATATTAAGGTAAAAGGTTATGCATAAAACTAAGCTATATTTTTAAAAACTTTCTCTAACTGCACATTATCCTTAGCTTACCAATGTTGTCGACTTTTTGCGTAATCAGTTATGTTCCTCGGCAGACACGTAATCGTTAAAAAGTTCGTAAAAAGGCTAAGTCGTTTCATAATGTGATTAGGTGAAGGTCAAATAGAGTATATATTAATCAAAACTCTTCTCACTAGTATTCATCGTATGAATTGGCGCAAACAAATTAAGAATATTAAGAATATAGCAACATAAGTAATCCTTCTCCAGCTGGAAATTTCTCAGTTCTCTAGGAGTTTATAAAACACCTCTGCATGTTATGGTTCGTCTCTTTCTCACGACGTTTGGAATCTTCATTTTGCTTTTGCTTCTGCATTGGACCTCTCAATTCGATCTCAAACAGTTGCTTACATAGCTTCAATTCCGACTCCTCATATACCAGTCCTTTTTTTACCCCTGTTGATCAGGATGAAATTAGAAGGACTCTTCTTGCAATCAAATCCAAAGCATTCGGCCGCAATGGTATTAGTAGAGTCATGATTGCCAATATATTAGATTTTCTTCTCCCCGCAGTCACACACATTGTTAATTTTTCCCTTGACTCGGGTCAGTATCCGACTCAGTGAAAAAGGCTTTCGTAAGACCCCATCCTATAGTATCCAATCCTACACTTCCTAGTCACTTTCGTCCCGTATTATAATATCTCCATATGCCAAAACTTTAGATAGAAAAAGTAAAATTGACCTTTTCAATCTAAAGTTTTGGAAGCCTGTATTCATAAGAAAATCTCCAATTTCATTTTAAAAAAATGAAAAAGTAAAATTGACCTTTTCAATCTAAAGTTTTGGAAGCCTGTGTTCATAAGCAAATCTCCAATTTCATATATAGACATAACCTGCTAAGTATTTTTCAGTCTGGGTTCCGTCCTGGTCACAGCACCACAACTGCTGCACTTAAAATAACTGAGGATATTAGAGAAGGCACGGAAAACAAAAAAGTTACAGTTGTGGTGCTCGTTGATTTTCTAATGCTTTTAACACAGTTAACTATGATATCCTTCTCGCTATCGCACAGAAAAGTTTGGTTTACAAGAAAATGTTGTAACCAGGATTAAGAAAAGAATTCTTAATCCTGGTCGTCATGTAGAGAGAATGAATTAAAAAAGAGTTACAATACAAATTTATGTTGTAGAAGTGCATGGCAGAGTCGACAAGGAACACCCTAAACCAGGGGTGGCGAACCTTTATGTATCAACCTGCAATTTTTCTAAAGAAATGTTTAATCGACCAAATTCTCAATATATTGAAGATGGGGCAATTAAGAGTACCCTTAACCGACGAGCATATATGCGTAGTATATGTACGTGAATAAAGCGAGAGAGCTGTGTCAAAATCGTGCCAATTGGAAATAGGTAGTCGTGGAAATCGTAGCTATTTTTCTATTTCAGCGAAATTATTCTTACTACTTGGTTTATATAAAAGCACAAATGTATTTCACATTGAAAAGAGAATAATAAAAGGAATAGTTAAAAATTTAAACTTATAGGTTTTTCCCAAGGAATTTAATACTAAACACATAAATTAACACTGTATTTGTATAGTAGAATAGGGGGCGAGAAAATATTCTAAGTAATCTACGTATCAGAAACAATATTGGAAGCGTGAAACATTCACCGTGACTCAGAGATAAGGCTATCTCGCTGAGATCACCCAGTTGTTACACATACTCTGAAAATGCTTAAGTTCTAATAATCCTGCCTTTCACATGCATGTGTGTATACCGTATCTTATTTTAAATGTTAGATTATCGTATAGTACTTTTATTTTAAATATCAGATAAAGGTGCCCTATATCTGACTGAATATTACGATATCAAGTACAAATGAAAACTATATACACTCAAGGACAAATTCATAGGAATGCAAAAAAATGTTTAATTTCTCCTGTTGTAATTATCGTGCGTACTGGCCACAAACATTAGTAAAACTAAAAAAAAGTTTTGGAATGTTTTTTTTTCGAATTTCATTTCTTTATAAGTAATTTTTGCATAATATTGCGTTCTTTCATACTGCGAAAAATTTTGCTAACTAATAATTTAAGTTTAAATTTAGGTTTTGTTTAATTTTTTTCTTGCCTGCCTTGTTTATCGTATTGAGTGTGAATTGTTATTACAAATAAACAGAGAATGCCAGATCTAAACGCCACTCAAGTTGCTAGGTCTGTTACTTTAATTGAAACTGGTCACAACTACAAACATTTGACTCAAACATTACGAGTATTAAAATCTGTGGTACCCCGAGTTATCAAGAGGTATGAGTAGACCGGAAAGTATACGAGACTTGCAGGACAGGGACGTAAACGGAAAACATTGGTTCATCGTTACCAGCCTGCTTAGAAACCAGACCTTAACGTCTTCTGAGGTAAGAACAAGGCTCTAAAAAGTTCGAGGGGTTACAGTAAGCACAATCACGAAAGTAGCAATGACGAAGCTTGGCATCAAGTTCTATTCACAAATGAGTCCAAATTTTGCCTGAAGTCAGACGATGGAAGGATTAAAGTGTGGAGACGCCCGGGAGACAAGTACGCTCAGTGCAACATCATTGGAAAAGTGGCATATGGTGGAGGGTCAGTACGGTATGGTATTTTTATGTTATATTATATGAGTATTCATTGGGGGTATATATATTGGCCTCGTACCGGCGGACGAAGTGTAGGGCGTCCCCACTAGATGGAGTGACGACCTGGTAAGACATGCAGGAAGTCGATGGAAGCAGGTGGCTCAGGACCGTGCTTTGTGGCATTCCTTGGGGAGGCCTATGTTCAGCAGTGGACTTGAAGAATAGAATAGAATAGAATAGAATAGAATAATTTTTATTCAATATAGATTACATGTGTAATTCTTATTGAAAGTCATTTTACTTTACCACTGGTTCTAAAAACCTCTGTCCTGGGAAGAACCAGCAAGAAACCCAGCGGGACTTTTTTTAAAGTAAATTTTACATTAATGGTTGTACAAACTATTTAAGTACAAAATTTATTTTAGAAACTGCTTGGTAGCGACCACCTGTAGGGCTATAATGATGATGATGATGATATATGAGTATTTGTATGGGGGACGTACGGAACTCCGCGTCATTGATAATGGGTCTAACAGCGGCACTATATTATATTAGGTCCTTACATATGAAATTGGCGTTTTGTACGGGAGGAATATAAAGTCAATTTTTTTTGTAAAATATATTTAATTAATCAAAGTATGCACCGTTGTTATCTATGCACTTTTGCCATCTCATAGGTAGTTCATTGATCCCTTTACTAAAAAAACCATGGGGGCGAGAATCAATAAACTCTTTGAAGGCGGTTTGGACTGCCGCATCGGAGTTGAATTTTTTTCCTTGTAAGAAGTTGTCCAAATTCCGGAAAAATGGTAATCTGTTGGAGCAAGGTCCGGGGAGTACGGTGGATGTCGCAGACATTCCAATTGTAGCTCATCTAACTTAGTGGTTGTTTGTTGTGCAGTGTGTGGTCTTGCGTTGTCGTGAAGCAGCAGTGGCCTAGAGCGATTGACCAATCTCGGTTGTTTAGCAGCTAGTTCTTCCTTCATGGTTTGCAGTTGCTGACAATAGATATCTGCCGTAATCGTTTGGCCAGATTTTAGAAAGCTGTAGTGAACGATACCGGCGCTAGTCCACCAAACACTCACAAGTAACTTTTTCTGACTCAATTTTCGTTTAGGGCAGGATTTGGCTGGGTCTCCAGGGTTCAGCCATTGCGACGAGCGCTTCCGATTATCGTACAGTATCCACTTTTCATCACAAGTAATGATTCGATTTAAAATCTTGTGTCGATTGTGTCGGTTGAGCAAAGTAACATAGCAGTCGACGCGTGTTTGCAAGTTCGATTCACTCAATTCATGAGGTACCCATCGTTCAAGTATTTTACTTTCCCGATTTGCTACAAGTAGATTAATACATTTTTATCACTTAACCCGAAGCCTGCAGCTATCTCTGAAGTGCTTTGTGATGGATTTAATTCTTCATTTTCCACTTTGGTCTCCAGCCGTCCACGGGGTTGGTTCTGAAGGTCGAAATTTCCAGAACGAAAACGTTGGAACCAAAAACGTACCGTGCTTTCTTTTGCTACACTAGCGCCGTACACATCATTAATCCTTCGAGCTGTTTCTGCAGCACTGGTGCCACGGTAGAACTCGTACTCGTAAATATACCGATATTTCATGTTTTCCATTGTGCGGTAATAAACGACGCTAAAGAATAAAATAACGAGGAAAAAACAAATGAATGACTGTTTTCAAAACTCAAATGTACCAGCTAAATGAGTTTATACATTTTAATTTGGAATTCTCAACCAAAGAGGAGATATTTCAGCTCAAAGTGGTCAGTACGACAAAACGCTAATTTCATATATAAGGACCTAATACTTTGGAAGAAATTGTAGTGCCATTTGCTCCTATCATAGGAGATAGATTTGGTTTTATGCATGATAATGCAATCCAACATACTGCTGCCGTCGTCGTTGAATACCTTCGAGACGTTAAAATCAATACTATGGGGTGGCCACTGGCTGGGATTTATCCCATAAAGTATGGTACTAAGACAAGCTTGGAAGATAATGTAAGAAAGGAAATCCTACCCCCGCTAATTTGAGAGATATTAAAAACGCGTTATAGGAAAAATGGAACGCAATCTCTCAAGTTTTTATTAAATTGATTGATCTTGATTAGGAGTATGCAAAATATGCCAAGGAAACTGGAAGCAGTTCGAATAACTGAAGATGGCAAAACTAAGTACTGATTATAGCCAACGTTATAGCTTTTCCTAAGCATTTATCAGAATAATTAATAAAATGTTAAGTACAAGTGGCAAAACTAAAAATTTTGTACAACCGACTTCAATATAAATAAAATGAGAATATCATGAATGTAGTCGAAGTCAATTAAATACGCATTATTAAGAATAACTCAAAAACTACTGGTCAGATCTTGATCAAATTTATATAGGACCACATTTAAAGCACCAGTTTTCAAATAAAAAAAAATCATCAAAATCTGTTCACCTCCTCCTTTTTTTGAAGTCGGTTAAAAATTATTGTCCTGTAAATTTTTTCTTTTTCTCTTAATTTGGTTAATTTTTGTCAACGTTTCATTTGGTTTTTCGACGTTTGCAATTTTAAATTAACGAATAATATGCAAAATCTAAATTAATAAATTTAATTGTCACAAATACCCATGACATTTTGTATAACACACTTTTTTGCGTTCCTCAAAATGTGTCCATGAGTATTAAGTCCTTCAACGTAAATTATTAAATTCTTCAAAAAAAGATTATTACGCCAGGAATTTTTCTAAACCTGATATTTTTGTTTACTTCTATAGTTCTTTATAGTTTCAAACTTTTTAATTTTTTTTAAAAAATCTCATTTCTTATCATTTTTCTACAATGTATAAAATTACCGCCCGCTTTGTCCGCCGTGCTACTCCAGTGCATGTTGGCAGTCTTCAAATGTTGTACCATATCTTTTATTCGCTTTTTTTAAATATTAACTAACATGGAGCGCAAAAATAATGATTTTTTTTGCGTGCGTGTTACAATGCGAGAGGCCGCGGGTGTGTGTGTATGTGTGTGTTCGTTTTTCCAAACTTTTTCAAAAAATAATAATGTTAAAATCTATTTTTTTTTTCAGTAAATGTAATACCATCATAGGCAATTTATACGCCTAATGAAATAATTCCATGATCCACATACCAAACTTTATTACTTCTGTAATCTTTATATAGTTTTGTCACGTGACGTCTAAAGTAGTAGCAAAAAGTAAGTGAGTTTTGCATGCTCTAAAAACTAAGTTAGACTCGTAAATAACACCAAATAGGATTTTCTTAATAATTAGCATTATGATAACGTCGCGTTTGGATGTTGGTTGCTTTTATAAAGAAACAGTGAGAAACAAGCACAGAGTCCACTTGATGGTAGCGTCGACGCTGTGTCCCACACGTTCCTTGCATCCCTGAGGTCTAGGATAGAAAGCCTCATCACCAGTTAAAAAATCTCAGCTTGTCGCCTCTTCCATATGAAATACAGCAGCTTGTGATTTGCAAGAGCATAGCCTTAAATTAGTCGAGCTGACCCATTCGCCGATGTTGTAACCACAATACGCTGCAGTGTGGCTCTACCACGTATACATTTTTTATCAACTCATCACAGTACACTACTGAACCTCTTCCACTGAGAATCTCTTATTGTAGAGATGATTTACCCTAATCAACACGCTTAGCTGGTGAATTAACGATCATAGCGCTACACAACTTGCACTCGTGACTATGTTCTCCGTTTCCGGTCCTGATTTTTTACATCTAGAATACACGACCAAAATTTTCCGGTATCACTACTAATCCATGTGCTCAGCTTGGTGATCAGACAAATTTCCCAAGGAACTTTGCTATGACGTGTTCTAAATAAGGCACATGTACAGCTGTAAACTTAAAAAGACTGATAGTATGTGTGAGTGAGACGACCGCCGTCTGCTGTAGATCATGAGATCTTTCTGGCATTTTCCATATTCGCATTTAAAGCTTTTTACATTCATGAGCGAGTGTACGAGTGAGCATAGAAGCTTATATATGACTGTCGTTCGTATGTTAACAATAAACAACTTCAAACCGACTTCAAAAAATTAAAAAGAATAAAATATTTTCACATTCTGAAGTCGGAGCTATTTTTCAATACGCTATATCTTAGCACCTACTTCAGAATATGAAAATATTTTGTTTTTTAAGTCGGCTTTTACTTTTATTTGAAAGTTTTTTTTTCCCTCTAGAGTTGATTAAAAAATATCACAATCTCAATGTCGTCTGAATAGTTACATCAAAAACTTTTGCCCTGTTTTGGCACCCTTAGGGGTGGAATATTTTCACTAAATTATTACTACTACTCCTAAATATAACCTATAACTGAACCCGGCAAACGTTGTCCTGCCAATTAATATCATAGGTCGTGTTCAGCAACGTTTTTATTTATTTTTTTATTATTTATTTTATTTATTATTTTATTTTAACTCATGCAATTTAATTTATTAATTACCGCGCTTGATTGAAAAAAAAAGGAAAATAAATCAAAAATTTCAAATTTTGTGTTTCTAAAAAAAAATTTATTTTTTTAGTTTATAAATATACAAATAACCTTCTCCATTAAAAAAAAAATATATATATATATATATATATATATATATATATATACCAATTTTCATGGTGATCGATTAAATAGATTTTGAGTTAAACGATTTCATATATACAAACATCCTCTTTTATAATATGTATAGATTTAATAAAAAAGGTATCATCAAAATCGGTTCACAGTTGACGAAGATATCGCGTTACATACGTACCAAAAACATACATCCGAATTGTAAACCTCCTTCTTTTTATGATGTCGGTTTACCAGGTCCTAATAGGGCAAACGTGTTTCATGCTATTTGACTACTGGTATCGCAGGAATATGAAACGAGTATGCTGTGTTATATCGGTGTTAGTGCACTTGTGAGCTTGAGACTCCAGAGATGAAAACAAAGCTAACAATGAAATAGCATGAAATTTGGAATTCAAACGACAAAATCCCATTTTTTTTCTATTCTTGATATATATGTGATATGAATGAGGCTTGGCAAATTACACATTCATTGTCAAAAAACGTAACTAACGTACATTCTTTTAAATCAATTGAAGAACGTTGTATATTCTTATAGCCACAGAATAAATAATATCTATAGCTATGATTTAAACTTGTATGGAGCTTGACATCCGTTAATATCTTAACTTTTTATTGCCGAACGTGGATCGGGGTTTGACGGCTTTGCACATTTATGTTTTCGCAGATTCCTTTTTGTTTTTGGTGGGATTGTATTTACTAAATACGTCGTACTACCGTTACCGTTACCTGTACAGCCTATTAATCCACTGCTGAGCATGGGCCTCCCTCATAGCTTGCATCATATGGGGGATATTTGCCATAGTTGCCACGCTTGGCAAGTAGGTTTGCAACCGCAGTTTTTTTTATTTTTAGTCATTATTAGGACGACGCTGCTGCCCATCTCCTGTGTTGTTTCCCTCTGTCGCCTCTTACGACACAAACGGGATGATATGGGGTAGTGGATATTCTTACACCGCCACTTTGCGGTACAATATGTATTAAGTTTTGTACATTTATAGAGAAGGTCACTTTTTCAAACAGTTACGTCAATATATAATTAGAGAGAGGTGCTTTTATCAAACGCTCGTTATAAAATTGCAGCATTTGTTTGTTTAGAAAACGACTGCGCTAATCGCGCTAGCGTGTTATCACCCTACGTCAAGTAATTGAAAGGCACAGGTACAGAAGCCCCGAGAAGGCGACCTCATTTCTTTGACTCCCAGCTTTAATTATAACTCGCCTTCGCCTACATTGCCACCCGGGAACTTTGTGTGGGGGGCATTGTCCAGATTGCAAATATAATATTATGTTATGCACATTATATTCAATTTAATTATTAACATATTACGTGTTACTACACCATAAGAATACTATTAACCTGATTTCGTTTTTACGCAATCATTTGTTGTACGGAGGATATTGGTTAAGCCCTTTTCGATTACTTTTATGGCCTTGAAACTGAAAACAAAGTAAAAACTTTAACTAGCCTGTTATCGAAAACTCTGTACAGTTATTTTGCAACGTCTGTCAAAATGGTAATAATTGAAACTTTACTGGTGTCGAAATTACCTGTGTTTTTACTCGCAATTGATTTAGCAAAACATAAGCTCTAAGTGCCTATTGGTTATTGAAACTCAATCTTAATAGTGCCGGAAAACAATTTGCTGCAAACACCTTATACAAGTTTTATCGGTAGTGTTTTATCATGGCATTAGTGTTCCAGCTTAATATAAACATCTGCCAATAGAGCTTTCCTGCACCCGCCAGTCCCAACAAAGGGGAATTTGAATTTTCAAAGTGAATGTAAGCATGCCCCGGTAATTTCTCTCCGATGCATAAAATAAAGCTGGAAAGAGCTCCGTACGAGACGTCGTTTCTTAATTTACGAGGGCGTTGTGCGGCAAGTAAACGGGTTACATCCGAGCGCCATCTGCAGGTAAGTTACGACGGGCGGTGAGGCACGCACGGCGCACACATGCGCCGACGCACTCACACGAAACTACACCGACTGTCCACCGGCCGAACAATCGATCGTAAATCAGCTTCGATAAAATTATAGGAGGTAACACAATGGATATCGCCATGCTACATCTGCATCTCACAACACACCCTCCTCACTCCGCACAGAGTCCACTTTTAAACACCACCTGCCACAACAGCCGTATAACTCTGCGTCTCTGAGATAAAGTCTATATTCGCACGTGTACAGACAAGAAGTGTTTATTTTGAGAAAGCACTAACAAGCAGATATAAATCTTAAGATTGAAAATTTTAAGAACAATATCGCACGCCGCCTTCCGCGCTCTCGTAATTGCGAAATTCACGCTTCGCAGTGCGGTACAAAAATAAGATTATGGATTCTGCTGAGTTTCAGCGTTATTGTGATTCGAGGATACGTCCGTAGGTATGTCTGTAAGCTTTACGACTACTATTCCTGGAGAAATAAAGCCCGAGCTTATTGAATATTGTTCGGGTTATTTATGGAAGACAGCTCCATTGTCCAGAATGCAACTTGAAAGTTTTCAAGTTGGAAAGTTTTCAGAATAGCGTTGTTTAAATCTGACTGAAAACGCGTAAACAAATACATTGCTTTCATGAAATTTATTTGATATATTCCGTCTTATTACAAAACATGGTTTAATGATAGTTTCGTGTATAAGCTATAGTTTAAGAAGTGTCTTTCTAACTAAAGAAGTCCCTTTACCGCGGCACCACAGTCTTCGCAAAAATTTACATTTACTGTCAAATTCCATACTAAACAGTTTAGTTCGCTTTTTATTTCCGAGGAATTTCTTTCGTGGAACAGATTCTAGTAAAAACCTAATACTAATTATAAAACACCTTTTTTAATATGACTGATGACTGATGTTTTAAGCTTACCCAGTTTATCCTAAAAGTTTAATTCTTTTAGCCTATACTCGTGTCCCGGAATTTGTGTAGTAAACATATTCTTGAAATATCTCATATGCATGCGCTGTAGCCCTATTAATATCACTCTGTTTTATTTCTGCCTATATCTGGTTAATTGTCTGTTTGTCTGTCCGTTTGTGCGTAGTATTTCGCACGAAGGTATTCTGAGCCGATCCATTCGTGATACAACCAAAATATTAGAGCTGCAGCATTGCTCTACCAAGTACAAAGGTCTTCAGCTTTCGTTATTTAACATTCGAAACAGCGGCCTTATGCTATTCCTGGCCTACCTAAATATATTATATTATATTAAGAACGATTAAAAACATTAAACTATATGAGTTATACTTTGTATACTCGCCATACGAAACACAGGAGCATTAAGCTGCGACCCCGGTCGAGCCGGTCCATTCGTGCTGCAACCATAATATAGCTGCAGCGTGGTTCTAACACGTATAAATCTACTTAAAAAAGCATACTATACGGTGATGAAACTACAACTTATTTAAAAGAGCAACTGCTAACAACAAACAAAAAGAAAGCTTAATTAACTAAAACAATAATCATAAAAATTGGCCAGTTTTTAAATTAATTTTGGTCGTAATTAGCTATTATCGAATCCTATCCTATTTTGTAGTATTCCACATAGATAAGGCATTAACGAATACATTGATAATTTCATTTCTGTGTTTATGAACTCATTATATCTAAATGTTCATGCCCGCATGACGACCGCGTGACTTAGTGGTCACTGAATTTGGCTACTATACTGTTGCTCTAGAATTCAAATCCCAGCCAGGACTAAAGTTTGTGAGAAAAATCATAAATTGTTCTTTTTCGGATCGGGTTGTGCTGTGTTTATCTCCGTCAGTCTAACATTGCTTCTAACTTACTACTACGGCAGGAGTAAGCAGGATGAGGGAGATTTCCTATGTCTGTGCGTTCTTTATGAGTATATATTTTGAGCGCAGTTGATACCTTCTGATTATATGGAACTGTCATCCGGTTAACTTATTTATTCACTCTTGCCTTCCTCTTAGCCTTTATTGTAATCGAATGGAAAGATAGATACGGACAAATTATTTCACTCCTTTGCGGTACGCATTACGAATGCCGATGCAAACCAATTTGGTTTGAATGTGCGATATTTCGACAACATAGGCGTAGAGACGAGCTAAGCCAAGTTTGTTTGTCTGATGAAAGAACGGATGAATGAAGTCATGCAATTTTTCTCACACCCTTCTAAATGTATCCTGTAAAACTTGCGCTTTACTCGAAACTGGTAAGATTGGTTTTAACAATTTTGTAGTCACCAATAAGCCTTTAGTACCTTTCTATTGAGTTCAAATCCGCTGACTGGCATTTCACAGCACTAGCCCATATATGGTAGCAATACATGGAGTATTGGAGTATTAGAGGAGGAGGACGATCGGGCTAGAGCTTTACAAACTGTAATCAACTGTCTCGGCGTAAAGTATCTTCACCTTCGCAATTTCACCTAAGTTCCTTGCAGCTGTTTTAGCTCTATACTCAATGAACCGCCCAAAGTTTAGGTTCGAGAAAACTTCAATCCCCAGCAAATGAAGTCGGTCGGTACATTCAATTGATATATTTTGGAAAGAAGGAGCCAAGGTGAGCTGACTCCTTTTTGCGATGAAGAGACACGCTTGCGTTTTGGAGGCTTTGAATCTCACAATATTGACATCACCCCATTCGGATACTGCCGGCAGTAAGAGATTCACACGCTCAAGGAAGGCTCTCAAGTAGCAGCCTTGTACCGATAAGTGAAATGAAGGGCGGCCTTCACGATGAAGTGATGACCTGGTAAGAGGTGAAGACCGTACCGACAGTACGACAAACGACAGGCTGTCTCGCATAGAATTTAAAAATTATCATGCAATTAAGATGTTACAAATATAACTAGATCTCTAAAAACCTACCCCAATCTTTTCAAATCACTCGTTTTTTTTTTAAATTGTAAAGCGACTTCAAAGATTTAGATACCGTGAAAAAGCTGCCTTCCATTCAAATGTAACCTTGCTAAACAAAGGAAAAATATTCCTTATCTAAAAATAAATTTTGAAGCCGCAAAATAACAACATAGCGTGATATACTTGTCATTTTTTATAGATTCATACTTATAGTGAATGAATGTGGAAATGCAAAGAAGGAAAAATAAAAACAATCCGTCTCAAGCAACTAAAAATTAATAATGGTTTTAAAAATTGTTGGACTTATACCCTAATATAGGTCTTACCGTTACCATTACAGACTATTAAAGACCACTGCTGAACATAGGCCTTCACCATAAATTGCCTCGTAGGGAGGATATTTGCCATAGTTGCCAAGCTTCGCAAGCGGGTTGGCAACCGCAATTTTTATTTTTAGTCGTTATTAGGAAGACATTGCTGCCCATCTCCTAATTTGTTTCCCTCTGTCGCCTCTTACGACACCCACTTGATGATATCGGATTATAGATATTCTTACACCACCACTACGCGGTAATACCGCCACAAAGACTTAGTACCTATCAATTTAGAAAGCTACATAATACCAATATAAGTTTCATTCTTATATCATTCAATTACTATGTTTCAGCTTTTAGAAAATTAATATTCAGATAATCTTTATTAGTGTTAATTATGGGAACATTTAAAAAAATGTCGCATGATATTATTACTTGTAATCGGGGCTAACAACAATAAAACACTAAATTATATGCTCTAGTTGTCATTGGGCACGGGTTAGAGGGGAGACTTGTAATAGAGTTTAAAAAATGTAAAGAAGAAAATTATTCAAAACATTTCTTTAGTGTAAAATAATTTTCTGTAGAATTAACCATCTATACGGTTTCATAAATTAATAATCAGGGAATCTTAAGAATTAATTGAAGAAACATTATAAAACAATATCGCATGTGTTACCTGAACTCGCGTCTAGTAACAACAAAACACTAAATTATATGCTCTACTTGTTAATAATTACTAAACCATTTACAAATTTATTAAAATATGAAAATACATAACAATATTTGGAAAAACTTAAACTAAACGAAATTTGTAATTTAGTTACTAGAAAATACAAGACGTTTCATGAGTGTGTGTTTGGTTCTGGCTGTGTTTTGATTGTATTTGTCCTGACATTGTATTCTAAGCTTCATCCGATCTTATCGTCATCACTATTAATTCATATAGTATCAAATATAAGTTATCTTTGGTCTGCTATGTTCTGAGCAAGTTTTTATGTTCTTTTTCCTAAAAAGCATTTGGTAACCTCTATACTGCGTACTCTATATTCAGACCTCTCCTTTCTATTTGTCTCGCATGTATTACATTTGATAGTACACTTTGTAATCTATTGCTAGATATCGAGATCAAGAACATACCATACGACCTAATATAGGTAAAATTGGTGATAAATTCAAAATTATTCTATTTAAAATTGGCATCTACAAAGTAGTTTTTGAAAGTCAAAAACAACTTTGATAGAACAAGTCCTTACTGCAGGAGACCTTGTGATGATGAAGCCCTAGATGGTAAATTGCACTGCTTTAGGTTAACAAATGCCTATTAATTGTTCCGAATAGAAGAGTATTACAGGATACATATTTCTCACAATCTCAAATTTAATTTTTTTACATGATAGAGCCACGCTGCAGCCATATTATGGTTGTACCACGCTCTCACACGTAAAATAGCAGCTTAATGCTACTGTGTTTTCGTATGGTGAGTGTAGAGAACCGGAGACCCTTTTTACTGGAAACGAGGCATTCCATCTAAGTCCTCAGGGGTGAGAACGCATCTGCATTTTGATTCTTAATTGAGGATAAATGTAGATGTCTATGGGCTACAGCATCCACTTACCATCAGGTGGACTGTGTGCTTGTTTGTCACACTTATTCTGTTGAAAAAACATGTCTTACAACTTAAGCATAATATAACATTAGATTGTATGACAAACGAGCTAACAGTCTTCCTGATGGTAAATGGATGCTGCAGCCCATAGACACCTACATCAATTCTCAATTCATAAGTAGGTGTTAAAATGCAGATGTGTTGTCAGCTCTGAGGACTAAGATGGAATGTCTCGTTATTTAAAAACGGTCTCCGATTATCGTCACTCATCATATGGAACAGCAGTATTATATATTCTATGAGTACTTGACCTACCCCGACTGCGACAACCCATACGTGTTGCAGTCATAATACAGCTGCATCGTGGCTCTACCACGTATTAAGTGTAACTAATGGACTGCTGTAACCAACTTTAAACAAAGAACCTGCGTTGACACCTCTAAGGATTAGTAAGAAAAAGCCTCACAGGCTGTATTTTTTTACCTGTTATATAAACCTGTATAGAAGTTAAATACTTCTATTTCACCTAATGGTTATTGACGATGGTGATGCAGCCGAAAATTGCAAAACGCACTGGCTTAGCCCTTTAATTTGAAATGCAACAGTGCTATCTAGGTGAACTCTGGAAAAGAGCCCTAATTATATACATTTGTAAGTATGTATATATGTTTGACAGTCCTTTTGTAATGTACTCTTACCTAAATTGCTCGAAGAAGTTTTTAGATGGGAAGTTTAAGTTGATCCGACTTCATCAAACATCTCTTTTTCCACTTTTCTTATTAACATATTCGCCAAAAACGACCCAATGAACCGTAATTATACCATTATTTATTTTTAGTTGGTCCTTTACAATACGCCATTAAACATTTGGTCATTTATAGATTGTACTTTAGTACCTGGCAATTTATAAGCACATTAGATATAAAAATAATCAAATGCAATATTGAATGTGCATAGAGATTTATAGGCGAGATGTCGACGTCATAGCTTGCTATAAACCGAATCGTAAAAATTGATGATTGCCGCTGCAGTACGTTGTGCAACCGATGTTTGGAAAATAACTGTCTAGCTGATAACGCGCCTGTTTCGATATGCTACCGTTTTACTTTTTTGTTTTACTATTATTTAGAATGTTTAAGCGTACCTACTAGTTTATTTATCATTACACATAAAAACCGTTTGAAATCATTATCTATAAATACCAAAGGGTTTTTTTATAGGATAAGGGTGACAAACGAGCACACAGTCCACCTGATGGTAAGTGGTTGCTGTGGCCCGTGAGGACTAAGATGGATTGCCTCGTTTCCAATAAAAAGGGTCTCCGGTTCTCTACACTCACCAAACGTTTTCCAAACTATGTGAAATAAAACATATTATAATAATAAATATATCATGTATACATGTTTATATAAATGTGCAAAAGATTTGTACTACATTCAATTATTTTGTCGCACACAGATTGTTATATTTAAAGTAAGTTGAAGTTGAATGTATTTGAGGTAGTCTCACTGAACACCAGCGTGCAATAGCAACACAATGCTGCTCTGTTTCGTATTGTGAATTACGAGAACCGGAGATCCTTTTTAAAGGTATTACTCGTTAAACGAAGTATTTCATCTTAGTACGCAAGGGTGACAACACGTCAGCATTTGATTCTTAATCGAGGATCGGGATTATCGGGAAGTAAGTGACTATGAGCCACAGCAACCACTTACCATCAGGTGTGTACTGTGCGCTCGTTAGTCACCCTTACTTGAATAAAAAAATAAATGTACTAATTACGGTTACAATAGAAACCATCAACATTATTATATACTATAACATAATACAGTGGTATTTACCATTGTTTTATATTATCTATTGTCTTTTTACACGAAACTTACATTTTTATATGCAAATATTTTACAAAATTACTCTGGAAAAACATACCAATGTTACATATATATAAAGTAAATAAACAGAGAAAAGCTTCCGTACTCATCCAATAACAAGTGACAACGGAGGGATCGTCCCTCTCTGTAACAACACACAGAAAAGTCAACCATAATGCTCTACAATACGTTACGTTAGCGCTTATCAATGAATGGAGGATGTCCCACGCTATCTTGTCAAGCGGGGGAGGCGCTAACCAATGGTAGAGCGCGAATAGCGCATCACAGCGCATCATTGTGCTTATATTTTTATACCTACTATCCATTGACTGCATTTCGAGTTCGAAAGCTTTAACTAGCAATTTATAGACTTTAAAAAGAGTTAAACAACAGTCGGTACTAATTATCTGACTGAGCGTATTTAGTAGGTACTCACCTTGAGCTTGAAGCCGCCTCGCCACGGCCTTAGACCGCATCGCGTCCACGGTTGTGATGGTAAAGATAAACTAATCGATGCACCTCGATGAGCTATATGTAAAAAAGTGAGCTATTTGAAAATGGAACGCGATTTTTTAGAGTACGCGCGTATTAGTTTCGGGCGGCAGTGTGTCGCGAGCGGGCGCCGTGTACGTACGCGAGTCCTGCAGGATGAGTAGGGTGGACGTTCGAGGAGCGCGGCGTGTCACGCGAGCGGCCGGCGGGACACTGCGTTCACGTGCTCTGCCGCACCGCGACCGCGAGGAAAGCGATTTTCACGCGGGAAACGCGATAGTGACCGCCCGAGCTGTCACGACCCGCGCTCGCTCGACAACTGTCAGCATAGACTTGGAACGATACAGGGCGCTTTCGCCACCCGCTCGCTCGACGTCGCATAATTTGTACTGTAGCTACACAGATATGTTACCTATACTTTGTATGTGGATTTAGTTCGAAAAGTTGAAATAACTGACTGGAAACTTGTCATGTCATATGTGTTGAACAAATCATGTATTCCTGTAATTTATGCAGGAATACACTGATGAAATGATGCAGATAAATATGTAGTCATTAAAAATCAGCAATACCTAAAAAAAATATAAGACTTTTTTAAATGATAACTAGTAATATATTATTTTAAAAAGCAAAGAATATATGTCTAATAGGATGCAGTAATCTATTTATAAAAATTGTCAGAATGCGCTATGCGTGTCACTCCGAAGATAAAAGTTATTTTATTGACAGCTTGCGCTTCAAAATCCATCAAGCCGTTTAGGCTACAAGATGTCACAAAGGAACTGACACACAGAAATATACACTAGCAAATATACATAGTATAATATCCGAAAACTATACAAATTTTAGTAGGACAATCGGGTAAAAAATTGATAGATAAGTACAGCTTTTCGTTTAGTTATGAAATCATATTTTTTATAGAATAAGGTGACAAACGAGCACACAGTCCACCTGATGGTAAGTGGTTGCTTTGTGACACATAGACCTCTACATCTATCCTCGTTTGCGAATCAAAATGCAGATGCGTTGTCACCCGTGAGGACTAAGATACAATGCCTCTTTTCCAGTAAAAAGGGTCTCCGGTTCTCTACACTCACCATACGAAACACAGCATCATTTAGCTGCTATTTTACGCTGGTATTCTGTGAGAGCGTGATCCTTCCCCGGTCGAGCGGACCCATTCGTGCTACAACCATACTACTAATATAGCTGCAGCATGGCTCTACCACGTATGAAATATATTTCGGAATCTGTTACACAAATTGAAATGTTTGAAGATGTAGAAATCTACATCTTCAAACATTTCACTTCAAAAAAAATTTTACAGCCCGTAAATATCCACTGCTGGACCTTATACCTCAACCGTTGTAGGCAAGAGTCAGTAATACATACAAAAAATAGAAATTCCCACAAGATTTCGTGAAAGTTCTTCACCAAAGCAACTTCTGCCAATGTAGTAAAGGTGCTTAAATTAAATACTTTACATTGGATTAAAATGATTTTTTATATCCAATACATGAAAGAAAATATATGCTTGTTAGTCTTCTATGCATCTTTATAACATTCATCTGATTACGATTAAACTTAGGTGAGTTATTGTACGAGCGTCCGCGAATTTTTCTGACAAAAAAGAGGGAAGAAAGCAGAGGCATTGCAGCGCATGCCGGGCACCGCTAGTTAAATTATAAAATCTGCATAACATATTTACACTAACTCGAATACTACACATTAAATTAAGCAATATTTTACGGATATTATATTATATTTAGCTTGTTTTAAATTCCCGACGATTCGGGTTCTTTACAGCACTTTATAATTACATTTGCTAAATATTTGATATTCTGATGTCATAATCAATCCGGGCTTTGATTTTGAACTATAAATTAAATTTGTATAATTACAGGATTCCAAACAGATGGTCGCACCCAACCATCTTCTTTAATAAAATCGGATTTTTCTTAAATTTTAATAGTCTTGCGAATCATCCGTGGTACAACTGAATCAGTTTTTTTTTAAACTGAAGTAACAAGGAAACTTTCAGTCCACCTGATGGTAAGTGGCCTCTGCAGCCCATGACCACCTACAGACAACTTAATACAAAGATGGCTACAAGATGCATTGTTACCACCGAGCAAAAAATAGAATGCCTCACTGCCTATAATTATACTAGCCCTTTATACTCTTCAGACCAGAAAAAAAGAAATAGTTAAGAGGATCGTACCTACCCAGACGGACATCTAGGCAAAAAAGTGTCCTGCCACTTAATAAAAATCACTTTCGGAAGATTTGTGAATTACCAAATCTGATGTAATGGTACGGACGCTCCTCAATATGGTCACAGGTTACTTCCCAGAGCATCGGTGTTTACGTCAACGGTAACAGCAGCGTCTTGTACTGGTTCAATTCTCGCATAACAATATTTTAGGAACCGTGGTAGCTCAGAGGCTGAGCGCTCGCTATAAATTTCACAGTACGCGAGCAACGCGGGTTCGATCCCCGTCGGCACCAATGAAATTGTTAATTGCAAATTTAAGTGCTAATTTACCACGTACTCGGCGATGAAGGAAAACATCCTGAGGAAGCATGCATGTCTGAGAAATAAGAAAAAAAATATTTCGAAGACATGTGAAGTTTGCCAACACGCATTGGGGCAGCGCGGCCGACATTTCCTTGTCCTAAAACCCTCTCAGAAATGAAAGGAGACCTGTGCCCAGCAGTGAGACGTAGGCTTAGGCTGTAACTTTAACTTTTAACGTTTTAGGAGGTTTATTAAATTCCTTGTCTAGTAAAACGACGATTTCTGTGAATAGACTAATTATGAGGTATAAGTATGACTTCCTACTAGACACTGCATTGACGAGTGCAATGTGGTATGATAGAATTAATTATATCCGAGACTACGACCGAATAGTAACCGGCTGCTCCTACAACCGCAATCATAATTTAAACAAACACAATTTGGGTTGTTTCAAAGTGCCTCGCACCCTGTTATCATAGCCGGTGCTCTGTTGCTTGGTTTGGCTTGGCAAAAATAGATAAGAAGACTGTAACAATCCAGACGGAACAGACAGAAAAGACCGCTTAGTAAAATATAGATTCAATTCAATTCATTCCAAAACATACCCTCTGGGTAGGTAGGTAGATACTTAGTAGCCGTGGCTTGGTCACCCGCGGTGAACAAAGAGGAACCCTTTGGCTGGCCCGTGGTGTAAGGCCGGCCCGAGGTGGCCACTCCGAGTGGGCTTGGCGAGCCCACTTTAGATGTGTGCCCGCTGCAGCCGAGCTGGAGTCGCGGGGGAAGAGGAGTGTTGTTATGGCGATGCGCCACTCGCCCTGTCCTCCGCGAGTCTGACGGGGCCGCACCGTTGATGCGGTGGAGGTGGGGCCGCGGGGGGAGAGGAGTGTCGGTATTGCGAGGCGCCGCTCTCCCTACCCTCCGTGGCCGAAACTTGGTTGGCGGCGGAGCCAAAGACCAGATCCGCCGCTGGGGTCGGGAAAGCAGGTGCTACCGAGCGCTCGGTTTTCACGTCCCCATGGGCTCCGCGTATCGGACTCGGGGGGGGGGTAAGAACGTAGGCGCAGGTGTAACTGGAGGCCGCGAAGGGAGGCGTGACTTGGGTTCCTGGTGCGCCTTGTCTAAGAAGGAGAATGGGAAGGAGAAGTCCTCCCCCGAGGAGGGGCTGTCATGTGGCGGCCAGCGCTGGTGGGGCCGCGGATGTGAGCGACAGCGTTCCCGTGGCCCTGCCAATATGCGGCGAAGGTGGAACACCATGGGGTTTTAGTCGGTGCGAGTCCGACATAACCCGTCCTTGCCCCCGCGAGGCGGGTATGCGTAGACATTTCGCCATGAGAAAAAAAGGTAGGTAGGTACTTGATCATTCTCATATTTAGAGGTCAAACGCCTTTAGCCACATTGCTGCAAATCTGAAACGAAATTCTTGATACCAGTTTCTTATTCTGTTTCGGTCTGTTCTGTTAGGTACCTATCACCTGCTATGTTAAAGAATAAGATGAATTGTGAACGCTATGCTCAATAGTTCAAAATTACTGTCAGCGCTCGATAGTAAAGTTATATTTGCCTCAGCAGCATATATTAATATTTTTTTGAAATCTTTCTTGTGGCAAACAATACAGCAAAACAGTACAACTTGTTGTCCAACATCAAACTGACATAGATTCAACCAACCGGCGGTTCCCATCTCACATTGTCAAAATTTGGGTCTACATCATATTATGATATACAAGATTTGACCGTGTAGTGGTAGTGTAGTGGGGTTTGATAGACTGTAACAGATAGATGGATAGATGGAAGAAAATTTTGACATTGTGGAGTTTAAACTCGAAATAGTCTGTATCCAGGCCTAAGTTTCTTTACAGAAAGCGGCGTTTTGATTCTAAAGTTGAGTAGAGAGTGGCCAGACGTGCGGCGTTGCTACGCTTCCGTTACACATTTGGGCATTTGAACGGCTGTCACTCAAGAGACTGATACAAGAGCGTTTATTTGTTTCGCACACTGAACGCCACCACCCCGGTGAACTCTGTCCACTGAGATCTTAGCATAAAGCCTCACTGAAGGGCGTTCCGCGGGACGTGACGCGGAGCCATGCGTTCGCCACACATTCTTAGCGGCCGGCACAGAAAGATACTGTAATACAGGGTTTCTCAAAGTGGGATAGACGAACCCCTAGAGGTTTACCAGTTGATGGTAGTGGCTTTTTATCTAATATTATGACTATATTCCCCCGATCCGTTTTATATATTTAATATATAAATATTCTTTTATTTAAATATATAAAATTTGGAAGAAAATAAATCTTTAATGTAACACTTTTCATTTATCCCGTATTTGTAGTTAAATAAGGAATAAATAAATAAAATAATTAGATTATAGGCCAATTGTATTCCTCCGTTTATGTAAGCTGTAACTTGAACTGATTTGTGTACGTATCGATCATGTAGTACAAAATAATTATTAGTCACACTTTCATTCAATTAGCCCTTTTATAATAGCGACAGTAAAAAAAATATGAAACTTTCCATAGATTGAAATATAATATTAACAAAAGAAATTGTATTACGCGCCCGTTCATTCGACAAACAAAGCCACTTGTCTGATATTAAAATCGACAACCCTCAAGCGTATTCTTTTTGAATATGCATAGGTAAACAGGGCGTCCCCACGCCGCACTGTGGCTATACATTAATCACTCATAAAAAAGACAAAGCGACTTCTGAGGCACTCCGTATCTAACATCAACCTTACGTTTCATTAAGGCTAACATTACATTATCATATTTACGTGATACTTAAACATTGATATAGAGGTTTATTAACGATAACGTTTGTAATTAAAACGTATTGTAGCGAGCACAAGTTAAATGCCAGTAGGTCGTAAGTTCAGGTTTTAAGGTTCTTCTCATCCAGATCGGAATTAAATCACGTTGTCATATTATTCATGCCTTGTACATATCAAAATTAAAAAGGAGTGAATAAAATTTTCATTTTTTGTAAAGCACGTGGCTCTCTTATTTGTTTTTCTGAAATCATAATCATTCCAGTAATTTAGAGTATAAACGCCCGCGTTAGAGTTCATAGAAATTACCAGGTTCTATCTCGTCAGTATCAATTAAATTGTCAGTACAAATAAATTGGGCTTGGCAAGGAAAGAAAAACATCTTGTGGATATGAAGATTTTATCTAAGAAAATGCAATTATAATCATCTTTATTGAAACTTATAACGAGGCCTATGCTTATCGGCGGAGCATTTATTATAGGCTACGTTACCACATCATAAGCATTTTTTGCAATATTCACCATTACTAGTACTGGATTTGTATTTTTGCGAGTCGTTTATCGAATGATTCTAGAACGATGACAATGTAAAAGCGCCCTAAAAGAACGAAGGCAACCGAAGCTCCTTAATGACCGGGCGCTCGTGTGTCACGGAACACGCTAATATTTATGTAAATTGCAGAGAATATGATTAGCCCACGTCGCCTCCCCCACTGATAATCATATTTACGGCTTTCACCCCCTTCTTTATAGGTGGGGGTGAGCTTTCTCCCACTCAAGGTCTAAGCTGTCTCTTTTTTGCGGTTTCTATGTTTAGTAATATACATTTTTAATACTAAATTATCATAACATTGCCATGTAATAATGGCGTAGGAAACTCTGTCACCTTATTTCCTTTTGTTAGTCTTAGTATGAATTTTATTGCAATGGTTAGACGTCATCGAGCCTTTCTTAAATTCAAGAGGTAACGATCTGAACAGAACTCGTAATCCTTCAAATCAGTCAGAAATAGGTGTAATCAGATGGTACATGCTGCTAAACGCCGATATTTTCATAACTGTATAAATGATTCATCTTCTACCGAAGTTTGGAAATTCCTTACAACTGTGGATGCCGACAATCAATCAATATTTCGCTTCCTTCAAAGTAATGGATCCTTTAGTCCGAACTCACACTTTAAATTCTATTACTTCAATTCAATTTCCTCACATTCCAGCATTTATGTTCTCTCCTGTAGACCAGGATGAAATTAAGAAGTTTATTTTAGCAATCTGAAATATTATAAATATTATCAAAATGAAATAAGCAGACAAATGGTAGTCACTATCTTAGATTCTCTTCCCTCGGCATTAACTCATATTGTTCTCACTGTGTTCATAAGCAAATCTTTAGGTTTTTCTTGAAACATACGCTTTAATCAAAGTCACTGATGACATAAGAAAAGGTATGTAAGAAAAAAATATAACAGTGGTAGTGCTAGTTGACTTTTCTAATACTTTTAACACAGTTGATCACGATATTCTTCTTTCCATCCTATCCCATCTTAATTTTGAGCGCACTGCCTAAGATTGGTTTGCATCCTATCTTCGCGGGCGTCAGCAGTCAGTTCACGTAGCTATTTGACCTCAGCTTGGCTTGAAGTTTTTATAAACTTGATCACTCATTATATTGATTGCTCGTACCATCTGTACGCATATGATTTGCAGCTGTATATGCAGTGTAGCGTTGAGGATCTACATAACGGGATTCATAAACTAAACCAAAATTTAAACACGATTAAATATTGGTCCTCGCGCTATGAGTTATGTGTCAATCCAGTAAAACGCCAAGCGATTTTAGTGGGTAGTAAGAGGTTGCTGGCTAGGGTTAATCAAGCAGACTTACCTCCTATTTATTATCACAATATTATTATTCCATTTAGTAAGTCTGTTGAAAACCTTGGTCTATATATTGATAGTTCTCCGAACTGGATTGTTCAGGTTACCGAATTAAGTCATTGCCACCTTACGTTCCCTTTAACGAGCTCCTTAGCAAGAACTCCTTAACAAGCTGGAGCACCTGTTTAACAACTGTTATAGATTTATTTATGGTCCGCGAAAGTATGACCATATATCTCAATATATATCACAGCTTAAGTGGTTCACCATAAGGCAAAGGCGCAACTCCAGAATATTACTTGTTCTCTTTTCAATTCTAAATGACCCATGTTCGCCTTCTTAACTCAAAGATCGATTTCAGTATCTGTCTTCTTGTCATGATAGGGTTCTCCGATCTTCTTCTAACAACAATATTAATATTCCTACTCATCTCACCGGGTTCTAAGTTAACTCCTTCACTGTTCAAGCTGCACTTCTTTGGAATTCATTGCCCGATGACATCAGAAAAGTTGGTTCGCGAGCATTTGCTGAGGAATCATTAGAATTACAACATTGCTAAATAGTCGTATTTATATATATGTGGGTATTAATTTTGTATTTATAAGGTCGGGGAAAAAATTAATTCGTATTTTATATACAAATTCAAGCCATTTTTTTTTCATAGTTTGTAGCAAACCTTTAGTTTGTTTTTTGTTTTTTTTTTTTAAAGGTTGTGACATAATCCCGTTGCTGTAGAAATCTTGGGATTTTTGATTAAAAAATGCGACAAGTAGTTTTGAAAGTTCTCTCTTGATAACCTAACACTACTCAAAGAAACCTGATGAGATCGAAACAGGTAAAATTCTGCGGGTACAAGGTCAGGACTATGTGGTCGATGCATTAACACTTCCCAACCAAGCTCTCTCAATTTTTGCTGAGTGTCCAAATATGTGTGTGGTCCGGCGTTATCATGATGAAAGACTGCTCCTTTTCTATTGATCTATGCCGGCCAGTTTTTCTCAATTTCTTGCTTGAGTTCATTTGAGTCTCATTAGTTGTTGGCAATAGAGATCCGAATCGATGGTTTTGCTCGGCGGTAAAAGCTCATAATAAACGATGCCCTTCCAATCCCACCATACACACAGCATCACCTTATTGCGTATTAATCCGGGTTTCGCTACAGTCTGTGGAGCTTGACTAGCCTTTGACCATGATCTTTTTGGCACGTTCTTGTCGTAGGTAGTCCCCTTTAATCACCAGTGCTCAATCTTTTCAAAAGGTTCGATTAACTCTTTCAATTAACTCGTGTGGTACCCACATTTCGAGCTTTTTTGTATAGCCAAACTTTTTCAAATGGGTAAAACTGTTTTGTGGTCAATTCTCAATTCCTCGGCTATGTCGTAACTACTAATATGCCGATCTTGCTCCACTTTTTCAAAAATGGCATCGACTTTATCCGTATGAGAGCGACCACAGCGAGCTGCATTTTACCATCAAAATTCCCGGACTGAAAACGCCTGAACCAACTTTGTGCTACTCTTACTGACACTGCATTAGGTCCATAAACGTCACAAATTTTTTTCGCGGCTTCAGTCGCATTTTTCCCTCTTTTGTAATAAAACTTCAGAATGTATCGAATTTCTTCGTTATATTCACTCATTTTGGCGGACAGAAAAACAATTGAAAAATGGCGGTAAAGTGTTTTTTACTTTTTCTTTTTCTTAATGTCCTATATGTATTGATATTAAAACCAGCCAGATACAAACAGTACAACCAAAGAGATTTTCCTTCAATTTTATACAAACAAAATACGAAGAAACTTTTTCCCCGACCTATTATGTGTTTGTGTATGTATATATATATACACCTGTACATATATGTTTTTTTATAGGATAGGGTGACAAACGAGCACACAGTCCACCTTGTGGTAAGTGGTAGCTGTGGCCCATAGACATCTACATCTATCCTCGTTTGCGAATCAAAATGCAGATGCGTTGTCACCCGTGAGGACTAAGATGGAATGCCTCTTTTCCAGTAAAAAGGGTCTCCAGTTCTCTACACTCACCATACGAAACACAGTAGTGTTAAGCTGCTATTTTACGCTGGTATTCTGTGAGAGCGTGATCCTTCCCCGGTCGAGCCGACCCATTCGTGCTACAACTATATACTACTAATATAGCTGCAGCATGGCTCTACCACGTATATTTATATTATGAATATGTCTTAATATACGTAAAATATACGGATGTATATGTTATTACTTACAATATAATATCAAAATATATTTCGTTACTTATAATGTGGATTTATTTGAATTTCTTTACTTTTTACAATTTTTTTCATCCAATAAACCTATTCAACTACTTAGATGTTTATAATTTATATGGCATAAAGCGCTCGTGGGCAATGAAAACAGGTCGATCACAGGAGTATGAATGTTAGGTTAATGAAATAAAAACTTTTTAATATTCTTGTTTGAAGTAGTAAGTAAAATTCATTAAAGTTACATTTAAATATAATATTATTTGTATTCTTATAAATACATAAATGAAAAGCGCCGGTACTTCAGGTAGCTCTACCATCTAGTATCTCATTAGAATATCAACAAAATAAGTATCGATCGATTGACCAACGTTTGAAAGTGTAATTACTCTAAGGTCAGGTTTAACTGGCAGTAAGAATTAGAAAAACGTTGAAGAGGACTTTTCATATCTATGGTAAATATAATATAAAGCGTAATAAAAATTAGTACAATCATATATATATATATATATATATATATATATATATATATATATATATATATATATATATATATAATAATCATAATTAAAGCCAAAGTTGGCCCGTAAACAAATTAACCCATCGTCTACTGAATATAGACCTCATAGATTGCCACAAAACATTGTTACGAGTCACTTGCATCTTTCAAATCGTCGTTTTCGGGGATAGGCCACGCTCTTACAAAATACTAGCGTAAAATAGCTGCTAATTGCTGAGTTTTGTATGGCGAGTGTATAAAAACAGCAAGCCGTTTTACTCGTAAACGATGTATTCTAAGATAGTTCCCAGAGGTAGCAACGCATCTATATTTTAATTCTTAATTGACAGTAGATGTAGATGTCTATGGGTCACAGTATCCTCATACTATCAGGAAGATTGTATGTTCGTTTATCACCCTTATACTTAAAAAGATGTCCTTTATATTTATTAGGCTACGTTAGATTGAAACAAATTTAGAATACCCCACCAAATACACTCAATATAGTTGTTTACGAGTTCCGAGTAAAAACCGTTCATTGTATCTGTTACAACGACTGCTAATTCATCGAGTTCATCGAATATTAATCTCCTATAACGATAACTTTTTTATAGAATAAGGGTGGTAAGTGGATGCTGTTGCCATAGACATCTACGTTTATCCTTAATTATGAATCAAAATGTAGAGGCGTTGTCACCCCTGAAGGCTAAGATGGAATACCTCGTTTCCAGTAAAAAGGATCTCTGGTAGGGAACATTCACAAATACACAGAAACACAACAGCGTTATGCTGCTATTTTACGCTGGTAACCTGTGAGAGCTTGTTCCTTCCCCGGTAGTGCCAACTCATTCGTGCTACAACCAAAAAACTTCTATATGTATAACTTCTACATTCACCATTAAAGAAGAATAAAAAAAATGCTTGTATTACTTGAAAATATGAATAGAAATATTATAGGATCATTTTAATGCTACTTCTTTTGTGAAATTCAGCCATACGGCTATTTCCGCATGGTAATCAAGCTTCGGACGTCAGCGTCACTAAGAATAGTTACGGTAATCAGGCTGTAAAAATGTTCTATGCAAATGCTGCGCCGCAGTAATTTTCCCTTTACAGCCGTATATGATCGAACAGGCGGGTATGATCTCATTGCCTGAGCCCCTGCACATATCACACAAACACCACTAGGATCGTATTATATTTAAGTGTAGTATTCTTTCTTCAGACGCTTGTTATATTTTTAAAAAAAAACTTTGAAATTCAAACGTAATAAGAAGTTAAAGCAGCGTAAGAAGAAGAAAGTCTTAGAAATTGTCATTTTCATTCATTCATTAGTCACACACAAGAACAAGTCTACCTATATTCAAGATATTTCTTATTTAATTTGTACAAAAATCTCAATTATTCTATAAAAATTCATGAATTTCTGAACTATTGTGTGTGGGTTATTTATCATAAACCCTTACGGTACCTAGAAGTATTGCTTTTTATTTAATTGAGGAAGATAATTATTATTATAAAGAAGGCTTCTCACAGTATTAATTAGAAAGAAATCTTCTCGTGACGAACATTTTCTTTCGTGATAAGAAGATTCGTTGTACGTAAACATGGGAAACATGATAGGTTTCATAATAGAAGATGGGAGAATGAGAAGTGCAGTGGTAAATACAAGGTTTTACAGGAATTCCAACGTAGAGACTTGGTGTTATGCCGGAAAAATCGTCTGTTCAGAGATTGGAGGCATCGGACATATGTGGCTACAACTTCGTTACAGCGTATAAGAACAGAAAGGTTACAAAATTAATGAGTGAAGAGAAGTATCAATGCAAATTGAGAGAAAACAAATTGTGATTTGGATGAATTGTGTATGAACAAATTCGGACTTGAGGGATGTGTGGGATAAAGGTTTTGTGCATATCTGTAGATGTTTGACGGGCATGAGAACTTATGCTATGTGACGTTTTAAGGAAGAAAGATACATTCTAAGGTATATTAAAAGCATTTATAATTGTTTCTGAAATGTATCTGAATTTTAGGAATGAATCAAACGCAGTCCCTAAATTCAATTTCCTAAACATCCTACCACAATAGACCACAAACATTTGCAAACGAAAATAATTAATTACAACACCTCCGAGGAAGCAGAGTCTACCCTTCCTATAAATTAAGGGGCCAGATGTTAACAGACTCCGAACAAACCTCAAATATCTTGTAAAGCCACCCACTAAGTCCTCCGGAAGTTGCTTAACTATGCACAGGTATACCTAACTTACGAATAAATAACACGCAGTTCTAAACCTAATTTCCGTAGGTTAAAGAATATTTTTGCCCATTCTAGGTATCTCTTTGTCTCTATCGACTCCAGTAACAGTTGCTTCTTTATATTATATCGTACGAAGATTCTCTCTTAAATTAAAAACATCTTGCTACGAAATCTCATACGATACAGTAACCGGCTTAACGTCTATCTTATTAAAGTTTGAAATTGCGGAGTAGGGCATTGTTATTTACAGCTTTTTCACCTAATGACCCTGTGATATGATATCAAGGCGAGACAGAAAGGGATAGTAGAGCGCAGACTCCTCGGCAGACGTCGCGGTTGCCATAGCAACACATCGATTCGACGCACTCCCGTCCCCCGGTGCAGCCTCCCGGTATCCAGGTCATTCATTCAGCCAACATTCTGAAAACAGGACAAAATGTGCATTTTTTTTAATAGATGAGTATATGCTCTTAAACACTTTGTTCAATACAAAGGTCATTTCAAAAGGTTTTGTACAAACCCTACGATACGAAAGTTTGTGGAATGTTTTTATTTCATTTTTTTACAATAATTATCATAAATACATATCGCCTTTAGTGGACTTTGGCAATAGATTTAGACCTCATCGATTTCGGAGAGATTGCCAGTATCTTGCTTGGCAGATGGAAATGAGAATCACAATCGCAATAATTTCATACCTCACGCGATGCCGTATTTCATACAAAATAATTCGTTAGTCACTTTCTCAGTAATTAATTCAATCATGAAGAACGCGTTTTAGACGGTCAATCAATCAATGGATACAGCCTATCGGAGTCCACTGCTGAACACAGGCCTCCCCAAGGCAGGGTTAGCAAACGTAATTTTTTATTGTCTAGTTATTATTAGAAAGACGCTGCTGCCCATCTTCTGGTTTATTTTCCTTTTAGAAACATTAAATTCAGTTATGTCGAATGCTGCTAATGAATTGTGTAGTAAATGGGGAAATAATTTTTCACACTAGCACCTTTAAGATGCCCATAAGATGTTTATTTATTATTAGCAATCCGCCTCGGCTATGCACGGGTGATTTCAGGATCTCGACAACAGCTCCACCTACCGGGTCCAATTGTGAATCTAAGCCATCCAGTGACCTACTCAAACACACAGAAAAATTTTCATCAGAATCAGTCGAGCCAGTTTCGAGTTTCAGCGAGACTAGCGGACAGCAATTGATTTTTATATATAGAGATTTGGCTTATTTGCCATAAATAATAATGTCGTAATAAATTAAACTGGGTTATTTACTGAAGTCATAATAATAAAACTTCAAAGGACTCACAGCGGATAATAACAACCAAGTTTAAAATACATTCCAACTTTTTTGTACGAAATGTATCTTATATTCCTTATATAAGGTAAACTGCGTAGGCATTTTCAATTCAAAATTGCCATTTACCTTTAAGTGTACGGTACTTTGATGTCCCAGCGAAATGTCGACCCAATTCTTATCTCAAAGACACGTCAAGGTTTCAGTAGCTTAACAAAGGCAAGAACTTGGACCTAATAGGGCCACTCGAGGAAGTATGGCTGCCTACTGCTCACGCCCTTTCGGCCTTCCTTTGACGATGGTTGCGAAATGAAGGCAATTTAAACACGGAGGTAAAGACCGACTGAAATAAAATTTGGACGTCTTAAGGAACGTTTATTTAAATTCATTTCACGTTTGAATTTCGCTTCTGTTATATGTTTTTAAATGGATACGTCGTCGTCGTCTTTGGTTATGTATGGTTTCGAGTTTTGGAGTTTGGGGATTTATGAATACAGTATTTGTCGTGTGGTCACTGTAGGATACGCTGCGCAACGCCAGAAAAATCTCAAGACTTCTTATAAATTTTAAGTTAATAAATAGCGACGGGTCAGCATCAAAGGCACGAAACGTCTGATACTACCATCGTTTCGCGTACCAAGGATTACGACGACAAATCCTCCCTACAACGGCTGAGTATGAACAGGTCGTTGTAGTAACTACTATAGATTTTTTAATTGTTGTACACTGTTGCCTGTGCATAGCTGTGCTATTATTAATAGAACAGTATGGTAGAAATTAATTTAAGCAATATGTCATTCACATAAGACCAGTTACCAAGCAACTTTTAGAAGTTTATAAATTAGTTAATTATTTTGGTAAATGAACTAGGCAATAAATAGTTCCTACAATGTTAAATAACCTGCCTTTAAATTTAAAAGAAGAGGATGAGTTGCAGAGTAATTATAAGAAATGATTAAAAAATACTTCTTGGAATCTCTATTAAATTAATTTGTATGTTTGCACACACATTAATCTGTAGTTTATAAATCACATATCATATTATCAGTGTTGTAAATCATTGGCAATAATAGAAATAGTTAAAAAAATTACAACAAGTTAGTATAGGTAATGTAAACGAAAGCAATTTCTACCGGCTAAATAAAAAAAATAAAAACCGTAGACTTTTACGGCTGAAGCTGATGAAGAAGAAAATGAGTATGGTATGTTTTACATGAAAAGTATAATATTAACGTCTCTTCTGAACCTGGGATAAAATATATATTGTTAAAACGTGATTTAACACAGACAATGACATACAAAGCAATATAGCACGTTTGTCATAAAAACCTCTTTCTCATTATTAATTTTTTGTTGTTTAGGTTTCCATTAGGAAATTGTGATGGTCCCGATTTTTGGAATTACAACTTTCTACAGTCGACGACACCCCACGGGATGTTAAGGGGTAGTGTATTATCTTACGCACCACTACACTGCATTGTAAAAAAAATTTACTGTTTATAATTTAAAAATAATTATTTGTGTATAATGAAGAGTAATTAGATCTTAATATAATACTATTACATACAACAGTTGGATGAATAGGTGCAGTTAAAGCCGTGTAGGAAGGCGCGCCATGTTTTTCGGCGTGGCTTACCTGAAAAGGAATATAGGAATTATAATGATTTCTAATGTTTACACGAATAATACACATTAAATGAAACTAATTTTATCGCGTTTAATTTTAACCTACCAAGGATTATTCGCGAGGCTATTGAAATTAAAAAAAAAACATCATAATATCAATAGAGAAGATGGATGGGTGCTACCAAAACCCAAGCATACCACTGTAAGAATTTAAGATACTGTAAGTTCGTTCTACGTAGATCGGACCAAAAATTAATGTTCAAAAACTGAAGGTCGGCTAACTACGACAACGACTTAACCCAAAACGTCAGAAATTAAAAAGTTAAATTTAAACGCGATAAAAATCAAAAATTGGTTTTATTTAATGTATGGGGATTAGTTATCCTCTCTCGAAAAGATCCTGCCATAAGGTGACCGGTGCTGGTGATGCTGAAGATGTGTGCCAAATCATTTTCGTGGCCCTGCCCATATACGACAAAGTTGGCACACCATGTGATTTTAGTCTGTGCGAGTCGGACATAAGCCGTGACTTCCCCGAGTCGGGTCTACCTAGACATTTGCTCATGGAAACTGTAAAGTAATAATGTGAAGTAATAAAAGAATAACATTACGTGGTAGATAGTATTTTGTAATGATAATGCTCTTACAAAATACTATCAGCAGCATAATGCTGTGTTTCTTATGACGAGTATCGACCAGTCTGCAGGCGCTTTTTACTGGAAATGGAGACATTCCATCTTAGTCCTCAGGCGTGACAGGAGGCACATAGTCTACCTGATGGTAAGTGGATGCTGTGATTCATAGACATCTACATCGATCCCCTTTTAAGAATCAAAATGCAGATACGTTGATAGAATAAAAGATAGATAGAAAGATAGAATGCCCCGTTTATCAGTAAGAACCATCTCCGGTTCTCTACACTCACAGCTTAATGCTGTGTTTCGTATGACGAGTATCGACCGGTCCGAAGGCGCTTTTTACTGGAAATGGAGACATTCCATCTTAGTCCTCAGGCGTGACAGGAGGCACACAGTCCACCTGATGGTAAGTGGATGCTGTGACTCATAGACATCTAAATCTATCCCCTTTTAAGAATCAAAATGCAGATACGTCGATAGAATAGGAGATAGATTGAAAGATAGAATGCCCCGTTTATCAGTAAAAAGCATATCCGGTTCTCTACATTCACCATACGCAACACAGCAACATTAAGCTTTATGTTGGTATTCTGGGAGAGCGTGGTTCTTCCCAGGTCGAGTCGACCCACTCGTGCTACAACCATAATTTGGTTATAGTACTAGTGGTTTTATCACGTATATATCATATTTATATTTTTATGACTGCTAAAATGCAATATCCTTTCAACCAATTTTTTTTTACTGCAGCAACTCATTTGCTAGTTAAGTTGAAATAAAACTCAAAATATTTAAAGCAGCGTTTTAGAAAACTATTGAACTAGAGTGTTTTTTAAGTAAAACTGTCTATACACATAATCTTTATATTCAACTCAGTATAATATTCTTCGTCACGTTTTGTCTCAATTTTAAACGAGACACGTCTTCCGAATATAATTTGGCGTGAAATTGAGCACACCCTAAAGTAAATTATAGATCATAACTTTGCCGTTTGTGACGCTCGTTAAAATGAATTTTCGACATATGGACTCTCTACGCTTTTAAATGCCAAGGACATCCCGTTCTCCAGTTTTAAACATTCGATAAATTTATTAGTCTGAATTTAATTTTCGATGCAAAGGTTATATATATAAACTTTCTGTTAACGTATGTTTGTCTAGGCATAATAATTCAAATAAATAAAGATTACAAATGGAACTTAAAAATTTCCGTGCTGCGTAGTGACCAAATGGCGATATTTATATATATGAACATTGGAAAAAGGGCGTAGGAACGAGGAATAAACTTAGATCTACGTTTAATTCCAATCGTATAACTTACGCTTTCCATGAAATATGAGAAAATATTTTTAATAAGAATAAGGATTTTAATAAGAATAATTTTTACTTACATAGTATACCTAGGAATTAATATTTTTTTATCTTTTTATATAAAACTGAAGTGGTAAACGAACTTTCAGCCCACCTAATGGTAACTAGCCTACAGTCCGTGGAAACCTGCAGCCAACTTTATACAAATGAGACTACGAATGCGTTGTCTCACCTGAGGGCTAAAATGGAATGCCTCACAACCTGTAAGAGTATCACATGTGACAGGCAAAATGCTTAAAAGAAATGACCTCGAAAATTAGAGCCTACTGTCAATCAAACAGATCAACGAGATTTAGGACTTGTATTTCTGTACAAGCTCATTGTTTTAAATCTTTTTTCTAACTTCTAAGTAGACATTCTTTAACACAGGAGGAAATATTTTGCAAGACAGTACCTTCACTAAAATAAGATCAAACTCATAATTATAATGAAAGATAGGTACATCTCTTTTAAATACCGTGAAACCTGGCAACTTTGCCATTTTTGGAAGGACTTAAAAGTTTAGGACCAATTTTCCAAGAAAAAATGTACTGTCACACTGAGCGTCAATGTTAAATGTGACGTTATATTCTTCATAGATTTGGTATTTATTAGTGATTTAAACAAATACTAACATTAAATAGACAAAATATTTAAAAAAAGAAAATGGCAAAGTTAACCTCACTTTGTGGCAACTTTGCCATCGGGGTTTATAATGAAAATAATAGGATTTGACTTCAAGGCTGAAGGTAAGTTTACCTCATAATATAATACACAACACCCAGAGTTATGATTTGCTCCTTTGATTGTGTTGGAAATAGCAAAGTTTACTCTTGTGGCAAAGTTGCCCTCCCATTTTTCAATATTTCATACAAACTTGAAAATATGTGTCAGGGTTCTCAAAAATCTTAATTACGTACTTTACTTAATTTTTTTATTTCAATATTGTCACGACAATTTTTAGGAAGTATACGTTTTTTTAACTAAATTCTCAATAATTATAAATAAGTAAAATTAAGAATAATTATGAATAGTTCTCTTTGCGAGAGTCATCGTCACTATCAAGGAATTCAACTTTTCGCCTTTTCGTCCGCTTTGTGCTTTTATTAGACAATTTCCGCTTCTCTGATTGAGTATTATTATTATTAAGTCTAGATGTGCTCGCCACAGGGTTTTCTTATAGATCAAAACCTTCTTCACCTATTGTAACACCAGTTGACGATTTTTGACAAATGTCAAAATTTAAATCCATTCTGTTTAATGTTATTGGACCATATTGTGACAAGTCAAAATATTTTTTGTTCTTTAATGTATTTTAATGTCAGATAATATAGTTACTCCTTTCTGTCTAGCTGTTTTTTTTCTGTTTTTGAGCTCTATCTATAGTTTTATTTGTATTTTCTTCTAGATTTTTTTGTGTTATTGTCGCTTTTTTTTTAATGTTATTAGTCGCCGTCTTTTTTTCGTCTAGAAGCGTTTCCAAATCCATTGATGTAATAGAAACTCCAGGGTCCACTTTCAGCTTCTTATTTGTTACGCTCTGCAGAGATTTCGGTGTTTTTGTTTGTTTTATGAAATCAAGTAGGGCAATGTCGACATTATATTCGCTGTCATATTCATAATCAGGTAATTTTTTTAAAAGTTTATGGGGATTAAAAGTTGAAATGCCTGTAGCTTTAAATCCTGCTTTAATATTATCTTTATTATTAATTTTAATGCTTTCCAGTAGCTCTTTCAATAATATTGGGAAATGAGTTTTGTTGATTTGTGCTTCTGAAGGGTTCTTAACTTTATAATCTGTCAGAATTCGACGCCAATGTTTTTTTAAAGGGCCGAAATAGGCAACGTCCAAAGACTGGGTGACGTGCGTAGAATTAGGTAGTAGGGAAATAAAGCGTATATCATGCTACTCACATATTTGTATGACATTTAAGTTGAGATGGCTCGACAGATTATCCCCTATCACAACTTTAGATCCCTCGAGCTTACAGGTCCATGGGATGACTATGATTTCAAGCCAGTCCTGAAAAACTCTTGAGTTGAACCATCCCGGTTTTGTTCTGTTATATCTGGCATCTTTTTTATACGTGGTAGAGCCATGCTGCAGCTATATTGTAGTATAGTTGTAGTACGAATGGATCGGCTCGACCGGGGAAGGACCACGCTCTCACAGAATACCAGCATAAAATAGCAGCTTAACGCTGCTGTGTTTCGTATGGTGAGTGTAGAGAACCGGAGACCCTTTTTACTGGTAAATAGGCATTCCATCTTAGTCCTCACGGGTGACAATGCATCTGCATTTTGATTCTTTATTGAGGATAGATGTAGATATATATGGGTCACAGCAACCACTTACCATCAGGTGGACTGTGTGCTCGTTTGTCACCCTTAACCTATATAAAAAAAATCTGCAGGTCCATTAGCAGCCCACGATGACCACAAATGTTCAGACTTGTAGACGGAATATACAGGCAATAAAGATCCATCTGCACTCGCTGCGAAAATAATTGATATATTTCCTTTCGAATGATTTAGTATTCTCTCTGGGTATTTAACTTTTCTTTTAAATATGCATTTTGTGGATCCTGGATTGTCAGATAAATTTGATTCATCATAGTTGATTATATGGCTACTTGGCACGTCTTTTAAACTTTGTTCAAGGTTTTTGAAATAGATTTCGTATTCTTCAGAGGTTTTTTCGGCACGCGCCCTCTTAATGTTTTGAACGGACCTTGTAGTCAATGATTCTTTGTGACGATCCAAAAAATTACTGACACACCATTTGCCAGGTGGTTTATAATTAAACAAATGATCTCGGCTGTTCTTTTTTTAAATATTCAAATATTAATATGCGTAAATCCAGGCGACTCAATGGTGATCCGAACTCACTTGCCACAATCAAATCTTTAACAATGTCTTTTTCTTCAGATTCACTTAATCTCTGCGGTACGCCAGGAGAAAGCATACGAAGCCCTTTAACCTTATTTTCTATTGTACGTCTTGGTATGTAAAATCGTTTTTCCGCTTTCATAGAAGATATCTCTTTTGTTAATTCTAAGTTGACGGCGACATTCAGCATTTCTTCTGAGTAATTTTTATATGTTCTACTTCCCATTCCTAATTTACGTCTACTTTGGCGACCTATTTTCCTAAAGTGGTATCACTTTATTAAGATCAGGATTTTTTTTTAAAAAACAACCTAAATTTTGATTTCCAACAATAGCAAAACTAGTTAAGTTAAGGTATAAGTAAGCTATTAAAAATGACACTGTTCTTTGGGTGCAAATTATATTAATACTCTAAGTCGAAAATATGAAAAATACTAAAAAGCTTAGAATAATAACACCTAGAACGATAGTTCCCTACAAAGTGGACGTTCAAAAGTGAGGCAAGAACAAAATCTATGTGTGCGTAAGCGACTTGTGTTTACGCTAGACGAAACGCACATAAGTGAAAAAATAATGTTGCCAATACATAACATTTTCCCCAAAAATAGGGAAGTTGAAACTATATTGAACTAATAGTTACGACGCAACGTATGACTGATACAAATATGAAAATAAGTAGCCCACCAGATTCAAAATATTCTTGAATAGGGTATTTGCCCGTCTAGCCAAGTGAGATACTTTTATGAGCCATCGAAATGTGATTGCATCATATTTTTTGTAACTGTACAGAGATGGTATAATTAATTATATGACTAATGCAAGTTCGATATACATACCCGCCCGATGCCCGACACACGAGTCATTATTCAGTTTGCTTTTAACTAATTTGTTTTTAATAATCGTCGAGTAATGGTGTATCGCATAATCACTGCATGCATAATGTAAGCTACAATACGAAAAACACGGGAACATTTTAATTTTGGCAGGTTTTACACAATAGATGCATTCCAGCTTAAAGTGATTGAGAAAACTTTATGAGAAAAACAAAAATTAAAATTAAAATCATTTATTTCAGTGGCCTTGTAACTGCAACTGTTTCCTGAACAACTGTCGCTTAGATGATACGAATCGTAGAGTGTTTTCTTTTTTGGATTCATAGAACAGTCTAATTCTTAATTAGCGCTCGACAATAAGTCTCGTCAAATTCGTGTCATGGAAGTGGGAGTTAAGGTGTTCTATAGAAAAAATACGAGTTCCTCCTATGAATCTTCTCATAATTTGAAGTGTGATTTCTTTTTCGGAAATATTACCTGCATTTTCTTTTAGATAACGTCTCAGAACAGTTTCAGCAAGACTACAAATATAATAAACTTCTTTTAAGGCGTAAACTAATCCACATTTATCCCTCATACATACCAATTTATGGAACCAAAGTTTATATTTTGCATGCATGTTATCAATGCAATAGTTACATTTTACTCGGGTTGTGTCTTGCTACATTTCCAGCTATATAGCCCACAATGTGGTTTCTGCAGTTAGGATCATCGCTACCAGATGTAGTTTCGAATCCGACATCATTTGGAATCGGTCTTTTCAATAAGTGTTCAGTTAATTATTTTTCTTCATCATCAAATCTTTCGGAAAATTAAGTATTATTGATGCAAGTTAAAGCATATGAACATGTCAAAATAGGTATGTTTTCGAGTGGCACTGCTATATTTCTGCTAAGTAGTTGAACTGCTAATTTTACTTTCATAATAGAGTTCCTAAACTCGAGATGTTTACGAGTTAGTTTATTAGCAATGTTTATACCTTCTTTTTCTAGCAAGTCATTTAATTTTGTTGAAAATTCCCAGTCCACTGTATTTTCGTCTTGGTCCAAGAATTATTTTTTGTCTTCGAAATGATTCTGAACCAGTTAGATCCAGTTTGAATTTTTAAATAAAATTAATGCGTTGTATGTTTTCAATGTTGGCAACCCTGATAGTAAAAAGTTAACAAGTTATCAAGTTATTTAATTCCTATTGACGTGTTTTACTTTTAATTAAACGACAAAATGTGGGAGAATTTTTCTACCACTTGGCAACATTTCCATGTAATGTTATGTGTCAGTTTTTAAAAATTCATATTTATTTTTGATGTTTGTTTTACGTTAAAATATAAGTTCAAAAGCATTACTTACACATGAAATGTAATGTTACTATGTTTCTTGTGTTTATCTGATGTACTGTGACATCCGTTTACTGCACAAACCGTCATTTTTAATTAAAATTTCGGGAGCTGTTGTCAACACGACACGACTTTGAGCACTAACGGGCCGAGTATTGAACTAAGCCATTCTGGCTTAGTTTGAGTTGCCTCACATTGCGGACGCGGACTCGGTTTCTAAGTGTTATTATTCGAAGCTAAAAGTAATAATATGACAACGCAGTAAAATAATATAGATTTCTCTTTTTTCTTCTTTTTTTTTAATAAAAATGGATTGATTGACATTTGGTAAAATCGGTCCAATAGTCTGCTACGGTGAAACATCTATACAAACATACATACAAGGATTGATAATTTGCATCGCCATAGTCGGGTAAAAATATAAACTAAAAGTGGCAACCCTTGGTTGTAGCAAAACATGGTAAAGTAACCGTCACATCGTGGAATCACTAGTATGGTAACTTTACCAAGTCAGTTTTATAGACAAATATTAAGACTACAATATTAAAAACGAAATATTACATTTCCTAACCATTAATATTATATTATTACAAGGATGTACGTACGTACATTCAGTATTTCAACTAAAATCCACAAAAGTTCTGTAGCACTGAAAAAGGTGTTTAAGTCGCCGGCACAATTTCGCGGTAAAATAAAATGTCAAAATTTGCTCTGATATTGCCATATTCAAAATAAAGCTGTCAATGAGTTATTAAATTTTCATACAAAAAATGACAAATCTCAAAAAACGTTACGTTGTCCGTGTTAATCGTAATTTTGTACCAGTACACCAATGATGGCAAAGTTACCTTCCATTGGTAAAGTTGCCAGACTTGACTGTAATAAATATTTGTGTTACACAGTGATACTGAAAAAACGAAAGAAATATTCTTTATTAATCTTATGTATGATATAAAAAATAATACATAAGCAACCAAATAAATAAACAGCAATCACAGTCAGAAAGTCAATGTCTATTTATAAGAAAAAGATCGACGAGTAAATTATGAATAAGGAGCAAAGAATTGATTTTCAACTAGACCCAATGTATAAGGGTTTGTTGAATGCCTTAGCATCCAACTGCAGTCGTAGCTAGTACCTACGTAAATTGGCGTTTGCTTAGGTACCTACATACCTATCACACAGTTTTTTTTTTTTTACCTGAACGACCGAGTTTCACCCAGCGTTAGAAAGAAAAATTCTCAGAGATTTTTTCTTTATTACACATAACTAGAATAAGCTTGGAAAGTAAAACCTTGTCTAATCCCAAACGTTAGAGCCGTTTCCGAGAACCCAATAACATAAAATATACTTATATTATACATCATCATCATCATCATTACAGCTCATCATAAGTCCACTCATAGATATAATATACTATAAATCCACTCCTGTACATAGGCCTTCCCTAAAGAATGTCACAAAGCACAGTTTTCAATCGGATAAGTGCAAACGTATTCTTATTATTTTGTTCACTATTTTACAAAATAAAAATATGGAAAATATAATTATACTGAGCTTTCTATTATGTGCCATCTATTATGTTAAATGAAAACTGTTATGTCATTTGTATTACTATTTGTAAACGGTATAACAGTGCCATCTAGTGTTGAGTTGTTTACCTTGTTTACCTTTTATAAAATCATTTCTAATTATAGATGGCGGCAGTTGTAGAATATTCTGCCAAGGTAAAGTAAACAGCGTATTGTATCCATAGACTATTTATAATAGCCATTGTGTATCCCACTTTTTTAATCACAGATTATATTAGCACAGAATAAATAATAGATTAGCAAGTATTTTTTATAACATCATGATTAATAACTAATAATTTTAAAAAATGTTTAGGGCATTTCTTTAACATATAATATTGGAAACTATACAGATCAAAGATCAAAATTGAACATAGACATTACATAATAAATTATTTCTGGGAAATCAAGCCAATATTGAAACTTAATTTAAATTATTAATAATACAATAAAATGAAGTTATGATATAATTTAATTAAAAAAACTGATGGCAAAGTAAATTAAGTTGTCTATCTCAATAATTTCTATAGTTCTTTCTTGGATTTCAATAGAATTCAGAGCGATTATCCAAACTATAAGCTGCTTTATCAACAAACCGATTTTACTGCTGCTGTACGCATGTGCGTCGCGTTGAGTCCTTCCTTCTCTTTCTCCATTGGTTTGTTTTGTGTCATGCCCAAACCCCTGCTTGTATTATTCTGCTTGTGTATTTTATGTTTATATTAATTAAATATAGTAAAAATAACAAACTATCTTTAATGGTAGCAATAATTATTAAACGTTGTATAGTATTGTGATGATAAGTGCTGTGAATAACTGTACTAATCGCTGGGAAACTAAAGCGGCATCGTGGAGTCACGAAAACGAAGGTAAAAAAAGTTTTCATTGTTTCTACTGACGCTTCGGTTGTACAGAAAAATTGGAAATCGATTCGGCAAGCATTTGCATTTATAATTCTTCCTAACTACACTTACTTTTATTAGTTTAAACTAGTAAACTTTAGTAATTATTATATTAAGTTTTTTGTACGTGCATAGTCTGCTATCATGCTGCTATGGTGTTAAAAATTACTCTATAAAGTACTACTGAAACTTTACTTTTAAGTAGTTGAGGAATTTATGCTTCTGCGAAAAAGTTAAAATGTACAGAAATAAACGTTTCCTCTTTGGAATTAAAATGCCTTTATGTACATACTATCATGCATTTTTATTTGTCTTTATGGTTATAAAACTATTTTTATGTCGTTCTTATAAACACCTTTTATCATAAACAACTTTTACATTTCCCATTATGATGTTTGGGAACATTCTTATTTGAGTCATATGAAAAATCCAATAAATAAAGGTCTTTATCTGACACTAAAATTTTATTATCCAAGCAATATAATTACTATTATGTTTAGGTAATAAAATATTTATTTTATCTTGCATTGGCTGCAGACCTCTACTGGAATTGTAGATATTGTAGGTCAAATTATTATCTTAATAATCACTACCCAGTACCAGCATAAAATATATTACAGAGATAAACTTATTCAATAATAACATGGCATCACATTATACAGTGTCTTGATAATGATGTCATAATAATGTATGCATATTCTTCTACTGGTTTATGCAAAATGTGTAATGTTTTTTGGAAAATTTTCAATTATTACAGCCAAATATTTGATTATTGTTAGTAGTAGTAACACAATAAAGGATTTTCATTGTTCAGGGAATTCATTACTTAAGTTATTTATTACCATTTTAAATAACATTTTACTTACTAGGTGGTGAGTTTTTTTTACAATTCAGTTGAATTGTAAGGCCTTCTTTGTTTGAAGTTAGCTGCAGGTGTCCATGCACTCCAGTAGCCACATGTGAAAGAACTATTAATGAACTATTATGGCCTTATAATTCAGGTTTGTCTATGTTGTTATTGTTATGAACTTGTCTCCACAGTTCTATGACAAAACACATTTGTTTATTAGTGAATCATCAGTTAAACAATGGAGCCATTTTTCTTTTAGCCTTCTTTTAGCCTATAAAAGTTCACTGCTGAACATAGGCCTCCCTCATAGATTGCCTCATGGGGGGATTTTGCCATAGTTTCCACGCTAGACAGGCGGGTTGGCAAACACAGTTTTTATTATTTTGAGTTGTTATCAACAACACCCTCGGGATGATATGGGGTAGTAGATATTCTTACACCGCCACTACATGGTTAGTGACCATAATTAGTGGCTGTTTAAAAGTGTAAATCTATTCATCTTTTCGGCCAGTAGAACTCTGGGTCTCTCCCGTCATATGTAGGATTTGCCTTAATCATTATTCTTGACAGGCTGAATAACGATAGCAATACCAGGCATCTCACACCTTTGATGCCTTTGCCCGTACCTAGTCTGAGTATATTGCCTGACGTAAACGAAATCGTAATACCACCATCTATTTTTGACGGCTCCATGGCGCAGTGCCTTAGCAATGAGTTACAGCACTCAGGGTCGCGGGGTTGAATCCCACATGGAAAAAGTATTTGTATGATCTACAAATAATTGTTCTGGCTCTGGATATTTGTCCTTGTGCAATTTATGTTTGTAAACTGCCCCCACGATACTTATATACTCTTATATAGATACTCTATATTTCTCTATAGATACTCTTAGTGTGGGGGCTACACTTTATAAAAAGATAAAAAAGGATCTATTAGAAGTCATATAATCTTTCCGGCATTCCCCATAGTCGTATGTTACGACACTCTTAGGACAAAAGGGTGATGAATTATATGTTGCCACCACACGGACATTGTTCCTTCAATGTTACAAAAATTTGTATATAATCACTATATAATCAAAAGATGTTGCATGATGATACTAAAATATTCTTTATGATGAATTGTTTTAACTTGATGAAGATGTATACATTCTTAAAGACTTATATAACGGTCTACAATTATGTTATATACATATTATTTCTTCATGGTAGAGCCATGCTCCATCTATATTATGTTTGTTTTGTAGCATGAATGGGTCCTTGACCGAGAAGGACATACCAGCGTAAAATATCAGCTTAATGCTGCTGTGTTTCGTATGGTGAGTAACCTTTTTACTGAAAACGAGGCATTACTTTGATTCTTAATAGAGGATAAATGTAGTTGTCTATGGGCCACAGCATCCATTTACCATCAGGTGGACTGTGTGCTTGTTTGTCACTCTTATTCTATAAAATAAAAAATATAAATATTAAAAGTATGTCATTATGTCCTACAAATCTAATTTAGGCAATGATTTCAGATCACCAACAAATGTATCATTGTTAAGTTCATGGAAGTAGGACAGTTTATAATAAGGCAAAATTAAGCAATAGACGCAACCTTGTTACACATGAGTCGTTTAGAGATGCTGCCATAGATGGCCTGCACAGTTTTGCTTGTCAGAGATTTTTTTGTATACATTGCTGATAATTTATTGTTGGATTGAATCATGTGTTACTGCCACATGGATTTAAATTTATCTTGATAATATTGAAAAGATCAGTTCTTTTCGATTTTCTTGTCCTTGCTTTGATCTTTTTACAAATCATTTAAGAGGATTGCGAAGTGCCGATACGCGGCGCGAGTAGGTATTTTCAAAAATGCTATCTGTTTCATACCGCTTGCTCTCCATATCGCCGTATCATGCGACAGAGAGAGCTGCAAGTCTTGGAAGGAATTGCCTAAATTCCTTTTTAAAATATTGTTCCTCTAAACCTTTATGGAATAAGCCAATTTTGGTCTCATTTTTATAAGTCAAAAATATAGATATTTCGGTGCTAATAACTTATATCGTAGGCAATATTTCTTTAAAATAAAAACGTACGGACCTAGTTTTTCATTACACCTACAACATTTCCAAAAATTATGAAAATTAGACTATGTTGAAAGGGGAAAAAACGTTATCGCTTTTTGTATGAAAATTTACAGCTTTACAATCCTCTTAACATATCCCTTTTCGTATTTGACTGAGTAACATGATGTCAGCTTACTTTTATGTGCATATAACCACCTCAAGGATAAATCTTTTTGTAATCATAAAGAACCCTGTGATTACAATTCAATCTTAATAAAACATTCATACAGCTCACAGTTATTCTATTGAAATCGTAAGTCATATTCTCATTAAAACTAAGACCTTACTAAGATAATACAAAGTTAACCATAATATACGTTATGCACTATTGCCGACAGCAGCAGGCAGGATGAAAACCGCAGTTTTTTTAACTATTTTGAGTTATCAGAAAAATGCTGCTGCCAGTTTCCTGTTTTATTTCCATCTGACACCTCTTGCCGTATATGAGGCAATCTTAGAGAGGAGGCCTATGTTCAGCAGTGAACTTTTGATAGGCTTTAATTAATGAATGTAGTAGATCTCATCGTGGTAGAGCCATGCTGCAGCTATATTATGGTTGTAGCACGAATGGGTCGGCTCCACCGGGTTGGGACCACGCTCTCACAGAATACCAGCGTAAAATAGCAGATTAATGCTGCTGTGTTTCGTATGGTGAGTGTAGGGAACCGGAGACCCTTTTTACTGGAAACCAGGCACTCCATCTTAGTCCTCAGGGGTGACAACGCATCTGCATTTTGATTCTTAATCGAGGATAAATGTAGATGTCTATGGGCCACACCATCCACTTACCATCAGGTAGATTGTGTGCTCGTTTTTCTCACTTACTCTAAAAAAAAGTAGGAATTACGGGCGGCATAGCATAGTAATTATGGTCTGTATCCCATATCCACTACGTTGCGGGTCCTCGATTTGAATTCCAGCCGGAAGCAATATAATGTTGCTTATATACAAATTGTTGATTTTCGGGTCAGTTTTTGCCCAGGAGTTAAGAGCGCGCCTTAAATTTAATAGTACGCGAGCAACTCGAGTTCGATACTCCCGGTACCGATGAAATTGTTAATTGCAATTTTAAATGCTGATATACCACGTGCTCGGCGATGAAGGTATATGTATAGTTTTTCTCATGATGTATATATACATCATGAGAAAAACTGCATGTTTCAGAAATTAAATATTTTGAGGACTTGTGAAGTGTAGCGGATTAGCTGTTCCACAACTCTCTGAGCAATGGGGAAAAGCCCCACTGCTGTGCAGTACTGGGTACCCATTTGTGTTCAGTACTGGGGCGTATTTAGGCTGTAAAAAATCTTTTCAATTTTTTGTTGTAAATATATCTGTCTCAAATGCTTCATCCTAAACTTACCTTCAATATTATCACATAGTATAGCATCCACTTACCAACAAATGAACTTTGATCTCATTTTGTCACCTATCTTTATATATAAAAATCTATTGCTATCCGTTAGTCTCGCTAAAACTCAAAAACGGCTAGACCGATTTTGATGAAATTTTTTGTGTGTGTTTGAATAGGTCCCTAGATGGTTTAGATTCATATATGGATCCGATAGGTATCGCTGTTGTCTAGATCCAGAAATCACCCGTGCGAAGTCGAGGCGGATCGCTAGTAGTTCATAAAAACATTAAATCCAAAGCCTGCTACAAGACCTATTAGTTAACGAAAAGCAGGAACTAGAGTACTTATTATTGGAACGAAGTTCCTTATCGCACGGTACGAATTTGACGGATGGGGGCTAGGCTAGGCGAGAAAAAGTGTAAGATTTTTCCGTCACGACCCCTTTCTTTACTGCGAGCGAGATGGAATAATATCCATCTCCCTCGCACTTTTTCTTATCTTACCATGAAAGAAATATTATTTTAAATGACACTTCATTTTTAAATAGACGCTAGTAATTTATTTATTTGTATTTGTTAATCAATTATATAATACGTTTATCAATAATAATATACTACGAAAGGAACTTCGTTCCAACCGAGTGTTCCATGACACTCACGCATGTTAACAACATGCTATCTAACATTCTCTGCATTAGCAGTTTGTTTCCATTTAAAGTACACAGCTGTTGTGTATTCACTACACTGTAAAACTATTAGTAAACTGTAAATTTTACACCTTGTATGTGGTAGAGCCACGCTGCAGCTCTCATATATTATAATTGCAGCACGAATGGGTTGGCTCGACCGAGAAAAATACCAGAACAGCGGCATAATGCTGTGTTCCGTTTCGTGTGTGATAAGAGCCGGAGATCCTTTTTACTGGTAACGAGGCATTTCATCTTAGTCCTCAGGGGTGACCACGCATCTCATTTTGATTCTTTAATTGAGGATAATAGTAGGTGTCTATGAGCCATAGCATCCACTTACCATCAGGTGGACTGTGTGCTTGTTTATCGCCCTTAGCTCTATAAAAAATATTGCATTGAACAATGTATTTTAAATTACTATTGTATTTTCCAATCCCCGAGCTATGAACATGTCATTTGCATATTTTCATTATTTATAACGTCCTATTATATTTAAATAAAATGCATGCTTGCGGTTGCACTCGTAGTTGTCCCGTAATTAAATCAATTAAAGTAATTATATTTTTCTTAAACAGATGTAGAGAAACGTTTTACAAAATATATGTTTAGTATTCATCATTAATTTTTACAAACCACATCAGCAAGATTCTGCTGCCCATCTCCTGTTTCAGTTTCCCTCTGTCCTTTTACGACACGCACAGAGTGATTGGGGTAGTGGATATACCTACGTTGCTACTACACAGCGCATACGTTTGTTACACATATGTGTTTTCACATACTATAGTATAAATCGCGTAGTGGTGGTGTATACTGTAATTGATGAACATATATTCTATATCCACTACGCATTGTCACGTGGGTGTTGTAAGAGGCGACAGAAGGAAACAAACCAGGACATGAGCAGCAGCGTCTTCGATTATAACAACTAAAATTAAAAAAACCCCCGCCTGCCAAGCGTGACAACTATGGAAAATATACGCCCTATGAGGCAATCTATGCAGTGGACTTTTGATATGCTATAATAGTAACAGTATAAACCGTATTTTCTAAGTGGCGATGTAATTCTCCCAACAAATAAGGCCCGCCACATACATACGGAATTCCGTTTCGGGATTCCGAACGCAGCAAGTTCATATAAAATCTATGACCCGTAACACACGTACGGTAGTTTTCCATTCGAAATTTTTGCGGACAAAACGGGATTCCGTATGTGTGTGACCGACCCGTTCGGAATTCCGAAACGGAATCCCGAAACGGAATTCCGTATGTATGTGGCCCGCCTAAATCAAATTGCTTATAAATCCAATCATTGAATAAACAATCTATAAAAGTATAAGAATGGAATAAGAAAACGATCCCGAATATGAGATAAACCTCAGAATGTCTACGCACGAGGAATACAGCTCCAAAGCAATCTTAATATCAGCGCCATACTACGTAGTCACCCACATTTTTGCTGTAACATACCAATACGTATATATTGGACCAACTTCGAGTCGACAGCATACCTGTGTTATGCGACGTTATTGTATTCAGCAGTCTACCTGCTTGGGGCCGGGAGCTACTCGGCAAAAAGTAAAAAGATTTTTCGTCGACTCGGTTCTCGGACGCAAAAGAACAAAGGTTTTACGCTTTTACCTAGTTATAGCTAGTTATTTCGCATCCCCGCAGGTGTTACTTGTTATCTCTTACCCGGAATTTCTTTATTTTGTTTCCCGTGATGGTCCTGCAACGAAATATCCTCGGTTCGAAAGTCCGTAAGAGATTTTTGTACTTGTACTCGTAACATTTTAAATGGTTGCTGCAAAAACGCGGTTATTATGATTGTGCGCCTTAACAAAATGGCGTCCAGTCTCAAGACAAACAATTTCAGTAGTTAAAATATTATGAAATATTTATTTGACGGGGGCTTATTTTTCAATCATCATCAAATCATTTCATGTAAGTTTTCAACTAAATAAATTACAACCTGTCTGAGAGCTGCAAGTGAAATAGTTGTACTTTTAATTTTTCAAACGTCGAATAAAAGTTATTGACCAAATAAATTGTAACCCGGTTTATGTCGAATTTTATCCTATCATTTTTTTTAGATTATAAAAATCAGTCTTTAATATAAAAGTGAAACAACTGAATTATATTTTCATACGTGGTAGAGTCAGGCGGTAGCTACATATATTATGAATGGGGTCGACTCGACCGGGGAAGGACCACGCTCTCACAGCATACCAGCGTAAAGTAGCAGCTTAATGCTTCTGTGTTTCGAATGGTGAGTGTAAAGAACTGAAGACTCTTTTTACTGAAAAAGAGGCATTCCATCTTATTCCTCTGGGGTGACAACGCAACTGCATTTTGATTCTTAATCGAGGATAAATGTAGAGGTCAAAAGGCCACAGCATCCACTTACCATCAGGTGGACTGTGCTCTTTTGTCAACCGTATTATATAAAAAAAATTACAAAATTTATCTGATTGAAAAAACAGACCTATTTTGAATGAATATATTATGTTTTAATAAGTAAATACATCATGTTATGCAATAAATAAATATTTGTTTTGAGTGGAAAACAAACGCGTTCACATTCTATACAATTCATGAGCCATTTGTTTAGAAGGCAGAAAAATATTATTGAGAAATACTATTTACATATCGCAAAACGTTCTTTATGCTCTGTGATAAAGGGAGGGATAAAGAAGATATTTCTGAAACCTATTTCCCGTATAATAGCTGCTATAAATCTAAATTCCATTATGCGATATAACACATTTTGACATGCAAGTTGTCACACATACCAATACTGGAGACAAGATACGAAACGACTTTGTCGATTAGTTATTAATTATTACTCGGTTCATCCGGCTTCGATAACACAAATAACGTAAGTAAGTGACGGTGGTAAAAACGCGAGTGAGTGGCATTCACCCGTCGCCCTTGAACCAACGGACGGTCACCAATACTCAGCTGGTCTCATTGGTATAGGCCTTGAGCGTGTCTAGGACATTCAACCACGCTCTGAATATAGTCTTACAAATCAAACCGTCGTCAACTGACTAATATATTTGAGGATAATTGGCAAAATGATATATTTCCTACATCATAATAGTTCAGGTTTGTAACGCATCGCGGTAAAGATTTTTAACGATGACAGTCATAAGGAAAAATAAACGTTGAACACATCAATTACAAATAACATTTACGTATATCGTCGGTGTCTACAGCAATGAATGCAAATTGCCTAATTATATTACTTTATTTACCGAAGCAAAATATCTTTACGCACAATCTGTTACTTGCATAGTCGCAAGAAACTGAAGTGGAAGGCAATAATTTAAATACCAAAATTATTAATAGATCATTAAGAAAATAAGTAAATCTTTGCATATTCATTACAAGGACCGGTATTAAAAACGCAAATATAAAAATGCTAAATAAAAAAAATATTTGCTTGCGCGTCCGGTACATAGATTACAAAGTTTATACTTTGAACACTAGTCAAAGTAACTGAGCTGTAAAGTGGTTAGCGTTCTTCATAAAACTTAACAACAGCAATTTATAGCTCAGTATTTGTCTAAAACGTTAATGTGCTTACAGTCCAGAAGTTGGTGGAGTGTTTATAAACTTTACTCCAAATCACTTTACCTGCCCTGTATTTCGCAACTCTGACAACTTCGACTATTAATAAATTGTAACAATGCGCGGCAAACAATAACACGGTGGTATACATTTAATAAGATTCCGCAGCGCAAAACCCGTAGGCATTGGTCCAATCAAGTTAGCCTGACGAAGATTAATCGAGTTACAGAATGGATGGACCTATGTATCTGGGCCCGATGCTCGTTAGACACCAAGGACGTGTTTTGTTGGGCGCTTCATTTCCTGCACGACGTTACTCCTATACTTATATCATTTTTCGTTGTTTCATTATATTTCTCATTAAGAATACTCGCTATATTTTAAAACTATATTGCGATTGCGTTGATTATTTGTTCTTAAATATTTAGACACTTTAGCATTATTCCTCTACTTTAAGGTAGAACAAACCACAAAATAATATAAGCTTTAAATCTTGCATATGAGTGTGACTGCCTCGTTGGTCTAGTGATTGTAGTAGTGCGACTGCTGATCATGAGGTCCCGGGTTCGAATCCCGGTTCGGGCCAAAAAATCAGTTATTGAGATTTTCCATCAAGAGATTCTCAGTAGCTGCCCGGAGTCAGGAAGTTGGCGGTGTATCACCACCGTGCCTCGGAAAGCACGTAAAGCCGTTGGTCCTGCGCCTGATCTCTCTCCGGTCGTGTCGGTTTACCGTCCCATCGGACTATGAGAGTGAGGGAATAAAGAGTGCACCTGTGCTTGCGCATACACTTGGGCACTATAATCCTGTCCTGCGCCGATGGCTAGTCTCCGTTGAGGCTGGCCGCCGTGACCGAAATTCGATCTGGAGGACATTATTATTATTATTATTTTGAGTGTGAACACATAAATACATGGGTATTTACAAATTTAGATTTTATGAATTGAATATATTTTTTTGGGTTTTTCATATAAATGAATACAGAGTAATAGTAGACCGTATAAAATAAATGTAACTAAGTAATACTTGCTTTAATTCAAAAACTATCTTTTTAACGTGAAACTTAATACAAAACTTTTAATTTTAAACTAAACTACACTGAAACAATATACAAAATTTCTATGAAACAATAATAACACATCTTTTTAACTGGCTAAAAATATCGTAAGTGGATGCTGGGGCCCATAGACATGTTCATCTATCCTCGATTAATAATCAAAATGCAGCTTTGCGATGTCGCTCTTAAGGACTAAAATGGAATGCCTCATTTCCAGTAAAAAAAATCTCCGGTTCAACTGGACTTACCATACGAAACGCACCAGCATGAAGCTGCTATTTTACGCTGGTATTCTGTGAGAGCGTGGTTCATCCCCGGTCGAGCCGACTCATTCATGCTACAACAATAAAATAGCTGCAGCTTGGCTCTACCGCATATAAAATTATATATTGCGATAATTACGTATACCTTGCGATTTATAATTCTAGGATAAAGTAAGTCTAGAATAAAAGACCCTCAATGACGTAATTTTAACGATCTTTCAAGAGACTAATTAAATAAATATTAAATAACGTCACAAACAACTATCACAAATCTTCAACATTATTTTATTAACATCGACCTTGTTAAGTCTACAACTCGAGTTTCTAGAATAGATGGATATTTATTATACTAAAACGAAAAAACGTTTACTCATCCTCGAACCATTTCATAGAAGTCTTAAACGTTTAACACAAGGTTACTTCAAGGATAAGCATTCAGTTGCAGTCCTTTTATTTCTGTTTCTTGTTAGAGTAACGGAATTTATTCTTATTTAGATGCTATGCGACGTTGCGCCACCGACGGCAACCTTACCGTCAGAGCGCCTATTTGTTTAACGAGTATGGACATAGCACGTTGTTTATGTACATACTTGAGTAGATCGTAATTTCATATAGTCGGCGTCGGCCCTATTAACGGACGTCTAGTAGCTGAATAAACAATATCAACATACCATTGTTATCGTATGATATCATCCATTGTACACTTGCATAAAGCTACGCCGTACAATAATCGACGGCTTCAATTTTCTTTTTAATGTCCTTCATACGTGTCAATCGCGAAAGCTATTGTCGCGTGGTAGCAGGCAATTCGCTTTGTGCGAGTTTCATTAAAAGATCCTATTTGATAACGCCTTTAGCTTTATTTGTATCTTGGTTCAAGTAAATTATAACATGTTTATTTTACAAACATCTTCAAATATAATTTTAAAATAAAAAATAAAAATTAGTGTCATGCTCAGAGCTGTGGTAGAATAATTACGCAATACACGAGCAACCCAAGTTTACTGCCAGAACCATAGAATTAGTAATTTTAGGTGTAGAATTATCATGTGCTGTGTCAGATTTATCATGTGATTTACTAAGTGGTGAGTCTGTTTGGGTAACCCAACAGCACGCTTGCACTGCTGAGTTACGGTCTGAAGGATTTACGACTAGAAAACCATTATAATAACAGGCTAATACATTCGCTTCAATTTTATTAAAAAATGTGCTCGGTGGTGAAGAAAAACAGCATGAAAAAATTCTGTAAGTCTGAGAAAAAAATAAAGAAATATTTCGAGGATATGTAGAGTCCGCTAACACGCATTAAGGCAGCGCGGTGGACTCTTCCCGTTACGTTAAATACCCTCTCAGAAACGAGAGGTCTATGCCCAGCGGGCAAGCGGACTACGGACGGTTGTATAGATTTCCTTTTTTTCTTAGATTTCAACTTTTCATAACGTAGGGATGATATTTAAATTATTAAATATTAAATCAGACAATTTTTAAAATGACGTAATAAATGCCTTTCTAGCAAGGAAAATGCCCCCCGGAAATGTCCTTTATTATCTTGAATGTTAACACTTATCATCATCATCATCATTACAGCTTTTCATAGGTCCACTGCTGACATAGGCCTCCTCCAAGGAATACCACATGACACGGTTCTGGGCCATCATCATTCGACTTCCTGCTTGTCTTAAGCTCGTCACTCCATCTGATAGGGAACCTCATGCACTACACTTTGCTTACCGGTACGAGGCTCTCATTCGAGACGAGAACCTTTCTCCCTCATCGGTTGTCAATTCTTCGAGTGAACGCTTCTAACTATCAAGATTGAGTTATAGAATTTAAAAAATATATTGAAAACAACGTAAACAGAATTTACATTTAGAGACTATAAGTATCTATGTTAAGCCTATTACCTACTTTAAATACAACCTCTTTTTAATAAATGATATTAAACCACTAAAACGTACATATTCTCGCTGATACAAAAAGGTTATTTTTATATTACCTATACTTTTAGTTTTGAATTATATTTTTGATACATATTTACGGCACGGATTTGTCACTCAAATATTAGTGAGGGATCCACCGAGCTACGTCTGGAACTAAAATATTTGTGCTGAGAAAACAGAGATATTATTAGCGAAGATAGCGTCCTTTATATAGCGGACTTGAAAGGGAAAATATACCTAAGAACTGGTTAGGACCTTTTATAAAACTAATTTTAACGAAAATAGAGAACTATTTTCTTATCGAAAAATCTAACTGTCAATTTGTATTAAAACATGAACCCAACCGAAGTGATAAAACATAAAATTATTTATGAAGATATCTATGCAAATTATCAATTATTAGATATTAATATCATAATCAGTTTCGGAAAAGTCCGTTGTTGGATATGGGCCTGTCCCGTTGTAGGAAGGATTTTCCTTCATCGTCACACTTGGCAGATGGTTTGACGATCGTACTACCCGACCCCTTTTGGTCTCCACCGCACTCGGGTAAAAACATGTATTGTTGCACTTTTAACAACATATCCCGTTAAAAAATTGTTTCGCCATTTCCCTAAGTAAAAACACTTTCAGGAAATAATTGGGCATAAAAAGAAAAGATAAAAGTTGAATAAGTACATTTCTACTTTTACCGTTTAACACGGCATATATATAATAATATTCGACGACGCTAGCTGGCCTCGGATCTATTGTTCCCGAGGTGGCCATTAAATCCGCCAAGTTGAAATAAGAAAGGAAACTTAATGCAAAATGACAGCGTAACAAGAATAAGAATCCTCTGCAAGCAGCTCACGTGCGATGTTGTCAACTTTCGCAACGCCACCTCGCGGCACTCAAATAGTAAGTAGTCTTGAAGGCTGTACAACTGTCGAGGTTGTGACGTTGTTCGCTTGCAATATTGCGCATTTATAAGAGTTTAATTTTATTTAAATTTGAATTGTCTTTTGCTTTAAAATTGAATTCGCTCAATTGTTAGTTCTCATATTTTTGAGACAATAGCACTAGCACTCCTTCTAATTATTATTAAGTTGTTATCAGAAAGATGCTGCTGCCCGTCTCCTGGTTCGGTTTCTCTCTGTTGCCTTTTATAACATCCACGGGATGTTATGGAGTAGTGGATTCTCTTACGTCGCGACTTCCCAGGAAGCACTTCTTTTCAAGGCGAATAAGCTATCGTAGTACCAGATCCATCTTAGATGCTGCTCTCCCTCTCCGGTCTTGAACATTTAGGGTCTAGCATTTGTTCTGATGCTTCTATTGCATATGTCCGTTAATAGTCTTGGACTTGGACCTTCCACTGTTTATACAATACATCAATTTAGACCTGTATTCAACCGTCCAACGCAGAAACCGAAAGGGACACACGTTTCTTATCGCTTAAGAGCAAGGGGCGCATTCTATTACGCGAATTCGCTTTCGAGTGTTATTATTGATTTCACCACACCTTTCGCTATTCATGTTTATCCATTTATCTGTATAGTAGGTACCGCTTTATCAGAAAACCAGTTGCGTCCAACATGTTACGAGGATAATACATAAAGTTTTTATATCTGGCCAAAGTAATCATTCCAATAAAAATAATTTTAATCTACAATATAGAAAGATGTCTTTATAACCTATAGATTAAGTTCGTTTGCCACTTGTTTTACACATTGTCGCCAATTTGAGGTAACATTAAATTTTTATCCCTTAATATATTATGACATTCGATCTCGTGAATGTCCATATTCACAAACAATACTTTCTTAAGTTTAGGAGCTAAGTTATGAAAAGTAAGAGGTTTCTCTGTGCGGTCGGTTGTGACAAGCAATTCATTTCATGAACATTAAAATTTCAAAGGACTATTTGTTGTGCGCACGCATAGCATTGAATGGGAAGCTGTAATTGGTTAATGTTCTGATGCGACTTCTCACAAGTTGACCGACGGATAAAAAACGTCAAATAGTCTAAACCAAGGTTCTCATTGTGTAATTGAATTCTCTCATCACAGCCCGTGTTAAAACTTAGGGATATTTAATGAAAATCTGAATCAAAAATAATGTTTTGAAAGTCTCATATCACTTTTCTTATCTTGATCGTTCTTTTGTATATTTATCATCTTAAGATGTATAGTCTTAAGTAGTATAGGCAAGAAAATATAACAAGGAACAAACTCAGGCAATCAACAAAACAAACGACTAGTTTGACATTTTTTGTATTGATTTGTCGCACTATGCGTAGCGCAAAGTAGCTACGGGGTGCGTTTTTAAGTTCGCGGAATGGGTAGGTAGGTAATAAGTGTGGACGTCGCTGAATTACGTGCTAATTGAGCAACTCATTATTAGTATAAATACCGGGTTTTATTGTAATTAGATCATTAGTCATTCAGTTATCGTCAACCAAACAAGTCAATCGGGAAGAAATTGTGAAATATGGAGAAAATCGAGTTCCGTGCCGTTATAAAGTTCCTTACCAAGCGCGGAAAATCAGTTCAGACTATACTGGAAGAGATGTCATCCGTTTACGGAGACTCTTCTCCAAGTAAAACTATGGTTTACAAGTGTCATACCCTTTTTAAACGAGGCAGAGAGTCACTTGAAGACGACCCACGGCCAGGAAGGCCGATTTTGGTGACTACTTAGGAAATTATTCAAAAGGTCGAAAAATTTATATTAGAAGATGCACGCCTAAAGAAATAACAGCTCGCAGAAATGGTTGGAGTATCAGTAACAACCATTTTCAAAATTTTTCATGACCATCTTGGCATGACTAAAGTCAGCGCAAGATGGGTGCCTAGAATGCCGACGCCGCTTCAAAAGCAACAGCGCATGGAGTGTTCTCGTGCATTTTTGGACCTCTGTATGGAAGACAAAGATGGAGTGTTGGCTCGAATTGTTACTGGTGACGAAACTCAGGTCCACCATTATGAACCTGAGTCCAAACAGGACTCTATGCAGTGGCACAAAATAGGCACACCACCACCCAAGAAATTTAAGGTGGCACAATCGGCTGGTCAGCGAGCGCTAACCATCTGAGCCGTGGTAGCTCAAATGGTTAGCGCTCGCTGTAAGTTACACAGTACGCGAGCAACCCGGGTTCGATCCCCGCCGGCACCAATAAAATTGTTAATTGCAATTTTAAGTGCTGATTTACCACATGCTCGGCGGTGAAGGAAAACATCGTGAGGAAACCTGCATGTCTGAGAAATCAAAAAATATATTTCGAAGACATGTGAAGTTCGCCAACACGCATTGGGGCAGCGCGGCGGACATTTCCTTGCCCTAAAACCCTCTCAGAAATGAGAGGAGGCCTGTGGCCAGCAGTGGAACGTATATAGGCTGTAATTTTACTTTTTTTACTTTACTAATCGGCTGGGAAAATCATGGCGACAGTCTTTTGGGACTCAGAAGGAAGCCATAAAGGAGAAAAGAAGGGGAAAATTGACCAAAGGAATCCTTCTTCTGCACGACAACGCGCCTGTTCACAAGTGCCATGTTGCGATGGCTGCCCTGTAGAAAGTGGGCTTCGAAATTTTGCCACACCCACCCTATAGTCCTGACCTGGCCCCCAGTGATTATTATCTATTTCCAAACTTAAAAAAAGAACTTCGTGGGAAAAGGTTTTTAAGTGATGAAGAAGTGAAGGAAGCAGTTTCGGCGTATTTTTTAGACAAAGACAAATCATTTTTTTTCGAGGGTATACATAAGTTAATTGAAAGATCCGAAAAATGCATTAGGGTAGCAGGTGAATATATTGAAAAGGAAAAATAAATTTGGATTTTTAAAATGTCCCCTCGTAGCGAGCTACTTTAACTGTGCGTTCATTATGAAAGGAACGCATATAGTGTCGTTCTTCCCTTAATTGCTACTAGGGTAGGTCAAAAAGTTCGCGAAATTAAAGGGAAAGTTGGTGAAATTAAATATGAAATTGTTTTTCCTTTTCGATATATTCTCCATTAACTAATTACAATATATATATAATAAATATATAAATAACTAATACACTTCTCAGACCGTTCAAATAACATATTTCAAAAAACCTTCGAAAAAAATGTTTTGTCAAAGCCCTCAAAGCCATCTGTAAATTTCTTTCCCCAAAACTCTTTTTGCATATTTGGGAACAAATAATAATCCGACAGGGCCAAATCTGTACTATAGGGATGGTGGTTCAAAGTTTTGAAGCCGTACTTGTGGTAGGAAGCCATCGCAACATGACTTTTGTGAACGCGGGTGACTTGTCGTGCAAAAAGAGCACACCTCGAGACTTTTTTTAGTAACTTAGCGTAATACTGTCCCGTGATATTGACACTTATCTTTATAATCGATCAATAAAATCCCCTCTGAATCCCAAAAAACTGAAGCCATAATATTTCCAGCCGATTGTGATACCTTGAATTTCTTAGGCGGTGCTGTATCTTTTTTATGGCACTGCATGGACTGCTGCTTTGACTCAGGTTCATAGTGATGAACCCAAGTTTCATACCCCAGTCACAATTCGGTTCATAATTTCGTCCCTGTTCTCACTACACAGTCCAAAAACTCGCGCGAACACTCGACCCGCTGCTTTTTCTGAAGCGGTGGAGCATTCTTGGCACCCATCTGCACTGACCTTAGACATGCCAAGATGGTTATGGAGAATGTTTAAAACGGTCGTAGATGATACTCCAGACATTTCTGCGATCTGTTTTTTCTTCAGACGAGCATCTTCAGGAACAAGTTTTTCAACTTTTTCGACAATATCTGAGGAAGTTGCCTAAATCGGTCGACTTGAGCGCTGATTGTCTTCAATTGAGTGGCTCTCTGCCTTGCTTGAAAAGGCTATGCCACTAATAAATCATTGTTGCGCAAGAGTGCCCGTAAACAGATGACATCTCATCCATAAGATATCTGAATTTTTTACATATTAAAACATAAAATGCATATGCTTTGTCACCCCTGAAGACTACGATGGAATGCCTCGTTCCCATTAAAAAGGGTTTCCGGATCTCTATACTCACCATACGAAACAGCAGCATAATCCTGCTATTTTACGCTGGTATTCTGTGAGAGCGTGGTCCTTTCCCGGTGTGTGCTTCAACCATAATATAACTGCAGCATGGCTCTACTCAGACAGAGTAATTTAGCATCTAGGGCTTCATCAACACTTACCACCGGGTATGAAGTCAAGCATTGGTTTATAATAAGTATAAAAGGCGATAAACATTCAAACTGGAGGTAGTTAAGTGGCTTCTGCACTGCACCTCATGGACGCCTGCCACTAGGTTCAAACAAAGGCTAAGGTCACAGACGCGTTATCAAATTAGGATCGCATTGTTTGATTTTCCTTTTGTGTGTTTCTTTTCTTAGAAAAATCACTTTTGATACAAAGTAAAAACGACTTCAAAAACTTAAAAAAAATCCACATAATACCTAGCTTCTGTAGACGTAGACGAGGTTCGAATTTTTCGATGTAACTTAGCAGAAGCTGTTATATGGAAATTATTTTATTCTTACGTAGTTTTTGGAAATCGGCTTAAAATATTTACGGTTACAGCCTATTAATGTCTGCTGAACATAAGCCTCCCCAGCCCGGCTAGCATCGGCGGGGGACAAAAATTTTATCCCCCGATTATATCCACTGACAAGAGATAAAATTATTTTGTTATGTCAAACGGGGAGAAGTATATCCCCGTTTGACATAACGAGTAGACATATATCCCCCGTCCGTAGCATGGAGCCAAATGAAAGATAAAAAATTATGCTTTTTTGACATTTGAAAGGGACAATTTTATCCTAGTTCATTGGACGTGGGTTGAAGTTTATATTCATACAAAAATATCTATCTAAGTCGTAAGTCTATCTCCCATTTTATCTCCTGTGGATATTATATCCATCGGTGTGCCCATGCTCTAAGGGTGGATAAAACTAAGCGAGGGGATAAACATTTTCTCCTTTCCCCGGGGATAAAATTGTCTCCCGCCCATGCTAGCCCTGCTGTAGACATGTTTTCAATATTTATTCAAAGTAAAATTTTTGTACTGCGTATTAAAATTTTTGGTAATAATTATTGTCTGTACGTTTGAAATTAGCCAGGACGCAGGCTAGTCAAGTTTCACATCTTATATGTATATTATGTTATTAAAGTTGGTAACTACTTATATATACCTACCAACTAGCTACTGACATCTGTTATTTCTTTTTTAAACAAAAAAGGCTTAACACAGTTGGAGCAAGTTTCATAATCTAATTTTGTTTAGGAACTTTGTACACAATATTGCGATGAGACAAGAAGTAAATTGCTTATAAAATAAAATTTTCGAATGTATGCAACATGGTAAATAAAAATTAGATTTTTAATAAAATTAATTTAATAATTCAACTGATTCCAATATACTGCATAAATTGTCTAGAGAATAGTCTATTCAAGAAGGACATGCTCAATTTTAGTACTGAAATTTGGTATTCAGCAGAATTTAACAGTGACGAGAAGTGCTTACTGTATCTAATGTAAGGAAATATTGGCGTACCAATTTTCGAATTGGACCCAGTCGTCTAGCTAGGGTAAAGTGCTTGTGCTTCAATGCGGTCTTTGATAATGCGGCGAACACAGTTTCCATAACGTCTCGAATGATTGCCCAACTTCAAAGATTTGACGTAACGATCGGACGCAATTATCAAGTTGAGGTACTTTTCAATTGCATATAATTTTGTAAATTTACATTTCATTTCATTCCGATTCGCATTGCTTGCAATAAATATGCAATTACGTAAATTAACAGTCAAACTTAAAAATTAGCAGCATTGAAGAAATCTGCTTGACCAGGACCACGCTCTCATAGAATCTCAGCCTAAAATAGCAACATTATGCTGCTATTGCTGTTTCATTGGGTGAGTGAAGAGAACCGGTGACCTTTATTCTGGCAATTGGGCATTCCATCTTAGTTCTTAGAGGTGACAACGAATTTGGTTCTTAATTGAGGAGAAATGTGGGTGTCAAAGCCCATTGGGCCAACTGCGCGCTCATTTGTCACAAAAATTATCTCAATGAAGATTCAAAAATATCTCTCCAAGTGGGCTTGGCGTGCCTACTGAATAATTTTACTAAAAAAATAAAAAGAAATGGTTATGAAGTTTTTGTCTCTATTTAACTATGACGCAGTTATAGCTTATAACATTTCAAGCTAATGATATGTTAAATCTACTTTATTATCTGAAATTCCGATGGGTATCGTCACTTGTTACTGGATAATTGGCGGCTTTATTACCTTTAATAAAGGAATAGCAAAGCCTACTTGTATAATAAGAAATAAATTGTGAACTCCTTCCATTTTTTAAATTACCTTAAAATATTTTGAAATACCTCAGTATATTCCAACCAATAAATTTACATTATAACTTATTTTAACTTAGTGTTCACACAGGCGGTACAGACAGGAATATTTGCAAACTCGTAACAGCCACGGTAAAGCTTTTGAACTATACGTCAATAATAATTCAATTTCAATAACATATTTTTCTGATATTGATGCTAAAACTTCGTAAATGAGTTTTCCTTAAATAAATAGGGCACAATTTAGAGAAATACATATAAACGATTTGCCGTAAGTTCACCCGAGTGACGTCTCGGCAACTGTCGATTGTGTATCCGATGTATACGCTACCTACCGTGATATTAGAATTGTGTCACCCACACAGACCCTCTTTTCCTCAAACATTTTTAGAGGACCGCGAAATGTTTATTTTGACAATGTTTCGAGACCATCAGGCGAAGCGAATAACATGTTGTTTTTCGTTTTCCTTTTATTTATAAACTAGCTGTTCTCCGCGACTTCGTCCGCGTGGAATTTATTACGATTAGATTACATGGGTTTTAATTTTTTGCGCGGAACTCTTAATTATTTTTCTAAAATAAAAGTAGCCCAAGTTACTCCTTACAACATCAGCTATCTGTCAGTGAAAGTCCCGTCAAAGTCGGTCCAGCCATTTTGGAGATTAGCCGGAACAAACAGGCAGACAGACAAAAATTTAAAAAAATGTTTTTTTGTTATAAGTACCGTATATACTTTCATATGTATTTAGTAAACATATGTTATTTTGACATTACAAACAGTCACTTCAATTTTATTTATTTGTACAGATTAAAAATATCTAAGCATTTTTTTCATATAGAGGTAGAAAACAATAATCTGATTAAATTGTACACTAATATTGCTTGCAGTTACAAACATTTTAAGTCAACGAGTCGACTTTATGCGTTAGCCCTTAGTTTGCATACAAAACGTAGGAACTAAATTTAAACATTTCATGTATCGCAGCAACACACGCAACTCCACTGAGCCATAGGATATAAGCGAAATGTCAGAGATGGCATAAGTTAAAATACATTTGGAAACTTTAGGGTTCCATACATTAATTAAATCCTACCGTAATTCTATAATAATGTCTTAAATCTTCACCACTCAGTCAAATATATATTATACTAGCGACCTGCTCCGGCTTCGCTTGGATCTAATGTGGCGTCATTTAGATTTAAGATAATCATCAAAGACCATTTATTTTAAAAGTTTTCGATTTCTCAAAGAAAAATATTCAAGTTTTTTGGGATAAAATATAGCCTATTATCACTCATTCATCTCTATTTGCTTGTCAAGTTTTATCACAATTAGTTCAGCCACTCTGCAGATTATCCCAGAAAGACATACAGACAAAAAATTTGAAAAAATATTCATGTCTTAATAGCATGCAAAAAAAACCCTTATCTCTATAAAAGGCAGTTATTTCGATATTCCAGACACTTAAAATTTTATTTATATGTATAGATAGAGATTTTTTTCTTCTTCAGCCCATCAAAGTCCACTGCTGGGATCTCTCGTTGTAGGAAGAATTAGCCTTAATCGTCACGCTTGGCAGCATGATTGACGATCGCCATATCAGAGCCGTCTCGCACGTCTTTCGCTCCTTTCATTCAGCGGCCCGTCTCTGGTCCGGGTATTTTACGAAATGGTTATACCGCAATATATCGGAAGCCAGTTTGTAGTTGTTCATGGGCGGCGGTCGACACTTACCATCAGGTGAGCCGCATGCTCGTTTGCCCCCTCTCTTATATAAAAGCTTATATCTAAAGTATTTATAACTATCTTTCATATACATCTATATCTTACAGGCAATAAGGATTTACATTTTTTTATAGAAACCATTTCATATTAACCGAATCGACAATTTATTACATTTTAGCGCACTTGTGTGTGTGTGTGTGTGTGTGTGTGTGTGTGTGTGTGTGTGTGTGTGCGTGCGTGAGTGTGTGTCTGTGTGTAAGTGTGTGTGTGTTTGGTTTACTTCCATAGAATATGTCTACAGAGTGAAACGTTTTGTTATATTCTCTGTGTATCCGAGAGACTAATGAATTTTGGGCATAATTTGTTTTTGTATGTGCGCAATCGAAAAAAGCTTTGTTTGTCGTGTTCTGGTTCTAGGACAGTTTAAACACAACATTCTGGATACTAAATCCGGACAGTCGCTGTGCCCATTACAAAGGCTATGCATGAACGTCACGTCATAAAATTTAAAATAAAATTATTAGCTGTAATATTTTTTATAGGATAGGGTGACAAACGAGCATGACAAAATGTGTTATCTTGCTTGGAATTTAGATTTATAGCAGCTATTATACCGGGAATAAGGAAATTCCACCTGATGGTAAGTGGTTGCTGTGACCCATAGACATCTACATCTATCCTCAATAAAGAATCAAAATGCAGATGCGTTGTCCCCCATGAGGACTAAGATGGAATGCCTCTTTTCCAGTGGAAAGGGTCTCTGGTTCTCTACACTCACCATAGGAAACACAGCAGTGTTAAGCTGCTATTTTACGCTGGTATTCTGTGAGAGCGTGGTCCTTCCTCGGTCGAGCCGACCCATTCATGCTATAACTATACTACTAATATAGCTGCAGCATGGCTCTACCACGTATAAAAATATTGTTTATTCTTAGCTAATAGACTTACTTAAAATGTTGACCGTGTAGGGGCGGTGTAAGATCCTCTACCCTAAATCAAACTGACATACCATGAGATGGGCAGCAGCCTCCCCATAGATTGCCTCTTAAGGGGTCTAGTAATGGTAGGTAACTTAAAATCATTAAAAATCATTGGCGATTTAAAAAAAACCACTAGTAAAATTAAAAAAAAATGTATCTTTGTTACATCATTGTTCAAGACGCATAATCAGTAAAGTTACTGCAGCACAAGTTGAAATTCGATGCGAGTGAGTGGTTTGAGGATATCTTTGAACGAAGGAACCTTGGTCGTATGTCCTGACGAGAATAAAGCGTGTTTAAATTCTATCATTTTGTAAAATTTCAGAGCGAAAGTAATTTAAGGCGTTAGTTAATATTGACGAACAGAATCTAGACGAGCGAGTTTTGCTCGGCGTTAGAAAAAAAAATTATGTGAGATGATAGGTACCTATTTAGATTAATTTGGAAAGTAAAACATTATCGAAATACAAAATTTCATCCAAACTATAATAAAACTAAAATAGTGCGGGTACTGAGAAACCAATTACATATTATATTTAATACAAGAACTGCTCGTAAAATATTAAAATTATTATGCATTTGTCACAAGTAAATTTCAGAAGACAATGGTAATGGTTATGGCAAACCCTCCCTAGTGTGGGACACCCGTGACCCGTATCCAGCTTTGGACATTGCGGGCTGATAAAGAAGATAAAAAAATATTACGATACTTTACGGCACTTAATAAAATGGCGAATGAAAAACAAATATAATTATCGTGTTATAATCTAAACCTAAATTAAATAGCGATTGTTTGAAAACAATACGGGATAATCCCCCGCTTGGAGCAAACAAAAACGAAATAAATCACAGAGTTTTTCCATTCTGATACATAATTTTCGAGATTTATTACAAAAAATGTGTACCCCACAATCTCGGAGGCGACTGTCGCGTATCTGTTTAAATAAATGGCAGCCCCATTCCGCTAATAGCTCAGCCGTAACTACCTAGGTACCGAAGTGGCACACGGGTGGACTTAAAGATACGCTTGTTGTTACAAGGAACGGCACAAAACTAATGGCAATATTTTATTGATGCGATATTCGTCCACATTTTATTTATAGAACTTACCGGTATTTTATAGACAATGATTTCTTCTTCATCATCATCATTTTCAGTTTTTAAAGTCCACAGTCATTCTTCATTAATTGAAACCTATCATACAGTTTCTTAATTGAGTTGGTGTTGGGAAAGTGATGCTGCCAATTTCGTATTTCAGTTTCTCTCTGTCGCCTCTTGCAACACTCACGGAATGATATCTTTATTAGCTATAAATATTGTTTATTTTTTACAGCTTCTTAAGTAGACTTACTTATAAATATTAACAATCTTGAAGGTTTAAAAAGAAAGGAAAACCACTAACAAAATTTGAAAATTAATATTATCATTACATCATTGTTTAAGACCATAAACAGTACAGTAGCACAAGGTGAAATTCAGTACGGGTGAGTGGTTTGAGGATATCTTTGGACGTAGGAACCTTGGACGTATGCCCTGAGCCCTGACCAGGATAAAGCGTGTTTCAAAGTTAAAATTTTGATAAATTCCAGTGCAAATAATAATTAAAGTTTATAATATTAAAAACCTAACCTAAAATATGTTTATAACCAGCTCAGAAGACGTGTGAAGTAAACAGATGATGGTTCAAATAAAATATGCAACATTCCAATAAAATGATGGTATCAAAAATTACTTATTTTGGCCTCGAAGTAAACATATTCCACCAATTATGGTGCATATCTTCTATCTTATCGCATATAAAGGAGAATGGGACTTTGGGTCTGAAGTTAACATATTGATATAAACTTTAAAAAATAAAAATAACAGCTCATATTACAATCTAGAATACGAGACAACATTAAAATAAAAAATTATTTACAAAATCGATTATATCATTGACTTTTATTATCCGGCTCCAAAAAATTGAATAAAAAAGCTTCTAAAGTTTAATTTTAATAACAATAGTTATTTTTTTTTTGTGGTTAGTTTAGTAGTTGAAGGACATATGAATCCATTTGGAATCAAAATATAAGAAAACATAGATATAAACATTTTATGTAAATAAATCGATTAACATAAAGAATCGACTAATGCAATTCTCATTTCAGAATGCTATGTATACCATAAACTTAGGAATATTGGGTGTTTATTCTATACTAAAAGACTTCTCCTTGGACTCATCTCATTTTAAACTTGACAGTACAAACTTCAAAACTATTTACGACATCGACATGCCTACTGTTCCCTTCACTTGTTACTCACGAGTTGTTGTTTCGACTTTCGACTTTAACGCAGCATTTCTTTCGTGATTTTACATACTGGTCCTGCTTTTTTTATTATACGCCGTGATCTTGCCTACACGACTGATCCTTTTATTTTGGAATATGGCACAAGCCTATTGATTGGATATTGACATCATGAACCGTTGTATTGATTGTGGCATAACGACAGGCATATAACATAAATACCCATATTATGTCAATTAAGATGATATTTTTAAAATAATTGAAACAATTAAAATATCTAAATGTCTAACCAACTAACCTCATATTCCTATCCGGTTAAATTAGTAGTAATTAAAAAACACTTATCAAAGGTGTCAGAGGTGTCGGATTCGATTTCTAGTTACCTCATTTTCGTATTACAAATTGATAATCATTCGCTTTAAAGATTAAGACAACATTTGTGAGAATAAGCCCTACTTGCCAGAGTGTTCTCCAAGGTAAGTGTTGTCAGCATGGTTGACTATTCATTTACTACTGGGATTACAAGGAAGCTTATGTCCAACTATGGGATAGTTTATAAAATAAGTGATAATGTTGTTATTTGAGATTCCAAGTACGAGCGAAGTTGCGTTAACTTCCATTTTGGGTTCATACTTATTATGGTGTTATTAAGTTATATTTATAAACTCGCATACTTACTATAAGATATGCGATTTTATAAACATAATTGTATTTTCGAATCTTCTACCACCTTTAACATGTGAAAAATATTGAGAAAGTAAATATTTACATTACCTAATAATTAAAAATCAACCGTTACAGTGTAAATAATACATAACCTCACTTTTATTGAATCTTCCATAACTCAGCTCCTAGATTGACAAATCTTGCCAGATTTTCAGCTATGAATTGTTTATATGTAGGCTTTTAAATGGTCCAACTTTTATCTAGTTAACACCTGGGCCCAATAATGTATATAAACGCCCCCATCTCCTTTGTTATTTTCTTATTGTAATGAAAAATATATAATAATAAATTCATTAAGTGGTATTTTATGTGATAAGGAATGTCCTCCAGACCGAATTTCGATTACGGCGGCCAGTCTCAACGAAGTCTAGCCATGTGCGCGGCACAGGATTATAGTGCCCAAATGTAGGCGCAAGCACAGGTGCACTCTCTATTCCTTCACTCTCATAGTGCAATAAGACGGTAATCCGACTCGACCGGAGAGGGATCAGGCGCAGGACCAACGGCTTTTCGTGCTTTCTGAGGCACGAGGATAAAACACAGCCAACGTCCTGACTCTTATTTTTGAACTTTCGAACACGGGACCTCACGATCAGAATTCACGTTTACGACCACTAGAGCAACGAGGCAGTCAAAATATAATGATAAGTGCTAACAAACCAAGTTTAGAGTGTTAGAAAAACTGTTTCTCCTAACTATAGCATTAATACACTGAGATAAACGAGAGTGATCACTTTTGTACGTGACCGTGTAGTGGCGGTGTAAGAATATCCACTACCCCATATCATCCCATGGATCTCGTGAGAGGCCATAGAGGGAAACAAACCAGGAAATGGGCAGCAGTGTCTTTCTAAAACATCTAAAAAAAACTATGGTTGTCAACTAGCCTGGCAAGCGTGATAACTATGGCAAATATAAAATATAGGTAATCTATGGGCAAGGGCTGGGTTCAGCAGAGGACTTTTAATGGGGTAACGGCAGGGTTGGCAGATTTAAATCAGACTGATTTAAATCATGATTTAAATCACGATTTAAATCACTTGATTTTGATTTAAAAAAATCATTGATTTAAATCAACATGCATAAATTAATGTAATAGGCAGAAAATGAAATAAAATTGGCTTAAAATAAGGTAAAATCTTTTATTGTTTTATGTTATTTTATTATTCTACTGCAATAGTCTCATAAACTTTGGAAAATCAACAAAGACTGTAGCGATGAGATCTGTCAGTCTCATAAACTTTAAGTAAAATCAACCAAAGAATTTAAGAAGTTCACACTTAAGATACGAACTGTAATTAATACAGTATTCATTATTTTACTCTTAGTCAGTCTCATACATATGTATTCATAAACTTTTAATCCTACTATGTCAAAAAGTGTTACCAACTCGTGAATTTCAAAATATACAAAAAAAATCATGATTTTTTCCACCCCTGGGTAACGGTATACTAACGTGTGGAGCGAAAAAAATATTTTAAATTCTTTTCTATCTCTTTGCCAAACTTTCTACAAACATTTTAAATTATACTAATATTAAACATTTTTAACACCCAGACTCATCCTATTGTGCTTTGCTCTTTATAACTGTCAGAGATATTACATGCGCTCTGAGTTTAGAAGAAAGTTTGTCAATATTATAAATATCAAGTCGTAAAGTTATGATGCAAAGTTCAGTAATATTTGCTAATTAATTTACTCACACTAAATAAATAGGAAGTAGTTTATTTCGAGTATGCTATTAACAGAGTTTATGGAAATTTTCTTTACGAACAAAAGTTTTAGAAAAAAAGTAAAGCAAGAACCCGAGTTTGAAAAGAGTACCACAACTGCTAATAATGGATCTCGAATTTAAGTATGACGAGCTAAAATATGACATAGTTAAAAGAATCGACATTATAATTGATTGACTCACATAACGCAAGAGAATTTGTTTCTCAAAAAGACGACGAGTTGTGTTATAAAATTAAACATTTAACGGAACTGGTCACAGGTTATAGAAGTGACGTGAAGACTATATATATATATATATATATTAAAATTAAAGTGTCTGTCTTGAAGTAAGCAAGTCTCACTTGACCAATATATTAGTCATATTTTTATTTAGGAGTGCTAGGAACGCGTTCTATAATTAAAAATTAGCATAGCTGACACTCCAGAATTCAAATTTGGCAACAAATCCAAATTTACGTGATTTAACACTCAAATGTTGTACAAGGATCTTTCACGTGACTCACGATCGACTTAGCATCTGGACCTTGAGAAGATTCCAGCGAAAGAGTAATTGTTCAGGGCGTAGACCGTTGAATACTAAACATCCCATGTTTGCACAATAAAACCAATACAAATTGTTAAACTCAATTTTGCGACGTCAATTAAACGAGTAGACTTAATGACAATTGAGTCATTCCGATTTTAATATTCTGAGAAATATGATAATGCGATAAAATTTCAAAAGACACAGCGTTAAATTCATCCCCTAATTAATTTGATAAATAGGCATAATCAGTTTTTTCTGTATGAAAAACTTTGTTTCATAAACATTTATGTACGAATTTTTTTAATGTTTCTTATAATATATTTCAGTGTGGCCTAAGACAACTTTTTAAAAATGGGAGAAAGCCTGTGCCCACCTGTGGAGCGTATATAAGCTGTAACTTTTATTTAAGACAATCTCTTTCGCATATTTTCTTATGGTGCCCCTAAAGAAAAAATATTTTTATAGAGTAAAAAATAAATTATCCGGCCATTTTCCTAAGTTGCTTAGCACGGTACTCATGGGATGAAATTTTTTCATGGATTCTCAAATACCACCACCACATGGTGGCTAAATATATGCCTAACCTAACTTAAATTGCTAGAATCCTGTTTAACACATATTTAAAACGTTATTCTTATTGTTATTCTGTGTTATGTTCACGTTGTAGGTTTTGATTCAAAAGGTATTTGAGCGGTACTTCATTCCAAGTTGGAATACATAACTAAGGTATCATTAGTTCTCCGAGGCATTTAATTATCAGTGTAGTCTCGTTAATTCTCTTTGACGTTACATTTCTTTACTACCCGTTTCCAACACTTCTTTACTACCCGTATGCTATATAATATATTATATATATATAGTTAAGAAGTGTTTGTGATCTTCATGCTTAATGCTATAATACTTGTCTCATAATACTGAAAGGTTACTTATTATAAAGTAGAAGCCAATAGACAGTGCTATGCCCATTTTCGATTATAAACGTCCAACGTTGAATGTTGGACGTTTACATTCAACGTTGGACGTCTTTAAATAAAATAAATAAACTAAATTAATTAAAAAATAAAGGAAACACCGCAAATATTCAATAGTAATAGAATACACCTTAGCGTAAGTACTATTTTTATCGTATGAATAAATTTTTACTTGACTGCTTACCGATAGCGTCACTAATAAAAGTAAAGCGCAAAATCTACGCTCCAATCGTTCGAACGGGTTATGGGAGGGACGGACTGTGGACGACTCACTCCCGGTGATTGCTGGGCGTAAAATCGCCAATATACGGTCACCGAGGGGTGTTTCTTTAAATTGTAAGTAACATTGTTGGTTATATTTAAATTTACTAGGATAGATTGAAGGGTACAATCGCATGTTTTATGTGCACTTTATTAATAACTATCAGCGTTAACTTGCTATAACTATCAGTTGTTAACTTGCTGAATGAAAGTATAGTAAGCTTGTAATACCAGCCTAAGGTAACGTTCATTTATGGACTAAAGTTAACGTATTATTGTAATTTGTACAGCACACAAATCTGGTTTTCAGATCGACATAAAGTGATTGCCCCATATTTCTATAACCGCATATCTCACTTCTTTTTAATATCATATGCATCATGTATAGAAGAGGTGTTGATGAGCGAATGCCTCTGTGATTGATTTTCTTCATCAGCCCGTAAAAGTCCTTTGCTAGGAGTATTTGCCTTAATCATCACGCTTAGACGTACCATAAGTTACTAGACGTCTCGCATCTTTAACGCTGCTGCCCGTCGTCGCTGGCCTGGATAGTTTATTTCTGGCGAAAACGAAATGGTTATATCTTTTGAAAGTAATCAGATTTTTACAGCATTTCACAAAGCCTATAGATAGAAGAATAATATCGGTGTGAATGATATATTTTTGAATACATGTTTGAATTTAAATAGTTACGGTTAAAATAACTGTAAAAGCAATCTTAACTATCAAATCTAACAAGCAAACAGACTGGTGGTGAGGAGCAACGTCACTAATGCTAGGGGTACAATGTATAGGTGTATGAGTGTAGCTACTTCAACGTGGTAAAGCCAAGCTGCAGCTCTACTATGGTTGCAACACCAATGGGTCGGTTCGACCAGGCAAGGAACACGCTCGCTCAGAATACCAGAGTAAAAGACAATTTAACGTTCCGTGTTTCTTCGAGAACCGGAGTCCTTTTTGACTGGTAACGAGGCATTCTATTTTAATCCTCAGGGGTCACAACGCACCTACATTTTGATTCTTAATCGAGGTCAGACCATACCATCCACATACTATCTATCAGGTGAACTGCGTGCTCGTTTGTCACCTTTATTCTATAAAAATCTGTTACAAGAAAATCATGCCTGCTTACTTAAGATTGCTGATTGTTCTGCTGTCGAAACAAAAACCAAAAAGACTAATGCAAGAATAATAATACATCTTCACTTAAATCTTCGTTGGAACGGCTTTTATCATTATATTTCTAACAAATTTTAATTAACCATTAGCCATTTAAATTCGCTCAAAGCATCCGCCTTGCGATAAGCAGACTATTTTATAATTACCGTTCAACAACAACGTGCATTATTTGTGTTATAAATAAACTTCTACAAACAAAAATCTTTTGACGGTCCGTGCGTGTACTTTCTGGCAGGTATTGGCGTACATGTTGTTAATAATTTTACCAAAATTCAACATTTAGCCGCCAATATAAAATCATTTCGTCACATGTATGTCGTTAGAAATGACTTGAAAATGCTGTGGTATTTTTAAAAATTCCAAAATCAGCATCATAACTTGAAATAATCAGATCATAAACGGGAAGCAGTCTGAAGTAGTAAGCTCTGTATCTGTGACAGCCAATCCCTTTGCCAAACGTAACAGTTAAGGCTAGTGTTTCCAACTCGAATGAGAATTTGTCTAGTAGAGTTTTTTAAAAGCCAACGATGAAACATTTAAAAATATGTTTGTTGCAGAAATAATTCAAATAACGTATGGTTTACTAATTTCGTTGATTCAGGATTAAGAATACTGTTAGCCGTAATTATAAAAAGAAATCCAAGCGAAAGTAGCCACGGGTAAAGCTAGTCCTAAATAAACAAAGTCACGTTTCGCAAAACCCGCAACGAAGCAATTTTTAAAGAACATTCTTTTCAATGAATTCCTAGTCTTAATTATCTCGCTAAAATTAATTTACTCTGCTAAAGTTTTCTTTACGTTTAACTCTAGACACTAAAACACAGATAAAAGTCTGAATTAAGTTTGAAATTTTTATCATCATCATCGAACTTTATTTTACTTACCTAACCAGAGCATTAATTAAGAATTAAACGATTTCAATAAATATTTAATATTTAAAGTGTATTTATTGATAGATTTGGATAAACTTAGCGATTAATTTAAGCAATGCTTGTCGGTTTGGATAAACTTAGCGATTAATTTAAGCAATGCTTGTCGGTATGTCTAAGTTCTTTGCAAAGTATGCCATGTTGCTTAAAGGCCAATAGCCAGCAATCGATTATAAAAGGCAACATAACACGAATAAACTTAATCCTTGAACCCAAATATCGGTCAGAGTGAAATAGATGATGATGAACAAAAGTTTTGAATGCTTAGGAAAATAATTTATTATGACAAAAACTATTAATTCAAATATTAGTATCACATAAATACCGATTTATGTATTTGAAAATATGGACGCAATATTAAGGTTAAGCGTACGGTATAATATCATAATATTATAAACCATTATTTTCCTTTTCTTTTCTCAGTCCCTCCGTATCTATGGATCGTACGGTTCAGTGGCGTGACGTCCGATATCGGATTAGTTTATGGGCAATGCTGCGAGTACGTGCCAAGACTACCGGTGGTGATTTTGGACCGTCCATTTAGGACAATCCACATCTGTTCGCTTACCTCACACCGTATACGTATAAGCAAAATATCAATGTTTGTTCCGTTGGTAATTTTACTTACTATAATGTGTTCGTTTGGTTATAAGCGTATTTCCGATTTAAATTCGAACTTCTATACGGTACGCCAATATTTATCCCGTTTAAATACAATAAACGTGTCATGAATTGGCACTATAAAACGAAAACTCCACTACGTAATTACAGCTCAATTTGTGTTGCCTATCATAATAAACGAAACATTTTATTTCCAGTAAATAAAAAGCGAACGTTAATAATAAATACCAAATTAAGTCATCTTAAATGTATTTTCTTTTCGTTTAAAGCACTCTTTCTTAATACTACGTTGTCACAAGTTATTATTCACAATAGGAGATAGCATTCGATCGCCGTCCTCACGGAAGCCGTTTAAGTCATGATGAATTTCGCGAGATTATGTCGTCCCGAGGCATCCATGGAAGCGGCGTCGCCAGAGCACGTTATCGCGCACGACGTCTACGACGAGCACGGAGCCCCGCGGGGCGGGCCGTGCCGTCAGCGGATACGGAGAGCCGCGCTCAGTTCGCGACGAAGCGACGAACCGACCGAGCGCCTTGCGCTCCGTCGCGCCCTGCATCGCACGCGGGTCGATCTATCTCTACATGTACGTTGTACGCAATAAGTTCCAACAGGAAACTTAGGCTACGCTACCACACGATAGGTAGGTAGGTTGTATCATGTCACAGAAGTATATTAACAATTTTTCAACAAATTTTGATTCGTTTTTATTTAAAAAGTAAAGTTTATCGACCCCCAAACATTACCGCCATAACAACCCTTATTCTCTTCACACTGGCAGTCGCTCCCTCTAATTATTGACTCCCCTAAAGTTTGTTGAAAAATCCCGACTCCTCGATTCGGCCCTTTTATTGCTCTAATATTTTTATTACACCGCCGTCTCGACGTCGATGTCGCGCTGCGACAAAACGACAGATTCTATTTGAAATGTAAATTAGTAAATACTACTGTCGTGCCCATTTGTCCGAGTCTTACCGTTTCTCACAAGTCCGCGTTTAAATAATAAATTACTGCATTAAAACGACAATTAATTTTATCCTTGGATTAACCGAAAAGCTCTATCGTGGACGTAAGCCTAAGTAGCCAAACGGTTTTGCGTCACAGTTATCTGTATTAAAATCAGTCGAGGCGCGCTGAAGCATGACTCTGCGTTGACATTGACGTTCGTTTCCTTAGAGTGAGTGTTGAATGTGCTACTGGTGTCGTATAACGGACTGGCAGGGAATCAAGCGGCGCATGATCGCGTGAGTGCAGCCGTAGCAGCGGATGTGCACGCCGCTGCCGTCCTGGTGGGTCGTGCCGGCTGGAATGCCAGCTGCTCTTGACCTGACTAGGTACCCCACTCACCACACGCACACACACACATACACGCACGCACACACATGCACGCACGCACACACATACGCACGCACACATACACGCACACACACACATACACGCACGCACACACACACGCACGCACACGCACACGCGCGCGCGCATATGCTCGCAACCACACGTGCAACACTACACGTGATATAAATAAATACACAGAACGTATTGCAGTTGACACCCGATAATTCCTGTGAAATACATTGTTTAACCATAATCACTATAAGTAGCACACACATATTTTTTATCACAACTTTAAAGTCGTCAATAAAACAAAATACGCAATATTGAAGTTGATGAAAACATGATAGCAGCGTCAACCATATCAGAGCGCTGCCCTTTATGCATACCTATCTATTATTTACCCGATGTACACACTTTGCAAATATATTCACGCATTTATAAACACGTGCCTATAAATACGCTTAGGGTTGTTAGTCCTCCCTTCTAAAGGAGAAACCCATGTAACATGAGCCATGATTGTACTATACAGTGCCAATTGCTAGGTACCCAATATTGTAGTATTTTTACATGCTATATATTATTTAATTGCATTTAAAATCTTGTTTCATTCCTTTTTATCATCATAACAGTGGACTGCTGGACTAAGACCCGCCTAACACTGAAGGACCGATTTTTTTAAATGTATAAATGCCTTATCTTTTCAAGTTGTTTTTCAAATTAATTTTCTCGTTGTTAGGACTTTACCTGCTTTTTTTTTCTTTGGGTCCACGTTTGACTTTAATTACAATTTTTAAATGAAATCCACGACTTTATCGGGATTGAATTGAGAAAAATCTTAACCGTTTATGATTATAATCTGAAACAAAGTCTGAGTTTGCCTGTACCAGTAACCAGTAAAATCATACAAAGCAAAATACCGAAAAGCTCTCAAAACTCAACTTATTTAATACACGCATTGATCATAAGCTGTGATAATCCCAAGGAGAGTTCTAGTTTAATTATTGTGAAATAATTGTGTTGTCGTCTACTTTACGTGCAAAATTTCAAATTATTTAAAGTTAAGACGTCCGGATGTAGGTGAAAACTGAATTATAATATAATATTTATGTAAATACTTACATAGATACATAAAGGTCATGCTAATAAAATTCTGTTGTTAAGAAAGTCAAGTTTAAGTTGTCACGAGATCTTCGGGAAACAATAATTCAGTTAGGATATACCACTATAAAGTTTGCGTGACGCATAGTAGTGAATCGTTTCAACAAACAGATGCAAAACTTCAACACCGGTCTTGTAGTTATCCCTACGGCGAACGACTGAAATTTGTACAAAAGCATAACAGTACCACGCAGCAGGTTGAACTATATAGAGCTCCTTCGAACACAGCTTAGCGTCTTAGGATTGTAAAGGATAAACAATTTTAGTTTCTATATCAAACTCAATAAGGTATAGCTTAGCACGCCCGTTACCACTCCCAAAGAGGCTTTAATATTACAATAAACCGAACTCGGATTTATGGAAGCAAATCCAAAAGGCAATCACGAAAGCAAAGAGAACAAATCTAAAGCCCAGTAGTTCACAAATCTTGCCAATGGCTCGAAATCCTTATTATTTAATTATTATTTGACGGTTCTATCTGAAAACCGACGCTGCAGTGCACTGCTGCGACTAATTGCTAAGGTTGAAACTGTTTTGGCACCCAACACTACTGTTTGTATTTCCTCTTTTTTTATTTCAGTTATTTCTAGAAGTTTAACTTATGTGAGCCAAATATGTCTAATTTTGTACTTTTATCTTTCGAGAGGGAAGAGTTCGTTTGATTTTAAAGGCATGATATACGCTGTTGATCATAAGGTTGCTTCTTTGTTAATGTTATTTTTGTGTCAAACTGATTTTTTTTTCTAAGATCAAAGGTGAACTTTGATATTTCGATATTTCACATCAAACGGTATATCTGCGAAACCCTTCAATTACAAAAGCTTTCACTGAAGACTTTATAAGTGAAATATGATGTTGTATGGCTTACATGTCTAACGAATTCAATTACTCTGTACGGCGCGGCGTCCTAATTTAAATTTCTAGTTCAATTGCTTTGTATTTTCTAGTTTTAATTGTGTAGCTTCTCTTAGAGTTCTCCTTTTCGATGTCATTATTTTCTTTGCGAAAATTTAATAAAAGTTTTTCTCTATGGTTCTTTCTCGAGATTTTTATAAACGGCGAAGTATTATTGGACATTTTTACTTTTCTCTCTTTTGTACTCCTTTTCGACGGACGATTTTATGCATTCACAGAAGCGATTTTTATTTTATATTTTTCATTTATATTACTATCATTAACCTTTCAACTTTCAGCAGTGGGAGGTTATTACGAATGAAAACATTTACACAAATTTTTACCCTTCGTTGCTATATATATTTATTTTCGTGGCAATTTTAATGATTCCATTAGAATTTGTAATGCAATATATTTTTATATTAGCATACTTCTGTGAGCATACTTTTAGGAGGTTAAGAGATGCAAATTGAGTCCATTAAGATTCTTCAAAATGTCACTTAAAAGCCCGTACTGGAAGCGAAAATGAGCTGAAACTTGAATAAAGAAGAAGTAACAAAACGTATTTAAATGGTGGCAATATTTTAATTCTATAGGTCCCCCGGACGGGCGCAATTTATTCACGGTGATAGTTTCTCGCTGGGAATAATATGCATTCAGATGATATTTTAATTGAATCTGGTTTCATAAGATTACGTAATGGCACATGCCAGAAATCCCATGGTTTTGATAGATGATAAGAGCGTGAAAAGTGTCAGACATCCGTTAATGCGTTAACAATAATTATGAGAGAGTCCCATGTTCCCAAAAGAACCTTACTAGAAAGAACTACAAAATGTGAAACAGAAAATCAAGACATACGAAAAACATTATCAAGTGATTGGCCCAAATATTGCTACCTAAAAATACAACATTCTTATATCAATAAGCAATGATATGCTAATAACTTCAGGTCATACACACTTTCGTTTTGATAGTCAAATTTATATATTATTTCGCTCAAATAACTTACCTAAGCTTATAGGTACATCGAAAATGAAAATATTACTACTCGTACTACCTTAATAAAAATATTTATAAAAGTACTAGCTCTGCCTGGGATGCGTTGCAATGCCTTTTTTGGTCAGAAACATTCGTGGGCGCGCGCATAACTACTCACCATAGTTTCATCGTAATCAGCTGAATGTTTTAGAAACACAAAAAATATAGATATTGAAAGAACAATTCCGAAATACCACAGACAGATATAACGACTATAGATTATTTCCTGCATTTTTGATGGAACGTTTTCGTGTCTTGTGCAACTGCATCATAATGTTGACATATCACATGTCGTGAGTGATAAATAGAATGAATATACGTAAATAATACTGGCCAGACCATGTAGTAACATTTGACAAGAATTACACTATTTTTTTCTATTTATAAAACTGAAGTGACAAACGAACTTAAAGTCCACCTGATCGCAAGTGGCTACATTAAAGCTCTAAAAGCCTAAGCATTGAACATGAGAACTAGCTTACACCACTAACATTACAGAAAAAAGAATGATGCGTTCAGTCTGACTTCCAACAAATAAGTCTGATGCGTTGTCGGCCCTGAGGGCTAAGATGGCATGCCTGTAATTATACTGTAACTGTACAGACTCACACACAGCAGTGCAGGTATTGCTATTTGATGGCAGAAATTAAAAGTAATAGGGTGGTATATGAGAGATTTCTAGGCATAAAGAGTCCTACCACCTAACCCATAAGTGTAACCATTCGGATGGAAGTAGAAATGAGGGATTGAAAACAAATAGCAAACCATCACTCATTAGTAACCTATTTTAGAATATTGATTTAGGCTACAACTGACGACAAACACAATGGACAAGTATGCCGATAACTGAGTTCGGCTGTTCAATAATTTAATATTAAAATTATTTCTCTTGTACCGTAACCGTGTACAAATTCATGAATCATGATCTCGTTTTGGTTCCTACACAAATATCTATTTGCACAACACATTAAATATTCAGGTACAGTAAACAAAACAATAACAATGATATTACGCTATGAATATTATATTTCGTGTAACGCAGTTACTATTTTACGATCGTACAAACTCCTCCCGTGCTTCTGTACGTTTGAAATATACGTAAGTTAGAGTGCTCGATATGTAGTGGTGGTGTTATAGTGAACGTTTATATTCAACGAAGCGAACCACCCGCGTCGTTTACGTTGCGACCTCCGCATTAGAGTCGGATATGTGAGTGGTAATCCATATAGAAATTACTACACGCGTAATTGAGCAAAGTTTAATCCTTACATTCTACTAAATTAAAATTTTACGCGATAGAAGCACGATCTGCGATAGAGATATGTCCACAGTTGTTTCGGTTTATAGGGCGAGAGAACCAACATAATCACAGACCTTGAGCCCTACCATCCTAATCCTGAATAGAATAGAATAGAATAGAATAGAATATTTTTATTCAATATAGATTACATGTGTAATTCTTATTGAAAGTCATTTTTTACTTTACCACTGGTTCGAAAAAAAACCTCTGTCCTGGGAAGAACCAGCAAGAAACCCAGCGGGACTTTTTTTAAAGTAAATTTTACATTAATGGTTGTACAAACTATTTAAGTACAAAATTTATTTTAGAAACTGCTTGGTAGCGACCACTCATTCCCAGGGTTATTATCAATCATATATTCATTTATACTATAATAACCCTTTTATACAGTTTCAGCTTAACAAAACATTTAAACTTGGTAATAGAGAGAGCCTGTACACTTTCCGGGACCTTGTTGTAATAGCGTATACATTGCCCCAAGAATGAATTACTGACTCTGTGGAGTCGAGAAACTGGTATCACTAGCTTGTGTTTGTTCCTAGTGTTTACAGAATGTATATCACTTTTTATACTAAAACTACCTTTGTTTTTGTGAACATACATTAAATTTTCGTAAACATGCTGAGAGGCCAAAGTTAATATATTTATTTCTTTAAATTTATCTCTAAGAGACTCGGTTTTAGGTTGTAAATAGCTCTAATGGCCCTCTTCTGTAAAACAAAGATAGTTTCTGAATCAGCCGCATTTCCCCATAGCAAAATCTCATAAGACATTATGCTATGGAAATAACTGAAATAAACTAATCTAGCTGTCTCGACACTAGTGAGACCTCTAATCTTTTTTACAGCATAGGCTGCAGAACTTAGTCTGCTTGCTAGTTTGATATATGGGGCCCCACTGAAGCTTTGCGTCGAGAGTGATGCCAAGAAAACAGTGGATTCAACAGGGCTCAGTTCTTCCCATTTAAAACACATTGGTACCCAGATTTTTAATATTCGTTGTTGTAAATTTAATACATTTAGTTTTATTTCCGTTTAAATGTAGATTATTAACGTTAAACCAATGCACTAATTTTGATATAGCATTATTCACTTCGTCACATTTAAATGATTGACGTTTAAGTTTAAAAATCAAGGAAGTATCATCAGCAAATAATACTATATCATGATTATCCCTACAAGGAAGGTAAGTCATTAATATATACCAGAAATAGGAATGGGCCGAGAATCGAGCCCTGAGGGACACCATTAGTACAGGTGACCCGGAAGAACTTTTACCATTGATAATAACTTTCTGCATTCTATTACTTAAATATGAAATAATAAGTTTAAGCGCTGTGTTCTTGACACCATAGTACTGTAGCTTCCTGATTAATGTCTCATGGTGAACACAGTCGAAGGCCTTGGAAAGGTCACAAAATATACCAAAGCATCCTCCGAATTCTCCCATGCACAAAAATATGTTTAATAAGCTCAACTCCAGCGTCAGTTGTCGAGCGACCCTTGTAAAACCGAATTGATTTTTATGTCAATTTATTAATATTGAAGAAACTTAACATCTGATCTAAAATTATTTTCTCAAAAATTTTACTAAATGTTGGTAGTACAGAAATCGGTCTAAAGTTGGCGGGGTCTAATGTACTACCAGATTTAAATAAAGGTATGACTTTACTATGTTTCATTAAATCAGGTAACACACCAGATTCGACGCTTGTATTAAATATAGTGGCTAGATAAGGTGCTATTATATCTATTATAGATAAAATAATTTTAACGGAAATCCCCATAAGTCTGCCGTTTTCTTAACATGAATTGTTTTAAAATATTTAACGATATCTTTTGCAATACTCTATGGAATTTAAAAGTATTTGAACAAGCCTTTACATTTTGTTTAAGCAATGATTCGGCGACAGTAGGAGAAGAATTTAATGATTTTGTTGTCAAAAAGGAACATCAGTAAACTGAGAAATGACAACGCATGTGTAATCTTCTTTATTCGAAGTTAATAGCAGCTGTCCATCGGATAAAGTATAGACACTTTCCATAAATGGTCTGTTAGCTCGTTTATCACTATAAAAAGGATCGGACCAAATTCACGCTCTTGAAAATGGAATATCGGTATTGACAACGGAGCATCCGTTTTCAGTACTTGTTCACCTATAATCACAGGCGCGGGCGGGGTCACGAAATATGAAACATGTGACATAATATTGCACTTAGCAATGAGTTGCAGCGCTGTGGGCCGCGGGTTCGAATCCCGCACCGAACAAGTATTTGTATGGCCCACAAATAATTGTTCCGGTCTGGATGTTTGTCCTTGTGAAATTTATGTATGTAAACTGCCCCACGATACAGAAAAAAATCCTAGTGTGGAGGTAACGTTTTACAATAAAAAAGCAATATTATTCAAATATCCACGTATGAAACGCGCGGGCGGTGAAATAAGCGGGCAATCTCACAGATGGCGCGCGCATCTTACTCACGGAAATATCAGTGGTGTCACAGAATAAATAATAGTACTACGTACAGAAGTTGCACTCTTTTGATGTTGACTGTTTGCCGACGTTTTAATAGCCTACATAATTATTATTAATGAGATAAATCGCGAACGCAAGCTAAATAAAACTTTATTGCGGCGCGCCAGTGTCCGTACTCCGTATTACTTTGCATCTTTTCCACTTCCTATGTCACGGCTGACTTTCCGTGGTTACTAAGGGCTGTCAATATAGAATAAAAAAAATACATTGCGAAATGGTAAGTAAGTTACTTGGGTAAAGTACCTATTCTGACTATGATCGACTGACCATATTTTCGCTACTATGTGACTTCTGTGACGCACAACGCATGCAACTTCCAAGGCCATTCGTCGGGAATCGCGACGCGATGCTCGGCTCGGAAGAAACACGTAGATAGTTTAAAGTGTAAACAATAAATAAACCGAAATACGATTCCTAACAGAAATGTGATCGTATTCTACTTGTTAAAATTTTTAATTTCAAAGTTTTAATTTCAGTATTTTGTGTTGTTATAATTACAACTTAAAATATGTACTTGGATAGTGAAGTAAATTTCAACTTAGTTTTGTAATAAAGTACTTAGTTGCTTCTGTAGTTAAATTATTACTTACAGCAGATTTCACTTATAGCGACGATGAAGGGACCGGTGTAATTTCGTCACTATATCCACAGGTAGGAGTGGGGAGGACAGAAAACTTGACATTAAGAAAGCATGAAAATAATATTTATTGTCAAATAATACTTTGATTTTAACAGTGATACAATACGCCTAATCACTTGATGTCTACTTACTAATATAGTACGTGAGGGTAATATGGTCACTTTCTTATAACTCAAAAACTACAGCCTTGTTTGCATAGAAGGCTCTGTGATACGATAGCTCTTCATCAGTTAATCAAATAATAAAGGGTCAAAAAGGCGCTGCTTTATCGACGCCATTTTGACAGTTGATGTTATTGTAAATATTTTAGTCGATTTTTGTATTGTGTAGTGTAGTTAGTTTTTTTTAAGTTGATTTTTCGAAGTGTTCCTAATTATTTCCAAAGCTTGTTTGCTATTTTTTTCTTAATATATTAGTCATAGTATACGACTTTGTGTTTTTGTCTCTGTCAATGTACAATTTAAAGTGTGTTCCATTTCATAATTCCTTCGATGTCTAGTTTGCCTTTTTTTCACCGAATAAACAATATCTTATTGTTAATATTGCTTTCACCATTCTCAAGCCTCGTAATAATATCTTTTTCTTTAACCATAAACGTTCTTCTAACGGGTGCCATGATGAACAAACTATGTAACATCCCAAAAATTACTGAGTAACTAATTTAAAGCGTATTATTACAGCTGCCGACCAGCTGGGATTACGAACAAGAGATAAGAAAGCTTAATGACTCTATAAATGAACCTTTGTGTGTTTGTTTGTTGACTCGTTCATTGAGTAGAGTATGTACTCTGTCGTAATACCTGCAGGAGATTACAGGAAATTTCTTATGAATGACTAATTAAAACTGGTCGCTATACCCGAAATTGTTGTAATATCCGAAATCGCTATAACCGAATCATTCTCTATTAAAAGTATACGTTAAATTCAAGGGACTTCAAAGTAACGTCCTTATAACCGAAAAGTCGTTAAAACCGGAGCCGTTATTAATGAAATCCACTGTAATTCTTTTTTCGCTATAAGTACCTATCTAACAAAAAAAAAATGACCTTTCATTATTCTTCTGTAACTTAAAAAATGATACATCTGAATCCTTTTGTTTCCTCATTAAGCATCCATCTACGCAACAATTATAGTATGAACGGCGTTTTGCCATTATAATTTATCAAATAGATAGTTAATATAATATACATATTTTTAAATTCATTAAAACTTTTTCAACTATTTTATCTTACAATTAAATATACTAAACACAAAAAAACACTATTTCAACAAGTATTTACAAAAACTATTTACGTAAACAGCGTTAAAAAACTTACATACAATCGCCTAGAATGCCTCGATTGTAGGTAATTATTTCACGCAGGTAGCAAGAGTGACAGAGGCCTGGTGGCATGAAGTCGGTTGCGAATGTCCACGTGAACTGACGCCGCCAGTTTCGTTCAACAAGATTGAACTTATCGCTAGCGACGATATGGCGCTTTCATAATCTCTAATTAGAGAAGAGTAACAGTGAAGTTGAAATATAATTAGATCAGAATTAATCAAAACAGTTGACTAACCTTCTAGTATATCCAAAAACCTTGAAAGATCTTTTTTTATAAAAATCAGTTTACTGTAAGTTCAGCATAACGTTTTCTTTCTTTATTAATATCGTGCACACAAATTTTACTATTACTCAACTTGATTTTAGTTTTTTTTTTTCCATTAAACTTAAATTTATACTTTTCGCCATCCAAAACCTCTGAAAACTAGCACACCCACGCAACCTCTAGGCGGTCAAAGTGAGCACGATAACGCCAAGTCAGCCGCGCCTGCCACCACGCCCGCAATATTGCGTGAAGTAGAGTACAAGACCTTAATCCTCGAGGCAGCAACGCACCTTTACATTAGCTCCCCACTAAAATCACACAAACTGTGGAAAGCGTTAAAATACCATTCCACATGTTGAAAGTAATTGGATGTTAAATTCGTTAGTGAGGAGGTCAAAGTATGAGGTTTATCAGGCAATGTTTTACTTTATTACACTCAAGTGAAAGCCATAAACTTTGAAAAATATACATACATACATATAATCACGCCTCTTTCCCGTAGGGGTAGGCAGAGACCACTTCTTACCACTTGCTACGATCCTTACATACTTGTTTCGCTTTGTCCACTTTCATTATTCCCTTCATACGTTGAAAATATAACCTATTATATTTAATTAGATTAGCAACTCCTGAGCCTAAGTGTAAAAACACAGTGACAAACGCTCGGCGCCTTTTACAAACAAAAGCTTTAGTATTACAACGCCGAAAGTGTTTGCCGCAATGATATTATATAATATAAAGGTGGCCGCTCAAAAATGTATGCCCTACGAGCCGCTCCGCCGCATACGCACCATCGAACTCTCTTATCTCAAAGTTTTCTTATCATCTTATGTACGAACGTCCCGCCCAGTCCGTCATAGTGACGAACAACTAAAACTTTGTGTTTTTCTCTTAAACTGTTTCATAGGTATTTTCACTAAAAAAGCAAAAATTATTGAGATATATGATAAATATAAATTTATATTTAAAAAAATACTTAAAAAATTAAAATAATCAAAAAAATCCTATTAATATTGGTAAAGAAGCAAAGTATAAAATAATAAATATATCCCAGCCTGAATTCGTACAGGTTGATATCCTCAACCAATAATTAAAATTAAAGTCGGAATTAATCTACCTTCAAAAACTACTCTAAATGATAAATATAATATAATTATTAAAATAATTATATTTAATAAAAAATTAATATAAAAATAATTTTTATATAATGATTCTCTTGCTATAATTATTAATATACAAACTTTGTGTTTTTCTCTTAAACTGTTTCATAATTCTGGTGCGCTTTTAAAATGTGTTTAATAATATTGATAAGCTTATTTCATTTATTAGTGAGAATTATTTTTTGATTCTAAACCTTAAATTAAAGCCGCTACCTATGTGGTGGCGTAAGAAAATTCACTGTACCACATCATCTCGAGAAATGGGCAGCAGCATCTTCCTGACAAGTCGCCCGACAAGCGTGGCAACTATGGCAAATATCTCTAGGCAATCTATGGGGGATACGGATTAATAAGCTGAAGTGGCAATGGGGCGGCCATATAGCTCGAAGAACCGACAACCGATGGGGAAGAAAGATTCTCAGTGGCACTAGATGGAGTGACGACCTGGTAAGACATGCGGGAAGTCGATGTATGCAGGTGGCTCAGAACCGTGCTTTGTGGCATTCCTTAGGGAGGCCTATGTTCAGCAGTGGACTTGTGAAGGGCTGTACTGACGATGATGATGAATCTATGGGGGCGACCCATGTTCAGCAGTAGAATTTTGGTAGTCTGCAATGAATGCATGAATGCAATGATTGCAAATGATTGCAATGCATGAATGAAAGTCTTATATTTTTAGTAAAATGTTGTAGTTGCTTTAATCGTACAATATTAGTTTTTTTTTACCGTGTGGAGGCGGCGTAAGATAATCTATCATCCCCATTCGCCAGAAATATCTCATGGCTGCCAGTCAATAGAGTATATACTATATCTAAATTGCCGACGGGCAGCAGCGTCAAAGGTGCGACACGTCTGGTACTGAAATCATCTATCCACCTGCCAAGCGTGATGATTAAGGCAAACGGCCCATGACCAGTAGTGGACTTTTACAGACTAATGACGAAATAGATTAGTTTCTAAATCCCATTTTTGTTCAGTGCAAATTAAAGGAACAAAGAATAGATTTCGTTTAATAAAAATTATACTAAGGTAATAACTCACGCAATGTGTTTACATAAGTGTAATTAACAAAATTAACCTTTCGTTCTTTGTGCACGACGAAATATGTCGACTCTGAAATTAAAAGAAAAAGAAATTCGATTTAGTAGAAGTAGTCTCACATATCACATACTCGAATAGTTGTAGCTTTTAACTTGTCTGTTGAACAATGACAATCTGTCTCGATTCCCTGTGGAGTTGTCTAGACCGCCCGCTCGCAACGTAAGGGAGATATGGCACTTGCTCGACAGTAGACGGTAGGTACCTTTTCATGTTCCGTTCGTAGGTGGATAACGAACTGAAATACAACGTTTACTTTGTGATTCTCCTTTGTCTTCGAGCTTCCATTATGTCACTTGGTTGCGTACGTAGATAATGTAGTATAGACAGTAGATGGGTTAGAAACACGGGCCCTGTGTCGGCGTACGGAGGGATTGCTTACTGGCTTCTTTTGCCCTCGATTCATTATTCATGGGGATTAATTTTATATTACGTTTTTTCGTCTTAATTATTTCCATCATATCAGAGAATACTCTCAAATTATTTCTCATCAAGGTCTTAATTAATAAGGTTTTTATCTTGTTTCTTATTAATTGCGCTCTTGTTAAAAATCAGGTTATTAAATTTATTCAGGATAATAGAATTTATAATATATTCAGTGAACGTAATTCAAAGGTGTGTTTCGTTACTTATATTGGATTATGTATAATTTTAAATGTCATAGGTAGTAGGCCTATTTTAAAATAAGAATCGACGATAATTTAAAAAAATATACTATATAGGTACTCTAATTCCGATTGTGATTCTAAAATTGATGTGTAAACTCACAGGAAACACATCAGCAACAAAGTAAACTCGGACATTTTAACTGATCAAGAAATATAAGGACGTACTCCAATCAAACACCCGCGCTTTTAACATATCAGTCTCTGAATTTTCTGAAAGCATCCGCCGTTTCCATTAAGCGCCTAAAAGATCCACGTCCGTTTCGTTTCCTCGAAGCTGCAACATTTTATCTCACCCCGAGTTCAGTGTACGAACGCTAGCGTGTAAACATGCCGCGAGTGCTGTAGAGTGCCAGAGGGCCACTCGGTCCGCAGCGCCTCTGAATGCCCACGTCCGATCGACCACTTTGGCGCCCCACTCCCTACACTAATGTACGGTCCACCGCACATCGTGCTGCTGCACCTTATACCATGGTTATAAGAGTTATATTGGCTTGAGGCTAATACTTGATGTTCAGTCGACTATACTCTCGCCCGTCGCGATACTTTCCGATAACGTCCGACAAATTTATGCCGGCAACCGTCACGCTGTACACTACCTTACGACTTCATAGCGAATGTAATTCACAGTTTAAAGCGGCCGCAATGTACGATGCGGCCGTTTCACGTGTCATTCCCTTACATGAATTTATCCCCTTGGCTTATTCACTAGTAATTTTGGCAAATATTTTGTGAAATATATTGATACTTATCAAGGAACGATTCCAAATATAGCATATGAGGAGTACATACTTAATGATACTGTTTTTATTTTTAAGTAGAAGTGGTAGTGTTCTACAACTATTATTAACCTTAGTTTTTATCTATAGGATTAACTTAAAAACACAAAATGTGGCGTGTAATGACGGCAAAAAAGATCCATCACTCCAACCATCTCGATTACGCCAGACGTAAAATACCCAGGACGGCGACGGGATCCGGCTGCCAAGCGTGACCGTGTAGTAGCAGTGTCCATTATTCCATATCGTCCCGTGGGTGTCGTAAGAGACGACAGAGGGAAACAAACCAGGAGATGGTCAGCAGCTCTTCCTAATAACAACTAGAAAATAAATAACTGTGGTTGCTAAACCCGCCTGCCAAGCGTGAAAACTATGGCAAATATTACCTTTTGAGAAAATCTATGGAGACCTATGTTCAGCAGCAAGCAGCAAGCGCATGCTCAAACACGGAGGAATTCACTTCGTTAAATAACTTTATCACACTTGATATAAAAGCAAAAATATGTTCTGATTCATTTGTGTGTCCAAAATATGGTTGGAACTTACTGTGATTGGACCACAACTGTAATTCGAACGCAATAATGTGTTTAGTTTATAAATGTAATATACTGTATGAAAGTTAATATCAACATCTTGTACGAATTCTTCCATTTCGTCACGTCATAATTTCTTCCGTTATAAAGGAGACGGATACGTTTCCATACATTCTGGGCCCAGGTGTTAACACGATGAAAGTTGGATCATTTGAAAGCTTACATATAAACAATTCATAGTTGAAAAATTGGCAAGATTTGTCAATCTAGGGGCTGAGTTATTTAAGATTAAGTAAAAGTGAGGTTTAATTTTACCTACACTGTAACAGTCGATTTTTAACTATAGATAATATAGTTATTTAACTACTAAATAAATATTTTTCACGTGTTAAAGATGGTAGAAGCTTTAAAGAATAATTATATTTATAAATTCTTATATTATAAGCGTAAATGGAGGTAAATGCCTACTTACTTCGCCTGTAATGGTTTGCTCAAATAACATCAGCTCTTATATTATAAACTGTCCCAAGCTTCCTTGTAATTCAAGTGGTAAATAAATATTCAACCAAGCTGGCTATACTTCGAGAACACTCAGGCAAGCATGGTTTATTCTTACAAATATCCCCTAACCCATAAAGCGAGTGACAATTTTGCAGTTTGTACTGTCAAGTTTTCAAATGAGAAGTCCTACGAACTATTTAGAAGACGTTAGTCTATGTATCGCTCCAAAACGAGAATTACACTAGTGTATCGATTCTTTATGTTAATCGATTTATTGATAATAAACTTAAATAAACTTAATGTTTATTTCATTTTACTTATTGCAAATAACATATTTTGATTTCAAAAGGATCCAAGTATTATTCAAAGTAATATATTATTTCTTTTAAATTAAATCTTAGGAGCTTTTTTAATTTATATTTATTTTTGTCCGAATAAATTTAAAATCGATTGTATAAATATAATCGATATTCCAAATAATTTCTTATTTTAATTTTTTTCGAACTCTAGATTGTAAAATGAGCTAGTTTTTTGAATTTGTACTCATAAAAATATAAACAATTTTTTGAAGTATATATAAATTTGTTAACTTCAGGTCCAAAAATCCCATTCTCCTTTACTTATCATAATTTTATAAGGAAGCGCACAAAATAGGTTAATTACACATAGAGCGCGTTGTGTTGACACAAGAAATGCAGTTCATGTTTACAGTTCATCGAACTGGTGCCTGCTATCGACGGTGAAATTATTTGTACACATTAAGTTGACAGCAGGCAAACACAATTTGCGCAAGGCGGCATCAGTTTTCCGATACGTTATTTCAAAGTCTAAGAAAATTATGTTAAATGCAATTAACGCCACTCAGGGAATATTTTACGTGGTAGAGCCATGCTGCAGCTATAGTACTAGTATAGTTGTAGTACGAATGAGTCGGCTCGACCGGGGAAGGATCACGCTCTCACAAAATACCAGCGTAAAATAGCAGCTTAATGCTGCTGTGTTTCGTATGGTGAGTGTAGAGAACCGGATACCCTTTTTACTGGAAACGAGGCATTCGATCTTAGTCCTCACGGGTGACAACGCATCTGCATTTTAATTCGTAATCGAGGATAGATGTAGATGTCTATGGGCCACAGTAACCACTTATCATCAGGTGGATTGTGTGCTCGTTTGTCACCCTTATCCTATAATTTTTTTTAAAGTAAAAAAAAGTGTAGCAGCCATTATTATTACCGTGCGCTTCGTAAAATTGGATGCTTCTTTTTCATTTAATTTATGTTGTAACATGTAATACATCCCACAGCTGAGCACAGGCTTTCCTTAATTTCTTGGTTATAGAACAAGATATAGACCGCCTGGACGTTTAGGTGTAGTGGATATTCATACACCGCCACTACACGGTGTAAGAATATCCACCGTCTACCACAAACCATGCTCAACTTATTACAAGAACATGCACTCACGCAGGTATGGATCTAATGTCATTTGCAACCAAGAACATGAATTTAAGTGTGCGTGGAGTGGCTTTTTACGTGATAAAGAATGAAAAGAAGTGTGCGTGAGTACGTGTTCTTACAATAATTTGAGCATGGTTTCGACATCACTTAAAATGTACGTAGTGTATGTTTAAAAGCTACGTTTTTTTCTGACAATGTTAAAAATAGAATGTGAACAAGTCATCTTTTTGTGCTGAAATATTCAACTTGTTTTTGTCATCAGTTTCTTTTAAAGCTGCGATTGATTTTTGTTTTAAACTTGTCTTGAGACCTCTTCATTTAATGCATCAAGTTGGCAATTATAGTATATCCCATGCGCAAATTTATGACCGGTGTGATCGCATTGAACCTAGACGAGAAGATCTTAAAGACGACGCAGACGATGCTGTCCTAAAAGTGGATTGAGTGAAGAAAACATTGAAATATTGCGTGAATTCATCAAAATAAACAAAAAAAATTCAGTGTCATTTATATAAATGGACTGAATTGGCTATTCAGGATTTGTTCCTCATGAACTAACTGATGATGAAAAAAACGTCGATATTTTCACATAACTTAACGTAATTGCGAAGGAATTATCCACAAAGAACATGTTCCAAAGTGACAAACAGTCACTGGTGAGAACAACCGTGACATATTTCCAATATATTTGTTAATACGTTTGATGCAGAGAATCCGTTGTATTACGAGTAGGTTAGAATATCGCGAAGTGGACAGTTTATCACTTTTAATCGATAATACATCGCCTTATCGGTCAAATGTAAGTGAATGTTTGTCAAAAAATAAATGTTTCGACGCAATACTCACCTTATTAACCTAAACTGGCGTCCTGTGGTTATTTTCTATTTCAAAAACTGAAATTAGCGATAATAGGAAGTGCCAATATGAATGCCGAATGCAACGCTACACGCCTCGCCTTAAATGGATCGAATGGATACCAATCTCAATTACCTATGTTGTAGTTTTCTGCTCTGTATGCGACGAAGTCTTTCGCAGCATTTCAAATTTGAAGCCCTTATCACAATCATCACGTTTGGAGACTGTTCGGAGAAAGCATTACCCAGACTTATTCTGTCTGAATTTTCAGTTCATTCAAGTCTTGATTATATCTCGAGATTTTTATATAATATGAAAATAAATATATCCGATTGTAAACTTCAACGGGTTCCAATCGGATATAGATATTTTTTTCTTGCGATAAAATAAGATTATCGATTTACATTTTCTTTCATTATCCTTTGCACCTGTACTGGCTTTAAGGATTTTCTCGAAGCATCAAGATGTTAAGGTATAGATGAAACAAAGTCAAAACCCATCGATTTGACCGCGCGGAATGTTACGTAATGTCGATAGTCGATTTAACAACTGTCGTGCTGTAACCCTACAAAATTTCGCGTTTATTTCACAAATGTTTTCTCATTTTATTAAATCACCTTTGAGCATAAATGAAAATGCTGATCCATATGCATTTTTAATCTCCTGACTTCATGTAAATAAATAAGTTATTTAATGCGAATTAATCGACATACCACAAGACCTTCGTTACAAATCTTTGCAATAGATTTTTATGTCAACCGAAAAAAGGTGTGATTTGACCCCTCACATGGGCTGGTGGATGCATGTTTGTGTAAAACTTTGCGTTGTTTGTGTCTTAAGGATAGAGTTGGAATATTAAACATAATATATAACGATTTAAAAGAATAAAATAATTTCCACATAAGTCGGTGCCAAGACATAGTGTTTAGAAGCATTGAGGTCCCAATTTCAGAAGTTCTTTTTACTTTGAAGTCGACTTTTACTAAAGTTGAATTTCATGACCCTTTTGATTGAACTAAGGAATATACAAGCTCAAGGTTATAACTAGAATGTCGTCTCAATAAGTACTTATAGTAAAAACTTCATTCTTCAAACTTCCTCTTTTAAAAATTTATATTGAGTGTCCCTGAGGTATAACCCATTAAATAAAACTAATCATTAAATCGGTTCACAATTGAGGAAGATATCGCATAACAATAATACTAAAAAAAAACATACATTCGAACTGGAAACCTCCTCCTAGTTTTGAAGTCGGCTAAAAATAATTAGCTAAGATCAGCGTCAAAAATAAAAATAAAATGGGGTGTATTTAACTACCCTACTTTGAAGAGCAATAATACGCGCTGTGATTTGAAGTTGGTTGCAAGTGTCCTTAGTCTGTCCTTAGGCTGCAGCACTATCAAAAATACTGTTTGTTCATTTGTCATTCTAGTATCATAAAAAATGAAAGTGACTGCGCGAAAGTGAGCTTCATATCGGAATCCAAAAGTTGAGATCCAATGTTGCTGAGGCTTGTATCTAAATGGTCTCCTAGCAGAAAAGAAGTCCTCATTTTAAAAGGTATTTGTTTCTCCTCTTATATGGCATATTGATCTGCCCGATACTTATATAGAAACATGCAAACATATATAAATACATATAAAGTCAAGTTTTTATATATAATAGAGTACCTAACAGTTTTCGATAGCACAGTAATTATATTAAAATAACACAAAACCTCACACAAAAATGTAATGATTGAACTAGTTAGACCCTGGTTAATATTGTGGCGTGTCGTTGTTTTAGAGAACTGGCCCATAATTTGGGTAAAGCAATTACTCTTGACGCGGGTCGGGAAATTCTCTAAATCCGACGCACTAAAATGTAATTCGCTAAAAGTTAATAAAACGTTGTAAAACACGTTCCACGAAACGGATGAGGTCGCGATAAAAGTGGATTTAATCGCAACCGCCAAGTTTAAGGTAGTTGCGAACGCTGACCGAATATTTAACAATACAAGTATTTTTCATTTTCGCAGTGTTAGTTTAAAACAACGTGCTGCTGCAACGCGGTCCACTACTTTTATATAAATTAGTTGTAAATCTAACTTTAAAGCGCTTGCAACAGAATCCAAATAATATATCGATTGATTGGCCAAGAAACAGATCTTTGTATCGACAACCGTTTCAAAAATCTTATGTATAAAATTAGTTTTGCGGCACAAAATATAAGCATAGTTTAACACAAATTATTTCAGAATCTAATCTAACTAGATTATTTCAAAGTAATTGGATTATTTATAAATTAAACCGTGAAAGTTTTGGACGAGCTCACGCGTTCCGCGTACAGGTTGCGGGAGTTTCCAACAATTAGGACGTCAGCACACGTCCGTTAATTATTAACTGAATTGTTTAGGCGAGTTGACGAACTCCAGCGATCTCCCGCTAATTGTTTAATTGATTCTGTAGACATATTACGGAAAATTTGTTAGTCGTAGTAATCGTTATTTTATCCATAATATTGCGAAACCTAAAAGACTTTTAAATGGCCGCCACAATAAAGCCACTGATACAAAACCTGATGTTGAAGGATCAATCTCTGTATCGTCCTGTCTGTGTTAGAGAAGCTAAAGAAATAAATAAGCCAGGAGATGAATAGCGTAACATATACAGAAACCTAATCACATCATAACCCTAAACCACGTCATCCCACCACCAGTCTCTTTTATGTTTTCTAAGAGTATTAGAAAACATTTCTCGCCAGCTTTGCCTATACTCACCACTGTATTGGAGAATGCAGAAACGAAACCCTCGCGCTGGTAACGCTGTATCCTGTGAATTACTAAAAACATCGTATAAAAGTTACTAAAGACAATAAATATTAAAGAGATTAAACTGACTATGTTTTTTCACCACAATCTTTTAAGACCCTTTTACTGGAAGCGAGTCTTTCCATCTTAGTCCTCACGGGTGACAACGCATCTGCATTTTGATTCGTAATCGAGGATAGATGTAGATGTCTATGAGCCACAGCAACCACTTACCATCAGGTGGACTGTGTGCTCGCTTGTCACCCTTTTACTATATAAAAAAAATAAGCCCAGCGACATCTCACAAATATGCTTATATAGATTTTTTTATAAAATTTAAGTGACAAGCGAACTATCAGTCCACGTGAAGGTGGCGGCTACTGCAACCCATAGACAACAGCAACCAACTTTATGCTAAGAAGGCTACAGATGCGTAGTCACCACTGACTTCTAACATGAAATGCCTCTCAGCCTAAAACCCTTGAGGCTTATATACAGCAATGCACACACTGCTGCTTGGCGGCAGTAATTGGTAGAATTGTACTTACCCAGACCGCCTTCTAGACGGAAAAGGAGTCCTACCATCTAGTAAAAATAAATAATCGGCCATGAGGAGGCTTAGCTACCGGCCGCCTCGTGAACTCATAACCTACCGAATTCGTGATGTGATGCTTGTAGGCGGTAGTTAGTTAGGTGCTTCCGCGTTCGTTAGCCTCACACGCCACCGTCAAGGTTACGCGAATCTCTTTGTCTTATTGCGCTAGCTTAAAATCTAATTGTACATGGGTTAATCTAAACAGTGGTGAAGGTAATTTATTACTTAATTAACTTTTAGTAGCGAGGAGAGCATATTTGTAAAATAAAAGAACTAATAACAAAAGGCAGGTGTGATTAAACCCATCCCATATATACGTTATACATTTGCTACGTTCAATAAAGTGTGTTATTTTGTCAAAATTATCTCACAGCTAATTAACCCGGCAAGCGATCTTACGAAAATTTTACTGTATTTCATAGAATCTCAATTAATTTTAACGGGAATACACACATTAAAAAATGGCACTCAAGTTAAGAAGAACTGTTCTTTTTCTTTCACTTAAAAAATTAGACAAAATAGCTAACAAATGCGTACCTACTTTCAAAGATTATTATATCCTGTGGTTCGTTGCTATGCAGATCCGCTCTGCGTGAACTATAAGTTAAACATATTCGACAGATAATAATAATAAATAAGTATTTTAATTGACACGAATGTCAACTACCCCATTGTGTATGTTAGGAAAAATTTTATGTTTATTTCATCAGTAAGAAATGCCATTTCCTCGTAAGTCGTAAACTGACCTAATAAAAAACCTTTTGTAAGTGGCTTTTAATAAAATTGCTTAAACAAACAATAAATGACAAAACAAACAATAAATGACAACACGTTATAGAGACTTCAAAAGACATTTTTTCATAAGCCAGTGCTTGACTACAGTCTCACTTCCAATTTGTAGTAAATGATATTTTGTTAGTGTAACATTTTAGCGTAGAACCATATTTTGGGGATAAATATATGTAGAAGTAAATCATGAACTGCACTTGCAGATACTTTATATTATAATTTTGAACACATGTGTTCGTATTTAATGAAATATTGACATGACATCAAAAACTATCCCAGAGTTTCTTGACTGTTCTTCTCTGAAAAGATTTCTACAAGAGCTTGTAACAAGCGTACTTTGACATTTTATAGATGCGAGTGTGACAAACGAGAACACAATCCACATAGTAAGTGGATGCCGCGGCCTACATCTACATCTATTATCGATTAAGAATCAAAAAGCAGATACGTTGTCATCCTTGAATCCTAAGATGGGGTACCTCGTTACAAGTGCTTCCGGTTCTCTAGCGTGGTCTTTCCCTGGTCGAGTTGACCCATTCTTACAGAAGCCATAACACAACTGCAGCGTGGCTCTTCTACGTGTAACAATTCTACAATGCCAGTGTAACTTTAATTCCTTTATTCATCCAAGCTTCAGTAAATTATTTCAGTGGACCCACTTTACAACTGGATTAAATCGGCAAATATTTTTTGGCGGATTTACAAACTTCTTCAAAACAACTGGAAGATGTCGCCGATGGCCGAAATCAACCAGTAAATGTTATAATCTAGTGCCCTTGTACTCCAAATACAATTTCTTATTATACCGTTTGAGATAACTGACTGAAAGATTACGCTTAAAGTATATCACAGGACTTAAACAACTTTAACAAGTTAACCTGCTATAGAATAATTTGATTAAGAAAACTTCTACATCTCTCAAATTATGTCATTCATTTTTGTCACCACGTTTGCACATTTGAACACCATTTAAACAAACATTTCAACCCCCGAAATACGGATTCGCCGTTTAAGATTGTTAGAAGTTCACGCTTCGCTGTACTCGATTACGCTTGAGACCTTTAGCTCCAAATCGCAACGAAATATGTAAAGCTTCTAAGAACCTATCCCATGCTCTTCGGTAATGCCTACTTCGTGAATAATATTAATTTGCAGAATACTGATGATGAGGATTACGCTAAATGAATTTTAAAGCGCATTACTCGTAATCTTGATTGCCGTTAACATGATGTTGGTAAATAAACACCGAGCAAAGGAATTATGTATATAACTACAATATCGTTTTCATGTATAAACACAATTAGTAAATAAAAAACTAATTGAGATATTACGTTAAGTTCAACCCGCTAGTTATCGTAAGTAGTTGCGTGACATAGAAAACTTTTATGGACGTTTGGCCATGAGCACTGTTAAGCTGGTAGCTGCTTTACGAATCGAGTAAACATTTTCCACGAAAACGATTATTAAAACGTATCTGACGATCTATTCGTAACTCTTAAGAATCATACATCAAAAGTTCTCGGCGCTGAATCGAAACTGTAAGACACGCAGAATAAATACAATGTTGACGTCTTGTGAATTTGAAATCTACACCTAAAGTTACGCGGCTCGAACGTAACAACAAATACTTTGTTAAACGTGATACTTTTTTCTGAATTAACGTAATCGTATCCTTTGGGCAACCGTTACAAAATTAATCCAGCGGGATAAAGATTTTTTCGCGGCGAGATGTTTAATAAATGGAAGTTTAATTTTTCAACGTGGCGACTGTCATGCCTTCGTTAGTAGCTTCGCTGTTTATTCGTTCTTCTGTAAAATAAGCGTGTATTTTGTTGCGGCACCGACGTTTTCATCAGTGGAAAAAGAAGCGTTTAGAAAAGAGCCCGGGCATTTATGGCAAAAAATAGTTGCATTTACAAAACAGCTAGTTATCGCGTTTTATGCACTGCTCTTTTAATCAATGGTGGACTATATGGGTGTAAGTAAATACGTCTGTGTAATTTTCGAATTTTCAGCATCCAAACGGTTTTTCCGTTCGTGTATTTGATTTTTAAAGGGAATCCGATGTTAAAAAATGTGTGTCCGTCTGTTTTCTAAACGGATTCAATGAAGGCTATTGCATCCATCAGCTTAAATTTTAAAGAGGTGGTTCATATTAGAACACCTGGATCTGGTACAATTAAATTATATCAGTGTAATACCAAAGCTTCAAAGATATTATTTTTGTTTCGTATTCACGCGGACGATGTCGCTAGCACAGCTTGTGTTTTACCAAAAATATACTACCATATTTCTTCCAGCATGTGTACATTCTGGTTTATTTATCATATGAATAAACTTAATGAGCGATATTGACAGTATCGACCACATTGTATGTGCTTAGATATGATATTGTATCTATAACGCATCGGACCAACATAATAATATAGTAAAAGGATGTAGGTAGGTAATAAACTTATTTTTATTATTTATTGGATCTGATTAAAATATATATGTAGTCACAGTATACTCTATCGGTGCATTATATAATTCCTTAAAAAAATAAAAATACTATTGTCATTAACATTACTAATATTCCTTACTAATATTTCTTTACCCCTTCATGTAAGCCCAGAATGCTTGTGTGACACTAGTCGAGTGGCGAATTCGAACCTACGCGTTTTTGAGTTGCAGTGCGATCCTAGCATTAGGCTACTGTTGCTCAACTTCCTATCAAATATCCATTTTCAGTAGTCCTTAACGCAAGATAGATACATTCTACCTTCACGTGTTCGCTATTTATTTGTGTCCATCAAGTATAATCTATTCAGAGATAATGGCAGCGAGTTTTGTTTACAACAATGTCGGTTAAGTTGTTTATCTTACATAAGATAGGGAAACGCCGTAACATACTAACTACCTTATTATTGTTGTCATTAGTCAGGCTGCGTTCAAACAGAATGCAAAGAGCGTTTTATTAGTTTATAATGCTATAATGATTGGATGGAAAATTAAATGTTCTAACAAAGTCGCAACACTCGGTTGTAGTGGGTTAGCTGTGCAACGCGCCCCCTCGTGCGTTGAACTAGCAGTTATATTTAACTACGACTACACGTGTGCCTCGGGAACGGCATGCTCCCCAACTAAGAACGTTTCAAGCCATGGATTTTTTTCTGACGCATAAACATTGTAAACGAACTACAGCTAGTATTTAACGCCGACATCGCAAAGGTTTACAGTGATATAACGCTAATGACTCAAAGTTAATAGATAAGAATAGAATGGAATAATTTTTATTTAATATGCATATTATTATTATAATTTAACAGGCCAGCAGTTGAAACAACTGACATAAGTCCGTATCCTAGGTTCAAATGTGTAATTGTTCTATTTTAGTTGTTTATCCAATCTGTTCTTGAATTGATTAATGGTTTGTGCAGATATCACTTCTGATGGCAGCTTGTTCCATGCTTCAACCACTCTTTGGCTAAAAAAGTGCTTGTGTAGGTTATTATGTGACACGGCTTTAGTTAATTTGAGGTGATGCCCCCTAAGATGTGTGTTTTTTGAGTACTGAAATAAATGTTTGCCAAAATCTTCTATATCGTAGTGTCCATATTACAAGTAATACTTATTGGAAGTCATTTATGCTTTTACCAAAATTAAGTTATTTAATAATTGTAATTACCTATACCTATGTCTTACCGGCCCCGTGGTAGCTCACTCAGCACTCGTAGTATACGAGCAAAGCGAGTTCTTACTTTATTTATTGTATTATTTTTTATTTGAATTATTAAACAAAACTATTAACACTAGCAGTACTAATATTTCCATGAACCACTCTAAGGAAGCTTAAATGCTTGTGTTAGAAAGTTCACGACAGCAATCGAACGGCGGATTCGAACTTACGACTTTTTTAGTTCGCGTTCCGTTCCCATTAGGTTGCTGTCGCTATCGTTCAGTAGAAATAACTCAACTACGTTTGAGTATACATAAACAAGCTATAGAGCGCGCGTATCGCTCAGTGCCGATTATGCTAAGCGTAAGCAGGTGTTCTATAGATACTGTTACTACCCGTGCGTTTAAAGAATGGGATTGAAAATGGCGTCGCCTCTATTCACCTCTCGCTCGCACACTCTCGCTATCTATACTTACACTCGCTAGTAAAGACTGCAGAAAAAAATACGTTGCGATATGCGTTTTTCGTATGTTCTATAACTTTAGTCCAATTTGTCATGGGAAACAATGATAACAAAATGCCATAAACTACAAAAAAAATTCAGTCCGGTTTTGCTAATTTGTGAGCTATGACGCGATTTGAGAGTTTTCTTCATAATTATTGTTGATTTTGCTTGTTAATATTTTTTGTATAAAATATTTACATGCCATTGAGACATGAGTACCCATTTTTAAAATTTTCGTTTGTCTGTCTGTCCGAGCTAATCTCCGGAATGACTGAACCTATTGTAATAAATCTTCACGAACAAATAGAGAGTAATACGAAGAGTGATTTAGACTAAATTTTATCCGAAAAATTTAGAGATTTTAATAAAATAGAAATATTGATAAGATGAAATAAATGGTTTTTAAAGTTTATCTTAAGTCGTCAATAAGATCCCACCCAGGTGAAGCCAGAGCGGGTCGCTAGTTATTAATGTTATTTTAAAATTAATGTACCGCCTGTACTTGCGTATACAATTATTTTCAAATATTTTCCCATTAATAGAAAATTTACAATTAACCGAATAATATAACGATATACCGTTATTAGCGGGTTTTCGCTATTGGTACTGTGCATGTTAACGGTACAGGTACAGAATAAATAATAGTACTACGTACAGAAGTTGCACTCCTTTGATGTTGACTGCTTGCCGACGTTTTAATAGCCTACATAGTTATTATTAATCAGATAAATCGCGCGCGCAAGCTAAATAAAACGTTATCGCTGCGCGCGAGTGTCCGTATTACTTTGCATCTTTTCCCCTTCCTACGTCACGACGGAATTTTCGTAGTTACTAAGGGCTGTTAATAAAGAGTAAACAATACATTGTGAAATGGTAAGTTACTTAGGTAAAGTACCTATGCTGACTATGATCGACCAAATTTCCGCTACTATGTGAGTTCTGTGGTGCCCAACGCATGCAACTTGCAAGGCCATTCGTCGGGAATCGCGATGCTTGGTTCGTATAGGTAGATAACGTAAACAACAAATAAACCGGAAATACGATTCCTAACAGAAATATGATCGTAATCTACTTAGTTAAAAATCTTGTAAACAATGTTTTAATTTCAGTATTTTGTGCTATTATAATTTAAAATATTTTATTTTAAATTATAATAGCACAAATTATATATAATTAATTATATATAATAATAAATATTGTATTACTTCTGAAGTCAAATTATTACTTAATTCTTTTTTCGCTATAAGTACCTATCTAACAAAAAAATGAAATAAATTCACCTTTCATTATCCTTCGGTAACTTAAAAAATTATATATCTGAATCCTTTTAATTGCTCATTAAGCATCCATCCCCGCAACAATTATAGTAGTAACGACGTTTTGCCTTTACAATTCATCAAATAGATAAGTAATATACATATATATTATTCCTAAATTACATTAAAACTTTTTCAACTATTTTATCCTACAATTAAATATACTAAATCCTAAACAAAACTATTTCGACGAGTATTTCAACAAATATTTACAAAAAACTATTTACGTAAACAGCGTTAAACACCTTTAACATTCAATCGCCTAGAACGCGCTAGCCCCGACTGCGATCTACCCCTGGGGCGCCTCGCGATTGTAGGTAATTATTTCGCGCAGGTAGTAAGAGTGACAGACTTGATGAGCCGCCATTTCTAATCCCATTCTTTATCCATACGGACTGTACATAGGTGAAGCGGTTAAATAGTGATGCGCCAAGATTGACGACCATAAGTTATTGTATTTAAGTATTTAATAAATAATAAGTAGGTGGGTAATTATAAGGTAGGTTTTAGCAGATCAATAAAACAGGTACAATTTATAAAACGATGTTTATTAATCAAACACAAAAATCTAATTAATTTACTGCCCCTGCTTGCTCGCAGTTTAACGTACAAGATAATATTTCACTCTAATGTCAATATATTTTTGAATAACATCCATTAGTTTTGAAAAAAGTTTGAACATACACCCGTAATTACGTAGGTACTACACACGTAATTATGTACCTACATAAACAATTGTTGAAGCTAGTTTTTTAATCGCTTTAAAATAAGTGTAATCTTTGAAATTTGAAATTTTACTGTTGATAAATAAAGAACATCTTACTTCAAATTTAAGTTTTGGTATTGCACCTCTAACCAGCTTGCGCAGTCCACCCTTGCTTTCAAAAATGGACGAAGCCCTAAAATGGATAAAACAAACGAAACTCCTGATGTTGGGCTTCCAGTTGCGCCTTTTTACTGCTACCATCCAAAATCAAAATTTTGAGTTTTCAAAAATTTGAAATTAGAAAAGTATTTTAATCATATTTATCTTTATTATGTACCTATATAAAAAGATATTCAAAAGTTTTATTTTAAAAATTGATCTCTATATGGGTTTGTAATAAAAAAAAAATATTTCTTATAGTATGATTACATTATTATTATGAAAGAACAAAATATTCGTGTACAACGTAGTACAGCACTAGCTCTTATTCAGGGAAAACCTAAAGCGGAAGGCGTGGGGAGCACGTGCTGTGTCGACTCGGCTGCGCGCCTCCCGCAACACCCTGATTAATTTTGTTAAAATCTGTGTTTTCTTATCAAAATATTACTTACCGATGAAAAGAAATAGCATTATTCTTCTAAATTTGCTTCCGTCAACCGTTTTTACAGCTTTTTACTGCAATATAGAGAGAGACACAATCAGCGCGCGTGGCAATTTCGAGACTGTTCATACCCGCGCTTACTGTTCATAGCGCGCGCTCTATAGCTTGCTTATGCATACCTACTATAAATACAGAAAGCTTACCTATGGTGGGTCACAGTTGGGTAAGAGGCGGCTATGGGAACTGCTAGAATAATCTCATGATCTCCGACAGTTGGCTTTATCACTTTATACAGTTATAACTGTATCTCCGTCTAGTAGCCAATCCAATTGCAAAATATCCTAACTGATGATGGCGAGCAGTGTTAAATGCACGAGACAAATGTTACTGCAATAAGCATTTCGCCTGCCGAGCGTGTCGTTTATGGCAAGTCCATTCTACAATTGGATAGACAGGGAACTGCTATGGGCTCAGGAAGATTGTATAATAAACTTACTGTCATCTGAGCCTAATTCCCTTCAGCACTGTAGAAGAGTGAGGTTAAAACACTTGGAAAAAGATGCCTCATAATACTCTTTTAATTCTTAGATTGTTATTATAGAGTGTTATGTCAGTCGTTTGAAAAATTAAAGGCAATGACAATATTCAATTATAGGCAATATCTAGTTCAGGTAAGACTTCTCACCATTCCTTATATAATGTCCTCCAGACAGAATTTTAGTCACGGCTGCCAGTATAATGTACGTGTGCACAAGCACAGATGTAATCTCTATTCTTCACTCTCATAGTCCAATACGAACATGTTTTCCGTTGAAACACCGCCAATTTCTTGACTCCGGGTTACCACTACAAAGAATTTCTTTACCCGTAAATTGAAACCGGGACCCACATTCATCAGCAGTCGCGCTTACGACTACTTGACCAACGAGGCAGTCGTCCGTTATATAAAACGTTAGCGGATTATTGAGTATGGAACTAGGTAAGCTTGCAGCACAATGCACAGCCTACAACCTCCAGTCTGGAGATTCACAATAGCGTTCAATGAACTCGCGACGCCCACCCATGTCATTATGACGCTTGGCGAACCCTTCACTATTGTTGCTTCTAGAGCTGTCAGACCCGGCCGACACAATGCCACTCTGTTGGTTATTGACAACCCTGCTTTTTCATTACAGCATCTCTTAGCTTTAAGTAATAGTAGTGTATTGATTTGTATTTCATTCACATGGCAAATTTTAAGACATTTGCTCAACGATTCCACTTAGTCGCCAACTTTCTTGTCTTCAACTAAGGATGTAATAGTAACTCCGCTGAAAGTTCTCATTGTATGGACTAGTTGTAAACTTAGTAATTACAATTAATGAAGAACCTTTTGGTGTAGTTTATAAGTGTGAAACTTGTGATCTTTCCTTTTCTTGAAATATATAACCTTTAATAGACGTATTTTTGTGTGGAACAAGAACTTAGTTGGCCCCAAGCTATTCACAATGTGAATTTAGCATATCGTATCACATAAATTACTAGTTACGAAGAAAAATGTTAGGTTACCGAATACCCAGACTTTACGTATTGAAGCCAAAGAAAAATCAAACATATAAAAGATAAGAAGCATATAAATAGATATAGCGACAGTAGCATAATGATTAAGGTTACGGACTTAAAAACTCAAAAAGCCGTACGTCTTTAAAGTCGGATCTAACTTCATTCATTCCAGTAGTACAGTGAACGTGAACCACTCCTAACATGCATTTTAAGTTTACTTGGAGTAGTTGCACTCCCGTATTAATAATGTTAATAGCGTTACTAGTATTCTTTCTAAAATAGACATTAAACACATCATATTTGTATCTTAGTAAAATAGTACACTTATATGCACATTGAATAGATACTTCCACCAATCATACTCTTAATTTAATACTTATATTATTTTCATATGACTGTACACAAGCAATCCTGGTTCGATCAGAAACTATCACGCTTCGCGTTATGAGGCGTGCAATAAAATTGAAGTGTCGGTCTATAATATGTATTAATAAAAACTTGTCTTCCTTCTATTAGGCTCAGGACGTTATTTGCATGCTATTTAGACATAAATAAATATTTATAAAAAAATTATGTCTGTCTGTCCGTCTGCCTGTCTGTACGGACTAATCTTCGAAATGGCTGAACCGATTGTGATGAAACTACATATATATATATATAAAGAGCATTACCAGGTCAAAATATTATACGATATTGTGCGGATTATTCATTATCTATATATTAATATAAATGTCAAAACAAATCCGTGTGCTTAAAACTGCTTGTCAGCTAATACGTAATAATAGTTGCGTAGTAATAGTTGGACTTGTTGTTGCATATTCGTCCGTACGTTACTCACTAGAGGGCGCACTGAAAGCCAGCTTCGTGGATAATACCACGAAATTACGCTGAGTGTAGACCTTTTATACGAGGGTGGATTGAAAAGTACTCGGCCTAACACAGATCCATTCAATTCTAAAATCAAATCTACCCACATTATTTAGTTCAGTTCAGACTAGTTCATTGTGTGAAGTTCGAAACGTGCGATAATTAGTTGTGATTTTATAAATTTATTAACAAAGTAATCGGACATAATTTCCGCGAATGGAGCATATCGAGCAGCGTGCCGTCATTAAGTACCTCCATAAGAAGGGCTATCATCAAAAGCCATCCATGATGACATGGTCAGTACATTAGGCGATTGTGCTCTGTCATATTCATCCGTCAAAAATGGATAGCAGAATTTAAGCGTGGTAGAGAGTGTGAAAGATGAACCCCGCTCTGGAAGGCCTTCGACGTCAACTACTGACGAAAATATTAAAAAGTACTTGATTTAATAATGGGAGACCGCAGATTAAAAATTAGAGATAGCCGAGATTATAGGCATCTCTTATGAACGAACTCAAAACATCATTGTCAACGAGTTGGGTTTCCACAAGGTGTCTGCGAGGTGGGTTCCGCGACTGCTTTCAGTTGAACAAAAAGGACGCGATTGACTATTTCACGCGACTGTTTGGAGTTATTTGAAGCCGATGCAGATGATTTTTGAATCGTTTTGTTACTATGGACGAAACATGGGTTCATTACTGTACACCGGAAACAAAACAACAATCAAAACAGTGGAGAAGACCTGGTTCACCACCCCTAAAAGGCTAAGTCGATTTTGTCGGCAAATAAGGTGATGGCTTCAGTATTCTGGGACTCGAAAGGTGTGATTATGATTGATTATCTTGAAAGGGTCAGACTATAAACTCTGATTACTACTGCACCTTACTACGTCGTTTACGAGAGGAAATAAAAGAAAACGTCGAGGAATGCTCAGAAGAAAAGTCCTGTTTCATCAAGATAACGCCCGTGTTCACACGTCAGTACAGTCAATGGCTGAAATTCACAACTGTGGCTTTGAACTGTTACCGCATCCGCCGTATTCACCTGATCTGGCACCATCAGACTTCTTTCTGTTCCTAACCTAAAAAGCACTTGGGAGGTCAAAGATTTTCGACAAACGACGAGGTCAAAGCAGCTGTAGACGCATATTTTGACTCTAAGGAAGAATCATTTTTTTCAACGGTCTAAATGCTTGGAAGGAGGTGGCAAAAGTGTATTGAACTTGATGGTGATTATGTAGAAAAATAAAAATATTACTGATTTAGTATGTGTTTATTTTCTTGGTTAGGCTGAGTACTTTTCAATCCACCCTCGTACCAAACCCGCACACATAATAAAGCTTCGATTGAATTGATTCCATTTTAGTTAGGATTTAGTTTTCTTTTGGTCTGTAGTTATAAGTTATTTAGTGTGTAATATTTTTTGTAACATGTGTGTTGGTGTTTGTTGTAATAAATAATTTTTCTTTCTTTCTTTCGAATAAAAAGTAAAAGGTAAGGTAAAGAACCGTCTTGTACTAAATATGTTTATACATATTGTTACGGGCTTGGGGTTCGAGACAATTAAAAACTGCCGAGTGAATTACCAAAATTGACACTTTAATTACACAGAACACTAATTACAACTTAAAACCACACTTTAGTTCGCAGTTGTATCGGTCCCGATTAACTGGGTGTCGATAGTTCTAGAAAGTTCTTCCATGGAAATTTCTAGAAGGATCTTGACTCTCCTAGTTCTGCTACTCGATACTAGAGGGCGCTAGTGGTAACTAGTGTTGCCAGGTACCAGGCATTAATAGTGGTGCTCAACAATATGTATCGGAATGGGTATTGGAAACGAGAGTTTAATCTTTTAACGTGCATATGTTTATTCTTTTGTACCGACTTCCTTTTATCTTTTATACAACTATACAGACATATTTATTTGATAACGTTAATTCTTAAAAATGAAAATAAGTGCAAATTGCCACCAGAGTCAAAATTCTTTATTAATTTCTGTTTTTCACTACAAGGAAGTTTAAGCAATTTTTTCACAATTTTTAAGGTCATAAATGCAGGTGGCTCAGGACCGTGCTTTGTGGCATTCCTTGGGGGAGGCCTATGTTAAGCAGTGGACTTGTGAAGGGCTGTAATGATGATGATGAAATGCGACTTTCATGATGTGTATTTAAATTTCCACAAAAACAATAAAAGAAGAATTGACTTAAATACTAGCGGCTGTAAATGACGCCTCATCGCTCAATTCAAAAAATATTTAACTTAGAAGAAAAAGTTTTGTGATTCATTTCTGTCTTGACAGGGACTGCTTCAAAAAAAGTTTTTTGAAAATATTTGAAAGAGGTGAACTATATGTAAATTTGCCTCTCAGAATTCTCTCGAATATTGCAGAGAAGCGACGAGTATGTAGCCAATTTATATATTGCGATAGTTTTTACTAGATATGATATCGAGCAACTTTTTCCTTTATCGTGTATGCAGGTACACCTATTTGAAAGCCATACGTGACTATCACTTAAATTCAAACTTAGCACGATAAACTTCAAAGTTGAGCACGCAAAGTTATTAAAAGTATATACGGGGACAGGCTTAAGCGTTTCTGGCGTACACCAGCGTAGTCAACTAGCTCAGACTAAGCAGGGCTATCGATTCGAACGCCTACGTTATAAGTGCCCTCACTACTCATACTGCACCAAAGCGCGTTAAGCACCGCCACTCGTACATAATACGTACGACAACTTTCCCCGATAGTTGTGAATAAGTTGCGTCGGTCGCGCGTATGGCGCTTTAATCTACACTTTTCGAACATGACAGCTCAATGGCTCGAAACTCTAATTTTTGGTATACTTTAGCGTGTAAGATTTTTTATCTGATTAATATGTTATATTTCAGTAATAAGCACAAGAATTTTGAGTTAAGTTCGCGTGTTGTAGCCGACGCAGCCGAGGATATTGATCGAAATGCGCGCGCACTCTCCGCTGGAGTGTACACAGATGGCTGTTGAAGCGTTTCGGTGGCACGCCACAAGAACTGGAGAGAACACTTAGTGTCATCAAAGTGTCATCGACAGCTCAAGTCTCGTGTTAATAACGAGGCTCTTGATTATCCGCTGCGAATGTCGAGACGAATTGTCGACACCTTCACCTTGGAATGTCTATCGAACTCTACGGTTTTCATATGACTCTAAAGTGGAATAGCTAAGGAAAACCATTTAATGCGGTGTAGGTGCGATCAGCTCGGGTAGTATTCTCCCGCCTCTCTTATCTTCGTCCTCCCGTGTGATTAATTGTGGGCGCTGAATCTTTATGCCCTCGCCGCACGGACTGCGCCGGCCGTCGACTGATGGACTCGCTCGTAACTAGACATTCATCTTGTGATTCGCTTAATTTGTTTCAGCGCTGCTACTACATGTCTTTATTACGTGTACGTTTGTACTTTCCTAACGAAACATACTTTGTTAAGTTCTATTTTCTTTAGAAATATTGTTAATATAAAAACTTTACTCCAAATGAAATCGTATAAATCTTTATAACAATAGTACACTAATAATCTTTTTGTAGAAATATAAATGATTAAATGATTTAAAGTAATGATTAATGTTAAAGCACTCGCTGTAACCTTCACAGTACGGAAGCAGGTTCGATCACCGCCGGCACCAATGAATTTGTTAATTGCAATTTCAGGTGCCGATTTACCACTGCTCGGCAAAGAAGAATACATCATGAGCTTTACTTTCAATGTTAATCGTCTTCTTTCCTGACAAATCCTCCCTAATATTATGTGAGAGGTCCATTTTTAGGAGTGGGTGGCCGGAACGGGCTGATAAAGAAAAGGTAGAAGAATTAAGAAGTAGATAAACAACGAATATTAGATTTTTATCTACTATACAAATTTGCAGAATTTATTAAGTTAATAAATTCTGTTTTATGTAATTAATGATATTTCATTTTATCCACATTTCTTTTGCACTATTTTTATGTTCGTAAGTTCCGTACCTTCATAATACTCGAATCGAAGAAGCTTGATACAGAAAATGTGTAGAAAACTGTAACATTAAATTATGATATTTTTTTTTTGTAATTTATGTTTAGTTCTAAAAACAACAATAGAAATCGTTGTGTACTATTTATAGCATAAAAATATGTCATTAATATAATATAAACAAACAAACGTGGTAGAGTCGTGCTGCAGCTATATTAATTGTATAGTTGTAGCACGAATGGGTCCGCTCAGGAAGGATCACGCTCTCACAGAATACCAGCGTAAAATAGCAGCTAAATGATGCTGTGTATCGTATGGTGAGTGTAGAGAACCGGAGACCCTTTTTACTGGAAAAGAGGCATTCCATATTGGTCCTCACGGCTGACAACTCATCTGAATTTTAATTCGCAAACCAGGATAGACGTAGATGTCTATGGGCCACAGCAACCACTTACCATCAGGTGGACTGTGTGTCCCCTTATCCTATAAAAAAAACTTCCTCAATACAGCTTTAAACGTAAATTAATTATGTTGTACGTTTCATACATTTACTCAATGTAAACAAACGCCTAACCATTTTATGGTAATGTTTAGAAGCCAAATAAAACCGCAAGCCCATAAAGAAATTACACACATGGGTACAATTCACAGACGTAATATAATACGATTCTTCTCAAAGTCTTTGGCCACTAAAAGCCACGTCAATTTTTTTACATAACACTATCAATAGCAATGTATAATTTGGTAGAGCCACGCTGCGGCTATATAATGGTTGCAGCGGAATGGGTCAGCTCGATCGGGATGTGGACCACACTCTCACAGAATACCAGTCTAAAATAGCAGCTTAATGCTATTGTGTTTCGCATGATGAATGTAGAGAGTCGTAGACCCTTTTTACTACAAACGAGTTATTCTAGTCCTTAGAGATAACAACGCATCTGCATTTTGATTTTTAATCGAGGATAAATATAGGTGTCTCGGCCACATCACACAGTATCCACTTAACATCAGGTAGACTGTGCGCTCGTTTATCACCCTTAGTCTTAAAAAATATTTAAAAACAACTGACTAACGTTTGCTCGATCTAATGCTTTTGTAATTTGTTTATTTATTTATTTCACTTCATTTGAAACAACAGCCATGGTATAATAACTAGCTAAAATATAGGTAAAAGAAAGTTGACAGACCAATAATAGCTATTCACAACATAGGTACAATGAAAAATATGGTTTCAGATTAGCCATACATTACGTTGTGAACGATGTTGTGCGTGTTCTTGCGTAATATAAACAAAAAATGTATAAAATAGAATTATGGAAAATCAATCACGTAAAAATTGTTTCTTAAAAAATTAGATATTTAATATAAAAATTATACTAATCTCAAACGAATTATTTTAACAAAAAAACTGCACGTCGTTTTCATTTCTTATTAATCCTAATGGCATAGCCGTGTTAATTGAAGCCGTTATTTAATTAAACATTCTTTAATTTAAGCCAGAGATCAAACCTCTCACCCTTTTTAGACTGAAAGGTTCAATTTGCCGAAATATCTTCATGAATTCTGCGATTCCCTCAGACCCTCGAATAAACTGCAATACCTACAGCCATTCTAGCAAAAGAGATACAAAATTAAAGACAATTAAAGTAACCCTTTCATTCTTTAAAACGCTATTTATTTTTATAACACTTGATAAAAGGACTGTTCACGATAAAGTTAAATTTAATCCTTTCAATTACATAATAATTTCTGTTTTGCTACCCTATTACGTTCATATAAAAGACTGGATATATGAACTCTTTGAAGATTATGATTAAGGTAATCAAATTTTCCTATTACAAGTTTACAAGCTTAAGTATATTTGAAAGTGAAAGACCCTTCATGTAAATTCCAGATATGCGTACTTTAGTAATTCTCGTTGTTTTCGAGCTTACGCGAACCTTGAGACTTTTATGTCTTAATTTTAATCATATTGTATGAAATATTAATTTTAATACAAACAATGTGATTAATTTATTTAATATGGCGAAGCTTGAGGTCTCTTAGCTTAGAGATAGATAGCTATGGAGAAGATTATGCTCATTGTTTCTGTTCGTGATAGAATTCGTAATGAAGATAGATATCCAGAGTAACAGAACAAAACCACAGTATCGGAGCAGCACCGGAGTATCTGATAGATTACTTTGGCTTCGAAGCTTACCGAAGCTCCAAAGTCATATAGCTTGAAAAACGGTCAACCGATGGCGAAGAAAGGTGTGTGTGTGTGTGTGTGCGCGTGCGTGTGTGTGCGTGCATGTGTGTATGCGTGCGTGCGTGCGTTCGTGCGTGACGACTTGGTAAGACATTCAGAAAGTACATGGATTCAGTTAACCCGATATCACAGATAACACATCGTGTTTTGTAGCGTTCCTTGGGGCAGGCCCATGTTCAGCAGTGGTGTTGTGAAAGGCTGTAATGGTGATGATAACTCAAAAAACTTAGGACACTACTATTTTATAATTGCCAGACAAAAGACAATGCTACAAATGACATTATTATATATAGTTTCTTATATTTATTTTATAAAATTTGAACTTTTAATGGTCTTCATGTAGCAAATGGTGGTGGAGGACCTACGAAAACATTATATGTTGAAAATTAAACAATTCAGATCCCGTTGAAAATGTTCCTATGAATATGTAATTTAATTTAAGAGCTATTTTGATGGCAATCGAGTGGTTCAAATTTCTAGTGTTAAAAATATCTGGCCAATATTTTTCCTTATTTTACAAATGTCTAAAAATATTCCAATAACAAATCATTTTGATGTACCTACGTGTTTATTACGTACCTTCATATTTTTAGACATTTATTAAATGATTTGAATAGATTCGCGTATTCGGAACCGTGTTGTAAATCAACCATTGAATTTTTTGGGCGTTTCCAATATCGTCGGAAGCGGTCACACTGACAACCTATTACATGTGATACGCTTTATTTTATACGGAATGATATATTGTATTGGTAGTAAAGCGGAAAATGTATGGCTGGTAATTGATGGCCCAAAGATCATCCCGTAACTGAACTATCGGCAATGTAGATAGTTTTTGATGTGTGAAACAGTAACTGATATTTGTATAATTTTTATACCACACGAATCGTACCTCAAAATTTAAAACATAGAAATCCTCAAAACTTAACACTGCGTTGTTGCCTGTGATGACATATTATGGATCTAAAAGGTAGTCCTTGCTGGCCCTATTAGGAAGCTTAAGGTCGCTAAGCAAGCTATGGATAGAATTTGTAATGAAGATATCCGCAGTAGAACCAGAGTAACTGACGCAGCCCAACGGATCCGTAAACTGAAGTGGCAATGGGCACTTCAGTTTGGAAAACGGACAACCGATAGGAAAGAAAAGTGAATGGAAGCCTCGTACTGGATGATCTGATGAACTGATAAGATATGCAGAAAGTCGATGGATTCCTGGAGAGTGGCCTATGTTCAGCAATGAACTTGTGAAGGGCTATGTATATATTTATATAGATATATTACGTATTAATATATTATGTACATAGTACACTTGACTACTAGCCTTGCCTGCTCGCCAAGTGTCGCTCTACCGCATCATATATTCGAAGCGACTACGCCGCAAGGTCTTAACTTGAGGTTTGACGTCTGATTGTTAATTCAGAACCCTACTCCCGCTCATAGGCGATTTCCCAATCCGCTTCGGATTCACAACTTTTATGTGATCAATCGTAACAAGCTATTTTGTGCAGCTCGTTTTGCTTGGACGTTCACGATGACGTAAATGTTGATAAAACCTCCCAAACTTGACCTCCTTTCTAGCAAAACGTGTTTTATTTAAATTGTGATGCAATTATTGCTGCGTCATTTATCGACTACATTATCATATCTAAAGGCCTTCATTGTCAAGTTTATGCAAAAAAATATATTAAACATATCGGTTATATTTGTCTGTTACGAAACACAATAATTTAGGCTTAGCATCGGAACGTACGCATTTTTAGCCTTACATTTGTATATTTTCAATGTGTAAGTTTTTATCTATATTATATATTTAAATCACGATAGGCAAGTAAGTTTACCGTGTAGTGGCGGTGTAAGAATATCCACTACCCCATATCATTCCGTGGGTGTCGCAAGAGGCGACAGAGGGTAAAGACTAAAAATAAAAAACTGCGGTTGCCAACCCGCTTGCCAAGCGTGTCTATGGGGAGGCCTATGTTCAGCAGTGGACTTTAACAGGCTGTAACGGTAGGCAAGTAAGTGGGTCGAATGCAAAAAAAAAATTGTTCATTAAATTAATAATGCTTTATTCTGATAATTTTATTTTATAATACTCGTACTATAAAGAACACTGATTATATATTCATATTCGTTTGTATAGGCCATATTATTTAACACATATTTAATAATTTATTATACGTTTAAATAAAACTAGTTTTACGGATTTTATCGCGTATATTAACTTATTTTATATTCCCGACGTTTCCAGTACTTTACACTAAAAATAATATTTTAGTGTAAAGTACTAGAACATTTAATTTCTTTACATTAAATTCGTCCTTAGGCAGATTCGGTTTCGGCGCTGAACTTCGACGTAACATAGACGAAATGTCTTGACGTATCGCTTCCAAATCTTCTTATTGCAAAAGGAAGATTTGGAAGCGGAATCTGTAGGTAGTCGTGGTTAACTATGACATTAGGACGTCATACACCTCAGTCGCCCCCGTGACCATGGGTGCTGTAAAGTACTCGAAACGTCGGGAATATAAAATAAGTTAATATACGCGATAAAATCCGTAAAACTAGTTTTATTTAAATGTGTAATGTTCGCGTAAATATAAGAAATCATAATATATTATACGTTTGCTTTTTGTGTCTTAAAATAAATAAATAATATAGTGGATTTCTTTATGAACTCCAAACTAGTGCTTGACTTCAATGTCACCTGATGGTAATTGATGATGCAGTCTTAGTTGAATCTTCACCCTACTCTTGAGGATTTATTCCAATACTTTACTGTACACATATTAAATGACGAAGGAGAAATTCCCATAATAACAGTAAGTCCCTATCTTATTCCTTTTTAAACCTTTAGTAAATGGACAAGCCGACAGCGCTACCGTAACCATTGGAGTCTTTAGGGAGAACAATCGAATGCTAAAAATAAACACGCTTTCTGCTAAATTTTCTACAAGCATTTCATTTTTTTTATTTGCTATTCGTTTTAGAAAATGTTTACAGTAAAATTTGCTCAGCAGGAGATTGCCCGGATGCCGTATCCCACTATTCATAGCGGCGATATTGCCGTCGCTGGCAATACATTGATCTTAACCGTGTTCTTAGGATAAAACGCGTCCGCCGAGACAACCTTCGCCGTGACATAATATACAGTCTCCAGACATTTGAGTCACGTAAAACTGACTGATGCGATATAAAATTGAGCATTTTTATGTCGCAACAATATTCCTCTACCTATACAGCAATTTTACACGTACACTGAAAGCTTGAACAACATTATAATGGTAAACTTTATATGTAATAAGAATTTGCTCTAGTTTCCATATAATAAAAGATATACTCAGTAGGTCTCTCTCCTTTTTTCATCGTAGTTTAATGTATTAATTCTGATATAAATTTATTGAAATGATTAAATGATTCGACGATCGATTTTTTCAATGACGAACGCAAAATTTTATAAAACACTCTTAATTTGCTTAGTGGAATACTTACATTTAATGACATTAAAATCTTTTAAAAATCTGTAGAACCATAATTATACCAATTTCAAACTTAGTAACTTTTTTGATTATTGCAAGGGATTTAGTCTAGCTAGAGTAAAAATGATCAAAAAAACCTTGAATAACATAAGCAGTGGTAAAATTAAAAATTTTGTACAACCGACTTCAATATAAATAAAATGAGAACATCATCAATGTAGTCGACGTCAATTAAATACGCATCATTAAGAATAACTTAAAAACTACTGGTCAGATCTTGACCAAATGGGACCACATGAGGAGCACCAGCTTCCAAATAAAAAAGAATCAAAATCGGTTCACCTAGAAAAAAGTTCTGAGGTACGAGTAAAACACATTTAAAAAAATACGGTCGAATTGAGTACCTCCTCCTTTTTATAAGTCGGTTGAAAATAGGCTAAGAACGACTACACTCATCGCTCAGAGAGAGTCCCTCTGTATAATATAATTGTGATCTGCGTGTAATATAAATCAATCCGATTGAAAGTCAATACAATTTAAAGGATGGATCGATTCTCCGATTAATCGATCTCAGATCAATTTAACTAAAAACTAAACTAAACATGTACCTGTGCTGTGATTCAACGAAGCATATAGGGGCGGTAGTTAATGTTATCCATGCTCTTCGGTAATACGAATATTACGGATGCGCATAATTGAAATCGAAGTACCGTACCTGCATATAAAATGCCATTACGACGTGACCGAACAGCGAACATAGATTTTCACTTGAATCACTAGCGGATAAAATTAGATGTCAAATGGAAGTTTAAATTACGAGGTCCTGCTCAAAGCATAAAGCATTTTAATCTAAATTATATTATGATTTATGTTATTTGGAAATTAAAGTATGTAGCTTTTTGTATATAAATATACCTATACCTCGAGTTGCGTGTTTCGTTTACAGTATCAATTTTTTGCTTCCAGGAAGTAAAACGACGTTATTCTGCTATATGATATATCTTTTGTTTAGCTCTGCTTGCTTTTGTTTTACTATTACATTACACGATTCCGTGTCTGTGAACTACTAATTCAACGTTTATCTTTGTTCCAGGTAACACAACCTTTAATGAACATAAAATGGTCTACGAGTTGTACTCTCATATCGTGACACCGACATTCTATCACACAGACACCTGAGATGAAATTTGACCAGCTAGTATACCACTCGGCTGTCCCAAATTAAAACCCAGTAAGTGGTTTCAAAATGTTCGTCATCTTAGAAGTTAAATAATAGGCATTGTGATTCTTCACAGATATATTTTATAAAAAGAATTCAACACTAAAGCATTTATTTCTAACATTTCAATTTCTAGTCTTTATATTATTCTTATACCGTAAAGTAATAGTTTTTATTTTTATTAATTATAAGGTGTATTTTTGTACGAAGTAGAGCTTCTACGCTGCAGCTATGTTATGGCTGTAGCACGAATGGGTCGGCTCGACCGGGGTAGGACCACGCTCTCACAAAATACCAGCATAAAATAACAGCTCAATGCTGCTGTGTTTCGTATGGTGAGTGTAGAGAACCGGAGACCCTTTTTGCTGGAAAAGAGGCATTCCTTTTTAATCGATAAGATATGTCTATGGGCCGCAGCTTCCACTTACCATCATGTGGACTGTGTGCTCGTTTGTCACCCTTATTCTATAAAAAAATCTGTTTTTGTGAATTCTGTCGTCGCCTACGATTAGTTCATGTTTCTACAGCTGTATTATTGTTGTAGCACGAATATGTCGGCTCGACCGGGGAGGGACCACACTCTCACAGAATACAAGCGTAAAATAGCAGCTTAATGCTGCTGCTGTGTTTCGTATGGTGAGTGTAGATAATTGGAGACCCGTTTTACTAGCGACGAGGCATTCCATCTTAGTCCTTAGAGGTGACAATGTATCCATAGACTGTAAAGCTGTAATCAAATAAGAATAAAAATGCAGTTACGTTGTCATCCCTGAGGATTAACTTAAAAATTTCTACACTTTTCATGTTTCTTCACTCTTTCTACACTTATCATACAAAATACAGCACCATTAGCTCCTATTTTACACTGGCCTTCTGACAAAGCGTGGTTCCCCGGTCGAACCGACCTATTTAATTATATTGTCAATCATATTCCACTATAGTATCAGGACCTAATTAATTACGACCGAATTATTAGTAATTAGGTAGGTTCCGTGGCGCAGTGGCTTAGCAATGAGTTGTTGCGCTGAGGGCCGCGGGTTCGAATCGCGCATGGAACAAGTATTTGTATGGCCTACAAATAATTGTTCCGGGTCTGGATGTTTGTCCTTGTGCAATTTGTGTTTGTAAACTGCCTCCACGATATAGGAGAATATCCTAGTGTAGGGGTAACGTTTTATATAAAAAAAAAAGGTTCTCAATAATTTTGCGTATTATCGTACATAACAATTAGAACACGATGCTTTATGCTTTATTCCATAAATAAACGTTAGGTGTGTTTATATATATATATATACACACATAATCGGTGATACACTACGATGATGCGTTTAGTCTTCTCTATCAGCTGAATTATTATTGAAATACATTTACTAAAGTTAGATACAAGAACGATGAACGATGATATAGTCTATCAAATAATCAAAACAGTGCAGTGTTAAGTGATACGTATTCTTAATCAAAATATATCTATTCTTTCATTTATTTGAGTAATGCGTTTTGCCCGCGTCTAGTAGGTACATAGACATAGAGTTTGATTATGTAGTTTCATTGGGAGCCTGGTTCATCTTTTGGTCATTTACTGGTCCAAAAGGTTTGGGATAGAGACTGTTGTAATCTAGATAAAATGAATAAAACGATGATTATAGTTCATTTAATAAGAACTTGAACTTTGTAACATAAGTTTTACTACGTGTATTTTAAAGCTTCCTTTTTTCTTATTGCCAGTTAATCATATTATGTAATAAATAGACATATTATAGCGTCGCGGATTCTTTTTGAACGCTTTGTGATGAACATTTCCACCATATAATATTTCTGTTTAACTTTTCTAAGGAGGAATGATATTTTTTCCGATTTAATCTACAAACGATGATAGCATTACCTAATTTGCAAAAAAATATTCGTAAAATATACCTACCTAAATCTTCTTTTGGTAAAAACTTAATAAAATTTTCCACAATAGTTTTTGATATTAGAATTAATAAAAGTAAAGATGTATCATAGCATCATTTTTATTAAAAGTTTAACAGAATCTTATATTGTTAATATTTAGAACCAACTTTATGACAACAAAATATTACAATAATAATATAATCTTTATATTGTTACCGTACTCGCAAACAGACGATGATTTTTTTTCGGCTTTCTAAATCTAGTTGGGTCGTTGCTTTTTTTATAGAAATGAGGATAACAAATAAGTACGCAATCCACCTGATGGTAAGTGTTCATAGTATTAAATTAGCAGCATAATGTATCATATACGTATTTGCGTGATCCTTTCCCGACCGAGCCGACATGCATCCATTTTACAGGCGCAACGTTGCTCTACCACATAACAATATCTCTTTGACCTGTTGTAAATATATGATATGGGTAATTTTGAGTGGATGATGCTGCTGTTGTATTTCAGTTTGAAGTAAGCCAGAATCAATATAAATAAGGACTGTGTGGCATTTTATTTAAATTTTAAACGACAGGCAGTGCACGTTTCATATAATTAATGGTGACAACCATGTAGTGGCGGTAACAATATCTACTACATATCATCCCTTGGGTGTCATAAGAGGCGACAGAGGGAAACTGAAACAGGGGATGAGCAGCATCTTCTTTTTAGGGATCATTTTTTTTTAAACTGCGGAAGTGAATAAAAGTGATAACCGCCTAAGCAATTATGTGGAAATCATTTTGTTCTTTATAGATTTTGAAATTGGTTTTTACATTTTATTTAAAGTTTTATTTTTAAACCCTTTTGTACAAATTACAATCCCAAGATAACAATTAGATTGTCATCTTAACAGTTACAATAAAAAATTCGTCGTCTGTTTTTTCACCCTTAGGGGTGAAATTATTTGTTCAAATTAAAATGGTACTTACTTCAATATTTGATGTAAAGCCTTTTTGATAAAAAAGCCCGTTTCCGAAAAATCGGTGAACATAATTGTACATAAGAAACACGCGTCGAATATAAATTCTGTTTTTTAATATCTCTCACTATCATGTACATTATAGAACGCTGTAGCATTTTAACTTTAGAATTAGATATAATCCTCACAGCAGAATTCTCTTCCCTAAGCCGCAACACGCACTAAGATTTTTCTAAAGAATAAGTAGTTTAGTGTTATTTATTTCTTAGGAATATAGTAATACATACATATATAAACACTCACGCCTGTCACCCAGAGGGGTAGGCAGAGACTACGGACTTCCATTTGACACGATCCTGGCACACCTCTCTCGCCTCCTTTACATCCATATATCTACATCCGTATACACGCTTGTCGGTTAAGGGTATTCCTAATCTGGCCTTTTTTCAATATAACGCCAATTTGGTCGATAAACCTTCGTCTAGGGCGTCCTTTCCCGACTCTGCCGTTCAATTCTGCAACATAAATTTGCTTTGTCACTCTTTCCTCGTTCATTCTTTCTACATGACCAAACCACCGAAGCATTCCTTTCTTAATCCTGGTCATAAACGTCATCTAGCAAACCATACTTTTCTCTTATCACACTATTTCTCACCCTGTCATTCAGATTCAGCCCTAGCATACTCCTTAATGACCGCATTTCTACAGCATTTATTCTACTCTCAAGCTTCTTCTGCCAGACCCAACTTTCACTACCATACATTAAAGTAGGTACTAACACAGCATTATGAATTGCCAAACGTGCCTTTTTTGACACATTCTGACTCTTCACAATAGCGTGTAGAGCCCCATTCACTCTATTTCCTGCGTTCACTCGTCGTTCTATATCCTTATCATATCTACCATCCCTGCTAAATAAACATCCCAAATATACAAACTCATCCACTTGCTCAATCAACTCCCCTTCTATTCTTATTTCACATAACATTTTACTTTCTTCTCTTTCAAAAACCATCACTTTCGTCTTACTTGCGTTCACTTTCATACCCCTTTCTTTTAATGACCAGTTCATTAAAGTAACCATCATTTGCAACTCGGCCGCCGACGATGCAAATATGATTTGATCATCGGCGTACAAAAGGCATTTGACGGTTAACTCACCCATTCTCAACCCACATTCTTCAACTTTCAAAGTTTGCAAACAACTGTCCATAAATAGGTTAAACAGCCACGGGGGAAGCTACACAGCCCTGTCTGACACCTTTTTTGGATGCCAAACCAGTCCGAGTAGACCCCGTTGATCCTGACACAAGCAGTAGAGTCCCTATAAAGGGACCTTAATACCTGTATCAAACCAGCGCTCAACCCAAATGAGTGCAGTGTTTGCAATAACACATTCCTGTCCACTCTGTCATAAGCCTTTTCCAAGTCCATGAACGCACAAAAAACTTTCTGGTTTTTGGCCAAAAACTTCCCCACAATCATGCGCATGGAAAAGACTTGATCCGTACACCCCATCCCCCTTTCTAAATCCAGCTTGCACATCCCAAATTTTTCCATCAATTTCTTCCATAACTCTTTCAATTAACACCTTAGCATACAGTTTACCCACAATACTAAGCAAGCTGATACCACGGTAGTTTTTACAGTCCTGCTGTGACCATTTTCCCTTATATATTGGAACTATAACGGCTTTGCACTAGTCTTCCGGCAACACGCAACGACCGCCGACAACGGCAGGCCTGCAACCACTCTCTCTCCAGCCCTTAGCATTTCGAGTGATACTCTATCATATCCGGCTGCCTTACCTGCTTTCATGCTTTTCATTGCTTTTATTATTTCATCTACACTTATCTCCCTACCTCTCTCCACTTCTTTCGGAGTTTCTATTTCACTCAATTCAGACGACTCTTCACTCATAAACACGCTTTCAAAGTATTCCTTATCTTTATTAATTTCGAATCTCTTCGAATTTCGAAATCTTGTCTTTTAAATTCGAAACTTCATCATTCAACATACAGCCATTCTCGTCTCGTATAGCATTCATTCTAGGCTGTTTTGAAATTCACCTGGCAGTTCTTACGAGTTTCCAGAACATTTTAATATTTGCCTGGAAGTTATCAGATATCCTTCTATCATTCTTATCCTTTCTTTCTTGCTTTTTCCTTTCAACAACTTCTTTTACTCTTTTATTTATACGTCTAAAGTCTGCCTTTTTTCTTGCCATCTCATCAGTCATACTGCCAGAATTACCAGCTTTAGTAAATCTAGCAATGCTCTCTTCTTTGCTTCAACTTCCAGCCGTACCTCATCATCCCACCACAACGTATTATTTTTCCTTTCATTCGTTCTCTTACTTACACCACATACTTCGGTGGCTGCATCCACCAAAACTTTCTTAACATTATTCCATACAGTCTTCAAGTCTAAATCACTCTTACATAATTCATTCAAACCACTTATATTTTCCCTCAGTCTACATTTATACTTCTCTTTCACACCTTCATCTTGTAACCTCTCTATTCTTATACGCTGTAACGCAGTGATAGACACAGATGTCCGATGCCGCCAACGCCTGAATACACTATTAATTCGGCATAAGACCAAGTAATGATCCGTCCCTACGTTGGACCCCCGGTAAACCCTTGTATCTACCACTGCGCTCCTCATTCTTTCATCCACTATTCTAAAGAAATCTATCATGCTTCTATCATCACCTCTTTCCCATGTATACATGTGAATCCTCTTATTGCGAAAGAAAGTGTTCGTCACAAAAAGATTCTTTTCCACACATACGGTGAGGAGGTCTTCACCATTCTCATTTATACTTTCATCGCCAAACGTTCCTAATATCCTTTCATAACCAGACCTCTTCACCCCAACCCTTCCATTAAAATCTCCTAACATAATAATATTCTCATTTCCATTACATTTCATCAACACCATCCTTACCATGTCCCAAAACTGCTCTCGGATATAAGTGGGCTTAGACATGTCTGGGGCGTACACCCCTAGCACAAACAACTTCTTTAAGCCCACTTTCATTCGTATCCATAGCAGCCTTGGGCTTACTCATTCATACTCTTTCACACATTGGCTCATTTTTTCTGAAAGGATGACACCGACTCCCTGGCATGCCCGCTCGGTCTTGTCTACACCAGACCAGTTAGCGGTATACATGCCATGTGCAGTGGCATCCTTTCCCTTTCGTTTCGTCTCATTTACACACAACACATCTATTCCTCTATCATTCATCATTTCGCATACTTCATCCATCTTATCATTCATTGCTTCACATACATTCAGCGTAGCCAGACGGGCCTCCACAATCCACTTTTCGCCCCTCCGGGAGACAGAACGTGACGGGTGGCGAACCTCTTCGCCGGTTTTTCTCCCGGAGATTCTTCGCACCCCTGCCCCATTAAAGGGGCGCTGGAAACTCGGGGCCATTTCAATTTTCAATATAGTAATATCTCGGTAAGTCTCGTAAATCTTATTAAATTTATTTTATCACTATTTAAGTCTTTTAAACCCGTTTGTTATCTGTCATAACACGGTACCACAAAGACATCCTTGACCGCAGACACTTCAATTTCTAAATCACTTACCACAAATCTAGCCCAGAGATATATATATTACTTAATAATAATGTCCTCGAGACCAAATTTCGAACATCCACCAAAGGAGACAATCGCTCTGGACACCTTACAACAGCAGTGTCCGGATAAATGGGTGAAAACTCGAAAAAATTGTTTTAACAGATCGTCGTCTCGCGGTACATTTTATAGCTAAAGAAATTTAGATTTCGACAGGTAGTGTGCATAACATTTTACATGAACGCGAAGGGATGAAAAAGTATCAGCGTGTTTGGGTACCCAGAATGCTTACCGATGCGCAGAAACAAACCAGACTAAATATTTCCCGAGGCTTTTTGTATGTAATTGTTACAACAAAAACCTGAGGACATTGTACGAAACGTGACTTCACTATTACAATCCAGAAACAAAATCACTTAATAGGAGTTTTTAAAAGACCATCATCAACAACTCCCTAAGAAATTGAAGGCAAATCTTGCCACCTGCTCGCTTTTCTGGTATAGTCAAGGGGAAGTTATAATTGAATATCTTGATCATGAAGCTACTGTTACGGGCGTTTTGTATACATAAAAAATTGCACAAAGAAATCCGCAATAAACGGCGAGGCCAACTCGTTAAGATTGTTTTATTTCACCAATATAACGCCCCGTCTCACAAGTCGATGATGCGTTGGCTGCAATTTGAGAGCTGCTGGCTTTGAAATACTTGACATCCTTCTTGTATTTTTAGGTGTTCAAGCTGAATTGTCACTTTTTACTGAAAGCTTAATTATTTTTTTTGGCATAGCATTAGCATCGCATATTCTCATTGCGTTTTTCTAACTAGTTCTAATAGTGGAGACACTATTATTTAAAAAGTTATTTAATTTCTATGCTAACTCGAGCTTGCAGGTTCTTTGTTACTAATAGTATGTTGCGTATGTCTCGTTGGAGTTGTGATAGGGAATAATAATGTAATGGCAATTTTTTTTTATTGAAAATATTTATAGACCAAATATTTTGACAACTTAAACTTGAACTTATATCGTTTAAAATAACACATACCGTGTAGTGGCGGTGTAAGAATATCCACTATCCCATATCGTTCCGTGGTGTCGTAATAGCCAATCCAATGTGTGGATCCCAATGAGGAGGTAAAGGAGATGTATGAGAATATAACTAGAGCCATGCATTCCTCCCAAACCCATAATAGGGTTAGGTAGGGTTTGATGGGAGACTTTAACGCAAAACTAGGCACAAGAAAGGATGGTGTGCTAAAGATAGGATTTTTTTTAATAGGGCTCCGGAACTGAAGGGTTTAACATCTGGCCGACTTGATGGAGAATGAGGGACTCTTTATGATAAAATCTTTCTTACAGAAACGGTCCCATAGAAAGTGGACTTAATCCAGCCCGGCCGGTTCGATGAAAAATGAGATTGACTTCATTATGACGATCAAACGGTAACTATTCAGTAATCACCGAATAGTGTAAAGCACACTGAACCTTTATCTTAAGTTAGAGAGATTAAGGAAGTCAACGCGATGCCCCCCTCGTGCTCTTATCTAAGGCCCCGAAAACTTTCAGCTCGAATTACAAAATCGTTTTTAGTGCCTAGAAGATTGATATACAGTGGAAGTTATAAATGACAAGCTCGTGCAAACTGTCCAAGCGGTCGGGGCAAAGTTCTGCCAAAAGAATGCAAGAGCTCTCCGACCACACACTTTAATATCGTGGCCGATGTACAGCAATTAACTTGTGATTGACTGTACATTGATGAGATGACTGTAAGTTGAAGATGATGATCCTATAAATAATACAAATTCTAAACATTTCAGATTTACTTAAAACGAGTCGATAAACCACCATACGATTGTGGTAAATAATATTTTGCACAAATCCGAGGTGGGTCGCCTTCAACGCAAGATTCTGAAACTCGAACTTGGACAATCTGATTTAGGCCATTCTCAAACTTAAGTATTCTATAGGCCAGCGGCGAGGCTGACTCACAAGGTTTTCTTCTACATTATGTTAAAAATATTTTGTAGGTCGTATGTCCGTTTAAAGAAATTACAATTATGAGGCAGAATTTAAACGATTACGAAATCCGAGAGAACATTGCATTATCGATTATATTTATGTTTATTTCTTTATTTCCTAATTTTACCGTTTCCTAATAACCCATAAATAATTGTCAACTTTAATTCCGTAACTTTTTTTGTAATGATAATACGACGATACAATAATTTATTATAGTAAAATTATTCAAAGTTAAAAAAATCCAGTAACAACGTTGTGTATGAAGATTATATGTAATATATATTATGTTCTCGCGCAAACACTGAATGGGATTACTGCCCAAACACTAAACTATGTAACTAACATGATATTGATGTGCAGGTTGTGGCGAGCACCGGGATCTACATATGTAATAGCCGTAGATAAATTTAACAATGTATTACCCTAACACCAGTTAAATCATTTGTATATGGATGGTATTTACGATGTAGTGCTTTGGTTATGATTATGGATACAAAATATTATTGTAAAATGACTGGCACAGACGTAAATTACCAACGTAAATCACTTGCTTCTGCTTCTAGTATTACAAGATTGAATGTTACGGAACTTACAAAAATGTTATTGCAATTTCGAACGTAACTTTAACAACTACAAGACAATTCTCTACATCTGAAGTGCAAATATCGGAGCATGTATACGAGCGCTCCGAAAGGGGGCAACAAGTCGTTACGACCTCTAACCACTCACCACCATACAGCATGTAACGGGACAGTGGCATTAAAAGTACGGAGATTGGAAAGGTGATTTCGAGAATATGGCGACGTCTGCGACACCTGTCGCGGTACCGCTGAATAACGGCCTTCCGATACAACTGCGTCACGAATGCATCGAGAGAAAAACACATAACGGTGTTGCTACTACGCTCGCTCTAATAAACAGCTCTGAACACATACGACGGCGGTGATTAGTTATGTGCCTTCCTACCATTCATCCTCAACCAGCGCTGCCTTCGCTAGAAAAATACACTGTGAGTGAGTTAATCACACAAAGAGAACATTAGTTCGCGGTACTGACGTTATTAATCTTTAAGGCGCCGCCCGGGCAGTAGAGATTGTGATAATATAGTTCATTTCTTTTGTCATATCTCAGCTATAGCTTCGTTAGTTGGTTTTATTTAATATCCTTAGGACTTATTTTAAGATTATTTAACGTTTGGGATTTTTTGTTGTTTTGCGGGAATTGAGACGTGGAAATATTTTATTACAAAAATCATAATATGCAATTTTTTTTTTCAAATTTTTGCTATTAGGATGGTACCGTACTAGTTTTCCACGTCTAATGGTAATAATTAAAACATGAAACGTAACAACTAGTCATTTAACTTAAACACAATTCCTTTGGCTTGATTTATCATACGTAAATTCTATATAAATAGATGTGTACTAAAGCGAATTTGTAAACTGTTGGAAGACATAATATCGTAATTAATTCAACCGGCTGCCTATCAAACGTTTGCGTGCGCTGTAATAGGTCTTTAATAATGCGATTCTTTTCGACCAACTAAACAAGCAAACTTTCTTCTTTTTATGTAAATTATATAGATGTCGAAGAAGTAACTAGGCAATATTAAGATGTAGAAATATATTAAACGATCGACTACAATGTAAAGTCAGCAATTTTACGTTTGTTTATGTACTTTTATAGATGCCGAAGTAACTAGGCAATATTAAGATGTAGAAATATATTAAACGATCGACTACAATGCAAGGTCAGAAATCTTCTGTTCGTAATTTAATAAAATCACTGTATTTGTATGTAATCATTACTTACTAAAATACTGTGACTGGATTTTGAAAGTGCTTCTTAGTTTTCAGTGGCAAATTCAGCACGCGAATTACTTAGGAAATCACCTCACCGTAAGATGCTTGATGTTTTTTTTTTGTTTGTACAACTATGAAATGTGGTTACTCGAATACAAACTATAACAAACTATAAAATACCTCACGGTAAAACATTAGGATTTTGATATTTCGCGGTTAGTTTTGGAAGGTAAAATGAGAGAAATAAAAAAAATAAGTTCATCTTGTGGGTTATCAATTAAAAGCTAATTAAAGCACTATTTTTAAACACTCATTGTGATACGTGACACTTTACTGCTTTTATTTATTTATAAATAAACAAGAAAAATCTGGGTAACATTTCTTATTTGATGAAAATTGGTTCTTAAAAAAGAACGTAATTGACCACAAAGTAAAAAAAAACTTTTTAATCTTCCACGTAAAAAGTGAATTACGTCACACTTTCGGCACAGTTCTTCTCCCATTTCTGAGTCATCATCATCCAGTGCCGAAGCCAGGGCCCCAAACTAGGGCAAGCCCAATATATGGTTATGTTGTTTTTAGCAGAATTACTAAACAAAATTACCGCATTCATGTGTTTTGAGAATTCATAATTATGCCTTTTAATGGCTCCAGATAAGTTATTTAAATCATCATATCCAGTAGTATTCCACGCTGTTTTGTCGTTGGAAAAGAATATGCAGCACCAACAGTACAACTTATGGGTGCAGCCATTATGTGAGCAGCCAACAATCCAATGAGTTTTGTAAACAGATCTATTAAATTGCCGCTTGTGGGTTTTACTCGTCTGAGAAATACATTCTGTGTACTAAATATCGGAATTTGTCAATAAAACAAAAATACAAATTATTCATCTAAATTTATTTTATCGCCTTCAAAGTAGGCCCCATCGCTTGCAATACAACATCTCCAACGCTTCACCCAGTCTTCCATACATTTTCATAGGCTATTTGCGGTATGGCCTTTAGCTCATTCAGCGAATTTTTGTTATGGCTTCTATCGACTCAAAACGTTTTCCTCGAAGTGGTAATTTTAACTTGGGAAATAAAAAAGTCAGACGGAGCCATATCAGGTGAATACGGTGCTTGGTCGAGAACTTTTGTTGAATGTTTCGCTAAAACTCTTTCACTATAATGGCTGTGTGTGATGGTGCATTATCATGGTGCAGCATCCATGAGTTGTGTTGCCACAAATCTGGACGTTTTCGGCGGATACTCACGCAAACGCTTCATGACGCCTAAATAATATTCTTTATTCACTGTTTCTCCTTTGAAGGAATTCGGAGTGAACCACACCACGGTAGTCAAAAACTGTCAGCATCACCTTGATTTTGGAGCGACTTTGCCGCGGTTTTTGGGTTTCGGCTCGTTTCGAGACGCCATTCTGAAGACTGTTGGCTTGTTTGCATGTCGTACTCATAAACCCATGTCTCGTCGCCAGTTATTATACGTTTCATAAAGGTCGGATCCGTAGAAGCTCGGGAAACCATGTCTTCAGCGACATGCTTTCGCTGCGCTCTTTGAACAAAATTGAGCTCTTTTGGAACTAGTCGAGCGGCGACGCGTTTCATGCCTAAAATGTCAATGAGAATGTTGTGGACGGACTTAAAAGATATGTTCACCTCACTAGCCAACTCTCTCAGACTCATACGTCGATTTTCGAGCACTAGCTTCTTGATTTTGTCGATGTTTTCTTTGGTCGTAGCGGTTGAAGGTCTACCAGAACGAGGCAAGTCTACTACTACTTCTCGGCCTTCTTTAAAAGCCTTATACCATTCATAAGCCCTTGTTTTCGATATACGATTCGCCGTAGGTATTTCGCAACATTTTTAGTGATTCACCACATGAAATATCATTCGAAACACAAAATTTAAGGCACACTCTTTGTTCAACAATATTTTCCATTGTAAAAATCGCCGATAACTCAAAACTATGACCAACAAAAGTGTAGTTTAAAACAAATTAAATGACAGATCCTGCTCAAACTTTGCGCGCTAAATCAGTACAGTGCTACCAACATGCAGTAAAAAATTAGAACGACCTCTTTTACGCGGGTCTTTTATTGACATATTCCCGATACTTTTACACAGAGTTGTACACAGATCAGGCGTTGGTTTCGGCGTGGATATGAGCTGTTTTTTCTCAACAAAGTTTAAAGATTTTACCTTTTCCTCGCCGATTAGCACTTTAACACACTTCAATTCATCACAAGGAACACTATTATCCTCCATTTTCACTAAAAATCTTTAAAAAAGCATAAATTTTCAACTCGCAATATTCATTCGCTCAAGTAAACACACAGAGTAAACATTGAAATGTGAAGTGAACTTGCAAACGTATCGCCCGCGCGCCCCCGCGCTCGACTAACTTCACACCGAAAGCCCAGCTTATCGCTCCATACTAATTGCTATATAAACAATCGTAGTTATATTTCATTATAGAACATTTTGCCACAGGTTAGAAAGGGAGCGATCGTCTTCTCGAAAGCCCGGTAAAAAGCCCACGCGTGCGAGAGAGACGACTAATCGCTCAACTCAACTCCTTTTTTATGACAGCAGTATCGCGCAGTTTTGCCGCGTGTTGACGTTACATAATAAGGCTACGAGGTCATGACCTGTGTAGAACAGAGGAGCGCGCGGGAAATTTGAAATAGTTTGAAACAGTTTACGAGTTATTTTATTAGTTGATATTATTGATTGAGCAGTTAGGGCATATATAGGGTAAGCCCGCCTTCTCGGCTTCTATGGAGGCTTCGCTACCGTCATCATCATCATTACAGCCCTTCACAAGTCCACTGCTGAACTTAGGCCTCCCCCAAGGAATGCCACAAAGCAGGGTCCTGAGCTTAGACATGGAGGTTTTCTCACGATGTGTTCCTTCACCGCCGGAGACAAGTGGTAAATCAAAAATCTTCTTCTTAAAATTGCACTTATGAATTTCATTGGTGGCGGCAGAGATCGAGCTGCACTTAGCCGCTGAGCCACGACGACTCCGTGTAATTAAACAAAAAACTCGAAATAGTTTAAACGTGGTATAGCCACGCTGCAGCTCTATTATGGTTGTAGCACGAATGGGTCGGCGCGACTGAGCGACTTTCTATACAACACATTGATACTCGTAGTTCGCCCAAGATCGAAGAAAACCCTAGCAGGTTTTTCTCCGATCATTATCATAATATTTGTGACATCATTATAACATTTAAAAAAAGCATTAAATAATACTAACACTCCACTAGTATACTACTACACCAAACCAGTACACACAGTTTGTTTATTATACATCAATCAATAAAAATTGAAATCTATATAACCATGAAATATTTTAACTAGGCTACTGTTGCAAAATGCTTATTTTTGTCTATTTAATATAACAAGCCAGCGAATTCCACTGAACACGTAATTGCGGAACTACCAAGCGGGTCAAAGTCAGCTGTCAACCAAAGAACTACAATAGTACTGGATTATAGAACGATTGTGATGAATGTAACTACGTGAGACACTGCGAACACTCGATCCATCTTCGCTGACGTCTGGATGCGAGATTCGGACGCATTTACCGCGTGTGTCTTATAAAAGTAATATCTCAACACGACTAGATATATAAGGATATTCCGTTTCCGGCCCTAGTTCAAAATAAAATATATTAGCCCGCACGCAAAATAATATATGACATTCTTATTAATAGCTTATTTTAATCTTAATGACCGTTCGGTATTCTCACATAATAGTTTAAAAATTAGTTAGTCAACTAATAATAACTATGTCGCTAAATCCAACTTCTAATGTTTCAAGTTAAATTGCATTGATTGCGATTTTATCTAAATAATATGTTAATTTATTATTTTAACTAATATACTCATAGTTTAAGCAGCCGTTTGTAGCAAAGCTAACTGTTTTAATTATGAGTTATGAAGTGTTACTTATTTAATCCTACGAAAAAGAACGTTATCTCGTTTTTAGCTTTTATAAATTTATTACCCGCCTTCTTACTTAAACTTAAATCTCTTTCTTCAAAGTTGCTGATAGTATTAATGCTCTGCTTGAGTGATTCCTATAACTTCCTGTATATTATCCATGTTTATTTTATTACAGTGTTGAACTGCTTGATTTTTCTGGCGTTGTTGACAAATCTTGGAGGTTTATAATAATACTATAAAACTTGTGTTTTTTTTTTTAGTAACATGAGTAATAAACTTAAAAAAAAGCTTTCAATGTGTCCCAAGAAAATAGGTCGCAATATCTGGGCACCCTATATAGTTCGTAAAATATCGCAACTTACACGCGAGGGAATTGAGAGAAACACATTATTTGTCCGACAAATTCTAACGGAGCAAGTCGCGTGGGGGAAATGGACCGCGAGCCTGTGCACGCGCACCGCTATAATAGATCGTCCGTCCCAGTTGGTTTCGGCGCGCTGCTCCGTACACGTGGCTTTATATGAACACTGCCACGGACAGTTTGTATGTAAAAGTGCGATAGTGTGCGGATTGTTTTGTTTTGCTGTGACGTCTGTTTTACCTTGTGCCTGATAATTGCTTGTGTGCCATATGATGGAATTGTTCTTAAATTGTGTCGCGTTTCTCGCCCTATAAGGTAAGTTGGCCTATTATTTTCTAGACAATTTACCTAGTTAATTGTAGTTTTAAAAACGGTAAGAATTATAGTTATGCGGATATTTTAGAGGCATGATAATCAAACATATAATTATAAATTTTAACCTTCATTATAATTATTGTATAATGCATTGGCTTACTAATTGTTAACAGTGCTATGAACGACGCTCAGTAGAGGTCGTATGCAAATATGTTGACCTGGAAGATGTAATATATGGAAGTTCAAATGTCCTTTACAATAGTAATTATATAAAGCCTAAGAACTATTGGTTAAAACTTGTGGAATAATGCAGAATTGAAACGATTAATCATATATTTTATTATAAATTGTTTATTCACAATTAGTATTTCACATTATTAATAAGGTACCTATATAACATCAGTTAAATTAATTATATTTTCCTAAAGTTTAATGTTAAATTATAGCTGCTTAGGTAAATTAGCCCTTTAAAATTAAACTTTTGCTATTTTCTTTAACAGAGTTCTTTATTGGGTGAACTCTATCTAACTTTACAGAACGTGTTCGATACTTAACTTAAAGATTGTATGTATATGTATATAATCTGATACGTAAATGGCACGACATATCTTACACGAACTGGATCGTCCGACACCCTCTTATCTTTGACCTCCGGCCCTAAATTACACTAATGACGAGCAGCAGACGCTATAACCCTTTGAGAAATACGCAAATGTTGTTAGATTGTCTCTATCTCCTATCTACGCAAATATATCTTATGGCCCACTTCATGTCACCGATACAATTTATTTCTCTAACTTAAACAGCAATACCATTTAGGTGTCCTATTAAGTATATTTAAAGAAATTCTATATTCAGTAGTGATCTATAAATTTAATATGTTTATAGTTGACAAGTAATCCTAATTTTTTATTTTGTATATACCTACTGCCTTTTTATTATTGAAATATCTCGTAAACGAATATAATGCATTCGTTATTGATTTTTTTTAATTTGTAAGAGCTCGCAGTGATATTGACATTTCGACAAATTCCGCCGTTCACTCACGAGACCTTGCAAACGCAAACAGTTTTCATTGACTGTTAACTCTTGTTTTCCTCAAATAAAACGTTTGACGGACACTTTACAAACGGAAAGATTTTTCATTATTTCGCAACTAATTCTTCGATGACACTAAGTGTATATATAATAGGTATTTTATTAAAGCAACTAAATATTATACGTTACGATTATGAAAATTATTATTATAAGAAAATCATTATATATTAGAACCTGCAAATCACTTTTGCCCTCCTATGAACATGTTTACAGGCTCACAAAGACTAAGTAACTTAATTAATCTAGTCGGTACTAGACTAGAGTTCTTAATCATAAAGTTTTGAAGTATTATTCGTCCTAGGATGTATTCGTTTGCAAATAATTGCTGACGCGTATGATGAATTTACGATTTAAATTACAAATTTAACTATGCGGACCGTGTTGCGAGGCAAACAGTTACTGAAAGTGGAAAGCCTTGGTATTATCGAGTAGGGAGTACACGGTTATTTAGTAACAGTAGCGCCATGCGATTGTGAAAATATTTATGCTGGCGTCACATTTGCTTACTGCACTATTTTAGACACGTACGGTTTACGTAAAAGTACGTTTTTCACTCAAATTACCCTATAATTTGTGATTGCTGAATATTAATTTTTCTTTAAATATTATGTGTGGGTAAAGGACCTGAAAGATAAGATTACTCAAATTTTAAATTGTTATATGATAGATAGTTGTATATCGACTTATTAACACCAGACGTAAAATAAAGACCAGCTATGAGAAGCAGCCGTCAATGGTGCGAGACGTCTGCTACTGCGATCCACCAAGCGGGACGATTAAAGCAAATCCTCTTTACAATCGGAGAGGCTCATGTCCACGAGTGGACTTAAACGACTTGATGAAGAAGTGAAGAAGTAGTGCAAGGGAACAAATTACAAGAGGAAATTTTCGTTCAAATTCCAACTTTCTTGCACGAGCTGTAAGGTGCGGAGTTTCAGTCGAGGTTGCGGTGACCAATTAATGACAGAAAATCTATCTAAAAATAAACGAATAACATCGACGGAAGAACAATATTATGATGAGATTATCACATTAGGTACCAAAGCCGTCAAACGTGACGAGTATGATAAAACTTCCAAAAAATGCAAGAAAGGCACACTCTTAAAAAGGCTATGTCTAGGTCTGTACCTTAAAGACTCATAATAATAAATTAAAATATATATAAAATTTAAAAATGAAGCATGCTTTGTTACCCAAATGTGGTAAATCGCCGACATCGCTGTCCTTGTCAGCCTTTACCCACCGCAGCACGTAGCCTGTCTGTTGATCAGAGAGACCTCATATAGTTGACATTGGTATTGTACTGTATTATACTGTATTGTACTGTAATATATCACGACCGCAACCCAAATAATTTCAGACACTTATTTGGCTTTTGACTGAGTAGATCAAGCATTGTATGATAAGGGTTATAGGTTTACTTACGGCGCCACCACGGGGCAGTGCAGATTGAAAAACATTCATCACCAATAATATACTTATATACTTAACCTGTCAAATACTATATTAGACCAATCATTTCATAGGTAATTTTTTATCTTACTTCTTTAACTATTTGCTCCGTAAGAGAATCCACAGCCTCATATCATCCCGTGGGTGTGTAGTTATAGTTATAGTTTATGCATTATATGCATTTTAATTTCGTTTTCCATTGCAAACTTCGGAAAAATAATAATCTCTATTTCTATCTAAAGTCTACCGCAAATCATATAAGAAATCGTGATGAATCTCAGTGCGAATATCCAACGTGAAATGTTATTTACTCAAAAATATAAATTGTACTGTCATACACGTTTAAAGAAAGTCTCAGTTGATTTAAATATATTCGCTGTCGCATCCTTACCATTCGTTTCGATTTCTCCTTTACACTTGATTGTTGCCAGAAAGGAAGGAAATAAGAACAAACAACACAAGCACAAGGCGATCCGTTGTAACAAAAGAGGTAAATGCTAAAGGAAACTTCCTTAGCCCTTCACATCAGTCACATATAGGTGTCGGCAAACAATACACGGGGCGTATCTAGTAATGAAAACACGTACTACGTCCGACATGGAACAAATACCCGGGGCCCTGTTTACGGTGGCTGAGAGGTTTTGAACTACGTGTAACGTTCCTACCCTTCCGTCCTTATCGATGAAAAATAAAGGAAAATTATGGACGTTCCATATTTTCCAGGGTCTTATTGCTTTGGGAGCTGGATCTATCTATGATCGCGTACGTTCGTGACAAATAGCATTTCTGATGCGAATATATAACTGGGGAAAGGGTAAGATCGCAGTTCGATATCATTTTTAGGATAGATATGTATGGTTGTAAATTATATATAATATAGTACTTAAATATTCGCAGTGAAAATGTGAACATAGAATTTCGGAGCAGAAAATAAGTAAAATGAGAATCTATAAGATTACCGACTTATATTTTTAACTAGCGACCCGCCCTGGCTTTGCCTGGGTAGGATTTATTAATGTGGCGTGATTTAGTTTTAAGATAATCATCAAAAACCATTTATTTAACAATTTTTCGATTTTGCAAAAAGTCTTCGTCGAATAATTCAATAAATAAAAAGCATTTATTTCGATATTACAAACAGACCGTTACCGTCACCGTTATAGCCTATTAAAGCTCACTGCTGAACATATACTCCCCATAGATTGCCTCATAGGGTGATATTTGCCATAATTGCCACGTTGGGCAAGTGGGTTGGCAACCGCAGTTTTTTATTTTTAGTTGTTATTAGGAAGACGGTGCTCCCCATCTCCTGATTTGTTTCCCTCTGTCGCCTCTAACGACACCCACGGGATGATATGGGGTAGTGGATATTCTTACATCGCCACTACACGGTAATTACAGACAGACACTTCAATTTTATTTATATACATATGGAACAATATTTTTGGGGTTGATTTTAATAAGTATATTTCTATAAATAAAGATGACAAACGACAAGCCACGTGACGTTTAGTGGATGCTATGGCTCATAAACACATCTATTCTCGATTAAGAGTCAAAAATGTCATTCCTACTAAAATGGAATGCCTTCTTACTAGCAAATCAGATCACCGGTTCCCATCACTTACCATCCAAAAACATAGCTGTTTTATAACAGTCCATGGCTCTACCACGTATAAATGTAATACATACATAACTCACGCCTGTTAGCCATAGGGGAAGGCAGAGATTACCCACTTCCATTTGGCACGATCCTGACACCACTCTCTCGCTTCTTTCACATCCATGTACCTAAGCATATACATATCGTTAAGCTCGTCGGTTAAGGGTACTCTTAATTTGGGTCATCTTCAATATATCGCCAATTTGGTCGTAAAATTTACGTCCTTCCGTCTGTTCTGACTTCAAGAAATTCTTCGTTCAAATAATTCAATTTATTTCCCAGAATTCAAGTACTAGACTTTTCCTTGTATGAAAGGGAGATACAAGCCTGAAAAGAGTGTACTCTACAAATATCCCCCATTATTATTTAGTGTGACGGTCGTACGCAGCTTCATCTAATTAGCTTTCAAGTAACAGAATCGTAGGCATTTCTAGGAGTAATAATAACTATTGCAAAAGGCATCATCATTTCTTATACCTAGAACTGTACGTAAATTAAGTTTATACAAACTTTAATAGCAGCCAATGTTGTAATATCTGTGGTACTGGTAATAGATAAGAATTTTACCTGTTTATGCTTAAAATGGAATATAAAGTAACATGTAAAAATTACCTCTTCAAACCCCATTCTCAACTCTTTGCTTGGCTCTGATGTCTAAAAAATGGCGTATAATTTGTATTTGGATACACTGATAACAATCCTATAGACTGATAATGTGAGAGGGTAATAATAGACCCTTCACAAAACTGTCTGCACAGCGTAGTGAGTGTGAACAAATATTTTATTTGGAATCTAGAAAAGACCACCATACTCGTACCATACTTCCAGCAGTTGATTAACTAAAGACTCAAAAAAAATGTTTAACTTGAAAAAAATATTTTGTGCAAACATTTATTTATTAGTAAGTTAGTTTCAGCCCATATACGTCCCACCGCTGGGCGCGGGCCTCTAATCTGAGAGTTTGAGGGCAAGACAGTGTCCCCCGTGATGTCCCAATGCGTGTTGGTTTCCCTACGACGGTTTCCTTCATTGCTGAGCAAGTGGTAAATCAGAACTTAAAATTGCAATCGGCAATTTCACGTGCTGTGAAATTCAGGGCGAGAACTTAGCCGCAGCTGCCACGGCTGATATCGGTAACAATTTTTTTTTTTATTACTATAATTGGTGAATGGACATAATAGTTTTTTTAATTATTATTATACACCATTTTATTCAATTGAGACATTACGATAATAACTTCACTTTTTTCTCACAAATACGCATTCCCGGCAGTTCATTACTTTGCGTAATAATTTATTCACGCTGTAAACGAAGTATTTTACATAGAACTCCAACTTTAACCATACGCCGGATTAACGTCTCTCCTGTAGGGCTCATTATCCCTACTTAATATTGCATGGTTTAAAATCGTTAGCTACTAAAGTTTTGATGTTTAAACGCGCCCGACGCCCGAGGTCGGAAACTATCGCTCGCGTCTTGTGTCATCATTTTCTTGCATTAAACCTACTTCCCGACATTATCTGGACTACAGAAAAATCTTCCTGTTCTACTTGACAATAACGAATTTGTTATTCATTATATGTTTGAGGTTATCCGCAGTAAAACCAGAGTAACCGACATAGCCCAACGGATTAGTCAGCTGAAGTGGCAATGGGCTGGCTATATAACTCGAGGCACCGACAACCGATGGGGAAAGGTTCTCGAGTGGCAGCCTCGTACCGGTAAGCGAAATGTGGGGCGGCCCCCCACTAGATGGAGTGACGACCTGGTAAGACATGCAGGAATTCAATGGATGCGGGAATTCAATGGATGCGGGTGGCTCAGGATTGTGGCATTCTTTGGGGGATGCCTATGTTCAACAGTGGATTTGTGAAGGGCTGTAATGATGATGTATGTTTGTATGTAGGTATATTCATTGGCGGTCAATTTGAACGTACATATTGTAAGTCATTTTGGGAAATCAAAATGTTACTCGTAGCTTAAATGGATTTTGAATAGTTAAATAAGAGATAAATTAAATATTTAAATAAGAGATAATAAAATAAATAAATTTCATTTCTTCTAAGTATTTATTGCCTAGTTTCAGTCACAGATTTTTTTGTCAGTGCGTATAAACACTAATAAGGCAAATGGTTTTTGAAAAGATAGACATGACGCAAAGAAAGACAATGTAACAAATTTTGTTGTATACCTACTTACGATTATAACGCGAAACGTTAAAATATTAATATTTTAATTTAAATAAAAATTTAATGCTTTTGAGATCTAAGTGAATGTAGCCTTATTAAATATTGACGTCCAGCCAGGTAGTCCGTCAGTCCGTTTTGAACCTTTCAGATGGAAAAAATAAGAGCTTTTGTTTATCTCTTTGAGGCTTAGTAAATCTTTTAGATAAAACTGCACGGCAAACAGCGCCCGCGTTTGCTGAATAAACAAGCTCGGCTTCGTTAGCGAGCCGGGTTTTGGTAAATCCTCTATCGACAGCTGTGGGAAACGCGCAACAACGTTTAAACTCACATACGAAGAGATCGAACATAACTCTGTTTCTACAAATCAATACGCGAGTCTTCAAACGAAATTTTTAATAAATGGAAAACTTATTGAATCTAACATATTTTTATTAAAGGATATGTACCGTAACATTATGGCGTCATAAATTAAAAAATACGCGGGCCCGGGTTAGGTCCCCACCGGCACCAATTTTAAGCAATTGCAATTTTAAGTGCTGATTTACTACGATAATTAACAATATCGTGAGGAGACCTACGTGTATGAGAAATGAAATATTTCGAGGACATGTGAAGTCCGCCAACACCTGCAGTAGCAGTGCGGTGACCCAGCTGTAGCACGTAGTATGTAGACTTTAACCGTAACATATTATGACATTACCTCCGAACCTACAAAGAAATATAAACATTTTGTCGTATAGTATATTATTTTAGCCTTAACATTTTCTTAACTTTTCAACCGACTTCAAAAAAATGAGGAAGTTCTCGATACGTCGTAATATTTCCATGTATGTTCAGCGATAATTCTTTACCATGTTGTCCGATTTTGTTTTATTCTTTTTTAGGTAGGAGGTACCTCAGAGGTGGTCCCATATAAATTTGGTCAAGATCTGATTATGGGATCCATGCTTAGAGTATACATAATATCTTGCTTGTGTATACTCTAAGGATCCATAAGAAAAATCATAAAACTCTTAAATTTGGAAAAAGCATCTGCACGACATTATAGGCGAACAATTATTTACTACATTAACCAATTTCGATGATTATATTCTTTTTAAATCCTTTGAAGTCTGTTTATATTTTATTTTTTAAGTTTAATTATTCCCTATCTATTCCATAGGTTATGACCTTAAAGTGTATAATAGTCACCGTTCGAAACTTCACTTATATGGTGTTCGTGACGGAATCTCCGGTATGTCTCATATTGAGAAGATGTGGGACAACTGAGCAATAGAGAAATAGTCAAAAACGACCGTCGCTTACCAGTCCTTTAATTACGTTTACAAGAATGTTTCAACTTAAGTACTTCAGTAAAATAAATATATGCTTCGTTAAATACAACCTTTGTATTTTAATGTCCTTACGTCCGAATTTGCATTTTAATGTTCTATGCAGAACAAGAACTTTACATACCGTAAAAAATATCGTCGTCCGCTAAAGCACTACGAGGAAGTTAACGAGTTCCTATTCAAATATTATAGCGAGTTGTGTTCCAAATGAAAAATTCATGCACATTCCATGTAATATAACTAATTTAACATTTTTTCTTTTCGGAAAGCTAACATTGGGCAGTTGTTAAAGTTTTACGTGATAGAGCCACGTTGCAGCTATATTATGGTTGCAGCACGAATGAAACCCACAGACTACTAGCGTGGAGTAGAGAACCGCAGACCCTAGTTACTGGTAAAGAGGCAATCCATCTTATTTTTTTGGGTGACAACGTACCTACATTTTGGTTCTTAATCGTCGATAGATGTAGGTGTCTATGGCCCACAGCATCCACTTACCAACAAGTGGACTGTGTGTTCGTTTGTCACCCTTATTGTTTATTATTACATTTTCTATAATGTCATTTTTAATTTTTCTTAAACTGTAAATTTCACTTACAATGATATTTAATATTTACTGTTTAGTTAAAGAAATGTGCTAAACATTACTATTGAAGAATCTTCGGTAACGAATCTTGATAACTCATTTGAAACAATTTACCTAACATTGTTTCAAGTGAAGTTATTTGTAAACTACGAATGCATGGGTAGGGTTTTTGAGTCCTTAGTTCATAATACTGTTGTTATTACTCGATAGTATTATGCTAATTTAATTTCAATGATTTCTCACTGTCGTGTTATGTGTGTAATAACTACTATTGTTTCGCCAATTAAAAGGCCGATTCCATTGTGTTCATATACTTTTAAAATATAAACTCGTTACATAGTTATCACAGATTTTTTGTTCGTATTTACTCAGAATTTTAGAAGTCCAACAACTGAATTGAATCACTGTGAAAATAATGATATTCAAAACAAAACTAATCAAAAGTTGTATAAAACCGAAAATTTATATAATAGCAAGCCAAATTAAATTAAAGCAATGTTTAAGTTACATTGACCTTTAAGTTCACAAGATTCTGCCGACTGTCCTCGGCCTATGGAGAGAAATTCATAATAATTAAAAGATTTATGTTTTATTCAAACATTAATTAAATTACATTACACTTTCTCTCGAAATACGGGCAACGGTCATTGATTGATGGCTGGTAATCTGATTTTAATGAAGCCTTCTTATTGACTTTTGAATATTGAAAAACGACAGAAAGCTTTTTATGCTTTTACCCTAAAATCTTGCGAAGAAATAAATTAACCTTTTAATATCCTTAGCATTTTTTATCAATTTTAAGAATAAATTACTCTAATTTTCTTTCGAAATTGATTTTATTTCCTCATAAAAATATTTATATTTTATATTATTTGTACTATTCTGCATTTTGGTAAGCCAACTTTAATTGCCAAATATGTAACTATGGCTCCAGCCAATGAGCCTTCTCCTCTTTCACCGGCATATAAGCAGTCCAACACTGGACAAAGTGGCATAGGCATCTTTGGCAGTGTAAATAAATCGCATTATCGTTTGACACTGCTGCCCGTCGTCGGTCCGTCGGTCTGCATTTTATATAATAGAAGGGTTATATAATACAAAACAGCGGATGCACTGCTAGTTGATGACGGATTGGCGAGGGGGTGGTGCTGGTATCATCCTCTTATTAGTATCTGCAAACGGACTCCTATTGAGTAAAGAAGCCTCACCGCCTTGTAAAAATACTTGCATACAATATTATATCTGACATAAAATGGTTACCTGTACGTGGTAGAGCCAAGCTGCAGCTATATTTAAAGTATAGTTGTAGCACGAATGGGTCGGCTCCACCGGGGAAGGACCACGCTCTCACAGAATACCAGCGTAAAATAGGAGCTTAATGCTCCTGTGTTTCGTATGGTGAGTGTAGAGAACCGGAGACCCTTTTTACTGGAAAAGAGGCATTCCATCTTAGTCCTCAAGGCTGACAACGCATCTGCATTTTGATTCGCAAACGAGGATAGATGTAGATGTATATGGGCCTCAGCAACCACTTACCATCAGGTGGACTGGGTGTTCGTTTGTCACCCTATTTCTATTAAAAAAAAAAAACTTATATCGCCATGTATCCGGAGGAAATAAGATCTTGACATTCTCTGTAGCACCCACGAGATTATACTTAATAATTAATATCAATAAAATAACTTTAATAATTTCGTAGTGTTTACTGGATTAGAAAACCTTCAAAGCTCCTAGCCAAAATTGAAATACGATTAGCGGATTTTATCATTATTTTAATTTTAACCTCCACCCTGCCTCTCGTCATAAATACATTAAACATCCAAATATATTATTGGCATATCGGCTGCTGTGTGTGCAAAAAAAGATCCTGTACGATTTGGTATTGTTGACCTAGCCTTTATTGCGTCCTCGCGTTGACCTTGTTACGTAAGACACATCAGTTCCTCTTCCTAGTTTGTTAGATTTCGCAATGCCAGTGCTCAACTTCCGGCGGTCAGCCAAAAAGTCTTTTCTTGTGCTTCCAAATAAAACTTCGAAATAAAGTAACATTATTACAAATTCCAATACATTTCCTACGCTACGCTATAGCGATGTTCTTTTATTCCCAGCTCCTGAATAGCAGATTTTTTAGATATAGTGATAGAGTTAGGTGGAAACTGCTTACTTCGCCTGCTGGTTGCCTAATTAATCGACTGAGATAATTGGACCGTGTTGTGCAGAAATAACCCACAAAAACATAGTTACCCAGAATTAAAAGATAAATGCATTTTTAGACGACTTCAAAAAAGGAGGAGGTTCTATGTTCGACTTTATATATTTTTTATGTATGTTCACCGATTTCTCCGTCAATAGTTGAAAGATTTTGATTATTTTATTAATTGGGTTATACTTTAGAAGTGTTCACATAAATTTGGATAAGAAATTCAACCCCTGAGGGTGGAAAAATATGGAATGAAGTTTTAATGTTACTATTTAAGCGACATTGAGTTTCAAAAGGGTAAAAAAATAACTTTTAACAAAAGTTAAAGCCGACTTCAAAGAGCTAAAAAGAATAAAATAATTTCACATTGTGAAGTCGGGGCTTTGATTCTTCTTTACAATATATCTTAGCACAGACTTTAGTATGTGAAATTATTTTATTCCTTTTAGTTCTTTGAAGTCGGCTTTAACTTTTTATTTCAAATTAGTTTTTCTTGTAGCAGAAGTCCTAATATATTATGTTATGTACTCGTATATCATTTTAAAGAAAATTGAATATAGATTTTGGAATTACTTTTGGGAAATAAACTGAAAAAAGAGCCTCTCGATCATTATTTTGGACTGTTTGCTAGTTGAATAATTTCTGCACAACACGGTCCAATTTTTTCATGCAAGCCGCTATCCGTAGCGCAAGAAAATATAACCCAATCCAACGTACGGATACAACCAACTAAATAGTTTCTATTCGAAAATGATACATTTGATTACCGCTATAAATATTTTAGCGAAAGCTTTTTTTAATCTAGGTCGGATTTTATTGCGACGCGGCGCCCGGATGCATATAATATCAAAGAGGAGGCGAACCCTAAAATTTATGTACGTTTTTTATCTAAGAGAAATTCTGCAACCATAGCGGGCTTTCATTTCGCTGAAAAGCGCAATTTTCCCCATTCAGTATGGCCGCCTAGTGAAATCGTTATCGTCAGTGCTGCGGCGGCGCCCATTTCCTAATGGCGAAATCGCGTGCATCTAGCTCTTTATTACGTACCTAGACCTAGTACTGATTAGTTATTGCATTTTATTATGACATCTGTTTATTTCCAAACTCATGTCGTTCATAATTAAAGAAATAAATATTGGGGCATAAGGTTCACCTTCTTAAAGAGTAGGAGGCACTATAGAAGATTGCGCCGTAGAAAGTTGATATAAAAAATACGATAATATATAATAAGTCGATAATTATTTTGGTCGGTTCTTATTATACAAATTGGTTGAAACGTAGTAGCTCAAGAGTCGGGCGCTCGCTTTAAATTTTGTAGCACTCAAGAAACTTGCGTTCGATTACTGACGCCGTAATCATGAATTATTCATTTCAGAAACCATTTCCTCAACTGTGTAAGAAAATGTTTAAACGATCATATACGACAATGAAATTAAATATATCGCCAGTAAGGTCTACTAACAATCACTTAAAAAGTGCTCTAAAAGATCCCAAGCCTCTGAGGGAGGACCTTTATTACATTGTTTGTTTATTTCTTGCATAGAAACTTAACCCAAAGAATATTGCGGATAACCTACATATTATAACGTTCAACACGCGTCTAATCCCTTGGTGAATAATGCTCTATCTTTTGAAATTTCATACAAGCGCCATAAATTATTTTCCAACACGCAGGTGTTCCCCATGAGGCTCGAATTTTCGGCACAGAGCAAAATATACCTGATAAACTATATTAGACTGTAGGTACTGATCTCAGACATAAAAACACGGCTTAGTTAAGATTAATGCACACATAAAGCAATATGTTTTTATATATATATATATATATATATATTAAAACATAAAGCAATATGTATAGTTCGATTCACTCAATTCATGAGGTACCCATCGTTCAAGTTTTTTTACTTTCCCGATTTGCTTCAAGTGGATTAATACAGTTTTATCACTTACCCCGAAGTCTGCAGCTATCTCTGAAGTGCTTTGTGATGGATCCGTTTCCACAATAGCCTTTAATTCTTCATTTTCCACTTTGGTCTCCGGCCGTCCACGGGGTTGGTTCTGAAGGTCGAAATTTCCAGAACGAAAACGTTGAAAACAAAAACGTACCGTGCTTTCTTTTGCGACACCAACGCCGTACACATCATTAATCCTTCGAGCTGTTTCTGCAGCACTGGTGCCACGGTAGAACTCGTACTCGTAAATATACCGATATTTCATCTTTTCCATTGTGCGGTAATAAGCGATGCCAAAGAATAAAATAATGAGGAAAAAACAAATGAATGACTGTTTTCAAAACTCAAATGTACCAGCTAAATGAATTTATAAATTTGAATTTGGAATTCTTAACCAAAGAGGTGATATTTCAGATCAAAGTGGTCAGTACGACAAAACGCTAATTTCATATGTAAGGACCTAATATATATATTCATTTATAAAGTAATATATATAAGTGGAAGATTTTCGACTATGATTGCTTCAGAACTTTTAATAAAAAAGGTTTTAAAAGCTCACTTCGTCAATATTACGGCGGGATTTTATTTTATTATTATGTTATATAAATACATCTGCAACCTAAAGGTGAGAGATGAAATTTTCGGATTCCCTTCAACGATATTCGCAAACGTACTTTATTACTTATCCGAGTTTTCTATCGCGTCATCATCTACGATTGCCGTCGTTATTAATTCAACGTGAATTGAAAATTTCCTAAAAGGAAATAACTGCTCGCTGAATATCCAATGCAAGGTAGTTTTCTAATCGTTGTTTGAATGTCAGTAATTTCTTGAATAATATTTTTAAAGTTCAGGCAGGTAATAATGCAGAATGTTTTATTTAGGTATAAATGGAATATAGAGAAATAGTTTAGAAGCCACCATCTGTACAGACTGAGTTATGTTGTGTTATAAAGCTGACTACAATAGTCAGCATTAATTTATAAACATTAATCATTAATAGTAAACATCAGAATGTAATGTAAGTAAGTGTTTTTCAGTGATATTGATGATATTAGCCAAGGGGCTCTTACATCTTTATCAGACTCATACTCACGGCGGTCTTTTGAAAACCTTTTATAATAATGTTACTGTATGAAATCATACAATGAATCTATTTAAAAAAAAAAAATCGAAATAATATCTTGTAATTAAATAAGTTCTAAGTTGCCGTTTATAAGAGGCATAATTAAGTAGATTATCCACTACCACATTTAATCCCGTACATATCGTAAGAAGTGACAGAGGGAAGTAAAATCAGGAAATGGCTATGGGCGTGGCAACTATAACAAAGATCACCCTATGGAAGACCTGTCGCAGTAGAACCAAAAAACTTGCTGATTGCATCCTTAATCTCATAACTGATGGACTGAAAATAAAACTGCCGTCTTCAGTAGATATGACAGCATACAGGCATCTGCACAGACAGGTTTCTTAATGCATATGGCGAGACTAACGCTCGAATACAGTTCGTATAAACGTAGCTACTAAGAAATCTTGGTGAGCGGGAACGGAACTAAGACTCCTTAGTCTTTGTCAAAGATCCGGACAGATCTCCAAATATCTAAATAAATTAGAAAAAAAAAGAATACTTAACTCTAAAAAGTGTTTTAATATCAAAGATCTTCCGAGAAGGATATATAGTAATGTGAATAGTAGTAAGGTTAATAGTATAAATAAACATAAATGCTTTAATAAGAATAAGGATGTGCATACTATAAACACTAGGAACAAACATAAACTTGAAATGCCAGTTACTAATCTCCACAGAATCAGTAATTAATTTATGGGGCAATATACGCTTTTACAACAAAATCCCAGAACATGTTCAAAGTTTGTCAGTAAACAAGTTTAAAAGTTTTATTAAAGAAAAACTGTACAAAAAGGGTTATTATAATATCAAGGAATACATGTATGAAAATTACCCCTGGGAATAGGATGATCGCCACCATGTTGGTTCTATGAAAATTCATTTAAAATTGTATAAACAAAATTATTGTTAAGTGAATAAAACTATTTTACGGATTTTATCGCGTTTAATTTTACTATTTTTGATTCCCGACGTTTCGGTGCTTTACAGCACCCATGGTCACGGGGGACTGAGGTGTTTGACGTCCCAATGTCATAGTTAGCCCGGCTACCTATTTTATTATTCAAAAACTGAAGGTAAAAATAATTTTATTCAATGTGTAGTGTTTTTTTTTTTTATAGAATAGGGTGACAAACGAGCACACAGTCCACCTGATGGTAAGTGATTGCTGTGGCCCATAGACATCTACATCTATCTTCGTTTGCAAATTTAAATGCAGATGCGTTGTCAGCCGTGAGGACTAAGATAGAATGCCTCTTTTCCAGTAAAAGGTTCTCCGGTTCTCTACACTCACCATACGAAACACAGCAGCATTAAGCTGCTATTTTACGCTGGTATTCTGTGAGAGCGTGGTCCTTCCCGGTCGAGCCGACCCATTCGTGCTACAACTATACTATTAATATAGCTGCAGTAGTAGTTAGTAGTTTTAGTGTTCGCGTAAATATAAGAAATCATTATTGTTAAGTGAATTATGTTTAAAAAAGTCCTGCTGGGTTTCTTGCTGGTTCTTCCCAGGTTCCCAGAGGTATTTTCCGAACCAGTGGTAAATAAAAAATGACTTTCAATAAGTATTATGTAATAATCAATATTGAATAAAAAATCATTCTATTCTATTCTAGTGGAGTTATGAGACATTGTTTTTCTACTACTTCTTTTCGGACACATTCCACTCAATAAATTTGTTACCTGATGGAAAAAACCAATTCACCTAATTGTGTGGTTTGCGGTAAGATAGTAGATATACACCATTAATGTGTTAGCTACAAGACCAAAAAAAAGTAATATGCGATGTCCTAAATATTAACAGTCATGATGTTAGAATGTTGCGTAATAATTTATCTCATCTATCGTCCGAAAATTTCTTACAAATTCTGAGTCGGATTTTACAATATAAATCGAGTAATTTAGCTGTTTATTATGTTCGTTATACCTAACTAATGTAAGGTATGACGGGACTGCCATGTATTATAAGGGGTGGGCCATTTAAGATTTGGAATTTGAATCGGCTACAAAAAAAACTAATGAATATCTTTTCAAAGTTATGGGCTTATTAGAAAGAACCTTTCCATTTAGGAAAGGAAGACAACGTCATTCAAATGACTGCCAAGGCTAGCCTTACAATACCCCATTCGATCAGTAAGATACAGCAGATTTTTCAGTACATTTTCGATTGTTTGGGCTTCTATTTCCTCAATGAAAACTTCGATTTCATGTTTCAGGTCGTCAATCGTCTCTGGATAGTTATTATAACGTTTGTCCTTAACGGCTCACCACAAAAAAAGTCCAACAGAGTCAAATCGCAGCTTCGAGGTGGCCAATTGACATCAGCATTTCGGCTGATTATGCGATTTTCGAAAACAGTGCGCAAAAGATCGATTGTTACGTTGGCTGTGTGGTACGTTGCGCCGTCCTGTTGAAACCAAATGTCGTCTAGCGATCGCTATTCACTGAAGAAAAATGGCCCAATAATGCTGCCAGACCAAAATCCGCACTAGACATTCACTCGTTGTGGATGCATTGGTTTCTCCACGATGACGTGTGGATTTTCTGAGCCCCAGATACGACAATTTTGCTTATTGACGTATCCTCCGAGGTGGCAATGAGCTTCATCTGAAAAGATGATTTTTCGATAAAAATGCTCATCTTCGATCAAGCTGTTTTCGGCCCATTGAGCAAACCGAAAACGCATCGGATGGTCATGCGGCTTCAGCTATTGCACTAATTGAACTTTGTACATTCATACCGAGATCTTTATGCAAAAATCTTCTCAAAGAAGTTCGTGAAATGTTCAATTCTTGAGAACGGTGAAGAGTTGATGTTGATGGTTGTTCAGTGTTCACGCACACCTGAGCAACAGCAGTGATGTTTTCGGTTGAGCGCACTGGACGAGTGCGTACACGGGTTGTTTTATCCAACAACGATCCAGTTTCACGAACTCGCTTCACAAATTAATCCACTAACTGCGTTTTTGGCACATCCTTTTTGTCAATTTTTTTTTGTATATTTCTTACAGTTTGAGTAGAAGATTCACCACTTTGGAAATAAGTTTTTAATATTTCCCAACTTTATTCAAGCGAAAATCGACCCATTTCATAAATGTCATACATAAAAGTAACTTTCTGTCACATCGGAAATGTCATCAAACCTTTCAACCTCAAAATAACCTATAGTTCCAATTCCGAACGTTAGATGGCCCACCCATTAGTATAAAAGGCTAAATTAAAACTGGTTAAAAAAGAATAGAAGAATCTTAATTGAAGATCAACTGGCAGCGTTATGTTTTGGTATCTGAGATTTTAAGTGAGGTTGAGGATTTCTACAGTCAGCTATACGCGTCGTCATCATCACGCAAGTGTGAGTAACGATCCAAAAGTAAGTCTTATTCGAAACTATTCCGGAGATATCGCGGACGTCAGTCCAAGAGAAATTAGAATGGCTCTACAGTACCTTAAAAACTGCAAGAATTACAACGAAGCTTCTGAAAGTGGGTGGAATACCTACCGGTACTTAAGGTTCTTCAGTAGCTCTTTAATGCAATCTTCTTTTTTATAGAATATGGGTGACAAATGAGCACACAGTTCACCTGATGGTAAGGAAATGCTATGGTCCATAGACGTCTACCTTTCCTCGATCAAAATGGAAGGCTTTAGTACCAAAAACCACATACATACCTAAGCTTCGGTAAATTGTACAGAAAACTGAAGAGTACAATACAAAGAAAGCCTTAAATTTTGACGAAACTTAGTTAGTTCTTGTAGTTCCATGTTGACTGTCGGTGTAGCGTAGTGTTGAAATTGAAGAACAAAATTAGACAACGTTCGGGAAATTGCGTCACATTTTTTGTCTCGCTTTCCTCAAAACACGAGTGCTTAGATTAAACAGCGTGTTGCTAATGACATAGGGATCTTAGACGTGGTCCTTCACTGTTGGCCGTATGAGAAACTTAAGGTCGCTCGGCAAGCTATGAAGAGAGTTATGTTCGGAATTTCTCTGCGCAATAAAATTCTTCATGAGAATGTCCGCAACAGAACCAGAGTAATCGACATAGGTCAACAGATTCGCAAGCTGAAGTGAAAATGCCCAAAGGCCGAAGTAGATCGAGTCGGTCAAGCGGCAGCCTCGTGTTAATAACTGGTAAGACATGCATTAAGTCGATGGATGCAGGGAACTCGGACCGTGTTATGTGGCATTCCTTGGCCTATGTCCAGTATAGTACTTGTGAAGGGCTGTTATATTGATGATTAAGTTGATGAATTAAGTAGGTGCATCCATTTGTCATGTGGTGGTGGCGTTAAATAATTAATTGCCCCATTTCGTCCCGTGGATGTCGTAAGAGGCGACCATGGAAAAGAAATGCCAATAAAGTGTTAAGGCTTTCCATGGAAAGCCTTAAATTCTTTCGATGGATGGCGGTATAACCATATCTTTTATGCCTGAAGTTAATACCTTACCCAATACCGTGCCTTCACAGCGAACGCAGCGTCACAGATGCGGGATGGTTTTTAGACAAATCCTTCTTACATCAGGTGAAGCCCATATGCAGCCTTAACTTCTACTAAAGAAGGTGATGAAGATACATCTGATCAAGGGCTTCAAATAGATTAGTACATTTAAGTAACACAAGGATCGTTTATTACAAAATAAAAGTGTAATGTGGGTGTAATTAAAAGTTATTTGTCGTTGCTTTGGTACCATTAATTGATTATTATATCCTTTTAGATTTTAAATTTACGTATAAATGATGAATAAACTTCAAAATATTTTATATCTAACTGGCATTACTTTTTTAAATAAATGTCACACAGGTTGTGTTCCAAACTAGATATTTATTTCAAAAAGTATTTATAGTATATCACTACCTACTTTGATTTAATATACCAAGGTCAATAAACCGGTTTTATAATGAATATGTAATGTGCGAACTGCCATAAAAGTGATCGAAATGTATTAGAACTAAATAATGTAGTATGACATTTATTGTTCCATATAAATTGTTTCCATTATATTACATTATTTTCCATTTATATGTCACGGGTAAATATTTCTTTTTATAATAAATAGGTAGGTGGAGATTTCTACCAAAATCAAGTTATTTGTTAAATAGCATGCAAACGTATGCTACGAATCTTTAATATTAATTGAATTGGTAACAGACTAACAGACTTAAAATGTTACCAGTATACATTTTATAATTCTAAGTACGCCTGTCAGAATTGTATAATTTTCAAAAGCAAAAACATGTGATCGTCGTGATGTTCAATATTTAAAGATCTTCCGGTAGCCCATACAAAGCGACTAAAACTAGTAACTGAGTTATTAATTAAACTGCGCCCTAACAGACTAGTTAGTAGCATTAGCACTAAGCGAAATAATGTCATAATATTTGTATGCTGTGCGTACTAAACATTATTGAGTTTTGCGCTTACATATTTGAGAACGTGAATATTTTGATTTAATTGGCGATTCTGCTATAGAAAAGAAAAACCTTGCGTGAGACCGAAAGATATTTCGTATCATTTATGACATCAACAAAAGTGTGATAAGCCTCCCCGTAGATTGCGTCATATTTGCCATAGTTGTCACGCTTGGCAGGCGGATTGACAACCACAGTTTTCTATTATTTTTAGAAAATGATGCTGCCCAACTTTTTATAGAATAAGGGTGACAAACGAGTCCACCTGATGGTAAGTGAATGCTGAGGCCCATAGACATCTACATTTCTCCTCGATTAAATTTCAAAATGCAGATGCGTTATCACCCCTGAGGACTAAGATGAAATGCCTCGTTTTCAGTAAAAGGATCTCGGTTCTCTACACTCACCATACAAAACACAGCAGCATTAAGCTGCTATTTTACACTGGTATTCTGTGAGAGGTGAACCCCGGTGGAGCCGACGCATTCGTGGATCTTTTGTTTCGTTTCTCTGTTCACTATAATCTTTTGACACCCCAAAGATATCTAATATAGGGTAGTGGAATCCCTTACACCGCCTTTACACGGCGTCCTAAAACATACCGTGCAATTATTGCTTATATTCCTTGATTGAAGACAAAATTTCGAATTGAAAGAACAGAAAATTGCTTATTTATTTATTTTTCTATTGTATAATTGAGAAAATTGATTTAGTTTCATATTTGATTAACCTCTTGCAACCTATTTTCCTTAGATACTATTACATAAAAGTCCTTTTATTTCTATAAATTTACAATTACTAATGGCTCTCAATTTTGCTTGTGATGGTTTCTACACAACTATTGGGGTTTTGGTGTTTTCGATATCGATTTGGTAATTCGATAATTTGTAAAATTGTAAAAGTGACTAAAGCTTTGCTACGACAGAAGTGGGTTTGTTTTCCTATCAAATAGAAATAATTCTAATATTTATTGATTTCAAACTAAGTAGAATTCTTTCTACTTAGTAGGAAAAGAAACTGAATTGCACGGTCCTCAAGTTCTAGCAATACTAGATTGTATTTCCTTCGGGTGCATTCTGTATTTTTTAAATGAATTATTTAAGTTACCTATATCCTGTACCTGTATAATGTATATTGTAATATTATCAATCCTTTCTTTATAAAATGTGATAAACAAGTTTATACTATAAGACTAGTTAGAGGTTGAAACGATCATGGAAGTTAAGCAATGTATCGCACGGTTTACTTTGGGATGGATGGCCGTTAAAGTGACATTTTATCTCTAGCGTGTCCGAGCTTCCAAAGCCATGATTAACTCGATAAATATACCTAAGTATAAACTAACGTTGAAGTTGCACTTTAATAAAATAAGCAAGTTTTAGTCAAGCTTTTTTGTTACGAAACTTCATTAACTATATCATGCTTTTAAATTCTATATACAAGGTGCCCCAGCGCGAAGTGACCGCCCGGCGTCTGTTGATTATTTGGACAAAACTATGAACAAATACCATCAAAGTACAGGTCTGAACCTGACTTGCTGCACTATTTTCAAGATATGTTTTTTGGTTTTACATTTTTTTTTTCATTTTGTTTTTTTTTCTTTACCAGTTGTTATCATAGTTTATCAATTCGAGGTATAAAATGTACCCAAAATTAAACAAGACATTTAAAAAATTAACTACCTCAAAGTTTTAAGAAAAATTACCCGTTTTATTTAATTCCACTAAAAGTTAAATAAATGCCCAATGAATATTATTATTTTATTAATTATTATTAAATTACATGATATTATATACTACTATTACATGATACCAACAAAAACTCATCACAATGTTTGTAGTTATCTCAAACATGTGCCGAACTACAAATTTTTCAAAAGTGACTGATTTGGTCGAAAACAAGGGATAGAGCAGCAATTTTTTTACCTGCGCAAATCCCTTATTGACTGGTTTTTATTGTGCAGCGCGCACCCCCACTCTTAAGCCTAAGCTTAGATTAGTTTAGTCGCCAATTCATTTACGTATTTCGTATTCTTGAAGTTTTTAAGGACTCATGTTAATTTGTGATTTCGACTTCAAAATGCCTAAACTCTGTAATTTGGAACCATCGCATGTTGCTGACATGCACTTTGTGTATGGTTTCTGTAATGAGAACGCGCGAGCTGCCGTTGCCGAGTACAGACGATGATTTCCTAACAGGATCGCCCTTGGATATAGCTCGTTTATTACCATCCATCGACAATTTAGTGAAATGGGTTTACGTCGGAGAAGAAATGAACCTGTACCACGTAGTCAAGCTGTTCATGACGACGTTGATGAAGAAGTGCTACCGTTAGTAATAGCTGACCCGATGATAAGCACTCGTCGAATTGCAACTCAGCTGGGATAAGGAAAATGAGAGTGGCGCGTACTAAAAAAGGAAGGACTTCACCCTTACCATTTTCGACGTGCTCAAAATTTACGAGAAGAAGACAGTACACCAAGGTTGGTTTTTTGTACGTGGATTTTACAACAGCACAGACTAAATTATAATTTCTTAAGGGAAATTTTATGGACGGATGAGGCCACATTTACTAGAGCCAACCAACCACCGTAATCTGCACGTTTGGAATTATGAAAATCCTTTTGCTGTCATAGAAACTTCTTTCCAGCACGAATTCTCCATTAACATGTGGGCTGGAATAATTAATGACCAAATTATTGGGCCATTTGAATTGCCAAGACGGCTTACGCAAAAGGTCATGTTGAGTTTTTTGCGCGAAGACCTGCCCCTTTTGCTACATGACATCCCATTGCTAACAAGACGAAATATGTACCTCCAATTAGATGGAACCCCGGCTCATTATTCAGCGAACAAAATATCTACACCCAACTCATGAGGTGACCGACATGTGGGGTGGACCGCCGACCGAAATTATACCTGTAGTCGTTTCTGCGAACGGGTTAATCCCAGTCAACCTCTCGGGTCATCTGAGGCGACTGGGACTCCGTGACGGACCGCTCCAAGCTCAAATGCAGAAGGTGCTCTCGATACCGCCCGCATCGTCCGCCGGTTTCTTTCCCTTTCCCCCTAACCCTCGGCCGTTTGGTCTCCCCTGCCGAGGGCTTCCATCTGGTTGGGTTTTTATTTATTTATGTAATTTTTTATGTATTTATTTTATTTTATTGATATTTATGTATGTTTATCATTTTCATTTACAATTATATATTTATACAGCCCAACCAGATGAGAAAACTATATAGATACCCCACATAATAATAAAACAAAATAAATGTTCCTCCTTCATAATATTGTTGTGCCCATCAGGGTCCATAGAGATACCATAAAACTATGTAACACCTTTTGCAACCTATGGAATGCAATTAAGTTATTGAGTATTAAGTATTTCATTCGTATTGCAAGGTATTTTAAATTGTCGGTAACTTTTAACACTTGTCGTGTCGGCAAGGCGTCATGTCATGTGGGCTTTCCACATCCTAACATTGTTCTCGAGGAACTTTAGGCGTCACAACCTGCCGACCCCAAGAGCATGAATAGCACCGCCGATGCAAGTTTAAATGAAAATAGTTCGCTTCTAACGCGGGCTCGTCCCCACGAGCACAAACACGTTGTTGTGACTTACTGCGGTTTTATCCAGTGTTAACAAATGCGTATAAAGATTTGTTTAACACTATATATAATGATTTACCAAAGAACATAAGACATCCTATGATATTGTTTGCTGACGACAGTACGACAATAATAAAATGTACAGATAGAAATATTTACGAAAATAAAATAAATAATGCATTTGCTGACATTGCTTACTGGCTTACAGAAAATCAGCTATGTATAAATTTGTTAAAAACGACCTACATGCAGTTTTACCAAAATAGAAGTAGCCCGTTTGAACTAAACATTAACAAGGTAACTTCCGCAACAGAAACAGAAACTTTTTTATTCAATATAGATTATAAATAATTGTTATTGAAAGTCACTCTTTTGTTTAATTATTACCAATGACGATTCGGAAAAAATCCTCTATCCTGGGAAAAACCAGCAAGAAAGCCAGCGGGACTTTTTTTTAAATAACAGCTTACAATCATGTATGTTACACAATTAACCATACAAAACAAATTAGAAATAGCTTGGTAGCGATCACCTTATTCCCAGAGGTTATTATCATCCATTAATTCCTTAATATTATAATAACCCTTTTTATACAAACTTAGTTTAATATAGTTTTTGAACTTTGAGCAGGTCAAATTTTGTATTATACCCATAGAATTACCGACTCGGTGGAGTCGAGTAACTGGTACTACTGACTTGTGTCTGTTCCTAGTATTTACAGAATGAATATCACTTATTTTGTAAGGTAAGTTATTAATATATACTAGAAACAGAAAGGGTCCGAGAATTGAGCCCTGAGGCACGCCCATTTGTACTATCGACCCGGAAGAGTTCATACTATTAATGACAAAATTCCTAGGCATAGAAATAGATAAAAAGATGAAATGATGAAAACACGCGTTCAGACACTAGACAAACGCCTAAATGGTCATATATTTGCTCTGAGAAGACTTTCAAAGGTATCACATTATAAAACTGCATTAATAGCTAATCTTACCCGTGTAGTGGCGGGTAAGAATACTCACTACCCCATATCTTCCCGTGGGTGTCGTAAGAGGCGACAGAGGGAAACTGAGGCAGAGGATGGGCAGCAGCATCTTTCTGATAACAGCAAAAAAACAATTAAAAAAAAAAACTGCGGTTGCCAACCCACTCGCCAAGCGTGGCAACTCTGACAATATACCCCCCATGAGCATCGACACAAATAAACGGCCCCCAGTCCCCGGCGGCCCCGCTATTCCTGGCTACGGTGGCGACCATGGTAACGGCGGGGCAGGGGGTGCTAAGAATCTCCGGTGGAGGTTCGGTTGCCACCTACGACGACTCGACCTGGCAACTTATAACGCACGCACCCTGAGGACTGACGAGAAGATCCTGGAGCTGGAAGAAGAGATAGACAAGTTGTGCTGGAATATTATAGGATTATCCGAGGACCGAAGAGAGGGGGAAGACACGGTAATCCTCGAATCCGGCAACTTGTTCTATCACCGGGAGGGCGACCATCTGTCCTATGGAGGTGTCGGAATTATCGCCCACAAGTCTCTCGTTAACAACGTTGTAAAGATTGGGAGTGTGTCGTGAGTGTGTCGCTGAAGATCATACAGGTTTACGCACTAGCCTCGGCACACCCCGATGAGGAGGTGGAGGAAATGTATGAGGATATCTCTAGAGCCATGCATTCCTCCAAAACCCACTATACGGTGTTAATGGGAGACTTCAACGCAAAACTAGGCACAAGAGAGAACGGTGAGCTGAAAGTAGGGAAATTTGAAATAGGGCAACGGAACCCAAGGGGCCAGCAGCTGGCCGACTTCATGGAGAAAGAGGGACTCTTTATGATGAACTCTTTCTTCCAGAAGCGGCCCCACAGGAAGTAGACCTGGTCGAGCCCCGACGGTTCGACAAAAAATGAGATTGACTTCATTATGACGACCAGACGACAACTGTTCAGTGATGTCTCAGTGATCGCGAGGGTGAAAACCGGCAGCGATCACCGAATGGTGAGAGGCACACTGAACCTAAACGTTAAGTTGGAGAGGTCACGTCTAATGAAGTCAACGCCCGTCCCTTCGTCCTCTAATCCAAAGTCCCGAAACCTTTCAGCTCGAGCTACGAAACCGTTTTCAGTGCCTAGAAGATTGCAATGCAGTGGACGATATGAATGACAAGCTCGTGGAAACTGTCCATGCGGTCGGAGCTAAGTTTTGCAAGACCCGCCGCAGAAGAACACAAAAACTCTCCGATCACACTCTTAATCTCATGGCTGTTAGACGGGATATGAACCAGCCAGCAGTCTTCAGTAGATTTGACAGCATACAGGCAACTGAACAGACAGATCTCCAAATGCATGCGGCGGGACTTACGCAACTTCAATACTGCTCGTATTGAAGAAGCGATCGAGCGGAACCAGGGCTCCAAAGTCTTTGCTAGAGATCTGTCTGCCAGAAAGAGCCAACTTTCGAAGCTGAAGACCGAGTGTGGAAGCGTCGTTTCCGAGACTTTGAGTGAGATTGAGAGGTTCTATGGGCAGCTGTACACATCATCGTTGAAGCCACACGCAAGTGTGAGTAACGATCCAAGAGCAAGTCTTATCCGACACTATTCCGATGATATTCCGGACGTCAGTCTGAGCGAGATTAGAATGGCTCTTCAGCACCTTAAAAACGGCAAGGCCCCAGGCGAAGATGGAATTACAGCGGAGCTTCTGAAAGCGGGTGGAAAATTGGTACTTGAAGTCCTTCAGAAGCTCTTTAATTCCGTCCTCCATGGTGGCATTACACCGGAGGCGTGGAGCAGAAGTGCGGTGGTCTTATTCTTCAAGAAAGGCGACAACGCTCTCTTGAAGAACTACAGACCGATTTCCCTTCTGAGCCGTGTCTACGTGCTGTTTTCGAGAATCATTACGAATCGTCTCGCACGCAGACTCGACGACTTCCCGCCTCCCGAACAAGCCGGTTTCCGAAAAGGTTTTAGCACCATAGACCACATACATACCCTTCGGCAAATTGTACAGAAGTCCGAAGAGTACAATTTGCCACTATGTCTGGCGTATGTGGACTATGAGAAAGCCTTCGATTCCGTCGAAATTTGGGCGGTGCTGCAGTCCCTTCAGCGGTGCCAAGTTGACTGTCGGTATATCGAAGTGCTGAAGTGCTTGTACAGTATGGCTACGATGGCTATCCGAGTACAGAACCAGAGTACGAAACCTATCCAACTGCAGAGAGGTGTAAGACATGGTGACGTTATATCCCCAAAACTCTTCACCGCTGCATTGGAAGACGTTTTTAAGGTTCTGGACTGGAAAGGATACGGTATTAACATCAATGGCGATTACATCACTCACCTTCGATTTGCCGACGATATAGTCCTTATGGCAGAATCGCTGGAGGACCTAAGCACTATGCTCAATGACCTCAATAGTGTCTCCCAACGGATAGGTCTCAAGATGAACATGGACAAAACAAAGATCATGTTTAAGGTTCATGTCACACTTATGCCGGTAGTTGTTGGGAGCACTAAGCTCGAAGTTGTTGACGAGTATGTTTAGCTGGGACAAATAGTCCGACTAGGTAAGTCCAACTTCGATCGAGAGGTCAATCGACGGATTCAACTCGGCTGGGCAGTGTTCGGGAAATTACGGCACATCTTCTCGTCAGGTATACCTCAAAACTTGAAAACGGGGCTGTACAACCAGTGCATGTTGCCAGTGATGACCTATGGAACTGAGACGTGGTCCTTCACTGCTGGCCGGATGAGGAAGCTCAAGGTCGCTCTGCGGGCATTGGAGAGGGCTATTATACTCGGAGTTTCTCTGCGTGATAAACTTAGAAATGAGGATATCCGCAGTAGAACCAGAGTGACCGACATAGCCCAACGGATTAGTAAGCTAAAATGGCAATGGGCCGGCCATATAGCTCGAAGAACCGACAACCGATGGGAAAAAGGTTCTCGAGTGGCGGCCTCGTACCGGCTGACGAAGTGTAGGGCGTCCCCTCACTAGATGGAGTGACGAACTGGAGGAAGTCGATGGATGGATGGAGACATGCAGGAAGTCGATGGATGCAGGTGGCTCAGGACCGTGCTTTGTGGCATTCCTTGGGAGAGGCCTATGTTCAGCAGTGGACTTGTGAAGGGATGTAATGATGATGATGATTAATAGCTTATAACGCCTATGTTGCGTCAATATTAAGATATGGTATAATATTTTGGGGCAACTGTTTAAAACTCAGAAAAAAAGTATTAGAGCGATATTCAGGCTTAAAACTACTAATAGTTGCAAACCGTACTTCAAAGAATATAAAATCTTTGACATTTCCTAGCTTATACATAAATGAAGTTTGTGCATTCAAACCTATCGTTGTTTACCTCGAGCGAAAAAAGAAAAAGTCATAAAGAAAATGCAATAGAAGACTTAAAAAAACTTAAAACTATTAGTTGAAAAAGTTACTACTCAATACAAAAAATTATTAAAGAAATATTTTGTTTTTTTTTTTTTTTTATAAAATTGTTCTTTCTTTTGTTTTTTATTTTCTTTTGACATTTACTAAAATTATACAATTATGATTTGATGATTGACTTCGAAATTGGTAATAGTTTAACATTGCAGTTTATTATTACTTAATTATATTATTGTTATTCGGACAATTTAATTCCATTTAAATACTTGTATGCCACTTAATGGTGGATCATATATGACATAATAATTGTCAATATCTTTTTATAAAATGTTTTGTAAAATAAAGGGATAACACGTATAGCCTTAAAATGCATTAGAGTTAGACAGAATGTTAGGACTATAGATAATAAACTATTATGAACTATTCTAAAGGAATATAAATAAGGTAAAACACTAAAAATAAGAAAATAAGGTTATCTAAAAGAAGAATACCATTCTTTAGTTACTTAAAGCTTATCTTATTTTATTTTTTTACAAAAGAAAGGAGATTTTTTTTTTCTTGTATTTGAATTAACAAAAGACATTTCAAAATAAATGTGTCTAAATATTTCATACCATAGCGCCTTTGGTTTACTCTGCGAGTCAGTCCCACGTCACGGCCTATTTAGTTTCACCGGGATAACCACTGTGCCGTCTTTTGCAGTCTCAGCTAATATATTTCAACGTTAGTTCTGGCTTTAAATGGATTTTCCTAAAGTGGATTCAATTTGTCTACTATTTTATTTGTTTTACAGTGTTATGTATTTCTGCAATGTGTTTTGACAATGTGTATTCTGCATTTTTTGTACTAAATAACTTTAGTAATCTAATATAAAGTGAAGCATTTACTTCCTCGAACCATAAAATGAACTTTAAATGCTTAAATAACGAATGTACGTTCTTTTTTTTAAACATTACCTCCGCACTAGGATTTCCTTCTGTATCGTGGGGGCAGTTTACATACATAAATTTCACAAGGTCAAACATCCAGACCCGAAACAATTATTTGTAAGCCATACAGATAAAGAAAAAAATTAATAAAGAAATGATTGTTTGATGAATAAAAAATGCTATCTTTAATGAAATGATAGTGAGCCGTGGATTTTTTTATAGAATATGGGTGACGTGCATGCTCGTTTGGAGTGTTAATGTTATTTGATGTTTTTTTTAAATAACAATGATAACACAAATATACTTTTTCCGATCTTGGTTAACTCTTAATGTTTTGTATCGGGATTTTATTAATATGTGTATTCATAAGCACACAGTCACCTTGTGGTAAGTGGATGCTGTGGCCCATAGACATCTACATCTATCCTCGATTAAAAATCAGGATGCAAATGCTTTGTCACCCCTGAGGACTAAGAAGGCAAGCATCGTTTTCAGCAAAAAGGGTCTTCGGTTCTCTACACTCACCATACGAAACACACATTTTACGCTGGTATTCTGTAAAAGCGTGGTCCTTCCCCGGTCGTGCCGACCCATTCGTGCTATAGCTATAATATAGCTGCAGCATGGCTCTACCACGTTTAGACATACATATTTACATATTTTAATGTGTATGCAAGCTGTCACTACCATGTTATTTTAATATTTTTTATATTTGAATACAAACACATTGTCATCATACTGCAGCCTAAAAAAGTATATTATAGCTGATTATAGACCATCCCCAAGACTGCCACAAAGCACGTTCTGGAGTCTGCATCCAACGTTATCCTGCATGACTATCAGTTTGTCATTCCGTCCACAAGAAGGTAGATGGCCTACACATAAGAGGAAGGCAAGGCGCTTGCCGATACGGGGCCATCACTCTTCAATCGTTCTTTCCTATCGGTTGGTTCTTCAAGCTATATGGCTAGCTCATTACCACTTCAGCTTACTTAATACGTTAAGCTATGCATATCGTGTACTTGAAATTAAATATCGATTAAATTTTCGACTATTTAAACGACATCCTAGAAGTCGGTGCCAAGACACTGTGTGCAGAAGGTATTATGCGGAAACTACATAATATTTTATTATTTTTAGTTATTTGAAGTCAGCTTTTACTTTTTAATAAAAGTCAAATTGTTTGACCCTTTTAAGTGGACTGTGGAATTCACAAGCTCGAATGTCGTCAAATAGTTACACCAAAAACATCATCCACTATTGTTCCACTCTTAGGAAGAACTTCTTTTTTTGAAGTCGGCTGAATAATAAAAATAAAAACGTTTTTGAATTAGATATTATACTTTATGTTAATACTAGCTGTTCCCCGCGACTTCGCCCGCGTGGAATTTATTGCGATTGGATTTCATGGGTTTTAATTTTTTTGCGAAACTGTAATTCTTTTCCTAAAATAAAAGTAGCCTCAGATATTTCTTATAACATCAGCTATCTGCCAGTGAAAGTCCCATCCAAATCGGTTCACAGGTTTTTGCGTGATGCGTGTTCAGACAGACGTCGTGTTAGAGTTTTATTATAGTAAGTATAGATTAATTTTATTCTACAATATAATCGCAATCTCAATTATCTAGAACGTTCTCCCATCGTCCTAGTAGTTTTTTTTTAATATCAGAACATCAGAAGCTTCGCTCGCATCCGATCGCTTTTATTATTTTGCGAGTTGTAGCGTCTAGTTACTTTTCTAAATAACTCTGTACAGCTTGATTTCCACAGTAGCCCCTGTCGAGATTTATCCTCGAGAATCGTATCTTACCAACGAAATGGACCTATCCAATGATTTACTGCAGAATGGTGAACTAATATTCTTTTAAAAGAGTCACATATATTTTCCGCCGCAGCTAAGTGCTCCCTCGTGCTCACTTGTAATAAACTAGCGTAATACTGAAGGTATGAAGCGCCAGTATAATATTTAAATAATATAAATAACTGGTTGTGAAGCTGCATCTTAGACCTCAGCGCAACTGTAGCCTTCTTGGATTGCAGTTGGTTGTAGTTGTCAATGGGCTGCAGTAGGCATCTATCATCAGGTGGACTAGTTAACTTCGTTCAAGTGCACTTCAATTTATTAAAAATAATTAATTAATCTTTTTTTTAATTTTTAAATTAATTAATCTACTATAAATAGATTTTATTTAAATAAGTATACATTTTTTGCAAGTTTTAATTGATTGCCGGTGATCTAAAAATATATTTCTTTTCTACGCTGAAACATAAGCACTTTTTAAATCAGTCGAACGATGTCATTTGACTCAACTTTTCCAAAAATCTTAAATGACTTTTATACTGTACTCGTACCGGCCGTGGACGTGATGGGCTTCATTAGGTCCTAATACACATTTTAAGCTTTTTATGGCAACGAGTAATTCAGGCACAGATTTTCGGAAAGCTTTTCAGCAATACGGTTTCCCGGTACGAGTTACATAAGTTTTATTATATTTATTAAATTGCTCAATTCGCTAGTCCATTTTTTTAAATAAATTAATAAATGTGACATATTGCGTCTTCATTTCCATGCTTTGGTTAACGCAAAGTAACGGAAGGTATCATTATTTATAGAAAGTATCGATTATGCATATTACGTCCCAGACGTGGGACTTGGGTATTTATGAGCTGTTACTTTACTTCTATTAAACAATACAATTGCCACGTTAATTATGTACATCTCGAATTGTTGTTCTCACGAACGTTGTTATTAAGAGTATTTTTATTGTATTAGTGTGACAAACGAGCTAACACTCCACCTAATGGTAAGTGACTACTACACTCCACTCCATGGACGCCTGCAACAAAATTCAAACGAAGAAGGCCACAGATCGTTGGCATCCCTGAGGACTATTTAGCCTGTAATTATACCGTTTCTTTTACCCTTGTAACCGAAATAAAGAGAATGGCGAACTCTGCTACTTTACGGCACAAATAGATAAGAAGACAATCAAACTCCTAAGCTAAAAAGGAACCCTTACCACAGCAATCGCAATGAGGGCATCCACGACTTTTTCTGCCACCAGGGCGGCGCCACTAGAAAGTGAGGTATAATATTTGACAGATTTCATAGCGGGGAAGTTAATTTGTTCGGAAAATTTAAAGGTTATTATTTCTTTCTGTACTATTAGCTATATTTTATATTAATAAGATTATAAATAAATAAACCAAACCACAGATACTCATAAAAGTAGAAAAAAAAAAAAGTAAAAAATGTGCAAAAATTAAAGAGCAAACCACTGACTCATTGTTTTGTGTATTAATATAATATTCTAGAAACTGATAAACTTTTATTAAAAACTAACTTCTCAATTAAACTACATTGTGTAACAAAAAACTTTACCTCAGTGTCAACTAGCGACATCTGGTGAGCAGAAAATTATTAGCCCTCATTGGGTAATAAAGATCACCATTAATAAATTACTACATCATATAAATTGAATTTGCTGATTTGGTTGTCTCAAAACTTAGTCAGTGTTCTGTTTCAAAAGTTATATTACATTTATTTTAAGAAAAGGTTTACTGTAAGAGAACTCTTACAAGAGTTAAGTTTGTTTTTGTACATTTTACTTACCGTTTTAAATTGTATAATATAATTATCTCTTCTATTCTTATCAAGTTTTTTTTGTCCTTAGTTTGCTCAACATCTTTATTTATTCCATCTTTCTTAGGGATGACTGGTAGAAAATGCCATACGGCATTAAGTTATAACCCCTAGTTGTAGGTGTGTTGCAGTAAAGGATAAATTAATAATATAAATATCTTATAGTGCACAAGTACAAGAAAAATAAGAAATAGATTTTTATTTATTTTTGTAACTATGACGTCATTTACGATTACTGTCGTATTATCGACAAAATTCATTTTAACACCTTTCGAATTAAAAAATTTAACTTCAAGTAAAATCGGAACTCGTTCGATCTCGAAAAAAATCGATAAATTATTATCAGCAAAATTAATTCTCGTTGGAGATATTGTTTACATACATTAAAAATATACATTCGATTTGACCTCCTCCTTTTTTTGAACTCTGTTAAAAGTTAGAATTTTTTTCTTAGCTTAGAAACTCTGAATTCACGCTATAATAATAAAAACTTAAAGGAAATGGAGGATAACATTTTAATTCATCTTAATAATGGCCAAATTGCCAGCGTTTTCTTTTTAAAACTCGGAATCGTCTCTTCGTTCAGTGTCTGATTTGAGTAGGTACAATAAACTAAATTACTGCGAGAACAACGGAGGCAGCAATGATATTTCGACGAAGAGAAAAAACAAGAGGGTCGTTCGGGAATCCGGCGGGAATCCTCCCCGCCCCATTTCATGGCCGTCGCGCGGGAAAGTGGATAAGTAGAAAGTACAGGAAAATGCTAAGGATACTAGTATTACGCGCTATTTACACTGTTTTTTTTTGTATCTTACTGAAAAGACCGGATTTTGTTTGCGTACCTACCTTCATTTCACAGGAAGTTTGCTCTGTGTCCGTAATACAAAATTATTTTAATTAAGGGTCGGCATAAGAAATTCTTGCGTAATTTTTGTAACCTTTGCGATGAAGCACTCACTGTTTGGAGTGTATTTAAAAAAAATATGGTGTTGTTATTCGTTTATCGAATTAAAAATTTTAACACAAAAATATTAAAAAAAGCCAATCCATCGATGAAAACTTAAATTTCATCTGAATTTTTTAGGTCGTGGAAAGCAAAAAACCAATCACAAAATATTTTATAACCTTATAATTATTTATTACAACGTCTACATAATATGTATTTTGTATGCTTTTTGGAGCCAATTAAATTTCTCCAATTACTCTCCACGATTCCATTTTTCCCTAACTCTCGCGATCCGAAATGCAAATGTGGCTGAAACAAAATCTACCACTGCGAGAGAAATATATTCGTGAATCATGAAAATTTATTAGTATATTTGACTGAAATTTGCGACACAAAATTCATTTTGTATGTGTTTCCTCTTAATAAAATGTAACATATTATTCCTATTCCATCCATTCTATTTGATCTTGTTTTGTTAATTCCATTCGATGTAAGTTAAATGTCCATTTTTAATCACAAGAAATGATTTTAATGATTTATACCAGCTTCTCAATTTGCCCAAAAAATTATTTATTTATTTAGCCCTATGGCATTCTCTAACAGTCAGCCCGGGGAAAATTAGACAAGTAAAAGTTAAAAAATATATTCGCATACGTACTAATATACATATAAAAAATAATATAAATAAATAAATTATATATATATAGAAATCGAAGGTCAAATGGAGTTTTCCTCAAGATAATGTTGTCGGACCAGTCTTTTAAACGTATGCTTATTCGGTGCTTTTCTTATATCAACGGGCATGGCATTCCAGAGAAGTATTTCCTGAACTGTAAATGAATGATTAAAGAAACCAGTACTATGCTGAGGTAAGAAGGAGACGTCGGATCATTTAATATAGAAAAAAGGGTTAGCAAGATTCTCGAGCAACGGCCTCTGACGAATAGAAAGCCATTTAAGCTTGGAACGAAAAGCAGTGATGTGGTCGTATTTTTGTAAGTTGAAGATAAATCTTATGAGGTTGTTGAGAAAGCGCTCCAACTTGTTAAGAAGATTTTGCGATAGTTCTGGATAGTACATATCTGCATAGTCTATAATAGGAAGTATAAGGGAATTAACCAGCAAAAGCTTGGTTTTAAAGGGTAAGAAATTTTTAAAACGATAAAGGGAACGTAGAGTGGCAACAACTTTACGACTAATTTCATGAGATATTTTCGAGATCTGGAGTGATCTATGTGCAAACTCAAATTAACTATGGAATGAGAAAATGGAATTGAAATTCCATTGTATAAAAGTGGTTCAAGGTTTCCATAGTCAATCATATTCAGCATTCTGGAGCTACCAACAACCATTGCTTTACATTTTGACGGGTTTACTGAAACACCAAATCTATGTGACCAGACACGGATGACATCTAAGTTCGTGTTTAGTTTCCTGATTCCATTATTTATATCATCGGCACTGATTTGTACATATAGCTGAAGGTCATCAGCATATAGATGGTACGAGCAACTGAATTCATTAGATATTGTGTTTATAAATAGCTAAAACAGTATTGGAGATAATATACCGCCTTGCGTCAACGGTTTAACGTCAGCCCGAGCAGAAAACTACTCCCTGACCTAACCAACTGCTGACGACCGCGAAGATAGGATGAGAACCTCTCCAAGGCTGGAGATGAGAATCTGAGATCAGTAAAAATGGATAGGAGGATATCGTGGTCAATTGTGTTAAAAGCATTTGAAAAGTCAACAAGCGCCACTACTGTAACTTTCCGTTCATCCATCCCTTTTCTAATGTCATCAGTGATCTTAATAAGTGCAGTGGTGGTACTGTGACCAGAGCGAAACCCTGACTGAAAGATATCCAGTAGGTTAATTTTTTAATGAAAATAGATAATTGCTTATGCACACAGGCTTCCAGAACTATTCCAGATATGGAAGAATAGAAATTTGACGATAGTGATTAGGTAGTTTTGTGACATTCGGATCGAACACTTGACGAACGAAACCTTAAAGCACACAACCCCAAACGTTGTTTGGTAGTAAACTTGATTCCCTTTTCATATTTGTTTTGGTTGGAATTTATATATTCATCAAAGAGTAAGACTGATCAAATAATTTTTAAGACAATTTAATAAATTACAAATAATTTGATGTTGCAATTCAAGTAGCATTGCTTAAGCTCTTACGTTGTTTTTTCTTTATTATAACTGGCTTAAACTTTAGGATAAATGCGAGTTGTGAACAGTTCCTTGCTTCAGAAATTTTACAGTGAAAAAGCTATTTGCATTATTCTCTACTGTATAAAAAGTCTCATCTTTACACATGCTCAACGGACCCATTAAATTGCTGAAATTTCTGCGAACATATTCTGCTTTCTACATAAAATTTTAAAATACTTTATTTTACCCTCTTTTCGAGACTTACATTGGCAAATTCGTTATAAACTGTACGATTTAAGTTTATAACGGCGGGGTCATACGTATGCTTGGTTAATTGTTCAACCACGAGCATTGGTGAAAGTTGGCCAAGCCTTTAGTACTGACTCATATTTTAACAAACAATATTCAGATGTAAATTAGGACGATGTTACAGCTCGAGTTTTGAAGTTTCTCTTCGTTTTAAAAGCTTGCTTTCTAATTAAGGAGTTAACTATATTGCTCATGACTTGTAACTTGCTCCAAAATATTTTTTTTCTTAAACTTTAGACTTGATATATACCTACTTGTTGATCAATTTACTCGTATTCTAATCGAACTCAGAACATGGCAAGGATGTCCGCTAATGATATAGTTGTTTTGACGGGATTTCGAATCGACCGAGGACGATGCGTAGTAAGGAAAGTGGCTATTTCACCCCACCCCTCCAACGAGGTGCGCGGGCGCGTACCTGCGCGTGCGCCGCGATGCGCACCTCCGCTTCACCTCGCCGCGGAAACGGGCAGGTAGCTCGCACGTCGCCGCGCCGCCGCTCAGTGTGCGCGTTCGCTCGCCGCTGATGGTAGTGTCCGCAGTGCGGACGCACGCGCGTGAGCATGCTGCCAGCGCCTCGTTGGTGAAGTGTCATCGCTGTGGTCCGTCCGACGAACGAAATGTCCTGTGAAAGGAGAACAAAGGCCGCGCGTTTCCTCGACCTGCGGTGAGTGAGTTCGACTCGCCGTGCCGTGGCTTCCTGTCGCACCCGACACGATGATCCTTTGTTGAATCCTCGCTCCGAGTGACATGTGCCCGTCTCTTTCACACGCGTTGTATTCGCTGAGTGAACCGATGCTCGTAGTGATTGTGTCTCCGTTCGTTTTGTATTTGAATACGGATATCTTGTAAGAATAGTTCTAAGAATATAATTATGGTTGGTTAATAACAAGGAAATGATTGAGAAAATAATAAGTGCTCGTCAGTTACCATTACAAGAAGCTTAAAATAGTTTGAACGTCGTGTACATTATATACGTTTTACGTTAACATTGAAGAACAAAACCATTATTTTGCGACCTTGAAAAATTGTAAGTTACGAAACCATCGACCCCAGCACATATTATCATCTCGATTATATTGGCAGCTACGATTTTCTTTTTCTTTACATTCATTCTGGATTATGTTTTTGTCAAATTAGTTAAACGTTCAAAAGTATCAAAGAAGGCATTTCGGCCATTCGGCCCAAGACCTACCCGGAATCATAGCACATATTATTTATAAAGGACCAAGTACTACGGAAACGTCGGCTAAAATGTTGGTGAACGCTTATGCTCTGCTGGAATGCAGACGGTAGGGCAAGAGTGGCCCGAGCGCAGATGTTGAGTTTGCTCCCCGCCTCGCCTCCCGGCCTTGAAAGGCTCTTGACCAGGCCAGTGGCGCCGATGTCGTATTTATTGCAACCTCCGCGATCTGTACCGACGAGGTTATTGACGCCCCGCAACTACTATTTATTCATGGGAACGTAGACAAGAGCGACGCTTAGAAGTCAACCTTCTCCGTTATGCGATTCTCACGTCAATCTTATTTTAATGAACAATACCTATTATGTCATTTACGTCACTACTCGGCTAGTTTCCGCCTACAAACTTTAGTAAGTAACAATGTGAGTCACGCAACTAACTCGCTTTATAATAAATCTTCGGTAAGCAATAAATTTATACATTAAACTTTATGACGGAACGATGGAGATGCAATGTACTTATTGTGTGTAGTTTGTGTCCTAGACGTCTCCTAATGTTACTTTAGTGGTTTGCACATTCATTTTCACAGACTTCGGCAATATCTATAAATATACTCGTCAAGCGGGTACGGATAGGATTGAAGTCAGCCCTCGGTGAAGGTCGATTGTTACAAGCTTTGCCTTTTGAAGTCCAACCTCATGAAATGCACACATACTGTTTATGTTTTAAATATCCTCTACACACATCTCTGTTTTTTTTTTTAAATATTCTGTGTATATAATACGTGCTCACCAATACTTAAAAATATTCATAGTGAAGTTATTGATTTTACAAACTACCCATTTTCAGAGAATTGAGATTTGCAACACCTAGTTTGGGAATTTCTACAACATTCACCAAAATAATAACTTTCTATTAAAACTTGCACTGCTGTAGTTAACAAGTAGGCAATTTACAGTGGGTATATATTTCGATTTTACATTCGACCCAGTGGCAGATAAGCTCTTTGTGTGCCATATGGCGACGAGATCCACACTCCACAAAGCGAACGAGGCCGGCATATGTCGCCGCTTTCACTCCCTACATCACAATCGATGTTACATAGCTTTACGCGTAGACTGAAATAAATTAGGACGATTCTCTTGCCCTTTGTATATTCATGGTTCTCGGGTAGACATTACCATAAAGCTACCCAGTGTTTTAGTAAGATACAAGAAATTGCTCGAGTTGACTAAAAGAATTCCGTTGACGTCGCAATTGCTGTTTACTTTCAGTTTGTAAATAATTTTTTATTTGAATATAACAACATGCTGTTTGTTATGCGTTCCTTAGCATTATTTTCTTATTGATTTATTTATTTCAATCGTACCTTAAAGCAATATCTCTTTAAAAATGTGAAAGAATTTTCAATTTATATAAACATTACAATAGAAGTTTTGAATTAGTATTAGTAGGTAAAATAATAACTATTAAGCATTAATTTTTATTATATATACAACAACTTATAGACAGGATGAAGTTTAGTAATATAAGTATATCTTACAAACACCAAGGAAATGTTTCTCTTTACAATTTTTCTACAATTTGATAAATCTAGTATATTTATTCCAAGATAATTTTAATGTATAGTCAAAAGCGGTTTATGCGTCACCACGCTCCGTTGTTCTATGCATATGCAAGGGTAGTTTTTGTGACAGCAGCTGGTTTACCCCCACGAGTGACTAACGTCCTGTATCTGTGCCCTAGCGTGGGGTGGGGTGCGTGTCATTGACCCCACTTGCCGTTCCATTCACGATACGCTCTGCACAATTTATCCTTTGCCCTTTGTGCTCCTCTAGTATACGAGTATATCGGTTTTATACCATACTACTTTGCAACCCCGTAATTGCGTGCATGTAGCACTGTTGTTAATTTTCTTGGGACTACCTACTACAGACAGTTTAAAGCGTTTCTATTAAATTATTTCCCTTATTTGATTTTCATATAATTTGTTCAATTTGGAATATAAGAACGAACAGATTAGATAACAAAACAAATAATAAACAAGTTATAAATCGGTCACGATTCTTAGTAACTTAATTAGGGTCTCTTAATTCCACAAAGAAAATTTCATGTCTCGTTTGTTTTTTTTTATTTATTATAAAAGTGCAATTAATTAACATGATAAAGAGAACTTAGGAAAATTTAATCTCAGGTAGTTTTTCCTAAGAACTGTGACAATGCGGTGGTCTGAAAATTTTTTTCCTTAATTAAGTCTTCCTTGCCCTAAAACCCTCTCAGAAGTGAGAGATCTGGGCCCGGCAGTGGGACATATATATAGGTTGTAGCTTAATTTACTTAACACTTACTGCCAAAAAAGTCAATAAACAATTTAAGATCCTCAATAGTCTTACTGAAATCTGGTTTTACACAAATATTCGGTAGTCAGAGACTGACACTTCGAAAAAATTTATTTGTTTTCATAGAATTATACGAGTTTTTCATTTCGCTATAGGTTATCGGCTTTTTAGAAAACAACATTATTCATTTAATTCGTGTGCATTTCAAACATTTTACAAACTCGCTGGAACAAAATGAGGGAATATTACGCATTAAACAGCTCTAGACAAAAAATTTCCCCATTTCTTAGTTTCAAAATCTGTTTTTATATTCATTGTATACTTTTACGAGTTTGTCTGACGATCTGCACAATTTGCAATTTACTTATGGCATAAAAATGTCGCAGTTAGGTACGAAAGCTCAAAGTTATTTGTCTCTTTTATATTGGATAGTATTCATTTCAACTCGTAAATAATATTGAGTCGATACGCTTTTGTATCGTGTTTTATATATTATAATTTATTAATATTCTTTTTTTTTTAATTTTACTTCCATCCATGTTCTAAATATTCAAATATATTTTAATGTAAAATGTACGTTATGCATTTAAATACAAAGACTTTATAGCAGATCTTATCTTACAATACCTTTATCATAAGTAATTAAAATATATGATAACATTGTGCACTGGCAAGCTATTCCTAACTTAGACAACATATTCTACTACATTTCTTCTAGTAAGAAATAGTAGTAGTAGTAAGTCAAATATAAATTCTAAAACCCAGAGAACTTTTTAAATGAGAAGTATAATAATAGCTTTTAGGTTAGCTTATGGTCGATACCCGCAAGCTCATCCAGCCGCCGCCGAGCCCCGTACCGGTTTTGAGCGCCGAGCGGCCGAGGAAAAACAAATGCAACAATCGTTTGTTTTCTTTTTGCCCCTCCGAGCGCTGACGATCTTCACTTTGTGACTTTTTAGCTTTCGCGCTGGAAATTCGACTGCAAGCACACGCTGCACTTTAATCTGTTGCAGAGATATTAATCTCTTGTGTACGTCCGTCGAATACGTTATATGAACGTGTAATAAAAAACGAAGCTAAAATCATATTATCAAATTTCAATAATATATAGCACTAGTTACAATACATTTTTTATTACTTAATTTTAATGAAAACGTTATCACATGTAAAAATAATTCATGTTTCAAGTGCAAGCCCTCTTTAAAGTTGAATCTTATGGATTGGGAAAGTATTTCTTTAATAATTTCACGGGAAACCAAATTATAATTAAATTTCAAACACCGTAATTTATTTACATTTATTTGCATCATAATGTAGTTGTCCGTATTCGTAATAAATTTTTCGAAATGAAGTTCCACAGACGAGGTGCTGACGAATGTTATTTTACAATTTACGCCTGTTCTGTCTATCCTTAAAAATGTTTCATGTTAACAGTTTTAGTTTATTTCTTCTTATTATGTTTATATTTGATATCTTTATATGCATTCTCCTATCATTATTCGCGATGAGTGTGACATTTACAAGTTACAAAAAATCACCTTTATAAATTAATATTTTTACACATTATCTAGTGATTCACAAAGTGATCGGTGACCGCTTAAAAATTTCATAAGCCGAATCTTAACGTCCGCGAAACGGTAGACGTTCATTAAACAAACTTTGTAATTCGATCACTGCGAAGACAGACATCTCGGTAATTAATTTTATCGCGAAATATTTTTCTGGACAGAACAAAATCAATCGAAGCTTGCACTTAAAACTTACATTCTACAGTGTCGAACGCTCAAACGTATAGAAGTTGACGATCACCTGAATTACACATGAAAGAGCATCTGCTGCAATATTGTAGCACACATTTTACTTTTTATAATCTTTAATTAAATTTTGTTAAGCATATTTTTTATTACAAGCTTGCAAAAGGTATATTTTCTGATAATTATAACTGTAAAACACGTCTAATGCGACACATTACATACTTGTACCGCTGTTAATATAACACTGTCGCTAGATATAGATGAAACAGCAGTATAGTAGAACTTCCTTGACAATATTATCGATTATTAAGTATTCTCGCTTAAGAGCTTTAGAGTTCTCGATCATCGCCCATACAAAAGTATCCAGCCTCATCGTCGCCACAAGTCACGTTTTGCTGAAACAGATATCAGCAAACGCCGTTTCCGATTCAGAGTGGAGTTATCTCTACGAATAATTTTAACCAGTTCAAGTCTACCAACATGCCATTTAATCACTTTTCACTGCATGCTCGATCTTGAGAATTCTTTGCGTTACTCCTTGCTAATAAAAAATAAAAAATTCTGATTAAGATGTACGTTTAAGTTAAAACATCAATGAAAATGTGTGTGTGTGTGTGTGACTTGTATAATTCGAAGACTAGTTTCCTGATAAAATCTACCGCCATCGTCGCACATTACGACGAGCTGACGTCTGAGGTACGAGTGCATGAATAATTCAAATCGACGGCACCCTTCGTTGACTCGTCCCGCGCAAGGCGCAAGAATTTCGAAACGGCCCGCGAAATTACATCCCAGCTCTCACCTTGCCCGCTCCAAACCAACGTATACCTTGCATAACACCTCACTCCGCAAAATGTTTATCTGATTTATCGATGTCATATTTTTCTCCAAATTTACGATCTAATATTAAGTCTGCCTGAATCATTACTTTTCCCATCTCAGCCCAAATGAAATGTACGTCTTAAGACTAAAAAATGGCATGAAAATTGCGCTAGCTTGCTATATATTTGTTGACACATAAAATCAACTGTGTATAATACTTCTTCGAGGTAGAATGTCTGTAGCTCAAACAGCGCCGCCTGTTTATACACACCACTCTAAAAGCTTTCCTTCGGAGTTTTATTTATGTACCGAAACCGTTTTTAAACTTTAAGTGGTAATACAAAAAGCAGAGTGAAATACGCGATACTTTGAACACTTGCGAAGTTTAAAAACGACGAGTCGACGGCGCTAGAACATTTATGTCGCATTCGAAAATTATGCCAAAGTCGTAACTAATTTGTTCTATTTATGCAAAATAAAAATTGCTCATGTCTCCATGTTACTAAATGTTGGCAAATTTTGGCACTATTATGAGACCACTGGTTGGTATGCAGCTGACATTTACCGTATAACGACATCGTTTTTCACCTACATAATATGTTCGCGGAGAGTGAAAATTAAATACCAAAAAGATATTAAACGCTTTTACCTTTACTTAAAATACTTGTGGGCATAAATTTCGGATGACATGCAGTACGAAGATAGATGAGCTTCGGACCGCATCGCCTCCGTGGGTGGGATTTCGTTTATTCCTGTTCGAGGGGTGTTCAAATTACTAACCTATTTTATTTCGCAAATGTAAATAAATTTTTCAACATTCAGTTATTTATTTCTTATTAGATGATATACATTAGATTTGTCTAGAGAAGATAGATATTGTTAAGTTTCTCATTGGGCTCCGTAGACACGGGCTCATTCGGTGGCGCTAAAGGCATTTAGAGGCGGAGGGTGCGCTTATCTGTCGTAGAGCGGTGCGGGGTATGTGAAGGGGGCTGGCTTTGTTCTCGCGCCGGCCTCTCCTACCACTTAGAAGATTGCTCGGCTTTGTCTTCGCGATATACTTCTTTGTACCTCGCCTCTCGCCTTCAATTTGGGTTTTAGCTTTACACTCGTCTTGATTTCTACCAGCGATTAGAATCGAAACTTGTTGTTTTTTATTGTTTAATGCTAATTGTTTTTTTTTTTGTGTTTTCACGTATTATCTTTAAATTGTTTTATAAACCAGATTCAATTATTCGAGGTATATGAGCTTCTTTGCATCTAATTACGTTACATAGCGATGCACACAAACATATGGAAAATTCAAACGACACGTTTCGAAGCCTACATACACATCGCTCAATACGGAGGCCGTGCTTAAATTGTTTTTGCCTTCAGCTTGTTGTTATAACCTATTGTGTGCCAATGCTGAGCCAACATTCAATGACCCAGTTTCTCCTTCACTTCGTCGTTGTTTTATTTCCTTGTCCGGTCCAATTTTTAGTGTTAAAGCTGTTATTGCTACAACTCAAATAGAATTCCATTCTCTACTAAAAATGTAAACACCTGTATTTTCTGCAATTTAGTGTTGATTTTCAAAACAGAACACGTTTTTTCGATGCTAATGGCGAATGGAAGAAACTTGTTAACCATTACCTACATCTTAAAACATTTTCAGTTGCAAATGATTTGAGGTTTAGTAATCTACCGCCCGCAATACTTAAGTTTTTTTTTGTCAAAATGACGTATCTGTTTAGGCTTGGAAACGGGCGTGGCGGCGAAAGCAGTGCTCCCTTGACACGCTACGGCGCTCGCGCATTGCAGTCAAGGCCTCTGCCCGCTGTACTGCACTGCACTAATGTGCAAACAATATCGTACCAATGGTACGCATCCGATTACTCATAGACGGGCGACACGCTAGATCACTTGATCACCATGCTGTTTGACGGTAAAGCTAACAATTTAATAGTTGTTGTTGTCGATATAGCTGTCAGTTATGCACTACATTATAAAATGTGAAGTACGTGATACGGCACTCTACTAAATGATACTAATTGTCTAGAATTAAAAGCTGTTTTCTACTCTGTTAGCATCAGAATAATTAAAATTATATTTTTTATCTTAAAAATTACTATTTTTAATTTATTAAACATTTTTTAATCAATAAAATATGCACAGTTGAACAACAGTCGATAAGTGCAGATTGCTGAGGATCGTGCTTTGCGGCAATCTATGGGGGAGGAGGTTCTGCAATGGTTGTGATTGGTTGTAATGATGGTGATATATTTTTTATTAACTAGTTATAACTGATATAATCTGAACTCGTAATTTACTACACATACTGGGTATTTTACTTAACACTTAATATATGAGTTTTACATTTATTAAATATATATGTAGACTTTTAAAAAAATCTGGTGATCTAATGAGCTATTACATCTAACAAATTCCACGTCAGATTGTGTTTGTGTATTAAAGTCTCTAAGAGGACCGGGTAGAGTTAGAGGAACTTGAAAAGCTTTGGGTCTCTTAATTCCACAAAGAAAATTTCATGACTCGTTTGTTTTTTTGTTATAAAAGTGCAATTAATTAACATGATAAAGAGAACTTAGAAAAATTTAATCTCAGGTAGTTTTTCTTAAGAACTGTGACAATGCGGTGCTCTGATAAAACATGAAAAATGCGAATGAGGGAAACCCCTTGCGTGTAAATGAGCATTTAAAGCGGGCATGCGAACATCTTACGTAACTTAATGCCTTTATAAATGTTATGAAGGAAAAGAATCTCAGGGTATCAAAGAAATTCTCTTGAAAAAGTTTTTTAGTGTTTGATTATTTCATTATACCTAATGGAATAATATGGCTCATTACATATATGCTTGTAGATTTCAACTAATGATCGGTGCTACGAAATGGTATAAATATGTCGTTTGTAACATATATTTGTTTGACATGTTTGTGTACCGGGTTAATGCTTTTGGATTAAAATTTGTTTTAGTTCCAAATCCGGTGCACATGTGAATATTTAAAGCGAATAAATAAATTGGGACCGAACGTAAAGTGACGTCATAAGTTATGCTGACCGATAAATAAACTTTGAAAATAAACAGACATGGCTCTAATACTAACATATTATAATGATGCAGATGCAGAATCTACAGATAGCTTTTGCATCATTGACATGGAGTATAAGCTGTACGCACACTGCAAGCGTCGCAGTGTACGTTCTCTCAATTGATGTTATGTAAAATTCTTTCTGTTTCTAATATTTATCAAAGGAAACTCTCCTTTTACACTATTCGTAAAAGACAGTTCACGAAAAACTTAGCAAATGTTTTTTCAAGGCCAGGGAAACCTCTAAGTAGTTCTTTTCCTTGACACGAGCCCAGTTGCAACGCGGCAACTGACACAAGGTTGGCTGACGTGACACGCCCTAGCGATTATTTAATTGTTATTTAAACCGCCGATAGTGCATCGCTGGCGTGTCGAGGTCTGCCGTAGGTAAATAAGTAGTTATTGCAGATTATTTTGGATAATAATTTTATAAGCAGCAGAAAGTTGCAGTCTGAAGCTAGAGGCAGCCCGTAAACGCCTTAGCTCAAAAACCAATTGGTATTAATGTTAACATACTATAACATTACTGATAAATTTTTATAAACTATTCCTAAAAGTCTTTGATAATTTTAGCCGCAATGATGAACAAAAGCTTTTTTAATTTTAGTTTATGTTTCCAAAATTTTAACTACCTTATACCTACATAGCTACGTCAAATACCTTTTACTAATTTAACCTTTCTAAGCATTACATTTATTTTGTAACCATTTCCCCACATTAAGCTAATGAAAAACGTCCATTCCAACAATATTCTTATTACACTCGTGAATGTCCCGCATATACTTTCATACATTTCCATCGCCCTGTTTTAAATGACTATTTCAACCATAACTTCCACGCGAATATCGCTTCTGTTGCGACTTTTGCTCGTACTCTGTATAATTTATAACGCAATATTAGATTTTCGTATCTTGGTAATATTTTATTCATACAAACGTACACCTTATCAAATTCGGCTTTTGAGTTCCCATGAACGGATAAATATTAAATATTTGAGACACGATAAGTAAGCAAACCTTACCCACGAAGCTTATCTCCTCGCGAAAGAGATTACAAACTTTGACTATCAATTTTATCAAACTTTTGTGAGTTTGAATTTGGATTGTAATAAAGGATTAAGCGAGTTGTTGACATTACTTGGATCTTTAAAGTAATGTTTTTAATTTGCTAAAAACTTTAAAAAAAAATTAAAGCAGTTTTGTTATCAATGAAAAAAAACTTTAAACTAATTACATTCTATAGGCAATGCATTTGCTGACTCTCAACTAAGGTAATTTTCTTGTATGCTCTTTGATCCACTAGTCACTGTCGCTTAAGCCTTATCGTATTTTCCTTTAAAGAAGGGGAATTCTTTTTTAATATGGATTATAATGGATATTATCTTCATTCATTTTATCATTTGCATGACTTCAATGAGTACCTAACAAGTTACGAAAGTTCTATATCTGTATTTACATAATACTGTGTACAACGTTTTGAGTACATATTAGTATTATCGGAATAGAGAGTTTGTTTTAGTGGGTTTGTGGGGGTTTTTAGTAGACTATCATATATTATTGTGTGCATCTGATAAATGATTTGTGTATGTCCATAAATAAGAAACAAGAATATGAGAGAAGAGAAGTGAAACTATTTTATTTTCGAAAATAATTGCGATCGAGGTTATGTAATCAGTCAAGACAATCATATATTTCATTATGTCAACAAAATCCTCTTATTATTTTCATAACGTTACCCTATATGGCCGGGTCGCCGATGTTCGTTGAGACGTGTCTTTCGCAAGGCGACCCTTGAGTTTCAGCTCTCAGTCGACACTTTCTCTGTTGGTTTCGAATAATGTTACCGTCGGCCTGGCGCACTCGACCTCTAACCTTTTCGAGCCGCTGACATCGAACGAACTAGCGATTAAAACAGTAATTCTGACGATTGTTGTTATAATACCTACAATCTACAGAGTCCCCAAGTGGTTAAAATATTCTTTACGCTATATCCTTTTTCTTTCTTGTCTATATCAGTGTTTATATTTGTACGTACCCTTGAAATACATATAATATAAGGTTATTGCAAGGTATATAAATATCCATAGGTATATGCTAGATAGCATCAATTGACAGCAATAGCTTGAAAGATTTGTCCTTAATCATTTATTTAATTTTTATAACTCAATTATAATGTTGCTATTTATCTCTACCAGTCTGTTGGGTTTGGGGAGGGAATTTTCGAATGGCCTTTCGCTATTTTGTCGGTGAACAGAGCCTCGTCTAATAATGAGCAAGGTGTGCTCAGTGCATTTGAGGTTAGCATTTAGAGAAGTTGCTTATCCTATAGACGGTATAGGGAACCTTAATATAATGTATGTACGCATATTTTACTGAATTTAGTGTTCACAGCTGGGCAAACTGTTATATTCACTGCTGGATATTGGCATTACACAAACTGAAAGAACGTGCTTGATAGTTGCTCGCTGATTTGCCGATCATAGGTACCAGATGCCTGGTACTTTTACAGTAAAATTTTAGTGATTGTAATTCAGCCGTATGTTAGTCGTCATCACAAGATGGTGATAATACGTCGGAGTCCCTTACGACTCCACCTTGCGGCACACATATATGTAAATTTACATATAAACATTTAAATGCATGTAGGTGTGCGGTAACTTTGCCTGAAGCGTGATCACACCACATGATGTAATCGAATTTTTGTGACAAACGATTCGCCGTAATGTAACTTTATATACACCGCTTTATACTGAGATAAAATGTCGTTCTAAAAATACAAGACGCGATATATTATATTTGCACGTGATATAACTTTTTAAATATCATCCGCTATTTATAATACACACAATTTATTCAAGATTTATTTTGTAGGTGTATCACGTTTATAGGCTAGAGTTTGTAGTCAGAAAGACGATAGCACGTCGAAGTTGAACGGGGATGTTCTCTCAACTTGTAAGCTCGCCCGCTCGAGACACGTTTACCAGATAAGTTGTTAACGACTCTTTAGCGTTTCGACCACATGTGACGTGAATAACATAGAATATATCTCGATAATAATTCATATTCAGGTAATATAAGCGTTTGTTATTCAAACTGTGCTTTATACTATTGAACTCTACCCTATTGAAGTACCAAAGTATAATAAACTAGAAACTTAGTATTTAATAGAAGAGCTGGCTTACTTACTATACATATATTTAATAATATACCTAAGAATCTTACTTTTGAATAAAATAAAAATATTTCCGTAAAAGTGCTGCTTCTTGCTACTCTTGTGGCTGAACTTGGGCAGATCTGTTCGGCCGAGAATAAACAACACTAACAGAGTTATATCGTAAAATAAAAGGTAATAATGCTGTACTGTATGATTATTAACGGAAACCAGAGATCTATTTTCTAACAACAATCATCGCATCTCAGTGTTGTAAGTGACAATGCACTAACGTCTTAATTGTTAATGGGAACAGGCACGTATTACTATCACTGATAAAATTAAAAGTAAGAACATAACAGATTAAATCCGTAAAATATGCACGTCAGGTTAGGTAAGTAGAACTTGACATATGATTATTTAATGGTTTCAATAAAACTTTAAAACTAAATGTAGGGAACATAAATCATAAAGCGTGGACTTACTTTATAAGAAGCTACACGTATTTTTATACAGTTAATAATATACACACGTAGATTTATATACTTGGTATAAGTATTTAACATTATGTGATTTAACAATTCAAGATCTCTCTTTTTTTAATAATTACATACAAAAAATATTATTCATGTTGATCAGATCCTTGGTTTTATTTATCTTTGTAATTCCATCTCAATGGCAATGACCCAAGGACGCAGTAAAGGGATCTAATTAATACGACGTATTTAAGCTAAGGTCGTATCTTAAAATGTTTACGCAGTTACCCAAAGACGAGTACACGAGTAATACGTATTTTAAATAAAATGAAGAAAAAGTTAATAATTATTCGCCAACGCATCATTGTGATATTTGTCCCGAGAGCTCATGACGCATTTTTCATGAAGTGTTTGATGTATCATGAAACTTTGTTGAAAAGTATCAGTCCACTCAATGAGCAGATATTTTGACTGTTTGCCTGGCCTACCTGGGTACACCTGGTACTGCGCATACAGGTAAGTCGCAAAAAAATTCGCCCAAAAAAATTATTTGATTCAAATAATAATAATGACTTTCCGTCAGCTAAGTTGTTAAAGAATTAAGAAAAAAAATGGCAGACACTTCTGAAGGGGTTGACATAGGGGCAAACGACCCCAAAGTTGTATTTTCAAAAATTCCAAAAAAAGTGTTTGATTTAATCTGCCATTTTTACAGTGTGTTTATTATATATAATAAAAAAATCTTAGAAAAGGGCAGACAGTTTCTCCGGGGGTTAGTAATTTAAAAATGTATACTATACTACAAATAAATAAAATTGAAGTGTCTGTTTGTAATGTTAAATGCGCAGTACCAGGTGTACCCAGGTAGGCCAGGCAAACGGTCAAATATCTGCTTATTGAGTGGACTGATACTTTTCAACAAAATTTCATGATGCATCAAACACTTCATGAAAAATGCGTCATGAGCTCTCGGACCATATCGTCACATTTGTCATCATATCTATTATAATATATTTCGAGGACCAACGGTAAAGAAAACAAAGCCACTTTAATTCAGTAACGAGCTGCAGCGATACGGACCGTTCAGCGAACACGACAAAACAAACTCACGTATTACTGTTGTCCATATACCATTCGTGGGCTACTTAGAAAAATTTGCAAACCTAATTTTTTTTTATTATTATATCTTTTCTAAGATCTCTCCACCAGCATCTAACATAAAGTTTCATGCGTCTGAACACTTTTTCCAGTCTGCCTCGCTCTGGAAAAAGTGTTCAGACTACGACCTGCTCGAACGCTGCTAGCGCCTTTTCCATAATTGCTGTTTTCTTTTTAGATGTTTTAGTTTTAGTGAATAAAGAGAAGTCACATGGTGCCAAATCAGAGCTGTAAGGTGGGTAACTTGACACAAAAGTTTAACCGACCGAACCGTATATAATCGTATTTCTAAAATAAATTGTAACTGGCCATCCAAAAAACTTTTTTCGCAAAATTCCGCGTGTCCTGTCGAACGCCCCGATATACATACGCTCTATCAAATGCTCTCTATTTCATGTATTATCCTAAAGCGTACAAAAGTGCGTGTTTGTCATGCTCGCTAACCGTCCCTCTCTACTGAACGCTCGTCACTTAGATTAGTTCCTACTCCCAAAATTAGTCTTACAAAAGAGTTTTAATCGTACATATAATTATAAAAGTTGATTCACATTAAGTAAAAAGGAATGATGATTCTTGACTTATTAAAGTTTATCTTGTACAATAATATTATCGTGAATTGAGTTATATATGAATTCTTCATAGAATAGAATATATTTTTTTGCTTTGAATGAGGTGATTAAGTTACGAATTAAAAGGTAAACCAGTTTGGCGGCATGCAAATATGGTGTGATCAAAATATATTAAATAAAAAATTACAATTAAAATTCACTTCATAGTTTACAGTTCATTTCAATACAACAAATAAATCATTAATACTTCAACACAATATTTATATTCTGAAATTATGTTTACATTTCAGATAAATTGGCAACGACAGTGTAAAACATTCAATATCACAGATAAAATGGTGTTTTTAACACTCCTGTTTAAAGTATTCAATTTAATTGACATCCTCTCGATGGTTTCTATTACGCAAATACTATCTATACAAAGAATGAAACTTATTTTTAACGCGATAAAATGCGTTTCATTATCATTATAATTTCAGCCATTAACAAGACAAACCCCCAAGCAATACCTTTGTGGTACATGGTCCTCAGCTACCTGCATCAACTGCCTGCAGTTTATCTCTATCTAGTGAGGGGCCACCCTACACTTCGCTTACCGATACGAGGCTGCCACTATAGAACCTTTTTCTCATTGGTTGTCGGTTCATCGAGCTTACTGATCCATTGGACAATGTTGCTTACGTACTTTTATTTCTGAAATAAGCGACTTTAATTATCCTTATACGGTCAGCAATCTCCATCCCGTTACACCCCTCTTATTATCTTCTTCTGCTTTATCAGCCCTTAAAAGTCCAACGCTGAACATAGACCTCATGCTTTATAATAAGTTGGTCTAATCATCATGCTTGGCAGGCGTCAGACCATAAGTCCTTTTTGGCATTTACCATAGTGACACCCACGGGACGAAAGAGGGTGATGGATTCCCTTATGCTGCTACCACACGACCCTCTTACTATATTACTCATTACTATTAGATGGAAAATAATAGCTGTAACATTATCAGGCAGCGGTTTGACCCACAGAAAAGAGAAAATGTTCATATTGTTTCTAACAGATATTTTATGTGTCCTTTACCTATACGTAAGTCAAATGGAAAACATTTTCGTACAATTTTCGTATAAAACTGAAATGCAAAAAAAAAAGATAAAAATCGTCAACAAAACAACTTTGTATTTAGCACTAAGATGACTTGTAACTGTTTTGTTGAGAAACAAAATGCAAAAAATACACGAAAAATAGTTTAAATTCAAGGAAAATTGTTACATTCCGCGGGAAAGTATCGTCGACGGAAATTGCATTTTGAATACGTCGACTGCGCTCAACACTAATGTTGCAGTTATTTTGTTGTAGTGTTGTTGTACTTTTGGGTAAACATTTGCCTTTCCTGCGATTTGTTGACGTTAAATTTCTCGGCGCTGGCGACATTGTATCCGTGGTTCTGAACGAACTTTATATATAACTTTATTTTATTTTATTTATAGTGTATTAAAACATCAAAAACGATGTAGCTTATTATCCGTAACATGGGCGTTTTCTTTTTTACGCGCAAACAAAACTCTTTCCTCTACAAATATATTTCATGTATTTTTATACGAATGCATACTCCTTTTTGATCACTTTTCCATATAAAAACAAGCTGATGAGAACCCACCTAAATGAAACCACTACCACCATAATAGAAAGAAAATTTAAATTTTTTATTTATGTTTTTCGTACCGTCTACATTTTTTCTCAGTAAGTATAGGCCTCTCTGTATACATTAATTTAATTTCCTGTATGGAAACTTAAGATAAGATTTAAAAACTTTCAGTTCTAGAACCAGATGAGACTAAGACCTTAACTACTTTCCTTCCGGCAATTCATTGCGAATTCAATCCAATACTGCGGGCTCCACAGATTAAACACGAAATAGATTGAAGTGACATTCGGGAGTGAATGAAGACTGCCCGATTGATTTTATTTACATTGAAATCCTTCCCAACCTTCCAATTAAGAAGTGTTCGGTACTGTAAAGTTTTAAATCTAGTCAATTCATAGATCTACGTGTTGTGATCCAATTAATATTAATCCTCGCCGCGCAGTCCCGCGCTGTATTCAATTCAGTCCGGGACGGTTCAATTTCGTTTACGAACTGAGTTTTTATTTGCACGCCAAATTAAATGTTGCCAATCAAGATTTTATCTCGGCAATTCCCGTGTCCGCTCGCGTGTCGCTATCAAACGTACAACTTATCAATCATTAGGATCCATGTAAACAACTTTTTATCTCCCGCCTAATCGTACGCAACTAAAGGGTTATTTCTCAAGTCCGTATAAAATTTGGGGACGAAATTACGTCCAAAAGAATTTGGTTTGTATGTTTAAAAAAAAAAATTAAGTCATCCTATGAACTGGCCACTAAAATAAAAGGAAACATCTATCTATATTATATTTATTCGACTCCATTGATATAGTTTTATACTTGTCCTGTATCGATTTAATCTTCAGATCTATAGCTATAAAACCCCTAATGTAAACGAAATGAAATTGTTTTCTTGTACATAACAACTTCATTTACACCTAAATGAAGCTACGATGGCTTCATAACAGCACATAAATTACTATCGAGTTTCCCGGCGCCTTTTTATAAATTGTCTTTCGAAGAGCCGGTCTATAATCGTTGTAAAATAAAAGTGGCAAAGTTTTAGCCTATCAACTTAATCAGTGACGTGAGACTCACTTCATCCTGTTATTTTTCTCCAAAGAGTTTGAAAAAAAGGTCTTATTTATACAAAAAGAACTCGCGATATCACTTTTGAAACTAAGTTTCGTAGAAAATAACTCCTAACACCGAAAGATATAAAGTACGACAACAACCCGTCCTCAGGGGAAGCGTTGATTCCTTTCTATCACTATTTGATAGAATTGAATCGATTCTATTCATTTTTCTTTCATTGCTTGTATAGCGAACTGGGTCTGTATACATAAATAAGGGCATTGTGAATAACTTATTTACTAGCAGTAACGGAAACCAATACAATAAACCAAACAATAAGCTTAAGCTTTCAACGGCTATGTAGTTCGGCGTCGGCCAGTTGTACGTTCTGGCTGAATGCCCTGAAGTAGTCGGGCAGATGGCTCTTATAATTTGTTGTACTGTATTACATTAAAGTTATGTCCTAGATACGGACTCAGTTTACTTCAAAGTTTAACAATTTTTCGTGTTTAAAAATCAGCTCGTGTAGAACGCAGCGCAACAAAACTTAACTTTTTTTATTGGCCACCGAAATATTATTTGTGGAATAGGAAAAACATTATCACGGAACGTTGCCAGAAAGTGAAATAAAATACTAAACGACGCCATTACCTACGCCACCATTTTTACATATATATGATATATGTATATGATATTTCGTAGTCCACTCAAAATTTTGTCGGTGCTACACATTGTATAGAAGTAAAAATAGTTTTTGTTTGTATTCGGCTTTTTCTTTATAATAAAAGTTAATTTTTAATAAGGAAATTACTACTTCAAATATTATAACACAAGCTATTCACTATTGCATCAAGACTGGCAGAATTACGCTAGTAGCAAGTAAGCAAGAGTTAACACAGCGGTATCTCCTGCTATTATATGAGATGTTGACATGGGAAATAATATTCACAATTCCAGCGTACATGGCACGTCACTTGTCTAGTTCATTGTTCGAGCGCACTGGCACACGCTAATGTAGTCGGCCTAGCAACGCTCGCCAGTTCCATTCACCTCTCACCGAGCTAGAACGGTTATGTTGAATACGCGGGCGCCCGATCTTACATTCTAACACATTATAAAAATAATTTCCATTACATACGCACATACACTAAACGTTTATTGGTGCTTGAAACCGCACTTAACTCTATTTGCACTCCTTGGTCCAATATACCTACTAATCAACATCAATAAAGGACAGTATCTCTTATTATTAGATTGTCATCATTTCCTTTGAGGTGTGTAATGTACAACTGTATTCTTAACTCCTAATTATTTGCAACACTAACAGATGACACACACGAACGAGATAGTAATAACGGTTCATCCTCGTCATCACAAGACCACTGCTAAGCATAGGCCTCTCCCAAGGAATGCCACAAATCACGGTCCTTAGCGACCTCCATCCATCGACTTCCTGCTTATCTTACCAGGTCGTCCATATATACTCCATATATTGGGAGCCGATTCGCTTATCGGTGCAAAGTTGCCACTAGAGAACCTTTCGGTTCTTCGAGCTATATGGCCGGCCAGCTTACTAATAACGGTTACAAGTTACAAATAAACATTATTCCCATCTAATGTACATGTTTAAAGACTGCCTTTTAAAGTCACAATAATCTTAAACGTAACGTACATACATCACATAACTACCAATCAAGTGATTTGTCAGTCAGTCTAATATAGTAAGTTCGTACGGCCGTAGCTCAGGAGGTTTAACAAGGCCACTGATAACGCTAATACAATGGCCGACGATTCCCACGATGTAAATTGCATCATGATGTCATCGCCGTATACAGACTAATATTAAAAGTACCTACCTACTGTGGTACCTGTATTGTTGTGATCATTATCACGTTTGTTTAAAAACTATTCGCGGTGAGTTAGATGAGCAAATGAGGCGCGAAATAAACGATAATTTCATGAGGCGTCGGATGTGTATGTCGACAGCGGTCTCGTGTGCCAGATAGCTTGTTTACCGCCGCCCATGCGAATTCGGATTATCTGCTACAGCAGATTATCGCTCGAATATTAAATAGTGATGAAGCTCGTTTTAATAATAACACTTACATAGATCTCATGTAATAGTTTGTCATTTTATTCCAATTCCGACTAGCCATTTTGCGTCACATTAAGTATTTAAGTACAAATCCAGTCACAGCATATAGGTAGATAGGCTATAAATATAATTCTAGGAAATATTTTGCCGATTAAGAAGTCGATGTGGCCGGAGGTGACGCGACGGGACACATTCACTGCCTTTCACTTCCCGCTTTTGTTATTCAGCCACTCTAAGACGACGGAAAGGCAGACGGCCTTGTAGCTTGTGCGCCTACTAGGCGTTCCTTCCCATACAACATTATATTTTGAGTATATACACGAATATCCATTATGACATCATGCGTCTAATTCCGACCGATCAATTGCCACAATCTGAGCGCGAAGATTTGACGCCCTGTTTCAAATTCAAACGCTTCCTGCTATCTGGCTACGTGCAATTAAATATTGGCCGTGTATTACGTGACGTCACGGTCAAGGAAAATACAAATAACACCAAAGCCATTATAGATGCGGTCATGTAACATTCGCATGTGTTAGAACGCGGCTTCCAGGGCCGCGTTAACCTTGGCTTTTGAGCGGCGACTTTCACGGTTAGACGGTCGGAGTGTTACATAAGATGCGCGTCGTACGCAGCCATCGCTGGTGTGACGGCATCGCGACCACTCACTAACCACTCGAAAACCGGTTCCCACAGCTATAACAATAGAATTAAGTAACAGAGTTACTTACAAAATGCATTTGCATTAGATCTAACAATTTGTCAATCTTGACGCCCTCTTGTACACCCAATCTGTATGTAATAAATATTGGATTATATATTATGTTTTTACAGTGTGCTAATATCAAATTATACATACATTTTCACATCAAACTTTTTGTTTTAACGTTTATCATTCGCAATCAGAGGGATTTTTATACAAGTGAAATCAATTCATTATAGTGACGCCACGCCGTTTGATTTTCGGAGATCAAAAAAATATACGCTTTTAGAAAAGCCTTTTTATTAAACGATTTGTCAAAATTGACATTTTACGACAATCAGTCGTTTGCAGACTGTACCTATATATTTTATGGTTTTGGTTAGTACAATCAGATTACATAAATTGACACATTTATTGATCATATTATGTATTATGTCATGGATCGTTACTTTGAATACCATAAAATATATTATAATCTTATGGTACTTATAATAAGTGCTTTGTCTTTCGTTTCAAAGACGGCAACGATAATAATTGTTTATGATGAGTAGTGGATACCTTCGGCTACGATCCAATATTACAGCTAAAAGTTTACTGCTGAACATAGGCCTTCCCATAGATTGCCTCATAGGAATGATATATTTGCCATAGTTGCCATACTTGGCAAACGGGTTAGCAATCGCAGTTTGTTATTTTTTATTCAGTTGTTATCAGGAAGATGCTGCTGCCCATCTACCTCCTGATTCAGTTTCCCTCTATCGCCTCTTACGACACCCACGGGATGATATCGTGTAGTGCATATTATTATAGCACCACTACACGGTATTTTATAGGATTTACTTTATCTAAAATACCAATAGTCAAACTTACTGTAATAACTGTTATAGGTACAAGAGCGGGGTGCGCTCAGTGAGGGGCGGGGGTGGCGGCGGCGCGGAGGAGGCGCGGCGCGGCGGCCTCAAGGCGCTGCCGAAGCGCGCCCGCACTCGCTGCAGGGGAATGAACATGGGGCAAAAGCTCTCCGGCGGAGTGAAGTCGGTGTCGCGCGAGTGCACGGTGCCGTTCAAGGCGGTGGTCGCGCGCGAGCTGGCGCCGGAGCCTCCGCGGCCCGCGCGCCTCGACGCGCTGCTCGACGCGCCGCCCGCGCACCCAGACCTGCAGTACAAGCACGCTTGGAACCCCGATGACAGGTACACTATACTATTCTGATTTTTTTAATCAACCGCCCTCCTATTACAAAACGTGGTTTATTTATAGTTTCAGGCTTAAACTTTGGTATAAGAGCAAGAAGTTTTCGCGAAATTTGACATTAATTTGCTATCAAATTCGATAAATTTAAAAACATTTTAGTTTTCATATTTCCGCTTTCAACTTGATTAAACGTTAGACTAAACACACAACTACATTTGTAATAAGCCCGTCAAAGTTCAAATGGACAACAGTCCATCTGATGGATGATAAGTGGCTACTGAAGCACCTGCAACGAACTTAAAACAAATAAATCTATTACTATCTATTATATGGCTATCATCATATTATGATACGATACCCCAAACTCTTAACCCTCGGCAATCTTCAAATCAGAACATAACTATTGATGCACTGTTACTATGCAAATGTAACCTCAATCGGGTTGGCAAACATAAAAGGATCCCTTCCGCCTAGTAAATACCTATATTCACTATTCATTTTCTTTTTTACACGCTTTATGTTAGCTTGACCTGTATGAATGTAATAGAATTTAGCATTACAGTTTTCACCTACTTCCAAATGTCTGAATGATCTGAAATTTTGCTGACGTGTTAGAACCGATGACAATACAATAATTTTATGACCATGACCTAGTGTTAATATTCCCACGAGGATCGCCACATCTCATGATCGAAGTGTTTTGTTTGAATGATTATAAAAACTACTAATATTGTTTCAATTAATCTTTTCGTGTCAAGGATTGAATTTAGTTTGTCGTATCCGCTCTAAAGTGCAGTCATAGTTCTCTATTCGTGGAAAGAGGTCTTACTTTTGATACAGCTCTTTTGAGAAAGCTATTTCAATATATTAAAGATTTTAGATGCAAACATGGAAAGGTTTATAAGGATGAATACAGCCGTGTAACATAGCAGGTTTTAGTTTGATTATGCCAAATAGCTTCTACTGAATTCGTTTATATATAAGTACGAGTATCAGTATATCTAGAGTATCACGATATGTTTGATATTATATTTCAGCTGATACGTACATACATAGTTAAAATTATTGAATTTTGGGCTAAATTATTGAATTCTATTCTATAAGAATGTAGGCACCTATCTTGAAGAAAAATACCATCGCACTTCTGCTCCACGCCTTCGGGGTAGTGCTACCTTGCAGAACGAAATTGAAGAGCTTCTGAAGGACTTTAAGCACCGGTTTTCACCCGCTTTCAGAAGCTCCGCTGTTATTTCAACACCGCCGCATACCGTTTTTAAGATGCTGAATAGCCATTCTAATCAATAGAGAGAGAGAGAGAGAGAGAGAGAGAGAGAGATTAACATTACCCACATCGTTTGGCTCCAACTCGTCGTTGGTGTACATCTCTCTGTAGAACCTCTCAATTTTTATTATTTTACATTACGCATTATCCCCTCACACGCAGCTTTGGTTCCAAGGACCGCATCCATACTCTTCGGTAAATGGTACAGAAGACCGATAAGTACAATCTGCTTTGTCTTGCATATGTGGACTATGCAAAAGCCTTTGTTTCTGTCGCAATTTTGGAGGTGCTCCTGTCTCTACAGCGGTAACAAGTTGAATGTTGATATCGAGATATTGAAGTAGGTAGTTCAGTAAAGCTACAATGGCCATCCGAGTACAGAACCGGAGTACGAAACCTATCCAACTGCAGAGAGGTGTAAGGCAGGGTGACGTTATATCACCTAAACACTTGACCTCATCTGCATTGGAAGATATTTTCAAGCTACTGGAGCGGAAATGATACGGTATCAACATCAATGGCGAGTAAATCACTTTCGAATTACCGACGATAAATTCATTATGGCAATTCTGCCAGTAATTCTACTGGAGGAACTCAGCACCATGCTCAATGACCACGAATAAATCTTAAGATGAACACGGGCAAGGTCATGTATAACTTCCATGTCACAGTCACAACTATGCCGGTAGGTTTTGGGAGTATGCTCGAATTTGTTGACGAAGTATGTTTTCGTAGGACAAATAATTGTCCGTGTCCGACTAGCTAAGTAAGTCCAACTTCATCCGCGAGTTTAATCGATGTATCCAACTCGACTGGGTAGCGTTTGAGAGAATACGACACATCTTCTCGTGACGTATATCTCAAAACTTAAAAGCAAGAGTGTAGATACAACCGGTGCGTGCTGAAGTTTCTGTGCGAGATAAAAATTCGAAATAAAGTTATCTGCAGTAGAACCAGAGTAAACAATATCAGTAAGCTGAAGTGGAAATGGGCCGGCTATATAGCTCGAACTCGAACAACCGAAAACCGACGGGGAAGAAAAGTTCTTGAGTGGCAGCCTCATGTCGGTAAACGAAGTTTAGAGTGACCCCCGACTAGATGGAATGACGATCTGGTAAGAGATGCAGGAAGTCGACGGATGCAGGTGGCTCAGTACCGTGCTTTGTGGCATAGAACTTGTGATAGTTTGTAATGATTATGGTGATTAAAATGAATGAAAACATTAATTAAATTTCAATTTTAATTAATGTTTTTGACATATTAAATCAAAATTAATGAAATTAATAATCAGATATGATGTATGAGCATTTTGGTATTTATTAAGCTGGCAATACATGTTGGCCAAGCCTCAGCCAACGCGAGCGTAGGCAAATTGATACAAGGCAAGTGCTGCAGTCTACATGTCGGCCAAGTTTGAAAGAGTGAACATACTGACATGGTCGATAAACATGTGGACACGACTTGCCGAGTGCAGGCGAGCGCCTTTGATTTGTGCAGAAAAACCGACACTATTTCGAAGTGAGACGAGTCGTGGCATGCGATCCCGAGTGGTGGCAAGGCACCCCAAACGAACCGTACACACTATACAGGTTGGCGCTCGCCTGCACTCGGCCAGCTAGGCGAGCGACGACGTGCTATGGCAAGGCTAAACAAATGGGTTGTCTATACGTTGGTACTCGCCTTCGTTTGGCCAACATGTATAGCCGGTTTTATAAAATATCGATTTTTAAACAACCATTGGTTTATTAAGGTCTTTGCGTGTTAAGGCGCTGCGCAAACCTAGACACTTTTGTGTCTCGTGTGGGATGCAAGATACCAATGAATATTTTATTTTCATGTAATCAATATGAAATCAGCCATTCCTTGCGCAGACGCATACACTTTTTGTGTCTAGTTGCTTCCACTTGACACATACCGACCGCCAATCAAAAAGTGTTCGGTGTAGGTAACTGGAAACTTTAAGTCGTCATTTGAAGACACAAGCAACACAAAGTAAATTTCCTTACAATTGTACGGCGCTGACATAGACGTGGTTGATTTGCCTGTAAATATTGACGGCGACGACGTCTATGTCAACGTGTAATCAACACAACAAGCAAAGGTAATGTTCCTTCATCGACATCCAAGGTGAAACTGACGGAAAACAAGCAACGAATTGTTACCAGTGTCCAGAAGTAGCAACCGGCGACTGTGTCCGATTGCCGCTACTGGACTCGGCAACTACGGTTTCCTACGAAGTGGTGCCGTGTCGGTAACAAAAAGTGTCCACGTTTGCGCAGCGCCTAAGAGATTAACTTTGTTAATGCAAATGTAGAATTAAAAGTGTTCAAAGAAAATGATAGTTAAGCTAATCTTGCTCTCGTGACAAGTACACAAACTAATTCATTATCTACACAACGATTCTCACGGCCTGATAGTCGCGCGGTTTGTTGCTGGTTGCAAAACGAAAGGAATCGTACTTGATTTTTTTTTTTTAATATTTAACGTTGTATGTAGATTTCCGCCAATTGAACCGGTTTTTCCTTCTGCACCATTCACTCGAATAATGTTTGACCTACGTAGTTTCTTTGTGCTTGCCTTTAGCAAACTTGAAGTTTATATTATGGAATTCACATTTTATTAATTATCTCTTAGTAACATTATGTTCCAGTTACAGTAAGCTATAATTATCGATGATCACATTAATAATTCAAAGTACCTGTTTTTTTTACAAACACAAAACCCGGTCTCCATCCACCTGCTCGTGCATATGAATCATTTCATAGCAACTACGCTAACATTGATTTTCCTCCAAGCCATAGATCCGTTCCCTCGTGCGTTGTCATACATCGTTTCTGATTATGAACATATTTCTGCATCAATCAAACGGAATTTCTGCGAAATCATGTTTGTTTTGACTCTACGTGCTAAGCAATCGTTGGATTAAATATTTTTTTATTAAATGCATACTATTTTAAATAAATTTAGTAGCGGCATTAGTTGTGCAAAATAACACCAATATAATATTTATTATGTAGGTTTGAACCTAATTCAATTTACTTTACAGCTTATCTTACTTTAACTAGCTTTGAAAATGTCCTAAAAACAAAACCAAGACTGAAAAAATAAGTCACTCAGCTCGAGTTTTGTAAACAAAGAGTTATAATTTAGTGTAAAGTATCTAAAAAGCTTGGTACACAGAGGACCTTAGCTTAAGTAAGTTTATAAACTGCCCTTTCAGGTATTTCATTCAGCGTTTATCTCTTTTATCCCTTTAGAAAAGAGTTTAAAACGTTAAATGTTTTTTATTAAATAACTAACAAACCAACTTCTCGTTCTCGATAGCCTTACCAAGTTTACTTGCGACTTATTGTATATAGTGTGTGGAAACCGACCCATTAAACAGTTAGTGTTTCATCAATGGTAAAACTATTTATCAAACTATTTTCCTTAAAACGTCACTTCTCTTTTGATTATAACTTAACGAACCTTCCTTTTAGGGTAACCAACCTAAAACAAAACGAGAACACAAAGTTTTAAATGAAAACATGTTGTCATCGTCATTTTGAAAGTCATTGATGAAAAATATTGCTTTTAAGTCTGTATTTCTTAATAAAATTAGAGTGACATACGCGCTTACTGAATCTACCTGATAGTAAGTTTTATAGCGATATGAGGGGTTATCTAACCAGAATGTTTCTAGGACGAAAACGCTACTACCTAAATTTGTTGTAAATATGCCATGTTCGTAGGTCGGGTAAGCCTCTAAAAAAAATTTAGTCTATTGAAACTAGCCCCGTAATGAAATAATAATATAGAAAATGTTATTAAGAGTTATTGTATGTTTAAGTTAGTTCTTAGTTCTTAAAGACAATAAGAGATGCTATGATAGGAGTTAGAAACATGAAATTGATTGTTTACAAATTTATAACAATTAGAATTTAATTGACGTTTCAAAATTACAAATGTTTACCTATACACATACCAATAATATGACATACGCCTTTTTAAAACGTCCGTTATACACAATGTATGCATGGCAAACGTATGAACAGACAATTAGACATTAGACCTTCACAGGCTGTCCTTGCCGCCCGCCGCCGCCGTTTACAAAACAATTTGCCTGATGCTTTATACGTTTTGGTATAACAAGGTTGTTTCATCGATAAAACGACGGGTCGTTAGGTCCTCGCTGCGCCATTTATTGGGAGCCCGGGAACCCCAGACGAGTTTACTTTCAAATATTCATGTTTCGCTGATACAAAGCTTACGGCCCGCGTTGTGTTGAACTCATTTAACGGTTACATGATTTTATCGAGTAACATATTAAATTTATTTATTTAACGAATGTAATTTTTGTTGTGATTTAGTCAATTATAACCTTTCTCTGTAAATAATAAACATAATGGTATTATAAATTTAACGCTCATCGCTTTTGGCGGGCCGAGTGGTGTAACGTTTAATTTACTTTATTTGTTAATTATATTTTTTTTTTTGTATTTGTACTTTGATATCTTTAGAATATAATTGGATGAATTGTTTGTTGTTGCTAATTTAATGATTTAATAATGATTGATTTTGATGTGTTAATTTTGTATAAATATAATTTCTAAGAATAAATAAATTTGCATGTCTTCATTAGGGACTTAGTATATATACATAGTATTTAACAGTATATCATATAACATACATACTAAAAAGCAAATAAATAAATAAATAAATAAATAAAAACCACGCGTTCGGCATCCGTTTTCAGCGGCCGTCACTCGGGACACTGTAATGAAATGAAGTAAAAGTACAGAAGCGTGTGTTTGTCATGGACGCTAATTTCTCTGCCACGGCGATCGCACTTACTGCCATCTATTGAAACCCATAGGAAGAGATCGTTGGCATATCGCCTCTTACGACACCCACGTAACGTAATCCGGAGATGAATTCTCATACGCCGCCAGCACAGGACACATATACATATCAATATACACATAAATTCATTGAAATCAAATGTTAATACCCAGACTGGCGACTAGAGCAGCGCCAAAAGTGCGAGAGCGAGACGTACTGCTAGAGACTGGTACTGTGATCGTAAATTCGCGTGACGAATATCAAATATTCCCTACAACGGGAGAGACTTACAATAGCTAAATCATTTATAGCAAACATAAAATTTTAAAGTTTAAAACAATAGGAGACGTTATAATTTCAAAAACTAAGAAGGGAATATACAATCAAACTCTGCTAGATATATAATACAAGTTGATAAAACAAAGACTTCAGGAATAATACCGTACAAATTTCTACTGATTCGTTTTGTTTCATAATAAACGCTTACAAACCTTTTGTCTGTTTACCATTTTGTTTACCATTTTGTAAACAGAACATAAGTTGAGACTTCTAATTAGAACCAATTCATGCCTTTAGCCCCGACTTTCATTACAAATTATAATCAATAACTAATGTAAATACTTATTTCTAAGACTATTAGTGGTGAGTTTTATTATTTTCTCAAAAGAGCTTCGAAATGCTGCTAGCAATTCATGTCGTAGTTGTCCTAAAAGGTGAACGTGCTAGATCTCTACAAAAAAATGACTAAATTACTAAGGTTTGACATCTTAACAGAAGTGTTAGACTACCTACGACGGAAAAGGTGGCGAGCTACATCTACCTTAAATAACATTCTATTTTAAACAAGATGTAGATGGTATCCTCTCTACTGATATCGACTTGGACGACAATTTTCACTTTAGGAGTGCTATCAACTGCGCAGGAGATTATTTTACCATAAATGTACGCCTCTAACACAAGCATCAAAGAGTATAGTAAATAACAAGCACTAATTCGTTCTAGTCAACTCGTGTTCGATGTAGTGCGATAAGATGAGATCCTAGCCCACCTCCGATCTCCCTCTCGCATAGCTGATAGTAATTTTCTAAGTATTTTGTAAAGGCCAATTTTGAATTAAACAAATATTGATATCAATCAAATGCGATCACTAATTGGTCTGCCCAATATAACGAGTATATAGTCAAATAGTCCAAATAATACAGTGGGTGTTATAGAGCCTAGTGTACGATCTAATCTAACACAGAAGCATGTAATGATGACTTGTATTTACGCGAATACTACAACAATTGAACGCTATAAAATCCATAAAATTAGTTTTATTTTACAGACGCATGTCTTAGTCCGTTTCTGATGTTAAGATCATATCCATATATCTTTCCGATATTCGCACGAATATAATAGTACTTTTTAAAAATTAATTTTGATTGGAGATTCAACAAGACACCAATGAGTGCATCCACCAGGGCTGCACCACTTTGAAATGAGGTGTAATATTTCACAGATTTCATAGCGTGGAAGGTAATTTGTTAAGAAATTGTTAAGGTATAAATCTAATTAACATAAAATATACAATGTATATATTTTATGTTAATTAGATTTTTTTTATTTTTTTGCATGAATGGGTCGGCACGGTCGGGGAAGGACGGCGCTCTCACAGAATTCCAGCGTAAAATTGCAGCTTATTGCTGCTGTGTCCCGTATGACGAGTGTAGAGAACCCGAGACCCTTTTTACTGGAAATGAAGCATTCCATTTTAGCCCTCCAGGGTGAAAACGCATCTGCATTTTGATTCTTAATAGAGGATAAATGTAGGTGTCTATGGGCCACAGCATCCATTTACCCATCAGAAGGACTGTGTGCTCGTTTGTCACCCCCATTCTATACTCATAGGCACAATTAACCGCCCACCACATATTTTTTTAATTATTTCCAAAAATTGCTGAAAATAAACAATTTAAAAAATTTTAAGCCTCCAATATACCAATTCCAAATAACGCTAACTGTAGACTAATCTTTAAAATGGCGTTAAAACCACAAGATAAACAAAAAACAGGATGGATTTGTTCAATTTGTTTCCAAAATGTCCCACTTAACACAAATAATAATCATGAAATGTATAAGCTTACAAAAACAAATGTAGTGTCACTTAAGAAGGGTTAATTGTGCCTGTGAGAGTATAAAAAAAAATATGGATGTTTCTTAAAGTAGAAAAACTAAAAAAAATGCATAAATGTGCAAAAAAATAAAGAGCAAAGCACTGAGAAATTGTTTTGCGTATTAATATAATACTCTAAAGACTGTTAAACCTTTTTTTAAACCAAATTCTCAATTGAATGACATTGTGTAAAAATTTCACCTCAGTCCCAACTGGCGACGTGTGGTGAGCGGGAAGATCATTAGCCCTCATTGTCAACTTTACAATTGCAGATCGCTAAACATATTCGTGAAGGAGGAGGACGCGTTAACGTTCCACCGGCACCCGGTGGCGCAGAGCACGGACTGCATCCGCGGGCGGGTGGGGTACTCGCGCGGGCTGCACTGCTGGGAGGTGGTGTGGCCGGCGCGCCAGCGCGGCACGCACGCCGTCGTCGGCGTCGCCACCGCGCACGCGCCGCTGCACTCCGTCGGCTACCAGAGCCTCGTCGGCGCCACCGACCAGAGCTGGGGCTGGGATTTGGGCAGGAACAAGGTCAGTCCGCCACCACTGTTCATTTTAATGTAATAATAACTTTATTGTACACCACAACAATTCACAGAAAAAACTGTATTAAACGTGGTAGGGCCATGCACATCATCTGGATGCTTGGTCCTCAGGGGTGACAACGCATCTGCATTTTGATTCTTCATCGGGGATAGATGTTCATGGTGGACTGTATGCTCTTTTATCACCCTTATTCCTTCACCTTATCGGTAAAAGCGATCTCTTCCAGGCAACCTTTGGATGGACTAAAACTATATAACATCACCACTGTTCGTAACTCTATGTCAACGGCAAGAAAGCTAACACCCTCGGAGTGATGACGCTGATCACCATCACTGTCTAATCTGTTGGATTAATCTTTCTCCATCAAAGCCACAACCGTCAGAAGTGTGCAACGCGAGTAATTTCAACATAGCATACACTCTCTACAATTAATGATGTTCTGAAGTTAACTTTATCAATCAATGCATTTCATTTCTATCAGGAAATATTACTTAAACTTAAGGGGCTTTATTACATAACGAGGTTCATTTATAGTAGGGTTTAGAAAAGAGAGTCTATTTCTCGAAAGAAGGCCCTTAGTCGCGGCGCCATTATTTTCTACCTTCTAAATAACTTGAAAATGTGTTTTTCTCATTCTGATGCGCTCATGGCTACGCGTTACCTTCACAGAGTACGCAATAGCAGCTGCTGCTCTGTGATTAAATTAATCCGTCTCTGTCCGACAACTGTCACACGGAACTTATCGCCTATTACCAGAATACATTGCCAATAAATCGCCGACGTTTCGTTCGGGATTGCCGACGGCGCTGAAGTTTGACTTCAGCACAGTCGTTCGACACTGATACACTTAAGTTTATTTTTCGTTATACGCTGTGTGTTAGTTAAATAAATGTAGTTTTCGTTTGCCAAAAATTAAAATATCGGAAAAAAATTACAGAAGATATTTCTTTAAAACAATCAACAATTTTCAGTGTGATGGTAATATTTTCTAAAATTAACTGAATATATACTATCGGGAATTCTCTGAAAATCATATTTATCTCATACGTACTTTTAACCGTTATAGAATACAGACATTAATTTAAAAAAAAAAACTTCAAGAAATTTTCTTTTAGTATTAACTTTTTTATAGAATAAGGGTGATGGTAATTGGATGCTGTGTCCCATAGACATCTACATTTAATTTCCTCGATTAAGAATCAAAATGCAAATTCGTTGTTACTCCTGAGGACTAAGATGGATTGCCTCGATTCCAGTAAAAAGGGTATCCGGTTCTCTACCCTCATCATACGAAACACAGCAGAATTGAGCTGCTATTTTACGCTGGTATTCTATGAGAGCGTGGACCTTCCCGTTCGAGCCGACCCATTCGTGCTACAACCACAATATAGCTGCAGCGTCGCTTTACCACGTGAAAGCAATAAAACTTATAAGGACCGAGTAAAATTATTAAAAAATAAATGACTAAATAATTTGTGTAAAAACGACCGACTGTAGTCAGTAATGTCTGATCCAATGATTAACTGGTCCGGTTGCAGGTTTACCACAACGCGAAAGGCACGGGCGGCAGCGGCACGACGTACCCGGGGCTGCTGCGGCCCGACGAGCAGTTCCTGGTGCCGGACCGGCTGCTGGTGGTGCTGGACATGGACGAGGGCACGCTCGCCTTCTGCGCGGACGGGCGCTACCTGGGCGTGGCGGCGCGCGGCCTGCGCGGCAAGACGCTCTACCCCATCGTGTCCGCGGTGTGGGGCCACGCCGAGATCACCATGAAGTACATCGGCGGCCTCGACCGTGAGTACCCACTTACTTTACATTTTTAATCACCGTTACCGCCTGTCAAAAGTCCATAGGCCTTCCCCTTAAATTGCCTCATTGCCATAGTTGCCACGCTTGCGTGTTAACAACCGCAGTTTTTTATATTATAGTTGTTATTATGTAAACACTTCGACACATCAGCAGTTTTTTCCCCCTCTGTCACCTATTACGACATTCACGGAACGATATGAGGTAGTAGATATTCTTTAACCGCCCCTACATGGTAAATTTTGATCAAGGATAGTGTATCATTAATCTAGACCATCTAGATGATTGGCGGTCCACCCTGTGCGTTTTACTAGGAGTTTTCTTCTTCGTACGATCTCTTTGTGAAATCGTTTATCACTGACGATTTTTCCGGACCGATATGACTTAGGGGTCTTCAAAAAAAGAGCTTACTTCTTTCTAAAAGGCCGGCAACGCACCTGCAAATCCCCTGGTGTTGCAGTTGTTCATGGGCGACGGTAGTCACTTACCATCAGGTGAGCCGCATGCTCGTTTGCCCCCTTAAAAGAAACATGAGGATTTGTGTTAGGATTGATTCGTGATAAGTCAACTGACGTTACTCTTAACCAGGCTACTCTCACTTTAATATAAAAGTCCATTTTATAAAAGACGCTAAAATTAAATAATTCGCATGAAAATATGAAATACCTGCAGAGTTTCTTTAAAAGTTGCATCTCCAGGCAGAATAACCCCAATTTAAAACGGGTGTAGCCGCCATGCCTATCCCGGAACTTGTTATATATATTTGTATATCTACAACAGCCTTTACTAGTCCGCTATTATATAGGTGTCTCTCCTAAAGCAATTAAGTAATCGCCATGTTCGGCAGATGGATTGATGATTTGCAGTACCAGATGTCGCACCTTCGATGGTGTTCTTGTCCCCAGTCCTGCACATTGTTAATGGCCCACAGTCATGTTGTCAACCCTGAGAACTGAAACTGAAGTAATTATACTGTTGGATATGAGATTTTCCCGGTGCAGAGAGAATTTACCTTAATCGTTACGCTTTGCAAACGGAATACCAGAAATTTGTAACCTTTGATATTCTTTCCCGTCGTCGGTCTGTGTATTTTAGGACTGGTGTAAAGTGATGGTTATACTACCATCTATTGGAAAAAATAAGATCTTTCTGGTATTTTTTATATTTGCCTCTTTTTCAACTATTACATATTACTAATGATTTTTTTAAATTTGCTACAATTTATACATATATCCTTTTGTTATACAGCGAAAGATACTCCATCGGATTTGAATTACATGTATAATACTTGTTTTGCCCTGTTTCGTCACACAATGCTATTGGCAATTAGTCACAGTCGTTCTGTTGTGTGTGAGGGGTTTTGTACGCGCTCTTGAGGTGAAGATTTGTTAGCATTCCTTTCTTTTCTGGATGCATATTTGTCAAAGTTTTTCCGGGTGATTAAATTATAATTTTTTTATCTCGATTCATCATCATCATTACAGTCTTTCACAAGTCCATTGCTGAATATAGGGCTCAAGGAATGCCACAAATTCTTTATGTCGATTAATATGATAAGAATTATTGAAGTATTTTATGTACATGCATGTTTTTTTTTCCGAGTATTTACTATTTCAAGAAGTATAAATTAGCAAGCGTTAAAATAGGATATTTTGTGGGAGACGTGTGGTTAAGTAGTGGTATGTGTGGGTTGCAGCGGAGCCGCTGCCGCTGATGGAGCTGTGCCGGCGCGTGATCCGGCAGCGCGTGGGGCGCGCGCGGCTGCGCGGCGCCGCCTCGCGCCTGGCGCTGCCGCCCGCGCTCTCCGCCTACCTGCTGTACCGCGCGCCCTAGCGCCGCGCGCCGCACGCCGCACCACGCGCCCCGCCCCGCGCCGCGCCGCACGTCGCACCCCGCCGCACCCTGTCTATACTTTGATTCTTAACGACAGTCGGTAAAATTAACGTACGCACGTACGCGTTGCTACTATCCTTCCATTACAGCTCAATACTAAACGTAGGGGACTTTGCCATAGTCGCCACGCTTGGCAACCGCAGTTTTTTATTATTTTAAGCTGTCATCAGGATACTGCTACCCATTAAGTTTCCCTCTATCACCTCTTACGACACTCACGGGACGATATGGGGTAGTGGATATCCTTACACCGCCACTACACGGTTAGCTACTACTAAAGATGATGCAAATTATAAGCATGGAAACGACAGGGAAAGTGCGCATGTTAAACACTGCTCAATTTTAAGATGCCGTTAAGTCTCATGCTGTCTCTATCGTGTTATATCAAAGTGACTGTGACACCACGGGACTTAACGACATCTCAAAATAGAGTAGTATTTGAGTATTTGATCGTAATAGACGATGACTGACGGATTATGTAAAGAAATATTCGCCGTCCGCCCGCGCCCTTGTACGAATCATTTATTCTTTCCGTGGTTACACTGCTGGATAAACCTTTTTATTTCTTGAAAGACTTACTTACCAAATTGGTGAAAACAGAGCAGATATCCTCGCACTAGTAATAGCATTTTCAAGTAAAATATATCGCTATTTGCCAGTACATCTCATGTAAGTGAGATTATCATTTCGAAAAAAAATGTTACATCTCCCTTACACCCCTACACGAACGAATCAATATCAGGTATTTAATATGCATGATAGTACAAATCAATACATGATATCGATTCGCTTTTATCGCCTTCACTTTTTTATTACATAAAAATAAATTAGCTATGAAACGTTATATTACCGGCTGAACTTAAAAATCGGAGTATAGATTCAACGCTAACAAAAAAGTCCTTGGATGCGTCGTCATTTTCTCTAATTTGATATCTACTATCAAATTCCATACCTTAGATTGAATGCGCATATTTTCCGCGGGACTCATTCGTGGCGTTTTCTCCATCTCTGCCCCACCGCTGCTTGCACACGGCATGCTCTTGGCCGCAACTATTTACGTAAACGGAGTCCAACACTTGCATGCACATTTATAAAACGAGGTCAATACCCTCCCAGACAGTAAACGAAAAAGCATAATGCACGATGTCACGTTGGCGAGCATGTCAATAGAATTAATCAAATTTTTATGACATGTACGCATTTGCCTCACTCAGTATACATGTGCCCAAAAACAAGTTTAGATCCCATCGTAAGTACTAAGCCTAAAAATATAATTAATCGCAAGTCATGTTGCAATGCAGTGCCGTTAAGCAAGCTTTACAGAATCTATGTTCGTACCAGGGGCGTAGCTACCGCCGTATCAGCCGTATCAATGAGGGCTACAGGGGCCCCGAGCGTGTGTAAGCAAAAATTCTAAGGACTTCTATGGGACAGGAAAGTCTATCAGACTTACTATAGAAGCAGGTAATTTAAAATTAAAAATTTTGTACAACCGACTTCAATATAAATTATTAGGAATAACTTAAAAAACTATTGGTCAGACATTGATCAAATTTATATGGGACCATGTGGTCTCATGTGAGAAGCACCAGATTTCAAATAAAAAAAATCATCGAAATCGGTTCACTCAGAAAAAAGTTAAAAAAAACATGCAGTCGAATTGAGTATCGTCTCCTTTTTGAAGTCGGTAGAAAATTTAGAAAAACTGAAATCGTCGTCACCTAGGAATGATTTAATAAATAAGTTCGCGGAATAAAAGGCAAGAAAAGTGTACATTTGATTTGATTGTTTGCCTAGCTTAGTTCCTAGAAGCATTAATTGTAGTAATAACTTATAATCAATATATAATTATTTTAATTAAATGCGAGCTTTTTTGTTCCTTTTGTGAAAAGTCTTTACCCTTCATTTGGGGCCCCCAACAAATTTTATACAGGGCCCGTCTAAGGCACGCTACGCCACTGGTTCGTACGTATGTGGAGTTAAAATGAAAAAATGCGGGCGCGGCTATTGCGGTTAGGATTGCAATATTATCGATCTGAAACTGTACCAATTGCAGAACGATTTTTTAAATAAATCATGAAAAATAACCAAGAACATTATCTATTCATTGTCTTTTATTGTATACTATCTCTATTTCTTTATAAACAAAAGCTCCTCCTAAATCGTAACTCTAAACATATTGCTACCAATCTTGTGTACAAATATATATATTTACTTTAAAACTAACAATAAAACAATGACGCCTGCCAGCGTGAAAATTATAATTTTAATACTTTTACCTTTTTACTGCTATTAAATTACCTATGAAATAAAATGCAGGTGTAACAATTGCACTACGCACAAAACATTTGAATATAGCCTAAATGTTTCTTTACAAACTCGTTTCGTAATTGGTGCAAGTTTAAAAATTAATAATCATACTAACACATTCTGCAACGATTCCAACATGCATACTTTCTTTTATTTTAATATTATCTGTGATAATTATACTTTAAATAACAAATTAAAAATCTGCTGATTTATCTTTAAATCGATGCATTATCTTATGAACGATTTTTTTATACAAAATTGACGTATGCGGGTTTTTGGACAGAAAACTCGTTCTAATGCAGGAATTAAACAGGAAGGGCTAATAATGGTACTATTCCGTTACCGATTATTACATTATGGGCGAATAATATACTTATGTATTTATAGGTTATTCATGGCATTAATTAATAACCAAATTTTTTTTCTTTAATTATAATGAACTCTATTGCAAGCCGCACACGTTTGAAGCCATATTGATCTCTCGAATGGTAACCTGCGATATCTATGACTCGACTACCGCAGGCGTCCATATCGTACTTGTCTAGAAATAATTCAGAATGTAACACCAACACAACTCACGAGCCTCTGCAATTATTAATATGAGAGATGTCTTTGTTATTATTACAATAGCGTTCCACGGACGACGGTTGGACGTCGCCCGTGCACTAGGCCAGTGTATCGTTGGCAATCTTACATAACTATTTTATAGCTCATTAAGTGACTGGTTTATTTTTTAGTTTAGTATTTTTAATTCCTATTGTAAAAACGTGTGACTGTGTGATGTATATATAAATATATATCTACTTGGCTACACAAATCGGGCTCAGTGTGAATATGTCGCACAAGAGTCACTTTAGTTGTACAATTCTGAAAATATTTTGCTAAAATAAATTTGGTGCATTCGAGTGCCCAAAAATGTCGTCTCCGCGTTACGTCTTCTTTTGTAATTTAGATGAATTGATATAAAACGCAATAAATTGAAGATTAGTATTTTCGAAGCACCATACTAAGTGTCAGCCATTTTTTGATCAAGGTTAGTTGTTAAAACCTTTATAAATAAGTACTTCCATTTTAATAAGATTTTTTCATATGTAGAGTGTACGGCAAGTAGACATTCAACGTGGGAGCTCACTTTTATACTGCGTTAATATTCACATTTTATCTCAGGTTCTTATAAATATTATATAATGAAATATAGATTCAATTGAAAAGACAGACATTACTTTATTTTGTAATAATACGAGTTTTATGTGAATATTGACATTCGTGAGTAAACTATGATAAACTGCCAAATGCGAAATGTATGAAGTATGTGTATGTTAGAGATTTGTATGGTTGTGTATGTGAATGTGGTGAGTGGATGTCGAGTGAGAAGTGTGTGAAGAAACCGTTGTGCGTTAGAAGGTTATTTTCGTTGTGTAAGAGATATAATCATGATATAAAATACACCAAGATTGATGTACTGTTGACCTGTCCTTTACAATGGACTCCTTACCTTGTAACCAATACTTGAAAGCTAACATTTAATTATTGTTTGCATCTGTTTGACATAACTTAGGAGTGCATTGTAAAGGGTTTAAGTAAATATTAGTAAAAATAACCGTTTGAATTCTGTGAACCGTCGAACTTAGTCTTGTATATAAATATATAATTTTGTGGTGTTTAATGAGTTTATTATTATAAGTGGAAATGCATTTTAGTTATTTAAGTTTTAGGCAATATTTTTAAATGGTCGTTTGTATCAGACAACTGCGATTGACAGTCCGAATCTCTTAGATACAATGATATAAAAAAAATAGGAAAACGATTGGAATAAATATAGCTGGTTAAGAAAATAATAAATGATATGAACTACAAATGGATTTTTATTGCTTCGTTTTAATTCTCGAATTTTCTATTTGCAAAACATGTAAAAACACTTTTAATCCGGATAGGGCTAGGCAAGCCCACTCGAGCAACCATTTCAGGCCATCCTCTTTACCGTGGATGACCAAGCTACGACTACTAAACCTTCCGGAACCCGTTTGGTGAAGTTCCTTAATGTTCCTAAGCTATCATGATATAACGTAGTGCAACAATTTTACAAAGAACTTTATTTTAACTTTTAATCTATTTCCGAACTAAAAATATGTAAAATGTAAATTTGACAGCTAATTTCAAAGTTCACGAAGAACGCCGACGAAGAAAATTGAACAAGGTCCAGTGCACCAATATGATGTAGTTAACAGCTCCTCTTTATATGTTTCATGGTCAGAGAAGGATGAAGAAACCAAAAAAACAAAATAATATTATGATTTACTTTATTCGTATACAGTTAGAAATATTACATAAAAATCACTTCTTTCATAAATCTAGCGACACAGATAAAATACCACCGCTCTTATACTTCATTTTATCAACAAGCACACCTACTATATAGTGCATGACGGACGGACAATTATTTTGTAGTTAATGATTATAGTTTGTATAAAACTGACATTAAAATCTTTAAAAAAATACTGTTAAAATAAATAATAACATAAAAGTCTATTAGGAATAAGTTTTGTCATGCTCCATTTTCTTCTTATTTGTATATTATTTAAAAAAAATAAGTTTATAAAGAATTCTTACCTTCTCACATTTTTAATAATTAGGTATTTTAACAATATATATGCAATATTAAGATCATAATGACTACATTTTATTATATTAAACATTTTTAATTTTAAACATAAATGATTATGCTAAAATAATACAAGGTTTTTTATTATTGATCACAGTTGTAATTAAGTTTAAAAGGCACTCTCGTTAATAGATTCATCAGACAAACACAAAACCACTTTCAAAATTAAATAACACAAATTTCACTCACATGATAAGGGAATGTAGTAAAAAATCTAGACAGAACTTAAAACAAAGAATACTACGTGCTAAATAGATATACAAACAATTCAATCACAAAGTGTATGATGCTCTAGTACAGTGTCGTCGCTTATTATAATGGTATTCTCGTCTGCAAAATCTTGAGGTAAGTCAATTTGAGCGTTCAGTTCTTGCAGACTTTCAATGAGCTCGTTCAATGATGACTGGAACAAATATTTAAGTTTTAATTATTAAAATTGAAAAGATATTTTGATCCTTTTACTACATAAGGTAGGCTCTATGTAGGATCGGATGCCCGTTAGTTGAAGAGCTAGGCTGCTAATAAGCGGTCTGCATTAAGTTGGATACATAGGCCAATCGGTGGCCGAACGAAATTGTGTTTGTAGATTTATTACGATTTTAGTACAGCCATAAAGTCTAATTTTATAGGTGTAGCTAGAATACTGTGTCAGAAGCATGGAACCCACACAATAATACAATACTGCCAGACCCGTTAAGTAACGATTTGTTTAGATATTATTATAATAGAGTTACTATGGAGTACACAGTAACCACTTACTTAGGTGGAGTGTGTTCTATTTTCTCCCTTACAACTATAAAAAGGAGTACACCATAATGATTAGCGGACGAGCGTCTGGCCAGCGACTAATGGCGTTATATTGCACACAATGGGGAGGTATCAGAGTTCAAAACAAGAACAGTCCAGAATGTGTTTTATTTATTCCCCAAACTTTGTTTAAAATAATAATATACTACACTTTTGAAATCATTTTTATTGACTCCAAATGTCAGTCCCTAGCCATGTCCGCGCACCGATATTTTGTGTTTGGGCATCCATATCTCGAAAAACAATTTATTTATACTTTAACTAGCTTTTGCCCGCGACTTCGTACGCGTGGAGTTCGGTTATATCGCGCCCATGTGTGAAAAAGAGTCTGCTGGTACAAGCCACAATTATAACTGGATGTCGCGGGCAAAAGCTAGTAAACTACAAAACTTCTTTATACACCACATTTTTTGCTAATCTATTACTGTGTGCCAAAATTATCAGACTACTGGTCGAGCTTACGCGTGAGCAAGCCACATAGAATTGCCCGTGTGAAAAACAATTTTCTTTCAAGTCTATACCCGCAAATTTTAATGTCTGCCCTTGTGATTTGTTTATGGTCATTGCAAAGCAGACTTTGAGGGGAAACTGTATTCGTTTGAATTCAAAGGGAAGATCATTCGGGATCAAGGGAATTCTTGGTACAAATACAATTTCCCCTTGCGCACATCCAGTTATAATTGTGGCTTCCACTACATTGCGATGTAACGCTTTTACTTTTAGTCTGGTTCCGTTGCACAGTTGAGGAGGTTTTAAATTTCGCAACAACATAACAGGAGTGCCCACGCGCAGAATAAGCTTATGATGTGGAAGACCCGATGGTTTCAGTGAATTAAGAAATTCGACAGAGTAGTTAATTGCGTCATCTGCGTTGACCACAGAGTCTATTGACGTGTACACCATTTCTTCCCCCTTAAAAGACGTTAACAGTACATCGTTAATTGCCGCTGCTTGGTCGTTTTTCGGGGTTAGTATGGCACGTACACACAACCATTCCATTGGCTTATCGTGGATATGAGCAATATCTGGGTAAATTTTGGATACTAACTCATGTAACATAAATACAACTGTGCACAAATTATCAGGGATGGTTATCATTCCGTCATTTATCGGGTAATCACCGTTGCCGATTTCAAGTAGGAGATTCGCAAATCCACCAGCAGACTCTTTTTCTCCTAAGTGTACCCGCTTGTTTTTCGAGAGCTTGAGGATTTTAATTAGAGGCCATAAAGTGGATCTCTTAAGACACGCCTTAACTTCATCTGCTCTAGTTCCTTTTGGCACTACTGGTAGTCTGTCTAAAATCTCCAGCCAGCAAAACCGTTACACCACTTTACACTTTGCCCATTTTTTAAATGAACAGCGAGGTGGACTACGGGAGGGAAACGCTCATGAATGGGAAATTCAAAGATTCGCCATACTGCCTCTGATGAACTTATATATCTTCCACTTGTGTAAGTTTTAACTTAATCCTTCTCATTCTCTCTAAAGCAAACGATGCCTGGTCTGAACCTTTATTTACGTATTTTCAGACGTATTTTATTGATTACACGGAATGACAATATTCCATTCCACATTTAAGTGAGCGTTAAATGTTTTTAATAATACTGGATTATAAGGGACTACCCAGCGATTATCTATGGTTGTGCCTTTGATATCAACAGAGAACCCACCGTCATCTAGTAAGCGTCTCTTGTACTACGGATAACCGTCTTCACCAGTTTGAGTTCCCTTATGAGAGCCCTGGGGTATCGTTTACTGCACATGTTATCTTTCATACATGGTGACTTTCGATTTAAAGTTCCACATGGACCATGTATCATATTATATTTAACGATTTCGTGAAATTCTGGGTCACGTTTGGGATCCGGTATTTCAGCACAAATTATATTGTCGATTTGATCCGGAGTAATACGTTTGTGAAGCCATAAAAGAATTTGAATATGTGGAAGACCTCTCTTTTGCCATTCCGTTGAGTACATATAGCATCGCACTTCACCAAATATTTTAAAAAAGAGCACGATAGTTGACTAAATAGTTATCTTCTCCTTCTTTAATCATTATTCTATACGAACAGAAACTTGCAGAAGAGACAGTTTTATTAAGCGGCAACTTAGTTGTGGGATCGCGTTGTGGTATGTTGATTGAATACCCATCATCCCCCAGCAAAACAATCAATGGATACTGTAGCGCATCATATGCTGAAGTGAATTACTTCGGCTCTCGAGGATGATGTCCTTTCGATCAAATTGTTGATCCACTAACACTAAAGCCACTTCATTTGTAGTTGGTGCATTATACCTACTTCTATGTTCTTCTGGTGGTTTTTTATCAGCATGTATGACAACTTTGTATGACTCTGAACGAGGGGCTTTATCAATGGCACTTTTCAGATCTTTTATATACGGGTTCACTTGATGCAGCATATTCTGCAATTGTTTGATTAAATTTGGCTTTAAGTTAGGAAATTTAGAACATCGAATCTTTGCTTCTCGATCATCTTCACCTACAAAATATATTTGAAGGTACTGAGCGTCATGTTCGGCTTCTGGTAATATACTTCCAATTAAATGGTAGACCTGGCCTTGTACTTTAAAAGTCGGTGAAAAACTATCTGCTGTTACCTGTTTACCGCCAAAGGAAGTCATCTGGAAACAGGCATTATATTTACGAATATTACTCATAAAATGGTCATGATCTGGGTGTAGATCATTAATCAAACTAAAGAGTGGTTCAGGCAGTTGTTTCAACCGATTAAGTTGCACTTTTCCAGCGCTGCAACACATACCAGGTGTCTCATCCTTCCATTTCAGCGCATTGCACCATTGACACTTGTGTGTCATAGAACCCAAGGCTACACTGCTGTCAGTTCTATAACCAATATCAGGGTCATACTCCATAGCGGAAAGGACCTTGTTTTTCTATAAACGCAGTGTAATGTTTTCCTCATACCGTATCTGAATTGTTCCTCATACCGTGACTGAATTGCTCTATGCACTTGTGGGTTCGCAGTTTGGTAATTTGCAACAGCTTGCCTGTGTACATCGGGATTTTTTTTCTGATAAGCGGACACAGCTTTACGATTTGAATCGGGCTTGTTCTGCCTATATCTTTCTTGTGCACTTTTAATTGACTTTTCTTGTGTAATTAGTAAATCTCGTCTATGTGGTTACCTACTACTCTATTAAAAAAAAACTAATATTTTTAGTAGCATCTTGTGCGTATACAACATATTAAGATATGCTTCAGTTCCTCATTAAAGAGATGAAAAATGGTAATTTATTTTATTAATGTATATAATAACAAATTTTTTTATCGTGTAAAGACACGACTTCTAATTAAACTTTATTTAACTCAGAAGTGGTAATTATTAGTTTTTGCAAAGACCGAGATAGAGGTTGGTTCTAATCACGAGCTTCTAAATCTAAAAAATCTGGTGATCTGCCTCACTTCAGTCCTAAAAATAACAAATACTGTAACATATAATTTCATCAACTTTTAAAAACATCGTGTTTTCTGTTAAGAAAGTTCATCATTTATTGCGATATATTACTAAAACTAAAGGCATTGAATTAAAGATGCAAAGCGTAATTTTAGTAGAAAACTTTCAATGTAATTAAAGTCAATATAAATATATAAGGTCAAATTAAACATGATATCGAAACTTAATTTTAAAGTGGAGATAACGCATAATTAATTGAAACAAAACTTATCTCTGTTATTTATAATACGGTAATTGCTGAAAGATGAAAAATATGAGGATGTCGTTATAAGGAAGTCGCGTTGATGCAATGAATATATCGTACGTGCGTCTAAAACTTCGTGAATTCAACAGAGCGCAGCCGTACAAAGTTGAATAAAGCGGGGTAAGGAGGGCGGGGACATTACAAAGCTTGGTTTTAACCGGTTAATTGTTACTACCTAAACCTAAATTTGTGAAAAACCGGTATTCCAAAAACCTTGGAATACCGGTTTAAATTAAACCGGTTTTGGGGTCAATGACCGAAACCGGTTTCAATTTAAACCGGTTTCCGAGCCCTGGTCAAAAGTCATCTGAAACAGGCATTATATTTACGAATATTACCCATAAAATGGTCATGATCTGGGTGTAGATCATTAATCAAACTAAAGAGTGGTTCAGGCAGTTGTTTCAACCGATTAAGTTGCACTTTTCCAGCGCTACAACATACCAGGTGTCTCTTCCTTCCATTTCAGCGCATTGCACCACTGACACTTGTATGTCATAGAACCCAAGGCTACACTGCTGTCAGTTCTATAAGCAATATCAGGGTCATACTCCTTAGCGGAATTGACCTTGTTTTTCCATAAACGCAGTGTAATGTTTTCCTCATACCGTGACTAAATTGCTCTATGCACTTGTGTATTTGCAGTTTGGTAATATGCAACAGCTTGCCTGTGTACATCAGGACTTTTTCTGATAAGCGGACACAGCTTTACGATTTGAATCTGGCTTGTTATACTTATATCTTTCTTGTGCACTTTTAATTGACTTTTCTTGTGTAATTAGTAAATCTCGACCTTCGTTTATTTTTCTTTTTTCATATTTTAATGTCGACGATACAGATTGATCTGTTCCCTGGTTGGAATGATATTTCCTGTTTACAAAAGATGTAACAGTTAAATGGTCAAGCTCTGAAAAAGGATCACGCTCTTCGACAGGTACCTCCATGCGACGCTGTGTAATTTTCTTCGCAACAATGGGCAGATAGGCGTCAAAATGTCCATTAGATAAATCATAACAAACAATAGACAGATATCTGTTCCGGACTCTGTATATAGCAGATCGTTTCGATATACTTCAAACCGAAACGAAATATTAATCCTGCAGCTACCAATTCACAAAGTCCACAGTAAGTTTCATTTTTAACATATCGGCTGAATATTCATTTGCTGTTGAATAATTATCGCCATTTCTGTCGTGGGTCATAACTGAAAACCTATGCCAATCATTTACCACAAATCTAACAATTTGTGAACGCACCACCATCGCATTTTCTTGGGTTCCGTACATTAAAAATGAAAGAGCACGAAACAAACAGGCGCCGTCACCTATTAATTTTGTCTCATTATTAATTTTGTCTGTGCGGAAACAGAATAGTAAAATAAACGCGATTAAAAGTTACGAGCTACCAAATATTCGTTTTATTGCCAATTTTAACTTTGGGCGTAAATTAGTAATAAAAGAAATGTAAAATTTCCAAAACAAAATCGGTACCGACAAAGCTCAATTATCGAAGAATTCAATAAATTTTATTTGTAATAGATATATGCAGTGGTTTTTTCATAAAACTCGATTTTCCAAAAGCCTTTTCGTATTTTTTTACGCACGCGTTTTACTATGAATTATCGTGCATCATTACGTAAACTATGTTCTTTGGACGGACGAGGCAACATTCACGAGGTCAGGACTTTCAAATATGCATAACGATCACGTTTGGGCTCGCGTGCATCCACATGCATCACGGCAGGGCAGATTCCAACACCAGTGGCGGCTGAATGTGTGGGCTGGCCTTTATGACGGGCATGTCATCGATCCCGTCATTATGCCATCACGTCTGAACGGTAGCAACTATCTAACGTTTTTACAAACGGAATTCGAAGAGGCGATTGACGACTTTCCTGTGGCTGACTGGGATTACTTTGAGAACCAAAGAAACATGGTGTTTCAACATGATGGAGCTCCGGCACATTTTGCTCGCAATGTACGAGAACATCTTAACGTTCGCTTTCCGCGAGGATGGATCGGCCGCGGGGGGCGCGATGGCCTGCTCGTTCTCCGGACCTCACACCCTTGGACTTCTTTTTGTGGGGTTATGTGAAAGACAGAGTGTATTTCTCCGATTGCTCAACGGTTGCCGAGATGGAACAGCGTGTTAGATCGGTTTTCGCATCAATAACACCGACGATGGTGCGAAATGCCACACAAGCCATATCCCGACGAGCGAGGTTGTGTATTGAGCAAGGCGGAGCACACTTTGAGCCGTTTCTGTAAATTTGACGTTTATTATGAAAAAGTAAGTGTTCGTTTAGGTTGTTTCGTTAGGTTAGGTCTTTTAAAATTTTTGTCGTTCCGCGAATTAGGTAGAAATGTAGGTACATTCTGCGTAGTTTACTCTTTAATTTTACTGAAATAGGGTTTGCACATCAGTGAAAATAATAATTTATTTTTATTTTTGGGGTATGTTATACAGCGTTACTACGGTTCTTAAATATTGTGAATGGACTCGTTATAAGGCCCCATTTAACCTCCTTTCGGCTTTACGGGTAGTTTTGTAACACCAAGTATATATAGATTATCTTTACAATTGTTAAATATTAAAGTACTTACAAATAATTTCATCAAGTTTTGTAATTTAAAAAATCTATAAATATGTTACCTAAAGTCGAAATTGGTGTCCTCAATTTTAATCATCAGTCCCTAGCAAATAACGGATTTTTAAATTTCGTGGCATAATATGAGTGAAGAGTGAATGTAAACCAGTTCATTTTAAAGAAAGAGATGATATTATAAACTACCGCAAACTAAACTTCCCTTGCAGCGGCTATTCTGTAAATCAGTGCAAACGCGGCAGTTGATGTGCAAACACGTGTTGATCCAGTCACTTTGTCAGTCTCTAGGTAAGTAATTTTATAGTTTAATAATAGGAAATTGACATTGATTGATTAATATTTACAAGTGATTTATCGATCTTGTTCGGTAGATAATGTTAAATGTTGTAGTATATATTAGTATATTTTTTTTAGTTTTACTCCGAATCGTCAGGCCCTAGTTGTGAATGGTGCTAGGGACTGACGGGAGTGGTCAGGGACTGACGTTCACTTATAATTATGTAACATTTATTGGACAACTACACATATTGACTTCTTCTTAAATATGTTTATTTACTTAGTAGAACTAGACAAGTTATTTAAATTATATAGGAATATATAGATTATTATTTTTACGAATACATAAAACTAGATCCAAAGCTTGCCCTTCGGGAATTCGAATCCGGACCGAACAAGGTGGTCGGTCTGAGACCACGAGATTAGAAAGTTTATCTACAATTATTGGTTATATTTTCTAATAAGTGTTGTTTATCTGTTTTATAGCAACATGCCGCCTGCAAATAGCCAAAGTCATCTTAAGAGGAGATAGCTATAAAAAATCTGCTGCTGCAAAAGCACGTTGGATATAATTAAAAGCAATCCAGTTTTGTTGGCTGAATATAAAGAGAAAGAAAGACTAAAATATCTAAAAAAAGAAGGAGAAGGGACAGCGAAACTCTGTTAAGGATATGACCCCTCTTGAGCAAATAAAAATTAGAAAAGAGTGGAAGAAGTACTCATCTGATTATAGAAAGAACGAAAAAGTTAGAAATGTTTGTGACTAACCTGTGACTGTGGATATGGTACCCACAAAAATATAGCTCCAGAACCGCTGATCAATAATAGAAACAACGAAAATGTGAATGCTGACCTTAGACTAATTGAAGGTAAAAGAAGAAGCCTTCATCAACGGAATTTCAGAAATAAAGTGTTACAAAAAATGCGCTATTATTGTCGATTTATAGAAAAAGCTTAACACGAAACAGAAGGAATATAATAGAATAAAAAAAATCAAGAATTTTAAGAAATTACTGATACCTAAAAGTAAAATCGAATGAATGACTGAAGACCCTAATCAAAGTAGAGAATTGGTCAAAAAGGAAGGGAAGGAAGTTTTGCAGGCCTAAATTATAGAACATTTTTCAAAAGCTAAAACTCATCAAGAGAAATCCAATTTCAAACGGCTTTTCTATGGCCCAAATGTTGACAAATATAAACTTTGGCGATTCGGCAATCGCTGTATAACATATAAGTTTCGGTGCAATATATTTAAAAAGAAAATTAAAGCTAAAAAAAACGGAGTAGTCCAAACGATTCACAGTTTCTAAACTGAAGGTAGCCGGGCTAACTATGACATTGGGACGTCAAACACCTCAGTCCCCCCGTGACCATGGGTGCTGTAAAGCACCCGAAACGTCGGGAATTAAAAAGTAAAATTAAACGCGATATAATCCGTAAAAGTTAGTTTCATTTAATTAGGTATTCATTATTTTGTCGAATTATATCCATTCTGGGTCGAGCCCCCTAAACTTATCGACCGTGATACTTGTGCCTGTGTTGTACTTGTACATGAAAATATAAATAAATATGACTCAAAATCTCTACACATCTTATTTTATAATAATTATAGTTCATCAGTCCCTAACCATAACAGTCAGTCCCTAGATGCCTAAATTCACAAAACTCTAAATTTCTCATAAAATACTACATAAAGTGATTGGCCCTTTTAGGTATGACTTAATAAATTAACCATCTAATAAATACATTATTAGGAAATGCAATAGCATCTTAAATATAATGAAGACAAATTACTTCCAAAAGTGGCCCTAATTTTATGGAAACACCCATATAATAATATAATAAATTATATAATTACTTCGAACGGAACAACATCTTTACTCCTGATCAAAAAGGATTCCTAAAGATGATATATTCTTAAACCTAGCTATCTATGAATTTTTAAGTATGATATACCTAAGATATAAATGGATGCTAGACAACCTTCTTACGCCTTGTTCATGAATATGTCAAAGGCCTTTGACTTTGTGGATCATGCAAAACTTTTAAACAAATTTGAGATATACGGTGTAAGGGGCAATACTCTCGATTTATTAAATTCGTACCTCAGTGAAAGAACTCAAATCACGAAAATAAGCTAAATTAGTTCCAAACATAAAAATGAAATACATTATAGATCCAGTCCCAGAAATTTAAATTTGTTGTCCCACAAGGAAGTGTTCTGGGACCACTACTTTTTATTATTTATATAAACGACCTACCTAAATCTACTAACAATCGGATGATATTGTTCGCAGATGACTGTACAGTTGTTTATAATAATGAAAACATCATAAATAGTAGCTTAAAGTCAGTAATTGAGTGGTTATAAAACAATAATCTATATAAATAAAATGATAGAGGTTTGCAGTTGTGCGCGCATCACGGAAAACTACTGGATAGATTTCAATTAGGTTTTCTAAGTTTTATTTCTTATACACTTGGCCCTTATCTAAAAAAAATATTGCGATATCTTCATTTAATATTAAGCTATTAAAGTTTTAAGAAACAACGGTTTTATAAGCACTACGTGTTCAGTGATGTGTGTTTTCTTGACGCGGAGAAGAAAGGCAAATATATCAAGCGACGCGGACGAAGTCGCGTGTATCAGCTAGTTTAATAATAAATATAGATAAAACTAAAATAATGCAATTTAACAAAAAACTAATCATGATTTTAATACACAAGTTCAGTATAATGACAAAAAAGTCCAAATAACAACAACAACAAAGTTTCTTGGCGTTCACATTGATCAAAATCTGAAATGGCAAAGCCATATAGAGTTTGTATGCAAAAAAAGTATCACAGTCATCTTATAACCTATATATGCTAGCAAAAAAAGTCTGTCTCCCCACGTTACTTATGGCTTATCATAGTTATTTTGCGTCCAGGCTTAGATATGCAATAATCTTTTGGGTAAACGCCACTAACTGGGATAAAGGGTTTAAATGTCAAAAAAGATGTATCCGTGCTATGTGTGATTTAAAAATAACCGATAGCTGTAAGGATTATTTCATGAAATTAAAATTAATTACCGTACCATCACTATACAATTGAAATGGCTTTATTTATCAGGCAATATTAATCACTATTTAAACTAGAGATTTCGAGATTTCGCAATAGAAGCAGATTATAAAATAACCTTGATAGAAAATATAAAACTACCCTGTATGGGAAAAGTGTGTTTTGATTTACAATAAGATCCCGAATAACATCAAAGAGTGTAACGATATACAGATTTTCAAAGATAAATTGGTCCACTTCTAACTGAACATTCATTTTATTCTACTGATGATTTTTTTGTCGAGTTTCAGAGCTAATATCCAGTTGGGTGATGGTGAAAAATAACAATTTTTCACCATTACCGCACTGCACATTTCATCCCTTGAGTGTCGTAAAAGGAGAATATGGCAATAAATAAAATAAAACTATATTTAGTATAGTTTTATTTAGTAAATAGTATAACCATCTTGTTTATGCCAGATATAAAATACCCAAAAGTAAAATAATTATGTGATTGTGATATGATAATTAGTTTAATTTAATTAACTTACTGTTGTTTCCTCAAAGTCCTTTAAGCATTCATCTGAGACAATTTCTTGACCTTCAAATTCTTCCGCCAGAATTTTCAGATGGTCTGGTAATAGGGAAGTATCCAGCTCCCCAGTTGATTTATTTCTAATAATTCTGTAAGCAATATAGTTTAATCAAACGATTTTGAACACTGACACATGTTATCATCATTCATCATAACAGAACATCAAAGTCCACTGCTAAACATAGGCCTCCACTAAGGAATGCCTATTGTCGCTTCGGCCTACTCAGCCGTTTAGCTATGTTGGTTGCTCTGGTTCTACTATGGATATCCTCATTTCGAATTCAATCAAGCAGGAAACTCAGAATATAACCCTCTTCATAGTACGCTGAGTGACCATGAGCTTCCTCATACAACCAGCGGTAAAGGACCACATCTCACATCCATATGTCATCAAACATCTCAAGCAACACGCATTGGCTTGACGCTTTCGTTTTCAAGTTTTGAAGAATACGTTACGAGAAGATGTGTCACAATCTCCCAAAGGCTTATACACTTTTCTCTTATTACAAAATTTCTCACCCAATCATTCAGTCTTACTTACCTGCGCCGCATGAACTCGGAGCGGCGAGCACGGTACGTACACCGACAGTGGTTATGTAGCAAGTGGTCTGTGCGCATGGAGCCGCTCACCTTAGTATCCTGCGACGCGTTAGTTCGGAGCGATGAGCATTTCGTTTACGGCATAGCGGTTATGGGACAAGTGCGCTGTGCGGGTAGAGTCGCGTACCTTAGTCCTTAGACACGTAAGCTAAGGGCGGCGAACAAGGCACGTACGGCGACAAAAGTTATAGGGTAAGTAGGCTGCGCGCGTGGAGCCGCGTATCTTAGTACCCTGCAACGCGTGTGTCACGTACCTCAGTATCCTGCGGCGCGTGAGCTCGGGCCCGGTGAGCACGGTGAGCGCGGCGAGCGCGCTGGCGGCGAGTGCGCGCGCGCGGCGCTCCACGCGCGCCCAGTCCACGCGCAGCCGCAGCGCGTGCCGCGACCGCGCGCACACCACGCGCCGCGCGCCCTCCAGCTGCGACCCCTCCGCGCACCACCGGTACTGCACTGCAGACGAACGATACACGTTATCACCCTTAATTTCCTATACGTAGAGAACCACGCTGTTGCGTATTATGACTTCAACAAAAATGGGCCAGACGGGGGAAGTACTAGAATAATACAGAGTACCAATGTAAAAAACAGTATAATGTTCTGGGTTTCGTAAGTTCATTGTCGAAAATCGATTACCATTATTACTGGTAACGAGGAACTCAATCTTGGTTCTCAGGGACAACAACGCACCTTATTTTAAGAAGACAAGACAAACGATCACACGGCTCACATGGCAGAATTTAGTTGCTTGAATTAATCCAAACGTCGGAATGCAACGTATTCACAAGGCCAATGGATCTCTTCGTTGAAGACGGTCAAGCAGGGATGGAGCTGGTTCTAAGGTGACGGTGCATTAACTGCAACATCAGCTGAGCCGTGAGTGTGCTCGTTCGTAACCAGTCATCATCATTCATCATTACAGCCCTTCACAAATCTACTGCTGAACATAGGCCTTCACCAAGGAATGCCCCAAAGCTCGGTCTTGAGCCACCTGAATCCATCAACTTCCTGCATGTCTTACGCTCCCATACTACGCCTATCGGTACGAGGCTGCCACTCGAGAACCTTTCTTCCCCATCGGTTGTCGGTTCGTCGAGCTATATGGCCGGCCCATTGCCACTCCAGCTTCCTAATCAACTCTGGTTCTACTGGGATATCCTCATTTTAAGTTTATTACGCATAGAAACCCGAGCATAACCCTCTCCATAGCTCGATGCGCGACCTTGAGCTTCCGCATGCGGCCAGCAGTGAAGGACCACGTCTCAAATCCATAAGTCATCAATGGCAACACGCACTGGTTGTACAATCTTCTTTTCAAGTTTTGAGGCATACCGGACGAGAAGATGGGTCGTAATCTACCAAACGCTGCCCAACCGAGTTGAATCCGTCGATTGCCCTCTCGCTCGAAGTTGGACTTACCTAGTCGGACTATTTGTCCCAGGTATACATACTCGTCAAAAACTACGAGCTTAATGCTCCCAACAACTACCAGCATAGGTGTGACATGGACGTTATTGTTATTGTTATTGTTTTGTATTGAGGTCATTGAGCTTAATATGCTTAGGTTCACCAGCGATTTAGCCATAAGGACTATATCGTCGGCAAATCGAAGGTGAATGATGTACTCGCCATTGATGTTAATACTTTATCCTTTCCAGTCCAGTAGCTTGAAAACGTCTTTCAATGCAGCGGTGAAGAGTTTCAGGATATAACGTCACCCTGTCTTACACCTCTTTGCAGTTGGATAAGTTTCGTACTGGTTCTGTACTCGGATAGCTAACGTAGCGCTACTGTACAAACACTTCAGCACTTCGATATACTGACAGACTGTCGGTACATCATCCGACAGTCAACTTGGCAACGCTGAAGGGACTGCAGCATCACCCAAATTTCGACGGAATCAAAGCTTTTCTCATAGTCTACATACGCAAGACATCGTCTCCAGTACGGCTATAAGCGGCTTAGAAACGAAATTAGTCTGTAATTCTTAAATAATGCGTAGCCTTTATACAAAAAGAAGACCGACAGTTTCGGGGATTGAACTTTACTCGCGTACTTTGAAATTTTATGGCGACCACTTATCCACTGAGCTGACCTACCGCGGCATCGGAAACGAAACCAGAAATTTGAATTTATAAAGGTTCGGACTTAGTTTTGAATCTGAATGTAATGGGACTCTGAGATTGCATTCAATTTTGGACTGAATCTGCTCTTATGCTGTATTTGGTCATTTAGTTTAATATAAATATCATACCATATAATATCAGGCCGTGTAGTATCCACTACCCCATATCATCCCGTGGGTGTCGTAAGAAGCGATAGAGGGAAAAAAATAAGATGGGCAGCGTGTCTTCCTAATAATGAGTAAAAATAAAAAACTGCGCATGCCAAGCGTGGCAACTATGGTAATACCCCCCCCCCTTTGGCAATCTATGGGGGAGGCTTATGTTCAGCAGTCGACTTTAACAGGCTGTAACGGTAACGGTAAATATAATAAACATACCATATAATATACGTTTCACAAATGGGACAATTATACCACTTTATACTTAAAAAAATACGAGGCTATACCTGGCAAGAAGCAAAGGAATGGAAGAGGGAAACACGCTATGCCGATCGCAAATAACTTCTGATAGATAGATAATGAGAAGAAGATGAGTATATATAAAAATATGCATGAAACAAAAAGCAACCAAGTTGATTATCTCCAATGAAGTCTATTAAAGTATGTTACGTAAAAGGTAATAGTTACAGTTGAAGTGCACGGTCGCGGCGACGAAGGCCGGCACGCTGTACTTGTTGTAGAGCGGGAGCGAGAGCGGCGCGCGGGTGGCGGCGCGCAGCAGCGCCGTGTCGCCGTACGTCACCAGCCCGCTCCAGCGCACGCACTCGCCGCTGCTGCACCCAAACAGCTTCACCTGAAACCGATGACGCCGCCGAAACTAAGATACTACGCACGCACAATGAAAATAGGACAATATTGAAACAGAAACAGAAACAGAAACTTTTTTATTCAATATAGATTATAAATAATACTTATTGAAAGTCACTCTTTTGTTTAATTACCACTGGTTCGAAAAAAAAACTCTGTCCTGGGAAGAACCAGCAAGCAACCCAGCGGGACTTTTTTTTTATATAACAGCTTACAATCATGTATGTTACACAATTAACAACACAAAACAAATTATAAATAGCTTGGTAGCGATCACCTCATTCCCAGGGGTTATTATCATCCATAAATTTCTTAATATTATAATAACCCTTTTTATACAAACTTTGTTTAATAAAGTTTTTGAACTTTGGGCAGGTCAAATTTTGCATATTTTCTGGGATTTGGTTGTAATAGCGCATACATCGACCAAAGAATGATTTCTTTGAAAAACACTACGGTTGTGATAAACACGCATGTTACGTTTTGTAATTTCCTCGGATAACTGACGCGACAAATATGTTTCAATCCGATTTTTTCCAAAATTACTAAACGAAATTACCGCATTCATGTGTTTTTGAGAATTCATATGCCTTTTAATGGCTCCAGATAAGTTATTTAAATCATCATATCCAGTAGTATTCCAAGCTGTTTTTTCGTTGGAAAAGAATATGCAGCACCAACAGTACAACTTATTGGTATGTGAGCATCCAATAATCCAATGAGTTTTGTAAACAGATCTATTAAATTGCCGTTTGTGGGTTTTACTCGTCTGAGAAATACACAGATCAGGCGTTGGTTTCGGCGTGGATATGCGCTGTTTTTTCTCAACATAGTTTAAAGATTTTACCTTTTCCTCGCTGATTAGCACTTTAACACACTTCAATTCATCACAAGGAACACTATTATCCTCCATTTTCACTAAAAATCTTTAAAAAAGCATAAATTTTCAACTCGCAATATTCATTCGCTCAAGTAAACACACAGAGTAAACATTAAAATGTGAAGTGAAGTTGCAAGCGTATCGCCCGCGCGCCCCCGCGCTCGACAACTTCACACTGAAAGCCTGGCTTAACGCTCCATACTAATTGCTATATAAACAATCGTAGTTAAATTTCATTATAGAACATTTTGCCACAGGTTAGAAAGGGAACGATCGTCTTCTCGAAAGCCCGGTAAAAAGCCCACGCGTGCGAGAGAGACGAATAATCGCTCAACTGAATTCTTTTTTTATGACAGCACTATCGCGCAGTTTTGCCGCGTGTTGACGTTACATAATTAGGCTACGAGGTCATGACCTGTGTAGAATAGAGGAGCGCGCGGGAAATTTGAAATAGTTTGAAACAGTTTACGAGTTATTTTATTAGTTGATATTATTGATTGAGAAGTTTGATAGGGCAAGCCCGGTTTCTCGGCTTCTATGGAGGCTTCGCTACCGTACAGCATCCACTTACTATCAGATGGACTGTGTTCTCTCTAGTTACTCTTATAATATAAAAATAAAAATAGGATTGGCGAACTAACGTTTCGCTTCGTACTAACTTCAAGGTTATTGTAAAAGATGTGCGAAACATTGAACAAAAACATATGTATTTTGCATTTGTTTTTTTTAAATATAAAATTGAAGTGACGAGTGAACTTACAGTCCACCTGATGTTGTAAGTAACTACTGTAGCCCATGGACACTTACAACCAATTTCAAATAAATAAGGCTATAGGTGCGTTGTCTCCTACGAGGAACAAAATGGAATGCCTCACAGCCTGTAATTGTACTGGCGCTCTATACCCTTCAGAATGGAACAGAAGTAGGCAAGAAGAGGGGATGACCTAGCCAGATAGATTCCTAGGCAGAAAAAGGGTCCTGCCATCTAGATAATAAAGTAATTTTTCTATAAATGTTAAATTTACGTAATACTAATATAAATCTTACACAAAAAAATTGAATTCGCTCAAGTTTTTTCAAGGGCTTCGTTGAAATCAAAATAGCTGACGTCCTCATAGTCTAAAATTGGGAAGAGAAGAGGCTTGGCAAGCACAGTCTTAGAGGAAATAGGAAGAAAGTTATGTAATCTACCCAAGGATGCTGCAAAACCATAAACTTTTTCCGTTTCATTACAAAACATCATTTATTGATAGTCTAAGGTTTCTATGGTTTTAAGAAGAGTCCTAACTAAGGAAGTGCCTTAGTTGTCAAATTCTATACTTAACATTTTAGTTCGCATATTTCCACGTGACTTATTTCGTGAAATATATCATAGTTTAAACTTGAGATTACCTATAAACTACATTTGGTAATAACGTACGACTATGTTCGAAAAAATCAAAAATGAAGTTCAGAACCACAAGAAACCAGCGAGTTACAACAACAACTACAGCATTAAGATGAGTGACGTCCATGAGTTTAGAGCGCCACAACACATAGTGTGTCACTAATGATTAATTATTTGAATAAATTATAATTTTGTTGTTAAATATAAGTGTCCATTATCCGATTATAATATGGAACCCGAAGAAGCAGTTAAACAAAAGAAAATTGACTTTTGGTTGTATTAATTCACAGTCGACACAAAAACTAAATCGAACAGGCGAAGGTAAAATAAAATACGAATTCATAAAAAGAGACGACCAATTCTGGAAGGTAAACAAGTAGGGACCTTTAGTAAATTTCTCCAAGAATTGCTTAGGTACTTTCAGAGCTAGTTGACCCTCGAAACGCGAGATGTATAAATCTAAGAGACCATAGCTTACACGCCAGTAAAAACATATTGACTAAAAGAAATGACGTGTAAAAGCATACATTTACCTGTTTTATTTTATTAAACTTTGCCCAGTAAAATACTATGCATTAACATTTTTTTGATTAGTGACCTGAATAGTTTATTTTTATTTAATATAATATTATATTATGCTTTTTATTAATTTTTGTTTTGTTTTAATCTAATTTCATTTATAATATGCAACATCATGTCGTTAGTTGAGAACCTTTACCAAAGTAATCCTTGGTGAATATTAAACAAACTTTTAAAAAAATATTCCGCACTCACCCACACATGTTAAAATCGGTAAATGTACGGTAATACAGCCGCAAGCCCACAGGTGTACTGCCGCGTGCCGGCGCCCCACTCTCAAGTTCACAAATAATAAGAACATTATTATCATGTCATATACCAAACGCGATTGCAAAGTTTCTCGAAAACTAACTTTACTCAATACTTGTAAAATTAATAATACTTGAGTATGCACATATATGCATACTAACAAAGAAAGAAAAACGAAGCGCTGCGTACATTTTAAGTGATGCAATAACCAAACCACAACCATGCTCACCCTATTGTAAGACGCACTCACATGTATACATTTAAAATCATTTGCAACCATTAACATGGTTTAAGTGCATATATGTGCATACTTTTACGGGCTTTTAAAGAAAGAAAGAAGAAAGATTTGTGCTGTATAAGTGAGTATCAAAAAGTTTTGCATGGTTTCGGCTTCACTTGAAGCCTTTCTTCCTTTGTTTGTCTGTGCAAGTATCAAGTTTAGTTAGGTATAATATATAAAATATAGCGAAAAACTGTTTCAATGTGTGCGTGCGTAAGTAGGCTTTCAATTCGAATACCTAAATTCGAGCACGTCAAAAATGTCACTGTGTCCTTTAAATAAAAATTTAATGCACAGTTTATGTTCTGTTAATCGGGCCTGCAGTTACGAGTAGAAGCACAAAAGACGCTTATCGCAACGTGTGATTGAACATTTTTTGCTATTTTACCGGTGGGTGTGAGTACAGCGAACGAAAGTGTCAAGCGAGAGATGGATATAGGCGACACCATTTATTTTGCCATTTTATTTCTGCGCAAGTATTACATGTTTTTATACTCACATATTATGTCATTTTTAAGTAAAATGCATAGTATTGTGTGTGACGTGTAATTTATACAACGTCGTTAAACATGGTATAACATGCACATCCGAGCATCTCACATACACGCACAAGCGCACGCCCACGCACTCACTCCTTTTGACGTAAATACGTCTTATTCTGCAGGCAGATGTTCAAAATTTTAAAGTTAAAATAATTAGCGATATAAACATACCTTTCTAGAGAAATCGCTGTTTTTGTCGTACACCAAATGTAAAGCAGCTACATGCGGAGCAGTGGAGCTGGGTGCAAAGACTATTGGCAGCGACCGGCAGTCGTGAGGTCCGAAGGCAACACAGTAAATTCCTCTGGACTCAACCCCAGGTAGGTCTATGGAAAACCCTTCGCCGACTATCTGACATCGTATCTGAATCTTTTTGTTTGTTGAATTTCTCAAGCTAAGCTCCTTTCTACCGGCCCGTACCCAAGACATAGTGATATAGTTAGTTTTGATTGGGAAAGTTGTAGGTTTTCTGTTCCACCGGTAATGTCTATGGTATTCCTTTTACCGGTAACAACATCTTCCAGTATTAATATGCTGCAAATAAAAATTGTGGAACATTATTTTACACATGTTAATATTTATCTTAAAAGGATGCACGCGATTTGCGTTGACAACTTTATGTTTTAGGGTTTTTCAAGGCGATGTCGTAACGATAAAAGCAAATTATTTGCAGAAAATTACGGGTTTAGAAAAATAATGTCTTTATTTAGTGAACTGCAGAGCAAAACCATATTTTTAATCACGGTTTTTTTAATAGCGAAGACAATCCCTCCCCATTGCGTTTTACGAAATATTGCGCTTTAATATTAAAAATATAACATCACTAAAATTGCCCACTTCAATGTAATTTTTTTTTTCATATATTTGAATATAAACTTAAGTGAAGGAAATAATCGTGAGAAAACTTGATGTCCGAGAAATTAATAAAAACTCGTAAAACATGGAAGTCCACCAACCCACATTAGGGCAGTTGCCATACATTCACATTGACAGCGCCTTTATGTCGTAGCAGTCTAAGCGGTTTTTAGCAGACTTCAAAAAAAGGACGTTCTCGATTTGACTGTATGTTTTTGTGCGTATGTTACGCGATATCATATAAATTATAATACACAAAATTAAATCATAAAGAATAATAATATCAAAATGATTCGTTATAGTTGCTTAGCGCTTGCGCAGTCACGCACACAAAGAGAACATTTTAGTGTGCGTCAATATTACGCCGTTGTAGAGCTATCGCATAGATATTGACTTGTGCATATTTGAATACACGTTCTTAATAATTATAGTTAAAATAGGTTGTCAGTTGTAATGCATTTTTTTTTAAATATTACTCATTTTAGGTCTACTAGCCCTTGCAAGCATAATGATGTTAAAAAGTAAAAAAAATATAGGTACAGCCTTATTTATGAGAGGGATTTTCTCACCCCTATACCCCGCTTCCATCTGAGAAGCGGAATAACTGCTTCATGTTGTATAATTAATTTTCATTCATGAAATATAATATATTGAATCCGTTGTAGCTTAGGAGATAAGCACTCACCGTGAATTTCACAGTGCGTCAGCAACCCGGGTTCGATACCCGCCGGCACTGATGAAATTGCTAATTGCAATTTTAAGAACTGAGTCACCACGTGCTAGGAGGTTAAGAAAAACATCGTGAAGAAACCTGCATGTCTGAGTCAGTAAAACAAATAATTAATAAGTCATGTGAATTCCGCCAACACGCATTGGGTAATCGCGATTTCTAATGCTCATTTACTACTTGGTGTTCGTGAAAAGAAAACATATAAAGGAAACCCGCTAATGCGGTGGAACTTTTTTACTCCATTACCCTTTTAAAAATGTGAGAAAACTTAACATATACCTTACCCTGTTACAAATTGCTTCTAGAAAAAATATCCGTATTATCATTTTTGTATTAAGTAACTATGTTTTTGACATCATCATCAAAACGACAATAACACAAAATAATAAAGAATGTGAACACTAAAGCTGCCACTAAACATAACTTTCATCATAGATAAGAATGTATTTATTTGACATTGCTTCTTAACCATTATTCAATCAAGTTTTCAACTTTAATTAGGTTGCTTTCCACATTTACGATTACGTAAATGGCGCTATTATTTATTACGACTGACGCAAAGTGCTTGTAATATCCGGAAGGTGTTACCCTAGATGAGAGCCTAGGTGAGAGAATAATAGTACTACGTACTATTTTTGCACTTCTGTACGTAGTACTATTATTCTCTTTTGCCGACATTTTAATAGCCTACATAACTATTATTAATTAGTTAAATTAAACTTTATTGCTGCGCTTGAGTGTCCGTATGGCTTTGCATGTTTTCCCCTTCCTACGTCCCGGACGATATTCCGTGGTTACCTAGGGCTTTCAACAAAGAATACAGTATGTATAGTACCTTTTCATTTAAATAAACCTTTTCATTATTTATTTAATTTACAACTGTTTTACTCTAATATAATGTCTTATTTTTTTTTTATAGGATAAGGGTGACAAACGGGCACACAGTCCACCTGATGGTAAGTGGTTGCTGTGGTCCATAGACATCTACATCTATCCTCGATTACGAATCAAAATGGAGATACGTTGTCACCCGTGAGGACTAAGATGGAATGCCTCCTTTGCAGTAAAAAGAGTCTCCGGTTCTCTACACTCACCATAGGAAACACAGCAGCGTTAAGCTGCTATTTTACGCTGGTATTCTGTGAGAGCGTGGTCCTTCCCCGGTCGAGCCGACCCATTCGTGCTACAACTATACTACTAATATAGCTGCAGCATGGCTCTACCACGTATATAAAAACTTTTTTTGACCTTTCCTAAAAATAATTGTTAATACATCTAAAAGTGGAAAAACTCTAAATCTGACGTAACTCTAAATCTGGGGGGGGGGGGGGGGATATGGAAACGGGGTGATAAAATTAATATTTATTAATTAATGTATTTTCTATAATATACACATATAAATTACAATAAAACTTATATAATATATTAATTGTTCAGTTATAGGATATATACTTATATCCTATAACTAAATATACTAAACAATAAACAAATACTATTTGAGCACGTATTTACATAAAATATTTACATATTATACAGTGTTACAAACTTTGCAATTTACTAGTACGTCGCGTCGCTTGCCTAAAACGCTCTAGCTCTGACTGCGTATGTAACCTGAGGTTCCGCGCAATTATAGGCCTGGCAAAGCAAAAAAGAACAAAATCTATATTAAACTTACGCTTCGTTCACCTCATCTTGTGACCCTGTATATAAAATGTTCAATTCCTTTTCGCCTCCTGGACATATTTCGAATTTTTGTGGTGATATTTGAAACGGCACTATATTCTCATTCGCAATTGTTTTTAATGTAACCATCCAGTTTCCTGCTATGGAACCAGAGTTTCTTAAAATTATTGTTTTGGGTTCTAGAAAGTAAAATAAAAAGATTAAGTACCTAGGTACTTGAAAAGATTCCTCAGAATATTTTATAAATAAATAATGAATATTTCTAATATTCACCATTAGCAATACAAAGCTTGTGCGTAGATATTTCAACCACCAGATTGGCTGAACCAACAACACCTAACAGGTCTACCTTCTTCAATACAGATTTTACACCCATTAGGTTTACATTGAGTGCACCCTTACAAGTGGTTTTAGTTTCTGCTGCAAAATAATGTTTTATTAATTAATAAATAAGTTATGCATAAGTTAACCTTATTATTTACAAAAGATTATATAAGACGACTCACTTAGATCCAATTCAGTTAGCTTAGGAGCTGTAAATGTGATGGAGACTTTAATTGCATTACCACTAGTAAGTCTACACAACTGTTTGTTCAAAACCTTTCCCTTTGACTTTCCAATCTTATGATGATCTTCGTCAGTAAAGTTCTGACGGTCCATCAATGCCTTGCTGACATCATTCTTGCGAATTTCTTGAACATTCCTTATTGTGAACATACTGTCGTTTTCTATGACAGATAAATCTAATTGCAAATCAACAGGGCAGTCACTAATGATAACGAAGGACTTTGTGTAGATGGAGTTTTCTTGTATAGGAGGAAATAATATTTTATTCATGCCATCGCAGGAAAGGGCCTGAATTGTGGGCATTTTAAAGTTCACCTCCAATTCGCCATTTTGTTCAATGTCGCCGTCGATAGACGCATCTTTTAGGAACAAAGTAAATAATAGGCTTGTCTTTATTTCAATATTAGATGTAATGTACAATGTGAATTGTTCCGTTTTTCCTGGTGAGAGTAGCAAAGGTTGCCGTGGTAGTTCGATAGTTAGATCTCTCCCTTCGTTGGGTAAATTATTGAACTGAAATTTAGCCGTTAGCCAACTGTCGGCAAGCGTCGTGATTGTTATTGTAACAGAACTGCTTACCCCTGAAATGAAAAGAAATATATGTGGATAGTCACAAAATCACGGTTTTGCTAGCAATTAGCCGCGTCCACACCGACCGAGCACAGCTTCCGAGGCAACCTCAGACTTCCTGCTCGAGAGCCGTGGTACCCGATGCAAATTTGAAAAGTTACGCGCGGGCCTCGCAAGCCAAAGTGAGCCAGTTTGAGCATTTAGTTTCTCTCGGTATACGATGGAGAATCACGTATTTTTAACCGCTACGGCCTTAGTGTTGTCTGGTTATTTAATAATAAAAAAAAGAAGACAATAACGAAAAGTCTGGATCAAGAAAATATACGAAAAACTTTACTTTTTCCAGCAATCCTCTCGTTTATTTTTATTTAAGTGATCGGAATCTTTCGAATCCCACACATTCTAAAAATTTCCATACAACTGAATTAAACGAATACTATCTTCTTTATCCATTTTATTTTTATTTTGGCTCGCGAGTTTCGTCACAACCATCCACACCACGCGAGCTGCTCAGACTGAGGCGCCTTTGAGCACCGACATAAACCGACAAAATATGGCTCGCGGTCGAGCGGCGCTCAGCCGAGGCAATGTGCGCCCGAGGCACATTCACCGGCCGAGGCATTGCCATGCTCGGTCGGTGTGGACGTGGCTATTAATGCACCTCCATTTGTGAATCCTGAGATGATTAGACGTTATTACATAACACCAAAATTAATAAAAATTAAAAATTAACTTATTTACATTGATAAAAAACATAAAATTAGTAAAACACTTACCAACAAATCCATTAACATTTGCTGATCTGATCTGCACCCATTGTTCTGAAAAAATATTATTTATTAATAATTCATAATTATAAACAAATAAATTTAGTATTAATATTGCTAAAACCTTTACCATGTTAGTGGATAAAATATCAAAAGCTGATGTATGAAAAAGCCATTCAAGTTCAAGAAGTACATTTTATATCAAAAATATTGTGAATATTCTACATTTGTATTGCAAATAAATATTATATCAGTTTTCCCTTATTCCCTAAAGCCTATATACTAAAAATAAATGAAACTGAAACTTCACTGGAAATTTTAATTACCTAATTATGTTTAAAATATATGGCAACAAATACAATAGATTTATTTAAAACTAGCTGTGCCAGCGACTTTGATCGCAAACTATAATTTTTTCTATTATTTTAAAGCAGAATAAATAAGAATATTTGGTTTGGAGCTTTATTATTTTGGGGCCAATCGTAATTTAATAAACCACATGTTTTAAACCAAACAAATAGTAATGCTTATAATAATTCATCATAAAAATAAAGTCCAACTAAAGTGTGCCCCAAATACCAAAAGTTCTTTACAATAATATAAAATAAATACTATAAAAAAATCTTAAAATATTGTGAACATGCACCAAGAAAATAAGAAAAAGTAAGTAATATAGGTACTAACAATTTGTGTTATTTATAAATATGTACATAGCTTCCCAGCTCCTAAAATAGACAATGTGATGGTATATATTTATTCTTATTTAACTTCGACCTCCTAGTACCACTACGCTATAAGTTCTATCCAAATCTGTTGTCAGGTTTTTGCAATACGTAATGTGACTTTAGGCAGAAAGACAGAGACAAATTCTCCAAAAAATGTTGTATTTTGCATTTCTGTCTTGCATTTTTTGTCTCATAACATTCCAGTTAAAATTTCCAAAAATATTTAATGTACAGGAAAAGTAAAAGTTTTATTATTAGTATATCAATATAAACAATATTTTAATTTTTTCAAGATATTGCCTAAATCTTATATTTAGAATTGCCTTATAATACTTGGATGACTCTTTTACAATGTAAGTGTTTTATTACAATAAAGTAATGTAAAATTAAGTTAATTGTAATTGTATTAGTAACTTGGAAACTATATTCCTACGATTGTAGCAATTTGAAGCGAGGCCCACAAACCTTTAGCCAAGCTCTCCTGTTTCAAATGTTTCTGCTGTAATACCTCTTGCCAATCTACTGACTTATCTAACTCTTTATACTCAACATTTGGGGAAGGAATGTGTGTCAAGTTAACCTCGCCTGAAAATTTTACTACATATTACATAAATATAAATAAAACATAATTTATTGCAATCATATGAAATCTATAGACACACGTTTTGAAATAGTGGCATAAAAAATGTATGTTAAAAAAGTACTATCTTCATGTATGTTTTTGAATCACACCATCCATAATGTAATTTGTTGGTGTATTTAACACAATTTATCTTTAGTCAAACATTAAGAACATGTCTTCGATGCCCTCTTTATACTCAGCTTGTATGGTACTGTAATTTTAAAAATGATTTGCAACACTCCACAAGATTATACTATAGTGATTCAAAATAAACTACAGGAAGAGCTACTAGTTAAGGTTTTTTTTTATAGAAGAGGAGGCAAAGACGATACGGTTCTGATAGTATGTGATGAGGGTAAGTGATTACTGTTGTCCATGAACATCTGCAACACCAGAGGAATTGCAAATGCGTTGCTGGCTTTTTAGAAATGAGTAGGCTCTTTTCTTGAAGTCCCTAAGTCATATTGGTCCGGTAAAACGGATAGTGACAATAAATTCCACAATGTGGCCTTTGAAATAGCTGTTGAAGAAGTTATAACCATTGGGGTAGGTGTGCCTTGGTGTATTAATAATAGGTTTGTTTGTATAAAATCTCTTTGGTTGTACTGTTTGTATCTGGCTGGTTTTAATATCAATATATATATATAGGACATTAGGAGAAAGAAAAATAAAAAATAAAAAACACTTTCCCGCCATTTTTCAATTGTTTTACTGTCCGCCAAAATGAGTGAATCTAATGAAGAAATCGAAATCGACACATTCTGAAGTTTTACTACAAAAAAGGTAAAAATGCGACTCAAGCCACGAAAAACATTTGAGACGTTTATGGACCTAATGCAGTGTCAGTAAGAGTACCACAAAGTTGGTTCAAGCGTTTTCAGGCTGGGAATTTTGATGTCAAAGATGCAGTTCGCTCTGGTCGCCCTCATACGGATAAAGTCGATGCCATTTTTGAAAAAGTGGAGCAAGATATTAGTAGGCATATTAGTAGTTACGACATAGCCGAGGAATTGTGGATTGACCACAAAACAGTTTTGACCCATTTGAAACAGTGTGGTTATACAAAAAAGCTCGATATTTGGGTACCACACGAGCTCACTGAAAGAAACCTAATGAATCGTGTACTCATTTGTGATTTTCTATTGAAACGTAATGAAACCGAATCATTTTTTAAAAGATTGATCACTGATGATTAAACGATCACAGTCAAAGGGTAGACAAGCTCCACAGACTGTAGCGAAACCCGGATTAACACGCAATAAGGTGATGCTGTGTGTATGGTGGGATTGGAAGGGCATCGTTTATTATGAGCTTTTACCGCCGGGAAAAAACCATCGATTCGGATCTCTACTGCCAACAACTAATGAGATTCAAGCAACAAATTGAGAAAAACGGCCGGAATTGATCAACAGAAAAGTGGTCTTTCATCATGATAATCCCAGACCACACACATATTTGGCCACTCAGCAAAATTTGAGAGAGCTTGGTTGGGAAGTGTTAATGCATCCACCATATAGTCCTGACCTTTCACCCTCAGATTTTCACCAGTTTCTGTATATATATATATATATTTGTATAAATATATTATAATTAAATGTAAATAAAATATTATGTACTCATATAACCAAAGATAGGCAAAGGGCAAAGTGGCACTTTTTAGAAAAAGTTTTGCAGGCTCATGTTGACGGTGGGATCTATAACTGATATTCTCTCCTAGAAATATCATGTGTTTATTGATTTCATACCACTTTTTTATACTAAAGGCATATATTTTTTAACTACTGAAAATTATGCATTTAGATTTTTAATACCTTTGCTGTTTTGTAGTGGACTATCATTAGATTTAAAACTAGTAAAATTTTCTTGCACGGTGCTCAATGTAGATTGACTTTTACTTGACGGAGATTTGGATCTGCCAGCTCCAGTTTTATTTTCTATATTGTTACACTCATTTTTGCTTATCGAGTTTCGAGTGATGATGACGGCCGGGATGTCTCTTTTCTCCTGACTTAACTTCAACTTATCGAAGGAAATCACTGTGTTGATTGTACCAGCGGAGCTAGCCGTATCCATTTGTTTGGTATCCTTTAAATTGGTTACTGTAACTTCGTCGTTATTTTTCCTATTGTTTTGAACATTCATATGCAATTCTGTGAGAGGCTGCTTCTTGTTTGTCTGTTTTTTCTGATTATTAAACTGAAGCATTCCAGTTACACTTACATTTGATTGTTTCCCTGAAATTTTAAGGATTTATTTTAACTTATAATTAAATATTAAATTTTTAAATGATCATAAAATTTTTGGAGGACATAAATTAGACTAAAACTTATTTAGCTATTCCATGTTAACTAAAAAAAACGAAGAATCAAAAACTAAGCGGCTACTATGATCTGAAAACATGCAAAAGCATCTAGTCTTTAATAAAATCAAGTTAATTTTAAACTATTTCAAAGTAACACCTAGGTAATCTGCAATCTTAGAAATACTCAGAGAGCTTTCATTTTCATTGTCAACAGAAGCACCAGATTCTTCTGTTGGTATCTGAAAAGGTGATGGGTGAGCTCTCTTTAAAAATTGTTCCATGTTAAGGGATTGATAAAATCTTTGCTGTAACAACTTCTGGTCAATTCTATGCATGTCTTTTTGTACTGCATATACTTTGCTTGCTTGATTTTTGTTTGAATCAGGTTTCTTAAAATTTTGTGCAATGTCAACATTACAACTGTTTACAGATATTTCTGGAATGGTGTAATTGTAATGCATATTGGTTTGATTGGTGTGATTCATGTTAAATATTGAGTCCTTCGTTGGTACCGCCTTATCAATGTTGGCGCCTCGTGATTGCCTAACTGGAATGCAATCTAAAGACTGGTCCATTTTGTATGTGTTATTAATTTCATTTCCTGCATTTGTTTCTTTTGATGATGCTGATAAGGAAACTGAAAGCATGATAAACAAACATGGTTACTTTTAAGAATTCTAGATATTAAATAGATACGTCTAAAAAGATGGCCGGCGCCAGTAAATGCAGTATAAAATTCGGTAAGGGCTGATTCTCAACCATCTGATAAAAGTTATACATAGAATAAAATACAAAATAAACTAATTAACAATTACAACTGTATGAATAAAATAGTTCATTATTTCACTTTTATATTAAGTAAGGTTATATAAAAGTGAAACAGTGAACTATTATTAGATAGATAACTGTTATCTGATGATTGATAAAACAGCCCTGAGATAATACAAAGTGCTAGTATGTTCTAAGTCTAAGTGTATCAAAGAACTGACCTCAGAACCTATTAAATTATGTGTAAATTATTCTTTTTAGTTTATTGAAGTTAGTTTAAGAAGGACCTTTTGAGTAGACTAAACAAGAACACAAGCTATAAGATTGTTACATAAAAAATTTCATCCCCTATTTTTGGATGGAATTTTCCTTTAAATTTTATTTATTTAAAAACATTAATGTAAAACCTTAAAGTAAAGGGTACATAGGGCGGACTTGGCATTCTCTGCCAGTCAACCCTAGGTGCCAAAGACAATTGTTGGCAGGTGTGAAACATAATACATAAATAAAGTGTACATATATTGAAATATATATACATAGTACATATATAGACAACACATATTTAAATATACACACGCACAATTCTTCATAGATTTTTAGATATTTGATGAAATATAAAATATCCCTAGATTCTGTTGATGTGTTTATATATATAATTATATATATACATTTATACATACATACATATGTATAATGTTACATGTATACATGTTTATAAACTTAATAAATAAATATCCGTATGAATAAATAAATAAATATTTGAAGAAAAAAGAGAAAAAAAATGTCTGTAAGTAATTGTCTTCAGGTAATATTGTCGTAGAAGTACTTTAAAGGAGTTTTTATTTGTTGCATTCTTAATAACATTGGGAAGGATATTCCAAAGATGTATAGCCTGTACCATAAAAGAGGACCTGAAAAAATTAGACACATGGTGTGGAAAACTAATCCTGCGACGGTTTGATTTTCGTGATGTTCGACCGTCGATCGAATGAAGAAAATGAAAGTTATCCTTAAGATAAGAAGGCGATCTTGGATCGTTTAAAATTGAATAAAGTACAAGTAAAATTCTGGGGCATCGCCTTTGACGTGTAGGTAGCCATTTCAGCTTTGAACGATAATAAGATATGTGGTCATACTTACGTAAAGCGAAAATAAACCTTATGGAGTTATTAAGAAGGCGCTCCAACTTGTTTAGAAGATTTTGTGACAGATCTGGGTAACATACATCTGCATAATCAATAATAGAATGAGGTAATGAACCAGCATAAGCTTGGTTATAAAAGGTAGGAAATTTTTAAGACGATAAAGGGAACGCAAGGTGACAACAACTTTACAACTTACCAGAGATCTGCAATTTCCAGGTCATTGTTTTATCCAAGATTTTTTATGGAATCACAATATGTAACTAAAGAGTTCCATTATAAAATACAGGAGAGAGATTTCCATAATCAACCTTAGCGAATAATTGCGAACTTCGAAGATTATCACTTTTTAATAGATTTTAAAATAGAATTTCAAATTTGAAGAAAAAAATCCTCCTCCTCCGCTCTATATTCTCGAGGTGTAGTCTATTCAATTATATCATATAAAATCGGTTCACAATCGGTGAATATTGCGTATAATAATATAAAAAATAATCACATTGATAACCTTCTTTTTGAAGTCTGTTAAAAATAAAAAAAATTACCTTCACTAATACTAGGCCTCACAGGTCTATCTGGACTTTGAGTTTTTCCAAGAACTTTTGAAAATTCTGGACATCTATCTTTAAAATAAGATCCCATGGACATATTTGAATTACCTTCTCTGTAATTTATAAAAAAACATGTGTTAAATCAATAATACAATTAATAAAAAAAAACTGACAATGTTTTGGGAATGAAGCTGCTCGTGTCCGTAGGAATTACTTGAATCCTGACACGTATCCCTGGGTAGTGCTAAACGAGCCTCTTCTACCTGGCAAAGACATACCGCCAAATGATGCAAGTCGTGTTCCGGTATGATGTTAGGTGAAACCCATTTCATAGAGAGAATGGGTCTGGACAGTTGCGTTGCGCATAAGAACCGGTTGCGACGCGGCGGCGTTGTCAGGTGCCTGGTTATGGAATTTAGCGGGATCCGAAGCACGATTGCACCGCTGCACTATGGGAAAACCGGGTGTTTCGTCTCAAAAGTTCATATTTCAGTTGTTTCAAAATGAATTAAGCTGTAATTTTACATACGTATACTTGGATATATAGGGTCTTCATTGAAAAAAATACTATTATTTTTTTAACTCAAAATAAAAATTTGACCACAATAGATATCAATTTCAAGACATTTGTTTTTTGACCACAGGTAAATTAGATCTTGAGAACTGTTTAACATATCTCATTTCAATAAATTTATAAATACACCGTCGTCATCCATGCTATTTTATAAAAAAATAAAAGTTTTTGAAAAAATTGATTTTATCTCGCGATGTATTTTGGATCTGTATCAAAGAAGGAACAAGAGCAATTTTTTTTATTCCTAAATAGAGTAATGTGTGAAGGAAGATCTTAATGCAATAAATACCTCGATATCGGCAAGCATCGGTAAGAGGTAAATCTCTTGTTAAAAAAAAAGTGTAAAAATATACCCTCTTAAACTATATTGGTTATTTTTTGTTTAATTAACTAATATAATATAATATTATTTACGAAAAATTTGGCGAAGCATATAAGCATTCCAAAAATGTATAATACTTATATGGAAAACTTTCAAGTAATGTGGCATTGAATCGTAATAAAGTATTTCGTCAAAATCAACTAATCGAACATGACTAAGATTTGATGCTCTTTTATACTTATGTTAAACATACAAAATAAAATAAAAATACCTAAAAAGAAACTTTATTTATAATAGTATATTAATTTATAATTTTCATCACGTAACAACGACTTTCGTTAAAAACTGTTATGAGACGGCTTTGTCTTTGATGGGGCTTTCCCATAGTGCGCTGGCTGACCGTAGATAGTTGGAGGCCCAATTCATGAGCCAGCCACTCAGGCTGCCCCGCCATCTTACGAAAAATGGCCTACCTAGGATGGCTCCATCATACCGGTTGGCGACTGGAGAAGAGGGCTTGGTGGCAATTTCCAGGGGGGTTCGGGCGTCCTCGCGATCTCCATGCTAGGTACCATCGATGCTGTGACTCTGTTTGCGTCTCTAGGTTATATGTGTGACGCCTCGTCCAACTGCCATTCTCTCAACCTATTCACTCATGAAAAAAACAATCATGAAAAAAAGGAAAAAGAAGAGTAAGTTTGTACAGCGGTTGCACTCCCTCTCCATCAAAGTGCACCTCACAAACATCCGAGGCCTGCACGGTAATCTCAATGCAGTCAACTACCACCTTGAGACTGACAAGCCGCACTTACTCTTCATGACTGAGACGCAGATCAGATGTCCTCTAGATGCGGCGTACCTTGGCTAACCTGGGTATACAATGAAGCATAATTTCCATCAGCGCGCCGGAGTCTGTGTTTACGTCCGCAACGACATCTGCTGTAAGCGTGTCCGTCACCTTGAAGACCCCACTTTCTCTACGATCTGGGTATTTATAAGACACAGGAATGGATAAAATTATTTATTCTTGTGTCTACCGATCGCACAGCGGTGACCAGGAGACAACTAGGCTATTTGAACACCTCAGTGAAGCCTCTGATGTGGCTCTAAATCGGTACCCTAATGCACATTTGGCTTTTCTGGGGGACTTTAATGCCTGTCATTAGGACTGGCTGTTCCCATACCAGAAAACCGACCACGCTGGGAAAGAGGCGTGGAATTTTGCCTTGTCGCTGGGGCTCTCCCAGTTGGTACAATAAGCGCTACGCCACTGGCTATAGTTCTAAAGGTCTGTGCACCCGAGTTGTCTCCTGTGTTGACGCGCTTGTTCCGCCTCTCATTGAGGACTGGAATAATGCCCAAATCTTGGAAGCTGGCCAATGTGCAGCCTATGTCTAAAAAAGGTAGCCGTGCCGACCCTGCCAACTATCGGCCAATTTCAATTACCTCCATACTCTACAAGATTATGGAGCGTATATTGAAAGCCCGCTTAATGGCATACCTAGAACAGAATTACCTACTTAGTGACCGGCAATACGGGTTTCGCCGAAATCGGTCAGCTGGGGACCTTCTAGCGTATGCCACACACGTATGGGGCGAGGCACTCGAGAACAGTGGGGAAGCACTTGCTGTTTCCGAGACACTTTGACAGAGTTTGGCACGCTAGCCTTTTGGGTAAGCTTCCAGCTTATTCCCTGATCTGATTGAATGGGTAAAGGACATTCTGAGTGAACGGTCTCTCCGGGTCGTCGTCGATGGCTGCTCATCCGATCCTATGGCGACTAACGCCGGTGTTCCTCAGAGGTCCATTCTCTCTGCAACTCTCTTCCAGCTGCATATTAATGATCTGTTTATGCCCGGTATCTGTGGGTATGCAGACGATAGCACAGTTATGGAGAGATACCAACCAAATGTGCGGGCCATTCGCGATCAAATCCAGTCCGAAAGAGAAGCTATGGTTGAGCGTGTGAATCTCACACTACAGACAGTCTCCGAATGGGGCGATGCCAATCTCGTGAGATTCAACGCCTCCAAAACACAAGCGTGTCTTTTCACCGCTAAAAGGAGCCCGCTCACCCTGGCTCCTACTTTCCGGAATATATCCTTGGAGTACACTGATCGCCTGCAGTTGTTAGGGGTTGAATTTTCTCCGAACCTCAACTATGGGCAGTTCATTGAGTCCAGAGCCAAAGCAGCCGCAAGAAAACTTGGTGTCCTTGCAAGGGTGCGGCGGTACTTCACGCCGGGACAGATTCTTACTTTATATAAAGCGCAAGTCCGGTCGTGCATGGAGTACTGCTGGCACATATGGGTGCTGGTGCTGCAAAATACCACCTGGCAGCATTGTACTCAGTGGAGAGATGTGCTAAGAGGCTCAGTGGTGACCTTGATTTGGTTGAAACCAACCTTGTCAGCCTCGAGCACAGGCGCAGAGTAGCCAGCCTCTCGGTATTCTATAGGATGCATTTCGGTGAGTGTGCGCAGGAATTACACGCTTTAATTCCTCCCTCTCATTTCCACCATCGGACGACCAGGCGGTTGGCGGGTCCACACCCCTTTGTTGTCGATATTCCACGCATTAGAACCAAAAGGTATGCTTCGACTTTTGTAATGCGTACAGCAAAAAGTAAGAGATAAAAGTAAGTAATAAAATTAAGTTTTACGACCTTTTACCATTGTTCACACAAAAATAATAGGATTATCATACCACATTCATCAAGTTTTAAGAAGTTCCTAAATTTTGGTGAAGCATGTGTTTTATGACTTAATCCGTTGGGTGCTTTCTTTTATGCAATGGTGTGGTTTTATTGAACATTTTTGCTATAAATATTATATCAAAATATAGTTATAATATTTATATTTTAACTAATAGTTTTAACATTTTTAGACCCACTATAGTCGCACTTGAGCATTGGCACGTGAAGGTTGTGATATTAACATTCTCTGTATGCGAAAGATTTTGACTACTGCTTTAACCGTACTTGTTCTTCTGAAAATGGCAAAACGCAAGCAAATCATACTTGAACATGGAAGCGCTATTTGTACTCTACGTAAGGAAGGACACAGTGAACGTCAAATCGCAGAAAGACTCTGAAATTCTTGTAAAGGTGTCCACTACACGCTTGCTAGAAAACAAGAAACTGAGAATAATGAAGATAGAAAAAGATATGGTAGGCCAAAATTCACAATAAATCAAGAGGATAACTTCATCAGAGTTCTCTCTAAACGGAATCGACGCTTAACTGCACCACAAATAACCGTAGCTGTGAATGATACGCGAGGAACACCCATTTCAATAACAACGGTTAAAAGACATCTACTGTCTGCGGGACTAGAAAGATGTGTTGCTGCTAAAAATCCAAAGCTAACTATTGGACATAAAAAATAGACCAGAATAGGCAAAGGCGCATAAAAACTGGACAATAGATCAATGGGAAAATGTTCTTTGGACGGACGAATCAAAGTTTCAGATTTTCGGGTCCAATAGACGTGTGTTTGTACGTCGGTCAAAAGAAGAGAGGGCTTCAGAAGCATGTACAGTGCCTACTAATTAACATGGTGGCGGTAATGTCATGGTTTGGGGGTGTTTTGGCAACAGTAAGCCTGGAAATTTTGTGAGGATAAAAATTCTTAAAGATTCCGCTATACCCAGTGGACTGAATCTCATCTGGATCTGGATTCACTTTTCAACAGGATAATGATCCTAAGCATTCGTCAAAACTGTGTCAGAACTTTTGAACAATAAAAGAATGACAAGATTTTAAAAATCATGTAATGGCCATCTCAATCACCTGACCTTTCTCCCATTGAACTTGTTTGGGATGAACTCGACAGAAGGGTGAAAAATCGATCTCCAACAAGCTCAGAACATTTGTGGCAACGATTGGAGAGAGAATGGGACAAGTTAGATAAAGATTATTTTAAGAAATTAATTAATAGAATGCCTAAAATATGCGAAAAGATAATAGAAGAAAAAGGTGGACATTTCGATGAAGCTAAAATTTAAATTAATTTTCATATTGTATGTTAAATTCTTACTTCGTTTAAATTAGCTTTTGTTTAATTTATAATTTAAAATCATTAAAAATAAAATTTACAGCTTTGTTGTCTTTTATTTTATTTTACCTGGCTGCTTCCAAACTTTTGGACGGTAGTGTATGAGGAGCACAGAACTCTTCTCATTTCTGAGAGGATTATGAAGCCGTGCTGCTCCAGTGCGTGTTGACTCTAGCAGTAGCAACATTAGTGCAAATCATAAATTGTCAATTTATGGATCTGGTCAGGCATCTGTCACTCTTGCTACCTGCATGAAATAATAACCTACAATCGCGAGGCGCCCTAGGGATACAACGCAGTCGGGGCTAGCGCGTTCTAGGCGATTGTAGATATGTAAGTTTTTTAACGCTGTTTACGTAAATAGTTTTTGTTAATACTTGTTGTAATATTTTTTTTAGTGTTTAGTATATTTAATTGTAGGATAAAATAGTTGAAAAAGTTTAAATGTAATTTAAGAATAATATATATGTATATTACCTATCTATTTGATTAATTATAATGGTAAAACGTCGTTCCTACTATAATTGTTGCGTGTATGGATGCTTAATGATCAAACAAAAGGATTCAGATATATCATTTTTTAAGTTACCGAAGGATAATGAAAGGTAATTTTTATTTGGATAGATAGGTACTTATAGCGAAAAAAGAATTAAGTAATAATTTAACTACAGAAGTAATACCTAAGTACTTTATTACAAAACTTATTTGAAATTTACTTCACCGTCCAAGTACCTACCTACATACCTATACTTGTCTTTTGTAATTAAAATATTTTAAGTTATAATAACACAAAATATTGAAATAAAAACTTTCAACTAAGTAGAATACGATCACATTTCTGTTAGGAATCGTATTTCAGGTTTATTTGTTGTTTACACTATCTACCTATTTCTTCCGAGCCAAACATCGCGATTCCCTACGAATGGCCTTGCAAGTTGCATGCGTTGGGCGTCACAGAACTCACATAGTAGCGGAAATATGGTCAATCATAGTCAGAATAGGTACTTTAACTGAGTAACTTACTTGCCATTTCACAATGTATTTTTCTTAGTAACCACGGAAAAACATTCGTGACTCAGGAAGGGGAAAAGATGCAAAGTAATACGGACACTCGCGCGCAGCGATAAAGTTTTATTGAGCTTGCATGCGCGATTTATCTGATTAATAATAATTATGTAGGCTATTAAAACGTCGGCAAGCAGTCAACATCAAAGGAGTGCAACTTCTGTATGTAGTACTATTATTTATTCTGTGTGTTATCTTGTTGTGATGAGATTGTTCCAGTGTCTCTGAAATGACATCCTGACTCGCGACTTTCGACTTCTTTGCATAAGCATTGATGGGGAATGGGTATATTAGAACAAGTGAGTGCCTCTGTATTTGCTAGTAACTGTTTACAAATAGCTCAGCAGCCTGAATTTGTACCTCCTCCAACAGTCACTACTGCAATTGTTAACCTTTATTTTAAGTGCAGCTATTATGTAACATGCTCACTTGCAAAGGAAAACAATCTAAGGTAAAGATTGTAAAAAATATATCATTACAAAAACACCTGATACTGTAATCACCAAACTGCCTGCCATTTGGTGATTATGGCAAATAATTCCTACAATGGAAGACATCTAATTTATGTCAGTAGCACAAATAAATTACTAATAAAGAATAAAGAAGTATAATTGTTAATTATCTGTATTTACAAAATATACTGAGATTTATACAGTGGATTATAGTAAGACTTACAAAACATTTTCTGTTGTGATGTTCACCTGTGTGCCTTGTTGCACTGGCAGAGGTGCTTGCCTGATGATAAGAGATGCTTCATCTGCTGTTAAGTCTCTCTGTAAGAGATATAACAAAAATTACATTCTACAAGGCATCTGATTACGGAGCACTGCACTAAGATACTCAATTGCAGTCTTTGTATTCATGTGTTCTCATTGCAAATAACAAAACTAGGTGTTATTATTATAAAGTCCCACTAGGATTTTGGCTAGTTCTTCCCAGGACAGATGTTTTATCCCCCAACCAGTGGTAAGCATGTTTTTAATAAACATTATTTGTAATCTAAATTGAATAAAATTGTAGTGTAGTGAGAAAAATTATTATTATATTCTATTCTGTTCAACATGCTAACAAGTACTTTCTTGAAACCACTTATGGATGGATCATTCATATCATTTTATGTAAAAAAATAATTTTAGAATAATAATAATAATAAATATTCTGTTTTCTCAAGTCACTTGGCTCACAATACAGTACAGGTTAAAGGAACAAGCTGATATTAGTAAGCTGCAGTAAATATAACATGTATGACATAATAAATGAATAATTAAACGTGAATAAACAAGAACAGCTTTGAAAAATATGATATCTACAAAGTGAGCTGTGAAACAAGTGAATTTAGATCAATAGTTATCAGGAAGATGCTGCTGCCCATCTACTGCTTCAGTTTCCCTCCATCGTCTCTTACAACACATACCAGAAGAAATGGGGTAGCTACCAGCTGATCTCCAGTTAACTAAAAATTACATGTTTATCAGAATTCTCTTCTAACTACCGTATATACTATATATCATACATCATATGAGAAAGAGATTAGAGAGAATTAACTACACACTAACACTATCAAAGAAACTTAAAGTTATATAATTTACTCACCTTAGAATGAAATGAATAATTGGTTGCAATTGAATGCCTCATAATATCATTAACTTCCAAAGTCTGCTTGTCTAAATTACTTGTAAGACTTTCCAGAGCAAATGAATGCCGTCCATACCCCTCAAACATATCATCAATCTTAGCTGGACCTAAGTTAATAGTGTGTGACTTTATGTCCTCAGTACCTGTAGATCTTCCAGTCATTTCCCCAGGACTAAAACCAGTCTGGATAAAGACACATTCATTATAAGATATTTTTTTATGAGTTACAAAAAGTACAGTACAGGCCCTATAACACTTACATTTATTCTCTATTAAAAAATCAAAATGCAGGTGTGCTAATCAACCCTGAGGGCTAAGACGGAATGCCTTGTTACCAGTAAATGAGTCTCCAGGTCTCATCACTCACCATATTATGAAACATAGCAGCATTATGTTTTTATTTAAATATGGACATTGTGATTATGGTACTAACCCATTTCACACAGACCCATAAATGGTGAAAAAAACAATATACAATAAAAGCAGTGTCATTGTACCACATATGTATAATATAGGTATTTAATAACAATAATAAAGCAGGTTTCTTAGTGAGAGGACTCCTTTCTTGGAGGGTTTTCTTATCTTCTTAATATGCATAGACTGAACCATAGCAGTACTTGAACTGCTATGGTTCAGTCTGAGCGGCATTCCATCTTGATCCTCAGAAATGACAACACATCTTCTTTGTTTGAAATTGTTTGCAAGTGTCCATGGGTTATCAAGTGGACTGTAAGTATATTTGTCACTTCACTTTTAAAAAACAAAGTAGGAACCAAAGCCGTTGGCTATGAAACACATAAAACTAATAGTCAAAAACAACAAATCCTATAAACTTTTAGCATGTTAATACTAAAGAAAAATTGATAATGACTATATTAAAATTATACTTACAGATTTACTTAAGGACATGGCTCCAATAGCAGTCTCTCCAAACCCTAGAACATAAAAACTTAATTAACCTATTTTCAATTTTAAAATATAATTTTATACAAAATTGTATGTAACTCACCCTCAACTCTTTCTAAGTCCAGAATTCCAGACGAAGACTCGAAATGAATATTAGACTTGTTCAACATCCGTTCTTGCGCATCCGAGCTAATGAAATAAAGTACTAAGTTATAATCAAGTATCATGAGTTAACTTACAAATTTTGAATAATATATTTTAGAAAACTTACAGTTTCATCTCCTCTTCTCTGAGAGGCAACCGCTTTTTTGCGCTAAAAGACTGATCTTCAGCGTATTGTAACAACCTCGATATTTTTTTAGGTGTTAATGCAGGATTATTCATTTTAAAAACCTATGTTTTCTGCTAAACAAGTTCAATAAAAACTAAAAACCAACGAAAATCTTTTTATTTTTTGACACGAAAAACAAAATCGAGTGTTCTTTATACTTTTCCCTTTTTCATGCTAGCACTTCATAATTAATTGTTTTACTCACGGAATAATAAAACAATGTAAATAAGAATAGGGTTTATTTGTTCTCATAGTTCACTTTTCTATTTCGTAATCCGCTAGGAGAATAGTTGTGTGTTCGTTAAATATAAGTTTTTGAATTAATGTTGCTAAAGAGTATATAATCACTCCGTTTTAAATCTTGCCCCTCATATTAGTCTGTGGTTGCCACGTACTTCTTATGCCGGGGCCACAGTAACGAGCAACGTCAATGCCCATAAACGCAACAATTATTGCTTTAATTTTAACGCGATAAAGTGAGTGGCTACACTTGAACGGTCAACGTCATTTCAATTTCAATGCCGTTGAACGGCGTTAAAGTTGGCGTTAATGTAAACTGACCATTTATTTTTTAACTCAAAACGGGACACATTTATACTCCCCAGTTAGCAGGTTAACAATAAAAAAAATTATGTTATTTATTTAAAAACTGTAACTTTATACAATTAGTGTTCACTATAATTATAATCACATTAATTATAATTATTTTTATTATAACAAATTGTGAATAATAAAAATTAATCACCAGTTCTCCAGCTTCATTAAAGCCAAGTTCCTCAGACAGTGATTATTAAATGCAACATATTTTTTAATTATATTTAAAAATAATTAAAAAATATGTTGCATTGACAAATATGTCTACAATGATTTTAAATAAGAATAAAATTCTGGGCAAGTTTTTTTACATCGACCTTTGTTATCAACATCGCCTTGAGAACTGGAACCTGTAAGTGATTTTTTTCAGCCGTCCACAATTTATTCATCATAGACAAATAGTTTAGTAGACATAAAATATATTCTATTAAAATGCAAAAGAATTTATGTTGAAGATTGTTGGTGGAAAGTGTTTGAATACTTCCACCCAACGAGTTTCTGCGAAAACTTTTAAATTATCCCATTCGGTTATTTTTTGGTCAGTCAACTTCATAGTTTAAAATTTTCGCACGGTTCAGGAAAACGGCACTATTTTGCGTCCCGGAGCTTTGTTTGGGGACAACGGGATAGGTGACCGAGAAAAGGGACAGTCCCGTTAAAAACGGGACGTGTGGTCACTTTACGTTAATATTCCTTGAATTTCAAGCAAGATGAACGTTGACGCTAATACTCTATATTTGATGAGTGTAAATGTTTATTATATGAATATATTTTATCATTGCCTAAGTAGTGTGGCCGCTTCAACGCGTTAATTCGTGCGTTAATCTCTTTGATGTACCGCCACTCGAGTTATCGCCCAACGGCAAACGGCATTGCAATTATCGCGTTAAGTGGTGGCCACACTTACATTCAACGTCCATCAACGCGATAATTAACGGCATTTCTCGTTAGTGTAGCCCCAGCATTATTTTGTGGTTGCCACAGAGTACATTTGATTAAAGTAACCTCTTGCGTACAGATTACTGTATACTAGTCTACGACTCTTGCGTTACTTGCGTGTAATGTAACTGCGCTAGTACCTACTTCTGATTAAGCTGAACGCACATTTGTCCGCACCGTACGCGTCGTACGCGCCGTACGCGCCGAGTTTTACTGATGGCCTTGCACATTTGCCCGTACGCACCGTCCGCACCGAACGCAAATCTTTTATATTACCAACAACTTTTGTAGTTTTTCCAACCACTGGTGTGAAACGGTACAGTGAAATTGATCGCTCGAAATCACTATGGAAAGAAATATATTAATAGACTGCTTATTGGCAGAGGAAGAAGAAAATAAAATTCGAAGAAAAAGAAGATTCTGGATTCATAATACTAATTTAAAAAGACAATTGCATGGAGAATATGAAGGAGATATACTTTATTTAAAGACTTATTAGATGATGATGAACGATTTTTTAGATATTTGCATTTAACAAACAAGAAATTTCAAGAATTGCTACATATACTAAAACCATATCTTTCTATGGAAAACTCAAGATTTAGAAGGCCAATTGAACCAGAAAAAAGACGTGTTGTATGTTTGAGGTAAGTATTCTTATTGATAATTAAGTAATCAGGTATAATTGGGTTTTGAACTAAAATTAACTATCAGTTTTTTTTAGTGCAGTATTTAAATAATTTATCACTAAGTATTATTCATATTGATAATCGATGCAAAAAAAATTTTCAAATTATGTATTAATTTTTATTAAATGATGTATTAATCTTAATTAATTATTTACGAATTAATTAAAAGTTATAAAAATACAAAAATTATCACGTAAGTCGAAACCACCAGTTTTAGTGGAAAATCCACTAATTTGGCAACATTAGACAACACAAAGTATCAGCACGCGTCGAACGCGCCGCGTTATATGACGTCATCAGCATGCGTCCTTCAATATTCAGATACCTACCGCATTTTATAAAATTCGGCACGTACGGTGCGGGTGTAGTGTGCGAGGCTTCATATGATTTCATACAACGAATTATAAAATTCGGCGCGTACAGCGCGTACGGCGCGTACGGCGCGGACAAATGTGCGTTCAGCTTTATAGTCTTTTTGCGGTATAGCCAGTGTGACCATATGTCGCAGGTTCCAGCCATTTTAGCAGGATTGGCCTCTTATTTTAGCCTCTGGCATGATCGGTTGACGTTTTATAAAACCTGGCAGTATTTGGCAGTATTGGGGTATTAAAAATAGATTTCGTTATGGCAACTTAAAATGCCGAAAATGGTAACCCTAGATACTTCGCAAGCATGTGGGGGATTTCCCTGTATTTCTCATATTATGGTCTTATCACATTCAATAAACAACTTTAAAAGTTTTATGTAAAGTTGATAATCTTAAAACGAGTATTCATAAACACGAGTTTATGGTTAATATTTCAATCAGTCATATAAGAGACGTACTTTAGTTTGGTATCGCATTAGATTTCATGGTGATAATATCTTGTTAGCGATATCTTGTTAATAATGTTTCGTGAACGATAGTAACCTATAGGTGGTGGTGATGAAGCGAAAATATGAAAGGGCGTATAGAGCGGAGTGGGAGCAAGATCCTTTACTTTCGTCGTGGATCTCCAAAGCTAAAGATGATCGAGACTGTGTAACTGCAAATTGGCACCCCGGCTGTCCGCTTTAAAAGAGTATTCCGCTACTGGGAAACATCATAAAAATATGATTGGATTCAGCATGCGAAAGAATATTCTCTCAAATAAATTTAATTAAGACGAAAACATGAAACAGCTTTATAAACAAACATGTAGCGTCTATCTTGCACGTTAAACAAGGCATTGTTGAGCATGGCGATTGCATTGCATTCAAACCAACGAAAGATATGTTTAATTTTAATTTAATAAAAATATAGCATTTAAATGTGTATTTTTACTTTTCTTAGTTTAATACAATGGTAAGAAAAGTTGGCAGTATTTAGGCATTTTTCATTACAAACTTTGGCAGGATTTGGCAGGTTTTTAACCAAAGTAAGGCAGGATCTGTATTTTAAAGATGGTCAACCTGGGTATAGCATGGTGCGGGTTACAGCTTACAGTTTAGCGTGTCTAAACTCTAGAGATGGAACCATAGATTACTGTATATATACTAGAGATGGCCACTGCGGCCCCTTTCCCTTAAGGGGGTCGCATCAAATCTTCGGCGGAAAGGCCACTATGGCTAAAGCCGTTCCCAAGGTGGTGTTTAGTGGATAGGCACTTAGGTTAGGTTAGTCGCAGAGAGTCCCACATAACCACGCAGCCGGCTGCGTGGTATGCTAGGAGCATTCACCACCTCCCTCCCCCGCTTCCGTAGGGTGCCTTTGCATTGGGCGCAAAAAAAAAACTAGAGATGGAAATATAATGGAACTATGGTGGAACGTTGTTTAATCCAGTTTAATCGATTTAAAAAAGGCGATTAACGATATACAAAGCACAGCAAAAATTATCGATTAGCTATCGATAAAAAAATTAAAACCGGAACATATATTTCTTTATAAATAAATCACAATGCATATAAATTTTAGTTACATTTTAATACAAATTATGAAATTATACATATTATACAATGTATAAATTTGAAAATAAAAACCATCTTCTATTTTATGTTAATTGCAACATTTACCTGCACATTAAAACAAATAAAATGACTGCCAGTACCTGTGATTAACAGTACGGCGTTGACTACACCTGAACCTTTTCAAGGTACGAGTGCTAACGCCTTTCGCTATATATGTGTAATGTTTATGATCTATGCTAGTGCCTAGTACTTTGTATGAAGTACCTAGCGGCATAATTATAATTAAATAATATAAAGTCGACTAGAAATTAATATCGGTATAATTTCTAGTTGACTTTATATTGCTTTTACTTTCGATTATTGGGTTTATTGTTGTGGTTTGTTAAGTCAATTTTTACTATTTGTTGAGGATATTTATTAAAAATGCCAAAACGAAACCCCGCTTAACTCGTCTTAACAAAAAATTTGTTAAGACGAGTTAAGCGGGGGTGTTAGGCATTCGCCTTCGAGGTTACTTCAAGCGAGAACAACAAAATGGCTGAATAAATATAATTTTTTTAATTTATTTTTCTTAATTTTACCACTTTCTCTATATATATCTCTCGATAATTTGAAAAATTTTCCCAGTCTCTTGAAAAATACTCGATAAATTGAATAAAATCAATATTAATGGGACCCCTCGGTAATTTGAAGTTGAAGGTATAGTATCTTGTCCGCCAACATGCAATAATTTGAAGTCTGGGCTTACCTACTCGCGATAATTTGAAGCGTTCATCATGCACAGAACTGTCGTTTGTTTACATACATGTACAGACGGCTTCGTGGCGCAGTGGCTTAGCAATGAGTTCCAGCGTTAAGGGCCGCGGGTTCAAATTCCGCACGGAACAAGTATTTGTATGACTTACAAATAATTTTTCTGGGTCTGGATGTTTGTCCTTGTGAAATCTATGTATGTAAACTGCCTCCGCGATACAGGAGAAAACCCTAGTGTGGAGGTATCGTTTCAATTAAAAAAATTGGTTGCCTGTAAAGTCGGTATACGGGCGAAAGTTTTACGTGACAACGACTTTGAGTGGTAAAATAATTTTATTATGTCTGTCTCTCTCGCTCTTAGGCGGCCAACCATGCCCGAGTGGAAGGACGCGTGCCTCTCACTCGCTCATTGTGAGCGCATAACGTGAGCGGAGCGTAACGCAGTTTTGAAGTGTCACCGGCAAACTAATTTATAAGACGTTGTCGTCAAAATAAGACTCTCGATTGTTTACATATAAATATAAGAGACTTCTTTTCAAAATGAACATTTGAGAATTATTGTACAAAGGTTTAAAATAACAAATCACGAATTTTGATCAAACTCTTGTTTACTTGACTTTTTCCTCCCGTTATATGAACTCCTGTTATTTTGAAGTCTTGGTAATTTGAAATTTTTCTCTGATCCCTTTAGTTTCAAATTATCGAGAGTCGACTGTATTTACTTATTTGTTTATTATAGTACATGAATCGTGAGCTCCTTAAATTTTGTATACATGAATATAATGGTATTGCATCACACATACTGTTACTAAAATAGAATTATCTTTTTATTTTTTGCGATTGTATTCGCTTGACAGTTGTTACGTCCGATTATGAGGCACATCTCTAGTAATAAAAAAAATTCCACTATAGTAAGCAACATGGAAATTATAATGTACTTCGTACAAACTATGGCCGCCATTTTATAAATGATATTTTATAAATGTCAGGCGATTTCAATGTTATAGGTTAGTCTTGCCAGATATGCAAAATAACAATCACCAAATAATTTACTTGTGAAACATATTAGCGGGTACATCTTTCACAAAAGGAATTCCTGGAGTTCGGCCGCTTGAACTCCGAGATTATGACAACAATTACTCTTATAAAATATAAATATTGTTGGGAATGAGGGTAAAAGAATAAAGGGAAATACGCACAAATGAAGGTAGAATGGGGGTTGGGTTTGAAAGTAAGTCACTGTGGTCAAGTGGGTTTATACCATAGACTTAGAATATACTAGCGTATAGACCACCTGACAGCCCGAAAACGCGTAACTAATTTTGATTTGTCATTGTGTGCGTTAGCTAGTGATGTATATTTTACTTAAAAGGACTATCGAAAATGATTGTTAAAGAAGCGGTAAAATGATTATAAAAAATTGTTTAGTGCATGAAGTTGAATAACTTCAAAAATTAACTGAATTTTGCCATGATAGTTCTAAAATAATTAAAAAATATTCATATAACATGTTCCTGGGAATAAGCTGAACCTACCTGCCTTTTGTTGGATTTTAATTCAAATGTATAAAATCCCAGGTGACTTTACTGAAACACTTAAAAACTCCCAATAATCAGATCAGAATGTTGTATTTTCGAGCTATGATTTTGGAGAAAATATTTACTGCCGTGGGCAGTTTCGGAATTTAATTTTTAACATATTGTTAATATAATAGGTAGATACTTAACTAAGTATATACCTATTTATATTTTATATATTTTATAAAATGTTTTGATGGGGAAACAAAAACGGGGACACGGAGTACATAATGGCTGCTTTATTTTTCATATAAGTATTACTTGTGATAATTATAAACATTTAATAATTAATAATTAAATAGATTATAGAAGTTTATTTTAACATTCGACTTAAGTATGAATGTAAACTTAATAATTTAAGGAAATAAACTTGTATGAATCAGTTAAATAAGATTGCACTGTTTAAAGGCCAATATGTTTATGAGGCTGCATCATGCTTCATGTTTATATTCTTTCATCTGTCCCTGAAAACTATAAAGTAATAATAAACTTATTATCATTTTAGCTGCATGAATTTTAAAAACATAATGATCTTAACACAGTAAAGTGCACTAAGTGTCTGAGGATACAGATGCACTCTCTATTCTCTCAATCTCGGTATGTTAAGAAAATGGTCACTCATTCATGGACTGACCGCGGCAAGTGCAACTTAATTTCGCAGATCTATTGATCTGCGCAGCTATTACTTAACCACGAGTTCCTCTTCTCTACGACTAACGCTGTAGGGGATGAACCACGCTATTTAAGCCCTCGCGACAATGTCGTCGGCAATCAAGCATGAATCGGGCATTGACCGTTGTGAGTATCAAATACTATGGAATTTATACTATCACGTCTCATGCGCGGTCGTCTAGTAGCGCTTGAGGAGCATTACTAAATATCTATACCTAACTACGCTAAAATTTTTATCGTTATGATTTGGGAATATAATCCGAAGTTCCGAAGCTCCGCTCAACCCCTTGGGGAAAATAGCATGATGCTATGAATATTGTACTAGTGTGACCGTGAGGCTGTGTGGTTGGTTAAGCAAGGTTATACATTTATTTTGGTTGATAAATAGATACTTAGTTGGGTTCATAATGGCTTAAAGAGGATAAGCTCAAGATTTTTTTGTCTTTAATGTACTACAGTTTTATAATGTATGAAAATCTGTCTCTATATTTATCTATAGTTTTGAAAGTTATATTTTTGAAGTCTTGTTATAACAATATTTTACTTACTGTTACAAATAATGTAAAAATGACTCCTTTTAATAAAATTGTTTTTATTCTACTTTTTCTTTTATACTTCTCAAGAAAGTGTTTGCTGCAAATTGTTGAGTTCTTCTTTGCATTCCAACCAACCCGTCCAATGAACCTTAACCACTTTTCTAATTATAGAATCCGGAGGAATCTGCTTGAAAACGGCAAAATAAAATTACATTTTAGAACGCAAACCGAGGATTTATTTTCTTATTGTGTAGACAAGTCTATCGATTCATTATAAACATTCAAGATAAATACCGACATTAATTTTGATATAGTTGAGTCAATCCCTAGCGTACATGTAAAATATTTTGTATAAAAATGTATTTACCAAATTCATGCAAATTATCAACAACGTGACTTTTTTCTTTGCAAAATATCAAAATTAACAAAATAATTGAATATATTCTATATTTTAAATAGTATGTAACATAAATTTTAACCAAAAATAAACGCGTCATAAAATTGACGACGTCTTGAGAATTTACCTGTGATATGTGAAATTATCAGGATTATTTCTATTATTAACAGCACAGTCACTCACGGAACAATTAACCATTTTAGAAAAAAGTTACTTACTAAAAATAACCACTACTATACTTTTAAAAATTACAAAATATCTCGGAGCTATTTCTTGCGTGCCGAATTGTGCCGACCTGTCATTCAAAATCGGTTACAGAGTCATGAGATTTGGTATCCTTTTCTATCTTGCATTTTTGCCATAAGGAATTTTCTTCTCCCTTGCACACTATGTTGGTCTATACGCTAGTATATTCTAAGTCTATGGTTTATACTCAATACTAAAGCACCCCCATTATTGCGATTTTTGCTGCAAAATAGCGTCTAAGTATTTTTAATTATTTTGTAAAAATATTGAGAAATCACTAACAAAACGTGAAATGGAACGTACATTTGACTTAGATCTAACGTTTTTGACGTTGAATCTGTCAAAGTCATCTGAAAAATGATAAAAGCGTAAAACATACTGTGCGTTCACCGTAAGATGTCCCTGCCTTGGGAAATGGCAGCATTGTCTACGGTGCTGCCAACAATATATAGAGCATTTACCCCACTTGGTGGTTGCTGGCAAAATTATCTAAACTTGAAAACCCTGATTAATATGTTTTACTTGCTTATTTAAATAATATACAGTTAGTTATAAGACTAGTAATGTTGTGAATGATAACACAATTTAATTTTTAAATTATTTATTGATTTATTTTTCCGACAATAATTATGGTCGAAAGGAACAATTCCAGACATACTCGTATCACTGTCACTTTCATAAACGTCGTTATCATCATCTGTCGTATCCGAATCTGTGCTGCTGTCATTTCCTAATTCAATTATGAATTTATCAGTAATATCATCCAAACAGCCATCAAGTACATAAAACTTGTCTTCTAAATTTTTACGTGTTCACACTGCTTTTGCCAATCCTGAGGGGTTATAGATGAAAAAGCTTCAGTTAACTTCACGATATTCCCAGCTTCTGGCCGACATTATTGCTGGCTACTCGTCTCTTTAAAAGACTCCACATAAACTCAATCGCATTTAAATCGCAGTGGTAAGGCAACCTAACCACTTTATGGCCATGAGAAAGCAATAATTGGTCAGCCTCATAAATCGGCGCTTTGTGCTCTTTTATAATTTCATAAAGTTCTGCTTTCAGCATTGTTGGTATATAAGACAATCCCTTATTTGTTATCCAATTTGCATTTGAAGTTTTGAGGAACTCATAGTAGGTGCTTTATTTACTTGTACGGTATGATAGGGAGCGTTATCCATCACGACTAAGGAGTTCGGAGGCAAATTGGGTATAAGTTTCTCTGAAAGCCATTTTATAAAATTGGTTCTGTTCATGTCGTCATGGTAGTCCCTGATTTACTCTGTGATTTAAAATCAATTGAGCATTAGGAATAAACCCTGTTTCTCCACCTGCATTAATAATTATCCACCGCGTTCCAACAGAATCACTATTATTACTCCGTCCTCGTCATCTTTTTGCTAACATTTTTCACTGCATACGATGCGTGAATGTATGTTTCATCTAATAAAACTATTGGCCGACCATCTGCTCGATTTTGCCTCATAGTAACGATATACTTGCGTCTCCATGCAACTATGTCGTGCCTTTCCATTAAAATTTTCCGTTTCGAACCACACTTTTATACTGAAATCCAATTTGTTTTAAAATTTTCCACAAAGTCGTTCGACCTCCACCAAAGTTTATGTCATTCTTTAATTCTACAAGTAATTTATTTAAACTAGGAACAACTTTTCTTACAGTATACATTTCATGGATTTTGTTTCTTATTGCGCATAAATCGAAATCATCAAGATCCACCGTTTTACGTCTTTGACGGTGTTTTCCAGGAGACTTGAGTTTTTGAGATGTAGAGGCAGCAGCTTCACCTTCTTTAGATATTCTACTCACGGTTTTCTCTGACATGCCTGAAATAGACACCAAAGTACCATTTTATAAAATTACATATTTATAAAATACAAATACAGACATTATGATAAAAAAGTAAATTAAATTAACTGAGATACGTACTTTTTTATTTTAATTCGTAATGTTAGTAATTTCTTATTATTACCCATACTAAAGGCATTTTGCATGAAGCTGGCATCCCTATTTTACTAACCTGTCATGGCGGCGACGCGAGTTCGCACTTGATTGAGTGGAATTAACAGGGCTTGATTTGCCTTTTCTCTCTCACAAAAGGCACGCACCTTCAACACAACCTCTTGCACTGCTTCTAAATGGTTTCGGCATAATTAATTCGGAATATTTTAAATAATAACACAAAAACGAGCGCAGCTAATCACAAACTGACAACAGATTGACAAGCAATAGTGCCAACATCACAGCAGGGGACATCTTACGGTGAACGGTCTGTAGATATAAGAAAAATAGTATATACCATAGACTTAGAATATACTGGCGTATAGACCACCTGACAGCCCGAAAACGCGTGACCAATTTTTATTTGTCATTGTGTGCGTTAGCTAATGATGTATATTTTACTTAAAAGGACTATCGAAAATGATTTTTAAGGAAGCGGTAAAAAGATTATAAAAAATTGTTTAGTGCATGAAGTTGAATAACTTCAAAAATTAACTGAATTTTACCATGATAGTTCTAAAATAATTAAAAAATATTCATATAACATGTTTCTGGGAATAAGCTGAACCTACCTGCCTTTTGTTGGATTTTAATTCAAATGTATAAAATCCCAGGTGACTTTACCGAAAAACTTAAAAAAATTCCCCAATAATCAGATCAGAATGTTGTATTTTCGAGCTATGATCTTTGGAGAAAAATATTTACTGGGCAGTTTCCCCGCAATTTATTTTTTAACATATTGTTAATATAAATAGGTAGATACTAAACTAAGTATATACCTATTTATATTTTATATATTTTATAAAATGTTTTGATGGGGAAACAAAAACGGGGACACGGAGTACAACATAATGGCTGCTTTATTTTTCATATAAGTATTACTTGTGATAATTACAAACATTTAATAATTAATAATTAAATAGATTATAGAAGTTTATTTTAACATTCGACTTAAGTATGAATGTAAACTTAATAATTTAAGGAAGGAAACTTGTAGGAATCAGTTAAATAAGATTGCTCTGTTTAAAGACCAATATGTTTATGAGGCTTCATCATGCTTCATGTTTATATTCTTTCATCTGTCCCTGAAAACTATAAAGTAATAATAAATTTATTATCATTTTAGCTGCATGAATTTTAAAAACACAATGATCTTAACACAGTAAAGTGCACTCAGTGTCTGAGGATACAGATGCACTCTCTATTCTCTCAATCTCGGTATGTTAAGAAAATGGTCACTCATTCATGGACTGACCGCGGCAAGTGCAACTTAATTTCGCAGATCTATGGATCTGCGCAGCTATTACTTAACCACGAGTTCCTCTTCTCTACGACTAACGCTGTAGGGGATGAACCACGCTATTTAAGCCCTCGCGACAATGTCGTTGACCATCAAGCATGAATCGGGCATTGACCGTTATGAGTATCAAATACTATGGAATTTATACTATCACGTCTCATGCGCGGTCGTCTAGTAGCGCTTGAGGAGCATTGCTAAATATCTATACCTAACTACGCTAAAAGTTTTATTGTTATGATTTGGGAATATAATCCGACGTTCCGAAGCTCCGCTCAACCCCTTGGGGAAAATAACATGATGCTATGAATATTGTACTAGTGTGACCGTGAAGCTGTGCGGTTGGTTAAGCAAGGTTACATTTAATTTGGTTGATAAATAGATACTTAGTTGGGTTAATAATGGCTTAAAGAGGATAGCCTCAAGATTTTTTTTGTCTTTAATGTACTACAGTTTTATAATGTATGAAAATCTGTCTCTATATTTATCTAAAGTTTTGAAAGTTATATTTTTGAAGTCTTATTATAACAATATTTTACTTACTGGTACAAATAATGTAGAAATGACTCCTTTTAATAAAATTGTTTTTATTCTACTTTTTCTTTTATACTTCTGAAGAAAATGTTTGCTGCAAATTGTTGAGTTCTTCTTTGCATTCCAACCAACCCGTCCAATGAACCTTAACCACTTTTTCTAATTATAGAATCCGGAGGGAATCTGTTTGAAAAACGGCAAAATAAAATTACATTTTAGAACGCAAACCGAGAATTTATTTTCTTGTTGTGTAGGCAAGTCTATCGATTCATTATAAACATTCAAGATAAATATCGACATTAATTTTGATATAGTTGAGTCAATCCCTAGCGTACATGTAAAATATTTTGTATAAAAATGTATTTACCAAATTCATGCAAATTATCAACAACGTGACTTTTTCTTTGCAAAATATCAAAATTAACAAAATAATTGAATATATTCTATATTTTAAACAGTATGTAACATAAATTTTAACCAAAATAAACGCGTCATAACATTGACGACGTCTTGAGAATTACCTGTGATATGTGAAATCATCAGGATTATTTCTATTATTAACAGCACAGTCACTCACGGAACAATTAACCATTTTGGAAAAAGCTACTTACTAAAAATAACCACTATTATACTTTAAAAATTACAAAATATCTCGGAGCTATTTCTTGCGTGCTGAATTGTGCCGACCTGTCATTCAAAATCGGTTACAGAGTCATGAGATTTGGTATCCTTTTCTATCTTGCATTTTTGCCATAAGGAATTTTCTTCTCCCTTGCACCCTATGTTGGTCTATACGCTAGTATATTCTAAGTCTATGGTATATACAGTACCATAGACTTAGAATATACCATAGACTTAGAATATACTAACGTATAGACCACCTGACAGCCCGAAAACGCGTGACCAATTTTGATTTGTCATTGTGTGCGTTAGCTAGTGATGTATATTTTACTTAAAAGGACTATCGAAAATGATTGTTAAGGAAGCGGTAAAAGATTATAAAAATTGTTTAGTGCATGAAGTTGAATAACTTCAAAATTAACTGAATTTTACCATGATAGTTCTATAATAATTAAAAATATTCATATAACATGTTCCTGGGAATAAGCTGAACCTACCTGCCTTTTGTTGGATTTTAATTCAAATGTATAAAATCCCAGGTGACTTTACCGAAAACGTAAAGAACTCCCCAATAATCAGATCAGAATGTTGTATTTTCGAGCTATGATCTTTGGAGAAAATATTTACTGCCGTGGGCAGTTTCCGGAATTTATTTTTAACATATTGTTAATATAAATAGGTAGATACTTAACTAAGTATATACCTATTTATATTTTATATATTTATAAAATGTTTTGATGGGGAAACAAAACGGGGACACGGAGTACAACATAATGGCTGCTTTATTTTTCATATGAGTATTACTTGTGATAATTACAAACATTTAATAATTAATAATTAAATAGATTATAGAAGTTTATTTTAACATTCGACTTAAGTATGAATGTAAACTTAATAATTTAAGGAAGGAAACTTGTAGGAATCAGTTAAATAAGATTGCTCTGTTTAAAGGCCAATATGTTTATGAGGCTTCATCATGCTTCATGTTTATATTCTTTCATCTGTCCCTGAAAAGTATAAAGTAATAATAAACATATTATCATTTTAGCTGCATGAATTTTAAAAACATAATGATCTTAACACAGTAAAGTGCACTAAGTGTCTGAGGATACAGATGCACTCTCTATTCTCTCAATCTCGGTATGTTAAGAAAATGGTCACTCATTCATGGACTGACCGCGGCAAGTGCAACTCAATTTCGCAGATCTATTGATCTGCGCAGCTATTACTTAACCACGAGTTCCTCTTCTCTACGAATAACGCTGTAGGGAATAAACCACGCTATTTAAGCCCTCGCGACAATGTCGTCGGCCATCAAGCATGAATCGGGCATCGAGCGTTGTGAGTATCAAATACTATGGAATTTATACTATCACGTCTCATGCGAGGTCGTCTAGTAGCGCTTGAGGAGCATTACTAAATATCTATACCTAACTACGCTAAAAGTTTTATCGTTATGATTTGGGAATATAATCCGAAGTTCCCGAAGCTCCGCTCAACCCCTTGGGGAAAATAGCATGATGCTATGAATATTGTACTAGTGTGACCGTGAGGCTGTGCGGTTGGTTAAGCAAGGTTATACATTTATTTTGGTTGATAAATAGATACTTAGTTGGGTTCATAATGGCTTAAAGAGGATAATCTCAAGATTTTTTTGTCTTTAATGTACTACAGTTTTATAATGTATGAAAATCTGTCTCTACATTTATCTAAAGTTTTGAAAGTTATATTTTTGAAGTCTTATTATAACAATATTTTACTTACTGGTACAAATAATGTAGAAATGACTCCTTTTAATAAAATTGTTTTATTCTACTTTTCTTTTATACTTCTGAAGAAAATGTTTGCTTCTTTGCATTCCAACCAACCCTTCCAATGAACCTTAACCACTTTTTCTAATTATAGAATCCGGAGGAATCTGTTTGAAAACGGCAAAATAAAATTATGTTTTAGAACGCAAACCGAGTTTATTTTCTTGTTGTGTAGGCAAGTCGATCGATTCATTATAAACATTCAAGATAAATATCGACATTAATTTTGATATAGTTGAGTCAATCCTAGCGTACATGTAAAATATTTTGTATAAAAATGTATTTACCAAATTCATGCAAATTATCAACAACGTGACTTTTTCTTTGCAAAATATCAAAATTAACAAAATAATTGAATATATTCTATATTTAAAACAGTATGTAACATAAATTGTAACCAAAATAAACGCGTCATAACATTGACGATGTCTTGAGAATTTACCTGTGATATGTGAAATTATCAGGATTATTTCTATTATTAACAGCACAGTCACTCACGGAACAATTAACCATTTTAGAAAAAAGTTACTTACTAAAAATAACCACTATTATACTTTAAAAAATTACAAAATATCTCGGAGCTATTTCTTGCGTGCCGAATTGTGCCGACCTGTCATTCAAAATCGGTTACAGGGTCATGAGATTTGGTATCCTTTTCTATCTTGCATTTTTGCCATAAGGAATTTTTTTCTCCCTTGCACACTATGTTGGTCTTTACGCTAGTATATCCTAAGTCTATGGAATATACTGGCGTATAGACGACCTGACAGCCCGAAAACGCTTGACTAATTTTGATTTGTCATTGTGTGTGTTAGCTAGTGATGTACATTTTACTTACAAGGAGTATCGAAAAATGATTATTAAGGAAGCGGTAAAAAGATTTAAAAAATTGTTTAGTGCACGAAATTGAATAACTTCAAAAATTAACTGATAGTTCTAAAATAATAAAAAAATATTCATATAACATGTTCCTTGGAATAAGCCACAAACTAATAAGAAGTGCTAGCGCAGAATAAGCTAAACCTACCTGGCTTTTGTTGGATTTTAATTCAAATGTATAAAGTCCCAGGTGACTCTACCGATACGATTTTTGGAGAAAAATATTTACTGTCATGGACAGTTTCCCCGATAACTAAATATATACCTATTTATATTTTATATATTTTATAAAATGTTTTGATGGGGAAATAAAAAACAGGGACACGGAATACATAATGGCTGCTTTATTTTTCGTACAAGTATTACATTTGATAATTACAAACATTTAATAATTAATAATTTAATACATTATAGAAGTTTATTTTAACATTCGAATTAAATATGAATGTAAACTCAATAATTTAAGTAAGGAAACTTGTGGGAATCAGCTAGGCCGGCCATTTTGTTGACAGTGACAGATATCAGTCTGTTATCTGTTATTAACAGATATACTTTAGGTCTCGAGAGTCATTGTGTTCTGTGCTTTAGGTCATTCCGTTGCTTCCGAGTTTAAGTGAATGTGTTCCCTAACGTTTTTATCTGCCTCCTCCTGTTTTTCGACGACTTTGCTAAGCTTCGCTAATTTCGCAAAGATCCTTTTTTATAAAAGGTGACAGCTATAAATTATGTTTATAAATTAAAGTAATTATAAAAGTTAATATTTTAATGTTTTATTAAGTACACTCTCCCCCATAAATCAGGTTTACAATATATTGTCAAAAACATTACGAAAACATAACTTCAAAATGAGATTTTTAAAAATTAATTTAAAAAAAACTAAGCATGTCCGGCGGGGGGGGGGTCACTCTACAACACCCCCTAATTCCCCCCCACCCCCAATTCAGGCAACTTACTTTCAAACCTTACCCGTAGAATGGTAATCTCCCACTTGTTTTAGCAGTATAAAGTATCGCACAGGCGACTAAGAGGCATAGATATACTATATAGGCTAAGAGGCATCAGTCTGTAATTCTAAGAGTCCCACTGTCGTTACTATGCCCGTTGGGGTATTCTACTAGTGTAGGCAAGGAAGGTCGTGTTGCTGAGAGGCTGCCCTGTGTTACATTGAGATGGGTAGTGATGCTGTTGGCTTGCATACTTTGGTGTTATCGTGTAATTGGGGTCCTGATAGTAGGGTTATATAGTTAGATAGGTAGATAGCAGGGTTTTTTACCGAGTAGTGTTCTTTTATTTAAATACTTTTGAGAATAATTTCTAACATCAGAAGTGGAATAGTTTCTAAAATCAGAATTGGGATAAAGTCCCTTATATCGCTCACATATAATCTTCGAATTGTGGTGGTGAAAAACTATGACGTGCCTCGCGTTTTGTTTTTATGTTAAATGTCTTAATGAAATTTATTGTGTTATTTATTAAGTTGATGCATCTTTAAAGCTTAAAGTAAAAGTATAAAGTGAAATGTTTTAAGCCAAAAGTTAAATCCTTTTGTTTAATAATTTTATTACGTTCGTAAACGACTATAATGTGCTTCGTATTAATGCCTTTGTTTTTATGTTTAGGGTTGTAATGAAAGCTATCCTATTTACGACATTGACGTACCACTAAAGTGTAAAGTAAAAGTTTAAAGTCAAATGTTTTGAGCAAAAAGTTAAATCTTTTTGTTCGATTTATATTAAGGGTAACCGCAAGTACTTTTCTTATTCCTTAACGTACACAAATATGTTAACAAATGTTGAAAGAAACACTCACGCCTGTCACCCAGAGAGGGTAGACAGAGACTATGGACTTCCATTTGGTACGATCCTGACACGCCTCTCTCGCCTCCTCCACATCCATATACCTACGCATACACGCTCGTCGGTTAAGGGTACTCTTAATTTGGCACATTTTCAATATATCGCCAATTTGGTCGATAAATTTTCGCCTAGGGCGTCCCTTCCAGACTCTGCCGTTCACCTCTGCCACATAAATTTGATTTGTCACTCTTTCCTCATTCATTCTTTCTACATGACCAAACCACCAAAGCATTCCTTTCTTAATCCTGGTCACAACATCATCTTGCAAACCACACTTTTCTCTTATCACACAATTTCTCACTTTGTTATTTAGACTCAGCCCTAACATACTCCTCAATGCCCGCATTTCTACAGCATTTATTCTACTCTCGTGCTCCTTCTGCCACACCCAACTTTCACTACCATACATTAAAGTAGGGACTAACACAGCATTGTGAATTGCCATACGTGCCTTTTTGGACACATTCTGACTTTCCACAGTAGAGTGTAGAGCCCCATTTACTCTATTTCCTGCATTCACGCGTCGTTCTATATCCTTATCATATCTACCATCCCTGCTAAATACACATCCCAAATACACAAACTCATCTACTTGCTCGACCTATTCCCCTTCTATTCTTATTTCACATATCGTTTTACTTTCTTCTCTTTCAAAAACCATAACTTTCGTCTTACTTGCGTTCACTTTCATTCCCCTTTCTTTTAATGACCTGTTCATTAATGTAACCATCATTTGCAACTCGGCCGCCGATGACGCAAGTATGACTTGATCATCGGCGTACAAAAGGCATTTGACGGTTAACTCACCCATTCTTAACCCGCATTCTTCAACTTTAAAATTTTCCAGATAACTGTCCATAAATAGGTTGAACAGCCACGGGGAAGCCACACAGCCCTGTCTGACACCTTTATGGATGCCAAACCAGTCCGAGTAGGCCCCGTTGATCCTGACACAAGCACTGAAGTCCCTATACAGAGACTTCAATGCCTGTATCAACCCAGCGCTCAACCCAAATGAGTTCAGTGTTTGCCATAATACATCCCTGTCCACTCTGTCATAAGCCTTTTCCAAGTCCACGAACGCACAAAAACCCTTTTGGTTTTTGGCCAAAAACTTCTCCGCGATCATGCGCATGGAAAAGACCTGATCCGTACATCCCATTCCCTTTCTAAATCCCGCTTGCACATCCCAAATTTTTCCATCAGTATCTTTCATAACTCTTTCAATTAGCACCTTAGCATACAGTTTTCCCACAATGCTAAGAAGGCTGGTACCACGTTAGTTTTTACAGTCTGCGATTCTTTTCCCTTATATATTGGGACTATCACGGCTTTGCACCAGTCTCCCGGTACCCGCTTAAGTTCCCAACACAAATTAAACAAGGTGTACAGCAGGTCTGCCACCACTCCCTCTCTAGCCCTTAGCATTTCGAGTGATACTCTATCATATCCGGCTGCCTTACCTGCTTTCATACTTTTCATTGCTTTCATTATTTTATCTATACCTATCTCTCTATCTCTTTCCTCTTCTTTCGGAATTTCTATTTCATCAAATTCAAACGTCTCATCACTCATAAACACGCATACAAAATATTCCTTCCATCTCCTTAAACTCGAAACTTCGTCATTCAGAATACAGCCATTCTGGTCTCGTATAGCATTCATTCTAGGCTGTTTTGAAATGAAAGAAATATTGAAAAGAGGTATTCTAGATGAGTTATAGCACAGTCTATAAATCCATACAGTCGTCCGACGAAGACGTCTAGACGGGGCAATCGTGCGGGGTGTGAGGGGTGAGACGCAGGAAGGACGAGCCCGATCTGCTTATGCCAATCGTATTAGTAGCTCGGGACACGACTTCCAGGGTTAACGCGCGCTTGCTTTTATTATTTTTAAATTTAGTGTTGATAATTATAATTAAAATGGTTCATACGACGTGTGCTGTGAGAGATTTCAAGTCGTCATCTCGCATAAATAAAGATCTGCGATTTCACCAAATTCCGCACACGGAAGAGAGGCAAATAAATATTGTTATTTTATTTTACATTATGTATATTTTGTCATGTCATGCCAAATAGCCAACTTAAAAGAAATGGCGGATGTAAAAAATAGGTAGGTACTAGTCGCTGGGCTTTACTGATTTTTCTTCATCTAAATCGTGTGGTTGCACAGGCTAAGGTTTTAGACCATACTATAGTGCCTCGTCTTCATTCTTTCGAAGTTTTTTTATAAAATATTAAGATTTAGGGGTCAATTTTTAAGTTTGTCGGTGTGCTAATTGCGAAAATAGCATTTATTTTTAAATCCAAGATGGCGGTCATTTTTTTATATATGTAGGATATGGATGTCAATTTCAAGGTTTATTGGGATGATGATTACGAAAACGCCATCCATTTTTATATCCAAGATGGCGGACATTGTTTTAATAATATGATATGAGTATCAATTTCGAGGTTCTTGGAGTGCTTATTACGAAACCGGCATCCATTTTCATATCCAAGATGGCGGACATTTTTTTAATAATATGATATGGGTATCAATTTCGGGGTTTCTTGGGTGCTTATTACGAAACTGGCATCCATTTTCATATCCAAGATGGCGGACATTTTTTAATAATATGATATGGGTATCAATTTCGGGGTTTCTTGGGGTGCTTATTACGAAACTGGCATCCATTTTCATATCCAAGATGGCGGACATTTTTTTAATAATATGATATGGGTATCAATTTCGGGGTTTCTTGGGGTGCTTATTACGAAACTGGCATCCATTTTCATATCCAAGATGGCGGACATTTTTTTAATAATATGATATGGGTATCAATTTCAGGGTTTCTTGGTTGACATGAAACTGGCATCCATTTTCATATCCAAGATGGCGGACATTTTTTAATAATATGATATGGGTATTAATTTGGGGTTTCTTGGGGTTGTAATGTCGGAAGGTGTTAAATGAAAAGGAGACGTGGTGCTCAGTTCAAGACTTTAATTATACTGATCCTTATTCTACCTTAACACTAATATATATTATGGTGAGGGCTACACACACCTCCCACCGACAAAAAAATATTCCAGTACAAAAGTAAAAGTTAATCCTAAATAAAATCTTACGTTCTAATTACGTATAATATATAAAATTCGTTTTGGCTTGGGTAGAACGCTGGCCAAACCTCCTATGCATAATTGCTCAATCACATTAAAATTAGTATAATGTGTAATGCATACATACAACATACGTATTTGACATAATTAGGTGAACATTCGCGAATGTACGAGTATATTATTTTGGTCGACACATTATTGTAACATACTTAGATATTGAGTTATTTAGTCACTTATTAAGTAACTTATCCAGACACTCGCATTAAGTAGTACCTACTCTTCCCTTGTATATTTTTTTTCACATTTATATTTATAATTGCATACTTTATACTTCATTTATTTATACCTTTATATTTGATTAATCGTTACTTTCATGATCCACGCAAATAAGTTATATATTAATACTCTACAATTTTTTCAGAAGATGATGACTTATAAAAGTTAAAAACATATGATTTGAAGGTTCAATAATATAACACCGAAAATATTGCATTTCATTTTAAGATGAAGTGAACAAAGAACATAATGCAACGTAATCATGATCATTAGCTTAAAAACAGATATCAAAATACATTTTGCAATCTCAGCCGCGTAAGCGGTTGGTGACAGACACCTTTGTTATAATATCCAAAGCACGTATAAGGAAAGGTTTTCAATTACATCGTATGACACAAACATAATATCTAATTCAACATAACACAAAATGTTCTATTATGAGTACACTTAAAAGTATTTGAAAATTATAGTATTAAACACTTTTTAATGTACGTAGTTGAGATCGTTACATTGCATTGTTATAATACATTTACATTTACATACATTATCGAGTGTTTATTATTTAAGTTATTTATAATAGTCGAAACTGATTACTACTTTTCTCTTTTAGAAAAAGATTTTCATAGAAAATGTTTATCTTAATTGAATACAGAGTTTAAAAAGTGTAATAAAGTTAATTTAGAAGTTATAACAAAATATTTGTTTAACATTTGAAAAGACAATTTTTTTTAAAGTAAATATGTATTAACGTAAATTTAGATTTGACTGTCTATATAGAGAAAAAAATTATTACATTATCAAACTTATAATAATAGACTATCGATACGCTTTGGATTTGATTTTAGTAAGCAATATACCAAATTTAGTTTAAAATTGTACAAATTATACATAAACAAAAAAAACATAACACAAAAGAAATTTAAGGTAGAGTTATTGTAACTATGAATCAATGTGGCTAAATATGAAAAAAATCTTGTAAATTCATGTAAATCTACGCTAAAATGTATTAATCAAATTTAATTGTTTTTACATGTGGTTGTGTGGATCGATCCTATAGTTGCTAGATGTATAGCTTGTAAGTAGCATTTTGAGTAGCATTGCAGGTAGCACCTAATACAGAAATGCAAAATAACAACATAATATCTCATTTTAGATTTGTTCAGGATTCCTTGAAATGAGGTAATAATTTACCTCATTTTAATTGTTCTCATGTCCTTTATTTTCATACTAACAGTACTCTCATATCCTTTGTTTTCGATTATCAGGCCTTTTTTTCATATTTCTTGTACGTACTTTCTTTTATTTCTTAATATTTTTGACCTTTAGCTAGTATTTCTATTCTCTTATACATTTATTTATTTATTTATTAGATATCGGGAAACGGAGAATTAATTCACTTCATTTATATTTTATTTCATGATGTTTATCATGCGGGTACTTTATACATATGGGCCCCCATTTTGGGTATTGTATTACATTTTCACTACATTTATTTCATTTTATTGGTACCTAAACTTTTTTTTTATCATACTATATCAAGGTAATAGTGTACCTTGGGTTGTGCGTACAACCTTGAGGTCTACGTTTAAGTCATTTTAAAAGGACTCCAACAATTGTCACGGAGGAAAACTAAGTTCACACTATGATCCAATGAAGGATGTGACCTCTATGTACCATTACCAAGGGTAACAAATTTGAGACTTCTCTGGTCTAACAGTACTAATATGAGTAAAATTGTTCACATCACTTGTACTGAAGGTATTGTTCCCTAGTACCCGTTACTTCCGATTTTATCATCCAATCATGGAAACATACCCTGCTCGAGGACTATATGCTTTACCAGTGATGGACGTTCCCGTATCTCTCCATTACTTATTTATGCAGGTCAACTTTTGTTTTATTTCTATTTATTTCTTTACATTTATAATATTTATTAGTCATTATTTAATTGTACCCAAGATTATGGACAATATTTCTATACAATTCATAATAAATTATCATTCCCTCTTTAAAACTCATAACGTCTTTAATCGCATCCGAACAACCTTAAAAATTAATCGGTTATTAGTTTTTCCAAACTCTCAGCTGATCAGGCTGATTGTATGTGGATATGCTAACCACCGACAATTTTCTTTGCCTATGTCACTCAAACCTACAACATTATCATTACTTTTCATTTCTAATTACGTATTCTTCATACTTATCCATAAATTTACTTACATCTTTTACAAATATGACATAGTCTCGTAAAATATTTAGTTACATCATTGTCAGTCAGGAATTGAGGCTCACAATATGGGCACAACAAAATTTAAATCAATTAATTGTATACCTTATGTAATGAGTTTCAAAATCGAATTAAACGAAGTAATTATTTTCATAATCCACACAAGTACTATTTTAAGAGATTATAATAGTTTAAAAGCTTTAAAAGTTCAAACTATATAAAACCAAAAGTAAATTATTACGTTTCATATTAAAATGAACAAAACAAAAGAAATAATAATGGGAACGTAAGTCGTCATCACTATTATAACAACAGACAGATCAAAATACAAATTGTACTCATAGCAGAGCTAGCAATTTGAGACACCTTTGTTTTAAATTCAAGTAAGTATATGGAAACGTTTGATGATTGCATCGAACTATGATTACCTAAGCCTGAACTGAAGCACACCGTATGATTCATACCTAATTTTAATATAACTTGTACAATATATTATAATATGAATGCAACCTTAAAATGAGATTCTAAGCATTTTTTTTAATTTACACAGACATTTAAATAGTTTCGTCGTTCATAGTTATAGTACATACATCCAATAACTCATTGGCTCTTAAAATTTAACGTTGCTAGAAATATTATGATGTTAGTTATATCGCATACAAAAAAAATTAAACAATCGCTGTAGCAGCTATCGAGTTTACATATAACAAAACATTAATTTATTTAAAATATTGAAAAAAATATTTTTATTTATCATAATATCGTGAATTTAGAAAAAAATTTGTTTACAACCTTTTTTAAAATTTGGATTCGAAAAATAAAAGGACGAAATGTATCACAGTGTTATTTAACTATAAATTATAGAAATAAAGTACGTAAAATGTAATCTATTATATAATTATTTCATTCATTTTTGCAGGACACAGTAATAGAATAATTTAAACTATAATTGAATAAAAGTGAATATAAAATCGTCTTGTGCCTTAATAGATGTGCCACATAAGTGTATACGTAACTTAATTTATAATATTGCGTTATGGTTTTATTTAGGCACAGTAATAAAACTAATAAAATGCTATTGAATCGTTGTGTCTGATAAATATTTTAACTTAATCATAGTAAATTACATACAGAATATTTAATACATAACTTCAAATAATAGCAAAAGAACATAAAAACAATCTCAAATTGATAAATGAAGTTTTAAATGGAATTAAAATCACACAGGTGCGAAGTTACCTTTTAATTTCTTCTTTGTTCTTTTTGACTCAATTTTCACAATTTTCTGGGTGATGCTCGCTAGAACACAACCGCTTACTTTCCTTTTTCAATGAATCCGCCAGTTTTAATTTTTCAGTCTGCTTTTAAAACAATATATTTTGTGGCCTCTCCTCGTGTTTTTCATATTATAGTTTTCTTGTCACATCCGGTATTGCGTTCATTGCGTTGTTATAATGTATATATTTTTAATAATATTTACAAGTCAATCCATGATGTTTTTTTTATTAATATAATATTTTATTATTATAACATTGTGTTATTTTTGTAGGCCCGGCGGTGCGCGTGCATTGTAGCAGCAAATAGGAGACGTGTTGTTGCTACTAGAACTTTAATTATACTGATTCGAACTTATTCTACCTTAACACTAATATATACTATGGTGAGTGCTACACTACAGGGTGTTTATTACGAAACTGGCATCCATTTTCATATCCAAGATGGCGGACATTTTTAATAATATGATATGGGTATCAATTTCGGGGTTTCTTGGGGTGCTTATTACGAAACTCGCATCCATTTTCATATCCAAGATGGCGGACATTTTTAATAATATGATATGGGTATCAATTTCTGGGGTTTCTTGGGGTGCTTATTACGAAACTGGCATCTATTTTCATATCCAAGATGGCTGACATTTTTAATAATATGATATGGGTATCAATTTCGAGATTTCTTGGGGTGCTGATAACGAAAATGGAATTTATTTTAAATCCAAGATGGTGGACATCATTTTTTAATGTTAGGATGTCAATTTTGAGGTTTGTGGGTGATAATTATGAAAATTTAATAATAAGTATTGTATTTAAAATTTTAGATGCAAATTATGGCTGGAAGTTATTGAAGACTTGATTTAGTAGGAAAACTTTCGAAAGCCTAAAGAATACGTACATTTGCAGTTTGCATTTCGAAAAGAGTATGTACGTGAAGAAATCACTGAAGAAAACATCTATACCAACGTTATTTTTACGAACCAACGACTCGATCCATACACAGAATGATCCTAAAGTCAAAATTTTAAGTGATGTAAAATTGGAACTCTCCGATAAACGCCATATTGTAATACCAAAAATAGCTCGAAGAGACCATGAATTAGCAGGTCCTTCATCACAAAATTCAGAACACACCAACACTAAGCAATATATAGGTATAGATTATAGTTCTCAGACACCAGCACGATTGACTGACTTTACTCCCCGAAAAAGTAAACTTAGAAAACAATTGTTTAAAATAAGTAAAAAGTTAAAATGCACTGCTAAAAAATATGAAGATATTACCGCGGAACAGTTTTTGAACGGTTGTGATAAATTTTTATCCCCCAAGTTAAGCGCGATTGTAAAGGCGCAAATTTATTTAAAACCCCATTGTAAAAACAATAGATATAGCAGAGAATTCAAATTGTTTTGCTTAAATATGTATTACACGAGCCCTCTCGCTTATCGATTTTTATCGAAGACTATTTGTTTACCGTCTAAATCAACTTTAGCTAAGATGTACCTACCTATGCAAACTAAACTTAACCAGCAAATGTGGGATGTTTATCAGCTACAATCAAGCATATGTCATCATCCGAAAAGAATGTGCTTTGTATGGATGAGATGAGTCTGAAATTAAACTTATCCTATAACAGCATGGAAGATAAAATATTGGGCCGCCATGAGTAGATGGGCAACAGCAACCTGTTGCCGCAGGGTATGCTTTTACCTTAATGCTTCGAGGTATAACATCAAAATGGAAACAACCTATTGGCTTTTCTTTTATCTCCAGCAGTAAAATTGATGATCAATTAAAACATGGATAATTGCTACTGTGAAACGTCTTTTAGAGTTTGGCTTAATATACGAGCTGTGTCAGATCTAGGTTCAGATTTTTGGCATTTTCAAAAACATTAGGGATCTCTAAAGAAAACTCATGTTTTGAGTCACAAAATTTACTACATATTTGATGTTCCACTTAATGAAGTGCGTGAGAAATAATTTAATAAACTATAATTTTGAGTTTGATGGCAAAACTACTCGGTGGAGGACATAACAAACATGTATGAACTAGATAAATGAAAGATATGCGATCAGCTCCTCGTTTAACTGATTCACATTTACAGCCGAATAGTTTCCAAAACAAAAGTTCGTTTTGCCGTTCAAGTTTTTAGCAATTTGTAGCAGCTTTAAAAATTATCAATCATCGGGTACTCTACAAGTTGCTGATGGTACGATATTTTTATTGAAATCATGAACAACCTCTTTGATTTACTGAATTCAAGCAACATCGACTCACCAAAAGCCTACAGTAAACTGTATAGGGTACTACTCAAGAGGAATTGCTAGATAAATCTCAGCGTCTGTTTAATAGCATGAGAGTTAAAATAAAAGAATGGCCGACGTTACCAATATCATAAAATTTATAAATTCTTTCAACATAACAATAAACTCACTTCGGCAATTATATAAAGATATGAAGTCTGGGGGATATGATTACTTACTCACACGAAGAATTAACAAAGATTGCTTAGAAAAATTTTTTGGGCTCGTAAGGCAAGTTGGCGGCAATTGTCGGGAACCCTCTTGTATACAATACACCAGGGCATTCCGAAAAATGTTTCTATGCCAAATTCTAAATTTATCAGACGCTACAAATTGTACCTATGATTTTGACAGCATATTAGCCCAATTTGTAGAATTTGCCAAAAATACACCTCAAACTCAAGTTTCTATCCAGGATCCACCTCAAATACAACCTAAAGAGAATCTTACAAAGATGTACGACATTCCAGAAAAAAATGCATTCCACTATAGCTGCGGTCATTTGTTTGTTGTGTGTTGAAAGTCACAGCGTGACTGCCTATCGATAATTAGTTACGCATCATCATATGACGATGAATCAAATGAGAGAAATTTATACATCCGTCTGAGAGCTTATGATACTAGCTGTGATCGCTTCGGAGGACAACAAGTACCTCCAGATGATTTTGTGATTACATACAGCTTGAAAACAGAATTGATGTCGATTTTACTTTACTGGAAACATTTGGTTCAAATTGTTTGAGCATTTGAGACTAATTGAGTTCAATACCAAACCATGTGCATGCTTCCCAATAAATTATTTGTTAAAATTATTTATTAGGATGAGAATTTTTATATAATTAAGTCAATAATAGAAATTTCAAACCAGTAAATCTAAAACCGAAAATATTTGTCACTTGCCCATTTATAATACCTGATTTAGAAATTAATTAGTTATTATATCCTTATAGTTTTTTCTTATCGATTATATAGTAACAAAACAGGTGTCCATATAGTTATAGTAGTAGTAAATATTTGAATTCCAATCATTTTTCGTGAGGCAGCTACTATGCAGCCCCACTCCCTCTCACATCGAGTCCGCAGGCCGAGAAACTCTCTCTCGGACCCGCCAAATAAAATTTCAACCGACCTGAACTGCCTCCTGGCGGCTCAGGCCGATTCTTCCTCAATTTTGCCTAAGTAGGCTCTCCCTCAGCGACTCGTAGCCGCCTGCGCCCTCTTCTCCCAAAAGAGGGTCGCTTCCGATCCGGCAAAGAGGCTTAATCCGCCAATTGCCAGTCCCACAGGTGGTGTTTAGTGGGTACACTTAGGGTAGTGGTTAGGTCTGTCGTGGTATGCATAAAGCATTGACCACCTCTTTTTTAAAACGTGTTTTTTAAAACTTTTAAAACGTGTTCAGTTCAATAGCAAAAATCATTGCAACCTCCTTAGAATATATGGAATCTTATTTAATACTATATATCTCAATCTATTGCTTACATTTCTATTAAGCGAGAAGATTCACAGACGCATAGACAAACGGACGGCAATCGATATATTTTTTCAATTACATTTTTTGTTGTTTAAGCTAAAGTGAAACAGTTATAAAATAAACCAATAATTCAATGTCTGTAGTCATACGTATATATATATATACAGGGTATTTTTGAAACGCTCCCGAAAACGAAGACAGATGATAGTACTAAGGATACCTATGATGATGGGTCACAAAGAAATTCGATCCCGAATAATCATGAAAATACTTAAAAATAAAACCAGCAGTGAAACTTAAAAAAGAAAATCAGCTGACAATAGGGTCAATATCCTCGCGGGCGCCGAACTCTTACCTAGATCGGTACGAAACAATGCATTAGGTATACTACTTACTCACTCTACCCTTCCCTTTCACACACACGCTGCTTCGTGTCGCCTCGCGCTGTGGAATTTACTGCTTCAAGGACATTACAATAATTTTAGTTTTTGAGACAGTGCCATGTTGACTATCACGAGCGTTAGTTCAATTGTTTTGTTTATTAAATTATTGTCGTTATAACTTGTTATTTATTAATTAATGATGTTGTTCTTGTTGTTACGTTTTGTGTTTTTTGTTTTGTTTTAATAATGCCTAACGCGTAGGTACATTTATAGTGCTTGTGAATACGGCAACATGTTAATGTGCCTTGAAGAATCTCATAAGGCCACGGAGGATCGGTAAGCTGTTTCATACCTAATTTTTTTTTAAATAACTTAGTACTGAACTGATCTGAATAGGTACATAACTGAATACATCAGAATAATAAACATACCTACAGAATGGATAACAAAGCATGACTCTAACCTTGTTAACATTTTATTTAAGTATTTTTCATTAGCGGGAATCGAACCAGTTATTTGGTTTATTTAACCTGTGAATTGAATTAAAGTGGCTACGTGGAGACAAGCAAGGTGGCAAAATAGTAGGTTAAGTAGATAAGTTAGGTATTTAGACAAGTGTTGTAAATTATTAGGTATTGTGGTACCATCGTTAGTTGCGGGCCGCGCGAATTCGGCGTTCGCGCGTACATTGACCCCTAGTCAGCTGATTGTAATTCAGTAATTCCACTGGTGGTTTTATGTTTCAGTATTTTCATGATTTTTTGTGAAAGATCGTTTCAAATAACTGTAATAACATGATGGAGCGTGAATAAAGTTAATAAAACGTTGTGAAAAGATGATTTTTTTTCCTGGATCGAATTTTTGTGACCCATCATCATCATAGGTATCCTTAGTACTATCATCTGTCTTCGTTTTCGGGAGCGTTTCAAAATACCTGTATATATATATATATATATATATATATATATGGATTTGATGTCTAGCTAAGAGTATAAGAACGATTTTATGTAGCGAAACTGAGGTATGGCCACATATCGAGAGTAGAGCACTCACGTTGTGAGACGCAATTAGCGTTTTGAGTACTTTCAGGAAATATAAGAACAAATTATTACTTATTCTTTATATTAGTAATCATATTGTTGATCACGATGTAGATCTAAAATAAATAATGAAATTAATAAAAGTTGTTAATTTGTGACAACCCTAACCTCCATACGCTGTCTAGACGTTGTCGGCATTTACCACGAGATCAAAGGCGTTGACCTACTGTATGTTTTTATTATACTGTGGTTATAGTTTGCATTCAATGGAAATTTAACTTGCTCGAGTTGTGTTATAATTTGATAGTTCATGCGAAATGTGACTTTACATGGGCTACATTTTGAAGTTTAAAATGTTTAAGCGATGTATATAAAGGATTAAATTTAACGTGCTATGAATTGAAAAACTAAGTAGCCTTTTCGTATTCTAATGTGTTGATAAGTGTTACAGTTTACTCCAAATAGTCGACGACTAATTGGACATGATCAGGTGCGTGGCCTTGATAAGATTGAGGCTAAGCCGCTGCAGCCTGCTGTTTCTTGGCGGATCTTGAGGCGCTACGGCTCGGACGACCGCCAAACACTACTTTGGCGTGGCAAATGCACGTCTGACGCTGAACTCAGCTTTCCATATACATTTTCAGCCATGTCACGCGGATATCTATGCGACCGAGACTATTAAATGACTGTTGCAATTGGTGTGATGCCGTTTTGCAATGTGTGAGATTTTCATACAGTTGCTTTTATATTTGCAATGTGTGTAGTGGCTCACGCCTCTGCATGCAGTTGCCTTTGCTATGCATAAATCTTGTGCAGTTGCTCTTCCCAATTCATGGTTTGTAAGTGCAATGTCACAGTTGCAGTTTCTTAAGAGTATGTGTGGTGAACTTGGAAGCCCCAAATTCTATTGTTCGCAATACATTTATCTTCATTTTTAAAATTTTAATTTTGCAAAGCAGATTATTTATTTGTTTCAAGCACCTGAAACGTTTTACATCTATTTCAATCTTAAATTACTTTGATACCTATTTGCGAAACCTGTGTTGATTTACTTAAGTGCACGCTTGTGCATCTGACGTGTTGTTTCCATGTCTTTTGCTTTTACCTGGTGTACTCTAAATTTTACATTAAACTACTTAAGAGTAAAATCCAATATTTAAAATGTTTTAGGTGTAGTTGTTAACGATAACTTTGTGCTTTGCCTATGTCAACAGTCACTGGGAGCCACTGGAAGGTATGCAAACTTGGTGCCTATGTCTACAATGTTGAAGTCTGCTCGCTGGCGCTGGTGCGGCGCTGTGGCTTGCTGGCGATGGTGCGGTACAGCGTTTGCTGGCGCGATTGTAGCGCAGCGGCTCGCTGGCATTGGTGCGGCGCAGCGGCTCGCTGGCACTGGTGCGACGCAGCGGTGCGCTGGTGCGTTGAAACAGCTCGCGCGAACGCAGCTTAACCGCATGTGTAAGAAATAGCTTACGTAGTGCTTCCTTTCTGAAAGAGTAATATTGAGATACGCTAACGTTGTGCCTCTTTCTCAAAAGTAGAAGGTGGACAAGCTAACGTCGTGCCTCTGTCGCGTCTAGCTTAAGTTATGCTAATGTCGTGCCTGACTTAAGTAGATGTTAAGTTATGCTAACGTAGTGCCTATGACTTAATGAGTTATATTTTACCAACTTCAAAAAAAGGAGGAGGTTCTCAATTTGACTGTGTTTATTTATGTGTGTTACTTCAGAACTTTTTTCTAGGTGACGGATTTTGATGGTTCTATTTTGTCTGAAAGCTGGTGGTTATCATGTGGTCTCATAAATTTGATCAAGATATGACCAGTAGTTTATATTCTTAATAATGCGTATTTATTAATAATTGACTTTTAACAAAAATTAATTTTACCACTTGTGTAGTTATGAACGTAGTGCCTATAACTTACTCGGACGATACGTTGAGCTAACGTAGAGACATTGCCAAGCGCGTCAATGTGACCTATGCGGTGCATGCACCCCCATGCCGTTGATGGAGACTAATATTTAAAGCTAAAGGAGCCGAGGACGGACTCCTGTCAGCAGAGGCCGTGTTGAATGAGTGTAAATAAAATAAAGGAAATACGAACAAATGAAGGTAGAATGGTAATCTCCCACTTGTTTTAGCAGTATAAAGTATCGCACAGGCGACTAAGGTCTCTGCCTCGAATCTTGCGGGCAGCGGGGCGGCGGCGGCGGCGACGCGGGAGCGGGGCGGGCAACGCAGACCCGTTCTCGAAACCAACGGGCAGATCGCGCGATACTATAGCGGCGTAGTGATTTGTTCATGGTTGTGTTGTCGAGAGCGAACGAAATGTCTGAACAACGGCGACAACATCTTTTTGATTCAAATTTATTCCTAACGCTCGATTTATTGTAGGCAAAAGAAGAAGTGAATCCCTACTATAGGGCAAAGAAAAGAAAAGGCGAGTTTTATCGAAATTATGAAGAACAGAGACAATGTCCCGACAAATTCTACGACTACACCAGAATGAGTGTAGAAAATTTTGACTATATTCTTGAAGCTATCAAGGCGATTTAGAGTCTGGAATTAATCCAAAACGATATAGAGGTATATCTCCAGCAGAAAAATTATACTTGACGCTCGGGTAAGTAAAACAACGAAATTGTAATTTGCAATTGTATTTATTGATAGAGTCAAAAAAAGAAAATGTGTTGCATTAATTTAGTAAATAATTTGACAGCAGATACAATCATTTTATTGAAATACCCACTACACACTAATCAGCCCTAATCATTTATTTATGACGAAAACATTTTTTAATATAAAATAGGTACGTTTCGTATGAAATAAGTAACATAACAGTTTGTTTTTGAAACGCATTCAAAGATTTATAATTATAACCTTATAACTAAAATCGCAGTTACAGTCATTTATCTCTAAAATCACAGTTTTCATTTGTACGATGATTAGTTATTTCTACAATCACAGTTTCGTTATTATTTGACAGTATTTTTTATTATAAGGTTGATATACCTAGTGTTGAGTATTATACCCATAGATATATGATTCATTAGAAGGGTACATGCCTTCATTTACACTTAAATCGTCTAGCTTGATAAATTTTTTGTCTAAACTTTTGTACTGGCGTGAATTTTTCCATTTGTGGAAGCAAACTCATAAAAAAGTAGTAGTCGTCTGACTTATTCTCATGTCTAGAAGTCTCGTTTACTTTGATTTGATAAATCATTTTCCAGCAGTCTTATCATTTTCCTTTCCAATTCTAAAAATTCAGTTCTTATGTCATTCGCTGTTTTCTTTTTTCTTGACCGTTGTGAAGTAGAAGCTTCTCTTGAAGGTGTAGAAGCTTCTTGAGATGATGTAGAAGATTCTTGTGAAGATGTAGAAGCCCCTTGTGAGGATATAGAAGCTTGTTGTGGATAAATAGAAGCTTCTTCATCACGACCGGTTGTATTTTCTTGAGAATTTTCTTCAGAGATGTCTTCTATCTCAATAGAATAATTACTTATCTGATTACTTATTTAAGTGCTGCTTAAATTACCCTCAGTAACATTTGGTAGAATTTCATCTCGCAAAAAACTGAATTGAGAAAAGTATTGCCAATTAGAGGGTTGATTAACATATCCGGCATCTCCTGATCGAGGAACAGGAATTTTCTTTAATTCCTTTCTATAGTGATCTTTTATATTTTTCCATTTCTTCTTTAAGTCGGTCACTGAAACAAAAGAATGAACAGACTGTATATTACATAGATAACTTTAACATACCTATGCTTAAATTTTCAGGTTTTTGGCGAGTGGGCAGCCTTTCAAAAGACTGTCGTTGTCATTCAGAATGGGAAAAACAACGGTGACCAACATAGTTTATAGCACGTGTAGAGCTATATGGAAAAACTTAGTAGATTTACATATGCCAAAACCGACAGAAGAATTATTGAAAAGAATATCGGAAAAATACTATGAAAAATGGCAATTTCCTAATTGCATCGGAGCTATAGATGGCAAACATTGTCGAATAAAAAATCCTAACTTTGCTGGATCATCGCATTATAATTATAAACATTACTTTTCGATGCACTTGCAAGCCGTCGCAGATGCTGACAAAAGATTCATTTGTATAGAAGTTGGAGGAAGAGGAAAACAAAGCGATGCAGGGACATTCCATTACTCTAATTTGAACCATTTACTTCAAAGTAATAACTTCAATATACCCCGTCCACAATATCTACCCGGATCAGATATTATGGTTTTTATTGGAGATGAAGGATATCCACTCAAAACCTATTTGATGCGACCTTATCCTCAAAGCGTACTTAATGCACAAAATGAGTTATTTAATCAGCGATTATCGCGGGCTCGGAAGACTATTGAGTGTGCTTTCGGAATTTTAAGATCCAAGTGGCATATTTTTAGATCACCCATAGAGACAAACAAATGTCACGCAAGATTACTCATTAAAACTTGTTGTTTGTTGCATAACATTATCCGAGATAAGGACGGTGATAATGATATTGCCTACAATAATGTCAATATGAATCAAGAAATAATACAAATAAGATCACAAACAAACGTCCGAACGTTTTATCAAGCACAATATATACGTGAAAAATTTAAAGAATATTTTGTAGATAATCGCATTAATTACTAGTAATTTTGTTGACATAATAAATAATTTTCATATTTACCTTCAATATTCAGTTCGTTTTTAATTTCTTCCATAACTGGTTAATTACTCTTCATTTTATGGTTCACATTTTGCAGTTCCATATCGGTGTTCCTCGTACCAGCGAATATTTGTTTCAGACGTTCGACACGTCATGTGGGTTTACTGCAGCACGCTGGCGCACTGTTGCCGTCTCGCGTTGCCAGCGCCGCTGTGCCGTTGCCGAGGGGTCGGTCTACGCATTACGCATAGATTGGCCGCGCGCGCCCCGCCGCCGGCAAGATTCGAGGCAGAGGCCTTAGAATTACAGACTGATACCTCTTAGGCCTCTGCCTCGAATCTTGCGGGCAGCGGGGCGGCGGCGGCGGCGGCGCGGGAGCGGCAGGATCTTATGCGTAAAATTAAATGGACCAACCCTCGAAAACAGCGGCGCGGAAGCGGCGCGACAGCGGCGCGGGGGCGGGCAACGAGCGGTGCACTCCAGTCAAGCGGTGACCGCCCGCGCGTCTGCATTGCAGTGTTGTGGAATTTATTTTTGTGACGTGTCGAAATGTCCTCGGACGTGCAAGAGCAAATTATTTACTATAATTTATAATAAATACTTTTCTCAATTGAATTTTTTGCGAGATGAAATTCTACCAAATGTTACTGAGGGTAATTTAAGCAGCACTGAAATAAGTAATCAGATAAGTAATGATTCTATTGAGATAGAAGACATCTCTGAAGAAAATTCTCAAGAAAATACAACCGGTCGTGATGAAGAAGCTTCTATTTATCCACAACAAGCTTCTATATCCTCACAAGGGGCTTCTATATCTTCACAAGAATCTTCTACATCATCTCAAGAAGCGTCTACACCTTCAAGAGAAGCTTCTACTTCACAACGGTCAAGAAAAAAGAAAACAGCGAATGACATAAGAACTGAATTTTTAGAATTGGAAAGGAAAAGGATAAGACTGCTGGAAAATGATCTATCAAATCAAAGTAGAAACGAGACTTCTAGACATGAGAATAAGTCAGACGACTACTACTTTTTTATGAGTTTGCTTCCACAAATGGAAAAATTCACGCCAGTACAAAAGTTTAGACAAAAAATTTATCAAGCTAGACGATTTAAGTGTAAATGAAGGCATGTACCCTTCTAATGAATCATATATCTATGGGTATAATACTCAACACTAGGTATATCAACCTTATAATAAAAAATACTGTCAAATAATAACGAAACTGTGATTGTAGAAATAACTAATCATCGTACAAATGAGAACTGTGATTTTAGAGATAAATGACTGTAACTGCGATTTTAGTTATAAGGTTATAATTATAAATCTTTGAATGCGTTTCAAAACAAACTGTTATGTTATTTATTTCATACGAAACGTACCTATTTTATATTAAAAAATGTTTTCGTCATAAATAAATGATTAGGGCTGATTAGTGTGTAGTGGGTATTTCAATAAAATGATTGTATCTGCTGTCAAATTATTTACTAAATTAATGCAACACATTTTCTTTTTTTGACTCTATCAATAAATACAATTGCAAATTACAATTTCGTTGTTTTACTTACCCGAGCGTCAAGTATAATTTTTCTGCTGGAGATATACCTCTATATCGTTTTGGATTAATTCCAGACTCTAAATCGCCCTTGATAGCTTCAAGAATATAGTCAAAATTTTCTACACTCATTCTGGTGTAGTCGTAGAATTTGTCGGGACATTGTCTCTGTTCTTCATAATTTCGATAAAACTCGCCTTTCTTTTCTTTGCCCTATAGTAGGATTCACTTTTCTTTTGCCTACAATAAATCGAGCGTTAAGAATAAATTTGAATCAAAAGATGTTGTCGCCGTTGTTCAGACATTTCGTTCCGCTCGACAACACAACCATGAACAAATCACTACGCCGCTATAGTATCGCGCGATCTGCCCGTTGGTTTCGAGAACGGGTCTGCGTTGCCCGCCCTGCTCCCGCGTCGCCGCCGCCGCCGCCCCGCTGCCCGCAAGATTCGAGGCAGAGACCTTAGTCGCCTGTGCGATACTTTATACTGCTAAAACAAGTGGGAGATTACCATTCTACCTTCATTTGTTCGTATTTCCCTTTATTTTATTTACACTCATTCCCAACACGGCCTCTGCTGACAGGAGTCCGTCCTCGGGCTCCCTTTAGCTTTAAATATTAGTCTCCATCAACGGCATGGGGTGCATGCACCGCATAGGTCACAGTTGACGCGCTTGGCAATGGCTCTACGTTAGCTCAACGTATCGTCCGAGTGAGTTATAGGCACTACGTTCGCATAACTTAACACAAGTGGTAAAATTATTTTTTTGTTAAAAGTCAATTATTAATAAATACGCATTATTAAGAATATAAACTACTGGTCATATCTTGATCAAATTTATATGAGACCACATGATAACCACCAGCTTTCAGACAAAAATAGAACCATCAAAATCCGTTACCTAGAAAAAAGTTCTGAAGTAACACACATAAATAAACACAGTCAAATTGAGAACCTCCTCCTTTTTTTGAAGTTGGTAAAATATAACTGATTAAGTCATAGGCACTACGTTAGCATAACTTAACATCTACTTAAGTCATAGGCACGACATTAGCATAACTTAAGCTAGACGCGACAGAGGCACGACGTTAGCTTGTCCACCTTCTACTTTTGAGAAAGAGGCATAACGTTAGCGTATCTCAATATTACTCTTTCAGAAAGGAAGCACTACGTAAGCTATTTCTTACACATGCGGTTAAGCTGCGTTCGCGCGAGCTGTTTCAACGCACCAGCGCACCGCTGCGTCGCACCAGTGCCAGCGAGCCGCTGCGCCGCACCAATGCCAGCGAGCCGCTGCGCTACAATCGCGCCAGCAAGCCGCTGTACCGCACCATCGCCAGAAAGCCACAGCGCCGCACCAGCGCCAGCGAGCAGACTTCAACATTGTAGACATAGGCACCAAGTTTGCATACCTTCCAGTGGCTCCCAGTGACTGTTGACATAGGCAAAGCACAAAGTTATCGTTAACAACTACACCTAAAACATTTTAAATATTGGATTTTACTCTTAAGTAGTTTTAATGTAAAATTTAGAGTACACCAGGTAAAAGCAAAAGACATGGAAACAACTACGTCAGATGCACAAGCGTGCACTTAAGTAAAACCAACACAGGTTTCGCAAAATAGGTATCCAAAGTAATTTAAGATTGAAATAGATGTAAAACGTTTCAGGTGCTTGAAACAAATAAATAATCTGCTTTGCAAAATTAAAAATTTAAAAAAAATGAAGATAAATGTATTGCGAACAATAGAATTTGGGGCTTCCAAAGTTCACCACACATACTCTTAAGAAACTGCAACTGTGTGACATTGCACTTACAAACCATGAATTGGGAAGGAGGCAACTGCACAAGATTTATGCATAGCAAAAGACAACTGCATGCAGAGGCGTAGGCCACTACACACATTGCAAATATAAAAAGCAACTGTATGAAAATCTCACACATTGCAAAAACGGCATCACACCAATTGCAACAGTCATTTAATAGTCTCGGTCGCATAGATATCCGCGTGACATGGCTGAAAATGTATATGGAAAGCTGAGTTCAGCGTCAGACGTCCATTTGCCACGCCAAAGTACCATGTGCTTGGCGGTCGTCCGAGCCGTAGCGCCTCAAGATCCGCCAAGAAACAGCAGGCTGCAGCGGCTTAACCTCAATCTTATCAAGGCCACGCACCTGATCATGTCCAATTAGTCGTCGACTATTTGGAGTAAACTGTAACACTTATCACATTAGAATACGAAAAGGCTACTTAGTTTTTCAATTCATAGCACGTTAAATTTAATCCTTTATATACATCGCTTAAACATTTTAAACTTCAAAATGTAGCCCATGTAAAGTCACATTTCGCATGAACTATCAAATTATAACACAACTCGAGCAAGTTAAATTTCCATTGAATGCAAACTATAACCACAGTATAATAAAAACATACAGTAGGTCGACGCCTTTGATCTCGTGGTAAATGCCGACAACGTCTAGACAGCGTATGGAGGTTAGGGTTGTCACAAATTAACAACTTTTACTAATTTCATTATTTATTTTAGATCTACATCGTGATCAACAATATGATTACTAATATAAAGAATAAGTAATAATTTGTTCTTACATATTTCCTGAAAGTACTCAAAACACTAATTGCACGTCTCACAACGTGAGGGAGTGCTCTACTCTCGATATGTGGCCATACCTCAGTTTCGCTACATAAAATCGTTCTTATACTTTAGCTAGACATCAACCATATATATATATATATATATATATATATATATATATATACAGGGTATTTTGAAACGCTCCGAAAACGAAGACAGATGATAGTACTAAGGATACCTATGATGATGGGTCACAAAAATCTGATCCCGAGGAAAAATCATCTTTTCACAACGTTTTATTAACTTTATTCACGCTCCATCATGTTATTACAGTTATTTGAAACGATCTTTCACAAAAAATCATGAAAATACTGAAACATAAAACCACCAGTGGAATTACTGAATTACAATCAGCTGACTAGGGTCAATGTACGCGCGAACGCCGAATTCGCGCGGCCCGCAACTAGCGATGGTACCACAATACCTAATAATTAACAACACTTGTCTAAATACCTAACTTATCTACTTAACCTACTATTTTGCCACTGCTTGTCTCCACGTAGCCACTTTAATTCGAATTCACAGGTTAAATAAACCAAATAACTGGTTCGATTCCTGCCAATGAAAAAATACTTAAATAAAATGTTAAGAAGGTTAGAGTCATGCTTTTTTATCCATTGTGTAGGTATGTTTATTATTCTGATGTATTCAGTTATGTGCCTATTCAGATCAGTTCAGTACTAAGTTATTTAAACAAAATTAGGTATGAAACAGCTCACCGATCCTCCGTGGCCTTATGAGATTCTCCAAGGCACATTAACATGTTGCCGTATTCACAAGCACTATAACAATTTATGTTAGGCATTATTAAAACAAAACAAAAACACAAAACGTAACAACAAGAACAACATCATTAATTAATAAATAACAAGTTATAACGACAATAATTTAATAAACAAAACAATTGAACTAACGCTCGTGATAGTCAACATGGCACTGTCTCAAAACTAAAATTATTGTAATGTCCTTGAAGCAGTAAATCCATAGCGCGAGGCGACACGAAGCAGCGTGTGTGTGAAAGGGAAGGGTAGAGTGAGTAAGTAGTATACCTAATGCATTGTTTCGTACCGATCTAGGTAAGAGTTCGATGCCCGCGAGGATATTGACCCTATTGTCAGCTGATTTTCTTTTTTAAGTTTCACTGCTGGTTTTATTTTTAAGTATTTTCATGATTATTCGGGATCGAATTTCTTTGTGACCCATCATCATAGGTATCCTTAGTACTATCATCTGTCTTCGTTTTCGGGAGCGTTTCAAAATACCTGTATATATATATATATATATATATATATATATATACGTATGACTACAGACATTGAATTATTGGTTTATTTTATAACTGATTCACTTTAGCTTACACAACAAAAAATGTAATTGAAAAAATATATCGATTGCCGTCCGTTTGTCTATGCGTCTGTGAATCTTCTCGCTTAATAGAAATGTAAGCAATAGATTGAGATATATAGTATTAAATAAGATTCCATATATTCTAAGGAGGGTACTTATTGATTTTTGCTATTGAACTGAACACGTTTTAAAAGTTTTAAAAAACACGTTTTAAAAAAAAGGTGGTGAATGCTTTATGCATACCACGACAGACCTAACCACTACCCTAAGTGTACCCACTAAACACCACCTGTGGGACTGGCAATTGGCGGATTAAGCCTCTTTGCCGGATCGGAAGCGACCTCTTTGGGAGAAGAGGCGCAGGCGGCTACGAGTCGCTGAGGGAGAGCCTACTTAGGCAAAATTGAGGAAGAATCGGCCTGAGCCGCCAGGAGGCAGTTCAGGTCGGTTGAAATTTTATTTGGCGGGTCCGAGAGAGAGTTTCGGCCTGCGGACCTGTTAGCGAGAGGGAGTGGCTGCAAGTAGCTGCCTCACGAAAAAATGATTGGAATTCAAATATTTACTACTACTATAACTATATGGACACCTGTTTTGTTACTATATAATCGATAAGAAAAAAAACTATAAGGATATAATAACTAATTAATTTCTAAATCAGGTATTATAAATGGGCAAGTGACAAATATTTTCGGTTTTTAGATTTACTGGATTTGAAATTTCTATTATTGAACTTAATTATATAAAAAATTCTCATCCTAATAAATAATTTTAACAAATAATTTATTGGGAAGCATGCACATGGTTTGGTATTGAACTCAATTAGTCTCAAATGCTCAAACAATTTGAACCAAATGTTTCCAGTAAAAGTAAAAATCGACATCAATTCTGTTTTCAAGCTATGTATGTAATCCACAAAATCATCTGGAGGTACTTGTTGTCCTCCGAAGCGATCACAGCTAGTATCATAAGCTCTCAGACGGATGTATAAATTTCTCTCATTTGATTCATCGTCATATGATGATGCGTAACTAATTATCGATAGGCAGTCACGCTTGTGACTTTCAACACACCTTCGCAACAAATGACCGCAGCTATAGTGGAATGCATTTTTTTCTGGAATGTCGTACATCTTTGTAAGATTCTCTTTAGGTTGTATTTGAGGTGGATCCTGGATAGAAACTTGAGTTTTATATTTCAATTCAATAAAATGATTGTATCTGCTGTCAAATTATTTACTAAATTAATGCAACACATTTTCTTTTTTTGACTCTATCAATAAATACAATTGCAAATTACAATTTCGTTGTTTTACTTACCCGAGCGTCAAGTATAATTTTTCTGCTGGAGATATACCTCTATATCGTTTTGGATTAATTACAGACTCTAAATCGCCCTTGATAGCTTCAAGAATATAGTCAAAATTTTCTACACTCATTCTGGTGTAGTCGTAGAATTTGTCGGGACATTGTCTCTGTTCTTCATAATTTCGATAAAACTCGCCTTTTCTTTTCTTTGCCCTATAGTAGGGATTCACTTCGTCTTTTGCCCACAATAAATCGAGCGTTAGGAATAAATTTGAATCAAAAAGATGTTGTCGCCGTTGTTCAGACATTTCGTTCGCTCTCGACAACACAACCATGAACAAATCACTACGCCGCTATAGTATCGCGCGATCTGCCCGTTGTTTTCGAGAACGGGTCTGCGTTGCCCACCCCGCTCCCGCGTCGCCGCCGCCACCGCCCCGCTGCCCGCAAGATTCGAGGCAGAGGCCTAAGAGTCCCACTGTCGTTACTATGCCCGTTGGGGTATTCTACTAGTGTAGGTAAGGAAGGTCGTGTTGCTGAGAGGCTGTCCTGTGTTACATTGAGATGGGTAGTGATGCTGTTGGCTTGCATACTTTGGTGTTATCATGTAATTGGGGTCCTGATAGCAAGCAGGGTTTGTTACCGAATAGTGTTCTTTTATTTAAATACTTTTGAGAATAATTTCTAACATCAGAAGTGGAATAGTTTCTTACAATATAATAAAAAAATTGTTTTATTTCTTAGTTATTATACTTTAACTGTTAAATGGCGAAGGAAAACACCATTCAAATTCAAAATTCAAATTCAAATTTTTATATTTGAATTTGAATTTTGAAGGAAAACACCGTGAGGAAATTTGCATGCCTGAGAGTTCTCCAAAATGATCTCAAGTCCACACTAGGCCAACGTAGTGGACTATGGTCTAAGCACTCTTGCGCTCAGTAGTGAGCCGGCAATGGGATGAGATGATGATGATGATGAACTGTAAAATTCTGTATAATAATTATGTATGACCAACAATTATGAAGGTAGGTAAGTTGTATGTTCATTGTTCTATACTAATATGTTATTAATACTTAGTCACCTATTTCCGCGGTAAATTTCTTAAGTGGCAATAGTAAGCTCTCCACTAGCGACTCTTTCAACTGAACAGTAAAGTTAGTGGTACTATACGTGACTGCGCACGCAAGTGAAATAAATTAAAGTTTTATAATTTTAAAGTTAATGTGAATCTAATAGTTATGACAGAATAGAGAAAATTAATAAAAACAAATTCGGTGTTATTTTCTCATAGTTAAAAATTTTGTTGTATCATGCAAACGCACTCAAGTTACGTTCTAGCATATGTGTAATAAATACTAATTGTTAGTCAACTCGGCGACTAGACGGAGCAACGATAGGGCGCGGTATGAAGGAGAGCGGAGTTCCCTCCCTGCCCGCGACGTCTGCGGTCGGCTTCGCTTGGGTACCGGTACGCTCGTTTAGAAGTGTCACGTACATGGCATCAGTTGCACGCTTTTGGTGTTCACCCAGTAACATGATATTACTCGATATTATTTTGAAATATTGGGAAAGATTGTATGATGCTTTAAGTAAAATTGAATTCTAATAACCATGTGGTTGCTTTCATCAAGATTTTAATTGAATTATAAGTAAGGATGAGAATTCATTATAACATTACATTGAACAAAAGACAATTAAAAAACCCAATAATTAATGTCGTAAATATTTGTCGGTTGCACATCTGTAACCAGGCGGTTGATTAAACAGAACCAATGTATAATTTTAACCTGTTTTATTTATTCTGTTCAACGCCCTATCAAATATTTTAAGCGGAATATCTGAGATACTGCTATGTAGGTAAAATATAGTAAAATTAGGTAGGTACCTACCAATATAAGCCTTTGTTTCCATCACGACGAATCAGGTGAAGTCCGCAGCTTAACACACAAACTTACTTTACAAAACGCAACTAGTTTTGTAAAGTAGTAATTAGTTTGTGTCCGAATAGTATAGAAAAATAAATTATTACGAGAAATACTGATAAAATACAATGCTATGATATTATTATCTAAGGAAATGTTTTTGTGACAACCCTTGCACATTTTTAGCGACTTAACGTCGAGACAGCCTTATAGGTATTTTGCGGTATAACAAAGGAGTTGACCCACTATTAGTATTTATTACACATATGGTTCTAATGACCTGTCAACCTGTCATCCGCACCATACATCGCAAAGATATATAGTTTGTGAACACTGACCTCCGTATATGTATGATAGAGATCAGTAGAATAGAATAGAATAATTTTGGAACGATGTTCTTTATCGGACGGTACGGATTTGGCGGATGGGGGCTAGGCGACAAAAAGTGTAAGATTTTTCCGTCACGACCCCTTCTGACGTAGTGTAGACGGCCTTGACGGCTATAAGGAAGCGAGATGGAATAATATCAATCTTTCGCATTTTTTCTTATCTTGCCATGAAAGAAATATTATTTTAAATGACGCTTCATTTTAATAGACGCTATTAATTCATTTATTTGTATTTCTTAATCAATAATATAATACGTTTATCAATAATAATATACTACGAAAGGAACGTCGTTCCAACCGAGTGTTCCACGACACTCACGCATGTTTTTTTATTCAATATAGATCACATGTGTAATTCTTATTGAAAGTCATTTTTTACTTTACCACTGATTCGAAAAAAAACCTCTGTCCTGGGAAGAACCAGCAAGAAATCCAGTGAAACTTTTTTTTAAGTATATTTTACATGAATGGTTGTAAAAACTATTTACAAAATTTATTTTAGAAACAGCTTTGAAGCGACCACCTCATTCCCAGGAGTTGTTATCAACCATGTATTCATTTATATTATAATGACCCTTTTATACAGTTATTTTTTAATAAAATTTTAAACTTGGTAATAGAGAGACGTTGTATATTTTCTGGGACTTTGTTGTATTAGCGTATATTGTACATTGCCCCAAGAATGAATTACTGACTCTGTGGAGTCGAGAAACTGGTATCACTAGCTTGTGTTTGTTCCTAGTATTTACAGAGTGTATATCACTTTTTTTTACTAAAACTACCTTTGTTTTTGTGAACATACATCAAATTTTCGTAAATATACTGAGAAGCCAAAGTTAATATCTCGGCTTTACGTTGTAAATAGCTCTGATGGCCCTCTTCTGTAAAACAAAAATAGTTTCTAAAACAGCCGCAATTACCCATAGCAAAATCCCATAAGACATTATGCTATAGAAATAACTGAATAAACTTATCTAGCTGTCTCGACACTAGTAAGACCTATAATCTTTTTTACAGCATAAGCTGCAGAACTTAGTCTGCTTGCTAGTTTGGATATATGGGGGCCCAACTGAAGCTTTGCGTCGAGAGTGATGCCAAGAAATACAGTGAATTCAACAGAGATCAGTTCTTCCCCATTTAAAAACACATTGGTATTCTGATTTTTAACATTCGATGTTGTAAATTTAATACATTTAGTTTAATTTCAGTTTAAATGTAGATTATTAACGTTAAACCAATGCACTAATTTTGTTATTTAAATAATTGACGTTTAAGTTTAAAAATCAAGGAAGTATCATCAGAAAATAATACCATATTATGATTATTCCCTACAAGGGAAGGTAAGTCATTAATATACACTAGAAATAGGAATGGGCCGAGAATTGAGCCTTGAGGGACACCCATTAGTACAGGTGACCCGGAAGAACTTTTACCATTGATAATAACTTTCTGCGTTCTATTACTTAAATATGAAATAATAAGTTTAAGCGCTGTGTTTTGTGTAGTGTTTACGAACGTAAAGTAGTGACACAGAACATATATAATATCTTTGCACAGAACGCCATAATACTCTCTACCGACAGCGTAGTGATATGATTACCAGTATATTACTCTTTGATCCGGCGATTTTTTTACTAATATAAATAAAAAAAATATAGAAAAAAATGACGTTAACTAATTTCATAAAAAACGGCAATTTCATAGGTAAAGACCATATTAGCCCCAAGTTCACCACATTGCAACTCAAATTTGTAGTACCGTCATGCTGTCGATCAGTATTCTGATGGAGAAGTTTTACCTTCCTGGCATCTATTGCTATGGCCACTTGAGTAATTAGTGGCCATAGCAGTAGATTTTAGCAATAGATTACCCATACATTCAGCCAGAACGACTGTATTGCGGTGTACCTACATATGTGGATGTACAGGTCTTCCGAGAAAGTTTCAGATTCTGCACCTGCATTTGTTTTAGAACCATCTGTCCGTGAAAATACTAAGTGCTTTTGGGTTTAATTCCTCCGGCTGGTTAGTTTCATTTTATTACATCTTATATCTCTTTACCGTGTAGTGGCGGTGTAATTATATCCATAATCCCATATCGTCCCGTGGGTGTCGTAAGAGTCTACAGAGGGAAATTGAAACAGGTGATGGGCAGCAGCATCTTCCTGATAACAAGTCAAAATATTAAAAAAAACTGCGTGTCAACTATGGCATATTCCCCCTATGGGCAATCAAAGGGGGGGCCTATGTTGCGCAGTGGACTTATGTAGGCTGTAATGGAGGATGGACGGATGGATGGTTGTATGTGTAGGTGAAGCAGGGTTAGCTCCAGCATAGCCTCTAAGGCTGCTGTTGGTATAGTCCTTATGCAGCCTGTGGCAGCCATACATGCCGGTCTTTGGTATCGCTGAAGCTTCTTCATAGTGGTGGCTTCATTTGTTTTCATCAGAGCGCCGTATGTGATCATGGGCGGAATTACAGTTTTGTATAGTCACCGTATGATTTTTGGCGACAGACCGGTCAGAAACGGTTTGCCAATCACTTTTCAGCATTGCCAGAATGTTTTACTAGCCTTGTTGATATTGTTTTCTATGTGTTTATTCCAGTTAAGTTTACTGTCCAAGGTAAGATTTAAATATTTTATCTCAGAGGATAGCTGGAGCTTTGTGCTGATAAGACTTGGAAGGTGATAGTTGTTCCGCATTCGTTTTTCTATAAAATTACTAAAACCGTATTTATTTGGGTTAACGGTTAAGTCATATTCCATGCACCATCTCTCCTCTATACGTAGAGATGCTTGGGTCAGGTCGCACACCATGCTTAGTGTTAAAGAGATATTCAACTAACACCTTACCTCCTTCATTGGGTTTTTCCATTCCCCAGAGGTGATTATGCGCGTTGGAATCCATTACGATCACTACTTCTAGTCCAACCCTTTCGCATAAATTACGTCTTACGAGGTCATAAGTGGAAGATGTGTCTTCCTCAGGCATGTAGGCCGGGGCGACAACTATTTATCTCTCCTATGTGTTTTGTACTTTTACGATATACATGTCTCTGGAACAGAATTCTGTTAAAAGTTTTGCACAGATATCCGTAGTAGTTTAGATACACGCTCTAAGTTTGTCTTGTTCAGGGGGGCTTACCTCTTAAGTTGATTAGGCAATTGATTTTACCAGCCCTACACCCACGACTCCTGGATTAAGGCTATGGCCGTTTGTTGAACCCCAACCACTTGCGTAGTGTAGCCGACGCAGTTTCGCTGTGGTGAAGGTTGGCATGCACGCGGCTAGGTTTGGACGAAGGGCACGACATTATTGACCGCGTCCTCCCCAGGAATAAGCCTGCCAGCAGGTCTCGTCATCAGCCACCGAGTCGGAATTGGAAGGTAGGATACCGGCCTCCTCATCCCCTAGCGGACTGCCGCTGAGCTCGGTCTCTACTGGTGGCTTCGGCTCTGTCGTGCAGGCCGTTTTGTCACTGGACTTTAGATCCAGTGATTCTGCTGCCCCAGTATCCAGGACTTCCGGGTTGTTATCCGCTTCTTTGCTCGGTAGAGTATCAAAATTTTTCCTCCACGACCCTGGAATTTAACGTAAACCGTCCCTGATTTTACCATTTAACATACACATGCGTGGCGTCTGGCTTTCATCAGGGTCGAGATATGTTCCTCCGGCACCAAAACAACGAGGAACCACCCATCCGTCTGTTTATCGGTCTTGAAAACAGACATTTCCTGATGTCCACCCAGCGATTTTTGACAGCACACGACCAATTCCGCGAGAGTCGTTCCAAGCCTCCTGGGCGTCTGGGATAAGGGTACCTATCACATTTAAGTGTTTGTGGTAACCCCGACTGTTTTTTGTTGACCAGCGGGGTGTTGGATGTCGAGGGTGGTGATGTTCCCCTATAACCAATCCAATGCCTTCTGATCTCCGTGTACACGGATTTGCCCCTAAAAACTGGGCCCGACGCATTATATTATAGAACAGCTCTGTTTAGGCAGAGTTTTTTGTTATGGCACCAAATCTCTGCAACAAATTGCCTTGAATGAGGACATACGATGTCACCAAGAACTGGATTGTTTTAAAAGTAATCTACTAAAATTTTTAACTGACATTGCATTTTATTCTATTCAAGATTTTTCACACATAAATTAGTTAATTTAATTATTAATGAAATTTCTATAAATATTAATTTTAATCTTACTAATTAATTTAATTATATTTATTCTTCCTTGGTACTGAAACTTTTTCATTACTTGAATAGAGGCCGTTTATTTTAATATTTGCATGTGGTAATGAAATAATATATGATATTATATATACCAAATGGTGGATCGCAGCGCGACTTAATCTTTTCCGTGTAAACCACCTTATAACCTGTTGAAAATTGATTTGATTTGATTAGGGTCTTGGCTATTCACAGCCTCGCTGATCATCTTCCTCTGGATACCTACGAGGATGTCATCGGCTACTTCCTTTGTTATGTGTCCTGTACGTGCACACGTTAAGGCCACACACAATTCTGCTTTAACATTTATGTTCGCCTCTCGGCGAGGTGGACTCGTCTAGCCTCCTTTTGGCTGCTCTTTCCTTCTTACCGGGACGCTTGGCGGCTCGTTGCTTCCTAGCAAATATCTTGGAACTAATCCCTGTAGCCGCGCATTCCACTTGGGCTGGATCTTTATACCAGCCCCATGCACCACAGGGACAACAGCTTGAAGTTATTTTTGGAGTTAATATAAGGACACGTAGTGGCTCATAGCTCGACTTCGCATCGGGAGCTTGATCCAGCTGGCAGATATGGCTGAAAAGGCCCATTACCACTACCTGAGTAACTGTCACTCTTACACCGTCACCATGGCTTTATACCACCACCCACTTGCTTGCTAACAAAACAGAACATTGCTATTTCATGATAATATGGTCATATCGTCAAATAGTTTTTCACCGCTAGCGGCGCTGATAGCGTGTTTATTAACAGAAACAGATTTTTAACAGAATCAACATCACTTTATGCCTTTTTTATATAATAAATAAATGTTCCCGGCTTTGGGGTGGCTCTTGAGCCAATCACACTCCTACCTTCTATAGCTGATATTAATAGATAGTATAGTTCTGACTTTCATAGTATTAATGTAATATAGCGCCCTCTACTTTCTGCTAAATAAACTAATGATAAGTAACTGATAAAATTAAATTTTAGAATGTTACTGAATACTTATTCGTGCAGCATCAAAAATACCGGTGGCCACTATCGGGATGATTTACCACAATTACCACGTTTGGCAAAATGGCTAACAACACTGTTATACACAACACGTGTGTTTTGTGTGCATAGTATCCAGTACTGTGTACACAAAACTGAGATTAGGAGAGAAGCTCTTTAGTTGAATATATGGGGTGCTTGTCGCCATAGGTTTTATTTTACCAACTTCATATATTATCAGGTTATCTGATGTAAATAATTGGAAATTAAGTGCACTGTGTGATTTTATCTCTATTTGATGGAATATTTGGTGGCATCGTTGGGTTTCTAATTACTAGGTGGATATGGTCAACAATCGTACAAAAGATTTGTTTCAGTTTTTATGAATTTTATTAAAACAAATACGAGAGCCGTGTAGCTCGCCGTTAGATTTCATCACGGCAAGGGAGCAAAACGTGTACGAGTCCTTTGAGGACAAATTAATCTGTTATGGGAAATTTTACGTGCTGACTTACCACGTATCCGGTGAAGTGGTGAAGAATAACTTCGTGGGCAAACCTAAATATCTGATTAGTAGTTGAAGGATTGCGGCATACTCTTTTCTGCCCACAAGCACTATAGGTTATGAGGAGCCCTGTGCACACTAGTGAGACGTATGTAAGCTGCTACTTTACTTTTCATACCTTTAATGAGACTTATAAATCAGTTTGTCATTTAAGATTTTTGTATTTTTGAGTTTTCATATTATCAGACAAATCAGGATTTTTGTGAGAGTCATGGTTTCATAGCTCACTGAGATATGTAAATGAACAGGCTATTGCGAAAAAACTGTAGCAGATTTTACTTAAACAAAGGTTTATTTTATTTTACTTGTCAAATGCGGTAATCAAACTGATGCAAACGTAAATTTCATAGTACATAAGCATTATTATATATTTTTACATATATGTTAATTGCAATTTGAAATGTCGATTTACGACGTTCTCGGCGGTTAAAGAAAACCTGCATATCTGAGAAGTTCCCGAGTTGAAGTGATCGCGCTTTAGCACTTTCTTTTTTGGCCAAAAGCTCTGTGGCTTGTGCCCAGTAGTGACATGTATGTAGGCTGCTACTATTTTTAGTTTTAATGGGGAAATTATGCTGTTTTAATTTCATTCCTATTTTCGGAGATGTTACTTTTTTGTTTTCACACTACTGTAAATATTAACGGTAGCAAAGATTCGAAAGAATAGAACTCATCATCGTTATCATACAACCTATCAAAAGTCCACTGAACTGAACATAGGTCTCCCCCATAAATTGTCAAATAGGCTGGATATTTGCTATAGTTGCCACGCTTGGCAGGCGGGTTGAAGATGATGTTGCCCATCTCCTGTTTGTTTTTTTTTTTTTTTTATAGAATAAGGGTGACAAACGAGCACACAGTCCACCTGATGGTAAGTGGTTGCTGTGGCCCATAGACATCTACATCTATCTTCGTTTGCGAATTTAAATGCAGATGCGTTGTCAGCCGTGAGGACTAAGATAGAATGCCTCCTTTCCAGTAAAAAAGGTCTCCGGTTCTCTACACTCACCATACGAAACACAGCAGCATTAAGCTGCTATTTTACGCTGGTATTCTGTGAGAGCGTGGTCCTTCCCCGGTCGAGCCGACCCATTCGTGCTACAACTATACTATTAATATAGCTACAGCATGGCTCTACCACGTAATTTTCCTCTATCGCCTCTTAGGACACACACGGATTCTCTTTCGCCGCCACAACAAGGCGAACATTTTTCTGCTTCCAATCATGAGTATAGCTCCACCCACGTTTACTGCGAATAGAACTTCATTTACAATAAAAGTAATCTTAAGAATTTTATCGTGTATTATTTTAACTTTTTTAATTCCTGACGTTTCGGGCACAATAAAGAACCCATGGAGAGGGGGGGGGCTGTGTTATTTAACGTCCTGATGTCATAGTTTACGAAGACTACAATCAACTTCTAACTAATATCGTTTGGTCCGATCTACGCAGGACGAGCTTACAGTATCTTAAAGTCTTGCAGTAATATGTTTGGGTTTGAAGTTAGGATGTTTTTAATTTCAATAGCCTCGGGAATCATCCTTGGTAGGAACCGGTGTTCTATTGCGAGGATTTGTTGTCTATCAGATCTGATATAATGGTTGGGACGATACTGAAAATGTTGTAATACTTCAAACTTCTTGGAGCGGCGGTGCTTCACATCAGCAATATGTTCTTTTACGCAATTTTTTATGGAACTTTCTTCCAAAGATGTGTTTTGTACAACCCGCTTTAATAAAAGTTAAAATATAACGTGATTTTTTAAAATTTGTTTTATTACATGTGTAGTATTCATCATTATAAGTACTGCATTTATGAAATTTTAAAGTCTACTCGAACGTAGAAAAAATATCTACATCTATTTTATGGTGCCAATCAATATTAAATGGGAACAATGATATGATTGGCCAAACCCAAGCATACCACTGCAAGACTTCAAGATACTGTAAGCTCATTCTGCGTAGATCGGACCAAAAATTAATATTCAAAAAACTGAAGGTAGCCGGGCTAACTATGACATTAGGACGTCAAACACCTCAGTCCCCCCCGTGACCATGGGTGCTGTAAAGCACCGAAACGTCGGGAATCAAAATTAGTAAAATTAAACGCGATAAAATCCGTAAAAATAGTTTTATTCAATGTGTAGTGTTCGCGTAAATATAAGAAACTATTAACAATGATATGAATCAAATATCGCATATAAGACCATGAATTCATCATTATTTTGTTAATACTAAATAAACTTTAATTATGAATGAATATAAAGAGTAAATAATAATAGTAAATTTTGATTCCAAGACAATTTATCTTTCTTATGGATACATCGGAAGACACGTCCAATATAAAAAATTGTAGATGTTTCTAGACATATGATATTAATTCAATTCTGAAAAACTTATTTATTCACGTGTTCCTCAATTATCTAGGTCCAATAGTCTTTGGGAATTCAAAAAATTCCTTGACAAACTGACATAGACACACATACACCGAAGTAACTCTCAAAGTGATCGAATTTTGCTAAATTTGGCGCGGAATAGCATTTAATTATGTTTCTAAATTGAACACCATGCGAGCGAAGCCGCGGGTAAAAAGCTAGTCTATAATATATAACTGATAAAGAACAAAAATGACATTCATGCCTTATAGTAAGGTAATGGTGGTCCTGGACCCGATAATCCCCAGAATATTACCGTCATTCTTTTTTAAGTTCCGTAATCGGATAAAAAGTAGCCTTTGAGTTGCCCCGGGTTACTAACTACCTACATATAAAATTTAACGGAAATCGGTCCAGTAGTTTTTGCGTGAATCGGTAATACACAGACTAACAGACAGACAGACAGACAATAATTCTAAAAACCACTAATTTGGCTTCAGTACCCTTTATTTAGTCTCCTGGACTTGTTTTTTCAAGAGTGTATTAGAATTACAGACACTACTTTTCTACAGGTTTATTATATGTAAGCCGAAGCTGCGGAGGTGAGCATGGATGCTTGCGATTTGCTACGCAAGGACGAAGGGGCTGCACCCCCTGCAGCGCCGAAGCCGTTGCAGAAGTAACTATGTCAATATTCCTGCAGCGCAAATTTCAACAGTTCGTTGCGGTGAAAATTTTAGAGCAACTAATTTTTAAACTTGGTACCTAATTAGCACCTAAAAAGCCCCTAATTTGGACTTTTTCTAAAAGCAATTTTGATTCTATTCTGATTTCAGAAAACCTGAATTTTGCATATCTGCTTTGTTCTCAATAACGACTTTATTTTTATTAAGGGCGTCTTGTCATTGCCTATACTTGCAGCACCTAATTAGCACTATTTCCTTCCTATTAATATTAATCGTATATCTATTATCGTCACTGCGTTGCTAGCGATACGTTTTGCCAGCAACGCAAATTTCAACAGTTCGTTGCGGTGAAAATTTTAGAGCAACTAATTTTTAAATTTGGTACCTAATTAGCACCTAAAAAGCCCCTAATTTGGGCTTTTTCTAAAAGTAATTTTGATTCTATTCTGATTTTCAGAAAACCTGAATTTTGCATATCTGCTTTGTTCTGAATAACGACTTTATTTTTATTAGGGGCGCCTTGTCATTGCCTATACTTGCAGCACCTAATTAGCACTTAATTCTTTGATATTAATATTTATCGTATATCTAATTAACTTCATTGCGTTGCTAGAGATACGTTTTGCTAGCAACGCAAATTTCAACAATATAATAATAAATAAGTAAAATCTGCTACAGTTTTTTCGCAATAGCCTGTTCATTTACATATCTCATGTGAGCTATGAAACCAGGACTGTCACAAAAATCCTGATTTGTCTGATAATATGAAAACTCAAAAATACAAAAATCTTAAATGACAAACTGATTTATACATACATACATATACATATAATCACGCCTCTTTCCCGTAGGGGTAGGCAGAGACCACTTCTTTCCACTTGCTACGATCCTTACATACTTGTTTCGCTTCGTCCACTTTCATTATTCCCTTCATACATGCTCTTCGGTTTAGGGTACTCTTGACCTGGCCTTTTTTCAAGACGTCCCTGATTTGGTCGAGAAACGTCCTCCTAGGTCTACCCCTTCCAACACTTTCATTCACACTCGCCTTATACACTTTTTTCGTCAATCGTTCTTCATTCATTCTCTCGACATGGCCAAACCATCTCAGCATACCTTTCTCAATTTTTGTCACTACATCTTCTTTCAAATCACAACGTTTCCTTATCTCACTATTTCTTATCCTGTCACTCAATTTAACTCCTATCATACTTCTTAACGCTCTCATCTCAACTGCATTTATTCTGCTTTCAAGTTTCTTCTGCCATACCCAACTTTCACTTCCGTACATGAGTGTCGGAACCAACACCCTCATGCACAGCCAAACGAGCCTTGTTAGACAACTTCCGACTGCTCATAAAGGAGTGCAAAGCTCCATTCACCATGTTTCCTGCATTCACTCTTCTTTCGATATCACTCTCACACTTTCCATCTCTTGTAAACTTTGAACCCAGATACACAAACTCCTTCACCTGTTCAATTTGTTCATCTCCAATCACGATATTGCAGTCTGTCACTGCCTCATCTCTTTCAAACACCATCACTTTCGTCTTCTTTACATTCATCTTCATTCCCTTTCTAACAAAAGCTCCACTCATAGCAGTTACCATCTCCTGCAACTCCTCGGCCGAGGCATAAGTAGTACTTGGTCATCAGCATAGAAAACATTTGACAAGTAACTCATTCATTCTCAACCACTTTCATTCTCTTTTAAATCTGTCAAGCAATTGTCCATGAACAGATTAAACAGCCACGGTGACGCTACACATCCCTGTCTAACACCTTTTCGATATTAAACCATTCAGTGTATGCCCCGTTTATCCTTACACAGCACTAGAATCCCTATAAAGAGATTGCAGTGCTCGTATGAGATACTGCTCACACAGTTCACGGACAGTGCTGACCACAATTCATTCCTCATTACTCTATCATAGGCCTTTTCTAGATCCACGAATGCGCAATAGACCGTCTTGTTTTAGCCAAACACTTTTCGGCTATGCACCGCAAGAAAAGACCTGATCCATACATCCCATTCCTTTCTAAATCCCTTGTGCATCCCATACTTTTCGTCTGTTTCATTCACAACCCTTTTCATCAACACTTTCGCATACAATTTACCGACGACGCTGAGCTTATACCGCGGTAATTTATGCAGTCCTGCGTGACCTTTTCCCTTATACAATGGCACGATTACGGCTTTGCACCAGTCTCCCGGTACTTGTTCCATCGCCAAATTGAAAAGGCGGTACAGCTGACTAGCCACTATGCCCTGTCCAGCCCTCAGCATCTCGACGGTAATCCTGTCATACCTGCAGCCTTACCTAATCTCATACTAACGCTTTCACTATTTCATCCATGCTTATCTCACTTTCATCAACATTTATATTAGTTTCCATGGAAGGTGCCGGATGCTGTACCTGCACTTCCTCTCTTTCAAACAAACTTTCAAAATATTCTTTCCATCTCTTTACACATTCTTCTCCTTTATAATGCTCCATCTTGACTCCTGATTGTACTCAGCTCCGAGGTAGAAGTTTTTCCTCTGGCTGTTTTGATGGATTTCAGAAAACTTGATGTTTGACTGGAAATCTTCAGTGAACCTCCTATCGAAATCATCCTTTCGTTCTTCTTTCTTTCTAGACACAACTTCTTTCGCTGCTGATTTCAATCTTTTATACTTCGTTCTTGCTTCCTTTATCTCGTCATCCGTTGCCTTTTGAACTTTTGGTTAGCTTTTGTTGCTAACCAATCCAACTCCTTTTTTCTTTTCTTTTCACAACCCTTTGTACATCTTTATCCATCCACACATTATAGTTCTTTCTTCCTTTCCTTCTTTGCTTCTCCGCATACCTCATAGCAACATTCGACCCTTTCTTAAATGTCTCCCACAAATCTTCAATCACCTATCTCTTCTATGCCTTTAAAACTTTCTTTCAGTTTCTCTACATACTCGTCTTTCTTTTCTTTTTCTTGTAGATTTTCCACTTTTACTTTGTCCAAAACACTCGTAGGCTCGGCCTCGTTGTCGCCACCGTTTAAAGAGGCCACGCATTCGGGATAACTAGAAGTGGTCTGTGTCGAGGCCTGCAGTGCCCAGTGTCTAGCACTTTCTTCCTCAGTCTTTCATCCACAATTACAAAATCAATCATACTTCTAGACTCACCCTCATCTCTTGTATACAAATGGATCTTTTGTGGTCAAACATTGTGTTGGCCACACAGATTCCATTCAAGCATAATTCAAGCGGCTTCTCCATTGTCATTCACTCTCTCGTCCCCAAACGTACCCAGAACTCCTTCATACCCATCACGCTTTACTCCAACCCATTAAAGTCCCCTAACATCACGATCCGTTCATTTTCTCCGCATTTATTCAAGACCTCTCTCATACTATCCCAAAATTCCTCTCTCTCTGTTGGGCTTTCAATGCCCACCTCCGCGCAGATCCGTCGGTGCATAGACCCCAGGATAAACAAGCGGTGAGTCCGACTTTAACCTAATCCAGAGGTCTTGGAACACATTCCTGCTCCATCACACATTCCACTATTCGAGATGAAAGAATCACACAACTTCTGACTACCTCGGCTGGTTTGGGGACTCCCGACCAGTATGCCGTGTAGGGGCCATGAAACGTGGTGTCACATCCTTTCCACTTGGTTTCGTTCACGCACAAAATATCTATGCATCGTTCATCCATCATCTACTTCATCTATCTTACCATCCATTCCTCCTCTTACATTCAACGTACCGAAGCGGCTCTCCGTGGGCGCTTTTCTTGAGAAACGAGACGTGATGGGTGGCGAACCACATCGCCGCCATTTTGGTTAATTAAATTATTTTTATTATTCTCCATTGCGTTCCCACGAATAGCGAGGGAAAGGTTTGTCCCCCCCAGCAGAGCCCCGCATGCCAGGGTAAGGCTGGCCTAATTCTGGGGTCGCCCGGTCCCAGGGCAGTGTGGCACGCTAACGACTAGGCTTGCCCCTAGCCATGCATCCATCCGCGCGGCAGACGTTGAATTGGCGGAGAGGGTAGGAATAGGGAAAGGGAAGAAGGTGGTGTGACAAGGAAGATTGGTAAGTTAGAGTGGGAAATAGGAAATGTAGGATATTACCGTCCAGGAGGGCAAGGGATAGGACAGTAATAGCTAGGGAAGCCGGGGTCGCATACCCGTATACTATACCACAACTACCGGACAGGTAGATTGGAATGAGATATACAGGGTATTTTTGAAACGCTCCCGAAAACGAAGACAGACGACAGTACTAACTATATCTTAGATGATGGGTGAAATATAAAATCGATCATGATGAAAAAAAATTCATCTTTTCACAACGTTTTATTAGCTTTATTCACGCTCCATCGTGTTAGTATAAATCATCGTGTTAAATAAAACGTTAATTTCATTAAAATAAAACATGAAAATACTTAAACATAAAAGCAGCAGTGGAATTACTGAATTACAATCAGCTGACTAGGGGTCAATGTACGCGCGAACGCCGAATTCGCGCGGCCCGTAACTAGCGATGGTACCACAATACATAATAATTTACAACACTTGTCTAAATACCTAACTTATCTACTTAACCTACTATTTTGCCACTGTGCTTGTCTCCACGTAGCCACTTTAATTCAAATTCACAGGTTAAATAAACCAAATAACTGGTTCGATTCCCCGCTAATGAAAAAATACTTAAATGAAAAGTTAACAAGGTTAGAGTTATGCGTTTTTATTCATCGTAAGGTATGTTTATTATTCTGATGTATTCAGTTATGTACCTATTCAGATCAGTTCAGTACCAAGTTATTTAAAAAAAATAGGTATGAAACAGCTTACCGCTCTAAATCCTCCGTGGTCTTATGAGATGCGGCTCAAATTGTGCTCCATTCATTTCGAGGCAGATGTGGGCTCGGTGTTGCGTCTCCTCATGCAGGCGGGGCATTATCGTGTGGTCTTCGACACAGTCCGCACGTAGTTTGTCGAAAACATCCACGATCCTTTGGCGCATTTCGTCAGCGCTATCACACTCACGATTAAAACCCTTTCTTTCACATACCCCACAGAAAGAAGTCTAACGGGGTCAGATCTGGTGAGCGAGGTGGCCAAGCGTGTGGTCCTAGTCTGCCAATCCAGCGATCATCAAATAATTCGGTAAGGCGCTCACGGACGAACCTCACGACATGTGGAGGTGCACCATCATGCTGGAACCATGTACGGCGATATTCATCCAACGATAGGTCGTCTAAAATGTCAACCAACTGTTCATTTATAAAGTTTAGGTATCCCTGTCCGTTAAGTCGCTGTGGCAGAAACACTGGTCCCAGTATGCGATCCTTAAATAAACCTGCCCATACGTTAACCGACCATCGGGTTTGGTGCCCGGTTTGTCGAACAGCGTACGGGTTAACCTCTGAATACACGTGTGTATTTCTTCGGTTCCACATGCCGTTTCTGGTAAATGTCGACTCGTCCGTCCAGATAACGTGCTCAATGGAACCAGGCACACGTTGTTGTTGGTCTAATAACCAACGGCAGAAAACTCGTCGGCGGTCGTGATCGCCGGAACTAAAGCTTGCACTTTGTGCACTTTGTATGGCCGCATTCGGTTACGCTTTAACACTTTGTGAACTGAACAGTATGACACATTTGTTCCATCCCGACGTCTTAACAATTTAGCGATACTTCGTGTACCTAGGTTCGGATACCGGCGAACGACATCTAAAATGCGCTCCTCGGAGTGAACAGTCATTTGACTTCCACCTCCTGCCGCTACTGGAGCAATGGGCCGATTTTCCAACACTCGTTGAAATGCTGCTGTTATCAGACGAGAGTCAGCTGGGTGTCGAGCGGTCGGGAATTTCTCTCGGTAAATTCGTAATGCACGCGAAGCATTCCCACAGACCGTCAAATGTTATGACATTGCCAACTTTTATTTTATAAGTTTAGTTTCCATATGATCCCTACGACTACTCTTTCATATGGAATTTAGAAGTTATAGTTGTAATTTTTTTAATACAATTAGACAATCAATTGTACCCTGACGAAACAAGCAGTTCGTTACTACAAAAATGATATTGAAATTAATAAACGTACTTACTTGGGTTTGGTTATCTTTGATTTTGTACAAGAAAATAGAAATAAAATGGTATTGAATAATTTAATAGTTAAAATCAATTGCAATTATGATCGACAGTTAATTAATCTAAAAATAATTATTTTACTTTACTTTTATTGACTATCCATTTTTAATCCATCCAATACTTTGATTTGAAAAGAGGTACGTCAAAACTATTAAAAATTACTTGCAAGTTTTATTGTAATTGCCGCCTCTAATTCTTATGTCGCTTGCAAACAAATCTTAGTAGGTAAATTTGGGGAATTTCATATGTTGGCGCTGACGCGAGGTGACACACAGTCGGCCGGGCGGCGGCAGCGCGTGGTACGAAGGGGGCGCGACGGGGGAATGCTCGCCAGTATTACTGTGCGCGCACGCTATTGGTTCCTCATTCTTCCCGCGCTTTGAAAAGCGATGTTTCCCAATGTACAGTCGCACACACAGCTTTCTTTCACGACGCGCGACGATGGTTTTAAAAGGAAGGAAAGAAAAATTATTTATATCTATTGTTTTATGACTGAACTAGTGAACGAAAAGGTAAATAGAAGGTGAATGGGGAAAATTGTGCAGTAAAGTTAAATGTATTGAGGAAGAATACCGAAAAATTACCATGTGGTCAACCTGATGACGGAAACATTTATCATTCACATTGATGATGATGATTCTGATGAGTGATGATGAAGTAGCATCCAGTAACACCAATACACCATCGACATTTGGCTTCCATGCCGTGATGAAATCTAACGGCGAGCTACACGGCTCTCGTATTTGTTTTAATAAAATTCATAAAAACTGAAACAAATCTTTTGTACGATTGTTGACCATATCCACCTAGTAATTAGAAACCCAACGATGCCACCAAATATTCCATCAAATAGAGATAAAATCACACAGTGCACTTAATTTCCAATTATTTACATCAGATAACCTGATAACATATGAAGTTGGTAAAATGAAACCTATGCCGACAGACACCCAATATATTCAACTAAAGAGCTTCTCTCCTAATCTCAGTTTTGTGTACACAGTACTGGATACTGTGCACACAAAACACACGTGTTGTGTATAACAGTGTTGTTAGCCATTTTGCCAAACGTGGTAATTGTGGTAAATCATCCCGATAATGGCCACCGGTATTTTTGATCCTGCACGAATAAGTATTCAGTAACATTCTACAATTTAATTTTATCAGTTACTTATCATTAGTTTATTTAGCAGAAAGTAGAGGGCGCTATATTACATTAATACTATGAAAGTCAAACTATACTATAGGAGTGTGACTGGCTCAAGAGCCACCCCAAAGCCGGGAACATTTATTTATTATATAAAAAAGGCATAAAATGATGTTGATTCTGTTAAAAATCTGTTTCTGTTAATAAACACGCTATCAGCGCCGCTAGCGGTGAAAAACTCTTTGACGATATGACCATATTATCATGAAATAGCAATGTTGTGTTTAGTTATTAATATCGTTAAACGATCTCTATTCATTGATTTGGCTAAGCTATATCATGACATGGCCAAGAAACAGTGATAAATATCATGAAATGACACTATTTCACGAAATAATGATTTAATGAAAAATTTGCAATAATTGCAGGCAGACCTGTTTTAATCACTTTTCATACAGATCAAACGTATGAAAATTGATATGTTTTTTAGTTCAAAGAAATATCAATTTTCATACTTTTGATAGATGTCATCATTATCTATAATTTTTTATATTTTAATTATTACACTTTTAAAACGAAATAACGATTAAATTAAACGTTAGGATTTTTAAATAATTTAAAAATTTAATTATTTAAACATATTAAATGTATGTATTTATATTATTAAATTTATTAGTCACTAAAAGCAAAATACAGGCTTTTTTAATTTGATGATAGATGGCGCTGTTTTGATAACTAAAACGTATATCGTCAGCGGAGTTTCAAATTGTTATGCAAAGGTTAAAACTAATTTTAAACTTTATTTACAAATATGATATTTATCTGAAAAAACACCCATTATCTCGCCTATTAACTAACATAATCATATATAATAGAAAATTAACATCTAAAGAAAGAAAATATTTAACCTTCTTTTTTAAGTTCCGTAATCGGATAAAAAGTAGCCTTTGAGTTGCCCCGGGTTACTAACTACCTACATATAAAATTTAACGGAAATCGGTCCAGTAGTTTTTGCGTGAATCGGTAATACACAGACAGACGGACAGACAATAATTCTAAAAACCACTAATTTGGCTTCAGTACCCTTTATTTAGTCCCCTGGACTTGTTTTTTCAAGAATGTATTAGAATTACAGACACTACTTTTCTACAGATTTATTATATGTAAGCCGAAGCTGCGGAGGTGAGCATGGGTGCTTGCGATTTGCTACGCAAGGGCGAAGGGGCTGCACTCCCTGCAGCGCCGAAGCCGTTGCAGAAGTAACTATGTCAATATTCCTGCAGCGCAAATTTCAACAGTTCGTTGCGGTGAAAATTTTAGAGCAACTAATTTTTAAACTTGGTACCTAATTAGCACCTAAAAAGCCCCTAATTTGGACTTTTTCTAAAAGCAATTTTGATTCTATTCTGATTTTCAGAAAACCTGAATTTTGCATATCTGCTTTGTTCTGAATAACGACTTTATTTTTATTAGGGGCGCCTTGTCATTGCCTATACTTGCAGCACCTAATTAGCACTAATTCCTTGCTATTAATATTTATCGTATATCTAATAACTTCATTGCTTTGCTAGCGATACGTTTTGCTAGCAACGCAAATTTAAACAGTTCGTTGTAGTGAACATTTTAGAGCACCTAATTTTTAAACTTAGCACCTAATTAGCCCCTAATTTTGGGTTTTTCTAAATGCAAATTCCTGACTTTGCGTTGCTGGCGATACACAACTCTGAATAACGACTTTATTTTTATTAGGGGTGCCTTGTCATTGCCTATACTTGCAGCACCTAATTAGCACTTAATTCCTTGATATTAATATTAATCGTATATCCAATTAACTTCATTGCGTTGCTAGCGATACGTTTTGCTAGCAACGCAAATTTCTACAGTCCGTTGCGGTGAAAATTTTAGAGTAAAATTTTAATTTTAGGTGCTAATTTAAAAATTAGAGTTACTGAAAAATAACATTGGCAGACATCTATGGCGGTCGCAAGGTCATGGCAGACAGGTTGACAAGTACAATTTTTTCTTTATAATTTACGTTATTTCAATAAAGCTGCAATTTATATATGTTTTTGATAATATTATTTGACATATATGTTTTGCATGGCAGACATATATTGAGGTTCTATCACCCAGACAGACAATGAACTTCAGTGGCGTCCATAAGCGTGTACTATAGAACTCGCTCTAATCCAGTCTTTTTTTAGGGTTTCGTAGTTACACAATAAGGTACCCTTATAGTTTCTCCATGTCCGTCCGTCCGTCCGTCCTTCCGTCCGCGGTTTTCTCAGAGACCCTAGGTGCTACAAATCTGTAATTTGGCATAGTTATAGATATTAATCACGCCTAGAAAACTGAAATAAAATCTTTAAAAACATTTTTATTTTGGGTCGTCGTTTTATTATGGGAAGTAAAATCATCCTCCATTTACTTCCCATACAAGTAAATGGAGGATGATTTTTTTTACCCGTCTATTCTATCATGTTGGGTATCGTTGGATAGGTCTTTCAAAAACACTGTGGGTATGGAACATCATCCTTTCGATTCATGGATCCGTTAGCGAAATATTTAGCTTTAAAGTGGTATTTTTCATTGGAGTCATGTGTCCCCTCTACCAACTAAACCGCTGTTTATGAAAATGTAAAATATATACATAATGAAGTTAAAAGGAAAACTATCACAGCTAAGTAAAATTAAGAAGTTAACGAGTAATAGTCGACCAACTTATAAAATGCACTTGGATTAGTAAAAATTACGTTACAACTCCATAGAAAATGACCACAAACTAGCTGCATTAGAGCGAATGCTATAGTACGCGCTTATGGACGCCACTGAAGATCGTTGTCTGCCAGGGTGATAGAACCTCAATATATGTCTGCCATGCGAAACATATGTCAAATAATATTATCATCAACATATATAAATTGCAGCTTTATTGAAATAACGTAAATTATAAAGAAAAAATTGTACTTGTCAACCTGTCTGCCATGACCTTGCCGACCGCCATAGGTGTCTGCCAATGTTATTTTTCAGTAACTTTTATGTATAATATAATATTATTAATATAATATAATATTTCAAGATGTTGAAGCGGCAATTATTACTATCACGTTTTTTTGGGTAATTTTTTACACCTTTAACACCTGACCTGAGCGTCTCTATATCGACCACCAGTCAAACTAAAGTCCCCATTTCATGTACCTCAGGTATAGGGGATTGACTGAAAAATAACGTGAAGCTTATTGAAATACCGTAAGTCTGCAGCTCACTGGCTCAAACTAATATTTGCCAGTTATCACACTTGGAAATCCCTTTTTTTAATTTTTAAGTTGTTATCATAAAAATGCTGCTGCCATCTGCTGTTTTACAATACCCACCGGATGATTTGAGGTTATGGATTCTCATACACCGCTGCTACAGGGCATCACATCATGTCAATGTGTTTTAAAAATAAAATTACAAAAGAATTAATTAGCATTGTTTATTATGATTTTTAAGCTTAACATATTACCGATTAATTTAATTACTAATAGTAGTATTATTTTTTCTTAACTTGTATTTGGTCCTGTTAATGGCAAAGCATTAATCTCTTTGTTAAGTCTTATTTGTTCATTTATAGCCCTCCATGCATCTTCTTTTTCTTTCTTAGTAATTGGGCGTTTCTTCTGTTTAGCTGCAACCATTTTCTTATATATGTCAATACACTCCATATCCACTTGATCAAGTTGCTTCTTTAAATTCAATCTAATCATTTCTTGTTTACACAATCCAATCAGGTTTTTGAGATTTCGACAGTTATCTTTTCTTACAGCGGTTAATTCAGTTTGACATTTTTTTATCTCTGCTAAAATTTCATCATCTGCTGGATTAGTTAATGGCGGTAAGTCTTCAGGATCTAATATGCCTTGTTCAACCAACTCTTTTCTTAGGCACTTCTCTAAAGTAAGTGAATTTTTATAACTACTTTTAACATTATTTGATGGTTGCTTAACTTTTATATCAGGTATCTCATAGGCCATGACATTTTCCTCCATCAAAGCAGATACTAATCGCTGAGTTAAAGGACCTGTAATCATGTTCTCACTACTTTTTTCTAATTTTTTACGTAAACTGTTTGCCTCTGGTGACATACCAGATGACTTTAGCTTATTAGGATTGCCTGCATTTTGATCTTCCGTTAAATGTTCATCAGCCCATACGTCAGAATAGTGCCTTCCAAGTGGTGGGATCGGCGGTAATGTAGTGTTGCTACTTTGAGCAAGTAAGGATTCTAAAAATTTTATGTCATCTAAAGTAACGGGTGCACAATAGGGATCAACCGAATTCCAGAATTTATATGGAATATTATTCTTTGGTAAGGAAAATTGTGATAGTTCAAGCTTCATAGAATTATCTGAATTGATTGTGTTGTCATTAGAATAGTTGTTGTGCGAGGCCCCAGAGGAAGCATTAGGAAAATTTTTGAATTTTGGTAATTTAGGCTGATTTGATAATTTTGTATAATCTTTGGTTTTAACTAGTTTATCATCTTGAAATTTTCTTTTAACAGGATATTGTAGTTGTTTTCCAGCAGCTTTACCTTTTTTCTCCCTTTTAGATTCATTTGTGTCAATGCTTTCGATTTCACTTTGAAAATATCTTATACGTAATGCAGTGTTACACAATAATGATTCTAATTCTAACTGTAATGCATCAAGTTCATCCATTCCAATCGGCTCGTCGGCAGATCTAGTGGATATTGCAGTCAATCGAGGTAGAGTTACTGCATTATCCTGAAGTCTTATGTATGGAATAGAACAAACTTCGACCTTCGTTTTACCGACCGAGATTACTCCTGGTATTTTCGCAGGCTTACTATACGGTGAAACAGATAGACTCGACGGCTTGCCGGTATCATGGCCTTTGCTAGCTAACCGTCCTTTACTGTTATGATGCATTCTTTTTCCTAACATTTTATTTCAGTTGAATTTACCCGCGAAAATCCTATACGTAAACACACACACATACACCGTAAAATGTTATGTTATATATTTTACACAAACTCCGTTATCTCTACTACAGTTAAAAAAAAATTGTTGCTATAGTAAAATTATTACATGCATTAAATAAAATAAACGAAGTGATACTTGTTCAAAATGCCAAATTTTGAGTAATTAAAAGAAAACAAATTGCCACGACAAAATGGCGAATAAAAAACGTCATAGATAACAAAGATCACAGAGTAAAATACAACGATAAAACATTTAAATCTATGCTCTATGAACTTAGAGCATATACCCAACCAGAGACGCTACGTAGTTTAAGCACTGCTGTTGATAGTATTTTTTAATAACCGTAATTGTAGTTCCAGTTCAATAAAAATAATAGTGAAAAATTACTGTGACTTTGTCACTTTGATTACTCCTTAGACATGGACAAAAACAATTATATAACTAACACCGTCGATGTCGTTTCCGTTACAAAAAAGGCACAATGAAAAATAATCATGACTTTAATGTCGGATACGTTATCAACGTGACAACTTGAAATATTAGAACGACTTATAACGTGACTTTATATATATTTTAGATTTATTAGGTTTTATAAATCTAAAATGCATATACATATATCGAAAAAAAAATGTCGAAGTTAGATAACGTCTAAACTTTTAAAGTTAGAAGGTTTATTTAGTAGAAATAACTCAATCCCGAAAATTTTAATTACTAATCAACAAACAGACGAATGGTCCTTCAGCTGAAAATAAATATACTCTAACTTCAGAAGTGCAACTGTCTTCAATCGGTAATTTCATTTTCGATGTCAAATTGTAGTTGATTTTTATTGTGACAATTAATTAACATAAGTTTACAAATATTGAAAATGGATTGAAATTGTTTCATTCATTTTTATTCAATTTTATCGTTTGAGCTTTAACTTGATCAATAGGTTAAGAACAGTCTTATAAGGTAATGGTTATTTTGTAACGAAAATTGTTTTACCGGCTTACGGTACTTCGTATTTCGTTACAATCACTTTTCTGAAATATTGATTTTGACGAATGAACGGTTATTTGCCTGTTTGTATTTCGGCGTAGTATAGTTTCGTAGATGTATTCACAAAAGGCGATAATACTGTAGGTGACATATGGAACTATCTTAAAGAATTAACGCACCACTACATTAGAAATATAACTAAAGATAAAACTAAAGCAGAAAAAGAGTTTCATACATACATGTCATCACCTGTCACTCCTATAATGAGAGATGCGTTGGAGATGTGGGTTAACATGACAATCTGTTAGTTGTTTGAAACACTATGCTTGAAGTTATTGGCGAGTATGTTTAAATAGGAGTTTTATTACATAACATTACTGATACTCTCACGCCTGTTATCCAAAAGGGTAGGCAGAGACTACAAACTTCCTATACGGTCTTTTAAATTTGTTACTTAACATTACAAACTTCCATTTGGCATGCATACATGCTCGTCGGTTAAGGGCCCTTAACCAACGAGATTAAAATTTGTTACATAACATAACTCCTTCCTATACGGTCTTTTAAATTTGTTACATAACATTACAAACATTTTTTTTTATTTTTTTTTATTTATTTATTCTTTATTGCATTCCTTAAAAATAAAAGAATACAAAGGGCGGACTTAATGCCTTGAGGCATTCTCTACCAGTCAACCCATGGAGTGGTGAGAATTTGACGTAGGTGTGGCAGTATAGAATAAAATAACACTACACAAAATGATAATTAACTACATAATATATACATTTAACTAATAAATATCGTGTGGGAATGAAAGAAAATGCAAATTGTGAATATTGTGGTGACACGAAAGGAGACCTAAAACATCTGGTTTTTCAATGCTGTCAAATTGGTTTGAATAGATTACTCCTCATTAATTCCATTCAAGATATTAACAATGATAAAGTTCCTGATACTCTTCAAAGTCTATTAGCTGATGAAAAATTCTTCCAACCATTATATTCCTTTATTTCTGGTGTTCAAGATATATAAAAATGAAAACAACGTGATATTAATCAATAGTACAAACGTAAACAAACTCTTTGTGAATTAATGTGAAAATGATTTTTTGATGAATGTATCGTTCGTGACATTTCTAATTTAAAGTTATACAATGTAACTTCAGGCTCAGAAGGGTTAGAACCCAGAGCCGTAAAGACAGTTTAAAAAAAATGTACTTTGCTCATAGTTAGAATTATTAGTCTATGCTTGTGTGCTTGCTTAAAATTGGTGTGAAGTTCTTCAAAAATGGATTGTGTTGAGAAATAAGATACAAACTGAATATAGCATTTGGTAGAGATGCATAGAAAATGATTTGTTTTGTTTACAAAATATTTTTCCAAACTAAAATCATCTGCTTAAATATTCCAAAATTGTTTAAATATTCTTTCTCGTAGTCAGTAAATGAATGACTATAACAATGGGAGACGTAATGTTACGTTGTCCTATATGCTGTAAAGAAACTTTTAATTCTAAGCACAAACTTACAGAACATTTAGTCAATGTTTTGTCAAATCTAGTTTGCCCCATTTGTAATGATAAATGGTCTACTTTAGTCCATCTTATAGAACATTTGAGTCTAGATAATTGTCAGCAAATTAAGCCTAACCCATCTTATACCAATAAAGATGATACAGTTACTGAAATATTTCAAAATAAACAAAAATTAAATTCGGAACAGACTAATGGTGAGAATATATGTATTAATATTCTTTAGAAAAGACTGCGAAAATTTATTAAAATTATTTTATTATAGATTGTATCATACAAAATGAAGACTTAGAACTTCAAATACCTAAAAGTACAGTCAAATTGCATGCTAGTGAAGATGATTCACAAGAGAACAAAATGTATGTTGAATTATTAAATGAAGAATTATTAAAACCATGTCTTCAGACACAAGAGTTAAAGGTTGTCAAAGAAAGTGCTGATAGATATGTTATAGTGACTAATGAAGATTCAATATTGAACACTCACAGTAACATAGTCACTAAACAAAACAATGATGGAACTATATCTATGACTGTGAAAGGTAATATACTTTCAAATTTGTATGTCATGTTTTAGATCTAGTTTTTAGGGTTCTGTACCCAAATTGTATCCAACAGGACCCTATTACTAAGTCTCCACGGTCCGTCAGTCCATTCGTCCGTCTGTCCGTCAGTCCATTCGTCCGTCAGTCCATTTGTCCGTCAGTCCATTTGTCCATCTGTCCGTCAGTCCATTCGTCTGTCTGTCCGTCCATCTGTCTGTCAGCAGGCTGTATCTCACAATCCGTAATAGGTAGACAGTTGAAATTTACGCGGGAGGTCATCGCCGCACATCATAGGCATTTCACAACTGTAAGGTCTTAAAACTGTGGTATAATCACCGTGAAAATATATACTAGACTAAATACTTGTATAGGTCAGAAGCATGTCAAGTGTATGTAATAAGATTAGGGTACATATCATTTCTTTGATTGCTAATGCATCTGACAAGTTTGGCAGTAAGAATAAATCTTAAATTATTCTTTTTCAATAAATCATGAATGGTCCACTGTTAAAAGAGTCTATCTATAATATGAAGGATTTGGGTAAAACTATACTTGCATACGGGGTGGAAGAAGAGGGCGGGTTCAAGGGAAGCCCCTTACCCTGCACCCCTTGCGGACAAGTATAGTTTATGAGTAATGATTTTTTTTATAAAGTCATAACCTCACATTTTTACAAAGGAATATTGATCCAAAGTTACTTCTGCAACATCTTCGGTGCTGTGGGAAGTTGCAGCCCATTCGCCTTGCGTAGCGCAAAGCGTAGAGAGAGCAGCCCCTCGCAGGCGGGCGGGGGCTGCTCTCCCTACGTGCCTACGACTTTACGAAAACACTCTAAAGTTTGAGCAGACAAGACTACGTGGAGTTGGGGCGTGCTGATTCAATTTTAGTACAGATTCGACCTACCTTATCTATAAAGTCAGGTTGCCCTAAAGCTATGATATTGGTAAATGAAATAATGTAATGTAAATTGTTATAATTTTGTTTTCTGAAAACCTCTTGACTGCTCTCCACTGTGACTCAATCCTTGTGTATGAGTCCCATCTTCAGCCACAAATGGATTGTCTGTGTCTAATTGATAAATTTTTTATGGGTATACCCATGTTAAAAAAAATAAATGGAAGCACTGTGCAAGTTTCCGCCGCTTTTTATAGCAGCAATATTTTTTTTTTGGTAGAATAGACCCTTTTTAGTGTAATTATGAAATCAGCAAATTGAGCAAAACCATAGGTGCTGAGAAAAAAATTGCCAAAAGTTTCTTTCGGGATTGGTGGTATAGTGGGAGTAGTAAGGGTGGGAAAAATCATGTGATGGGTTTAAACTTATTTTCAAGCAATAATGAGGTCAATGACATCTTTAAGTTCAAAGTCAAACACTCTGAAAGTCAAATAGTCAAGATCAATTCAAAATATGGAATACTATCTTATAACAAGTTCTGAGGACAAGAACATTTTCGAGGCTTATGTCAAAGGTTAAGGTCAAATATAAAAATTGAATTAATCCTATAATAAAAAATCCTATAGTAAAATCTAAATATTGTAATAAGGGGTAATCGACGGAGCCCCACGGGGCTCCTATTTACGTGAAGGGTTTAAAGTAACCTAACACGAAGGGGATGGTGGAGTCTTAGTTCGCTCACTCACTAGACCAGCTATCCCTTCTAACCTAACTTGTCTGAGCCAGGGTGCCCCCAAGTTCCAAGTTCCAAGCTCGTCCAAGTGCATCCGCAAGCGAGCGAAGCGAGCTTGGAACTTGGACTAAGGATTTAGTTCTCCTTGCTTCTATGTTGAGTTGTGTTATTTTTGAATATTATGTTGGTGTAGTGCATAAATATTTATTATTTTTAATTTTATTTATTATATTAATTAGTTCATAATTGAGTTTAATATATTAGCAGCTATTTAAAAATGAATTAAAGTTAAAAACTTGTAATATATAGACTAAAAATCATTAAAATTCGCTGTCACTTTATCTGAACGTAATCATTATCTGTGGTAAAATCACATATGATTATGTAAAAAAATTGTTTTTTTTTAACTTTAGGATTTTTTTTCTCAAAAATTATGAGGCTGCTCAATGTGATTTTTGTTTTATAGCGTTGTACATAAAGAGATCTATAGGAAAAAAAATACGTCAGCATCTGAATTGGTGGAAATATTTGTAAAGTGGTGCCAAAATAAATTGACACATTTGCTTTTTGTTATAATATGCAATTTTTAGTGAAATTTATATTTATCGTAATTATTAATACAAAATGTATTTCCATAAATAGTGTAAAAGGTTTAAGTTTAACCCTGACAAGCCTCCTAAACTGAAAACATAATTAAAATCAAGTACCGGACGTCTATAGCCAACCCAGGATTTGCCAATTTGCCATAAATGTCACACTTGCCAGGTGGTCTAATGATCAAAGTACCAGAACTATAGTCCTATCTTTATAAGTTATTATTAATTTTATTATTAATTTGTTAGTTGAAAAAAATAGAAAAATAAAGGTGACATTTAGAGCAAAGAGCAGCGCTTTCAACAGAGATGGAAGTGTTCCTCAAAAGAGGCATGTTAATGCCATAACCAGCAACCTCTTGGAGTTTCAGTGGCGAAGCTAGGGCTCCAAACTAGGGCAAGCCCAAGATATGGTTTTGTTGTTTTTAGCAGTTTTATAAAAATTTACCTTTTCTATTTTTCGATTTTACCTTTTCCTCGCCGATTAGCACTTTAACACACTTCAATTCATCACAAGGAACACTATTATCCTCCATTTTCACTAAAAATCTATAAAAAAAACATAAATTTTCAACTCGCAATATTTATTCGCTCAAATAAACACACAGAGTAAACATTGAAATGTGAAGTGAACTTGCAAAAATATCGCCCGCGCTTGACTGATGACTAACTTCACACTAAAAGCCGGGCTTTTCGCTACATACAATTTGCTATATAAACAATCGTAGTTATATTTCATTATAGAACATTTTGCCACAGAAAGGGAGCGATCGTCTTCTCGAAAGCCCGGTAAAAGCCCACGCGTGCGAGAGAGACGACTAATTTTTATGACAGCAAATAAAAATAAATAAATAAAGTTAATATCAACTAAAAAAACAGTTTACGAGTTATTTTATTAGTTGATATTATTGATTGAGCAGTTTGATAGGGAAAGTCCGGCTTCTCGGCTTCTATGGAGGCTTCGCTACTGTGGAGTTTGTTGTTCGAATTCTGCAAATACGGAAAAAATGTTGAATACCAAAATCCTATATTTACTTTAGGAAGAAGAAGATGATGATGATTGTTTTTGTACCAGTATTTAAAAAAGAGATCCAGATAAATCAATATATCTTTCGATATATTGTCCATCACAAGGCCATTTTGAATGCATCTAATTTTATTCCATTAAAGTGGTGATTAGTTAAAGTTACAGCCTATTTTCGTCCCACTGCTGGGCACAGGCCTTCCCTATTGTTGATAGGGTTTTAGGGCAAGGAAGTGTCCGCCGCGCTGCCCCAATGCGTGTTGGCGAACTTCACATGTCTTTGAAAATTTTTTTTTTATCTCTCAGACATGCAGGTTTCCTCACGATGTTTGACTGTACCGCCGAGCACGTGGTAAATCAGCATTTAAAATTGCAATTAACAATGTCATTGGTCCCGGCGGGGATCGAAACCGGGTTGCTCGCGTACTGTGAGATTTACAGCTAGCGCTAACAATCTGAGCTACCACGGCTACTGCTACTACTAGCTACTAACAGATTTTAGTAGCAAAAAAAATTTATTGAAATGTAGATATATTTATTTTCAAAGACATAACACAACTGGTTTAGAATGAGCGATCTTAAGCATCTTAACAAAAATAACTAGGTGTTTTCATAAATTGTAGGGTAGTCATTATAAGAAGACATCTAGTAATTTTTATTAATTCATTACAGCCTATCAAAGGTCCACTGCTGACCATAGGCCTCCCCATAGATTGTTTCTTAAGGGTATATAGTTTACATACATAAATTGCATAAGGGCAAACTTCCAGACCTGAAGCAATTATTACCTGTAGCCCTCAGTGTTGCAACTCAATGCTAAGCCACTGCGCAACAGCGCCGTCAAATTACAATTTATTAAGTTCAATCAAATCAAGTTATATGGGTGGCCCACTGGCACTTCAGCTTACTGATCTACTGATCCATTGCGCTATGTCGTTTACTCTGGTTCTACTGTTTATATCCGCATGTGAAACTTTAAGGCATAACTGTTTTGTAGGGATATTTTTTTTGTGGCTTTAGGTATCCCTTACATTTTACATTTTCTTAAGGCGCTTCTCTTAGCGAACGACCTTGAGCAATTTTTTTTAAAGGAGTAAATGTTTGATTAATCTCCTTACAAAGAAACCACAGAAATGTGAAATAATTATTGATAACATGCATCTCCTCGTAAAGTAAGCATTATTTTCTTTACACTACTGGATAGGCAATTTATTAATGAACATTTTGGTCAATTAAATTTTTTCAAAAGACCAAAATTTGATTTTATAAAGAAATAATTTTAAAATCTGTGTATTCACTGCCCACGGAGGAGCGGGAGCGGGAGTGACTCCCGTCTCCCGCTAGGGGAGTCAGTGAGCGGCAATTTTTTTATTTAGATCAGTAGGGGGAAATCCGAAAACTTAGAATGTACCGGGAAACTGTCATAAAACCCATTTCATCTTTTTTGTGAAGATTAGTTTGTTGATGATTAGATTAGTTTGAAATATTTGCATGTTAGTTTATTTTTACGTGTGACCAATATGGAACATGTAAAAACAAACGTAAAAACAATATATTATGTACTAAATATGGAACATTTATTGTACCCGTATGTTTTGTATAAGAACTCATTTCATTAAATAAAAGTAATGAAAATAACACGTCAAAGCAACAGTGAAATTAAAAGGGCACGAAAATTGCAAATGAAATACAACTGACGCGTCGCCGTTCGTTCAAGTCTCGAGACGATCGAGTTGACTCGTTCTTCGTCGCAGCATTTTTTTCGGTAACGAAATTATTTCGGTAAAGGTATTAGTAACATATAGGTATAACGATACCGTAAAAAAATATATGTATAATTCTTTTTTTAACGGTACCACAACCGTAATTCTCAACCGTTTTAGTTCTACCTTTAAATCGAAGCTGTATCGTAATTCTATACCGGTACCATACCCTTATACCTTTACCGCTTTCAACCCCTGGTTAGTACTATAACCCCCTGTAAGGATATAACGCGCAATTTTGCGATTACAGGGTTATACTGATTTTTCGTTTCTGCTCCATACATTTATTTCATTTTTTTCGTAAAAAAAAACATAAGTACCTCAGTTTTTAAGCCAAATTACTTCGTGTGACATTTTTGACCATAGTAATACTGAAAAGAAGCCATTTTAAAGCTTAAAAAACGACACTTAAAAGTTAAAAAGATAAAACCTAAAATAGATTAAATAAATAATATTATCTACTGTTAATGTGACGTGAACGAGCATGTGCGCTGGCCGACGCGGTTACCAACGACACAAGTTTCACCCTCGAGAGCTTGCCGCTCACTGACTCCCCTATCGGGAGACGGGAGTCACTCCCGCTCCCGCTACTCCGTGGGCAGTGAATACGCCCAGATTTTAAAATTATTTCTTTATAAAATCAAATTTTGGTCTTTTGAAAAATTTTAATTGACCAAAATGTTCATTAATAAATTGCCTATCATTATTTTCTTTACACTAATGAGTGTAAAGAAAATAATGCTTACTTTACGAGGAGATGCATGTTATCAATAATTATTTCACATTTCTGTGGTTTCTTTATAAGGAGATTAATCAAACATTTACTCCTTTAAAAAAAATTGGAATTGGCTATTATGGAATCAAGATTATGTAGAAATGTAATGTATTTTTAATTAGTTGATATATCGTTTTAATAACAACGAGATAGCTCCTAAAAACCGCACAAATACGACTAGCGCGGCATTTTGCTCAAACATGCGCCTTAAGGATATTTTAAAATTGTATGTAATTTATTTTCTTTTGTGATTTTCAGAACCAAAATTAGAAGTTGAAGGTTCGACAAATTCAACTGAAAATGAGTCTGAAGAAAACCAAGAAGTATACAGCTGTAACACATGTGGAGTTTCCTTTTCTTCAGTTTTAGATCACATTCAAAATTATCACAATGACCAAGATGTTGTGGTTGAGGTGATTTCATGTACTTGTTAATTCATTGTGATATCTTACTTATTATTATTATGTTGGGGTATTTATATAGTTTTTTCATCTGGTTGAGCTGTATAAATATATAAATGAAAATGATAAAAATCCATGTATATCATACATACACACTCACGCCTGTCACCCAGAGGGGTAGGCAGGGACTACGGATTTCCATTTGGCACGATCCTGACACACCTCTCGCCTCCTTTACATCCATATATCTACGCATACACGCTCGTCGGTAAAGGGTACTCTAAATCTGGCCCATTTTCAATATATCGCTAATTTGATCGATAAACCTTCGCCCAGGGCGTCCTTTCCCGGCTCTGCCGTTCACTTCTGCAGCATAAATTTGCTTTGTCACTCTTTCCTCATTCATTCTTTCTACATGACCAAACCACCGAAGCATTCCTTTCTTAATCCTGGTCACGACATCATCTTGCAAACCACACTTTTCTCTTATCACACAATTTCTCACCCTGTCATTCAGATTCAGCCCTAGTATACTCCTTAATGACCGCATTTCTACAGCATTTATTCTACTCTCGTGCTTCTTCTGCCACACCCAACTTTCACTACCATACATTAACCTCTCAGACCTAGACATTTTATTGGACAAACTTAGTCAGAACTATGGTCAAGCCAAAGAGTATAGTAGGTCAGGCCAAAGACAATTTTTTTTAAATGATGGTAAATATAACTTAGAGTCATTACTATGTTCTTATCCAAAAATAAAAAAAAATTTCAACAATTAAAATATCGAATTATTTGTATGAAGTTCAAGTGAGCGCTAGAGTAACGACGACTGCAAGACGATTTGTCGATAAATGAAATGTTTTGAAAAATCATCAATTACCGTGTAGAGGCGTAGTTCATTTTGTTTGGTTAAATCAGTGACAGGAGTAACGGAGAAAATTATACGGTGGCGGCGCGAAGGAATAACGTTATTTTGGAACTTTTTCACCGTGATGTTATTTATCACTCATGTCTAGAGGCAACAGAGGGAAATAAATCAGGAGATGGGCAGCAGCGTCTTCCTAATAACGACTAAAAATAAAAAACTGCGGTTGACAACCCGCTTGCCAAGCGTGGCAACTATGACAAATATACCCTCTATGAGGCATATAGTGGAGGCCTATGTTCAGCGGGGGTTTTTATAGTTTTTAATGGTGTTTGTTGTAATAGTGATAAGAAAAAAATGTGGGAGGTAAAACAGATGAACATTTTTACTAAATTTAATCTCGGTGGAACGCGGATGCTCCGTGCGATGTTTAGGGCAGCGTTGCAAATGTGGGTGATATTTGTGGCAGTAAAATTTTGTGCTCCCCTTTATTTCCATGGCTCATGACCAGCAGTGGAAGGAAACTGTAAGGAGAGGGAACGGGTAGTTTTATTTGAAAAAATATTTTTGTGTGTGAAAAAAAGTCATCAAACATCACCATCAAACAATTTATTAAACAAAAGTTGCGTAAACAAGTTCAATGGTTAAAACAGTAATAAATAACAAAACCAAACAAGTTTACTGAAAAGAAAAAAAATCAAATATTATATGTCACTTCTACAACTAAGGCAAATCTGACGAATATGTTAAAATTCAATATCTATAACATGTTAAAATCAAATAACTATGAAGAAAGAAAAAAGGACATAGAAACACTCGATTTTCATAAAGAAAAGAAATATATAATTTAATTATATCGATATACTCAGTAGGAGCCTCTAATAAATAAAAAATAAATTAAATCATAGGCATATACTTTATTACGCTATCTTTGACCAACACCATTTTTCTACCAACTTCAAACAGGAAGAGGTACTCAATTCGACTGTATGGTTTTTTTTTATGTGTGTTACCTCCTAACTTCTTTCTGGGTGTACCGATTTCCATGATTCTTTTTTTATTTGAAAGCTGTTGCTTCACATGTGGTCCCATATAAATTTGATCAAGGTCTGACTAATAGTTTATGAGTTATTCTTAATAATTTATATTGAAGTCGGTTGTACAAAATTTTTAATTTTAAATTATTGTTGAAAACAACTTCGCCATAATATTCACTATATATCGAAATTATAACATAAAACGTAATTTTCGCATATTGGGCTTTGTGGAATATGAAAATTTGTGTTTTTTACATGATTTATAGTGATAACTCACACTTTATATTTAATTTTCAGTTAATTCTGACTATTAAAAATAAAGTGTTACGTGAACGACACAGTATTTGAAATGGAAATTTTATAAAGTGTATAAAATTGTTACGAAGCAAAATATAAGCAAATAACTTTTAAGAACAGTGTAATTAAAGATACTTACCTTTTATATAAAAAACTAACAACAAACTTTCTTTTGTACCCACTTAATTTTTTTAAATTTATATTTGCCTCTTACACTCACGCGGCGAAGGAAATAGCCTAAAGTATGAGAAGTAAACGCGACGCGTAGGTAAAAGCGGAACCTCGTCATTTGAAGTAAATTCTCTTAATTTAGAGAATCGTAATTTAGTAACGTAACTAATTCTAATAAAATTTTAGTTGTAATTGTTATAAATAACATTTAAAAAAGTATTGTTCTGAGCACTCTTAACTATGGTTCTGACTAAACGTAGTGATTATATACTCTTTGGTTCTGAGGGGTCCTTTCTAAATATTAACATACTCTTTGGAGCTTTCTAAAAAGGTGACCTTGGACTATCTCATGTATAAGTTAAAGACTTGACAGATTAAAGTCGGGACAAACACAGCATTATGAATTGCCATACGTGCCTTTTTTTGACACATTCTGACTTTTCATAATAGAGTGTAAAGCCCCATTCACTCTATTTCCTGCGTTCACTCGTCGTTCTATATCCTTATCATATCTACCATCCCTGCTAAATACACATCCCAAATACACAAACTCATCTACTTGCTCAATCAACTCCCCTTCTATTCTTATTTCACATAACGTTTTATTGTCTTCTCTTTCAAAAACCATCACTTTCATCTTACTGGCGTTTACTTTCGTTCCCCCTTTTTTTAATGACCAGTTCATTAATGTAACCATTCAGTGGCGAAGCTAGGGCTAAAAACTAGGGCAAGCCCAAGATATGGTTTTGTTGTTTTTAACAGTTTTATATAAATACACCAATCTTGATCTGTCTCCACTCTTCAGTTTCATATACAGTGCTGTCGAGGACGTGTTTAACAAAGCACACAGAAGGCATATTAATGCTTGATAGATTGTATGACATATCAGCAATTGCTTACCTTCGGTGTCTTTGAAAAAAGCCGTTTGGGTTTGCTTGAGCGAAAGAAAAAGATATTTACATACAATACAATACATGAACAAAAGAAAAGCATGAACAAAGTACAAACAATGTACAAAATTAAAAAAAAAAATTATTTATATTCTAAATCGAATCGTCTCTCTTTCTTAAGGAAAGATTTGATTACGTCCGCGTAAAATGTTGGTGAACGTTTTAATTGTACCAATAACTGTTTTTCAATTGCGATAATTGATAAGTCTGAAAGACGCTCTTGAAAACGAATTTTGACATTTTTACTTCGTACTCGATGCAAGTTTTCATTACATCAGCGACAGAATGAATAATGTCATTTTGGATTGTACTAGATAAATAACTCGGCCGTTTGTCGCTTTGTTGATGCTGCATATGTTTTTCTAACACGAGATCGTACTTCGAAAGAAGCGATACAAGTTCTAAAAAATTGCCTCTATTTAATGAAGTTTTCGACTCATCGTGACCTCTGTTCCTTTCAGAGGTCACGATGAGTCGAACGTTCTTGTTATGCTAAATGGCAAACAATATCGACAAATCTTTGAAAAACACTACGATTGTGATCAACACGCGTGTTGTGTTTTGTAATTTCCTCGGATAACTGACGCGACAAAGATGTTTCAATCCGATTTTTTCCAAAATTACTAAACGAAATTACCGCATTTATGTGTTTTTGAGAATTCATATGCCTTTTAATGGCTCCAGATAAGTTATTTAAATCATCATATCCAGTAGTATTCCAAGCTGTTTTTTCGTTGGAAAAGAATATACAGCACCAACAGTACAACTTATTGGTATGTGAGCAGCCAACAATCCAATGAGTTTTGTAAACAGATCTATTAAATTGCCGCTTGTGGGTTTTACTCGTCTGAGAAATACACAGATCAGGCGTTGGTATCGGCGTGGATATAAGCTGTTTTTTCTCAACAAAGTTTAAAGATTTTACCTTTTCCTCGCCGATTTGCACTTTAACACACTTCAATTCATCACAAGGAACACTATTATCCTCCATTTTCATTCAATCGCATTCAATCGTAATATTCATTCGCTCAAGTAAACACACAGAGTAAACATTGAAATGTGAAGTGAAGTTGCAAACGTATCGCCCGCGCGCCCCCGCGCTCGAAAACTTAACACTGAAAGCCTGGCTTAACGCTCTATACTAATTGCTATATAAACAATCGCAGTTATATTTCATTATAGAACATTTTGCCACAGGTTAGAAAGGGAGCGATCGTTTTCACGAAAGCCCGGTAAAAGCCCACGCGTGCGAGAGAGACGACTAATCGCTCAACTCAACTCTTTTTTTATGACAGCAGTATCGCGCAGTTTTGCCGCGTGTTGACGTTACATAATAAGGCTACGAGGTCATGACCTGTGTAGAACAGAGGAGCGCACGGGAAATTTTAAATAGTTTGAAACAGTTTACGAGTTATTTTATTAGTTGATATTATTGATTGAGCAGTTTGATAGGGCAAGCCCGGCTTCTCGGCTTCTATGGAGGCTTCGCTACCGTAATCATCATTTGCAATTCGGCTGCCAATGACGCAAATATGACTTGATCTTCGGCGTACAAAAGGCATTTGACGGTTAACTCACCCATTCTCAATCCACATTCTTCAACTTTCAAAGCTTCTAAACAACTGTCCATAAATAGGTTAAACAGCCACGGGGTAGCTTCACAGCCCTGTCTGACACCTTTTTGGATGCCAAACCAGTTCAAGTAGACCCCGTTAATCCTGACACAAGTACTAGAGTCCCTATAAAGAGACCTCAATGCCTGTTTCAAAAACCAGCGCTCAACCCAAATGAGTTCAGTGTTTGCCATAACAGAATCCTGTCCACTATGTCATAACCCTTTTACAAGTCCATGAACGCGCAAAAAACTTTCTGGTTTTTGACCAAAAACTTTTCCACGATCATGCGTATGGAAATACTTGATCCGTACACCCCATTTCCTTTCTAAATCCAGCTTGCACATCCCGAATTTTTCCATCAGTTTCTTTCATAACTCTTTCAATTAAGACGGTATTTTTTACAGTTCTGCTGTGACACTTTTCCATTATATATTGGGACTATAACGGCTTTGCACCAGCCAAGCCAATTAAACAAGGTGTACAGCAGGCTTGCCACCACTCCCTCTCCAGCCCTTAGAATTTCAAGTGATACTCTATCATATCCGAATTTGCTTTCATTATTTCATCTACACTTATCTCCCTACCTCTTTCCACTTCTTTCGGAGTTTCTAGTTCACTTAATTCAGACGACTCTTCACTCATAAACACGTTTTCAAAGTATTCCTTCCATCTCTTTAAACTCGAAACTTCGTCATTCAGCATACAGCCATTCTCGTCTCGTATAGCATTTATTCTAGGCTGTTTTGAATTTCCCCTGGCAGTTCTTACGAGTTTCCAGAACATTTTAATATTTGCCTGGAAGTTATCAGATATCCTTCTATCATTCTTGTCCGTTCTTTCTTGCTTTTTCCTTTGAACTACTTCTTTTACTCTCTTATTTAGACATCTGAAGTCTGCCTTTTTTCTTTTAATCTCATCATTCATACCGCCAGAATTACCAGTTTTGGTTGCTAGTAAATCTAGCCATGCTCTCTTCTTTGGTACAACTTCCATTCATACCTCATCATCCCACCATAACGTGTTATTTTCCCTTTCATTCGTTCTCTTACTTACACCACATACTTTGGTGGCTGCATTCACCAATACTTTCTTAACATTATCCCATACACTCTTCAAGTCTAAATCATTCATACACAATTCATTCAAACCTCTTATATTTTCCCTCAGTTTACATTTATACTTCTCTTTCACACCTTCATCTTGTAACCTCTCTATTCTTATACGCTGTAACGCAGTGGTAGACACAGATGTCCGATGCCGCCAACGCCTGAATAGACCATTAATACGGCATAAGACCAAGAATGATCCGTCCCTACGTTGGACCCCCGGTAAACCCTTGTATCTACCACTGCGCTCCTCATTCTTTCATCCACAATTATGAAATCTATCATGCTTCTATCATCACCTCTTTCCCATGTATACATGTGAATCTTCTTATGACGAAACAAAGTGTTCGTCACAAAAATATTCTTTTCCACACATACGGTGAGGAGGCCTTCACCATTCTCATTTATACTTTCATCACCAAACGTTCCCAATATTCTTTCATAACGAGACCTCTTCACCCCAACCCTTCCATTAAAATCTCCTAACATAATAATAACATACATTAACCTAACATTTTCCTTACATTTCATCAACACCATCCTTACCATGTCCCAAAACTGCTCTCGGATATAAGTGGGCTTAGACATGTCTGTGGCGTACATCCGTAGCACAAACAGCTTCTTTAAGCCCACTTTTATTTGTATCCATAGCAGCCTCGGGCTTACACATTCATACTCTTTCACACATTGACCCATTCTTTCTGAAAGGATGATACCGACTCCCTGGCTGCTCGGTCTCGTCTACACCAGACCAGTAAGCGGTATACATGCCATGTGCAGTAGTATCCTATCCCTTTCGTTTCGTCTCATTTACACATAACACATCTATTCCTCTGTAATTCATCATTTCGCAACCTTCATCCATCTTATCATTCATTGCTCCACATACATTCAGCGTAGCCAGACGGGCTGCCGCAATCCACTTTTCATCCCTCCGGGAGATAGAATATGACGGGTGGCGAACCTCGTCGCATATATATCAATAAAATAAATAAATAAAAACCCAACCAGATGGAAGCCCGAGGCAGGGGAGACCAAACGGTAACTCTCGGCCGTTTGGTCTCCCCTGCCTCGGGCTTCCATCTGGTTGGGTTTTCTATCTTGTTGGAGAGAAAGAACCGTATTTCAGAGCGAGCTCCTGGTGTAGAATCCTGGCTACCATGTTGTGTCTGTGCAAATACTCCGAGTTAGAAAATGCCGAACAACCGGAGATGATATGCCTAAGTGACACACTGGGATGGCGACAAGCTCGAGAGAGCGGCGCCATCCTTTAGGATGTATCTCCGATAGTTGTTGGTCTTAATAACCTGATCCTGTATCGCACAGACAAAACCCTCGGTTTCCCCAAAGAGATCACCGAAACTTAGCAAGTTGAGGGAGGCGACTGTATCTACGAAAGGCTCATGTGGAGCCTTGTAGAACAGAACCTCCCGTGGACTTAATTCTTCTTCCATAAGGTCTCCTGGTCGGAAATGCTCTGTATTGCCGGGTCTTGCCAGGGCTAAGGATAGAGGGGTAAGCCCTTTATCACAAGAAATGTCGTCCCTATAAAAATGGATGATATAATCTCGTCAGGAAGTAATTACGGAGGCTGCACACTTTGCGATTATGCTGGTAAGCGCGCTTAAAAAGCCACGCCCACGATGTTTCCGCGGCACGTACAGCCTCATAATCGACAATCTCGGGGACGTCATAGTAATGCGGACTTCTATCCAGGGCGTTAAGTTTAGTTTGAGTCCATCTAAGTATGCCAAAGATATACATGAGTATACACACAGGCATGACCCAACCGTTATATGCGTGTCTTATTTACACCAAACAAAAGGCTGTTAAGCACTTTGGTCAAGCGTGCATAAAACACATCACAAACTGACTGTTTCATACCTGCCTCGTCGATACCGATGTTCTGTGACATACCCAGGTATCAGTATGTTTCAGCCTCGGAAAGGGTCCTTATGTTGATGGGCATAAATAAGTCTATGCCCTCAGAGTTAGCCACCCTACTCCTTTCATCATGGAGGACCGCACACTTATCCGTCCCAAGCTTCATTCCGATAGAATTGGTAAAATCACAAGTGATATTCAACAATTCCACAACATGGTAGCGACTGGAAGCGAATAACTTGAGATCATCCATATAGAAAAGGTGGGTCACCTTTGTCCCTCCTTTCCGAAGCTGAAATCCCTTCCCGTAGCCCTCCAGTAAGGTACTGAGAGGGTATCTTACTTACTATTATTATTATCAATGTTAGAGAATATTTATTTCGATGTCTGTCTTTCAAAGATTCTTGAGCAACTGATTCTAATTGTATTTGGCATAAAAGTTGATTATATCATTGACATAGTACATAGGATACATTTTATAACAATTTTTGAGTAAAGTTGAATTCAAAGCGGTGGTTGCAACCAGCGCTTTGAATTCAACTTTACTCAAAAATTGTAAAAGTGTGGTGTGGTAAAAGGCGACGTGGAGAAACTGAAACAAAATAATATGAACCTGCATTTGCCAACCGTTCTGCTAAGCATGGAAACTATGGCAAATATCACACCTATGAAACAATCTATGGGTGAGGCCTATGTTCAGCAGCCGACTTTGATATGCTGTAAACCAAACATAGTTAAGAAAAATTATGTGTTTATTATTTAACAGATTTTTAATTTTGATTGATTTACATACTATAAATTTATGCAATATGTTCACTGCTATGAACTGTTTTGAACTTTTGGTTTACCATGTTGACTTCTATAATTTTCTCCTGTGTGAGAATCAGTTGGTTGCAATTATTATACATAGTGTTTCCTCGCAAAAATCTCTGCTAACTACCAAAGAAACAATATTCTATGGGATTGATAACTAGCAAATACTGGGAAACAATAATATGGGACGAGTCCAAAGCTTAAAATTATTTTCTCTAAAAAATCTATGACTAGCTTTGTGCAGTTGTGCGTTATCTTGAAGGAGTACATTTCTTTTTGTCAATTAGTTTTAGGATTTAGTCATTCAGTATGGAAACATACTCTGAGGGGCTCATTATCTGACTTTCGTCAAGACGTCAACAAAACGCTATGCGGTCATCGATAATGCGCTGTGCGGTCATATAATCTAATGCCATCAGCAGCGTTTTCTTCTTCTTATGAGCATTAAACATTACCAGATGTGGAGACTTCCCACCTTTTGTCTATTAGGCTGATTTCGGTCCGGAGGTGTGTACACAACATATACAGGGTCATCTAAATCTCATAGTCGGCCTGAGTTCTTTAGAGCATGCCAGGGTGCTTGTTATGCTTCACTTAGTTACAATACATATTTAATGAGCTATATACATTTTCTTCTTTAGTTAAACGTTTGGCATCCACTTACTAAGTTTTTTAATCCAAACTGAACTTATTGTTAAAGTAAGCAGCTGAGAATTCACTCATCAGCTTCTCAACATGATGCATTCTCTGCTCAGTCGCTTTTCTGTGATCACCTCCTCTTCCTTCCAAACTGGTTTTTCCTGACGCCCGTCCGTAATCTACGATTTTACTGTATGTTAGCTGCAAGCCTGGCCGCCTAACAGTGGCACTAGTCTTTGTTGTCGTAGTTGGAATTGCTTCGCAGTCCACCCGAAACTTACAACTAGCTTGATAAAAACTCTACTGACAGTCGTGGACATAGTTTTTCAGATATATTATGTATAATGTATATATTTAACAGAGGTTGTGATATATATCGATAGATCAAATTCCTAACGTGTTTTCGTTTACAAAAATATCGCGCTACATGTCACCACACGTTTGGTGTGAATGACCTGATAGTATAATATAAATTTAGATTTAATAGCAACTTGCTTAGCGCAAAAATATAATATTTATGTTGTCTCTTTTAGAAACACAGCTACAGGTCTTGAATTTGTTAACAAAATTAAAACAAAGGTGAGCCTACTAATTGTGAGGCTTAAGTCCAGTGGGGCATGTGGTGTAGTGGCGCGTTCAGTGTGTTATTTGAGTGTCCGCCACTTAGGAGTATAGTTGTAGCACGAATGGGTCGGCTCGACCGGGGAAGGACCACGCTCTCACAGAATACCAGCGTAAAATAGCAGCTTAACGCTGCTGTGTTTCGTATGGTGAGTATAGAGAACCGGAGACCCTTTTTTACTGGAAAAGAGGCATTCCATCTTAGTCCTTACGTGTGACAACGCATCTGCATTTTGATATTTTATTCTTTATTGAGGATAGATGTAGATGTCTATGGGTCACAGCAACCATGGACTGTGTGCTCGTTTGACTATACATTAAAAAAATATTGGGCGTTAGCTATGCACGCTGAGCTTCTACACTAAGGCTCCATTTTAATCGGCCACCAGTCGGGACACTGTACAATTACGATTTACCGTGTACCACGTCCTCGAGGAAAAAAACATCTTAAGGAGACCAGTATGTGTGAGTACTACAATATTTCGAGTACAAGTGGAGTCCGCTAACATGAACCAGAGCGCGGCGGATATATTGTTTCATAACTCTCATAAATAAAAAGAGGTCTAAACCCAGCTGTGAGACATATATAGGCTGTGCTTCTTTTAAGCTACTTATTACTTTTGTAGTTCTGATTAACATTTATTAACAGGAACCAATAGAGGACAGCACTAACGATGCTTCATTGGAATATGAAACTGTGGATAGTGATGATTTAGCTATCAGTGATAAACAAACCCCGAAGCGAATGATAACAGACACTGGTGATATTGTTGAAGCACCCATTTTACTAGAAACAAGCACTGCCATCCCGCAACAATCCTTAGGTATTGTTTTATTATACAATTTGCTTGTTGAATTGTGATTAATTTACATAATACCATTGTTTTTGCTAGTAAGGGTGAGTCAAATTGTGTAATCTCTAAAAGGCCCAGTTGACTCTTGCAGCCCTTTACTTAAAAATAATCCAAGAGCTCAATATACATTTGGACGTACGATTGTAAATTCTCTTGGAAAAGGCCCTAGGTTTAAGTAAGAACAAAATACACATTTTGGAAAGAGCTCTCACTGGACTGCCGAAAATGGCACAATTCTATTTTAGGACTCAGCAATTCAAAGATGTGCTCAAAATAAGTGAATGCAGACAATTCGTAAATGTAGGACGTATCGTGAAAATTACTTACTTAGCCCAAAGAAAGTGAAATACCTCACGGCTAAGTAACTCCTGCAATTTATTGCAGCAGACACGATAGATTGTACTGGTCTTAGTAATACTGCACACAGTTATACTGCTCTTCTGCCTGACCTGCATATCTGCACACAAAATAGAGTATGTATGAGTAAACTGACCACCAGATAGTAAGTCGATGTTTTAACCCATAGACACATATCAATTGTTGTATAAGATTCAAAAATGATGCATTGTCATTCCTGTTAATTAAGATAGAATGCCTTGTTAATCATTAAAAATAGCATTTGGTACTCCACAGTCACCAGACGAAAAACAGCAGCATTAAGCTGCTATTTTACACTGGTATTCCGCAAGATCGCAGTCCTTCCCAGGTCGAGTCAATCTGTTTGTGATGTAGCCATAATATCGCTAGAGCGTGCAACATAATACACTAACAACCACTAGGCCAACAAGGCAGACTACTAGATCAACCAGATTAACAGTCGTTATGTACTGTCGGTCATCCTTAACTTGTTGATCGTGATAATGGAACAAATGTTTGTATGACCTACAAATAATTGGTTGGTGTTCTAAGTCTAGATATTTTGTCCAAGTATAATTTATGTTTATGGGACGCCTCCACAATAAAGGACGCACATACGAATGCAGTGTATTGTATTGTCAAATGCAATTCTATTTCAGAACAAAGTGATGTAAAAACATTTGTTATACCACTAAAGGAGGATGCGGAGAAACAAGACAAGTCAGCGCCTACGCGACGTTTTGTACAAATCGATAAATTTTGTAACAGCGTTGTTAAAGACATTAAAGCTTCCGATGGTAAGAAATCAACTGAATCACTGAATTAAATATTATGAAATCTCTTTATTATTGATGATGAGAAATTAAAAGTTTCATTTGTCAAACATCTTTATATATCATATTTTTATATATGCTAAAAAATCAGGTTCCTTTGACCGAAGGAGAAATGACGAAAGATACTCCGCAAGAATTCTCTTTTTTATGTATAGTTTGCAAAAGAAATCATTTATTGGTAACTGCAGCATATTTCCATAATAAAGAAAACCAGATTATATCGGTGTATACAAGTTTTTAGTTGTTTTGAAAAGGTAGTATACCTATTTGTAAATATTACATTTGACAAACGAATTTTTAATTTCAAGTAGAACAAATGAAACCGATTATTCTGCTTTCGATAATAATACGGGATTATATTTTTTCAGATAGAAATGGTCTCTACCATAAAGTAATTATGAAAGAAATGCAAACCACAATGGGCAACAAAATAAAAGTTTACACTTGCGTATCGTGCAATGTTTATGTTGCGTCTTTGTCCGATTTTAAATCTCACCCTTGTAATACATGTAAGTATATTAATATATTTAGGTTGGGTTAGGTAATCATTGGTTGAGCTTTTAAAATCCTTATTAGTTTGTTTTCCATTTACTTGAATTTCAAAACAATCTAAGTATATTTTTACCGACTTCTAATTGTTAATAAGAAGTAATTTATATGTTTTACAAAAGCATTCACAGACACATAGAGCAGAATATTACGTTTCACGTAATATTGCTGGGGAATGCCTTGTTGGTCTAGCAGTCCTAAGTACGACTGCTGATGTCTGGGTCTCGGGTTTGAATCCCAAGTTGGGTTAAAATCAGTTATTGGATTTGTCTATCGGAAAATTTATAGTATCAACTCGGGGTTAGGAAGCTGGCGTCGTTTCACACCCTTGCTTTGGAAAGCACGTAAAGCCGTTAATCCGTCTCTGGTCTTGTTGGATTGCTATCCCTTCGAACTATGAGAATGAGAAAGTAGAGAGTGCACCTGTGCTTGCGCACACACTTCAGAACTATATTCCTGTCATGCGCAGATGGCTAATCTCCGTTGAGGCTCGTCGCCGTGACCTAAATCCGGTTTAGATGACTTTATCGACTAGAAAATAATATCAGTTAAGACTCGATTTTTTCCGCGACGTCAATTATCTAATTATCGAAAAACTTTCATATGCGAACGAGATATTACAATGCTACAAGTGTACGCGCATTCAACATACTACACTACTCATTGTAACCATCCTTTTTATAAATTACTGGCGACCCGCCCCGGCTTCGCACAGGTATCACTATCTCCGGTCGGATGTTCTGTCGGTTCTTATCAACATACTTAGTTATTTTTGAACTTAAAATTAAACTGGTCCAAAAGATTTGGGATAAAGACTGCTAATTATAGTTAATTTGATGAGGATTTGTACCTTGTTAAACAAATGACTAGCATATACTGCAGTTTTTGTATGTGTATTTTTAAAGTTTTCTTTTTATTTATGACGAGTAAATTTCAACAGCGTTACGAATAATTTAAAAAAATTAAGAGTTTCAATTCCACAATACATTATAATCGAATGTCAGATCAGCGTACGGCAAAGTGGCATCTTTTTCTCTGAACTTGAGAAGGGCAAGCGTAAGCATGGCGGACAACTCCTCAGGTACAAAGATGTATTTAAGCGCCACGTGAAGAAGTGCGACATTGAGCCTTCAGAGTGGAGCAAGCAGCCGCTCGACGACCGGAGTGGAGGTCTTTGGTGAAAGCCAAGGTCAAAATGTTTGAGGAGAATCGCTGCTCTGAATTGGATGCCCGACGTGATGAACTCAAAGCACGCCCACCTTGTGCGATTAACTATAATTTCTGTAATGGTGTGCTCACATGCCCGCATTGCGCGCGAACATTTGTAAATAAGATCGGCTACGTTAGCCATGCACGAGCACACCGACAGGATCGGAGTTGAAGAGGTCGCCGTGGCCGAAATCGGTCGAGGATTATATATACATTATTTTCATATTACTTACCGCAGCATACGGCATGGATGTTCTAAGAAGGCACATCGACAAATATCATAAACCTTACTAATTAATCAGTTTGTCTATTGGCACAGCTTAAAGAGACCTTACAGTTGTGAAACGCCTTTGATGTCAGGCGATGCCGCAGCCCCCGTAGGGTATTTACTATTTACGCCGTCGTCGCAAATATGCTAGGGGTTGTCACAAAATTGGGAATAAATTAATTTTGGATATTACAATACTCATTATCATTTATTAACATTATGTACATGCATAAAAGTTCAAATTTTCAATCATTCAATTTAAGAGGATTGTGAAGCTGTAACGAAGCGATAACGTCCCCCCCAACTAAAAATATTGCTTACGATATGATTTATTAGCATCTAAATATCTATATTTTTGACTTAAAAACTTCCTCGAACGTTTTTTTTTTAATTTACACTAAATTGAATTACTAAAAAAGTAAAACGTACAGACCTAGATTAAGGTGTACTGAATCTAATGAGACCAAAATTGTCTCATTTCGTAAAGGTTTTGGGGGTGAAAACGTTATCGCCGGAAACAATATTTAAAAGAAAATCTAGGCAATTGCCTCCAAGACTTGCAACTCTATCTATCGCACGATACGGGTTGGGGAGCAGGGGCATATTGTAGTGATGCTGGAGGTGTTATCGATATTATTATCCCCTAGGGAGGAGAAAGTAATATCGATAACCTACAAAGATAATACCTCTCATGAAAAAAATAATATCTGTGATCATTCACCGTGTTTATCGATTATTATTTAGTCTTTAGAGTCTTTATTGAATAAGGACTCTAAATTAAAAAAGATTTCGAGTTTACACTAAAGTAGGTAGGTAAATAAATAAAAAAGTAGCAACTTGAAGAAATTATTATTTTGTTTATTAGTACATATTACTTTATAACAATCTTTCTCGAACTGCCATTTTTCTAAGTACTCGACGGTCAATCAGTTCTGGTAATAAACATTGAAACTAAAATGAGTAAAGTTTTGGCTGCATTTTTGCTGTCCAAAAGTGGTCATCGTACTTAATTTTTTCATACGCCAAACCATGTGGTATCCATACTACGAAAAAACAAAATTGCCTACCAGTGATATGTAATTGTCCCTGGACCTAATAATAGTAATCATGGTTTCTTTTTAACATCATCTGTCCTTCTCGTATCAAACAAAATTTGATATTTTTTTAGTTATTGCCTCCAAATGTGGCATACTAGAAGCAGAAATAGGACATTTGACTCCAATTAGAGAGTCAATAAGCCCATCGGGACTTGCCCCTAAATAATAATCATCGGAATCAATAAACAGTCCACACTCTGAAACTTTTAGATTATGTTTCCTAATCTTGATTCTTTGCAAAATTTTAAATGAGTGAAATTGCAATCGAAATGTTTGTGTTTTATATTTGCGATACAATCAAATAAATTATTTATTTCTACAATTCTTCGCCCGCACAACTTATCTGACTAATTCTTGACTAACAGCCTATATACGTCCCACTGCTGGGCACAGGCCTTTCATTTCTGAGAGGGTTTTAGGGCAAGGAAGTGTCCGCCGCGCTGCCCCAATGCGTGTTGGCGACCTTCACATGTCTTCGAAATATTTTTTTGTTATTTCTCAGACATGCCGGTTTCCTCACGATGTTTTCCTTCACCGCCGAGCACGTGGTAAATCAGCACTTAAAATTACAATTAACAATTTCATTGGTGCCGGCGGGGATCGAACCCGGGTTGCTCGCGTACTGTGAAATTTACAGCGGGCGCTAACCATCTGAGGTACCACGGCTCTTCTTGCATATTATATATATCATACGTGGTAGAGCCATGCTGCAACTATATTAGTAGTATAGTTGTAGTACGAATGGGTCGGCTCGACCGGGGAAGGACCACGCTTTCACAGAATACCAGCGTAAAATAGCAGCTTAATGCTTCTGTGTTTTGTATGGTGAGTGTAGAGAACCGGAGACCCTTTTTACTGGAAAAGAGGCATTCCATCTTAGTCCTCACGGGTGACAACGCATCTGCATTTAGATTTTTTATTGAGGATAGATGTAGATGTCTATGGGTCACAGCAACCACTTACCATCACGTGGACTGTGTGCTCGTTTGTCACCCTATCCTATAAAAAAAAATTACTGTCCGGTAATTCCTTGTCAATCTCGAAGTCACTGAAAAATAAATAGAATGATAATAGTTTAAATTATATTCTACGGCTAACTAACGCGGATGAAGTCGCGTGCAAAAAGCTAGTTTACCTATAATTCGGTTTATTGTTTAAATTTAGATTAGTTAATTAGTAAATATAGATATTATAATGAATAGTAGAAGTTATAGTATAGGTACCAAGTTTACACTGACTGTACTTGGAAATTGCGTTGGGAGCACTAAGCTCGAAGTTGTTGACGAGTATGTTTACCTGGGACAAATAGTCCGACTAGGTAAGTCCAACTTCGACCGAGAGGTCAATCGACGGATTCAACTCGGCTGGGCAGCGTTCGGGAAATTACGGCACATCTTCTCGTCAGGTATACTCAAAACTTGAAAACGAGACTATTCAACCAGTGCGTGTTGCCAGTGATGACCTATGGATCTGAGACATGGTCCTTCACTGCTGGCCGGATGAGGAAACTCAAGGTCGCTCAGCGAGCTATGGAGAGGGCTATGCTCGGAGTTTCTCTGCGTGATAAACTTAGAAATGAGGATATCCGCAGTAGAACCAGAGTGACCGACATAGCCCAACGGGCTAGTAAGCTGAAGTGGCAATGGGCCGGCCATATAGCTCGAAGAACCGACATCCGATGGGGAAAAAGGTTCTCGAGTGGCGGCCTCGTACCGGCGGACGAAGTGTAGGGCGTCCCCACACTAGATGGAGTGAAGACCTGGTAAGACACGCAGGAAGTCGATGGATGCAGGTGGCTCAGGACCGTGCTTTGTGGCATTCCTTGGGGTAGGCCTATGTTCAGCAGTGGACTTGTGAAGGGCTGTAATGATGATGAGTAATTTTTAAATTATTAAGAGCGATCACAGTATTGTCACATCCATGGACATTAAGTCACCTCCGTGGATAACCATAATTCATGTGGGTGACATCCATGGAAGTGAGATTTTAAACTTAGATACCGTTTTTCGTAGTCTCAAATGCTGATTACTAAAAATGACAAAATACGAAGATAACGGCTACAGTGGCCCATCATTTTACGATATCCGATAGACCTTAATTAAATAAATACTTTGTGATAAGTAATCCAAAAAAGTGACCAAATTAGCATGCTAATTTAGAAAAAAAATTGCCTTATAGGTATTTACTCCAAAATTATTATCCCAGCAATGACAAACTGTCAAAAATATTCAAGATGGCGTTGTATTTGTTGTCTGTATTCGTTTAAGAACTGTGTTTACTGATTATTGAATTGTGGCTGCGTTCAGTAAGTTTATCCATGGAGATGATAATTTTTCCATGCACAAAAGTTATGAAATATTTGGAATCATTTATTTAATTTGTGTTTTAATTATTTGGTGTTTTTTAGAAAGTTTTTTCCATGTTTTATCGTAAAAAATATGAATTTATTAATTTATTATTGCTAAATATATTTTATTTTAGTCTGTAGTATCATAAACTGATGTTGCACACGACATGGAGGTGACATTTTCGTCACTTTCTTAATGATTATTAAAAAAAATATTTATGTTGTTTAAGCTTTAATAAAAATCCTGTTAATATAATCTACTTCGATTAATTGTAAGTAGGAATTTTAGAAATAATAAAAGTATTTCAGTTTTTAATACAATTGCACAAAAAAAAATAGCAAAAATGAGAATGGCCCATAACTGCTGTATAACAGCTGTTATTTGGTGTGCAAGGAAACTATTACACTACAGATATTGTCTTATAAGTAACTTATAAAGACAAACGTTCTTAATTGGTTTTTGAATGGGATTACAAATGAATATAAAACAAAAATAAATTGAATGATGGCGACATTTAATGTACATACTTTTAACATATTAGTATTATATTCGGATTCGAGTTGAGTTTTGACGATGATAATTGGTGAATTGGACGTGCAAAATTAGATTTACGGTAAACTTGTATATGTTTTCTAATTAAAAATTGCCGCACCAGCAAAATAACAAAATAATACAACGACACAATACTAAATACGGTAACTAAATATCGGTTGTATAGGTTAGAATAAAAAAATATATTAAATTATGGATATGATGGCACATTGGGGCACAGTGATCATTAGTCAAACTGAAATAATGGTATAGGCTAAGACTAACGAATTCCCAAATTTATATTTTTAATTTTGTTTTTATGGGTCTTAAAATGGCGACAATTTGCTAAACAGTCTAAACGCTATTTCGAGGTTCTTATATTCTTAGTAGCTGTACTATGTATGTTATGGATTATATAATGCAGTCATTGGTTTTTAGTCAGTTCTATAATAGGATATTTTTATTATTTACGCTGTGTAACAGTTTTTTCAACATAACATATAACTTTCTTTAGATATACGTATAAAAGATGAAAAATCTTGTCTTAGGAACAGTGTTGGATAAATTTAATTTAGATTTAACATGGTCTTTTTACTGCACCAAATCTTTTTCTTTTTTTCCCACATATTGATGACAAATTAATTTTGTCCACTAGCACAATATAAACACGTAGCGCATGCAAAATGGCGATATTCTGTCACTTATACAGATTTAAGTTGTACTATGGCTGTTATTTAATTTTTTAGTTTTATATCACTCTCATAGACAGAAATCATAAAACTACTGTATTTACAAAAGTGTACAATGACACCATAAGAATAAGTTTTAGAAGAGAGTTTGCATACACCATTGTACAGAAATAAGATTTCAGTGATACTATAATAACACTTAGAGTTGTATAAGCAAGGGACAGCATGCAAAAAAACAGTTTCTATACAACTTTAATGATAAAATCAGATTGAAGTGTTATAAAATACTTAAAGTTGAATACTAGAGATTTCATATTCTGATTAAGAACCCTAAGCTTACTTAGATCCCGTAATACAGACTTTATACAGCTTGAGCTGTATAATAACTCATAAACCAGTCTTATAAGGATATAACCCCTTTTCAACACTCTTATACGCTTTTAAAAGAACTCTAAGTTCTATGTGGGCTGGTGTATTGATGTTCATATATAACGCTTGTGTGCTGCTTGGGACCTCACTTCTATATGGTATGTGTAGTAATTACCTACTTAATGTCTACATAGACTATATAATAAAATTGCAAAGTAACACAAACAAATTCATTATGTAACTTGTCGTAAATGTATGCAAACCGCTTATGAATGAATGAACGCTCCTACTGCTGCTATCGTAGTGTGCGTGAGAATTAGCGTAATATGTTGTATTTGTGTTCACGCCGGAGGCAGAGCGAGCGGTATGATACATATAGGCATTTTTGAAAATACCTACTCGCGCCGCGTATTGGCACTTCACAATCCTCTTAATTATGTAGTGTATTCGCATTCGGATAAACAATTTTATCAAAAAAAGAAATAAGGGAAACATAATCATGGCCGTCATTTGCATTCAACTTTACTTAGTAACTCATATAACCATAACTGTAATTCACCATTATAGATATTATATTTTTCGAAAACGGCACTTAAAATTAGTTAAATAAGTACTATAAAACACGCTCGCACCAACCGCATGTATTGTACAGCAGTCTCAGTGAAATGCGCTAGCACAAGGTCGGCCCGCCCCCTGCCCCGCAAGGCCTCACTGTTGCTCTGCACAAGTACATTCGTTTCGCAACTGTAAGCTCTTTAAACTGTGCTATTGAAAACCGAATTCAAAATTCCCACTACAGTTTCTTAGATTACTTGTAAGTACAGACACGTGGCGGGGGTCATAAATCTATATATATAAATAAAATTTAAGTGTCTGTCTGTAATATTGAAATAACTGGCTTGTATTAAGTTCAGGGGTTATTTGCATGTTACTAATACTTAAATAATCATTTTTTAAATTTTTGTCTGTCTGTTCGAGCTAATCTTCAGAATGACTGAACCGATTGTGATGAAACTTTACAGAGAACAATGTCAGAAGGGATCTAGGCTATATATATTTTATCCAAAAAACTTTTTTGGATAAAATATATATAGCCTAGAGACCTTTTTGGAAAAACGAAAAATAGATAAAATAAATGATCTTTGATTATCTTAAATATTAATAACGCCGCATTAATAGATCATATCCAGGTGAAGCCGGGGCGGGTCGCTTGTCTATAATATGTATAAATAAACTATAGTACTTGACCACAATCCTACCTGATAGTAGAGGTGATGCAGACACAACTGGTAAAATTAAAAAATTTGTACAACCGCCTTCAATATAAATAAAATGAGAACATCATCGATGTAGTCGAAGTCAATTAAATACGCATTATTAAGGATAACTCAAAAACTACTGGTCAGATCTTGATCAAATTTATATGGGACACATGTGAAGCACCAGCTTTCAAATAAAAAAGAATCATCAAAATCGGTTCACCTAGAAATAAGTTCTGAGGTAACACACAAAAAAAATACAGTCGAATTGAGTACCTCCTCCTTTTTTATAGTCGGTTATAAAGTATGCTCGATTTATCGATCACATTAACCTAGAGGTCGGTTAGAATGTTTTTTAAAGACATGACTACATGACTGACATGACATGGCTTTAACTGTGATTCGTACCTAGAATTTGCAACATAGTAGCCAAGTACTCTATTGGGCGGTGTGTTAGTTTGATTATACTGCTAAGACTAAGAAGCTAAAGCAGTTTTTATTTTAATGGCGTATGTGCTTTTGTTTTGCAGTGAAATATCCCTGTCCACAGTGTCCAGTTGCCTACGAGAATTCAAAATCTCTTTGTGCACATATGAAAGTACATAAATCTAAACAAGGTATTAGTTTACTTCTATCTTAATGCTATTTGTTTGAATAACCAACATAATATATGCCACCGTCGGTGTCGCAATAAGACTACACACAATACAGATATTTTGTTTAAACCATTCATGGTTGACATCAATTTGATTTTAAAACTGCATAATATATTAGGTCCTTACATATGAAATTGGAGTTTTGTACGGGAGGAATTTAAAGTCAATTTTTTTTGTAAAATATATTTAATTCAAAGTATGCACCGTTGTTATGTATGCACCGTTGTTATCTATGCACTTTTGCCATCTCATAGGTAGTTCATTAATCCCTTTACTAAAAATATCATGGGGGCGAGAATCAATAAACTCTTTGAAGGCGGTTTGGACTGCCGCATCGGAGTTGAATTTTTTTCCTTGTAAGAAGTTGTCCAAATTCCGGAAAAAATGGTAATCTGTTGGAGCAAGGTCCGGGGAGTACGGTGGATGTCGCAGACATTCCAATTGTAGCTCATCTAACTTAGTGGTTGTTTGTTGTGCAGTGTGGTCTTGCGTTGTCGTGAAGCAGCAGTGGCCTAGAGCGATTGACCAATCTCGGTTGTTTAGCAGCTAGTTCTTCCTTCATGGTTTGCAGTTGCTGACAATAGATATCTGCCGTAATCGTTTGGCCAGATTTTAGAAAGCTGTAGTGAACGACACCGGCGCTAGTCCACCAAACACTCACAAGTAAATTTTTCTGAGTCAATTTTCGTTTAGGGCAGGATTTGGCTGGGTCTCCAGGGTTCAGCCATTGCGACGAGCGCTTCCGATTATCGTACAGTATCCACTTTTCATCACAAGTAATGATTCGATTTAAAATCCCTTCATTATTGTGTCGGTTGAGCGAAGTAACACAGCAGTCGACGCGTGTTTGCAAGTTCGATTCACTCAATTCATGAGGTACCCATCGTTCAAGTTTGTTTACTTTCCCGATTTGCTTCAAGTGGATTAATACAGTTTTATCACTTACCCCGAAGCCTGCAGCTATCTCTGTTTGTGCTTTGTGATGGATCCGCTTCCACAATAGCCTTTAATTCTTCATTTTCCACTTTGGTCTCCGACCGTCCACGGGGTTGGTTCTGAAGGTCGAAATTTCCAGAACGAAAACGTTGAAATCAAAAACGTACCGTGCTTTCTTTTGCGACACCAGCGCCGTACACATCATTAATCCTTCGAGCTGTTTCTGCAGCACTGGTGCCTCGGTAGAACTCGTACTCGTAAATATACCGATATTTCATGGTTTCCATTGTGCGGTAATAAGCGACGCCAAAGAATAAAATAATGAGGAAAAAACAAATGAATGACTGTTTTCAAAACTCAAACGTACCAACTAAATGAATTTAGAATTCTTAACCAAAGAGGAGATATTTCAGATCAAAGTGGTCAGTACGACAAAACGCTAATTTCATATGTAAGGACCTAATATTAAAGTTGCAGCAAGACCTAGATAATTGAAATTGGTTGTGAAATTATTAGCTTTAATAATGTTAATGTTCTTCAATTTCGACCACTACTAAGTATGAGCTACTCCTTTTCTATCTAGGAGTCTTTCTAGGTTGGTAGAGATGGTCTAATTTAAAACTGCACGCGCCTCCCTTTGCTTTTTTGGTAGATTTTATCACCTTTATCATGTCAAACGTAGTAAAAATGTTGAAATCTTCTAACACAATAAATAGAAAGGACGTGCAGATTTAGATTTTATGTTACATTGTACGGTAAATGTGTTAAAATTTACTAAAAATACATGGGAGGAGGCACTAGCAATTTTAAATTAGACGATCTTTATCACCCTTATCTATTTCTGCCGCGAAATAGTAGTGTCAGTGCGTGAAGTGGTAAAGAGAGCCAGTGTAATTACAGGCTGAGAAGCATTCCAACTTAGTCCTCAGAGGTGACAACGCATCTGTGGCCTTCTTTATTTGAAGTTGGTTGCAAGTCCATGGGCTGCAGTTGCCACTTACCATCAGGTGGACTGTAAGTTTGTCACTCCGGTTTAATTTAAAAAACACTGCTACTATTATTGAATAATATTTTTGAAAGGGGGAAGATTAAACGCATATTTTAATTTTCAGGTCTTAATTTTGATACTGTTGTATCGTTTGAATGCGAGATTTGTTGTACAGTATTCCGAACGAGTAAATCGTTGAAACTTCACAAGCGGATGCATGATCCTGTTAAGTGAGTAAAATCAACAAACAAACATCTTAAGTCTTGGTAATAAGGAACAAGTAATGACTTTAACTTTATTTGAGTGATATTAATTTAAAAAATACATGGTCATTCACAGAGGCTCATATTTACATATATATCTATGACCAAACATTGTAAAATTTAAATTCAATATATTTTCGACACATTTTGATTGTGCTCCATAGCCTAGGAACTTTTTAAAATGTCAGTACTCTTATTTTACGTTGGACTGTATTTTAGCCGATTTCAAAAATGGGGGAATCTTAATTCGATATCTTCGTCAATTCTGAATCGATTGTAATGATTAATTATTTTTTGATAGGTTAGCTATAATTCATGGTATCCGTTATGGTAAAAGTTAGATTTTTTCTCAAAAATAAAATTCCACCACACTGTGAAAAGATTTGGCTTAACCGTCCGCTTGCCAGGCAGATTGACCATCGCTGTGCCAGACGTCTGGCACTTATATAACGTTGTTGTTCGTCGCCGGCCTGGTTATTTTAAGTCTGGCGTAAACGAGATGGTTATGCCGCCTCCTCTTTTACACGCAAAATACGCGCTTAGACGTATAGTTGCGGAAAATAGCCCATCGTAATATAATCTATACCGCCTTTTATCGGAGCTATAAGATTTTTGCATTAAAAGCTTTTCATAAAGATTGCCATAAACAGTTGTGCATCCACAGTTTTATGCTTTGGCTTACGATCATGGTCAGCGGCAAAAGCTAAAAACATGTAAATAATTCTCCACCACAGAAAATACTACATAAATCTATTACTTGCTTTATGTTTCACCACTTTTCCTAATTATTGTGTAGTGGTGGTGTAAGAATATACACTATCCCATATCTCGTTGGTAAGAGCGGACACAAACGAAATGGGCACCAGCATCTTCCCGATAACAACTAAAAGTAATATACGGTTTGCGGTTGCCAACCCGCCTGTAAATGGTAAAATCGTATATATAAGGCAATCTATGGAGAAACTGTGGACTTTTGATAGGCTGTAATAAATAAATGAACATTTTCTAAAGTGTCTCGTTTTGGTATAAATACCCATTTACATTACAATCCCCTTTTTATTATATTGGGTTATGCACCAAGATCCAAGTCTCCTTTACTACTTGTCTTGCATCATAGCAAATTCTTTTCTCTTCTGTATGTCGTCATAGTAGTCTAACGAGTCGTCATTTATTAACTATTCTGTATAGATCTTGTACAAAAGAAGAAGATTGGTTCCTTTCGTTCTTTCAGTGGGTAGCGACATACTTCGACAGTTAAATTTATCCTTGTCGTCTGAAATATGATCAGATTAAGTCAGAAAATACATTAGGAACTCTAATTTAATTTAGAATTCCAAGTCAAACCATAGCATAGCTATTACAGTTCGAAGTAGTCAGTTCGACAAAACAGCAATTTTTATAGTTAAACACTTATATTTATATAAAACTATAAAGCATTCTATCGTACGACCGGTGCCTTAATACCGGTATCGGGATAAATTTTATATATATATATATATATATATATATATATATATATATATATATATATATATATATATATATATATATATATATATATATATATTTAAGTAAAGTAATCGCTTATCAGTAGTTTTTGAAGTAAAGATGACAAACGAGCACAGTCCGCCTGATGGTAAGTGGATGCTGTGGCTCATGTGTGGCTGATGTGGACATCTACATTTATCCTCGATTAAGAATCAAATCGCAGATGCGTTGTCATCCCTGAGGATTAAGATGGAATGCCTCGTTTCCAGTAAAAAGAGTCTCTCTCTACTCTCACCATACGACTATTTTACGCTGGTATTCTGAGACAGCGTTGTACTACTTCGGTAGAAATCGACCGAGAGGGTCGACCTTTCGTGCTACAACTAATATAGCTGCAGCATGGCTTTACCACATATAAACTGTTGGTGATATACTTCTTGCCATTTGGTGGTAGTTATTGTCAAAAATTGCAAAACATGGTAGAGCACATTAGTAACTGCTCGGCCACACACTCCACAACAGATGTTATCAAAATTAGAAGAGCTAAAGCTTACTCATTCACTATATGATCCAGATCTTGCTTCTAACACATTTCCACATAAGTCGAAGTTTAGATATTTTTTTAAAACGCAATAATATCAATACCGAAGAAGCAGTAAAGAACACGTTTAAAGAGTTCATCGATCCTCGTGTAGTAGACTTTTATAGCAAGGACATCAACTAACTGGTCATATATTTAAAAATTAAAAATTTTGTACAACCGACTTCAATATAAATTATTAAAAATAACTCAAAAATTATTGGTCAGACCTTGATCAAATTTATATAGGACCACATGAGAAGCACCAGCTTTCAAATAAAAAAAGAATTATCGAAATCGGAGGTAACACACATTTTAAAAAAAACATACAGTCGAATTGAGTACCCCTTCCTTTTTGAAGTCGGTAGAAAATGACAAAAATGTGTTTGTAGTTAGACGAATATTCTAATTTATTATACATTGAAGTAACATGTACTTACGTACTAAAACAGCTATATCAAACAAAAAATGTGCGCTACTCATATCTTCGCGCATGCGCAGGGAAGAGTAGTGTGGCGCATGCGCGGTTGGTTTTAATCATAGATTATACGTAGGCAGAATGATCAGTACACAGAACACAATTACTCTCTACCAAGAGAAGAACGCCAACTTCATACTAAAAAAAAGGAAACACGTGTTTATGAGTGTATACTAAAAGCGCCACGGTGGGCGCCCATATAAAACTTTTTTAGCGGGAATTTCAAACCTTGTATTCTGTAACTTTTAAACTTTTTGAATAAAACTACTTTTACGGATTATATCGCGTTTAATCAACTTATTTTTTATTAATTCCCGACGTTTCACGCGATATAATCCGTAAAAGTAGTTTTATTCAATGTGTAGTGTTCGCGTAAATATAAGAAATCATTTTTTAAACTATTGTTTAAATAAGGCAAATTTGAGTAATTTTGGCTCGAGCCTATTGGATGAATTACCATACATTTGAGAGGTTGCACCAAAATTACTCGAATTTACTTTGGAGGAGTATGTGGGATAAAATAAAACTAAAAATGGGTATACTTATGTAATTTTATTTTTGAAAGAGATTGTTTTATACACTATATATTATTATTGATGTTTTTATTGCTTTTGCAGATATTATTTCCACGCGTAATATTGATTTATAACATATGTTATCGTGAGAGTTATTCTTCACAGAACATTAACGTAAATTTAAATCAGCAAAATTCTTATGGTGAAAACTTAACTCAGCCCAAATACATGGTCTGAAACAGATAAAAATCGAGTTAATGTAGTAATAATCCCTACAAATAACGATCAATAAATTCAAAATGCTTAAAGACTTAAAATAATATTGTCATAAGTTTTTCTTCTTCTATTGTAGGACACCTGCAGAAAGTGATCAGATACATTGACTATAAATCAATTTATTATTTTTTAAATAATAAATTAATTTATAGTCAATATATCATACAAAGTTACAAAGTCAACTTTTCACAAAAAATCTTTACATTACAATCGCGAAGAAATGCCTACAAACGAAAATGAATTATTCTGAACCGATAATTAAGCAAAACTGAAATTTAAGCAAAACGCAATAACAAATATTAAAATATAAACCTATTAAATAAATTTGAAACAATTTCAGAAAGAGCAAACCAAAAAAAAAAATTTATTTTATTTTCTTCCGATATAATACGAATTTTTGTATCTAATTTTTAAAATGGCAATCTAAAACAACATGAAGGAAAGAAACAGCGATATTTTTTTCTCGCCTTATTTTTACAAGCCCAATACAAATATTGACAAAATCATGATTGTGTGCAGATTTCTCAGCTTTCATACAAAGTTGCATCACCCTGGATCAGTATGTAATAATAGATTGTATTGTTAATTATGTAAATTATATCGAGTACAATTTTTAAAATTTGTCATCTATTTTGCATATAATATCTGCTAATTTAATAAAATATTATATCAGAATTACATTTTAATGATATTTTTATTTGAATATTTTAAAAGGTAATAATGTAAAATATAAAAACATATTAAATGTATGTTTAACAAAACTTATTGATATAACATTTAATTTACAAATATGTTTATTTAGATTAGAATAAGAGTCGTTCATAAATGCTGGGCACGGGAGAGTTAAAAATGGAGGAATTTATTCCACTTTTCCCTGTTTTCATGACTTGGACGTGCAAACCTAAAAATAAAATAAAAGAATAATTAGCAAATTTAAATATCAGAAATTGAGCCTAATTATGAATACTTCTATTTGTTTCTACAAAAAAATTGTGCATATTATATTATGCACAATTGTTCCCACACTTAAATACCCACAGAAAAGTAGCATCTGAACAAATTAATGTCATAATCTATATTCCATGACTTTGTGTCATGATGTTTGATTATTAATCTATAATACTTTTTATTAATTAAGTATTTTACTCACCGATGAAAAGTTATTCCTTGGTAATTGCTAACATTTCTTGAATTATTTGTGCAATATTTAACAACACACCCAGGCATATTTTATCAAGATTTTTTTATATAATCAACAAGCACGTGTCAGCGCACTAGCGCCTAGCGAGTGACTGAGTAAAGTACGACGCGACGATATCGCCGCAGTTGAATGGGACAGCGTAACTAAATGCAGTGTCGTCTCTAGTACGTAGTACATAATAACTCAATGGTTGAGTATAAAATATTTTTTTTATTTCAATTGTTAGGGGTGAGGCTGTCCTGTGTCACATCGCGGTATGACTGTTGTTTGCATACTTAGTTAGTTTTGGTGATATATTATATTTATTTCCAATGTGTTCAATATTTTATAAAGTAAATTCGTTACTAAGAAATGTTCATTTATATAAATAGTTTGAGAGTATTTCCTAGCACTTAATTTTCTGATACAAAACGGCAATTACATGGTGATACTGTCCTTCTGATTCTAATGCGTCCTTTTTTTAAAGACATTAACATATTTTGTAGATATGTTTATTCGTCACATAACCAAATATTTTTTTGAACAGAGAGAATAAAATATAATTCATTAAATAATCAATTCGTATTAAATAATCACCAGGTCACGCCCAATCGAGCCTCCGGTAGAGACAATTGAAGGTAACGCAGCCAGTGAAGATAAGTACATATGTCCGATATGTTTCAAATTAATACCGGAAGACTATCGCACCATACACGAGAACTCGCACAACAACAGCAACAAAATGAACTGCGACATTTGTAACAAGAAGTTCCACTCAAAGGAGTATCTGAAGATGCACATGAGTGTACATAATATGGATAAGGTGATTGAAATGTTTATTTATTTTGATTTTGTGGTTTTTCAATGATTTCTTACTGTACAGAATTTTCAATAAGTTTGAGAAAGGTAATATGGTACTTAAGTATACTGTTACGTGCGGAGTGAGTGATAAAATTTTAAAAAAGGTGTGTGTGTGTACTTATGTACGCACGTAGGAAGTTATACTTCTTTAGCGTAACAAAACAAAAACACTTGAGAGACAATTACCCACTGAAGTTGTCGCGTTTAGGTGTCAGTGTGCACGCGCATCGTAACAAATTCATGGTGTCATTTTTAGGTGTCGGTGTGTGCGCGCATCGTACAAATTCACTCTCATAATTTTTCCCAAACGCCCCAAAAGAAGTAAAACTTCAAAAAAAAACGAGCGAGCCTTACAGTAGTCAGTCAGTAGTCCTTGGTAATAAGTAACATTAACATTAGGTATATCCTGAAAAAATTATTCAGTTATTATTTATTGAAATGATTTTTCGTAACCGAATAATTATTTTCAGTATGCAGTATTTTATTAACACTAGGAGTAATGCAAATGTTTATTGTAGACACCTATTTTTGTTCAATTCGGGGGAGAGCGGTGACAATAGACATGATAAATACAATTATACCACAAAACCTTATTACTTTTATCACAAGTGTTCTCTTATGTATCACTTTCTTACATAAAACAACAATATTTTATATAACTACAATAACTAAAATGTTTTTAGAACATAAACTTGAAATAATACAGGTTTTCATATTTCTCTTTAACAATTTTGCTCATATCTTCTTTTGCTCAAATTATTGAAATATCTCTACAAACAAAAGTTCTCATTTTCAACTTACGTTACAAAATTTCTAACAACATTCCAAATTCTCTTCAAACTTAAAAGTAAGTTAGTCAGTAGTACTTTAGTCAGTCTAAACTAAATAGATTACAATAAGAAATCTAATAGCGAATTTAAGTTAAATAGTCCAATTAGAGTAAAATATACATAATATCCATCAAATCTCTTTACATCCTAATTAATAACTTATAAAACTTTCTGACTCGATACGTTCACATTATAAATTCGCGAGTAGCGAGGACGCTCATTGATCAAATCAAATAGTGCGCGAACATTGGTCAAATCAAATACCGCGCGCTTCCCCGGCTTCCTGCAGGGCTAGCATGGCCAGGAGACAATTTTATCCCCGGGGAAAGGAGAAAATGTTTATCCCCTCGCTTAGTTTTATCCACCCTTCGAGCATGGGCACACCGGTGGATATAATATCCTCAGTAGATAAAATGGGAGATAGACTTAGACTTAGATACATTTTTGTATGAATATAAACTTAAACCCACGTCCAATGAACTAGGATAAAATTGTTTCTTTAAAATGTCAAAAAAGCATAATTTTTTATGTTTCATCTGGCTCCATGCTACGGACGGGGGATATATGTCTACTCGGTATGTCAAACGGGGATATACTTCTCCCCGTTGCCGTGCTTTGGCATAAGGACAAGATAATTGTATCTCTTGTCAGTGGATATAATCGGGGGATAAATTTTTTGCCCCCAAACCATGCTAGCCGTGCTGGGACACACTTCCCTCCCTTTTCGCGAAATTACTCCCGCAGATTGCAAAAAAACGAGAGGAAAGACACATCAAAAAGTAGGCGTTTACATTTTTAGAGTTTGTTTCAACTGCATACTGAAAATAATTTTTCGGCTAAATTATAAATACGTAATATTATGAAACAGGTTGTTTGGTTATTTATAAAACTATACAACATTAGAAACAGGTATTTTATAAAACGATAATTATGCTACAGAACGCGTGACGATAATGCGCTTTTGTATTAAGATATTGGCACATATCGCGCCAAGTTTGCATCTGATCCCATCTGCGTATTGAGCTAACAAAGCTCTCAAATCCAGAAAATAATTACGGATTGCAATTTTTTTATATTGTTTTTGATCAAATCTTTTTAATACGAGGGTGGATTGAAAAGTACTCGGCCTAACACAGATCCATTCAATTCTAAAAATCAAATCTACCCACATTATTTAGTTCAGTTCAGACTAGTTCATTGTGTGAAGTTCGAAACGTGTGCGATAATTAGTTGTGATTTTATAAATTTATTAACAAAGTAATCGGACATAATTTCCGCGAATGGAGCAAATCGAGCAGCGTGCCGTCATTGAGTACCTCCATAAGAAGGGGCTATCATCAAAAGCCATCCATGATGACATAGTCAGTACATTAGGCGATTGTGCTCTGTCATATTCATCCGTCAAAAATGGATAGCAGAATTTAAGCGTGGTAGAGAGAGGAAAGATGAACCCCGCTCTGAAGGCCTCGACGTCAACTACTGACGAAAATATTAAAAAGTACTTGATTTAATAATGTGAGACCGCAGATTAAAAATTAGAGATAGCCGAGATTATAGGCATCTCTTATGAACGAACTCAAAACATCATTGTCAACGAGTTGGTTTCCACAAGGTGGGTTCCGCGACTGCTTTCAGTTGAACAAAAGGACGCGATTGACTATTTCACGCGACTGTTTGGAGTTATTTGAAGCCGATGCAGATGATTTTTGAATCGTTTTGTTACTATGGACGAAACATGGGTTCATTACTGTACACCGGAAACAAAACAACAATCAGAACAGTGGAGAAGACCTGGTTCACCACCCCTAAAAGGCTAAGTCGATTTTGTCGGCAAATAAGGTGATGGCTTCAGTATTCTGGGACTCGAAAGGTGTGATTATGATTGATTATCTTGAAAGGGTCAGACTATAAACTCTGATTACTACTGCACCTTACTACGTCGTTTACGAGAGGAAATAAAAGAAAAACGTCGAGGAATGCTCAGAAGAAAAGTCCTGTTTCATCAAGATAACGCCCGTGTTCACACGTCAGTACAGTCAATGGCTGAAATTCACAACTGTGGCTTTGAACTGTTACCGCATCCGCCGTATTCACCTGATCTGGCACCATCAGACTTCTTTCTGTTCCCTAACCTAAAAAAGCACTTGGGAGGTCAAAGATTTTCGACAAACGACGAGGTCAAAGCAGCTGTAGACGCATATTTTGACTCTAAGGAAGAATCATTTTTTTTCAACGGTCTAAATGCTTGGAAGGGGAGGTGGCAAAAGTGTATTGAACTTGATGGTGATTATGTAGAAAAATAAAAATATAACTGATTTAGTATGTGTTTATTTTCTTGGTTAGGCCGAGTACTTTTCAATCCACCCTCGTATTATGATCACATCTTAGAAATAGTTTACTAGGTAGAAATAATCCCGCTGGGGCATCTTGCTGGTTCTTCCCGGGACAGAAATACTTTCCGAACCAACGGTAAATAAAAAATTTACATTCAATAAGTATGTAATAATCAATATGGAATAAAAAATATTCTATTATATTCTAAGAAGCTCATATTTTATTTTCCATTTTAAAAACACTTCTTACTTATGTTGATGTTACTAGTACGTAACAACTAGTTGTACATTGACTAGTTTTTTTTTATAGAATAAGGGTGACAAACTAGCACACAGTACACCTAATGGTAAGTGGTTGCTGTAGCCCATAGACATCTACATTTATCCTCGATTAAGAATCAAAATGCAGATGCGTTGTCACCCCTGAGAACTAAGGTGGAATGCCTCGTATCCACGGTTCCACGTTAGGCTCTCGGGTTCTCTACACTCACCTACAGCAGCATTGAGCTGCGATTTTACGCTGGTATTGTGTGAGAGCGTGGTCCTACCCCAGTCGAGCTGACCCATTCTTGATACAACCATAATATAGCTGCAGCGTGGCTCTACCACGTTTAGGTACTTGTAGGTAACAAAAATTTAAACTTTTTGCTTTTGTATAAACGTATAGTTTCTTTCAGGTAGTAATTGGAAAACAAGATAAATCTCTTCCTTACACATGTTCATATTGTAATAGAAAATTCGCAAGGCCGCATGAAAAAGTCAAACACGAAAGGATACATACAGGTATGTTAGATGTTAAATGGTATTAACTCGTATATGCAAAAAATAATGAGGGTGCCGGGGTGATGCTATTCTGGAACTTCGTAATTATGTTATCCTGTTAAAGTTACAGTTACAGCCTGTATACGTCCCACTGCTGGGCACAGGCCTCCTCTCATTACTGAGAGGGTTTTAGGGCAAGCAAATGACCGCCGCACTGCCCCAATGCGTGTTGGCGAACTTCACATGTCTTCGAATATTTTTTTCTTATTACAGCACGTGGAAAATCAGCACTTAAAATTGCAATTAACAATTTCATTGGTGCCGGCGGTGATCGAACCCGGGTTGCTCGCGAACTGTGAGATTTACAGCGAGCGCTTAGCCCCTAAGCTATCACGGCTGTTGTTGTTAGATGTTATCCTGACTGACTTCTAAAAAGCAAAAAATAAAACTAACAGCCTGTATAGTGCTACTGCTGGGTACAGGCCTCCTCTAATTTTTGAGAGGGTTATATAAACAATAAGTCTGCCGTATTGCTCCAGTGTATGTAGGCAGACTTCACACTTTGAAATATTTTATTTCTCAGACATCGAATTCTCCACGATGTTTTCCATTACCACTACGTAGTAAATTGCTCTTAAAGCCACCGGCAAAGGATCTAACCCAGGTTTCTCGAATACCATGAAATTTACAGTGTGTGCATACACACTGTGTTAACACGGTTCTTTACTATTATTTAACTGACTTCTATTACTTTACTACTACTTTAATTATAAAGCTTGACACATATGCAGTAAGATCGATGTTAGGCTCAGATGCAGTTTAAGAGTGGTCACCACATGACTACCCGGGATGAGACCTAAATTCTAACCCAAGACCATCCATAAAGTGGCTACTTGAATACTAGATCACTTGCTTACAATTTATTCACAAAATTCATAATAGTAATTAACTGTCATTTTTGGAAAAAAAATAGGTTAAGTTACCTAACTATGTCGATAGTATATCTAAAAAACATATTTCATGACAAAGCCTGCTATACTATTAGACAGGGAGTTATTACGTTTTGATTTTTGTTTATTTAAGTGCTTAGGCTATATTAGTAACAGGTGGTATATGTTTAAGGTGAAAAACCCCATACATGCGAGATCTGCGGGAAAGCTTTCCGTGTGTCATACTGCCTCACACTTCACATGCGTACACACACGGGCGCACGTCCGTACGCCTGTACGCATTGTGGTAAAAGGTACGTAATTATTGCGATTTGACTTTGATTGCTATTTAATATTTTATAAGATCATCAATCTGTCGATATGTTAAAGCCTACGCAATTGACAACATTGTAATTTGGAAGGATATTGGCATTTCTCTTGAGGTTATACTATGCTGTAATTGAACACTCATTGTGCCTCGTAAATGGATCAGCATAACTAGGAAAGGATACCAGAATTAAATAGCAGCAGTTAGCTACACTTCGCTGCTACTTCATTCTAGTACTAATTGCAGCTAACTGCTGCTGCTTAATTATTCTGACTAACTTGAAAACAAGTGTTGCCAATGATGTCATATGGATCTGAGACGTAGTCCTTCACTGCTAGATTTATGATAGACTTCGAAATGAGGATATCCGCAGTAGAACTATAGTGACCGACATAGCGCAACGGATAAGTAAGCTGAAGTGGCAATGGGCCGGACATATAACTCGAAGATTCGACAACCGATGGGGAAGAAAGGTTCTAATGTGGCAGCTTTGTTCCGTTAAGTGTAGTGTAGTGCAGCCCCCCACTAAATGAAGTGACGACTTGGTAAGACATGCAGGAAGTCGATGGATGCAGGAGGCATTCCTTCGGACAGGACTTGCGAAGGACTTAAATGATGATGATGTTGATAAGTACTGCTGCAAAAATCGGAACAATATCTGGCAATGAGGCATTCCATTTTTTTCCACAGTAGTACAACGCGCATTTGTGATGTGGTGATTTTAGGACGTAGACCGTTAATTAAAAAAAAAAATTTGAGAAAAATTTCGTTGTCTTATTACTTGATACTGAAAGTATTTTAGGATGTTGTTATATTACCGATTTCATAACTGTTACAAAGTCTGCATGTGGTAACAAAAATATTTCTATAATAAATATGTCAAATAACTGATTTTAGTTATACATAAAAAACAATTTAAGTCTATAAGTATGAAACTGTTAAAATCAATACGGTTTTCATTTAGCTGTTGTCATTACCATAGCTATAATAAACCCAAGAGTATTTTTAGTTATGAGTTCATAAACGGCCGAATTTAAGCCATGTGTCGATTCTTCGGAATCATTTGATAGGTTTGATATACCTACCTAACTATATTACTGCGCGATGTCTCATTTTCGGCTCATTTTGTTTTTATGGCCGCTTCCATCGACGTAATAGCGCACTAAAACTTTTCAATTTAGGAGCATGATTTATATTTTTATTACTTTACAGTTGCAGCCTATTAAGGTCCACTGCTAAACATATGCCTCCCCCATAAATTGCCTCATAGGGGGGATATTTGCCATAGTTGCCACGCTTGGCAAGCGGGTTGGCACCGTAGTTTTTTATTTCATATGCTGATTTGTTTCCCTCTATCGCCTTTTACGACACCAACGGGATGATATGGTGTAGTGGATATTGTTACACCGCCACGGTGTATCAATATCCACTACACGGTTTTTATTTCTTTATCGGCCAGTAAGATTCCACTCCTGGACATGGGCCTCTCCCGTTGTAGATAGAATTTGCTCTTATTGTAATGCTTGTCAGGTGTATTGACGATCTCGGACGACGGTGGAAGCTTCGTACCTTCGAAGTTGCAGCCCGTTATAATGTAGGAAAGGTGTCAATGAGAAGAGAGGTGTTGCTTCTTACATGACTTTAATTAGACTACTGATAATAACAACAATTGAGATTAATATTATTATATATGTCGCGTGGGCTGCTCTACATCACACGGTCGCCGGTCTGGGTATTTTATGTCTGACGTAAACGAGACGACTACAGCGTCTTCTCTCGAGAGCCTTCAGATTTTCTGGCATTATCCATAGTCGCCTCTTACAACACCCACGGGATGAAAAGAACTTTATTGATTCTCTTGTACCGCCACCACACGGACAATGATTTATATTTCAAGTTATTTATGCGTCCCGGGTCATATCATGAAGTCCCGTGTTCGAATCCCGGGTCGGGCCAAAATAACAGAGACAGTTATTGTTTAGCCGTCAAGAAATTCTCATTAGCTATCCGGAGTCAGGAAGTTGGCGGTGTCTCACCCCCGTGCCTCGGAAAGCACGTAAAGCCGTTGGTCGTGTCGCGTCGGTTTACCGTCCCATCGGACTATGAGAGTGAGGGAATAGATAGTGCACCTGTCCCTGCGCATACACTTGGGCACTATAATCCTGTCCTGCGCCGATGGCTCCGTTGAGGTTGCCCGCCGTGACCGAAATTCGGTCTGGAGGACATTATTATTTATGCGTTCCAAAAGTGTTTTTAACTTCACTTATGCCATTTTTTATTAAATTGGTCCTGATTTAGCAACAAAACCAAATATTGTATAAGTATCATAAAATCTCGAACATAGAGATTTATTTAAGTCATTGATAGCTTAATTGTAGACATGGTTTAGGTACGTTATGTTACAAATTCAACGCTTGTTCTCAGGTTTAAAGCGCACAGCGTCTACAATCATCACCTCCTTACGCACTCTGAGGTGCGTGCGTACAAATGCCCTTACTGCCCCAAGGCTTTTAAAACATCAGTGCAACTCGCCGGTCATAAAAACTCACACACGAAACCCTTCTCTTGCCAGCAGTGTAACAGGTAAGTGTAATTTCACTAATAGTGTAAAAGGTGAATGTAAACAGTCCACAACTGGGCTTGGACCTTTCTCATAGTAGGTAGGGTTAGATAAATTAAATATCTTACCCATTTTTCTATTATTTATGAATGTACTAAAATTTATTTAATAAAATATAATTATGAAACGTGCCCGTCCGTTAAAGGTAACAGCCTGAGAGAATCTATGTTTTAGAAATAATAATAAGAAAGTATTTCGAGTGCATTTTGTAAGGCTCTGAAATAACGCTCTAGATCAACATGGGGACTGTGGGGCTAGCATGGGCAGGAGATAATTTTGTCCCCGGGGAAAGGAGAAAATGTTTATCCCCTGGTTTAGTTTTATCTACCCTTCGAGCATGGGCACACCGGTGGATGTAATATCCACAGTAGATAAAATGGAGATAGACTTAGACTTAGATAGATTTTTTGTATGAATATAAACTTAAATCCACCTCCAATGAACTAGGATAAAATTGTCCCTTTCAAATGTCAAAAAAGCATAATTTTTTAACTTTCATGCTACGGACGGGGGATATATGTCTACTCGTTATGTCAAACCGGAATATACTTCTCCCCGTTTGACATAACAAGATAATTTCATCTCTTGTCAGTGGATATAATCGGGGGATAAATTTTTTGTCCCCAGCCCATGCTAGCCGTGCTGATGTCATTTTAATAAAAAATAGGAAAAGATCCATTTGAACCGAAATTAGTATGCCGTATTGCCATTGACTATTATGAATAAATTCGTCGAATCGGTGAAACAATAATAAATAATTTAGACAAATCGAAACATATTTTTACTAAATAAACATTTTTATTTGAATTAAATTTGTAGTAACGATAACTATTTAAGTTTAATGAGTGTTTGTCGTGTAAGTGTCTACTAGAAGCATGAATATTGAAATCTTTAAATTAAGGTCTTGCTCCCTTAAGTTCAAGATCAAATAAATTATACTACAATACTGGCGAAATTTGTATTCAAGTTATTAAAAATCTACCACCAAATTCCTTTCAATACAAACACCCGATAAAATTCTGTATAATATGTCGATGGCATTGATTGAGCCTAGAGTAATGTTTTATAAGGTTTAAGATACCTCCAATTTTATAAAATATTACTCTGAACACGGTTAGGCTTGAACCAGTAACTGGTGACTGCCTCTTTTAATGTACTTGCCAATGCACGTGGATACTATTTTATTAGGTATTCGGCAGTTTAAAACTTTTATTAATATTTCCAGTAGATGCTGTGGTAAGCATAATCTAGGCTTGTCTGAGATAAGTTTCCTTTCATTACTTAGCCGTCTCAGATAAACTAAATGAATGGTAGGTTCTCATTCACTATAGTCCATAAAGAAAGCCTATATATTACGGTAGGCTCAGTTCAGTCTCGTTAGAAAAGGAAGCCAACAAACTTCATCCTTATCCCGCGACTTATGAAGATTTCTTTATTAAAAAGAAATAGACGTTAACTTAATCTGATGAAAGCGACTAAACTTATATTGGCAGGCCGTTCGCGTCGTTGTACGCAGTTCGAGTGCACACCGAAATCCACTCGCGGCAGAACAGTCTCAAGTTTTCGTGCTCGCTATGTGGCGCAAGTTACGCGCGCGCTTTCGCGCTCAAGGATCACATCAAGCAAGCGCACAAAGATGCCACCGAGGAGAGCTTGGTGAGTAACATTTGAAGGCTTAAATTATTAAGAGTTTGTTAAACAATATATATTATTGTGTGAGAGTGTGAGAACTTGCTCTCTTGCTTATGCAATTAATCATTATCTCTACATAGTATAAAACAAAGTCGCCTCCCGCCGTCTGTACGCGGGATATATAGATCTTTTAAACTACGCAACGGATTATGATGCGGTTTTCATCAATAGACAGAATGATTCAAAAGGAAGGTTTATATAATTCTTCTGTCCGTGTTTATGTGACTATCTATTTTTTGTGATGTAAGTGCTGTTAGCCTATATGGCTCTTACAGTATCATCTGAAAGGCCGCGAGCTATTGTGTATGTGACTGAACTTCTAAACGGCTGGACCGATTTTGATGAAATTTTGTGTGTGTGATTAAGTTGATTAGAGAATGGTTTAGATTCACAATTGGAGTAGGTGGCGTTGTTGTTGAGATCCAGACATCAACCGTGCGAAGTCGGAGCGGATCGCTAGTCAGCAAAAAAACTGCGTGACGCACTACACATTCAGCGTAACGCACTACTCATTCAGCGTAGCGCTATGCATTCCTACAATTCCGTAATACATGTCAGTCGCAATCACACATGTAGTGTAACGTGATGATCGTACTTAAATTATAACACTAAAATAAATTAAGTATGCAAACCAACAGTAACACTGCTTACCACGATGTACACTGGAGAGCTTCTCCGTCGAATACTCTGCTACTTCTTCTAGGGGAATAATCACAACGGACAGTATCACTGTACACAAGATAACCGAATGAATGACTTAGAAGGAATGACCCTGCACGTCGCCTGCGTCGCGTTTTCTTTATACTGCTCTTACAAGGAGGTTTCGAGTTCTAACCTCACTTTTATTCCTCTTTTTATCTTTTACCGCCTTTATATAAGACGTAGGCTAACGCATTAGAGCAATAGAGATTATAAATGCATTAATATTTAAAAACTGATCTAAAGTCTACTCTTGTCAAGGTAATTCTTTAAATATGTTTTCACACTATGTATGTATCTCTCCAAAGACTTCTTTAAGAGCCGAATAAGACTACATAAAGGTTTTTATCGCAGTTTCAATGTAACATTTAATAATTTCATAATATTAATTTTGAAAAACATAAGTTTGACTTTTACCCTAGCATGCTATGTGTATATAATTTTTATTATTTTTTATATATTAGCAGGCTGACTTCAAAGAAGATGAATGGAATTCACGCGATGATGATGCAGACGAAGAAGAAATGAACGCTCTTGACAAAGATTTACCACACGTGGTGAGGTTTTTTTCGCTTTATTTGTTGAATTATATATTATGTATTTTACTTTATACTTCTGTTTCTTTTACTTTAAAAATGTATACAGTTTTTATTAGCCACTTACAGTCAAGTGGACTGTAAGTTCGTTTGTCACTTAAATTTTATAAAAAAAAGGTATATGGTTGTTACAATTGTTATAACTAAGTGTATAATATTAGGTCCTTACATATGAAATTGGCGTTTTGTACGGGAGGAATATAAAGTCAATTTGTTTTTGTAAAATATTTTTAGTTAATCAAAGTATGCACCGTTGTTATCTATGCACTTTTACCATCTCATAGGTAGTTCATTGATCCCTTTACTAAAAAAACCATGGGGGCGAGAATCAATAAACTCTTTGAAGGCGGTTTGGCCTGCCGCATCGGAGTTGAATTTTTTTCCTTGTAAGAAGTTGTCCAAATTCCGGAAAAAATGTTAATCTGTTGGAGCAAGGTCCGGGGAGTGCGGTGGATGTCGCAGACATTCCAATTGTAGCTCATCTAACTTAGTGGTTGTTTGTTGTGCAGTGTGTGGTCTTGCGTTGTCGTGAAGCAGCAGTGGCCTAGAGCGATTGACCAATCTCGGTTGTTTAGCAGCTAGTTCTTCCTTCATGGTTTGCAGTTGCTGACAATAGATATCTGCCGTAATCGTTTGGCCAGATTTTAGAAAGCTGTAGTGAACGACACCGGCGCTAGTCCACCAAACACTCAAGTAACTTTTCTGAGTCAATTTCGTTTAGGCAGGATTTGGCTGGGTCTCCAGGGATCAGCCATTGCGACGAGCGCCTGATTATCGTACAGTATCCACTTTTCATCACAAGTAATGATTCGATTTAAAATCCCTTCATTATTGTGTCGGTTGAGCAAAGTAACACAGCAGTCGACGCGTGTTTGCAAGTTCGATTCACTCAATTCATGAGGTACCCATCGTTCAAGTTTGTTTACTTTCCCGATTTGCTTCAAGTGGATTAATACAGTTTTATCACATACCCCGAAGCCTGCAGCTATCTCTGAAGTGCTTTGTGATGGATCCGCTTCCACAATAGCCTTTAATTCTTCATTTTCCACTTTGGTCTCCGGCCGTCCACGGGGTTGGTTCTGGAAGGTCTAAATTTCCAGAACGAAAACGTTGAAACCAAAAACGTACCGTGCTTTCTTTTGCGACACCAGCGCCGTACACGTCATTAATCCTTCGAGCTGTTTCTGCAGCACTGGTGCCACGGTAGAACTCGTGTTCGTAAATATACCGATATTTCATGTTGTTACGACAAACGCTAATTTCATATGTAAGGACCTAATATTATGTCATACATAATATTATACTCTTAATAGTTGGCAAGCGTGATAAGGGGCCATTCACTAATTACGTAAGGGTGTCGGGGGGGGGGTTAGGTTTAAAAATCTCTCTAGTTCCATTTCCGATGCCGCATGGTTTTCTTCATTCTATAATGTACACTTCGATTTACATCTTATTTTACAAATTTTTATTGTGTATTAAAATTTTAAAATCTTTAATTTGAATATAAATTAATTTTTACCCATTTTAAATATTATAATTAATAATTATACTTAGTACATTTTTCCCGCGTATTAATATTTACTAAAACTAACATTATTTCGTCACTTTAAAAATCATAGCAATAAATCAGTGTTGTATTATCTGTTAAAAAATAAATTTATTTTGATTTACGTCAAACTGTGAGTTTTAGTGTAACTCATGCTTTTCTAGCAAAAATGTATTATTCTGAAAAACGAGATAGAATCTTACGTAAGAAGAGCGGGGAGGGGGGGGGGGCGAGAAATCTTATGTACCCTTACATTGGGGTTCGGGGGTCAAAAATCGCCAAAATCATCCTTACGTAATTAATGAATGGCCCCTAATAAGACAGCCTATGTCTACAAATTAAGTGACCAGTAAAAGAGAGAGAGAAAGAGAGTGATGATATGGAAAATTAATGATTAGCCTAAATTATCTTTTATTATACAATAGCGTCACGGCTCGGCTTCGCCCGTGTAAAATTATATTTTTGCAGTAATATACTTAATAAATAATGATAAAGCGTCGGCGGCAAACTTTTTCCCGACTTGATGTACTATTAATACCGTTAGTGCTTAACTCCTTTAATTTTCCTTAAAAGATGCAAATCACAGCATGAAAACAACACAGCAGGCTTTCTCTCAAAATCGTTTTCCAATTCGATTCAGTTTTCGATTAAAACTGACGTTCTTTCGAATCCGGTTTTAAGCTTAGTCCCGAATCAATTCGAATAGAGAAATACGATCGAGTAACGATCAAGTTACGCTCAAGCGTTATCCGCACCGTTAGGCTTAATCTTTAATAAATTACTTAAATATTTATAATAAAAACACAGGACAAACGTATCAAGAAAAGCGTTCTCGTCGCTTGCTATTACGAGCGGCATCTTGCGTCGGACAGCTGAAAACTTCTATTCTGATAATTCCAATTTGAACCACCGCACCGTTTCTGCGCTATTTTCGCTTTTTAGTACATTCATGTGTGTATGTTCTTACTCTAAGGTTTTGAGAGTACCTGGAGTCCGAATAAAAATCGATTGATCCAGAACTCGATTCTATCGGGAGTAGGAGTGGACTGTAACAGGTAAAATCGCATATCTGTTCCGCCTGTTCCAGCTCCACATAAACAACAGTTCCAAAAACCTGTTAAAAAGTAGCAGTCTGTTACTACAGTCTTGGTAGGTACTTCTTTTCTAATTAAGGTGTTGAACTTATGCGAGAAAGGGACAGAGCTTGTGACAACTGTAACAGTAACTCGAAAACACAGACTAATTGCTCTAAAACCCTCTCCGAAATGCTCCTTTCATTCTACCTATGCCCAGGACGTATATAGGCTGTACCTTGAAACGAGATATTCCATCGTAGGCCTGAGGGGTGACAACGCATCTGCATTTTGATTCTTAATCGAGGATAGATGTAGATGTCTATGGGCCACTGCATCCCCTTCACCCTTATTCTATAAAAAAAACTTAGCTTTTGTCTTCAAAGCTTCTGTCTGTAAATTTACTTTGACGTACGTAAATATGATATAGATAATATCATTAAAATCATTGCCCAATAACTATTCTATACTATACTATTGCCAATATCAATAGTGTAGCTATTACTTTATTATGTACGTACATAGGTTGCCGTAAAGTTTAAAGTGTAACTCCGCATCGTACTTCCGAGAAAACGGGATGAAAATGACAAGAACGCGCTTCTAGTTATAAATGCATCGAACGACGTATAAATTGTAGCCGGCATCCGTAGTCGTGTTATTGTTATACATTTAAAATTATGCGTAATTCTTTTTATGTAAAACTGACTCTGCCATTTGATTGTTACAGATAACCGCAATGGAATCGAATTCAAACGAGATAATTATTCCTTAGCTGTAGCTGAATTATTGTTGTAAAAAAGTAAACTAATAAATATACACTATGTATTAATTTTAGAATATTTTAACATTGTTATTCTTATTTGTTTATAACTGGCCTTCAACCATCACTAATTATTCTTATATGGATAAGAAAAGGAAAGGGAGACAGTGAGTGAGTGAGAGACAGAGAGGATTGTTGAAACAGTGAGGATATTTACTTCTGTGCCAATGAACTAGTGAACTTTTTATAAAACGTAAATTTGCAAATATAAGTTTTTATATTTTGTTCTTATATTGTAAAAGTAAAATTTATAAAAAAATATTATGATTTGCATACATATTTATTTTGATCATTTATATTTTTTAAAGTTAGCGCAGTTATGAATTTTCCCTCTGTCAAGTTTTGTTTTGTTTAAAATTTAAATAAATTATTGGCGATGGAGGTAAGACAGGAAATTTGAATAAAAGGTGCAGAAAATAGATAAAGCTTTTTGTAATTATAGTATTAAGGGCATCGATATCAAGTGATCATGTTAATAAATACTTAAAAGTCAGTAAATGAATTATGAAACTAAAAATATTGTTTCACTTATTTGAAAAAAAACGTAATTATAACAAGTGGTAAAATTAAAAATTTTGTACAAACGACTTCAATATAAATAAAATGAGAACATCATCAATGTAGTCGAAGTCAATTAAATACGCATTATTAAGGAACTTTTATTTATTAAACCATTGGTAAGATCTTGATTAAATTTATATACTACATGAGAAGCACCAGCTTTCAAAAAAAAAAGAATCATCAAAATCGGTTCACCTAGAAAAAAGTTCTACATGACAATAAAAATAAAGTAGGTATGGTAGGTATAGGTGAAAACATAAGTTAATAGTCTAAAATCAATTAATTTTTAGAAAACTGGAATTATTTTATTATTTTGACTAGGGTTCCATTCCCACAAGGTAACTTCATAATTTCGTAAGTACTGGCGTGGCGGTCTTTCCTAATAATGTACCCACGTAGTAAACTTACAGTATCATAACTTCTATAAGCATTTTTTTATTGAATAAACATTGGTAAGTAAAATAATAAAAGTTATTTTCCCTAAATGGTGGAGACGTTTTACATACATAAATTTCACATAGCGAATGCATTCCAGTCTGGACAGTTGACCCGTCACAATTATTTGTAGGATAATTCTATGTTTGTAGGCCATACAAATTATTCAATTTAAGCGCCTTAGAATTTTTCGCTGGCTTGACATTAATTATTCTAAATAACTTTTCTTTTATAATTCTAAAAAAATTTGATATAGGTAAATTCATGTCTTTATCTTGAATTTGCTTGTTCAAAAACACGATTGTATAATTTTGACTCGATTTTTGAATTCTAAGCCAACGCTTAACTACAATCCCACCTGATGGTAAGTGGTGATGTAGCCTAAGATGGTGAAACGCACCGACTTAACAAAAGCCTATTCAATCTTGCCTTGAAGACACCCACATTGTTATCGGATGGAAACACATAGTACACAAACTAATAGTAATAGACGTGGAGCAACCACGGATTCTAAGAGAGCAATTAATTGGCATACAGTTTAATTAAAAAAAATATTCTGCGCTAACTTCCTTCCATACACAAATTGCATTGCAAAATGTTTTTGCTATAAAAAACAAAACGTCGTCACTCAAACAAATTTAATGTCTACCAATAAATCAAAGAGAAGTTAGATATAAACAAGTTTTATTTTCAATTTGGTCCATAAGATGTACAATATTACATTTACATTTTAATATCATTTTTGGTATACAGCTGTATGCACTTTATAGCTCATTTTTTGTATCTACCCACTACTTGATTTATTAACTTTAAATCACAATTATTAAAGACATTTCTTATGCACTTACAAGAACTATCACAATGTGCAACTTAAATTTGTTATTTATTACCCTAATATTTAAAACTTCTTTTCCTTACAAATTAATCAATTAACAACCTTAATAAAATTATGGAATAAAAAGTCTTTTAATTCAATTATCGAGGTGCACTCTTTTAGAGGTATAATATACCTAGAGGCTAACTCGTATCACGTTTGACCATTTGTCCACTCGCCTTCCATCCTCCATACAGAGAAAGCGTAACTTAACTTATCCTGTGCCAAGTACTTGCCGTGTTCACTTCCAGCATCGCTGCTACCATCGCTGTTAGCAGTAGACTCGCTGTTGGAAAGGATTTGATACAGGAACTCTATGTACTGTGTCGCTAATTGAAGTGTTTGTATCTTCGAAAGTTTATCACTCGGCAAAGACGGTATGATCTGTCGCAAGCTAGCAAAAGCTTCGTTCAAACTCTGTGTTCTTTGCCTCTCCCTTACATTAGCCATCACTCGTTGTATTTGCATTTCCTCGAATGACTGAGTTTTCTTTCTAGACGATTTCGATGAGCGCTTTCTTGACCTTCTCTGTTCATCGTTGTCGTCGCTACGCTCTTCAGTCGATGCTCGATACACAGTTTCTCCTACTTTCGACATGTCATTATTTTCATAGTAGGAGCTGACTCGGTCTTGTGAATTGGAATCGTCGAAGTAGAACGTTCGAGACAATTGTCTTTGCCTTTGATCAGGAATATATAGCTGATCGTATGGCGGATATTGGGGTTGCTGGTAGTCTCGGTCTTCGCTATCGAATATGACATTGGATGGCCAGGCTTGCTGTAGCGTCGGCCTTTCAGATCCGTTACTTAAATCCATTAGATGGGTCGGTGATGATGGCGCGAATACTTGTGTTTCGTGTCTTTTCACCTCAACGGGCACATAACGGTAGTACTCTTCGTCTTCCGGACATTCGAGTTCTTCTTCGCGTTTAATGGGCACTATTCTTTCACAACTATCGTAGTTCATTGTTCGGGTTACGATCGGACAATGTGACACGTCGTGCAACATGAGCGCGTGGCGGACGCAGTCGCCTGCAATTACTGACTGAGAGATCCTGAAGCGGTCCGCCCCTACCCGTCCCTACCCGTCCCTTCATTGACAAGACACAAAAAATAACCATCTCCACAGCGGTGCGGCATAGCGCCTCCCGCCCAGCGCGCCGCCTCCTACCCACGCATTTAGGGTTGCATGCGTGCGAAAAAGACAGGTATAGTAAAGCCATGTTGATCGTTTTCTGTTTATCTTGTCCATCATTTCACAACCGTATTTACTGTTACTACATAGAATTATAGATATTTATGTATGTATTTCGGACGCCATAACCGATCGCATCGGTGAACTCGCATCCTGCCAGACTTCGATATTATTGCACCATGGTAAAGCTAATCACTCACAGTGATTAATAGTTTTATCCGCTTATATTCCATTTTAGATTATCTAGATGATCTCCAAATAATAGATCGAAGCGTAATATATTATGTAGATACTTTATCATGCCTATATAGGTACCTACTTCATAAAATTTATAAATACCGAATGAGCAATTCAAATCGTTTATACTTATTTGTTATATTCCTCATATGACCTCCGAATATTATAACATCGTGTAGGTAACAACCGGCGCCACCCTTGTTTGAATTTTTGTGTAGTCTCGTCGTCCTGACGCCTGGTTACTAAAAATATCTTTGACGCAATCGGACCACAAAGCTTGATCCCACGGGCGCATTGCGGCGTTGATGCCTTCTACTAAAATTATAAATATTTCTATTTATTTTATCTACGCTCCTTCAGGATAGCTGCGGCAGCCTGTAGTGTGTACAGTGTTAAAAGACTTGACGTTTTAACGGATCTGTTAGTCATCCTTCAAGATTTTTTAATAGCAGGTTAGCGGGTTTGTTTCTACTAGATAATTTTATACACTATATGCCTATATTATCTTTATTGGTATATATGTATATTGGATTGCCAAGCGTGGCAACTATGGCAAATACCCCCCTATGAATTCTCGTCATATGTATAAAAGGAAAACTGTTTATTTTATTCGTTAATATGCTGTCACCGGATTATATGACAGCGGGTTAAGCCGGTCATGGCTTAAAATATCAAACTGCCTCACTTCCTCACTCACTATTTCGCACCTAGCAATGCCTGCCTACGATTGGTATTGAAAAGTTAGCCAATCTGTGACAGAAAATCTCACATACTGCCTAGGGCTACATCGGAAATAGATATAGAGGAAGACGGTTTTATTAAAAAGGCGTCTTTAAGCTTTTATAATTTGTATAGAATTAGCACCAAATTGGATTTATTGGATTATTTTTAAAAAATTAACAGAGTTCAATTCTTCATCGAATCTGGTTAAAATTTACATGCGATTATTTTGAAAATGTATGTATTTCGTGTTGTTTTTATTATAGATTAATAAAAAATCAGCTAAGTTGGTAATTTTTACCGACTTCAAAAAGGAGGAGGTTCTCAATTCAAGAGTATGTTTTTTTGTATGTATGTTACACGATTTCTCAGATTGTGAAACAATTTTGATGATTATTTTTATTATATAGGTTATACTTCAAGGGTGGTCCCATATAAATTTGGAGAAAAAATTCAACCCATAAGGGTAGCAAATAAATAACTTTTTTTAGCATTTAGAAGTCGATTTTTACTTTTTGTTAAAAGTTATAATTATTAGTCTTTGAGATACATAAAAATAAAAAAACAGTAGATTCGATAGTATCCTCCTTTTTTGAAATCGGTTGAAATATGAATAATAATTTATTTTTGGTTGATCGCGTCCTGTTACCTGTCAATACTACGAGATATTGCTGTCTTCACGTAAAAGCATCTGTCCAAGGCGACATCCAACACTGGATCTGACGCTCTGTATACATTTCTAGAATGTTATTATTAGAACATAATTTATTCATTCCTATCCTATGTGTTATTGTTTACGTTATGTTGATACAAAGACCTCCACTAGTGTTTGTGGAATTAATGCACACATCATTTTTTATAGTTAATTTATCCAATTGGCACATAGTCGAGGTCGAGCCAGGACAGGCTTTAAAATGACAATAATAAATACAATAAATCAAAATAAATAGTACTTTTTTATTTTACGTCAAAATAATTTTAATTAAATAACAAAATGAATTTTTTTTGTCTTCTCGCGAAACGAGTTATGACTTCCTCCACTTGAATAGGCATGTTTTTGTGAATGTGAAAGTGTCACACTAGTCTTCTGCCATTGACGCTCTATGCCCAGTTTTGAGCCTCCTAAAAAGCACCTCTCAACTAACTGTTAGTTGTTATTTATTTTTAAAAAAAATCGTTTTTTTTTTAAATACATTTCATACATACTATATAAAACAATGTCGCTTGCCGCCGTCTGTACGCTTAGATGCTTAGATCTTTTAAACTACGCAACGGATTATGCTGCAGTTTTCATCAATAGACAGAGTGATTCCAGAGAAAGTTTATATATATAATACATGCATATTATATAATATATAATTCTTCTGTCCGTGTGTATGTGACTCAACTCCTCCCTAAACGGCTGGACCGATTCTGATGAAATTTTGTGTGATGAAGTTCATTAGAGAATGGTTTAAATTCACAATTGGTCACGGTAGGTGGCGTTGTCGTCGAGATCCAGAAATCAACCGTGCGACGCCGGGGCTGATCGCGAGTTTTCTAATAAATTAGAAATCGACTACGGAATAAGTATTCTGATTCCGCTGCCATTTTACCATCCACAGCCGATATAAATTTGTAATTACTGAAACTGGAATGTTGTCTATTAGCAGTTTGTAGTAGTTCGCGAGTTGTTTAACAGTTTCAATGTTTTCATTATCACTATCATTACAGCCTCCCGCCTCCCCCAAGGAATGCCACAAAGCACGGTCCTGAGCCACCTGCATCCCTCGACTTCCTGCATGTCTTACCAGGTCGTCACTCCATCTAGTGGGGAGACGCCATACACTTCGCCTACCGGTACCTACGAGGCTGCCACTTAAGAACCTTTCTTCCCCGTCGGTCGTCGGTTCTTCGAGCTATATGGCCGGCCCATTTCCGCTTCAACTTACTAATCAGATTTATGTCTTTTCATTTACCAGACGCCGCTTCAAGCGCGCTGCAAACTTGACGCCGCTTCAAGCGCGCTGCAAACTTGACGGTAAACTGGATCGTGTATGGCATCCAAAAGTATAAGTACACGACTTTCGGAATAAAAACGCCTATTTGAAATAATTGCTCACTTCAGGAGACAGGCGGCCGTGTATTATAGATATGTATGTATTACAGAATCTAGAAGAGGTAAACGGCTCTGCGGAAATATTACTCTACAGCCGATTGAGTAGGTTGATTATTGACTCTATTTTCTAGTCGTTCAGTTCAGCTACTTCTTTTGCCTCTTCAAAAAGTTTATTTATTTATTTATTTTATTTAATGTCCTTTATTGCACACCTTACAAAACATAATAGATTATAAATACAAAACAAGTGTGCAATGGGCGGTCTTATTGCTGTCAGAAATTTCTTCCAGACAACCGGTGAACAGGATTGCAGGAAGAATGACAGTTGTCAGAAAACTGTGTCCGCTTGTTTCCTTTTTGTCGTAGGACACTCGTTGTATCATTAATAGCCCTTTTGAAATAAATTGTGCTAGTTTGCAATACTCTGCTCAAGGATATACAGTTGTACCTGAAAAATAAAATAAATTATTTAAACAATATATAGTTCAGGTCTTGACGCGATATTTATATCGGTAATTTAATTGCCTTTGTTGAAATACACATAAGTTACTAATAAAATAGGTAAGTTATTCAATGCTTGCATGTAGGTATTTAGCACCTATAAATAACAAACAAAATATTTAGGTACCTACCTAAAATATCACTTAAGCAAATAGAATAGATGATATAATTATTTATACATCTAAGCGTATCATAAGCATCATCAGTGGTCGATTTATGCTCAGCCCAGGGTTGGGGGGGTAATGACCCTCAACGACCCCTGGATCCGCCGTTGGGCGACAGAGACAGGCAAGAAGGTGAACCAACCCATACTGATTTCATGTAAACAACTTTATTTCTTCTTGTAACTTAAACAAGCTTCCACGAAGCTATTACAGAGAAAAAATTGCAATTACTAGCATAGGACTATCATCTATATAAGTATCTAAACAATAAGGTTCAGGATTAATTTTCGGACTTTGTTGAGACTTACCATTCAATTTAATCTAATACCTTTAAACGAGCAATTCTTGTATATATAATATAATCGGAATCTCGGAAACGGCTCCAACGATTTTCATGAAATTTAGTATGCTGGGGGTTTCGGGGTGGATAAATCGATCTAGCTAGGATTCATTTTTAGAAAATGTCGTTTTATCCGTGTTTTCAGGCAATGAAAAACTGCTACAATATCATTAGAACACGAAGGTCAATTTCGCCATTATCTACTAGGTTATAATAGCTCAGGTGGGAAATCGGGCGGTCCCGAAACCAGTAGACCTCGTTACAAGTCCAGATGTATCCAGTTCGATTATTTTTTCCCTTTTTTTTTTCAAGTTCCTTCTTTTGTAAGTTTTTTTTTAAATACGTAAAAAATGATCGAGCTTTAAAAAAAGAATATGGTTGTAATTACCGACATATATATAAAGAACACGACATAGATAGTAAAGAAACCGACATTGTGCAAATGTTTTATCCTATTGGCTATGTTTCGGTACAAGGATAAAAGTCAATCAATAACTCTTTATCGATAATCAACTTAAACATAAACTTAAAACTATGTCTCTTCCTGGCATCTATTGGCGAGTAATAATACTATTATTTTTTTAATTGAAATATAATTTCCAAAAACACGATTTCCAAAAAAAAAATACCGAGCAAAGCTCGGTCATCCAAGTACTATACATACTGTAAATACCTATGCTCACTTTTTTCTTACTTTCTTATAAATTACATAAAGCATATCGAAATTGTCATTAATTTTAACCCCAAAAAAAGTAATTTTATTTCGGGATTAAAATTAAACATAATTTAAATAAAACTAGTTTTATTTAAATGTGTAGTGTTCGCGTAAATATAAGAAATCATTAAACATAATTGTTTGTCGAACGCAAGTTGAAATGTAAAAGTTTTTCGTGTATTTTTGGAATAATCACCTACCGAGACATAAGCGATGTTGTGGAGTTATTTATTGTTTCTTCTTCATTCCAAGCATATTTTGTGTTATCTGTATTTATCAAACTCACAAAACTTTCGTAGCTTCGTGAGTCAAGTTTAAATCATAGTCATGATACTAAAATTATTGTTTAACAATTTTTTTAGTATAGGGTGACAAACAAGCACACAGTCCATCTGGATGGTAAGTGGTTGCTGTGACCCATAGACATCTACATCTATCCTCAATAAAGAATCAAAATGCAGATGCGTTGTCACCCGTGAGGACTAAGATGGAATGCCTCCTTTCTAGTAAAAAGGGTCTCCGGTTCTCTACACTCACCATACGAAACACAGCAGTATTAAGCTGCTATTTTACGCTGGTATTCTGTAAGAGCGTGGTCCTACCCCGGTCGAGCCGACTCATTCGTGCTACAACTATACTACTAATATATATAGCTACAGCATGGCTCTACCATGTATAATTGCGATTTTTTTAAATGTTTTGAATTTTGAAATGAATTGTTTTAAATGCGATTCATAAAATATTATTTTATAATAATCAAATTAGTCATACTGGTCGTTTTCTTTCCGTTATATTATGTGTTTCATAATGCTGCTGACCTTTGTATTGCAAATAGGCAGAATCATATATCAAGCTTTATTATGTATATTGTAATACCTGCACAATTTGTAAAAACGTTGTGATGTAAAGCTAGGATGCACGCCGCCTTAGTAGTCCCACGTTTTTTTTTAAAAAGGTGCTGTCGCAGTGGCGTAGCTACCGTAGGGCGAGGCAGGTCGTCACTCCATCTAGTGGGGCGAAGTGTAGGGTATCCGCCCTACACTTCGCCTACCGCTACGAGGCTGCCACTCGAGAACCTCTTTTCCTCATCGGTTGTCGGTTCTTCGAGTTATATGGCCGGCCCATTGCCACTAGGCGGGCGGGGCAGTGCCTGGGGCCCCAAGTTCAAAGGGCCCTTGATTTTTTAATACTACTAGCTTCCGCCCGCGAGCGCGACTTCGTTCGCCTGGTATGGACCAACATTGAAAATTAGCTAACTGGATCCTTTTATCGGTATAGAAGTATCCTATGTCTTACCTCGAGCTGTATCCGTGTGCAAAATTTCATCCAAATACATAAAGTAGCTTTCGTGAAAGCGTAACAAACAAACAAACTTTCACATTTATAACATTAGGACCAATGATTAAATATTATCTGGTGCGTTACATATAGTAACTGCATGTGTAGTAGTAAGTAGCTTTACTTTATGTCTTGCAGAGGGCGATAAGGAGCAGTTGAACAAGTAGTTTTGCACTATTTAGGTAGTTTAGTTTAAATAGGGCCCCAATCTCATTTTTGCCACGGGTTACATAGCTACTCCACTGCTGTCTGCTATAAAACTGCTGTTAAAAGTGAGGTAAGTTCTCCTTTGATTAATCTGTAAAGTATGTGTGACAGCAATGATGTTATATATAATACAGTTTAGTGTCCACTACTGGGCATAGGCATCTTCACACTTTTGGTGATGGATTGAGTAGGGTCCATCACGCTTTCCTATATCAGGTTGACGGAATCTTTTGATTTTACTTACATTGTAGGTTTAACCTAGCACGGAGTAATCGAATTAATCACTTTTGTTCCGGTTGAGATTGAAATTGGGCTTCCGGCGTACTCGGACACTTTTCTTCTGAGCTACCACGGCTCTCCTACCGTTATTAATTTAATTTGTTAAAAAAAAAACGTTATAAATTTAATAATGTTCTCGGTCTGCTCTCGATTATTGAAAACGTGTCTCTTATTTTAGGTAGGTGCTTTTATAGAGATATGTATCAATCACGTCCAAAATTAAAAAAAAAATATCTTAGCTTTTATTCATTTTACATATTACTTCACTGGTGCTAAAGAGGCTGCTCTTTACGAGTCTGAAATATTTTTGTCTGATACCTATTTTAAATGGATATGGGTAGCTACTTAAAGAAGAAGTTTTATCTCAATCTCAATTGCACCTAATAATTGCATTAATAATTGTTTGAATTGAAATAAAATAATGAAAAATGTAAAATCAATATTGCTTGGTCAATCAATGCGTCCGGTAGGCGAAGTGTAGGCCAGGCCCCACTAGATGAAGTGATGACCTGGCAAGAGATAACTTCGTGCATCTCGATCGATGAATGCAGGTGTGTCTCAGGATGGTGCTTTTTAACATTCCTTGGAGGAGGCTACGTTCAGCAGTGGAGTTGTGAAGGCCTGCTGTAATGATGATGATGATGAATCAATGTTGTCTTGTATTAAAAGTATCTTGAACGAGCATATTACATTACGTACGGTACGTAAAGGCCTAAAATAATTTTAGAAAAATTTAAAGTTCAAGCTTAAATTAACAAATGTTTAGTATGCGAAACTCTTAGCTTAAACGATTATAATAATAGATATTATAGCGGTAACAGAACATAATCCACACAAGATATTTTTATTCTTAAGATAATATTTAAATTCTACTAAATGGAACAAGCGAGATAGATCGAAGTGGCTCAAAGTAGCCTACGCAAGATCCAAAATGACTCACACCCCAACATCTGCGAAACAGACAAGGAAAAATTTAAACTGGCAGTTAAGTTTCATTCATAAACTGAAATGCTCTTACCGTTATCTTCCTTGTTTCTCACGCCATGACATTGTCACTGATTACGTATACACACTTATCAGCTTATCACTTTAGGTTTTTAATGACTTAAGTGACTCAAATTAACTTACGAATGTACTTTAAAATCTTCTTGAAGTTTAATAAAACCTAGTTTTAAAGTTTCTGATCTACCTACGAGAGGATGCCAAAAAGTCTATGAACTTTATTTTGTATATTATAAATAGGTATGTTGCCTTCTAACCTAGTTCAAAAAACGAGGAGATTCTATATTCGACACGTATGTTTTTTTAAGTATGTTCACCGATTTTTCGGAAAGGGTTGGACCGATGTAAATTATTCTTTTTTTTTTATGAAATAGCTTATACTTGATTTTTTGGGAAGAATTCCATCCTTAAAGATGAAAAAATAGGGAATGAAGAATTTAAAGTAACTATTTCGACGACATTAAAATTATTTTGTGATATTTCTTAGACAACTCAAAAGTGTAATAAATTAATATTATTTTAATAAAAAACTCTCTGGCTCTAACCGAATAAAGTGTTTGAAGCAACGAATAAATATGTTCCTTCTTTCTATTTTCTAAAGAGTTTTGGAGGGAACTTGACCGCCGGCGTATTGCTACTCCTATATAATGGTTTGAATTCCATTTTTATTCGTAAAGGTAGTGTTATTTTGTGTGTTAAACGTATGCGCATCTGAACTAATAGTGAAAAAGATTCAGCAAGTGTTTCGATAGCGATATGAATCGCAGATATTTTATTAGATATTATGGTCATCAACAGCTGTCCGCTGGGGCTGCCATTAAAATCTCCCAAAACTTCGCAATGTGAAAGCAGTACTAAATTATTATATAATACATTAAATAATTCTACATATTAATAGCTTCTGAAGCCGAGGCTTCAATTCTTCGATACACTGTGTCTTAGCACCAACTTCAGAAGCTTTATTCTTTTTTATGAGGAAATTACTTTATTCTTTTTAGTCTTTGAAGTCGGTTTTTCCTTTTCTATTTAAAATTAATTGTTTATAATCCCAATTATTATATTATTATCGGTATCGATTTTTTATTGTTTCCTATTTTTCAAATATATAATATATAACATAGATTATTATAATATAAGAGTATATAATAATATATGATCCTTACGTGATATCCAGCAAGAGCGCAAGATTAGTAGATACCTACAAAAATAATTGTTATTTATACAATGCACTTAAATTTGTGAATTATTATAAGTGTTTTAATGTAACGAAATTATTACCATATTATATGATACTGTATTTTAAATATAAAGCATAATATAAGAATTGTACGACTATTCCCTTATTTCCATTCCGTAATAACGGATGATCTATGGCGAAATAATCCCTATATTAGGACGATTTTGATGAAGCTATAGTCTAGTCTCAAATACAAATAACGAAAAAGAAAATTCAAGTTTGCACTGTTTAATAAAAACCCATTCCTAGTATTAATTTAGGATTGCATTACGATTAATAAAATGGCATCAATGAGCAATGGTCTATAATAATATGAGCTTAAGATAAAATGTAGTAATCCACTTTAGAACGCCGTACAGATGTTTTAGCTAAGAGAGAGATTAACGCCTTGCTTAGTTTATTTTGTTAAGAGTTTTACGACACCGTAGTTTATTTTCAAACTTTCAGAGTTTGCGGTTGTAAGTGACACCTGCTTTAGATAATGACATGGGCCCGCAAGAGATATGTTTACGTCATCATCATCGTCATTATAGCCTATCAAAAGTTCCCAAGAAAAAGCAGAGTGCCTCGTAGGGGAGATAATTGCCATATTTGCCACGCCACCAACGAGCCTGCCAACGAATTGGCAACTTTAGTTTTTTTACTTTGAGTAGTTGTCAGGAAGATGCCGCTGGGCATCTCCTGTTTCAGTTTCCCTCTGTCTCTAACGACACCCACGCGATGATTTGATGATATTTGGATTCTCTTACTGCGCTCTACACGGCATGGTGTTCATGTACAAGATAGGTATTATTGTTTAAGAACCTGCTTAACTCGGCGTTAAAGCATGACACCTATCAAGATAACTTGTAAAGTAAAATATTATCTAAATCTAAATACAAAATTTCGTCGAATCCGTTTTCGAATAAGTAATTATATATTACATGTAATTAGTATTTAAGCTCATATTATAGATTTGGAGTATTAAGATACTTCGCTTCTGTGGTTATTAAGTGTTTATGGTAAATAGATTAAAAGTTTTTCTCCATTATTGAAGTTTTCGATAATGAACTATTTGGTTATGGAAATTTTGCGTTTTTGTTCACGGTATGATTTTGGATCCTTTGTTAAAAACAAGTAGGAAATGCCTTTTTTCAGTTTATGTTTGAGGTACAAATTACCGTTTTCTAAAAGGTCTTTTAACAAACCCTTCAAAGCAAAACATAGGAAATATACTTTCCCACGCAAACATATTCCGCATCTGTGCGCAATATGCCAAAAATAGTGACTGCACGGTGATGACCATTGTTTCTCCTGGATAATAAAAACGGAGATTAGGTTCTAAACGGCAATATCGTAATAAATAATAAAGCGTCTTGGAAATGTTCAGTGCCATAAAACATCTGCGGAGGCCTCCACAGCTGCTTTTAGAGGAAAATACGTCACACGTGCGCTCGATCCATAGGCCTGACTTTGTTTAATACCTGCTAAGCTGATAACGGCTATTGTTCTAGTTAAGCGTAATTTGCTAATGCTTTTCATCAATAGTTCAAACACCTGTGAACTGTAACAGATGGCCTTTTGAAGCTCGTTAGAACTTTTTTCTAATTCGATTAAACAGAAATATGCCTTTGTATTTTGGAAATATAAGTAAAGTAATCGAAGGTATTTCGTATTTGCTGTTATAAGTGTATTGAAGTAAGTACACGAAGCTAGTTTTTAGTGAATTATGGTTATAAATTTAAGGTAAAGTAAGTAATTAGCGTAATGATAATGTATTTTGTCTACAAAATTACAAAACATGTACTTAATATAAAATATTATACTCATATCAATTTAATATATTAAATAATATGTAACAATATATTATTATATTCCACTTGAATTTAACCAACAAAATAGTGGGATATTCCGTTGATACGAAGTGTGCAGTAAGAAGACCAAGATAAGGTCCGCCTTCTAGTTGTTTCGACTAAGAAATCTAATCACTGATAACTCGCTTTAGCATCAAATAATCTTGGTACATTACTTGATGAGGAAAGTTTGCGCATAGCTGTAGGAATCCGAGTAGGAGCGGCGATCTGTCAACCTTATCAGTGCTCTTGTGGTAGTAGTGACGACGAGTTATGGCTCCACGAACTTTCATGTAATAAAAGTGCTTGTAGTTTGTCCCTGCACGGTTCTCTGAACCGAAGAGTTCTTGTCTCTATAAATGTTCCTTCGGGTTTTAGAGCTTTGTGGAATATTAAGGGACGAGGATTGGCAGGAGACCCGATAGTAGGACTTTGGTCCCTTGGGAGAGAACTTATTCACGGGTATCTCGTTTAAGGCCGAGGTGACATCTGAGGCGGCTGAATTGAGTATAAGTGGTGTAGGAATGAGTCTCGACTCCTCAAGAGGTATGACTACATACATATTTGTGTCATTTGCTGTAATGACTATGGACTATGGATCCGCGGGGTCCACGTGCAGTGAAGTTCCTAAAAGACCTGTATTTTGCGACTTGTCGTCGCTGCTGGTGATAAGAGGGCAGGTTCTTTTCTCGCTCAAAGGCTAATTAAGTAAGCCATTCAGCAAGGAAACGCAGCCAGCGATCTTGGCACTACAACGCGGGGAGTAGGACTGTATGACATTATGATATTATGTAAATTAATTATATAAATTAATATAAATATTTGTTAAGTGTTATGTATAGTTTTATTCGAAAAGGTTACATAACCTTATACACATTTGCCACGTCCAATCGCCGTTCAGGCAAACAAATTCTTAGTTATTTTATAATATGTTATTTATAATAACGATTCTAAAACAAGGACAGCGAAGGTTGCACTATGGCTTCAGGTCCAATACACCTCCGGCGAGTCGTGCACAGATGCGACGCATGTGTGGCGCTCTCTTCACGTCTCCGATGCCGACGACGCCCGCCTACAGGCGCCATAATGTTAACCAAGATGAGGATAGTCCGAAAATATATAATTAATATGATTAGATAAGTAAATTGTTATCAACATATTTAAGATTTTTTTAAATCAATTAGGTACATTTTTGTGTGCTTTTATTAGGACTATTAATTTTATTCATATTAAATATGTTTTAGACGCTAAGGCAATATAAGACAAAATAATTTATTAAAAATCTTTTGAGGGACTGTCCTAATGAGAACTTTGAACATGGACAGTGTGGCGTCACCCCGTGTTTAGTATTGTCCAGCGTTCACACGAATTGTTTTGTTTCAGCAGATGCCGTGTACCCGTACTGCAACCGCTCCGGCATTCCTCCCTACTCGGAACCCTGCCAACTAATTACGCACTCTGAACTAGCCTAAGCAAATATTTTGAATTTTTAATGTTCTAGTTTGTTTTTTACAACATCTAATTAGCTAATGAATTGTAGTTTTCGGTTACAAAAATGTTTTATTTATTTAGTATCAGACTTTAAATATACGTTTAATTTTTTATGAATTGAACGTTTGTTTTCGAATTATCGATAAAAATGAATTTTAATAAACAGTTGTGCATTGGCCTTTAATTATTTAGGTAGATAATAAATATTAAAATTATAGGTACTGTTCGCTGTTTCGATCGCTCAAATTATGTAGGTATAGACATAACAATAATTATTAAATTTTAATACAAGTAAATTATCCATTTTCTTTCATTCATTTTAGTTTCCTCGTATCTAAATTGTAATAAATTTTAAAAAAAGTTCAAAAATAACATCCCACGTAAAGATTAAAAGTAAAAAAAAAACTTTAACAATTTGAAAATCCAGTTTTTTAAATTTAATCGCCTAAAAAGATCTAAAATAGTTTTTAGATCCTTTGTTTTAATTATGAGTCAGTTTGTTAGGTACCTTCTACCTCTACGTGGATATAAAATATTGCGATACGTAACATATTGTGTAATACCGTTATATTTTATATCTTTTAGATTGCCAGGAAGACCATAAAGTTATTAAATTGAGTACTTTTTACTTAATTCTTGTAAAATTTGTTGTTGTTCTTAAATCTTATTTGGGTATTTTACGTATGGCGGAAACAAAATGGTGATAATATCGGATATCTATCGGAAGCCATTAAAATTTTCTGGCATTTCCCATAGGCATTTCTCTTGACGTCTCCACGTCATCCACGGGACGAAATTAATTAATTTATTAATATTATATTGAGGATCACCATCAGAGTTTACAATAACGATTGCAACATACCTATTAGAACATTAGCTGTTTCCCGGTACTTCGTCCGCGTGGAATTTATAACGATTGGATTTCATGGGTTTAAAAGTACCTAGCCTAAGTTAAGTACTCCTTATAACATCAACTATTTGCCAATGAAAGTCCAGTCAAAATCGGTCCGGCCATTTTGGAGATTAGCCGGAACAAACAGACAGACAAAAATTTTACAAATTGTTTTTTTGTTATAAGTACCGTATATTCATTCTGTAAAAGTTGTTATTTTGACATTACAAACAGACACTTCAATTTTATTTATTTGCATAGATGTTCTTTGTACGAGCATACATATAATGATAACTCTAACAACAGTCTACCAGAGCATAAAACAAACACACTAAAATATGAAAATAAAACTATAGTTAGAGATTGGTTAAGTATCAAAAGACCAGTTAAATCATACTGTGATAGTTCAACAGCAGTGAAATGGGGCGATGAATTTTTTATGTCGCCAGCACGCGGCAAATTTCATCTAAAGCCTTTCATAATAGCGAACTAGCTGTGCACGGTATGCGTTGCAATGCGTTTTATTTGTTAAAAACATACACGGGCGCACGCACAAGAACTCACGAAACCTCAACGACAAACAACCAAAGTCTCAACGTAATCGAATGATGAATGGTCTAGGAGTCAAGGCGACAAAAGAAAATGAACAAATAAAAAAAAATTTGTCAGAACTTTGCGGACACAACAATCCACCAAAGTTTCATCTATACAAATATATATAGGTAAAATTGAAGTGTCTGTTTGTAACTTCAACATAACAGTTTTTTTATACTACTACTGTACATATGAAAATATATACAGTACTTATAACCACAGTCCTTCTGTCTGTTTGTTCCTGCTAATACCGAAATGACTGGACCGATTTGGACGCGACTTTCACAGGCTGATGTTATAAGGAGTAACTTAGGCTACAATTTTTTTTATAGGTTAAGGGTGACAAACGAGCACACAGTCAACCTGATGGTAAGTGGTTGCTGTGGTCCTTAGACATCTACATCTATCCTCGATTACGAATCAAAATGCAGATGCGTTGTCACCCGTGGGGACTAAGATGGAATGCCTCTTTTCCAGTAAAAGGGTCTCCGGTTCTCTACACTCACCATACGAAACAGCAGCGTTACGCTGCTATTTTGCGCTGGTATTCTATGAGAGCGTGGTCCTTCCCCGGTCGAGCCGACCCATTCCTGCTTCAACTACACCACTAATATAGCTGGAGCTGGAGCATGGCTCTACCACGTTGTAAGTATTGTAGTTGTATTTTAGAAAACGAATTAGGGTTCCGCGCAAAAAAATTAAAATCCATGCAATCCAATCGTAATAAATTCCACACGGGCGTAGTTGCGGGGAACAGTTAGACTTATAATATATCTTTAATATAAATCCAAAAATAAAGCTTCTGAAAACAAACCAGGACGTGGAAAGAATCTTCCTAATAACAACTAGAAAATAAAAACTGCGATTGTAAAACCGCATGCCTAGCGTGGCAACTTTGGCACACATCCCCCTTATGAGCCAATCAATGGGTAGGCCAATGTTAAGCAATGGATTTTTATTAAGCTGTAATATATAGATAGATAAAGCATAGGCATTTTATCATTTCTGGGGTGATTATGAAGCATTGTTCGCCACGCTGCTCCGGCATTTATGGACTACTTAGGTAATAGGTATGTCACCAAAATAATTATTTTCTCAGACATGCAGGTTTCCTTGCAATCTTTTCTTTTACTGTTGAGCACGTGGTAATCAACTTTGTAATTAACGTGGTAAGTAATTAACTTGGTAATTAACGTGGTAATTAACTTAAAATTGCAATAATCAATTTCAGTGGCGCCTGGTTGCTCACGTAGTATAAAATTTACGGCGAGTCGTTAAGCGCTTAAGTCCTTGAGCTATCTCGCTATACTTTACTAATAATATTTAATTTAATTTCATACAAAGTCATAGATGAATATTCTAAATCTAAAATAAATATCTGAAATAAGTTTGTTTCAGTATTAAAGTCAAGTCTTCTTATCTGGAGAAATTTTAAAAGAGCCTTCATTGTCCAAAAAATATGTCTTCGAGTACCTACTTTGTGGAGTAGGATCACTCAGAGGCGGCGCAAGGCGTGGGTGTGGTGGGCGACCGCCGACTGCCTCGCGGCCCAGAGGGCAGATGGCCTTGCACCCCGAAAGTTTAAAAAATTTATTAGAATTAAACAACTCCACTTATTCAGGATGAGCGCAATCCATTAATTGTTTAAAAACTATAAATAAATTAGAATTGGTAAAATTGCTGGCGACATGATACTTTGACTATTATTTATTCTGTGCTTTGAGTGATATTAAGTGCAAATCTCATTCGACATTATCCTGATAAAGTCCCGGACGTTAATCTGAATGAGTTTAGAATGACTCCCCAGCATCTTAAAAACGGCAAGGTACCTGGTCAGGACATAATTACAACAGAGCTTTTGCAAGTGAGTGGAGAAGAACTTAATGTCCTTCAGCACGGCTAGCATGGGCTGGGGACAAAAAATTTATCCCCCGATTATATCCACTGACAAGAGATAAAATTATCTTGTCCTTATGCCAAAGCACGGCAACGGGGAGAAGTATATCCCCGTTTGACATAACGAGTAGACATAATATATCCCCCGTCCGTAGCATGGGACCAATGAAAGATAAAAAAGTATGCTTTTTTGACATTTGAAAGGGACAATTTCATTGGATTTCATAGTTCATTGGACGTGGGTTTAAGTTTATATTCATGCAAAAAATCTATCTAAGTCTAAGTCTATCTCCCATTTTATCTCCTGTGGATATTATATCCACCGGTGTGCCCATGCTCGAAGGGTGGATAAAACTAAACGAGGGGATAAACATTTTCTCCTTTCCCCGGGGATAAAATGTCTCCTGCCCATGCTAGCCCTGCAGGTGCTATATAATTTTGGCCTTCAACTTGGCACTACCCCAGAAGGATGGAAGAACAGACGCAAAAGTGGAACAATATATCTTGTTTTTCAAACAAGACGTTGCAGTTTTTGAGAGTCATTAGGAACCGTCTAGCACGCAGACTTTATGACTTCTAGTCTCCCCAATAAGCTAATTTGAAACCTAGCACTATGCTTAGTTTAACCTACATAGTGTCAACGTTTTTTATTTACTTTTTATTGCCAATACCCTATCAATAAAGGTTTACTATAAACGAAAGTGTTTTTTTTTTAAATAAGGGTGACAAACGAGCACACTGTCCACCCGATGGTACGTGGATGCTGTGACCGAGACATCTACATCTATCCTCAGTTAAGAATCAAAATGCGTAGGCCTGGTCACCCCTGAGGACTAAGATGGAATGCCTCTTTTCCAGTAAAATAAGTCTCCGGTTCTCTACATTCAGCATAGGAAACACGGCAGTATTAAGCTGCTATTTCACACTGGTATTCTGTGAGCGCGTGGTCCTTCCCCTATCTAGGTGCAGCATGGCTCTACCACATATACTTAATGACCTGCATTTTCTGCCATTCTACGAGTACCTTGAGAAAGAAAGAACTGTGTAGGCCGATGCAAATATCGAATAAATAATAACACTTATTAAGTTACAATTATTTCAATACGTTTATACGTTTAGACGTTCTTCAATATATATAACTCTATAATGAAACCACATTTAAACTATTTAGTGGAAGTTTGGGGTAATGCAGCGACGTCCAACCTCAAAGGTCTTCAAACTTCACAAAATAAAGTTTCAAAGTCTTATTTCATTATAAACGTTGTTTTTATCACACTTATACGGAAATTGTTGGGAAACTACGCTCACAATTATTATAGAATATGTCTAAAACAAATATTGAAAGGTGTTTGTAGATTTAATATAACATATTATATTGTTGATATCGTTCATGGGAAACCATGATACCATATTTACTTTGTCGTTATTTAAATTTTTAATTATTTTAATAATAGCGCTATCATGTAAACAATTTAGGTCGTACAGAGTGTTTTCGGTGTCTTTTTCCAATAGTCTAATAAACTTTAAAATTTCAAAACAAGTATACAATCAGTGCGTGTTGCCAGCGATGACCCATGGAACTGAGACATGGTTCTTTACTTTTGGACGCATGAGAAAGCTTAAAGTCGTCCTACAAGTTATGGAGGGCTGTACTTGCAGTTACTTTGCGTAACAAAAACCGTATCGAAGATATCCGCAGCAGAACCAGAGTTACTAACATCGTCCAATGTATCAGTATAGAACTCGCAATGGGCCGGCCATAGCTCGAAGAACCAACAGCCTTTTGGTAAGCGGAGCGAGGTGACGCCTGTCACACAATGGAGACTTAACGACCAGGTAAAACATGCAGAATATTGATGTATTTAGTGGCTCAAGACCGTGACAGTTGTTGAGGGTGGTCTATTTATTTATTTAATATTTATAATAAGAGACTATATAATATAAAGGGCGGACTTAATCAATGCCTTATGGCATTCTCTGCCAGTCAACCCTGGACGATTTGGGAAACTGTGGCAGGTATAAACAATCACTTCATAAATTTAATAAGGTAAAATAAATAGAATTTTACCTTATATCTTTATTACTTATATAAATAGAATATATTTAGTAAAAAAAAACATACTTAATATCTATGTTCAGCAGTAGACTTGTGACAGGTTGTAATGGAAATCAAAATACAATTAATTGATAATATTTATTCGTCGCCAGGGGCCTCGCCACGGAATATAAACAACTTGTTTTTTATATTCCGAGGGCCTCGCAAAATTCATCTCGCCCATACAGAATAAGTTTTTCAAATTTAGGTCTTGCTCCACCCATGGGATTACTGATATCATTTAAACCACTTTTTCATAAATTAATTTAAGTCACTTACATTAACTGGATTATACATTTTTCAAATAGATATGTTCTTTTGCTAGACACCTAGACAAAATGTGTATTTATTTAAAAAATATGAGGATTGTCTTAATTCCATAGTAAATATAGAAACCCAACAAAGCTATAGATTACAGGTTGTAGAACTATGCTACGCAAAAAAATCTGCTAAATTATGGCGATAAAAGTAAGTATAATATTAATATAGGTATCTAAAAGATTCCGAAACGAATATGAGTGTTGCGAATTATATCTACTTACAGTTCAAAATCAAAGTGCACAGATTTATATGTTTTTACAAAGTATTATGTTATGTACGATTAAAATTAAATTAATGACAATTTTAGATTTTAATTTGCATATCAGACTTTTGCAGATGAAATATGTGATCATTTAAGACATTTAACAACTTTTCACTTACAATTTTTTTGAATAAATATTATTTAATTTTAAAGAAATTTACGGTTAATAATCGCTGTGTAAAGGTGGCTCTACCCCATATCATTCCGTGGTTATCGTAGGAGGCGACAGAGGAAATAAAACAGGAGATGGGCGGCAGCATCTTTCTGATATCGACTCAAAATAATAAGTAAAACTGCGGTTACTAATCCTTCTGCCAAGAATGTTTTTATAGAGTAAGGGTGCTAGACAAACGTGCACACAGTCCTCCTGATGATAAGTGGATGCCCTGGTCCATAGACACTATACATCTATCCTCCATTAGAATACAGATGCGTTGTCACTCTGAGGACTAAGATAGAATGCCTATATACTAGTAAAAAGGGTTTCCGGTTCCCTACACTTACTGTGTGAAGAGAGACGGTGTCAAAGGATTTTTAAGGTCCAAGAATACACTCAAACACTTTTTACTATCATTAAGATATTTAGTAATTAAAGGCTAAAATTGTATTCTCCGTTGATTTACCCTGTTTGAATCCAAATTGTGAACTTAACAAAATGTAAAACTTATTAAGGAAGCTCATGAACTGCAGACTTACCAGCTTGTCAGTAAATTTAGGAACAACAGACAAGACCGAGATTGGTCTATAGTTATTGACATCATCTCTCCTTCCATTCTAGTACACTGGTGTAACTATGAATAGCTTAAAAGGAGCATCACACCCAAATTGATGAAAATATAGAAAGTAAAAAGGTAAAGTAAACAACAGGGCTCAAACCTTCTTTTACTTCTAGAAAAGATTCATTTATCAGCGTTGGAGCAGTCCTAAAAAGTCCTCCCAGAAATGGGAGGAGGCATGTGCCCGGCTGTGGGACGGATATAGCCTGTAACTGAACAGAAGCAATAATCTGCCGGTGGCGATCAATTTCCGCCAATAGTAATGACATATTTCCTAAATATTGTTTTATTCATTAAAAGCTGAGAAAGGCGCTGGTAATTTTGGCGTATAATATTTTAATACTGGGGTCGTGTTCGTATCCTGTATTGGACGTTTGCTGTAGTCAAACATATTCAGCGAATGTTTGCGTTAATGCAGTGATCTCTTAGCAACCAATTTTATATTTCCTGTTACACTAAATGTTAATGTGTGTTCGTAGCTTCGCCTATTGCGTCTTTGTAACCAGAATACATCTAACTTCCTTGTACAAGACAAGGAAGTTAGGTGTCCTTGCGAAGGTGGCGCTGTACTTCACGCCGAGACAGCTGCTTAATCTATATAAAGCGCAACTCTGGTTCTGCGTGAAGTGTTGCTGCCACATATGGGCTGGTGTTGCAGAATGCTACCTAGCAGCTTTCGACACAATATAATCGTGCAATAAAGTCGTCAGTCTTGTTTATGTTAAATTTAACCTCAATTTCGTTTATGTTAAATTTGTCAATGTTAATGCCAATCTTGCCAATTTCGGTCAAGGACAGGCGCAAAATAACGAGGAAACAGGAAACATTTTAGAGAATGTGTGCGCAGGTTTTGCATGACTTAATTCCTCCCTCTCTCTGCTATTGTTGGACAATCTAACGCTGGTCCAGTCTCCACTTCACATTGAATATAAATAACTGTTGCCTTCACCGCTTTGTAGTTCACATACCACGCATTTTAACCAAACGGTTTGTTTCGTAGTTCGTCAATCGTACAGCAATAGAATGGAATAATTTGCCAGCATCTGTCTTTCAATCCGATAAAACAACGTGTGTCTCCATGGCATAAGTAAATAGGCTTTTGAAACGCAAAATATCTAAATGCGCTAACTATCTGCACCTGTTGGCATTAATACTTTAGTTGCTGTTTCCAAAATATATTTTATGAAAAATAATAACCATGTAAATGAGGTGTTAGCATTAAGCCATTTCTAAGTAACGTCCCCGACGCCCCCCCTAAATCCTGATTAAGGTAACGACCATGGTAATAGTGAGAAAGGGGGTGCTAAGAATCTTCGGTGGGAGTTCGGTTTGCCACCTTCGACAACTTGACTTGGCAATATTGAACGCTACGTACGTTAGCTGTGGATTGACGAGAAGATCCTGGAGGAAGAAGAAGGGATAGACAAGTTGCCCTGGTATATTATAAAAGAGAAATAAGAAGTCCAAAGAAAGGGTTAGAACACGATAATCCCCGAATTCGGCAACTTGTTCTATTACCGGGAGGACATTTGTTCCAAGATGGTGTCGGATTTATTGACCACAAGTCTCTCGTTAACAACGTTGTAATGCTTGGGAATGTGTCGACAAGGGTTGCGCAATATATACTCAGAATCTTTAATACAGTGGACGATATAAATGACAAGCTTGTGGAAACTAACCATCCGGTCAGAGCTAAGTTCTGCAAGACCCGTCACAAAAGATTCCAAAATCACATTCTTAATCTCATGGCTGTTAGACAAAAAAGGACTACAGACCGCTCTTCTGGGCTGTGTCTAAGTGCTGTTTTCGGGAGTCATTACAAATCGTCTTGCCATGATGACTTCCAGATCCAGCCTCCCGAACAAGCCGGTTTTCTAACCAAAAACCAACTACAAGCTACATATTATATACCGTTCGGTAAATTGTATAGAAGACCGAAGAGTACAATCTATTACTTTGTCTTGCGTATGTGGACTATGATAAAGCCTTAGATTCCGTCGACGACGTCTCTTAAGTGTTGCTGTTAGATTTTTGTTAGTTAGATTGAATTTCTTTTTTTTTATAGGATAGGGTGACAAACGAGCACACAGTCCATCTGATGGTAAGTGGTTGCTGTGGCCCATAGACATCTACATCTATCCTCGTTTGCGAATCAAAATACAGATGCGTTGTCACCCGTGAGGACTAAGATGGAATGCCTCTTTTCCAGTAAAAAGGGTCCCCGGTTCTCTACACTCACCATACGAAACACAGTAGCATTAAGCTGCTATTTTACGCTGGTATTCTGTGAGAGCGTGGTCCTTCCCCGGTCGAGCCGACCCATTCGTGCTACAACTATGCTATAAATATAGCTGCAGCTTGGCTCTACCACGTACAAAAACTGTAGCTAATTACAAGCCTCTACATATTACTTTCATCCAACTTTATACAAATTTAAAATACTCCAGGGATTACTTAAGCTACTCACAAAAACAATAACAAAAAAAAAATATGCAAAAACATTAACAAGAAAAAAAAACCCCACATAGTTTAACTTGCCGTGAGACCAAGGAGCTTGCAACTTGAGTCATGCTAGTCGCGGCTGTGAGTGAAAAATTCTCTGTTCATCACTTTTTTTACAGATTTCGAACTAGTAGAAAATAAGTCAATATCTACTACAGATGAAAGTTTATTAAATTCCATTGCGCTACGCAGAAAGAAGGAATTTCTTCTATAATTCGTTGAAGCAAGAGGTATATATAGCAAGGGTCGCTGTCTAAATCTCATTAAATCGGTTCGAATCATTATGTGAGTAAGTAGCTCAGAAGAATCAATAGATCCATTTACTATATTAACTAAGAAACAAATATCATTGACTTTACGTCTATATTCCAACGGCAAAAAATGATATCTCTTACATCTTTCTAGATAATTGGCTGAATTTTTTTGTGCCTTGAAGTCGAGGTATCTCAGAAAATTTTTCTTATATTTTCAATACGAGATATATAAACTTATATTGTGGGTTCCACACTTGTTTGTTTTCGTTAGCGTTTTTTTTTAGTTTAAATATATTATTTTGTTTTTAGTTCTTTAATTTAGGTTTTTATTTATCGTTTTACAAATAAGCATTGTCACATAAACTCTATCACTGAATAGGTATGCGTTATTAAAGCTGGAATGTACTTATTGACTTTAACTCTTTCAACGGAAAATATTTTCGAATCGTTGCCAATATAAATGTAAGTATTTACCTACTTTGAAAGCAAACGCTCGGAGTGTTGATACTTTTAGTGGCCGCTTCCGTTCAGATTTTGCGTTCAAATACTCCATGAAATTAATAAAATGTTATTGCTCACTTTGTAGCGCAACAAATTCGAACGTATCCCTAGGGAATTCATAATAATACTTACAAATTTTCTTTATGCTTGAAAAATGAACATACTATATTAATAAGGTACTACTATAATTTAATGTAATGTATGTAATAAAGTAAGTAAAGTATAGCTACAAAGCCTATATACGTCCCACTGTTGGGCACAGCTCTTCCGTCATTTTTGAAAGGGTCGTTCTTTGTGTGTTGGCGGACTTTATATTATGTCTTCCAAATGTTTCATTACGCAGACTATTTTTTCAACGCTGAGCATTTTGTGGTAAATCGGCACTTAAAATTGCAATTGACAATTTTATTGGTACCGGTGGCATACGAACCCGTGTTGCATATGTACGGAATTTATGACGAGCGCTTAACTCAGGGGTGAGCTACGAGCTACTATTGCTCTTTTTTCTACAATATGATATTGACCAACATGATATTAAAAATAATTATTAGTTGGGAAAACATAAGATAATTATATAAAATACATAGTTTTCCCATATTAGCGGGGTCAACACCTTAACCTACGATACTTTCTTGAGTACCTACCTGACTAACATTAAATGGCTAAAAGTGTAATATAATCAAATACATTTAAGTAGTTATATGTATTTGATTATATATGCAATCTTATAAGTTTTATTAATGTAAGATATCTATACTTATTTAAAAGAAGATGTCCTGAGTGAGATCCACGCATAGCCCAAACCACTAGACGTAGAAATTTTAAATTTGGACAGAAGCTGCCTATTATAACATAAACATCCACTAAGAAAGAATTTTTGAAAATTCAACCCCTAAGAAGATGAAGTAAGGTGTTACAGTTTGTATGAAACTTTATATTTTATGGGGCGATTGACTCAAGACTTACTGAAAGTACTCTATAAATAAAATAAAACGTGTTTTGAGATTTTCAAAACAACCCCTTACGGGGTACATATTTTATTGAGAGGGTAAAATTAAGGATGAAAGATTGTTTGAAATTCTGTTATGTTTTAATTATATCTTTGCTAACACTATAAGCTTTCTATTAAAAACTAACCTAATCCGTGTTTAAGGATTTTGGATACTTACTCCACTCCGTATAAAATAGTAAATTATTTTCATCAAAGACTAGAATTCTTTATCTTAGATTTTCATGCTTTTCATTCTTTGTTTTAGATTTCCATCAATTAATCAACCAATATTATATTATTTATTGTACAGCAATAGACATTAAAACAAAAACAAAATTAAATAAATAAAGAAAGTACAATGCAATACCATACCTTTGATGATGCGAGGAAAGTAGGATACAAGAAAGGACGGGAATTATGAATGGAATTATAACAGTTCCAGGCAATAGATTTTGAGTAAATTTTTATAGAAAAAAAAGGGATTAAGCACGGCGAATATGTGTAGCAAGCAATCCATAAGCGTACAGCTGTAACTGAAAATGATTTATTGAAGAAGGAGGATGAATGTTCTGGAGTACGAAGAGAAGATTGATATAGCGGTTTTAATTATTTGTAAGGCCTTAAATTTAAAAAAAAGTCACAGCCTAATACGTCCCACAGCTGGGCACAGGCCTCCTCTCACTTCTGAGAGGATTTTAGGGCAAGGAAGTGTCGCGCTGCCCCAATGCGTGTTGGCGGACTTCACATGTCTTCGAAATATTTTTTTTCTTTTATTTCTCAGACATGCAGGTTGCCTCACGATGTTTTCCTTCACCGCCGAGCACGTGGTAAATCAGCACTTCAAATTGCAATTAATAATTTCATTGGTGCCGGCGGGGATCGAGCCCGGGTTGCACGCGTACTGTGAAATTTACAGCGTGCGTTAAGCCCCTGAGCTACCACAGCTCAGTGACCTTAGTCTAACTTAAAATCTGCGATCATTATTATTCTGAAATATGAGAAAGTTACTATGTGATAGGGATAGGGTTGTGGGTCATGGCTACCTGGACATTACAATTTTTACGCGGGTAACATACAGAGTATGTAATATATACTTAATACACAAAACAATCACTAGTCACAAAATAGTTTAGTGGTTCTCATTAAAGCAATGTTTAATCAGTTTCAGTCAGTTTGAGTAGACAGAAATTGACTGATGACCTCATATGTCATTTGGCATCGAGGTTTGGTTAGTGTCACGAATCACGATGGGCCTTTGAAATATGGCGTCAATATGGCGTGTGTAATGAAATTCTCGGCTACGTATCTGGTGCCGAGTTCCTTGTTACGTCATACGTCAGTTGGGTCTAGGGTTGCCGATTTTTTGTACTATCAATTATAGGTAATTATTTTCGCTTCCATTTTCGCGCATTTAGACGGAAATGAAAGAAGAACTAAGATTTAAAGGAAATTTGGTACGAGGACTCTAGTATCGTTATTGATTTTAAAGAAAACAAAACCTACTTTCAAAGAAGTTTTACTAAGCCAAGAATCGATGCTGCTTATTTTGTAAGAATTTTTTTTTGCCACATTTATTATATGCAGAATGTTTATACCAGGATTGGCAACCCTTGTGAGCCTGCCATTTCTGCGCATCGGATTCGTGTCCCACATTATTTATAAGGCTTGGCTTTGTAAATAGATTAAATTACAATTCGTAATCAAACTGTTAATATGCATTTTATTTGATGAGTTAATGGTGTTTAAAGTACTAACGTTTTTTGAATGTATTTAGGTAGTAAAATTACTGGTAGTTTTTCTATGGTAATTTTTTCATCCAGCTGTGGGTTGTTTTTCCCGTGCCCGTGTGTTATTATGTGAGCGTAACAACAATTTACTTGTTTCACATGAGTAAAGAGACCGATTTTTCAGAGTTTCTCCGATTCTACCGGTTGTCTTTACTCATGTGCTTTTTTAGGGTTCCGTAGTATCCGTACACAACAAGGAACCCTTATCGTTTCGCCATGTCCGTCTGTCCGTCCGTCCGTCCGTCTGTCCGCCCGCGGTTTTACTCAGAGACCCTAGGTGCTACAAATCTATAATTTGGCATAGTTATAGATATTGATCACGCCTACAAAACTGTGAAATAAAATCTTAAAAAATATTTTATTTTGGGTACCTTCCATACAGGTAAACGGAGGATGATTTTTTTACCCGTATATTCAATCGTGTGTGGTATCGTTGGACAAGTCATTCAAAAATATTGGGGGTGTGGAACAACATCTTTTCGATTCAGGCGTCCGTTTGCAAAATATATAGCTTTAAAGTGGTATTTTTCATTAGAGTCATGTGTCCCCCCCCCCCTTCTACCAACTAAACCGCTGCTTTTGGAAATGTGAAAAGTATACAAAATAGTAGCATATATAATGAAGTTAAAAGGAAAACTATCACAGCTAAGTAAAATTAACAAGTTAACGAGTAATATTCGACCAACTTATAAAATGCACTTGGATTAGTAAAAATTTCGTTACAATTCCATAAAAAATGACCTAAAACTAGCTGCATTATAACTTTGTAATGTTATTAAAAAATAAACATTTTATATCGATACCGGAAGTCTAAGGACATTTTGCCGAAAATTAGTTATATGTATATTGGGAATCAGCGTCGCGAGTTCTTTCGATTGGCATATTTAAAATAATCCTATATATATATACATTTTATGAAGAAAACGACGTAATATTCATTACTACTATAGCTTTATTTTTTCATTTGCGGGATAGGCAGGGAGGATTTTCTTACTTACTTACTACTTTCGCTTATTTTTTAGTAGGTAGTTTTTGTAGGCCTCATTCAAAGTCTTCATACAATCATTTAGCCTCATACAGTTTCATTTGTCATATTTTTGGTTTACGCGGGCAACCTTCAGGATAATTTAGGGCAGTGGTGGTTTACGGGAAGGTTCGTTTATTCGTTACGATCATATATATCTTAGGGTTGCACTGCCGCGAGTATATATATAGATAGTCAACTATGACCATAATTGTACGGACTTGGTATGTAAATGTAATTGTAAATTGTATTATTTTCAAAATCGAAAAGTTATTTTAATTTTTTTTTGTATACCACTCCCTATAAGTCAGATTTAAAAGTAAATTCTTCAGTTACCATCTTCCTATTTGGACCCATTTTTAGTCGTTATAGCGGTAGGAAAAGGGGGAGAAATTCTCCTTCTCCTTTTCCTTCTCAGGTAAGGCCCACCAGTAACACAAGGCGCGTCTTCCTTCGCGTTATCGGTTATTTCGGGCCTCCGGGCCTGGAGGCCCGGAGGCCCGAAATAACCGATAACCATTACAGCTTGAGTGTTGGAACACTCAAGCTGTAATGGTTATCTACTTCCATCTACTACGTTCTATATCGTTACTTTGTATTTTTATTGACACTTGACTCTCAACTCTCGAGGTGACAAAGCTTCGTAAAATTTTGTAAAATAGACTTGTTAAGCTGTCATCAACATCTCCCAACGATTTCGCAATGTGATATATTAGTATATTGTGAACACTTATGTTAACAAAATACAAATCGGAATAGACTTTATGGTATAGGACCTTTGCCTGCCGCATATGGCGAATCGTAGCAACAAAATATATTTTTGGTTTTGAACTTTTGAATTTTGAAGTTTTGAACTTTATTTACTTTACTTTGCTTCAGTTTGTGTTGAAATGTTTTTTGTGTTTTCCGATAAATTATGAAATAAAATTAATAAAATGGATGCCGGAGAAACTTTCTTATCATGTGCTGTAAATGTAGAATGGACGACACCTCAAGGATCAATTATTAGAAAAATTAATTATAAGTCTGCTTCACTACGACTTATTCGTAACGAATTTCGTGAAATGTTCATGGAAATCGGGTCTGAAAAACACGCTGCAATTAGATTAGCATTAAAAGGTATTAATGTTTTTAAAAAATTTATGGCCGAAGGAAAGGCCAGCATAAAGTTTCTAGAAGTTGGTTGTACATTATTTCTTTCGAATGCACCACCAACTAATCTTGTTTCTTTTCTTCGTACAATATTTGTTAAAATGACTGGAGATAAAGATAGACAATCAAATGTAACGCCATCGAAACAGACCATGAGAGCTAAATTACTAAGTGGTAAAGCTCAGGCCTTTGAAGAAGTAAGCCCTGTTACAGTTGCTGATATGTGTAATGCTAAAAGTAAAATTAGTAAGTCTACTGTAACAACTCCTTCACCTCCTAGAAAGCGTAAAGCTGACAGTGAATCTCGAGGACCAGCACCTAAGAAGCTATATTCGCCTGCACCCTTGACTACCCATAGTTCTTTAAATTGTGAACAACAACGAGTATTAGAAGCTTGCCTTGGAGGGAAAAATATATTTTTCACTGGATCTGCTGGGACTGGTAAAAGTTATTTATTAAAACGAATAGTGACTGCATTGCCACCAGATGTTACGGTGCCTACTGCTTCTACAGGAGTGGCAGCCTGTCATATTGGTAAGATTTCTAATTTAATTCGCATTTCTGGTGAAGTAAGGATCTGTGATATTGAACATGCATCAGAGTTCCCCAAATAGTCTAAGTCAAAGTCAAAATATTCATATTCAAAATTTGCTTTTTTGAAATTCAAAAAAGCTACACCACTATAACAAGTCCCTACTGCGGGAGACCTTGTGAAAAGAAGCAGCGAGAATCTCACAAGTAGATTTATTTTTCTATCTATAGTTATAATTTAACTTTATAAAATGTATATAAATACATAAAATGTGATAATCTGAAAAAGCTCATTATGTCCAAGTGTTTTTATCCTTTGAATAATAACATTTTTCTATATAATGCTTTTTACATGTGCTTTCAATTTATGCAAAGGCAACTCTCAGTAATATTACAGGGAATCTTGTTGTTAATAATTATACATCTACCTAAAATGAGCCGCTAGTTTAATGGAGCCTGTACTTTAGAACAGCAAGTTTAGATTATCCAGTAAGAAATGTGAATTAATATTAACAGTTAATATATTAATTTGTTTAAAAAGATCTCTGAGTAAATTACTCAGTCTGATGATGTTTGTCATGAGTGGCTCTTTTCTGTAGTATAAATAAAATATATTCTCAACATCATCTGCCGATCCTTGTAACAATAATCCATAGTACAACACACTATGGAAATAGTAAAATTAGCCAACCTTGCTGAATTTATATTACAGTGTTATTTTTTTCCGGCATACATAGTGTAACTTAAGTTACATTGATAAGTCTTCAATATTAGGTATCCATTGTAGATAACGAGTATATAGTGATACCAAGGAAAACTGTAGCATGAAGTTATTGAAGTATTCAATTGTTCAACTTATATAAGGATTACATTAGGTAAAGAAAATTTGACATTTTGTATTGTTGGCATTCAGAATGCAAGTTATTTTTTGAAAACCAGTAAAATAAGTACATCATTTAATGAATTTTTACCCCTATCAAGTTTAAACATTTGTTAGAGGTAAAGCTTATTTGTTTAAGTATTGTTTGCTGATGATACCTCTCTAGGACATCAGCATACAATACTGTTTTACATAAGTTATTCGCATAATGTGCTAAAATATCTAAACAGTGTATTAAATGTGGTTAATTTTGAACATTTTCCACCATTTCTCAAAATTAACAAGATTTTTTTTTTAACTTTCAGTGATGAAAGTTTTTGTTTGACAAGTCATATATTTAACAAATATTTTCTTGATATTATTTCTTTTTAAAATCAGATTCAGACCCATGTAATCTTTATGTAATGATGCATAATAGCTATGAATATACATCGTAATTTATTATTATTTAAAATGGTTAAAAAAAAATTACAGGTGGAACTACACTTCATGCCTTTGCTGGCATAGGAAATGGTAGTGGATCAGTTGAAAATCTTTGTGAAAGAGCAATAAAAATGCCCCTAATAACTCAAAAATGGAAAAAATGTAAACATCTCATTATTGATGAGATTTCAATGGTCGATGGAGAATATTTTGAGGTTTGTATTGTAATTATGATTGATTGTACATTAAGAGATGTAACATAGATGGAAAGATATCTTGAGGTACCTCTGTATATCTGTACCTATGTTGGTTGTAAGCATTTTATTTTAGAATCTGTTTACAAATAATATACAATTTATTTACAGAAACTAGAAACAGTGGCAAGATATGTAAGAAAGAATGACAAACCATTTGGAGGAATACAGCTTATACTATGTGGGGACTTTTTACAATTGCCGCCAGTTGTGGAAAAGAGTAAAAATGGAAAGAAGTTTTGCTTTCAATCACCATGTTGGGATAAATGTATTGAACTTTGTTTTGAACTGAAGGAAGTACATAGGCAGACTGACCAAGAGTTTATATCTATATTAAATAGTATCAGAATAGGCTGTGTGACAAAAGAGATTAGTGATCGCTTGTTAGGAACTGCTAGACAAAATATTGAAAGTGATGGCATATTAGCTACTAGGTTATGTTCACACACAAATGACTCAAAAATGATAAACAATTCAAAGTTAAGAGATTTAGAAGGAGAGGAGAAAGTGTTTATATCACAGGATAGTGATAATGCCACTAATATATTAGATAATCAGACTATTGCTCCTTCCAAATTAATACTTAAAGTAGGTGCCCAAGTAATGCTTCTTAAAAATATCAATGTCAATGCAGGGTTAGTGAATGGGGCAAGAGGTGTTATTGTCAGGTTTGATGATGGATTTCCTGTTGTGAGATTTAAAAATAAAAAAGAATACACTACAAGAGCAGAGCGCTGGTATGTCAAAAATTCGAGTGGATCATTGCTATGCCGTAAACAGGTCCCACTGAACCTTGCTTGGGCATTTTCCATACACAAATCACAAGGTTTAACTTTAGACTGCGTAGAAATGTCTTTATCTAAAATATTTGAAGCTGGTCAAGCTTATGTAGCTTTAAGCAGAGCACAAAGCCTTGATACATTAAGAGTTTTAGACTTTGATTCACGACATGTTTGGGCTGATCCAAATGTCTTAGAGTTTTATCAGAGATTCAGGCGGCGTTTACAGCAAATGGAATTAATACCATTAGGCAGACCATTGTCTAATAAGACAAATAAAAAGTTAAAACTACGAGAAATTTTACAAAAACAGATGAATAAAAAATAAATAAAATATTTTACACTTAGAAGTTGACAAGGTTTAATTTATATAGGATTTATAGCCTTAGGCTAACAGTGGGTTTATATGGTAAATAAATAAGTGAAATAAGTACATGTGTAAAGCGAATATATTATACAGGGTTAATTGTATTATACCAAAAAGCTCTTAGGCCTTAATTCCTATCTTTAAAGCCGCCAACTTTTGTTCTAGGACTGTTTTTGAAACTTGATAATCTATTTCGAAATAATCCATGTTGATTCCTTATTTTGAGATTCTCTATTTTTACTTTTCTACACCTTGACTTGAGCATCATAGTAGTTTTTCAATTTTATTGCAATGTATCTGACAGTATACAGCGTTATTTTTCAAAGAGTATCCAAATTTTATATTTAAGTTCAAATATATAAATAATGATATAATAGGTACTGATATTGCAGTTTTTAAAAATACGAGTTACTAAGGCTTCTACTTTTATTTGAAATTATCCTAAATTGAATGTGATTTATGGGCAACAACTACCTGTACGTGCGCTCCTCTGTGTGGGATTCAATTCACGTTTTTGGCGACCGAGCGATGTTTGCTTGCGTATTAAAATAGTAGGCGTTAGATATTTAAGAATGACAATCAGTTAAAATAATACATTACCAAGCATTCTGAATTTAAAATATAAAAAGGGCAGAATGTATGTTGAGATTTTATAAATTAATTTTTCTTGACCATTCAACTATGACTTATTCTGAACCTTCTCTGCAAGTTTGGGCGTATATTGCAAAATAACCCTGTGTATGTGGTAAAGCCGTGCTGCAGCAATATTATGGTTGTAGCACGAATAGAATACCAGTGTAAAATAGTAGCTTAATGCTGATGTGTTTTGTAAGGTGACTGTAGAGAACCGGAGACCCTTTTTATTGGAAACGAGGCATTCTATCTTAGTCCTCAGGGATGACAACACATCTGCATTCTGTTTTTTAATCCAGGATAGATGTAGATGTCTATGATTCTATGTCTATGGGCCACAACAACGTACCATTATAAGGTGGACTGTGTGCTTACACAGTTTTTAATAGTGTCAATAATTTTTATTTCTGTTCTCACTATGCAAACAGACAGAAAGAACAAAAGAATAACAAATATTTTTATTTTGTAATAGAAAATTTTAGCTAATTTTATTTTCAATACAAAATAATATATGAATGTATAGACAGGAATTACGGTCAGAGAGCTTTTAAAAAATTGAAGTGATAAATGAACTTACAGTAAATGCTGTAGTAGCCACAGCCCATGGTTTTGAACAAATAAGGCTATAAATGCGTTGTCACCTCTAAGGAATCAGAATTCCTCAAGGCCTGTGATAATACTGAATATCTATACCCTTCAGACCGGAACACAGCAATGCTGTTTGTCGGCGGAAATAGGTAGGAGGGTGGTACCTACCCAGATGGAATCCTAGACGGAAAAGAAGTCATCATCTAGAGAAAGGTATATATTTAGGAAAATTTTATAGTTTGACTTGCTAATTTTATATTTGTGGATAAAGTTGTAAAAAATAATGTCTCATGACAGCTTCCATAGTGTGCGCTGTGTAGGGGAGAGTTTGATAATACCGTTCCCCCAAGAACTTAGACCTATAATTCGGTCAGGGCTTGATATACAGATTTAAAAAAAGTATTTAAGTAGTAGAGAATTTATTTAGCTACATAAACAGCATGGAAAAATATTTTAAAAATTAACAAAGTAATTATTGCGAAATTTAAAAAAAAACAGGAGAGTATGGTATTATCAGACTATACTTGATAATATCGTGCCGAGGTTGATAAAACCGTGCCCATAATAATATCGTGAATTTCTATGAGTAACTTTAGAAAAAAATCAATTTTAAGATATTGTTACGAGCTTGGGGTTCGAGACAATTAAAAACTGCCGATTGAATTACCAAAATTGACACTTTAATTATACAACACTAATTACAACTTTAAACCACACTAATAACAAAATACAATTTTACTACAGATCGCTTAAGTTCGTAGTTGTATCGCTTCGAAGTCCTCGCTTGTATCGCCAATTCAATACTGACTCGGTCGTGGTCTATACCGGCCTTATATAGCGCCTCCGATACTTTCCAGAACCTTCTACTGTGAAAACATCTAGAATGTTCGAGTACATATCGGTCCCGAAATTTCTAGAAAGATCTTGACTCTCCTAGTTCTGCTACTCGATACTAGAGGGCGCTAGTGGCTAGTGTTGCCATGTAAAAGACATTAATAGTGGCGCGCAACACTGCCCCCTCCTAAGACATGCTCGTCCCGAGCATTATTGGCCCCATAATAACGCGCCAGTCGATCCACATGGACGATCTTAGGAGTACCTCTTGCACCTTTCTGTATCCGGTAGGTTACGTCATTGATCCTTGTCACAATCCGGTACGGTCCGTCCCATTTAGCTTAAAGCTTAGGAGATTTCCCTTTGCTGCGAACTGGATTGTGTAACCACACTAGTGAACCTTCGTCAAATCCTTTGTTGTTCAATTTGCGGTCATACCGTGTTTTCATCTTTTCAGACGTTTGCTGTCCCGATTGTCTGACGTGCTCATAAATGTCATTCATTTTGTTCCGCAAGTCATTTGCATAATCGGTTATACTGCGTGGGGCATCAGGTGGTATTCCGGTGATCAGGTCTGCAGGCAGCCGTAATTCTCTCCCAAAATTTTCTAAAGCTGGTGTCACTGATGTACTTTCGTGAACAGCGCTTCGATATGACAACAAAACGGTTGTATGTGCCTGTCCCAGTCTCTCGTTGCCGTTTTTCCACAACTTTGCTAGGTACCTCTCCAATGTCTGATTAAATCGTTCTACCATTCCATCAGATTGTGGGTGGTAAGAAGTTGTTCTTGTTTTATGAGTACCCATAACTCGGCAAGTTTCCTGGAATATTTGAGACTCAAAATTCCTTCCTTGATCGCTGTGAATCTCTAAAGGTACTCCAAAACGACAGAAGACTTCATGAACTAGTTTATCTGCAACTGTTGAAGCTTCTTGATTTGGAATGGCGAAGACTTCTGGCCACTTAGTGAAGTAATCCATCACAACCATGAAATACTTGTTACCACTTTCACTTTCCGGAAACGGCCCCGCAACGTCAACGGCTATCCTCTCCCATGGTGCACCAACATTGTACAATTTCAATGCACCTCTACTACGAGTTTGAGGTCCCTTTACAGCCGCACAACTTGTACATTTGCGACACCAGTCCTCGACATCCTTACGACAGTGGACCCAGTAAAACCGTTCTCGGATCTTCAGTAGAGTTCGTTTAACTCCCAGGTGGCCTCCTGAACAACCATTATGGTACAGCTGTAGAACATCCGGTACTTTAGCTTTAGGGACAACCATTTGCAAATGACAACTGTCTGCCCGGCCATTTTCCCATTTACGGCACAGGACTCCATCCTGAATCAGCAAGCTGTCCCATTGGGCCCAATATCTTTTCGTGGTCGAACTCATCGCTGAGACGTCACTCCACTTGGGCTTAGGAGCACTGGCCTTCATCCATTCCAGAATCGGCTTGATGTCCGGATCTTCCTGCTGTGCATGTTGTAGGCTGTCCTTCCACTCATTGTTGAGCTGGTCCGTCCTGAGCATCCTCACAGACACCACTTCCTTACTTTCTTGCCTAGTACAATGCTTGCAATCTTCAGGACAAGGTCTTCTTGACAATGCATCTGCGTTGCCATGAGATTTTTCGCTGTGCTGGGCGGTGCTGTAAGCCGTACTGCCCTCTCGAGATAGTTCACCTTCCCTTTCTACAGTTCGCTTAGGGCAGCTGGATCGAAGATGGCCCCTTTCCCCACAGCCGTAGCACCTAGGGCTGTATCCTTTATTGCGGTCGCGAACTGTAGCTGCTGCAACCTCCCTGACGCGATGGGCACGATGATCCTGCCGCGCAGCTTCCACCTCCAGTGCATGGGCCAAGGCGTCCTTAAGCGTCTCGTGGTGCCCGAGCCTCACAGCTGCTCTGACTTCAAGGTCGCGGATGCCGTCGATGAATGTCTGCACCAGGTTCCCTACAATGAGCGCTGGTACAGACTGGTATGCTTTTCGAACCAGCTTCTCTACCTCAAGGGCCCACTGCTGCAGGTTTTCGCTGCTGCGTTGCACGCGATCTTTGATCTGCGCACGAAAGACGTGTTCCAGGTGAACGTCACCATATCTCGCCTCCAACGCCTCAAGGAGCTGCTCGTAAGTCACTTCCTTACCGAGAGCTTCCAGAACAGTTAAGGCCTGGTCGCGCAGGCCTAGGGTGAGAGCAGTCATGGCCTGACTTTTATTCCAGCCGTTCGCCTTCATGACAGCCTCGAACTGGATTTTGTAGGCCGACCAGGAAGAAGTCCCGTCGAACGGCGGCACTTTGAATCCACGTAGCGAAGGTGTTGTAGCTACCACGGGAGCTGTAACTCCATCCCCAAGTTTGAGGTCGTCCAGCGTTTTCTTCACGTCAGCAATCACGTTGTCAACCCGATTGTTCACTTGGTTGATTCGGTTTCAGCTTCCGACAGGCGGTTGTCATGTTGAGCAACCCTATCCTTCACCTCCTTATCTCTTTCCCGAAGGTAGCGTGAAGGTCCTTCATGAGGAGCATCTGCTCTTCCTGTTGGCGGGCCTGTTCTCCTGTCCACGCTGCAGCTGCTCTTTCAACCGACGGGCCTGTTCCTCCTGTCGGCGGGCCTGTTCCTCCTGTCGGCGGGCCTGTTCCTCCTGTCGGCGAGCCTGCTCCTGCAGCATCATCATCAGAGGACCTAAGTCAGGTGCTGCAGATGCAGGAGCTGCTGACAGGCCGGCCTCCGTGGTCGGCAGCTGGCCTCCAACGTTTGCGGCGTTGCATTACCAAATCGTCTCTGGTCCGTCTCTTGCTGGCGTTGACTTCGGGTACGGATACCCTCCGTGTCGTCCTTTGGTAAAATCGGCATGATCTGATCCCACTTCTGACACCAATTGTTACGAGCTTGGGGTTCGAGACAATTAAAAACTGCCGATTGAATTACCAAAATTGACACTTTAATTATACAACACTAATTACAACTTTAAACCACACTAATAACAAAATACAATTTTACTACAGATCGCTTAAGTTCGTAGTTGTATCGCTTCGAAGTCCTCGCTTGTATCGCCAATTCAATACTGACTCGGTCGTGGTCTATACCGGCCTTATATAGCGCCTCCGATACTTTCCAGAACCTTCTACTGTGAAAACATCTAGAATGTTCGAGTACATATCGGTCCCGAAATTTCTAGAAAGATCTTGACTCTCCTAGTTCTGCTACTCGATACTAGAGGGCGCTAGTGGCTAGTGTTGCCATGTAAAAGACATTAATAGTGGCGCGCACCAATATTATTTTATTTTTATTGAGATATTATTTTAGAACAATATAAATCAACTATACAAAATATAACGAAATAACAACAGAAACTTAGATTATTTAAGTCAACAAAACTTATGTACTTCTACATTTATTATTTTATCAATGACTATTGACTAGGTATTAAAATTAGTAAATCTTTGAATGAAATTACAACTAGTCAGTCTCAGCAATACCTACAATCATCCTCATTATCAGAATTAAAGTGCAACTTTAATTCTGATAATGAGTTAAAGTTGCACTTTAATTTTGTTAATCAATGCAAAAACCACATAAGAAATTTTCGGGAGTCTACATTTCTTATGTATCCAATTCGAGCATCTGCAACAACGGAACCAAATTTCTCTATCACGACCAAATTCTTGACATACGGCGCAAATTCACGATTCTCCACATCAACGTCTTCATCATCATCGCACAACTGAGCGATGGGAATATCACCCTCCACTATCTTCACTGCTGCTGATACATTTCTTTGACCTAACTTTAGGCCTCTTTTTCCTTTTCCAATCTTTCCTTTTTGTTTTTCAGATAGTCTTCATCCTCACTATTTTCGCTGCTGTTCAAAACTTTCCTTTAGTTTGTTTCTTCTCTTTAAAATTTTTGTCTTTTTCAGTCTTCATCTGCTTTACTTGTCGCTTTCGTTCTTTTTCTTCTAGCTGCTGTTTTAACGGTATTGATGTCAGAATAATGGAATGCTGTTTTAAAACACAGATACGTGTTATTATTATTTTTTCTGGGATAGGGCTCAAATCTTCTAAAATACGGTTTGAAGTGCTCGGTACAATATCATCTTTTCTTATGCTCTCGTTTTTGCCTACAGACTCCTCGTTTGACGGTAGTTCCTCAGCAACTAATTCAATATCCTGGTTTTGGTTGCTTTTCATCTGGGAGCGTCAGGTGTTAAGTCTTTAGGCTGGCTTAAAATTGACGGTGATGATGTCAGGCTATGGGTGGATTCATCATGTCCAGTCATTGGCTCTATAAGCGGATTGTCAACAGCTTCAGATTGATGAATTTGTCCGAAAGAAGTTACTTCTTCGACAACAGGATCAGAAGTTATCATTGTCATCAAAAATATGTGGATTTAATGGATATATCCTAGTCACTTCAAATCCTTTGACGGCCTTATTCACTGTAGCCACTCGAGTATAAGTTTTGTTAAAAATTGAAGCTAAATGGTCATGTGTGATTTTTTCATAAGGATGCATTTTAATAAATAAGTCATATTCACGAGAATATGTTGATTTTAGTGGTCCATAAAATGTTACATCGAAAGGTTGCATCTTATGGGATGTATGAGGAGGCAGAGACAGGAGGTGAATACCATTTTCGCGACCAAATTCAAACGCGCTGAGCGATTGGTGGCTGCAATGATTATCTAGTATGAGAAGCGCTGGGTTTTGAGTATGGGCACCAATTAAAGATGATGGGCGAAACTGTTATATTTTCCTAATTCGTTAAGATGCTGTAATATATTTTTCTAACTGTTATAACATATTATAATGGTTTCAAATATTACATTGTACACGCGGTTAGTTCAGTTCAGTTGTCGGCTGTGTTAGCGTTTTGTTGTACGTTGTTATAACGATTATAAATATGATTATGATGGACGTTATAATATCAAACAGACTAGGAAGGACCGAGAGAAGACTAAAAAAATTTTTTTTAAGTTGTATTAGCATCATTTGGGTATTCTATGTTTTAAAAGAGAATCATTTAAAATATGTATGTTAAGTTCGACGAACTTCCCTTAGGACTGTCTGAATGTATGTTAAGCTGTATAATTATATAGTCATATTTTCAAACATTTTAAGAAATAAAAAACTCATTCTGGCGTAGTTAGAAGTTCTCAATGAACTTCTAACTACGCCAGAATGAGTTGTTTTTTATCTACATTTTGTTTGAGTTTTTACCAACCAGTGGTCTGGTGGTTTGTAACTTGCCCAAAATATTTTTGAATTTACTTTTTTTTTTTTGCAAAATTGATATGTATAACGTAAGTGTATTTTTTTATTTGATAATGTTGAGTAAAAAATTAAAATCAGAGTCTGACACCCTTATTCTTGACACAACTGTTTGCCAGACCACCCTTAAAATATTTATTCTGGTATGGTTAGTTAGGTTCAATATTGAGATGATGTGCTTGAACTCGATGTGCATTGCCCATGATATATGAGTGTTCTATGTTAATATCAACAAGATAGGGATTTATCCAAATGTTTTTAATTGATGCTGTAACTGTTAACCAAGACTAAATTTCAAATTTCTTAAAAAATATTGTATCATCTCATGAAAAGTGCAGTAACCATATTGAATATAAGATAATAAATCATAATAGATTTGCATTTTTATCAATCACTAGGTGAATGATCATAGAACCTGATGAAAATTTAGGGATTGTTTTAATATAGCTTAAATAAATAAACATTAGATATTTGTAGGCCCGGATGGATACGAATCTGCGGACTAGGCATCCCTCCCTTTATTGATGGTTGTACATCCAACTGCAATTCGGATAGTGATCCAACAGTACCGACCGCTCTAATCGGAGCTACAGGTATGCTGCGGGAGCTGAAATACGCCCTGTACGGCAGCGCCGCGGAACTGAATCGCGGATCCGTGGTGCCGGGTCGGACACTTCGCAAGTGAAAAACAAATCCGACTCCGCAGTATCGTGGTTAGATAGCCGGACCCATATGGCTTCTATGGGCACGAGGCCTAGATGTAGATCTTTAGAGCTGGATACCTACCTACCCATCTCAAACACCTAAATTGCATAAAAGGTGCAAGATATCTGCTACTTCATTCACTAATCTGCTTATCAAGTATGGCAATTACTGGAACCCTCCCGAAACTATAATGGTATATACATGGGCCCCATGTTAAACAAGAAGAAACTTGAAAAACACTCACAACCATGCAATCATTACATCTGTACAATCAAGACTGATAAATGTATTCTATTTTATATTACTAAATAAGACTATAATTTATTGTTTCTTTTAATATTAGTTTATAATGAAATTTCAAAAATAAAACAATTTAAATCAGCATTTTTTTTTTGTATCTAATTATAACTATCTTGACTCTACAGTTGTTAAAATTTCAATTTGTTCTTCAAGAGTAGCAAGTTTTTCTTGTAAACACTTCACTATGTATTTGTAAGTCTCAACACTTTGTTCCATTTCTTTTTTAGATGCCCTGGCTTCTTCCATATTCTTCTGCAATACATCTACATGTTTCTTGTTTTGTGCAACCTGTTCCACAAGCCGAGTATTCAGATGATCCTGCTTCTTTACTAATATCCAAAGTTGTGCTTCAGCTGGAGTGTCCGATCTACATTTAAAGTCATCATTCATATAGTTTTCTAAATTTGCCGGTTCCTTCATTTTGCTCAATGAACTCTTTATGTCTGCCATTAGTTCTGCTTGTGTCAATTTATTTAGCAGCCTGTCCACTTTAGTTCTTGGAGTGTTTACATCAGTTACCTATTCAAAAAAGAGATATGAGAAGTAATATGCTGTTTTGTTACAATATGACCAGTTATTCTATGGCATTCATCTGCTATCATCATTATAATCATCAGCCAATAAAAGTCAATTGTGGAATATGAAAGATGTTTAAATTACATTTGTCAGATTGGTGATTGGGGTATAAATTTAAAATCCTGTATTAATTTGCACTTAACTAACACAACCACATAAGGTATGATGTGTTACACTTTCAATTTTGCTGATGCCCCCACTTTGCCCAGAGTATTTCACATCTGTATGTTAACACCACCAATTTTCGGAAGCCAAGCCAGACTAAAGAATAGGAGCTCTCCAACATTTTTATTTTTCGAAATTGGACAAAATAGGGTGATGGATTCTTTTAGGCTACAAATAAATTGATCATCTGCTATGCATGGTTATTTCATTAAATGCTCTATATCAGGAAAAGACTGTGTGCTGGTGATGATAAAGACAATTACAAATAAAACTACTACTATCTAATAATCTACTGGAAACTAAAAATTAGAAAGACAAAACTTATTTTATGAATAATCTGGATAGTTTCTTAGTTAGTGATAAGATAGTAAGAGGCCACTGAAGCACACAGACACTAGCTGAAGATATGTCATCACTCCTTAGAACTAACACTAACTATATAATAAGTAGCATTGTTATTCTGTGATAGTTATTCTTTTTTGGACAATGATTTATAAACAGATATAACTAATATTTAGTTACACCCTAGCTTGCCACTTGTTACCTTTTTTGTCCATTTTTATATATTTATTTTCTTGTACAAAAGAAAACATTTTACATAATTTCTTTGAAAGCAAATCTAAAGACACTACTGCCTATACTTTTTCAAGCTGTAGAAACAATTCGCTGAGCAGAAAAGTTGATGGTAACAATGTGATGTTGATGGCAATTCTTATCATCACACACTAGTCAGCACAGTTAGTTTTGACATTTTTAAATGGATAATTATCTATTTTTCATCAGAACCTCATTTGATAGTCAGCAATGCATGAAGGCAAACTTTGCATTTGGAGAAGTTGGTACATCCCTCTTAAACCCCATTTGCAAATAGAGACTTACTTTAATAGAACTGTTAACAGGAAACAAGGTAGGTATAGCATTTTCTTTTAACTTCCTCTGAGCGTCATAATATTTGTTTTCAAAATGTCTAGAACATATCCTACTTCTACTCCAGTCAAGAACTGTACACTTATTTTTTAATATTTGCAGCCATTTGCTTCTTAATTCACTGTTGGTTGGACATCTGTAAAATAGAAATCATAAATTTCATAATGGCATTTTTCCACCGTAACTTACGAAATAATTAAAGCTTGTAAATAAAACTTACGCATGAAAAGATACACCAATAGGCTTATTAAATATTGTGTTTTTGCACCCTAGTATAGCGCAATGTGTATGTGACATCTTTGTGCAAAATTACTTTTTCAATTCAGTGTAAAATTACTATAATCAATAGTTAAATTTAATATTAATTATAATTAATATTTCTATTTAGGAAAAAATATAGCGGCATTAGTATATTCGTATATTCTAAGTCTATGGTTATTTTATGTACATAGACCATAGATAAATAAATATGTAGCAAGCTATGACATAGACTTCTACGTTTATTTCGGTTTATTTATAATATTTTTTATTAAGACTTTTGGCTTGGATGCTTGTCCCACAGAATACTTTTACTCCTAGCGGAGAGCTTATCCTTTAAGCCATGTCTTCATTTCATTCGGGATCTTCGTTTTTATAGATTTTCTATTGTGGATTTAATGTTTTTTGTGAATAGGCAGAAAATATTTCATATTCTTCAAAAACACAAGTCAAGGGGCAGGGGTCATTATTTGCGATGGGTTCACTTTCATTGTCACTGGCACTGTCACGCACTTCACTAGCTAATAAAAGCCGTTGAAAGTTAAATTGGCTGCATTAAAACAACATGTGATGAATAGTTCCAACTTGATCACAATGTGGGCACTAGTTCGAGGATAATATGTTAAGTTGAGTAAGGAGTGCAGGGGTTTTAAAGTGGCCGAACCGCAGTCGATTTATAATCGTAATATAGTCACGACTTGCTTCTTTCAACTTAGCGTACCACGGCTTTATAGGTATTTCGACTTGGATACTCCCATACCACTTGCTATTGTTTTCTTGGTCTTTCTTCCACATATCTTTCCTTAATAAACGGATATTCTTTCATATTTCCGTATAACAGTCAGGAAAAGGTAAAGGTAAAATATGGCTTACATCAAGTGGATTTATTCCTTCACGTGCATTCTTATGGGCGATTTCATTTCCAGTACATATATCTTTAAGGCCGATTTACACTTCGACAAGTACAGTAGCGAGTTAACGTGCGATCCTGGCGAGTAAAGTAAAAAATCTCGTTTGAACGGCAATCAGTGAGTTAAGTAGCAAATTAACAATTAAGTTGAACGGAATAGCCGGCCGGTCTATTTTTCGGCGAGTTAAGTTCGAAGTGATGCCCTCCCGCTCGTCTCCCGCCTAGGGTTGCCATCTGTCCAGCTTTAGCCGGACATGTTTTGCTTTTTCGGGTTGTGTCCGGCCAAATTTTTATGTGTCCGGCCTATCCGGCTTTTGTTAGGCTTTTTGTTAGTGTAACGCGTTGCACGCATCGCTTGCATAATGAGCGAAGCAATGCCGAATTTATCTATCCATATACATTATTACCAGCCAATACTATATTAAACATGGCTACGGTGCGGGCGACGAAGAGCGGTGTGGTGCGCGCGACGCGGGAGTGGGGCTCCCACCCCGCCCCGCCGTGCTTGTTTGGCTATGTTTGGCTTTCTAAAAATTACTGTCCGGCTTTTAGGGCCAAAAGTCCGGCTTTTTGGAGCGCCAAGTCCGGCTTTTTTCATTTTAGGAGATGGCAACCCTACTCCCGCCACCCGCAACTAAACTCGCCACTCGTGTGAACGAGCGAGTTTAGTTCAGTTCAGAGCATAAGTTGACATGACGCAACGTGTTCGTGTTCGACCCTCAAAATATAAAATTGTACTTTTTAGAACTAAACTCGCTACGAAGACATTTGAACGATACTGCCCACTTAACCGCTTATTGTCAACTGCCCTGTAACTATGGAGTGTAGAGGTAAGGAGAACCATCTCATATGGGGGGAAAGTTGAAAAAGTGTCCAACTGTATACTGAAAATAGAGGTTCCAAAACCTACCACAAGCGCTAGCGTCTGAAAAAAAAATTTCATGACTAGAGTAGTTAGTAAAATGCCAGTATACAAAACCTCAACTATTTACGTAGTCCATATATATATATATATATATATATATATATATATATATATATATATATATATATATATATTGTGGTGATAGTTATAAAACGTTATAAAATAATTGAACAATAATGAGAAAAACTTGTATTCGTAAGTCGTCGTAAACTAAATATTACAAAAAATGGTTCGCCTCAGCTTTTGTCTTTTTTCCGACGTACTGTATGTTGAATAATTTATTTTGAATAATTTATTTAATTTACGACAACCTGATTGAGAAATCGAATTTAAAATAATTCAATCCATGCAAAGTGTATATTCATAGAGTCTTATCCGACACTATTCCGATGATATCCCGGACGTCAGTCTGAGCGAGATTAGAATGGCTCTCCAGTACCTTAAAAACGGCAAGGCCCCAGGTCAGGATGGAATTACAGCGGAGCTTCTGAAAGCGGGTGGAATACCGGTACTTGAAGTCCTTCAGAAGCTCTTTAATTCCGTCCTCCATGGTGGCACTACTCCGGAGGCGTGGAACAGAAGTGCGGTAGTCTTGTTCTTCAAAAAGGCGACAACGCTCTCTTGAAAAACTACAGAACGATTTCCCTTTTGAGCCGCGTCTACGTGCTGTTTTCGAGAGTCATTACGAATCGTCTCGCACGCAGACTCGACGACTTCCAGCCTCCCGAACAAGCCGGTTTCCGAAGAAGCTTTAGTACCATGGACCACATACACACCCTTCGGCAAATTGTAAAGAAAACAGAAGAGTACAATCTGCCACTTTGCCTTGCGTATGTTTGTGTATTTCTCATAGAAAGCCTTTGATTCCGTCGAAATTTGGGCGGTGCTACAGTCCCTTCAGCGGTGCCAAGTTGACTGTCGGTATATCGAAGTGCTGAAGTGTTTGTACAGTAGGGCTACGATGGCTATCCGAGTACAGAACCAGAGTACGAAACCTATCCAACTGCAGAGAGGTGTAAGACAGGGTGACGTTATATCCTCGAAACTCTTCACCGCTGCATTGGAAGACGTTTTCAAGCTACTGGATTGGAAAGGATACGGTATTAACATCAATGGCGAGTACATCACTCACCTTCGATTTGCCGACGATATAGTCCTTATGGCAGAATCGCTGGAGGACCTAAGCACTATGCTCAATGATCTCAATAGTGTCTCCCAACGGATAGGTCTTAAGATGAACATGGACAATACAAAAATCATATTTAACGTCCATGTCACACCTATGCCAGTAGTTTTTGGGAGCACTAAGCTCGAAGTTGTTGACGAGTATATTTAACTGGGACAAATAGTCCGACTAGGTAAGTCCAACTTCGACCGAGAGGTCAATCGACGGATTCAACTCGGCTGGGCAGCGTTCGGGAAATTACGACACATCTCGTCAGGTATACCTCAAAACCTGAAAACTAGATTGTACAACCAGTGCGTGTTACCAGTGATGACTTATGGATATGAGACGTGGTCCTTCACTGCTGGCCATATGAGGACGCTCAAGGTCGCTCAGCGAGCTATGGAGAGGGCTATGCTCGGAGTTTCTCTCCGTGATTTTTACGGAAAATGGAGGATAATAGTGTTCCTTGTGATAAATTGAAGTGTGTTAAAGTGCTAATCGGCGAGGAAAAGGTAAAATCGAAAAAGAGAAAAGGTAAATTTTTATAAAACTGCTAAAAACAACAAAACCATATCTTGGGCTTGCCCTAGTTGGAGCCCTAGCTTCGCCACTGGCTATGCTCGGAGTTTCTCTGCGTGATAAACTTAGAAATGAGGATATCCGCAGTAGAACCAGAGTGACCGACATAGCCCAACGGATTAGTGAGCTGAAGTGGCAATGGGCCGACCATATAGCTCGAAGAACCGACAACCGATGGGGAAAAAAGGTTCTCGAGTGGCAGCCTCGTACCGATAGGCGAAGTGTAGGGCGACCCCCCACTAGATGGAGTGACGACCTGGTAAGACATGCAGGAAGTCGATGGATGCAGGTGGCTCAGGACCGTGCTTTGTGGCATTCCTTGGGGGAGGCCTATGTTCAGCAGTGGACTTGTGAAGGGCTGTAATGATGATGCTGATGATGATGATGACCGTACAGGATGGTACTTGGAAAACTCCGGCCCTGGTCGCCTCCTTTGACGGAGACTCTCAATCCGGACCTGCTGAGAAGAGTGATCAGCACACTTTTCCCAAAGGACTGGCAAAGTCCCTCAGGTCACCTGTCATCGTTATGGGAGTGGCAGGATGAGATGGGGGTGACCGTGGAGAAGCTGGACCGAGCCGTAAGCCGCTTGCGAGCCAGGAACACCGCACCAGGGGCTGACGGAATTCCAGGTGAACTCTGGTGCTGATCTAGCTACCACCTTGGGGGATAGGCTCAGACAGCTGTTTACCGGCACCTGCAGGCATAAGTTCCTACAGTTTGGAAAGCAGCAGGTTGGTCCTCTTGAAGAAGGAAGGCAGAGCCGCCGATTCTCTCTCTGCATACCGTCCCATGTGTCTGTTGGACGAGGTCGGCACTTTGTTCCGAAATGATAGTTGCCACTCGGCTCAGCAAAGACATTTGTCCTTACCCGTCGGTTCCGGTTGGCTTTTTGGAGTTGCCGCCTCTAATATGGATAGTGCGGTCCGTAGCCTTATATGGGGCGCCTGTATGGGCAAAAACTATGCATCCGATGCTGTAGAACTAAAAATCTACAGTGTCCAGCGGATGGCCCTATTGGCGGATTCTGGAGTAAAATAATTTGCCTTCGTTCGAAGATCCACCGGAACCTTTGAAGTCACTACTTTTAGGGGAACATGTGCAATCTAAACAGTTCTTAGACAATATTCGCACTTATAATAGTGCGTTTCAAATGGTGCTCAACAAATCTCAGAAGGTCCTTTCATGCCTACTTTTAAGATACAAGGTCAGGTTTACCATTTGATAGGATCCCTTTTGCCTGAAGACCAACCTAAGTTTCTTCAAATATATTTTGTATCCGACTACAACGAACAGTCGAATATAAGAAATCAATATTTCCCGAATTTAAATACTGAACTTATTTCACAACTTCAGAACATGTTGCATCAGGTTAATTCGTATGTATGCAGTTTTAAATCGGCATTAGAAGCTCTTCCTCAAGATGGTGATAACAATTATAAAATTGTTATAAATGCCGATAGGCGTCCAACTCAGGAACACCCTGGGCGTTATAACGTTCCATCCACGAATGAAGTTGCTGTAGTATTGGTCGACCAGGAATGTGGTAGGCGTGATATCGTTATCCGTTCCAGAGACAATCGTTTGCAACGTATTTACGAAACCCACAGGGCTTACGACAGTTTGCAAGATCCTTTGATATACTCTCGAGGGGAAGATGGTTATAATTTCGCTTTCTACCAAACTGATCCGCGTACAGGCGCACCTAATTATAATAAAAAGATGTCATGCCTTCAATTTTATTGTTACCACTTGCAAGTGAGACGGAATAGATTTGTATACTATCAACGTTTTCGTGGCTTATTCAATCAGTTTATTGTTGACATGTACGCAAAAATTGAAACCGAAAGATTAGTTTATATATGATCTAATCAAAGGCAGCTGCACGCTGAAGAATACGTGCACCTTCGCGACGCCATGCAGCAAGATAATGATACGGTGAATATGGGCCGTTTAGTTATTTTACCCTCTTCTTTTACTGGTGGTCCACGCTACATGCACGAACGTACTCAAGATGCTTTTTGTTACGTAAGAAAATATGGACGTCCCGACTTATTCATTACTGTAACTACCAATCCCAAGTGGGATGAAATCACTCGGGAGCTTATTGAGGTCAAGCACCGCATGACCGCCATGTTATTATCGCAAGAGTTTTCATTTGAAATTAAAATCAATGATAGATCTACTTACCAAAGATAACATTTTTGGAGATGTATTGTGTTATATGTATAGTGTTGAGTGGCAAAAACGCGGCTTACCTCACGCACATATCCTGCTTTGGTTAAAAGATAAGGTTCGACCTAATGATGTAGACAGTTCAATCAGTGCTGAAATTCCAGATCCGATTGCAGATCCCGTGTTATACGATTGTTAAAACTCATATGATACATGGTCCATGTGGTGCATTTAACGGGAATGCTCCTTGCATGCAAGACGGTCGTTGCACTAAAAGATATCCAAAAGCATTAGTGGATGAAACTGTAACAGGACATGAAGGATACCCATTATATCGTCGCCGTTCAAGAGACAATGGTGGTTTTACTGTTGAAAAGCGAGTGTCTGGACAACAGGTTACTTTAGATAATAGGTGGGTCGTTCCGTATTCGCCTGTGATGTCTATAGCATTTGAAGCTCACATAAATGTTGAAATGTGTAATAGTGTAGAGTCAATAAAATATATTTGTAAGTATATTAACAAGGGCAGTGACCAAGCTACATTTGCGTTGAGAAATGAACATGATGAAGTTACTAGATTTCAGTCAGGCAGATATCAGCTCTTCAGAAGCTGTGTGGCGGATCTTAAGTTTCAACATTCACGAAAGATATCCACCTGTGACTCATCTGGATGTTCATCTTGAAGGCGGTCAACGTATATATTCAACGCCGAAAATGTTACAGAACGATTAGAGAACCTAGACAAACAACTTTATTAGCATTCTTTCGACTTTGCCAAACTGATGATTTTGCAAAATCTCTTTGTATGAGGAAGTTCCATCGTATTATACCTACGATAAGCAACGAGGTGTCTTTAATCGTAGACGCCGTGAGCCTGTAGACCTGTCAGGTATTTTCAAAGAACATGTTCTTGGTAGAGTGTATACCGTTCATCCTAACAACGCTGAGTGTTTCTATTTGCGATTATTATTACATACAGTGCGAGGACCAACATCATTTATAGATTTGAGAAAAGTAGACGATGTTGTTTATCCAACTTATCATGCAGCTTGCCAAGCGCGTCGTTTGCTTAAAATGATCAGCATTGGGATGACGCTTTAGCAGAATCCTGTGTTAGTGATAATCCACGACGGTTACGCCATTTATTTGTAACATTACTCATTTTGTAATTTGTCAGATGCTGTACAATTATGGGAAAAATATACTGAAAAATTTGCAGAAGACTTTCTTCGGAATATATCTCACAATGATGAAGGCGCAACTAATGATAATTTCCGTGATCTTGCCATAAATCTGTGCTTATTAGCTCTTCAGGAAGACTTAACAGCAGTAGGCGGTAAATCACTCTGTGAATATGGTTTGCCAACACCAACCTCAGTCAGAGGTTACCAATAGGGAATATTCTGCAGAGATTGGTTACAACTCAATGGAACTGCTGGCAACATTAGAAAACGGTGTCCCAATGATGACTGCAGAACAACGTTCAGTCTATGATCGCGTGTGAGAGTGTTCAGAATAATTTGGGAACAATATGGTTTTAGATGCACGCAAAATTGAAACCGAAAGATTAGTTTATATATGATCTAATCAAAGGCAGCTGCACGCTGAAGAATACGTGCACCTTCGCGACGCCATGCAGCAAGATAATGATACGGTGAATATGGGCCGTTTAGTTATTTTACCCTCTTCTTTTACTGGTGGTCCACGCTACATGCACGAACGTACTCAAGATGCTTTTTGTTACGTAAGAAAATATGGACGTCCCGACTTATTCATTACTGTAACTACCAATCCCAAGTGGGATGAAATCACTCGGGAGCTTATTGAGGGTCAAGCACCGCATGACCGCCATGTTATTATCGCAAGAGTTTTTCATTTGAAATTAAAATCAATGATAGATCTACTTACCAAAGATAACATTTTTGGAGATGTATTGTGTTATATGTATAGTGTTGAGTGGCAAAAACGCGGCTTACCTCACGCACATATCCTGCTTTGGTTAAAAGATAAGGTTCGACCTAATGATGTAGACAGTTCAATCAGTGCTGAAATTCCAGATCCGATTGCAGATCCCGTGTTATACGACATTGTTAAAACTCATATGATACATGGTCCATGTGGTGCATTTAACGGGAATGCTCCTTGCATGCAAGACGGTCGTTGCACTAAAAGATATCCAAAAGCATTAGTGGATGAAACTGTAACAGGACATGAAGGATACCCATTATATCGTCGCCGTTCAAGAGACAATGGTGGTTTTACTGTTGAAAAGCGAGTGTCTGGACAACAGGTTACTTTAGATAATAGGTGGGTCGTTCCGTATTCGCCTGTGATGTCTATAGCATTTGAAGCTCACATAAATGTTGAAATGTGTAATAGTGTAGAGTCAATAAAATATATTTGTAAGTATATTAACAAGGGCAGTGACCAAGCTACATTTGCGTTGAGAAATGAACATGATGAAGTTACTAGATTTCAGTCAGGCAGATATATCAGCTCTTCAGAAGCTGTGTGGCGGATCTTAAGTTTCAACATTCACGAAAGATATCCACCTGTGACTCATCTGGATGTTCATCTTGAAGGCGGTCAACGTATATATTTCAACGCCGAAAATGTTACAGAACGATTAGAGAACCCTAGACAAACAACTTTATTAGCATTCTTTCGACTTTGCCAAACTGATGATTTTGCAAAATCTCTTTTGTATGAGGAAGTTCCATCGTATTATACCTACGATAAGCAACGAGGTGTCTTTAATCGTAGACGCCGTGGCAGGCCTGTAGATGGCGAGTCAGGTATTTTCAAAGAACATGTTCTTGGTAGAGTGTATACCGTTCATCCTAACAACGCTGAGTGTTTCTATTTGCGATTATTATTACATACAGTGCGAGGACCAACATCATTTATAGATTTGAGAAAAGTAGACGATGTTGTTTATCCAACTTATCATGCAGCTTGCCAAGCGCGTCGTTTGCTTGAAAATGATCAGCATTGGGATGACGCTTTAGCAGAATCCTGTGTTAGTGGTAATCCACGACGGTTACGCCATTTATTTGTAACATTACTCACATTTTGTAATTTGTCAGATGCTGTACAATTATGGGAAAAATATACTGAAAAATTTGCAGAAGACTTTCTTCGGAATATATCTCACAATGATGAAGGCGCAACTAATGATAATTTCCGTGATCTTGCCATAAACCTGTGCTTATTAACTCTTCAGGAAGACTTAACAGCAGTAGGCGGTAAATCACTCTGTGAATATGGTTTGCCAACACCAACCTCAGTCGGAGAGGTTACCAATAGGGAATATTCTGCAGAGATTGGTTACAACTCAATGGAACTGCTGGCAACATTAGAAAACGGTGTCCCAATGATGACTGTAGAACAACGTTCAGTCTATGATCGCGTGTGCGAGAGTATTCAGAATAATTTGGGAACAATATGGTTTTTAGATGCACCTGGAGGAACTGGGAAAACCTTTTTGACTAAATTTATATTAGCTTATGTTCGAAATCAGCGTAAAATTGCTCTTGCCGTGGCTTCATCAGGTATAGCTGCAACATTGTTACCAGGAGGTGAAACTGCTCACACTATGTTTAAAATACCAATTGATTTAGATCGCACGGAAAGTCCAACTTGTAGTATTTCAAGATATAGCGACAAAGCTAAGGTATTACGTAAGTGTAATTTAATCATATGGGATGAATGTACGATGGCCCACCGAAAAGGAGTAGAAGCGGTAGACAGAACTTTAAGGGATATAAGACAAAATGATCGACCAATGGGCGGTATCACGGTTTTATTTTGTGGTGATTTCCGACAAACCTTACCGGTAATACCACGGGGAACCCGAGCTGATGAGGTTAGGGCTTGCCTAAAAAGCTCTTATTTGTGGCGTGATATACAATCGGTACATTTGACTATAAACATGCGAGTGAGAACTGGAGATAACCCGGATGATCGTCAATTTTCTGATAAATTATTAAAGATTGGGGAAGGTACCTATCCACAACTACACCAAGGAAAACTTATTCTGACGCCTGAGTTATGTTGTATAGTGCAATCCCAACCACATCTTATATCGTCGGTTTACGGTGACGTAACAATTATATTAAATAGGGACAATTTTGGCTATGAAAGATCCATTTTAACTCCTCGCAATGACCAGGCATCTGAGATTAATAACAAAATACTGTCGAATATACAGGGGAAAGCAAAGTTTATAGTTCAAATAAATAGAATGGTCGATGAACAAGAAGCCACTAATTACCCGATAGAATTTTTAAATTATTTAAATATGCCCAGACTTCCTTCTCATGAAATTTGTTTAAAAATTGGCATTCCGATTATTCTGCTCCGAAATTTAAGACCACCACAACTTTGCAATGGAACTCGGCTAAAAGTAACCCAGTTGCAACAAAATATAATCGAGGCTCAAAATTTAACAGGTTGCGGTGCAGGAGAAACCATCTTTATTCCCAGAATTCCCATAATACCAAATAATTTTCCATTCCAATTTAAAAGAACGCAATTCCCAGTATCATTGTGTTATGCAATGACAATTAATAAGGCTCAAGGGCAGACTTTTCGTGTTGCTGGAGTAGATCTCGGTGTCAGTTGTTTCTCGCATGGTCAGTTGTACGTCGCTCTTTCCCGGGTTAGCAGTTCTAGAAATCTTTATGTTCACGTGCCGGACGGGTCAACTTTCAACATAGTTTACCCGGAAGCTTTGTGCTGAAGTATTTTTGTTCTATAAGTACTTAAGCCTCATGTGAACGTGATCTAAACAATATTACCAATATATTAACTTAATAACACACAAGGAGTTACACTCCATCCAAAGCCCAGCGACACTATAACATATATAGGAATGACGTCTTAGCAAAAGTTGTTTAGTCTGATGGGCATTTCCTGTTGACTTACAAAAATGAAAGATCTAGAACGTCTCGAATCGTCTCGCGAATCACGTTGTTTTCCCGTCCCCGGGCTCTTAGAATTCAACATCAGACGTTTCAGATCTTCGATTTTGACGACCCCGTTGTCGCTGGCATAAGCAACAGGATCCGCGTACGAAGTCGCGGGCAGAAGCTAGTTTATGATTAATAAAGCTTACCAACGTAGTTGTTTGTGAAAAGAAAAAAAATATATTCTTTTATTTTTCTATATCCTACTTTCAAAAATCACACTAAAAATGTTTTTAAACTATGTAGGTAATATGATTCAATGTTTAATAAATACTTTCTACTTATATTATTATACTGTTTCATTTCCAAAACCAACACTTACTAATAGTCATTGGTTAAACCTAGGATGTACCAAACTCTAACGGTAAAAGCCCGAAAAATCGTCGCATTTTATATCAATCTTTACATTTACCAGCTCATGTTGGTAAATCCTAGGATTTAAAAGTAAGACCTAAGATTCACCAATATTCGGGCTTTTACAGTAACTTATAGATACTTTGTATATTAAATTAGTGTAGTTAAAGTAGCGTTTTAAGGCTACTGTTATCCATTATTAAATGGTAAGATTTTTAATTAGTAGATCTTTAATTGACATTGTTGTAATGGGAGTGTCGTCCCCCTTGTTTTCCAGTGAAATAAGCGTTCGAACTATTGCGTTAGTAATTTCAGCGTTATAAGTTAAGTTGACTTTTAAGTTCGTCTAAAGAAAGCGATTTTTGTGTGGAAGATTTTACAGACTAGCTTTATTTACAGATTTCTGTACAAGAGAAGCAGGACGACTCTGATCAACATTAGTTTTATTTACAAGAGCTGGAATATCATTGTCATATTTTTTGTGTTTTGTATTGGCAACAGTGCTTGCATAAGTAATTTTAGACTTCTTTTCTTGACTTTTTTTAATTTTAATAGATATTGGCAAATGTGGTCCACTGCAATTCACGCAACTGAGCTCATTATATCAAACGAGCTTAAGATTGTCACAAACTTTATAATCTCCTGAACAGAGACTGCAGCGCTGTATGCCATTACAAACCTTGGCCTAATAGTTAAATTGAAAACATTTGTAACACCGTTGCAGAGGTGGAATGTATTCAAAGACTCTGTAGGAAAACAAATCATACTGCACATTATCAGGTAAAGTATTGGTAAGGAAAGTAATGCCGATAGTCTGTAGTGACACCCTCTCCTGACCAACTTTCTTCAGAAACCTGCGCACAAGAATTATTTCATATATTGAAGAAAGTTTATAATATAGATAGTTCTTTATTTGAGATACTGGATGGCACAAATTGAATGATTCCCGTTTTCTCAATTTATGCCGCTGGGATATACGCCTTCAGTTTGTACTTGTCCAGGAAAGCCGTGTTTGTTAAAAAATTATTAGCTATAATATATTGTTTGAACACGACTGCGATTTTGTTGGCATTCACTCTATGAATGGCCACCACTCCTTTTGTCTGTTGTAAAAAATATGGTTCAGATATACAAGGTTATTGGAAGATGGGCGCAAAGCTGTAAGAGGAAAGTAGTCTAGACTCTAGACCATAGGCCACAGTTATGTTAGACGAAGTCCGACTATTTTTTTAAAGATTTTTATTTGTTTTTGGTGATAGAACCCAAAAAAACCTTTTACAGTTAATTGCTAAAAATTGCCAGTTTTATTAATCAATGTTTTGTTTTATTTTTTTTTTAAATTAAAGTAATGTGTAAGTAAAACATGGTCTAAGCATCTGTGTCATCAGATATTTTTTGTACAGACACTAAGTTCACGAAAATTTTCAAAGATTTAAAGAAACAGGTTTTTGACGCTAAGTTAAAATAAATCGGATGGTGATTTTTTGTTCAAACCTTATTGAAAACATGCTTGGTTATTACTCTTTTATTTGAAGTGTAATTTACGCGGATATATCACAAATGATTAAAATTTGGACCTACAAACCAGGCTGAGGGATAACATTTTAAATTTTAGGCATTCTAATAAACAACATTTTAATTTAAATTATTTATTTATTGATGCTCAAAATGACTACCGCGATTCCTAACACAAGCACGGGCCCGTCGTCTCACTTCTATTGTAGTTACTTTTAACATTTCTTCAGCTTCATCATTTAATTCTTCTTTTGTGTTTAATTCTACACTAGTGTAAACTAGTTCCTTGGCTCGACCCTACACGAAAAATTCCAACGGGGTCAGGTCTGGTGACCGAGCGAGCCAGGCGATGGGCCCATCTCTACCGATCCAGTTGTGTGGGAAGCAATTGTTTAAGTGTTCCCTTACAATTAACGTCAAATGCGCTGGACAGCCGTCTTGTTGGAAGATCACTTCCCGATCTGTATTAAATATCGGAGCACCGGATTCCTCCACAAGCACGGGAAGATCATTTCCAAATAATTCTTCCCATTTAAAGTATCTGGTAAGAAGTGGGGTCCAAGCAACGTTCTACCAATTACTCCAGCCCACACATTGACAGAGAATTTCCTTTACGCCGACACTTGTTTCTTCTAGTGTGGATTGCTGCCCTTGTCGGCCCATTGGTGGAGGTTGTGAAAATTTGTTAGCCGTTCTCTAGAAAATTTGCTTTCGTTTGTTCACAAAATTGATTTCAAAAACCATCCATCTTCAATGTCTCTGTTGAGAAGGAAACGGCATAATTGAATTCTACTGCGGGGATCTTCCTCTTCCAGATCTTGCACACCCGTGGCATGAAACGGATATTTATCATTATGGTGCATTGTACTCCACACTTTCCATTGAGAAATATTAAGATTTCGAGCTACTGCTCTGGTGCTGGTATAAGGATCCGCTTGGAATGCTGCCAAAATGTCTTCCTCGATGCTAGGATTGTGTCTACCTGGGTTGACTCCAGGTTCCTTATGGTGTAGCCCAACTTCAGCAAGCCGACGAAATGAATTGTAAAGACATTCATTACCATGCAATTCGGATAGCGCTCTTGATACATTCGTCGCGCCAAAGAACGATTGCCTGCCATACATAAAGATGATATCCGCATATTCCTCATTGGAAAAAGTAGCCATAGTCAATTCACAATTCAAAAACGGCGTACTAAATTCCAACTCAACACAATGGCAATAGAACAGAATCCACACGTGCAGGAGCGCAAAACTACAGCAATAGCTGCGACTGAACACGGTGAAACAAAACTGTCCAATACAAAATATATCAACACATGCAGGAGCGCTAAGGGCTACAACTGGACACGGTTAATTGCGAATCAGCGCAAATACGAAAACGTCAAGTTACAAGGCCACTTGTTACTCGACTAAATCAAAATAAGATGTGACTCCCTTCATAGTTACAGACCCTGACTAAAGAAACACGACCTTGATGCTTTAGTAACTAAGCCGACTTTGCTGTAAAATAAACCAATGTATCCCTATTCTCTATTCATTGGGCATGCTACTTAGAAAGATGCTGTAAGGCCGTCGCACCGCGCACGGTGGCCTTTGATTGGAGAATACTGTTAATTTAGTTCTAACACGTGCAGTAATTCTTAGAATTGAGTAACTCAGATATCATTTCGAATACAAAAAGTATGGTTTTTGTTGTTTTATTAGTCTGCCTAAAAATTTAAATTTTCTCCCTCAAACTAGTTTTTAGGTCCCAATTTTAATAATTTGTAACATATTCGCGTAAATGATACCTCAAATGAAAGAGTAATAACCAAGCATGTATTAAAAAGGTTTGAACAAAAAAGCACCATCCGATTTTTTTTACTTAGCGTCAAGAACCTGTTTCTTTAAATCTTTAAAAATTTTCGTGAACTTATGCGTATGCACAAAAAATGTCTGATGACACAGATGCTTATACCATGTTTTGTTAGATTACTTACACATTTCTTTAATTAAAAAAAATATCAATAAAACTGGCAATTATTAGCAATTAACTGTAAAATTTTGGGTTTTATCACAAAAAACAAAAAAAATCGTTAAAAAAAATAGTCGGACTTCGTCTAACAACTATGGCCTAAATGGTTCTAAATGGTCTAGACTACCTTCCCCTTACATCTTTGTACCCATCTTCCAATTACCCTGTATGGGACTCTTATTGCCCAGCCTTTCGTTATTGGAGCTTTCAACAAAAACTTTAAATTCACTGTTAGTAGTTTTCAGGATATAGGTAGTCTTTTATAATTTGGTTTCAAAAAGGGTAAAAAGTCCTCACCCCCGCCGCTGTTTACGTCGCCTGCATCCTAGGAGTCCATTCTTCTAGCACGTTTCCCTGAGGGACTCAGGCCTTTGCTGCCCGGGGGATATCACCCTCGGCCTCAGTTTTCAATTTGGTAATTATTCACAAAACTACTTATTATACTGTATTCACAAGATTTAAACTAAGAAATATGCGATTTAAATAGTTTTTAGCAAAATAATTTGAATTTGAAAAAAATCGCCCCCTCAGTTCAAATTCTCGCCCCAGAATCCCGATACTACTTTATATGTATTTGAGATTACAGAGTATTGTGCTTTTTATAAATCGAAGCGAAGAGATCTTAAACCTTGTTTGATAAATGTAGATGTCTAAGGGTCACAGTATCTACTTACCATCAGGTGAACTGTGTGCTCGTTTGTCACCCATATTTCTATAATAATTTAAAATTAAAAATTTTGTACAACCGACTTCAATATATATTATTAAGGATAACTCAAAAACTATTGGTCAGACCTTGATCAAATTTATATGGGACCACATGAGAAGCACCAGCTTTCAAATAAAAAAAGAATCATCGAAATCGGTTCACGCAGAACAAAGTTATGGGGTTACACACAAAAAAAAAACAGACAGTCGAATTGAGTACCTCCTCCTTTTTGAAGTCGATAAAAAAAAACATGGCCTCCCGGTCAGAAATGCTCTGTACTGCCGTGTCCTGCAATTGCTCGTTGGCTAAGTATAAGGGGGCAAATCCTTTATCACACGTTATGAGTTCCGTGTAGAATGGGTCATCCGATCTCGTCAAGAAGTGATTACGGAGTCTGTACACTTTGCGATTATACATGGTGAGGACGCTTAGAAAGCCACGACTGCCATGATCTCGAATTATGAATCCTGTAGGACGTCATAACAAATTTACTATCCATAGGTGTTAAGTTCGGTCTGAGTCCACCAGAGTAGTCCATTTCGACACCCGAAACGACGAAAATTAAAAATAAGTAAAATTAAATGTAAAAATTCGTAAAAATAGTTTTATTAAATTTTAGATTTTTATTAATTATTACATATAATAATAAATACATTAAAATTTTTTTTAATCTGTGACACTTATAGCTACAGGTGGAATAAATCTCCAAATATGACTGACTTCTCCCGCGCATGGCTGTAGTAAGGACTGACTTTCCGTCTCTTTTATAATGGCTGTTTCCTCTAAAATAGGTTCAGTGGTAGAACATTGTATGTCAATTTTGTATTCACCAGGAGTCAAGAAAACGACAGTGCATTCGTGATATGCCTTGGCAGATTCCATTAGGGTTGACAAAACTACCCTGAAAATAGAAATCAAATGTTATTAACAACAGTCTGGGTTATTTGCGTATTTATTGTATTTATAAGCAAAAAGTTGTCATGTGGATACAAGTCTATCTGATTCATGGAGTAAATCAGAACTTAAAATTGAAATAAACAATTAATTGGTGCCGAACCCGGGTTGCTCGCGTGCTTTTACATTTACGAGTCTATAATTTAAGGATTATTTCCACCTCAATTCCTGTCATAGTTTTCGTAAAAATCGACAACAGAAAATGCAAGGTAACCTGAATGATATACGACGCGACATATATGTGTTAGTTTAAAGCAATGAGTACCATCCGGCAAAATTTCGAATTGTTGGTTTTGGCCTCTGATCGCGTTACGACTGTTCCCGTTGTTCTGACACTGCATTTTTATAGGAGTACGGGTGACAAATGAGCACACAAATAACCTCTTAAGTAGATGCTGTGAGGGTGGCCCATAGATCTATCCTCGATTAAGAATCAAAAGGCAGGTGCGTTGTCACCCCTAAGAACTAACTATAAGACGTAATGACCCATTATTAGTAAAAAAGGGTCTCCGAATCTCATCGCCTGCCGCAAACATACAGCAGAATTATGTTGTTATTTGACGCTGTTATTCTGTGCGAGCGTATTCACTATCCGATCGAGCCGAACCACCCGTGATGTATAAAATAGTATTACTTTACACTTTAAAGAGAGCATTTTAAAAACTGTAATAATATTGTTCTATATCAGAATTATTTCTAAACCTATTGCGATTTTGCACCATTTATAAGTAATATAAGAGGGATGTGCCCTTTCTCTCTCAATTGCGCTGTCGTGCATTATCACCGTAACCACTAATACCAACATCACTAAACTATGAGAGAAACACCACCGTGGATAATACGACACGTGTTTCGCTTCTATATTGAGGCATTATCAGAAGAAATAGATAAGAAAGTTGAAACATAAGATGGGCAGCTGAATCTACCTGATAATAATAAAAATAAAATAAAAAATTGCCTGCTACTGTCTCTGTACGAACCTATTACACTTAAGTGTTTTAGTAGTAAACAAAATAAATCTACGATTAAAATAAAACAACATAAATGTTACATAGTTGCAACAGACTCGTTAAAGAACAGCAAGCTCATAATGAGTAAATCACTTACTTATTATTTCCTGCGGTCGCAACGCGATTGTCCAACTTGTAGCTCAACACTCCATTGTTGTAGTCCTGGTAGAACTGTACAGAAAGGCACAACTTGTGCAGAGGTCGGCTGAGATGGTTCTGTACAGCCACGCCCAACGACAAAGATTCACCAGCGGTGCAGTTCAACTCCTCTTGTGGCTTGATACATTGCTTGTTTACGCTCACCTCTGGAATAATAATATTAAATGAAAATATGTTATCTGGTACAGCAATCGTCATTCCACCAAACCTCGCTATCTTTGCATCTTCTTTCTCTTTATTAGTCTTAATCCACTGCTGGATATAAGCCTTCTGAAGAAAGCCCAGGCATGTATGACTTAAAGATTTTCTTATATTTACCCATGATGGGCAGGCTGGGTTTAGAGCGACGATCCATTTAATCCGCACTGGTCCTTACAGTGCATCACAATTTTTTTTGGTTATTTTTAGTCTCTCGGGATTATCAAGAGAATATCACGCCATAATCGGTCGTAAGAGCCTTGTTAGATAATTAAACGTATACTTCGTAAGTGTATATAAACATAACAAAAATTCTTACCCCAATTCAAAGGCGACATCCTGACAATATCCATCATAGCGTGTGACAGTGTGATGCCTTTCACAGATGCAACGCCGCTTAAGTCTGACTGCAAGAGATGCCAACGTAGAGCAATATTGCTTGTTATGTGCTCTGAACACATTAGCTCCAGGCTGGTTGTTGACGCTCCTGTGCTTGTTGATTTAGATTCTACAGTTTCTGTGAACAATAAAACCACCGTTTTATTATATCGATATCATTGAAATAACGTAAAAATTAAATGAACACTCTTTATTTTTCGACGTAAGAAATTAAAATTTCGTAGGTATCCTCTTTTTTGTAATTATTTAAACAAATAAATAGAGATCCACATGACCATACCATAGGTAATCAAATAATGTTCTATAGTAAAATTACAAAATAAAAACAAAAAAAAAATATAAATAATTAAAGGTAAAAAATGTGTTTACAATTATGTGGCAGTCATCATACACACAAATCACTGTTGATAATCTATTAGAGCCACAAGCGTACCTTGTACCATTAAGTAGTCTGTGGTATGAGAGCTATATAAGTAAGTCGTATGTATGTTGTTGTATTCTGAGAAAGAGAGTGTTTATTAAAATACTATACCTTCATCATTAACTTTAATCGGTGTAACATTGAACGGACATCGATCAAGAGGTACCGGCACCCTGCATGATTCTTTACTCTCAATAAGAATGTGCTTGCTTGGCGCATAATGGAAGTCCATTTCCTCCGACGTGAGGTTTGTCACATCTAACACTAGGTATAGTTGAGTGGGTCTGTAAAGTTGCCAAATCTATATTATGAAGATATGAATAGAAACATTTCAATCATAATTTTCGTTTCGATTTTCACTATCAAGTAGGTGTTAGGCGAATCGAAATTTTTAAAGTTAATCCGATGATAAGAACTACATCGTTACTTTATGGCGTCTCTAAATGGATTTCTATCAATGTAAACTAAGACGTATCATAAAAACTTTTTAATTAAATTAATTATATTCTCAATTTTAAAGTGGTTCTTGCAATCAATCACTTCAATTAATATTAAAAAACGTTAAATTTTTAGGTGTCTAATAATTATTTCATGACTACTAAGTAATCCGAGCTCGCAAGGTAAATATCTCATCGAGACGCTACGACCATTTTGTCGGCAACGTCGTTAAATATAGAAATGTATGCTAGCTATTCGCGTTGCGATGATTTTTGTTGGCACTCTGGTGAAGTTGTCAATAAAATATATGTAAATGTCGCTCATTAAATACAAAAGGTAATGTATTTGTTATTTCAATAAATAATTTTTAATGGCATTAGACTAAGTTGCACTCACATTTCCGCGGGCAGAACGTCCCAGTGCGTTATGGAAACACTGGGGAGTAGTTCCAAATTAAATTGTAGTGTTGATTGACGACAATGCATCTCTTTACCTATACCGCCGGAGTATCTGATTATTATCTGTAAATTTAGCTCGTATGTTACTTAATTTAACATGTTAGGTCTTATCTATGATTGCCATGTAGTGTAACCGTGTAGTGGCGGTGTGAGAATATCCACTACCCCATATCATCCCGTGGGTGTCGTAAGAGGCGCCAGAGGAAAATAAATCAGGAGATGGGCAGCAGTGTCTTCCTAATAACGATTAAAAATAAAAAAACTGCGGTTTCCAACCCGCTTGCCAAGCGTGGTAACTATGGCAAATATGCCTCCTATGAGGCAATCTATGGGGGCGGCCTACGTTTAGCAGTGGACTTTAACAGGCTGTAACGTTAACGGTATCGGGCCATGTAGTGGCGATTTATGAGAATCCCTCACCCCATTTAGTCCCATGGTTGTCGTAAGAGGTGACTATGGGAAATGCCAGAAAAATCTTATGGCATCCGATAGATGCCGGTACAACCGCCTCGTTTACGTCAAACGTAAAATACGTAGACCGGGGACAGGCAGCAGCGTCAAAGGTGCGAGATGTCTGGTACTGCGATCATCATTTGCCTGCCAAGCGTGACGATTAAGGCAAGCTATGGATGAAGTTCAGCAGTGGATTTTTATGACTGATGAAGAAGGCGATCCATGACTGCCTCGAATCAACAAAGGAAGATTTATCAACGTAGTAGAGTCACGTTGCAGCTATATTATGGTCGTAGGACGAATGGGTGGCTCGATCGGAGAAGGACCACACTCTCGCAGAAGACCAGCGTAAAATAGCAGCTTAATACTGTTCGTATGGTGAGTGTAGAGAACCAGAAATCCTCATTACTGTAAATCAGGCATTCCATCTTAGTCGTCAAGGGTACAAGAGTGATGAGGCATTTTGATTCTTAATTGAAAATAGATGAAGATGTCTATGTGCCACAGTATCCACTTACTATCAGATGGACTGGGTGCTCGTTTGTCACCCTTACTTTTATAAAAAAAAGATAGACACAGCACTACTCACATTTCAAGTGACTAGATGCCGAAACTATGCTCAACTTATTGTAAGAAAACGCACATATGCATCTAGTCATTTGCGACCAACAACATGTCTTGTGGTTTTACGTGCGAATGTGTGCGTGAGTGCGTATCAAGAAGTCGAGCATGGCTTCGGCGTCACTTGAAATGTGGGCACTGTTCTATCTTTATTGATCCGAGATGACTGCATGGCTTAGTAGTTGTAGTATCTGAAAATAGAGTATTAGTCCCAGTGTAAACATCCCAGTGGAAACCGAACTCTTGAATAGCAACATTTGTTTTGTACTAACAACAAAACGTTGGGATTAAGGTCGACATTCCTTTTCATCATGTCACCATGTCAGATGTTGCATCTCAGTCTATTTGAAAACCTACTACTTAAGGGTTTTTCACAAGAGTAGGTTAAAACGAGTGGGTGCCTCTGTGTTTGCGCATATGTACGTTATGTAACTAAAATATTCTTCCTATTTTGTAATGTAAAGTAGGTTAATTGGAAATTGTTGCTATGTTTATTGGGAAATTGTTGCCAAACTATGTTGGAATGAATCAGGCGTAGATTTGGAACTTTGCTGTTTAAGTATTGTACCTAAGTACCTTATATGAATTAATATTTCAAAATTGAGTACCACAGATAAAAAAAGTACTCGCAGCAGTTCAAATAATGCTTTTCTTAATTAGATGAATTTTCGATTAAAACGCAAAGACATCCACATTTACAGCATGAAACATGCATTTTAAAATCAGTCAGGAGTAGATTTTAGCTGTTTTAATATTGCATACTGCATCTAGGAATTTTAATTATTATTTAAAGTGTCAAATAAGCATACGGTCAAGGTAATTAGCACAAGTGAAATAGCGGCAGTTCAAATAATGTTTCGGTTTTTTAATAATACCGCAAAGACATCCACATTTTACAGCATGAAAGGTGCATTGATTAGTAAGGAAAATTTAAAATTAATTATAAATCCAGTTTAATGAATTGCGTCCTATATTTTTTTGTATTATTAGGAAAACTAACGAGGCACTTGTTTATACCTGAGCTTCAATTTGACGTCCTCTGGACGGCGGCATTACAGATATAGGAGCTGACCAACTTGTTGTCTGAGAATTGGATGACCTAAAACAAACTATAGGTAAGTATAAACACTTTAAAATGAAAAGCAAAAACCGACTTCAAAGAACTAAAAAGAGTAAAACTTTTTTTACATAATAGCTTTAGAAGTCGGTGCGAAAACATAGTGTATGTATATAATTAAAGACCCGACATCAGACTTTGAAGTCGCCTTTTACTTTTTATTAAAAGTTTAATTTTTTGAACCTTTTGAGTGGAGTAAGGAATGTCACAAATGAATGGCGTCTAAATAGTTACACAACTTCAGTACATTTTTTCCACCCTTAAGAGTTTTTTTTTGCTCAATTTTATATAGAGGCCTGAATCGCCGACGACAGAGTGTGATGTTGCATTCCATTGCATTTTCCATCGCATTTACAAAGGTGCTCAAAATTTTTTTTATTAATTCCAGCCGCCAAATTCCTCCATCGCACATCGTGGAAAAACCTACGTACCATCTATACCATCGAGATGCATGACAGTCCACTATTCTTTGTGGAATCGTCTATTACTGACGATTTTTCCGGATTGATACGATTTAAGGACATTCAAGAATCGACCTTATTCTCTTTTTTAAAGGCCGGCAAAGCAGCTGTAATTCCCCTGATGATGCAGTTTATTCATGGGCGGTTACTATAACGATATTGTTATGTTATTACGCGATATTTTCGTCAATTCAATACTTTAAAATAAGTGAAATAGTAAAATAGTGAATTGACAAAGATATCGCGTAAGATACATACAAAAAAGCAAAAAAAAAAATAACAATCAGTCAAATTGACAACCATCTCCTTTGTGAAGTGGTTTTTAACAAAGATCTTTTATAGCTAGCAATTTTCTTCAAACTTCGGTCCAGAAATACTCTAAAATACACCTTAGGTATATAAAAACTGTGGGTACCAACTTTTATAAACGGACCTATGCGTATTTAATTAAAAACTTAATAAATATAAATACTTTAAAAATATTTAAGGGATTATTCGTAAATTATAAAATTCTATACCTGAAACTTCCAGAAGTTCTGTTAACCATAAGTCCACTGGATAACGAAGTGTGTGGATTAGAACTTTGGGTAGGTAATGACAACTGAGCGTTAGGTACCGGGGACCCAACTCTGGACGGATAGTTTGAAGTAAGACTGTTTGGGAATAAATTCTCTCCAACACCACCGAGGTCTAGAAAATCAGCTTCTCCGTACAATCTTAACATAATTGTGGCTACATTGTTCGGTAGTATTGGCAGTTGAGATTGTACATCCTCATTGGACCATTGAAATACTTTGGATTGGAGCTGGTTGTCCATGTTTGACTGGAAAGGAAAAATAACAAGAAATACTTATTGTTTCGTATTTATGATATATGTATGACAATGATATGTGCGTGTGCGTGCGCCCGTGCGCGTGTGTATGTGTGTGTGTGTACGTAGATTGTTAATCGTGTGGCTCAAGCCTGCTTCTATTATCTCCGAAACGTACTTAAAGTATATCTATACTCAACCAAATCTAAGAAATACCTTTTGACAGCTGTCAGACTTATAGGCCTAGGCATGCCAACCAAAAAATCGGTACGTACAATATTCGATTCTTTAGAAAATTCGATATCGATTCTTTAGAGTTGGTAATCATTTACAGTTTTGTTTCGATTAATACCAGAATAAATTAGAAACGGATAATTTAAAACACAAGATTTATCAGTTTCTTCGTATTTATTATTACTGCTTATTTCTAGAGGCAAAGTTGTATAAATTTAAAATTTGAAATTAGATTAAAAATAAATATATTCAGTCACTTTCACTACAAAGTTGAGCTGTCGTTATTTAGATTAATTATTATTGGATTTTCAATAATGTAGTCAAAATGAATGTCTCTTTCAAAGTCATCCATAATAATTAATTCTTTGTTTTCTCCACCACTTTTGCCCAATTGTCCTTTGTGAAATGGGTACATGCTTCATTCAGCAAACCTTCCATTTTCTTTACAAAGCATAAGATATTTTCATCTCGTGTGTGTTTAAGTAGAGTTAATAATATGTTTGCATTAAGAGCATTTCATATAAGAACTAGCCTTTGATTTGGGCCAAAATCAATTCAATAGCATTATAATGGCAGTGGTATGGTGGTAGTCTTGTGATATTCGCAGGAATATTTTGTAAAAGGGTTATAAACTACTCTTTTCTACCGATTTCAAAAAGGAAACGGTACTCAATTCGACTGTATGTTCTATTTTTTTATATGTGTTGCCTCATAACTTTTTTCTGGGTGAACCGATTTCGATGATTCTTTTTTTATTTGAAAGCTGGTGTTTCTCATGTAGTTCCATATAATTGATTTGTATGGAACCACAAATTTGATCAAGGTCTGACTAATAGTTTTGAATTATTCTTAATAATTTATATTGTATTGAAGTGAAAATTTTTAATTTTAATTTATAATTATTCTGCATCCATTTCCTCATCGTATTCTCTTGTACTCTTTGATTGGAAAGCTAATAAACAATTTTTATACAAATCCGCCTACAGCAGATCCCGCATCACCTTTTCCCACGGGTACCTTTGAGCAAAATGCTGCAGTGTCATCGTTTCATCAACGAATATGACGTTGTCCCAATTGGTTATATTTTTCATTTCTCTTAAAAATGTTATTCTTTGCAAGGCTTTGTCATGCCTCTCCATAATTATTTTGCATTTATCAATTTTTTTGTATCGGAAGCGCATGCGTTTTAAAATGGTTCTCAAAGACTACCATTGTATAATCTCCCATCTACTAAACTTTCTTACAACTAAGCCGCAGTAGGATATTCTTGTTTAGATAATATCATAAATAATAATATGAGACATTATTGTTTATGATATTCCTATGTATATACCTTGTCAAGGTCAACAAATATAATAGAATCAGTCCAAAAGTTATAGCCGAGTCAAAAATAAGACAAACACAAAATCACAAAGTACGCACAGTAAGCTCCCAAAATTGATTATTGGAGATTGGAATTACGTATTGTTTCTTTCAGCGCGGCTTTGGATATGAATTTCTTTGCTTACACAAATTTACACTGGCAAAGTAGGAAATTATAAAATAAATAAACTTGTTTTATTCATGATTCAATAATTTAAGCAATTCTAAAAATAAAATTTAAATAAACGAATAATAAATTTAATCATTTCAAGATTCGATTAATTGAACATTTTTACCGATTATTTGAATATTTTACCGATTATTTGCATAACAATGAATTTTAATCATTCAAACACTACGGTAAGGTACATACCGACATATCATTGAAAAAAAAATTAAATGTTTTATATTTTGCTTTTTCTGAAAGATTCTTACTTAAATTAGTGATAAAGAACTATACATGCTGTAATGAAATAAAGATAACTTCATAATTCTTTGAATTTACGTAAAAGGTATGATTAATGTGAAACGTCAAAAGGTATTTCTTAGATTTGGTTGAGTATAAAATGTAAAGCTTTAATACAGCAACAATTTGCTTAAATGGGTATGGGATAACTTTTTGTTTACAATTTAATTACTATTAAATTAATACTTTTTCTATTTTTCCAATTGTGATATTTTTTGTGAAATAAATGACTTTTCCCTTCTTACTTTCTTGCTTTTACCGGTATCGGTTTACGATCCCTTGTGTAATGCAGAAAGTGCGGTATTTTATCACAAACTTCTGAGTAACGACTACACGATTTCGAGTTATTGTACGTTTTATGTTGCCACTAACAAATGATAACTTTGCTATATAAAGACATGCGATCTGCCTATAGTTTTTCGAAGACGTATGAAACTCAGGACATATTATCGTTGCGGCGCAAGCCCACCGCTGGAAATATTCCTACAAATAATAAAATAAAGACTACCAAAGCATGGCCCGAGGTCAGCTGATTTCATCGCTTAGTTAGTAGTTATATTTGTTATCACAATAAGCTGTTTTGTTATAATATTATAATTTAACGGAGCTACTTCCTTTCCCGCAAGTACAATATCACAATAAACTGTGGGAATGACAAATCATATCAATATATTTTTATTTAAAGCTTGCCATAATTTTTTCAAATTTGCATTTATGCGAATAGCAATTATTTTCATGCGCGTAAAGTAGAGGGAAATACAATAAAAATAACAAACCTGAATAGATAAGTCCAGGAATTCAATAGGCACGGCGCTCGTGTTAGTAATTTTTATTGTGCATTCGGTGCTCTCCCCATTATACAAAGAAACGTTGGTGGCGTTGCCGTGACCTTCGGCGTTCGACACATTCAAATGTCCGGACAGGGCGACCGTTGTTTCAATAGTTATGGTCGGTAGACTTGGTATCACTTCAATTGTGTAGGAAGTCGGAAATTTGTTCCTCATAGGCATGTGCTTTAATCGACAATTAGACTTGACGCCTAACGTGTGAGTGGAATAGCCTAGTATTTGCAACTCGCCAACTTCTTTAGGTGTTCCATGGAGGTTGACTGTTGTTGGGGAGTCTGGTGGTAGAATTATGGTTTCCGGTATGGATTCAAACACCACACCTGATGTGAGAAGACGCATGTTCGATACTTTTAGTTCAAAAGGCAACGGGTTAGTGAGCTTCATTTGCACTTCGCATATGTCATCTTCCACCCAAAGATATTCTGAAAAAGAGTATAACAATAGAAAATTGAGATGATTTTTTATTTAAAGCTTGAAATGGCCGAATTGATCTAATAATGCTGCTCATATGTTAAAAGAATCCATCACAACATCACATCTCGGAAATGTTACAAAGTATGTCAGGGCATAATCATTATTTAGAAAAATTACCAGCACAGTATGCCGTGCATGTAACTGTCTTTGGAATGATGATCCTGATGAAGTCTGAAGTTCTTCAATGTGTTTTTTTTTCAACTCTATTATGATAAAAAATTTCAACAACATACTAAAATCAGGAAATGTCAATATAAAATACAGACAATATCATTTATTTGTTTATATGTGGGAATGTGTGCAGTTCGTATGTTAGTGAACTGCGCGCATACACGCACTACGCAAACACACACGCACTACGCACACACACACGCAGACGTTAACGCACACCATAGCGGACTCAATCTAACATCTCAAAAAACAGCACTACCACACTTAAAACCCGTGTACGTACCCAATTTCCCTTCTTCTTTCTTCGATTTCCTTTCGAGGCTGCCAAAGTGTATTGGTGTGAATATGAACGGTCCCTGTTGGACCTTGCACTTGACGGAGTGCGGCGCGCGCGGCGGCGGCAGCGGGCGCGGGGAGAAGCCGGTGCAGCGCGGCGCGTGCGTCAGGTTGGCCGGCGGGATCACCTCGCCCGTCTCCAGCACGAGAGGCACCGGCCCGCCTTCGCATTGTGCCGACACTGCCTTTTGAATCGAGTTTTTTTAATCAGTATCAAGTGCAGTGGCGTTGTAAGAATTTCCGCTACCGCATAATATAGTCCCGTGGGTGTAGTAAGAGGCGACGAAAGGAAAATAACCAGGAGATGGACAGAAGCGACTTCCTAATAACAGAAAAATATAAAAAACTGCGAACCCGCGCGTCAAGCTTGGCAACTATGACAAATATTCTCCATGTGAAGCAATCTATGGGGGAGATCTTCATAGATAACCCCTATAGATTCATACAACCTCAAAAGTCCTCTGCTCATCCAGAGGTCTTTTGAGGTTGTAACGGTAACGATAAATAATACGGTTACGATTACCGTGCGGTAGCGGCGTCAGGAAATTCATCATCCCATATCGTCCCGTGGGTGTCGTAACAGACGACTTAGGGTAATGTCTTGAGGCTTCCGGTAGATGGTGGTATAATCTGCATAATTAAAGTAGACATACGAGGTGTGATTCAAAAGAAATGACAATCGGTTATTTCCAGTGGACATAAAAATACAAAAAAAAATTTTGTCTGCTTTTGTCTACTAGATCAGCATAAAAAAATCATATAAATAGGCTACGATTCCGGGAAGTACATTCTTTTGAATACGAATCATCGAAGAGTCTGTTTAAAAAAATGTCTACCAAAAACATACACAGCGACTTGGTGGAAACATTGGGGGACTCTGCTCCTCCATATTTCATAGTTGCACGCTGACCAAGAAGTTTAAGCTGGGCAAAACATCTACAGAAGATGAATATCGCGAACTGAAGATAACGTGAAATCCGAAGATGTCGTATTGGCAGATCGAAGTGACCACCAGGCATATAGCTGAGGTCAAAGAGATCTTATATGCTAGTGTTCAAAAACCCTTGCGAACGAATTGCATATGAAAAAAGTCTCTGCGCGTTGGGTACCGAGAATGTTAACCGACGAGCAAAAGAAAAAACGAGTCGACATTTTGAGGGTGAATCTCGAATGATTCCAAGCAGATCAGGATTTTTTGTCACGTTTCGTGACCATGGACGAGACCTGGATCCAACATTTTGATCCCGAAAACAAACAACAATTAATAGTTTGGAAACGAACCTCCTCACCGACGCCGAGAAAATTCAAAGTTTCAAGTTCAGCGGGAAAGGTCGTTTTTTGGGACCCTGAAGGAATGATTATGGTGGAATATTCGGAAAAGGGAGCCACTATTTCGGGCTCTCACTACGCAGGAAAAATAAGAAGATTGCGGGAGGTTATTAAGGAAAAAAAAAGACGTGGCAAACTGCGAGCTGGAGTGCTGTTTCACCAAGACAACGCGTCCGGCTCACAAAGCCGCCATTCAAGAAAAGGGATTTGAACTGCTCGAATACCCGTCCTATGCGCCAGATCTAGCTCCCAGTGACTTCTATCTATTTCCTCATCAGAAAGAACACCTTCGAGGCAAGAAATTTCCAGACAATAGCGAAGTGATAGACGCTGTTGATGGTTCTTTGGAGGGTCAAGATAAAGATTTTTTTTCTAAGAGAATTCTGGGTTTAAAAAAAATGCATTTATTCGTTAGGAGACTTTAGAAAAATATATTTTTAACTATAATCGCATTGTTTAATATTCATTATCATTTACTCTTGGATCACCCCTCGTAAAATACACAGACCGGCGACGAAAAGTGTCGCCAAAGGTGCCCGACGTCTGGTACTGCAATTGTCAACTCGCCAAGCGTGACGGTTAAAGCAAACCTTCCCTAGGGAGGCACATGCCTAGTAGTGGACTTTTACAGGCTTGAAGAAGAACTAATACATTTAAATAAAACTAGTTTTACGGATTTTATCGCGTATATTAACGCGTGTTTGACATTGGGACGTCAAACACCTCAGTCCCCGTGACCATGGGTGCTGTAAAGAGTGCTCGAAACGTCGGGAATATAAAATAAGTTAATATACGCGATATAAACCATAAAACTAGTTTTATTTAAATGTGTAGTGTTCGCGTAAATATAAGAAATCATTATAGAACTAATACAGTTGACATGTGGTGGCGGCATAAAAAAAACTATTAGCCCATCTCATCCCGTGGGTGTTTTAAGAGATGACATAAAGGTCTAGAAGATCTAGTGGCAACCGATAGATAAATAAAATAATTTTCATTATTAATAATTTCGTTATTAAACCAGATATAAAATCTCCAGATCGGCGACTCGCAGCAGCGTAAAAAAATTATTAAATTTACATAAAGTATTATATTGTTATGCTTATTATAAAAAGGATAGTAGGGAAGTAGTAGGTGTGCATGTGAGAAAGTATATTCGGTATTGCTACAACCCTAATAAATTTATATTAATATAACAAACTATTGTTGAAATAACGTATAAACTAACAGGCCACTGACTGCAATTTGTTTAGACGGGGACACGAGCCATGTACCCGTCTAAACAAATATTCTAGATGAGGTAACTGTCAACTAAGACCTGCCGTAGATCCTGGATTTTAATCTTAGCCTGAGCCATTTTGTTGCAGGTGGACCGTTAGTTCGTTTGTCACTTCATATGAATAAATCAGATGAAGTGGAAAAAAGAATTTGAGAAAAAGCATAAATAAATTATATTATATCCCATTATTTCGCATGCCGATAAATCAGCTTAATCAGCACACAGACTTTTATACTGTACTCTTCTTGACCAGCAATTTAGAACAAAAACTGTGTCACAACTGCGGATCGCGCGGGCACGGGGTAATTGGCACTGTTAATATACCACGTAGTTATTTTCATTTACGACAGTTACTGTTTTAGTAACTGTAGTACTGTTATGTAACGTCAATACGCGGCAAAACTGCGCGATACTGCTGTCTTAAAAAAGGAGTTGAGTTGAGCGATTAGTCGTCTCTCTCGCACGCGTGGGCTTTTTATCGGGCTTTCGAGAAGACGATCGCTCCCTTTCTAACCTGTGGCAAAATGTTCTATAATGAAATATAACTACGATTGTTTATATAGCAATTAGTATGGAGCGTTAAGCCAGGCTTTCAGCGTGAAGTTGTCGAGCGCGGGGGGGCGCGGGCGATACGTTTGCAACTTCACTTTATATTTCAATATTTACTCTGTGTGTTTACTTGAGTGAATGAATATTGCGAGTTGAAAATTTATGCTTTTTTAAAGATTTTTAGTGAAAATGGAGGATAATAGTGTTCCTTGTGATGAATTGAAGTGTGTTAAAGTGCTAATCGGCGAGGAAAAGGTAAAATCCATAGAATTATTACGTATAGAATCCTAGTACGCGCACCGAAAGTGAAGCAAGTAAAACTAACGCGAAACCGCGTAAGTTCACTCAGCGACCCGTCAGTGCGCAACGTCTCGTCTTACGGAGAAGAGCTCGCGACAAATTGTAAAAATTACTTAAAACATTGTCACAACAGTGATGACAAACATAAAAAAGTGATGGTATTACATTTCAGAGATAATTTCATATATTTAATTCATTATTATTACGCAAATCACTCGTAAAACCAAAAAAATACTTACCTAAGCTATCTTGATACAAATGTTGCTAGTTGTGAGGAAAAAAATTGCACAATTTTCATTTAAAAATCTTTAATTTCTATTATTTATTTTAAACGTTAAATCGCAACGCTCTGTGTAAAACTCAAACGTTTAAATATAGATACCTACTTATCTAAGTATTATCATAATATTTACAATGGGTGCCTCATGGGTGCCAATTTTAAACGATCTATTAAAGCCATTTTAACGCTAACTGTTTTATTTTTATTGCGTTGTTCATTGACCAAGTAAAAGTTTTAGACTATAGAATAAAGACTTTTTATTTACTATAAATTAAAAGCAAGTAAATTTAAAAACAACCTTTAAAATTTAGCGTGTATATTTTCTTTCAAATAAGAAAAAATCGAAATCAGTTTATGAGACGGAATTCTGAGGTAACAAATATAAAAAATACACAGAACTGAGAACCTCCTACTTTTTTTGAAGTTGGTTAAAATTAAACATTACACGATGTCCTTATTGCATTCGATCGAATAATTGTGTATAACATAATATCCTTAAAAAAATATGTATAATAAAGTTATATTAGTACCATTATTATCATGTTTATTTTATTACATTTTATATTCTCATAAAATACGTCATCGTACGTAATACCTAATCTTTATTTTATCGATTAATTATAATTAATCAATAAAATTGTGATTTGCACAATTAGATTGCAAACGCTAGAAACTGGTATCACTGAATGCCGTGTATGTGTGCATATGATGAGCGCAGGCACATTCGACTCGCGCACGCTAACATAATAACCTTGCGTCACTTTGACGCTCGTGTTTTGTACTAGACTGCGTTTCTACTGGGTGATAATTCTATGGTAAAATCTTTAAACTTTGTTGAGAAAAAACAGCTCATATCCACGCCGAAACCAACGCCTGATCTGTGTATTTCTTAGACGAGTAAAACCCACAAACGGCAATTTAATAGATCTGTTTACAAAACTCATTGGATTGTTGACTGCTCACGTACCAATAAGTTGTACTGTTGGTGCTGCATATTCTTTTCCAACGACAAAACAGCTTGGAATACTACTGGATATGATGATTTAAATAACTTATCTGGAGCCATTAAAAGGCATACTTATTTGAGATATACACAAGGTCAAGAGCGTCTTTCAGACTTATCAATTATCACAATTGAGAAACAGTTATTGGTACAATTAAAACATTCACCAACATTTTACGCGGACGTAATCAAATCATTCCTTAAGAAAGAGAGACGATTCGATTTAGAATATAAATAATTTGTTTTTTTAATTTTGTACATAGTTTGTTTGTACTTTGTTCATGCTTTTCTTTTGTTCATGTATTGTATTGTATGTAAATATCTTTTTCTTTCGCTCAAGCAAACCCAAACGGCTTTTTTCAAAGCCACCGAAGGTATGCAATTGCTAATATGTCATACAATCTATCTAGCAGTAGTATGCCTTCCGTGTGCTTTGTTAAACACGTCCTCGACAGCACTGAATATGAAACTGAAGAGTGGAGACAGATCAAGATTGGAGTATTTTCATAAAACTGCTAAAAACAACAAAACCATATCCCTGGTTTGGAGCCCTAGCTTCGTCACTCCTAGGGTTAGGTGGTCGAAGCCTACGGACGCGAGTGACTCGTCCTCCTCATAGTTGGCGATATATTGAAGATGGGCTAGATTAAGAGCACCATTAACTGACGAGCATGTATGCATAGGTATATGGATGTAAAGGAGGCGAGAGAGGTGTGTCAGGATTGTGCCAAATGGAAGTCCATAGTATCTACCTACCCCTTTGGGTGTCAGGAGTGAGTGTTTATGTTATGTTATGTTAAATAGCTTGACAGTGATCATCCAAGGGGTTATTATCGTCCATGAATTCTTTAATATTATAATAATCCCTTTTAAATCCCGGTGGACAAATGTTATATACTTTCTGGGTTTTTGTTGTAAAAGTTTATACATTGTTTTAAGAATAAATTACTATCTCTGTAGTCTATTGAGTAACTGGTCTACTAGCTTGTGTCTGTTCCCAGTATTTACAAAATGAATATCACTATATTTTTAAAATGATTTGACGGCACCAGCACCATTGCACGTGCGGCGGCGTCTGTGTAGCTAGACAGAATTCTTGTAAACAACACGTGCACCGCACACCTTTTTTTTTTTTTCGTGGGAAATCCTCATGGATACCTTCCGCTGCGGGGCAACGAAAGGTTATGCCGGACTCCTACCTGCTAAAACCTCACGGTGGTCACCATCAGCGTATACGAGGGTCCCGGATCTCCGTTCGGAACGCCACCGGGGCCCCTCCATCGCTTTGCTACACTAATAGCACGTCCGGGGCAGTACATGCTACCCCAGCACCTCGCAGTGCTACCACGATGTCTCGAGACCACTTCCGAGTCATCGTCCTCCTCGGGGATTACATAACTAGGCGCTCGAGGCCCCGCCCGAGTGTCTGCAACCCGGAGGCCCCGTTTCAGGTAGGGAACACCGTTTTCAAGAGGAGGGCGTGACGAACGCCTTGGTGACGTCGTCTCCGCGCGGGATCCGCCCTCTGCCGATCCCGCTCAGAAGCCTCCTTCTGAATCATAACAGATTCACAGAAGGTGGCTACGGCCCTCCACGCCGAATCCCCGCTCAGCATCGCCGACACGACTGCTGGCAGGGAGAGGTTCTGTCCGATGCGGTTTACCAGGATTGTCCGCTCCCGTTCCCACGCTGGGCATACTGCGAGCGTGTGGGAAGCGGAGTCCTGGTCCCGTCCACCACAGTGGAAGCAGTTCGCCGTCGCCTCGCGTCCGATCTTACACAGATAATCACCGAAGCACCCATGCCCGGTAATTATATGTGTAAGTCTGTACGTGAGTCTTCCTGCTCGTCGCTGCATCCAGGCTTCGAAGACCGGCAGGATTGCTCCAATGACGCGCCTGCGTTCATAGCGCTCCTCAAGTCGAGAGCGCCACGATGCCAGAGCGTTTTGTCGCTCCTGCCGTTTAATTGATTCGAGCGCCTCTTCTGGCTCACTACCACCACCGCCCTGGCGGAGGGCACGGATTCGGAAGTACACCCTCGCGTCCATTTCCGCCAGTATATCTAGTGGTGGAAAGCGAGCCAGGATTGTCGCCGCCTCAAAGGATATAGTGCGGTATCCTCGTACGATCCGTATGGCCATCCTCCGCTGAACACTGTAGATTTTAGTTCTACAGCGTCGGATGGCCAGCCTTTTTGCCCATACAGGCGCTCCATACAGAGCTACGGATCGTATAACTCCCGCATAGAGGCGACGTACTTCCTCCGTCGGTCCCCCTAGATTGGGCAGCAGTCTATGCATAGCACCCGCTACCCTTTCGATCCGGGGGACTAGGCGCTCAACCGGAAAAAATGAGGTGATGTCGTGTTCGGGGTTGTCGAGCGTCAACTACGTGCTAAAGTATAATATGTAAGTACATCTGTTAAAAATTACCAATTTCCTTGTAAATTTCAGCAAGTGTATCAAATCTTTGGATCTTCTCTTGCTCGCTAAGTGTCAGATTGATAAAGATGACGTTCTGCAGAAAGCTGGACGTTAACAAGCTGTTGTTTTGCTCCACTGCTATTCTTGCCGCTTTAAAACACGCCTCTGTCTCGATTATACCAGCATTTTGATATTTGCTATAATGTATAATAGCTTTACGGTATTTCTCTGCTATATCCTCCCCGCTTAGAAGATACTGATTGTTAATTTGAGAGGGAGGTTGTCTGGGTATAGAGGGCAGATCAATACCAAGGTAAGATTTCGGAGCTTGGTACTCAATATCACCGGAAGATGCGATGGATTCTGTGTCTGCGTTATCTGTCTCGGACTGTCTTGACGAAGTGTCAACACTATCGGACGAAGAAGGTGTGAGTTCACCAGGTGGGTTTATTGGACTCGATGTTTTCGAAGACCTTAGCGGAGATGCGGTTAACTTGTATTTTCTAAAGCTATCAGAGCATGGTTGAAATAACGACAAGGGTTTGGTTTTATTAGGAGAACTCTCTTGCAGGCTGGCGTTCCTTTGCAAGGGCGTGGTGTTACGTAAGTTTGGATATTGAAGTATCGCTGAGGCTGCACAGTGTCCTGAAATGTGCATTAAATAACAATTAATGAAGTTTTTATATACATATATATTTATGCAAATATGATTAATATTAGAGTAACTTATGTTTATTTCCTAATATAGGAGTAACCGAACTAAAAAACAAACATGTGTAATAATTTAATAGAGAAAAATATTGCTCTGACTCCGCCCCCTTTAAATTTAATATCTTCATTCATTCATTCAGACCTGCCGTAGATCCCGGATTTTAATCTTAGCCTGAGCCATTTTGTTGCAGGTGGACCGTTAGTTCGTTTGTCACTTCATATGAATAAATCAGATGAAGTGGAAAAAAGAATTTGAGAAAAAGCATAAATAAATTATATTATATCTCATTTTTTCGCATGCCGATAAATCAGCTTAATCAGCACACAGACTTTTATACTGTACACTTCTTGACCGGCAATTTAGAACAAAAACTGTGTCACAACTGCGGATCGCGCGGGCGCGGGGTTGATGGCACTGTTAATATACCACGTCGTTATTTTCATTTACGACAGTTACTGTTTTTAGACAAATACTAAATAAAGTTACATAATTATCAGAAACAAAACTCGGGGGAAAGGTGAATGGTGGGCCTAGGGTTCGGTAGCGAAGCCTCCATAGAAGCCGAGAAGCCGGGCTTGCCCTATCAAACTGCTCAATCAATAATATCAACTAATAAAATAACTCGTAAACTGTTTCAAACTATTTCAAATTTCTCGCGCGCTCCTCTGTTCCACATAGGTCATGACCTCGTAGCCTTACTATGTAACATCAAGACGCGGCAAAATTGCGCGATACTGCTGTCATAAAAAAGGAGTTGAGCGATTAGTCGCCTCTCTCGCACGCGTGGGCTTTTTACCGGGCTTTCGAGAAGACGATCGCTCCCTTTCTAACCTGTGGCAAAATGTTCTATAATAAAATATAATTCCGATTGTTTGTAAAGTAATTAGTATGGAGCGTTAAGCCGGGCTTTCGGTGTGAAATTAATCGAGCGCGGGGGCGCGCGGGCAATACGTTTGCAAGTTCACTTCACATTTCAATGTTTACTCTGTGTGTTTACTTGAGCGAATGAATATTGCGAGTTAAAAATTTATGCTTTTTTAAAGATTTTTAGTGAAAATGGAGGATAATAGTGATCCTTGTGATGAATTGAAGTGTGTTAAAGTGCTAATCGGCGAGGAAAAGGTAAAATCTTTAAACTTTGTTGAGAAAAAAACAGCTCATATCCACGCCGAAACCAACGCCTAATCTGTGTATTTCTCAGACGAGTAAAACCCACAAACGGCAATTTAATAGATTTGTTTACAAAACTCATTGGATTGTTGGCTGCTCACATACCAATAAGTTGTACTGTTGGTGCTGTATATTCATTTCCAACGAAAAAACAGCTTGGAATACTACTGGATATGATGATTTAAATAACTTATCTGGAGCCATTAAATGGCATACTTATTTGAGAAATACACAAGGTCAAGAGCGTTTTTCAGACTTATCGATTATCGCAATTGAAAAACAGTTATTGGTACAATTAAAACGTTTACCAACATTTTACGCGGACGTAATCAAATATTTCCTTAACAAAGAGAGACGATTCGATTTAGAATATAAATAATTTGTTTTTATAATTTTGTACATAGTTTGTTTGTACTTTGTTCATGTATTGTATGGTATGTAAATATCTTTTTCTTTCGCTCAAGCAAACCCAAACGGCTTTTTTCAAAGCCACCGAAGGTATGCAATTGCTAATATGTCATACAATCTATCTAGCAGTAGTATGCCTTCTGTGTGCTTTGTTAAACACGTCCTCGACAGCACTGAATATGAAACTGAAGAGTGGAGATAAATCAAGATTGGTGTATTTTTATAAAACTGCTAAAAACAATAAAACCATATCTTGCGCTTGAGCCCTAGCTTCGCCACTGCTAGGGTTAGGTGGTCGAAGCCTACGGACGCGAGCGACTCATCCTCCTCATAGTTGGCGATATATTGAAGATGGGCTAGATTAAGAGCACCATTAACTGACGAGCATGTATGCATAGGTATATGGATGTAAAGGAGGCGAGAGAGGTGTGTCAGGATTGTGCCAAATGGAAGTCCGTAGTATCTACCTACCCCTTTGGGTGTCAGGGGTGAGTGTTTATGCTATGTTATGTTAAATAGCTTGACAGTGATCATCCAAGGGGTTATTATCGTCCATGAATTGTTTAATATTATAATAACCCCTTTTGAATCCCGGTGGACAAATGTTATATACTTTCTGGGATTTTGTTGTAAAAGTTTATACATTGTTTTAAGAATAAATTACTATCTCTGTAGTATATTGAGTAACTGGTCTACTAGCTTGTGTCTGTTCCTAGTATTTACAAAATGAATATCACTATATTTTTAAAATGATTTATATTTTTGTGTACAATATACACAACTTACAATAACAACAAGTATTTACCTTCTTTTGCTGCAGCTAACCATAGCCAATCATTCACGGACTTTAGTATTTCTGCAGCTGAATGATATAAACTCAAACACTCTGCTACAAGTCCAGCTTGTAATGTTAAGTCTGCTAAATTTTTTGTGACACGACCCATACAGCGTTTCTTGTTATTACGTGACTCCATGTCCAAGCCTGAAAATTAATAAATTATAAATGGAAAATATTATAAAGGTGATAAACGAGCACACAGTCCACCTGATGACAAGTGGATGCTTTGACACTCCTGGGGACTAAGATTTCATGAGTAAAGAAACCGTACCGTACAGAGGCAAAGCTTCATACAACGGCGCTGTGATAGGTACACTATTACAAGCTAGAGGCGCGCGTGTACGTGAGCACTGGCGGCTCGTCACGTACAGAGAGAAACTGCTTCAAACCGGCTCGGCCAGTGCTCAAACTCAGGGTGTGTAAAAAATAATAAGTGTCAAATTTTCTTTTTTAAATATAAATTCGTATCAAATGAAATATAAAAAAGTGTAAATATGGTTTACGTAGATTTAAATCTTATCGAGGTAGCCGCAAGAAATCGCGATCTCCTAATAATAATAAATATAAAAGAGCTTTTCGATGCGATAGTTATCAAATTGAGTTTTTAAAAGAAAATGTTTGCTAAAATTTTTCAGGAACTTAAAATCAATAAGAAGTGATAGGCAAAAAGACGTTACAAATAGCATGAATTTCATTCACGGATTTCAAGTGTTTATAAAATCTTTAATAAAAGTTCATGATGAATTAAAATCAGAAGAAATTAAATTAATTTATATTTACGAGACGACTCAATCAAGATTGTCTCGAAAATTTCTTAGGAAAAGTCAGACATGTTTATAACCAATATCTTACGGAAATCTCAAAATAGTAATTGTGAATACGATTTCGATATGTTACTTATGAAACCAGACGATTGTGGTATTTTAATTCACCATCACCCGCAACCTGACAATGTTACTGCCCCCTGTGTTAACAGTAGGAACAAATGATTATCTATTTGATTTACCAGAAAAAAAATGGTTTATTCTATGTGTCGGGATATTTGTATAGAAAATATTGTCTCGAACACTAGAAACGCGAGAACGCGAGAAAATAAAATTGTACGTTAATAGATCTGAACAACCTATAAATATGGGAAAAGATTCTTTTTTTAATAGGGTTTTAAAAGGATTTTAATAAAGATAGTGTTCAATCGGGTTTTTTAATAATACTTCCTGACTATTTTTTCACGTTTGTTGAATTGTTTGAGCAAACATTTCGCGAATATTTTGACATCGAAATAAAAATTGTAAATATTGGTAGTCAAATATTAAAATGTGTGCAAGATTTTATATTTGTTATGAAATGTGAATGCTTTCCAATAGATTATTTAAAAAAAATTACATTAGATTTAGAATTTCCCATTTAATTAAAAGCCACAACTAATTGTTGAAGAACTATAATTATAAAAGAATATGTAGTTTACAAAAAAATATTATATCTTAAGTATCTATTAAAATGCTGATAAACTCTCTGTTCATTTAGTATTATCCTCCTGTGCCAACCCTACCAAAATAGGTAAAATTTTGACAGCTCCTTAGAAGCTTTGCTTCTGTACAGTTTCTTACTCATGTGCTAAGATGGAATGCCTCGTTTCCAGTAAAAGGGTCTCCGGTTCTACACTCATAATGAAACACACAGCATTAAGCTGCTATTTTACACTGATATTCTGTGAGGCATGGTCCTACCCTGGTCGAGCCATGCCACCAACCATAATATAGCTGCGTGGCTCTACCATATAAGTATACATTCTTTACTACAAAATATTTTCATTCTACTTGTATTAAATTACTTTTTATTTTGTGTTGTTTGAAAAACAAACAGTGATATATTGCTTAATTACTTAATTTTTTTTATTGTTTTACAACATTTCATTGTTGAAACACATTCAGACGTAAGTTAATTAACTGATTTATTTTTAATTTTTTAAAACATGAAAGATATAATTTTAAAATAAGTATATTATACACATTTAAATAATTTTTTTATACCAGATGTGAAGTTATAAAGTGTTGATAGAATTTTGATATCAAGAAAGCAATGTGAGATTAGAGTGTCTAAAAATAGCGTTTTTGTTGTTATCTTGTCAATTATCATAATCATAATATACAACATGTAACCAACATCCTGTCTGATCCTTCGTGTTACTCTGTATTGTTATATAAATTCTGATTATTCAATTGTTTTAAAACCTTATAATGTTAGTTTACTTTTCCGCTAAGACATTTACTTTTTCCGAACAAACTCTACCAAAGTGAATATATAAAAAATTAAACTATTTATTACCTACAAAGTCTTTTTTTTCGAATGGAGCCAAAAGTAAAGACACTTTATCAAGTTTTCACGGACCTTTCAGTCTTGGACTCCACCAAAGAAGAGTTAATGAGGGTCTGCAACATTCTGCTCAAGTGGGCACTGGATCATTTCGCCATAGAACATAGCATGGGTTTTGAAATTAGATGGTGTTGTGAAGTGTTCTTCTTGTACTGCATAGCACCCGCTACCCTTTCGATCCGGGGACTAGGCGCTCGAAATGTTCTTCGAAGCCCCAGCGACTGTCCAGGTGGAGGCCTAGGTACTTCATGTACCTCCCACTCTGACATCAGACCCACCCACGCGGACACACGAGTCGGGTGGTTCCCTGCCCCTTGGTAATTTATGGAACCATAGGGCCTCGGTCTTGTGAGGCGCTATTTCTAATCCCAACTCGTGGATTTTGGCGACGACGACTTCCGCCCCGAGTTCGGCGAGCCCTTGGCCCTCTCGAAAGTTATCCCACTGGCGATCACCAAGGTGTCGTCGGCATAGCACACGACATTTACGCCAGCGGGAAGATCGATTCGCAGAACCGCATCATAGGCGAGGTTCCACAGTAGCGGCCCCAGCACCGAGCCCTGTGGAACCCCACGTTTAATCTCCCTCCGGATTTTCCTGCCATCTTGCCCCATGTACAGAATGTACCTGTCGCGCAAGTAGTCCCCGATAATACCTTGAATGTAAGAGGCACCTGATGATGTGCCAGTGCCCTCCTGATTGCATCCCAGGGTAGGAGTGTAGCTAGACAGAATTTTGTAAACAACACGTGCACCGCACACCTGCGCCAATGCACCTGCGGTGGCGCCCGTTCCGGTTGTATAAAACGGACGGAGTGTCCGCCGTTAGGGCAGTCTTGGCTCTGTCGTGGAACGGTGCGCTTGTCGTGTTCCGTTGCTAGCTTGTCCTTGGCTCGTTGGATAATTGATTCGTGCGGGCGAGTTAATTATCATTCTTGGCTACAAAGTTGGTCTCGGTACAATTTGTGGTTGTATTAGGTAATCTGTTGAGGGTTGACCTTATTTAGAAGAAAGGTCCCGCTGGGTTTCTTGCTGGTTCTTCCCAGGACAGAGGTTTTGTCCGGGCCGGTGGTGGTAGTGCTGTGTTGAATGAAAGTGATTCTATTTTGTTCTAAAAGCCTTTTCATGTGACTCCTCTATACATCATAATGGCATCCTTCGTGAGAGGTGGGAATAAGGCTTTCCATTTAAGTTTTCTATACATTCTAATGACCTTTCTACAGATTTATATTTTTGTGTACAATATACACAACTTACAATAACAACAAGTACTTACCTTCTTTTGCTGCAGCTAACCATAGCCAATCATTCACGGACTTTAGTATTTCTGCAGCTGAATGATATAAACTCAAACACTCTGCTACAAGTCCAGCTTGTAATGTTAAGTCTGCTAAATTTTTTGTGACACGACCCATACAGCGTTTCTTGTTATTACGTGACTCCATGTCCAAGCCTGAAAATTAATAAATTATAAACGAAAAATATTATAAAGGTGATAAACGAGCACACAGTCCACCTGATGGTAAGTGAATGCTTTGACACTCCTGAGGGCTAAGATTTCATGAGTAAAGAAACCGTACCGTACAGAGGCAAAGCTTTATACAACGGCGCTGTGATAGGTACACTACTACAAGCTAGAGGCTCGCGTGTGCGTGAGCACTGGCGGCTCGTCACGTACAGAGAGAAACTGCTTCAAACCGGCTCGGCCAGTGCTCAAACTCAGGGTTGTGTAAAAAATAATAAGTGTCAAATTTTCTTTTTTAAATATTAATTCGTATCAAATGAAATATAAAAAAGTGTAAATATGGTTTACGTAGAATTAAAAGTTTTTAAAACAAAATGTTTGCTAAAATTTTTCAGGAACTTAAAATCAATAAGAAGTGATAGGCAAAAAGACGATACAAATAGCATGAATTTCATTCACGGATTTCAAGTGTTTATAAAATCTTTAATAAAAGTTCATGATGAATTAAAATCAGAAGAAATTAAATTAATTTATATTTACGAGACGTCTCCATCAAGATTGTCTCGAAAATTTCTTAGGAAAAGTCAGACATGTTTATAACCAATATCTTACGGAAATCTCAAAATACTAATTGTGAATACGATTTCGATATGTTACTTATGAAAAAACCAGACGATTGTCGTATTTTAATTCACCATCACCGCAACCTGACAATGTTACTGCCCCTGTGTTAACAGTAGGAACAAATGATTATTTATTTGATTTACCAGAAAAAAAAATGGTTTAGTCTATGTGTCGGGATATTTGTATAGAAAATGTTGTCTCGAACACCACAAATGCGAGAAAATAAAATTGTATGTTAATAGATCTGAACAACCTATAAATATGGGAAAAGATTCTATTTTTAATAGGGTTTTAAAAGGATTTTAATAAAGATAGCGTTCAATTGGGTTTTTTTAATAATACTTCTTAACAATTTTATCACCTTTGTTGAATTGCTTGAGCAAAAATTTCGCGAATATTTTGATGTCGAAAGAAAAATTGTAAATATTGGTAGCCAAATATTAAAATGTGTGCAAGATTTTATATTTGTTATGAAATGCGAATGCTTTCCAATAGATTATTAAAAAAAATTACATTAAATTTAGAATTTCCCATTTAATTAAAAGCCACAATTAATTGTTGAAGGACAATAATTATAAAAGAATATGTAGTTTAGAAAAAAATATTATATATTAAGTATCTATTAAAATGCTGATAAACTCTCTGTTTATTTAGTTTTATCCTCCTGTGCCAACCCTACCAAAATAGGTAAAATTTTGACAGCTCCTTAGAAGCTTTGCCTCTGTACAGTTTCTTATTCATGTGCTAAGATGGAATGCCTCGTTTCCAGTAAAAAGGGTCTCCGGTTCTCTACACTCACCATAATTATGAAACACAGCAGCATTAAGCTGCTATTTTACACTGATATTCTGTGAGGGCATGGTCCTATCCCGGTCGAGCCAACCCATTTGAGCCACAACCATAATATAGCTGCAGCATGGCTCTACCACATATGAAGTATACATTCTTTACTATAAAATATTTTTCATTCTAGTTGTATTAAATTACTTTTTTATTTTGTGTTGTTTGAAAAACAAACAGTGATATATTGCTTAATTACTTAAAATTATTATTGTTTTACAACATTTCATTGTTTAAACACATTCAGACGTAAGTTAATTAACTGATTTATTTTTAATTTTTTAAAACATGAAAGATATAATATTAAAATAAGTATATTATACACATTTAAATTATTTTTTTATCCCAGATGTGAAGTTATCAAGTGTTGATAGAATTTTGATATCAAGAGAATCAATGTGAGATTAGAGTGTCTAAAAATAGCGTTTTTGTTGTTATCTTGTCAATTATCATAATCATAATGTACAACATGTAACCAACATCCTGTCTGATCCTTCGTGTTACTCTGTATTGTTATATACGAGGGTGGATTGAAAAGTACTCGGCCTAACCAAGAAAATAAACACATACTAAATCAGTTATATTTTTATTTTTCTACATAATCACCATCAAGTTCAATACACTTTTGCCACCTCCCCTTCCAAGCATTTAGACCGTTGAAAAAAAATGATTCTTCCTTAGAGTCAAAATATGCGTCTACAGCTGCTTTGACCTCGTCGTTTGTCGAAAATCTTTGACCTCCCAAGTGCTTTTTTAGGTTAGGGAACAGAAAGAAGTCTGATGGTGCCAGATCAGGTGAATACGGCGGATGCGGTAACAGTTCAAAGCCACAGTTGTGAATTTCAGCCATTGACTGTACTGACGTGTGAACACGGGCGTTATCTTGATGAAACAGGACTTTTCTTCTGAGCATTCCTCGACGTTTTCTTTTATTTCCTCTCGTAAACGACGTAGTAAGGTGCAGTAGTAATCAGAGTTTATAGTCCCTTTATGACCCTTTCAAGATAATCAATTATAATCACACCTTTCGAGTCCCAGAATACTGAAGCCATCACCTTATTTGCCGACAAAATCGACTTAGCTTTTTAGGGGTGGTGAACCAGGTCTTCTCCACTGTTTTGATTGTTGTTTTGTTTCCGGTGTACAGTAATGAACCCATGTTTCGTCCATAGTAACAAAACGATTCAAAAATCATCTGCATCGGCTTCAAATAACTCCAAATAGTCGCGTGAAATAGTCAATCGCGTCCTTTTGTTCAACTGAAAGCAGTCGCGGAACCCACCTCGCAGACACCTGTGGAAACCCAACTCGTTGACAATGATGTTTTGAGTTCGTTCATAAGAGATGCCTATAATCTCGGCTATCTCTAATTTTTAATCTGCGGTCTCCATTATTAAATCAAGTACTTTTTAATATTTTCGTCAGTAGTTGACGTCGAAGGCCTTCCAGAGCGGGGTTCATCTTTCACACTCTCTCTACCACGCTTAAATTCTGCTATCCATTTTTTGACGGATGAATATGACAGAGCACAATCGTCTAATGTACTGACCATGTCATCATGGATGGCTTTTGATGATAGCCCTTCTTATGGAGGTACTTAATGACGGCACGCTGCTCGATTTGCTCCATTCGCGAAATTATGTCCATTACTTTGTTAATAAATTTATAAAATCACAACTAATTATCGCACACGTTTCGAACTTCACACAATGAACTAGTCTGAACTGAACTAAATAATGTGGGTAGATTTGATTTTTAGAATTGAATGGATCTGTGTTAGGCCGAGTACTTTTCAATCCACCCTCGTAAATTCTGATTATTCAATCATTTTAAAACCTTATAATGTTAGTTTACCTTTCCGCTAAGACATTTATTTTTTCCAAACAAACTCTACCAAAGTGAATGTATAAAAAATTAAACTATTTATTACCTACAAAGTCTTTTTTTTCGAATGGCGCCAAAAGTAACGACACTTTATCAAGTTTTTCTCGGGACCTTTCCAGTCTTTTGGACTCCACCACCCAAAAGAGAGAGTTAATGAGGTCTGCAACATTCTGCTCCAAGTCGGGCACTGGATCATTTTCGCCATAGAACATAGCATGGGTTTTGAAATTAGATGGTGTTGTGAAGTGTTCTTCTTGTACTGCATATGTAGCACTTGACGATGATGATCTTAGAAAAGTATCATTTGAAGAGAGACTGTCTGATTGTTCACTTGGTGCTGATGTTCTGGAATTAGTAGAAATATATTGTTCTTGTCAATATCACAGCCCATCAAAAATCCACTGCTGAACATAGGCCACCTCCGAAAAATGTCGAAAAGCATGGTCCTGAGGTCCTGAGCTTTTATTCCTTTCTTTCTTTTCGTAATGTATTTGAGAATATGACGAATATATTGTTATCAGGAAATAGGAAAGGTTGGTAGATCAGCGTGTGGGTGTTGCTTTTACACTCACCAATACTTGCTCAGCATGGTGGATATGGGCAACACATTCATGAAAAGCATACCACACCACCACAGCAGATTACAGCGCCATCTATCAGGTCCAGATTTTGTGATATTTTTTTGCACTAGACTTACATAATAAATATTGTGAATATGAGTAATTTTTTACACTAATATATAATTTGATTATAAATTCCTATTGCAGCAGTGAACCATTGCCTCCACAAAACCAATATATTGTATGAATACAACCTCAATCAACCAATTCTAAGTAAGTTACACAATCTGTTAGTTATGACACCTCATTCACTGCTGGTTTCTCTTGGTTCTCATCGGGCGGCTAGGCTTAAGCGTCGCTCACGCGCTGAACTGAGTATTGAATTAGTTTAATTTTTCATTATCTCTTAAACTAAGCGTACAAATAACATGCTATAAAGAGCAAGGTTTATCTTTATAAAATTTTCTTGATGATGAAGTAACTTTTGTTTGTAAGGTTTATATGAAATGCCTATAATAACGCTTATAAATCACTTTTTAATTTTCAATAATTTTTTGTCACAAAATACCTTATTGTGGCTTATGTACAAGAAATGGGCATTTAAGGTATCGCGGACCTTTTTTTAGATGAAGTAAAGATCTATATTTTTGTAGAATTTTGTATATTACCATTACGCCTGCGCACGCGAATAAAACAGTTCATGACCACAAATTTAAATATTGATGTTTGATTGCTTAACAAACATCAATATTTAAAGCTAGCTGAAAAGTGTAGCCTAATGCTAGATAACCTATACTATTCCCCATGAATCTGACTATAATATACACATTTTTTTTTAAATAGGACTGGTAGTTCCAGAGATTAGCGTGTTTAAACAAAGAAAAAAAAAAAACTCTTCCGCTTTATATTGGAATAGATATAAAGAATATTAAACTATTAAATGTTAACTTACTCATCATTTAAGCTGTCTTTTGGTTGCCTATCATCTTCAAAAACACTATAAGTTTCCGGTTCTTGTACTGGTTTTTTTAAATTACTGCCCGGTCCAAACATAAAGGCTCGAGAGTCATAAAGTGTGTTAGAGTATTTAACTTTGAGAGATTCATGGACCCTACATGCTTCATTCAGTTCTACTTGGTTTGTAAATTTACTCAATGTTATCAAGCCCAGTAAACGCCTGTAAATTTAAAATTAATAGCAATATGATCTTATTTATATAAATGTAAATATCCAGCACATGAGACATTTTAAAATGTTAATGATGTAAAAATAAAATGATTGACCTTCAAAAATTGGTTTATTTAATTATTTGGATCATATGAAGATACTTCATAAATAAAGGTTTAATTATGGGATTTTTTTATTTATTACCTTCAAAATAATTTTTCTGATAGAAAATATGGTAAATCATAATTTATCTGTAGTTACAACTGGTAAATTACATACAATAATTGAAAGTAAATGTATGAATTACTGATTTTAGTACTTAATTTTTTAGGCAAATAGTAATAAAACACACTAAACATATTTTAATAATAGTGTGTGAATTACCTATGAGTCTGAAAATCACCCCAGTCATTATTTTCCACAGGGTAGTCTCTGACATATCTGACCCAAATGTCTCTTACTTGACCAGTGGAATCTGAAAGGATGTTATATATCAACAAAATCAAAAATTTATAACACTGTACACATAGACACAAGCACACATAGACCATACCATAAACCATACCTAATTGTATGGTACTTGTATTAATCACTGAGTACTAAATGAACAACGAACAGTTACTGTATGCATAAAAGAAAGGTATATTTCTGTTATGAATATGTATTGCTGCTTAAACTTTACAGCACATTGCTTGGTTGAAGTGAGGCTATGAAGTATTTAGTTCACATTTTGGATTACTGTAAGATATAACACTGCTGATGTCAACATGCTCAATGTCAGTGTATGTGACAAAACTTAATCTTGAGATTGTCACCTCATTTTTCTTCTTCTAGCAAATGTTGGTCAATGACAATATTTTATGGTCTGCTCAATAAGGTAGCTGTAAATGCTATTAGCGTTTATTGTAAAAAACATAGAATACAAACAAAATGTTTTAATTTCACTGGTAAACTAGGTGCTGAAAATCTTGTGTCAAAAATGAGCAATAAGCACACTACTAAAGAAACACAACAAAATATAGCTAAGCACTTGGAATCTTTATCAACATACCCCAAAAATCAGATGGGAGATACACATACAAAGACTTGCAGAATGAAAATAAAATATACATGCTCTGTTTCTTTTATTATTTTGCAACTTTTACACAGAAGGGTAAATTGCATAATAGATTGAGTCATTCATAATTTCTTTGTAGGTTGTCTTTGTCATGTAGTCTTGTGAAGGTTGACCTTAGAAATGCTTTTAACTCTATTGATAGGGTAACCCTGCTGAAAGAAGTGCCTAACAATACCCCCGAAATTTATCATTACGTTTGGCAATGTTACAGTCAAAATTCGAACTTGTTTTATGAAAACTATATTATTGATTCTGCTGTCGGTGTTCAGCAGGTTGACCCACTAGGTCCAGTACTTTTCAGTTTGGGAATTCAACCTATTATTTCAAATTTGAAATCCAAACTGAATGTCTGGTACCTGGACGACGGTACACTGGGAGGTAAAGCAGATGATGTCCTCAGTGATATTACTTATATTTTTCAAATTTTAAAAATATTGGTCTTGAACCAAATAGCAATAAATGTGAAATATTTATTTCCAATGATTTATATAGTTCTAACAGAGTCTCTATACAGCCAAAGTTGCCACAATTGGCAGGCAAGTAAGCAATTTTTTTTTATTATTTTGAGTTATTATCAGGAAGATGCTGACATACATCTTCTGTTTTATTTCTCTCTGTTACATCTAATGACACCCAGGGGAAAACATGGGACAGTGAATTCTGTTACGCCGCCACTATATGACACAATTCTTTACCAGTTAGCTTTAACTGCATCATATCATGGATGTGCTAAATAAAAGAAATGCATGCAAAAAATACATGTGAAAAGCCAATATCAATGGAGAATGCCTTTTCAAATTGTTTTTCAAAAGGTGTTTTAGCTACTCCTTACTATTGAAATGGGAGGATTAAGGAGGAAGAATTTTTTTAATTCTTTGGTTTTTAAAAATTTTGATACAATATTTTTTTATAGAAGGGGAAAATGGTGTACGCCCCCTGCTGAAACCCTCTCCTATCCTTTGTAAAAGTTACAAAGTTAACAGAACATTGTTGTTTTCCCAGTAAAAATTCCATACATTTTTTTAGAAAAAAAATATCTATTTTTCATTTTCAATATGTTATTTATTCATAACCCAAAGATATTGAATACATAAGAAATAATAGCATTGTCAATTTATTAAATGTTCTAGGTATGTCGCACCACACTAAAGCTAGATTAATATATTATAATAAGTTCAGAGGCCATTAGGATCATTAAAAAAATTACATACCAGTAACTTTTATGTTGTTGACTCTCTGTATCCTTTCCCACAGCTTATTAAAATTCTTTAGGACGCCTCCAATACCTTTAACCAACACCAAAAGACAGGCGTGGTGTTGTGCATGTTGCGCATAGTCAGGGTGCGACATTACTGACTCTCCAGGCGCATGAGATAATATATAGCTCACAGATGAGCGCATTGATACCTCATTCGATTAAATTGGAAATCAGATACATTCACCTATTTTGGTACATACATAGTTTTGTAACATTACGCACTTTACATAAATTACGAATATGGCAGTTTTATCCTATATAATAATAACTGCAATCTGTTTACCGTAGTTAAAAATAACAATGAAACCGTAATCAATGTTTACAAAATAGAGCAGAAAGAAAAGAACTTATTTAGAAAATACTAGGATCTAGGAATTGTTTTGGACTTAAAGTGACAGTGACAGTTCACATTGACATTAGGTGTGACGTTGATTATCGCTTGGCAACGCCTTAGAATCATGGAGGTTAGAGAGAAGGAGAACGATCGCTGTAGAAAATAGTGTCCCAGAAATATGGACAAAATAAGTGAGCTGACCAACGAATAATTTATCGTCTATGCATCGGAAACACTGCATATTCGTGTATGTGAGTTTTGTTTCCATAAATCAGAATTTTTTGAGCGATTAGTTCCAATTCCAATACATATTTACGTGATTTTTATATATTCGATTTATTTCAAAACCGATTTTTAATAGTCTGTGGTTGTTCGTTATGGCATGGCATAGTTTAGCGTGGCACATCACTGTCGTAAGTGGGCGGTACCCATTCATGAAGTACAACAATAACTGTATGACAGTTTTTCTAAAAAAATATGAAACTTCATTGGCGTGAGCTGTCACCCGCTCCATGCTATAACGCAAAGACTATAACTACCTACAATATGTATAATATTAGAGAACTTAACTTGTCAAAAAAGGGTACCACTTTTCCGTAAACATAACTGATGATTTTTTTCAAAATCGATTATGGTTTGACCATAACGTCTGCGTTGACTATGTATGTAATAATTTCTAACATGGAGATTAGAGAGAAGGAGAATGATCGCTACGTACTAAAGCATAGCCCGCCTGTCCCTGAAAATTTGTAGAATTTATAGCGGCGCTGCCGTCGGTAAGTAGTGTCTGCGAAGTTAGCTGTTTATAAGTACAAGTTTATATATATCATATCAAAATATGCATAATATTGTTCATAATTGATGAGAGACAATAATGTATTTTTATATAAAAACTGTAGATAATACAGTTAAAACATCTTGTCTACTCAACAGCCTTATATATATATATATATATATATATATATATATATATATATATATATATATATATACAGGGTATTTTGAAACGCTCCCGAAAACGAAGACAGATGATAGTACTAAGGATACCTATGATGATGGGTCACAAAGAAATTCGATCCTGAGGAAAAAAATCATCTTTTCACAACGTTTTATTAACTTTATTCACGCTCCATCATGTTATTAAAGTTATTTGAAACGATATTTCATAAAAATATCATAAAAATACTGAAACATAAAACCCGCGAACGCCGAATTCGCGCGGCCCGCAACTAGCGATGGTACCACAATACAATAATTTACAACACTTGTCTAAATACCTAACTTATCTACTTAACCTACTATTTTGCCACTGTGCTTGTCTCCACGTAGCCACTTTAATTCAATTCTGGGTTAAATAAACCAAATAACTGGTTCGATTCCGCTAATGAAAAAATACTTAAATAAAATGTTAACAAGTTATTTAAAAAATTAGCTTAAATAAACCAAATAACTGGTTCGATTCCCCGCTAATGAAAAAATACTTAAATAAAATGTTTACAAGGTTAGAGTCATGCTTTGTTATCCATTGTGTAATTATGTTTATTATTCTGATGTATTCAGTTATGTACCTATTCAGATCAGTTCAGTACTAAGTTATTTAAAAAATTAGGTATGAAACAGCTTACCGATCCTCCGTGGCCTTATGAGATTCTTCAAGGCACATTAACATGTTGCCGTATTCACAAGCACTATAAATGTACCTACGCGTTAGGCATTATTAAAACAAAACAAAAACACAAAACGTAACAACAAGAACAACATCATTAATTAATAAATAACAAGTTATAACGACAATAATTTAATAAACAAAACAATTGAACTATCGCTCGTGATAGTCAACATGGCACTGTCTCAAAACTAAAATTATTATAACGTCCTTGAAGCATATGAAATTCCACAGCGCGAGGCGACACGAAGCAGCGTGTGTGTGAAAGGGAAGGTAGAGTGGTAAGTAGTATACCTAATGCATTGTTTCGTACCGATCTAGGTAAGAGTTCGATGCCCGCGAGGATATTGACCCTATTGTCAGCTGATTTTCTTTTAAAGTTTCACTGCTGGTATTATATTTCAGTATTTTCATGATATTTTTTGAAATATCGTTTCAAATAACTTTAATAACATGATGGAGCGTGAATAAAGTTAATAAAACGTTGTGAAAAGATGATTTTTTTTCCTCGGATCGAACTTTCGTGACCCATCATCATAGGTATCCTTAATACTATCATCTGTCTTCGTTTTCGGGAGCGTTTCAAAAATACCCTGTATATATATATGCAAAAAATGTACATCACATGAAAATGTCTCTATTTTGAATACAATAAATTGATTATTTATCTTACCAAAAAAAATCAATAATAAAAATTAATAATTAATATTTGTAATAATTTATAATATTTATAATAATTAAAATTATAAAAACTTAATTTATTTATTAATAAATAATAATTTCGTTATTTTCTTTTTTTTTTTCTTTGAAATATATTATATACATGTATATTAAACGTTAATAGATCATTTCAAACTAGACAACTTAGCGATCGCAGCGCCTCACTTATTTTGTCCATATTTCTGGGACAGGCGGGCTTTGCTTTAGTACGTAGCGATCGTTCTCCTTCTCTCTAACCTCCATGTTAGAAATTATTACATACATAGTCAACGCAGACGTTATGGTCAAACAAACAAAAAATTAAAACCCATGAAATCCAATCGTAATAAATACCAAATTAAACTTTAACTTAATTTTAGATGCATTGTAGTTTATAAATAAATATATGTTTCGGTTTTCATTTTGTCACCCCTGAGGACTGAGATGGAATGCCTCATTTCCAGTAAAAAGGGTCTCCGGTTCTCTACACTCACTCACATTAAGCTGCTATTTTACGCTGGTACTCTGTGAGAGCGTGGTCCTACCCCGGTCGAGCCGACCCATTCATGCTGCAACCACAATATAGCTACAGCATGGCTCTACCACGTAAAAAACAAAATCTCCCAAAAACTTCGCTATGTGACGCATAAAGCATATTGTAAAGAATTTGGTTAAAAAGTTCATGTCAGACTAGGTTAAATTGGCATAGATCCCTTTGTCTATAAATTAATAAATAAAAGTCGAGAATAAATATTATTAACCCATCTATAAGGAGTTTTTGGGAACTTGTCTGCCGGTGGATTTGTTTGTGCTCCTGATAAATTGTTTACCTAAATAATGGTTTATAGTGAATTTTGATAAGTACCTAATAGTTGTGAAGTTTTATATATCAAATGTCTATTCGTGTGAATTATTAGTGGAAACGATGTATAACAAGTGCTTCGATAGTGATATTATAAATTTAAAAAAAATTATCCGCTCAAGCGCTTTGAGATATTATCGTCATTGATGTTGTCGTCTGTCGTCGAACCCCCAAGAACTTCGCAATGAGACCTATCAGTATATTGTGAAGAGTTTTGTGTTCAATACCAAAGAGTATATAATCATTAATCACTACGTTTTAAACTTTTAACATCGTAAGGCCCAATGTGATCAGAGAAGTACTTAATAATTTATGCGTTTCGGCCCGATATGAAAAATACTGTCATCAAAATTACCGCCCACTGTCATCCACTGAGGTCAAATTATATTTTTGCTCCTGATTAAAAAATTCGCGCGTTTTGTATTTCTTATTAGACATCATTGATTGGCCCATTTGCTAGCAACATTTAGCATAAGAGTAAGTAGACCATGGAGGTTAGAGAGCAAAAGAACGATCGCTACGTACTAAAGCATAGCCCGCCTGTCCCTGAAAATTTGTAGAATTTATAGCGGCACTGCAATTTTCGCAACAAATCATTTATAATCATGAAAGTTAGATTTTGTTTTACATAAATATTGTGTTAATATTCTATGTACTGCCTTGCATAAAAATATATTTAGGTTTAAAAAAATGTGATCGAGCAATTACACGGCGCGGTAGTTACAATTACATTCATTTTTTATTTGGTATTATGTTAGGCCATTGGGCGTTAGTTAGTCAAGTAATGGTATTTCGGAAAATTTAAGTATTTCATTTTTAAAATATGATTTCTATTTATTACAGTTTTGCGTGATGAAGATGTTTCTAAATTATTAAACGAATATTGAAGACTTTTTACCTAGTGATGAAGATTTGGATGACCATGACTAACCTTTCAGAGTTGAGTCAGAACATTCATCTAGTTCGAGTGATTCTGAAAGATCAGAGCGAGAAACAATTCACGAAGAAAGAATAGTACAGCTAGCTTCATCACGTGCTCGTCATGGCGTTACTCGTGGAAGAGGTAATCGTGGTCGCAGCAGCAATATAACTTGATTGGTCTGAAAAACTATTCTCATCGAAAGAAGTGGATTTATCCCAGCCTACTTATTTACCATTGAACTTAAATTAGTAAAGTAACATATATTGAACAATATATAGATGATAATTTTGTACAGTTACATGTAGAAAGAACAAATCAAAATTCAGTAAAATTGCATGGAAAAAGCAGGAATTTATATATGAAGGAGTTTTAAGTGTAAACTATCCAGTAATAAGAATGTACTGGGAAAGTAAATGGAGAATGGTTATAATTGCGGATAAAATGTCCCGTTATAGATTTATACAAATCAGAAACTCTATCAAATTTGTATTTTTGGATGACAATGTTAGTCAAGTTGAACGTGCGGATTATAAATTATGGAAAATCAGACCTTTGATAAAGCGAAATCAAGAAGGATGTAGGGTACAAGAAATAGAAAAACACATGTCTCTTGACGAAATTATAGTGCCTTTTACTGCGGCATGTGGAATTAAGCAATATTGCCTCGGTAAACCAAACCCAGTTGGTATGAAAACCTTCCTTCTTGCAAATACCAGTGGATTAGTGATAGATTTTCATATCTATCAAGGGTCAACCACTTACAAAGAGTTAGAAGATTCAAACCATAGATTGGGAGAGAAAGCTGTAATCACACTAACTAATGTACTTGTCCCAGGCTTTACTTCGACAGATACTTTATCTCAGTAAAACTGGCACTTAAACTTCTAAAGAGATAAATTGGTTGCACAGGTACTATTATGAAGAACAGAATTCCAGCTGCTGCACGACTTGTGTTAAACGATGATAAAGAACTCCAAAGAAGTGGTAAGAGAAGTGTTTAGACTATTGTAAGCGATAAACAATAGTCTGAACTATGTCTGTCTGTCTGAATATCTATAATTTAATAGGTATGTTTTGATAGGTATATTTTGAAAGTTACAATTTTGTACACTTTTAATTTATTATTTTAAATAAGGAGTAAAAGAAGTACGTTATTAAAAATTATTTATACTTTTTATTTATTACAGTTAAAACCAATGTCATCTGATGACAAATAAAACTGTAGGTAAAATGCAGCAGCAAAAAAAATAATCGCGTCAAAAGTTGTAACAATATGTTCAAAGGGATGTTATTTATGAGGCACATAAAGTGTTTTGTTCTATCTTTCCTACAAATCATTTTAACGCACTCGTTTCGGTCTGGGCGGTAAGCGTTATGTTTATTAAGTTCTCCACCGAGAACATTGGGTCCTATTTGGTTACATCCTATTTTTGCCCTGGGCCTTACGACGTTAAACAATACATAATATTATAATGGTCGTGTTCCGATATACACTTCGAGCACTGCTTAGTGCTCTCTCTGGTGAAAAATTCGTTCCGTCATGGACTGCCAGTATACTGCCGCAGTACCCTAGGGAAATATATAACGTTATAAATCGCCACCATTTTTGTACTGTGACCACTGGCGCTTTCGAGGTAAGGTGCTCTCAGTGCTTTGATCACGTGATAAAAAACATAACAGTGCCTAGAGATTTAACAGCTTCCAAAAATGATTGTTATTATTATTAATTAATATTGTTATTCAAATAAACTCGGACATTAAGTTTTAAAAGCATTGCGATAATATTTTTTCTTGTTGAACAGAAAACGTGTACATGATAAATATTTTCATTTAAAAACAGTGTCGAAAAATGGGGATGACAGTATACTGGACTGCGTTCCGTTTTAAACAGTAACCAGTATAGCAAACTAAAAAGGAATGGCTTCACAGTATACTGAACTGACGTCACACCTTACAGTGATCATAGTGTATATCGGAACCATAGACTTAGAATATACTAGCGTATAGACCACCTGACAGCCCGAAAACGCGTGACCAATTTTGATTTGTTATTGTGTGCGTTAGCTAGTGATGTATATTTTACTTAAAAGGACTATCGAAAATGATTGTTAAGGAAGCGGTAAAAAGATTATAAAAAATTGTTTAGTGCATAAAGTTGAATAACTTCAAAAATTAACTGAATTTTACCATGATAGTTCTAAAATAATTAAAAAATATTCATATAACATGTTCCTGGGAATAAGCTGAACCTACCTGCCTTTTGTTGGATTTTAATTCAAATGTATAAAATCCCAGGTGACTTTACCGAAAAACCTAAAAAAACTCCCCAATAATCAGATCAGTTGTATTTTCGAGCTATGATCTTTGGAGAAAAATATTTACTGCCGTGGGCAGTTTCCCAGGAATTTATTTTTTAACATATTGTTAATATAAATAGGTAGATACTTAACTAAGTATATACCTATTTATATTTTATATATTTTATAAAATGTTTTGATGGGGAAACAAAAACGGGGACACGGAGTACAACATAATGGCTGCTTTATTTTTCATATAAGAATTACTTGTGATAATTACAAACATTTAATAATTAATAATTAAATAGATTATAGAAGTTTATTTTAACATTCGACTTAAGTATGAATGTAAACTTAATAATTTAAGGAAGGAAACTTGTAGGAATCAGTTAAATAAGATTGCTCTGTTTAAAGGCCAATATGTTTATGAGGCTTCATCATGCTTCATGTTTATATTCTTTCATCTGTCCCTGAAAAGTATAAAGTAATAATAAACTTATTATCATTTTACCTGCATGAATTTTAAAAACATAATGATCTCAACACAGTAAAGTGCACTAAGTGTCTGAGGATACAGATGCACTCTCTATTCTCTCAATCTCGGTATGTTAAGAAAATGGTCACTCGTTCATGGACTGACCGCGGCAAGTGCAACTTAATTTCGCAGATCTATTGATCTGCGCAGCTATTACTTAACCACGAGTTCCTCTTCTCTACGAATAACGCTGTAGGGGTGTAACCACGCTATTTAAGCCCTCGCGACAATGTCGTCGGCCATCACGCATGAATCGGGCATTGACCGTTGTGAGTATCAAATACTATGGAATTTATACTATCACGTCTCATGCGCGGTCGTCTAGTAGCGCTTGAGGAGCATTACTAAATATCTATACCTAACTACGCTAAAAGTTTTATCGTTATGATTTGGGAATATAATCCGAAGTTCCGAAGCTCCGCTCAACCCCTTGGGGAAAATAGCATGATGCTATGAATATTGTACTAGTGTGACCGTGAGGCTGTGCGGTTGGTTAAGCTACGTTATACATTTATTTTGGTTGATAAATAGATACTTAGTTGGGTTCATAATGGCTTAAAGAGGATAATCTCAAGATTTTTTTGTCTTTAATGTACTACAGTTTTATAATGTATGAAAATCTGTCTCTATATTTATCTAAAGTTTTGAAAGTTATATTTTTGAAGTCTTATTATAACAATATTTTACATTCTGGTACCAAATAATGTAGAAATGACTCCTTTTAATAAAATTGTTTTTATTCTACTTTTTCTTTTATACTTCTCAAGAAAATGTTTGCTGCAAATTGTTGAGTTCTTCTTTGTATTCAACCAACCCGTCCAATGAACCTTAACCACTTTTCTAATTATAGAATCCGGAGGAATCTGTTTGAAAACGGCAAAATAAAATTACATTTTAGAACGCAAACCGAGGATTTAATTTCTTGTTGTGTAGGCAAGTCTATCGATTCATTATAAACATTCAAGATAAATATCGACATTAATTTTGATATAGTTGAGGCAATCCCTAGCGTACATGTAAAATATTTTGTATAAAAATGTATTTACCAAATTCATGCAAATTATCAACAACGTGACATTTTTCTTTGCAAAATATCAAAATTAATAAAATAATTGAATATATCCTATATTTAAAACAGTATGTAACATAAATTTAAACCAAAAATAAACGCGTCATAACATTGACGATGTCTTGAGAATTTACCTGTGATATGTGAAATTATCAGGATTATTTCTATTATTAAGAGCACACTCACTCACTGAACAATTAACCATTTTGGAAAAAGTTACTTACTAAAAATAACCACTATTATACTTTAAAAATTACAAAATATCTCGGAGCTATTTCTTGCGTGCCAATTGTGCCGACCTGTCATTCAAAATCGGTTACAGAGTCATGAGATTTGGTATCCTTTTCTATCTTGCATTTTTGCCATAAGGAATTTTTTTCTCCCTTGCACACTATGTTGGTCTATACGCTAGTATATCCTAAGTCTATGATTGGAACATACCCAATATCAGGTTAGGCTGTATGGTTTATGACCTTTGCCTGCATTTAGTGGTAAAGCAAATCGTAATCGTAACAACAACAGACTAACCTAAAAAAGTAAATAATAAAAATTAAAAAGTGGTATAAAGGTGAAGCCAAAGTGGATATTTCATTTTCATAATTACTTACTAGAAAGTCTTTAATAATTCAGTGTTAGTATTTGTTAATTCAGTTACAGGTAATGGCGTCCAAAGAAGGAGAAAAAGGCAAGGTAAAGTATACTGTTTTTGAAATATATTCCAACCTTATGAATTTAATAATAAATTATTATTTTTTATTTTTAGAACGCTCAAGGTACTGGGGATAACAAAGAAAAGCGTAGAAAAGAATCAATTCTAGATTTGAGTAAGTATTTGGAAAAAAGCATTCGAGTGAAATTTGCCGGTGGACGTGAAGCGGCGGGAATATTGAAGGGTTATGATCCTCTGTTAAATCTAGTACTCGATAATACAACAGAGTTTTTAAGAGGTATGTGTATTTGGGACAATTTTTTTATTACTTGTAATTGCTGTTCTGTATCTTTTGATAAAATGGCTTATATAAACCAACATCTTTTATTTATTAATTCTACGTTTCATATAATTTAAAATGCTTATTTTTATAATTGATAGTAATTGATTTATTGCTTTTGGAGTATTCCTACATTTTAGCAACACCAACCTGTGCATTTCAAAATGCCTACTTCATTTACAGATCCAGATGACCCATACAAGCTACTTGACGACACTAGAGCCCTTGGTTTAGTTGTATGCCGTGGAACATCAGTTGTTTTAATATGTCCAATGGATGGTATGGAGGCGATACCAAATCCATTTATTACTCAAGAGGGATAGTCTTATAATTATAATATAATGAATATTTTTTTGCATGTATAAAGATAAGTTATAATAATTAAAAAATTAAGGATCAAAGTAATTTTTTTCTTTAAAAAATAAACTTTATTTCAAAAATATTGCACACATATTGTTGCTTATTAACTAACTTACTTAAAATTATAATTACACATTCATTCAACATGTACAAGGCAAACATGATTTAAATTACTATGGTAACTATAACTTATAATTTTGCTACAATTTTAATTTATTTCTTTATTCAAAACCAAATTCATTTCTAATCCAGGGATAACTTTTTGGGCAGTCAACACATGTTATCATATACTTATCATGTTCTAATACTTTTGATAATTTACAAGTTTTGGGCATGGTGCAGGCAATTTCATTTTCATTAAAACGACGATCCTTACACTGCCAAGGCTGAAACTTTTTTAATTGAAGCACTGGCGTCGGTCTCCTCATCCAGTCGATGACCTCACGGTATGTTACGAAGTATACATCTGGTAATCTTAAAACCTCAATAATAAATCTCTGGAAAACAAAATGTAAAGTTAACTGTGTAGTTACAAAGTCAAACTTTATTAATACATACTGAAATAATTATCCATAAAAATTGGAAAATAATTAAATTTATCAGAGTAGATTAAGACAGAATTAGAATAAACCATTGTAATCTACATAATTAATTTAAACCATTATAATCTACTTAATTAACAAAGGAACCAAAACTAATATCATACAGTCCTATCCTACTCCAAGTGGTATGACGTCAAGACGTCATACCACGTGGAGTAGGATAGAATTCAGTAAGGAAATGGAAAATTCAGTAGTAGTAGGATAGGATAGATATTCAGCAAGGAAATGCAGCCAAAATCCAAGGATTTTGATAAAATTCCTTGCTGAATACTTAGGATTTGAGCTAGAACCAGCTCTTATCAGCAGTGTTGATTCCCTTACAAACTTCGTTGTGACTGAACCCCATGAACTGATAGTCTTTACATCAAATGGCTTAAATATAATATAGTCATTTCATTTTTGTGCCATTTACTCAGTTCAGCCGCACTTGATGCCGCCCTGGCTTTAAACAAGGTACTTAAACCGCTGCCAAAGTGTCTAAGCATTGCATACAAGGGCTTTACACCGCTACTAAGAGACCAGTCATACTGTTGGGTCTCTTGATCATCATTCATCATCATCATAACAGCCCTTCACAAGTCCACTGCTGAACATAGGTCTCCCCCACGGAATGCCACAAAGCACGGTCCTGAGCCACCTGCATCCATTGACTTCCTGCATGTCTTACCAGGTCGTCACTCCATCTAGTGGGGGGTCGCCCTACACTTCGCCTACCGGTACGAGGCTGCCACTCGAGAACCTTTTTTCCCCATCGGTTGTCAGTTCTTCGAGCTATATGATTGGCCCATTGCCACTTCAGCTTACTAATCCATTGGGCTATGTCGGTCACTCTGGTTCTACTGCGGATATCCTCATTTCTAAGAGGATATCCGCAGTAGAACAAGATAAGAGGATAGACGCAGAGAAACCCAGAGCATAGTCCTCTCCATAGCTTGCTGAGCGACCTTGAGGTTCCTCATACGGCCAGCAGTGAAGGACCACGTCTCAGATCCATAAGTCATCACTGGCAACACACACTGGTTGTACAATCTTGTTTTCAGGTTTTGAGGTATACCTGACGAGAAGATGTGTCGTAATTTCCCGAACGCTACCCAGCCGAGTTGAATCCGTCGATTGACCTCTTGGTCGAAGTTGGACTTACCTAGTCGAACTATTTGTCTCAGGTAAACATACTCGTCAACAACTTCGAGCTTAGTGCTCCCAACAACTACCGGCATAGGTGTGACATGGACGTTACACATGACTTTTGTTTTGTCCATGTTCATCTTAAGACCTATCCGTTGGGAGACACTATTGAGGTCATTGAGCATAGTGCTTAGGTCCTTCAGCGATTCTGCCATAAGGACTATATCGTCGGTAAATCGAAGGTGAATGATGTACTTGCCATTGATGTTAATACCGTATCTGTTTCAGTTCAGTAGCTTGAAAACTTCTTCCAATGCAGTGGTGAAGAGTTTCGGTGATATAACGTCACCCTGTCTTACACTTCTCTGCAGTTGGATAGGTTTCGTACTCTGGTTCTGTACTCGGATAGCCATCGTAGCCCTACTGTACAAACACTTCAGTATCTCGATATACCGACAGTCAACTTGGCACCGCTGAAGGGACTGTAGCACCGCCCAAATTTCGACGGAATCAAAGGCTTTCTCATAGTTCACATACGCAAGGCAAAGTGGGAGATTGTACTCTTCGGTCTTCTGTACAATTTGCCGAAGAGTATGTATGTGGTCTATGATACTAAAGCCTTTTCGGAAACCGGCTTGTTCGGGAGGCTGGAAGTCGTCGAGTCTGCGTGCGGGACGATTCGTAATGACAATGAAAACAGCACGTAGACGCGGCTCGGAAGGAAAATTGGTCTGTAGTTCTTCAAGAGAGCGTTGTCGCCTTTCTTGAAGAACAAGACCATCGCACTTCTGCTCCACGCCTCCGGAGTAGTGCCACCATGGAGGACGGAATTAAAGGGCTTCTGAAGGACTTCAAGTACCGGTTTGGGTACTGGGGCCCTGTCGTTTTTAAGGTGCTGGAGAGCCATTCTAATCTTGCTCAGACTGACGCCCGGGATATCATCGAAATAGTGTCGGATAAAACTTGCTCTTGGATCGTTACTCACACTTGTGTGTGGCTCCAACGATGATGTGTACAGCTGCCCATAGAACCTCTCAATCTCACTCAAAATCTCAGGTGTCCCGGAAACGATGCTGCCATACTCGGTCTTCAGCATTGACAGTTGGCTCTTTCTGGCAGACAGATCTCTGGCAAAGACTTTTGAGCTTTGGTTCCGCCCGATCGCTTCTTCAATACGAGCTGAATTGAAGTTGCGTAAGTCTCGCCGCATGCATTTGGAGATCTGTCTGTGCAGTTGCCTGTATGCTGTCAAATCTGTTGAAGACTGCAGCTTCATCTCCCGTCTAACAGCCATGAGATTAAGAGTGTGTTCGGAGAGTTTTTGTGTTCTTCTGCCGCGGGTCTTGCAGAACTTAGCTCCGACCGCATGGACAGTTTCCACGAGCTTGTCATTCATATCGTCCACTGCATTGCAATCTTCTAAGCACTGAAAACGGTTTTGTAACTCGAGCTGAAAGGTTTCGGGACTTTAGAGCACGAGGAGGACGGAGCGTTGACTTCATTAGATGAAACCTCTCCAACTTAACGTTTAGATTCAGTGTGGCTCTAACCATTCGGTGATCGCTGCCGGTTTTCACCCTCGCGATCACTGAGACATCACTGAACAGTTGTCATCTGGTGGTTATAATGAAGTCAATCTCATTTTTTGTCGAACCGTATGGGATCGACCAGGTCCACTTCCTGTGGGGCCGCTTCTGGAAGAAAGTGTTCATCATAAAGAGTCCCTCTTTCTCCATGAAGCTGCTGGCCCCTTGGGTTTCGTTGCCCTATTCCAAATTTCCCTACCTTCAACTCACCGTTCTTTGTTGTGCCTAGTTTTGCGTTGAAGTCCCCCATTAACACCGTATAGTGGGTTTTGGAGGAATGCATGGCTCTAGATATATCCTCATACATTTCCTTCACCTCCTCGTCCGGATGTGCCAAGGTTGGTGCGTAAACCTGTATGACCTTCAGCGAATAAGGTACGCAACCCTCGTTGACACACTCAATCTTTACAACGTTGTTAACGAGAGACTTGTGGACGATAAATCCGACCCCTCCTTGGGACAGATGGTCGCCCTCCCGGTGATAGAACAAGTTGCCGGATTCGAGGATTACCGTGTCTTCACCGTCTCTTCGGACCTCAGATAATCCTATAATATCCCAGCGCAACTTGTCTATCTCTTGTCTATCTTCTTTCAGCTCCAGGATCTTCCGTCAGTCCTCAGGGTCCGTGCGTTGTATGTTGCCAGATCGAGTCGTCTTAGGTGACCACCGAACCTCCACCAGATGTTCTTAGCACCCCCTGCCCCGCAGTTACCATAGTGGCCACCATAGCGAAGATTAGCGGGGCCGTCGGGGACTGGGGCCGTCTCTTCGTAACTTTCGTTATGGGGTTGCCACGCTTGGCGAGCGGGTTGGCAACCGCAGGTTTTTTATTGTACTATTGCTGTTATCAGGAAGACGCTGCTGCTCATCTCCTGCCTGTTTCCCACTGTCGCCTCTTACGAGATAAGGCCGGGAGATGCTTCGGCAAGATGTCGCGGGTGTCGGCGTTCTCCTGGGGCATTCGTTACCCGGCTCTTCGCGTTCTGTATAACGGAACATATGTTCCTATAGTAACCTATGCAGCGGCTGTCTGGGTCAATCGGGTAGGGAATTATACGGTGCGTACGTCACTGCTCAGACCACTGAGGTCCTCACTCGTTTTGTTGACTAAAAGTTACAGGACGATTAGCACTGCGGCTACTCGTCTTCCCGGACGTGTCGGCACGACTCAATGCGAATTGGGTCGTGCCGGATTATCAAGTCTCGCAGTACTCAGTGGACATGGATGTTTTCGAAAGAGACTGTATGACATGAAATTGGTTGAATCTGGTATGTGTGATTGCGGTGCTGCCTATGAGGATAGGCATCACGTACTATGGGAGTACGCGTTGTATGATGACCTGAGATTTAAGATGATGGATGGAATAGTACGCAGAAGGATGGATTCGGTTTACTACCCGGACCTCGTCGACGGTAAGGACAGATTTGGCCGGCTGCGGAAGTTTGCGCATGGATGGCATGCGCGGAGAACGGCGATGGAGAAGCAAGGGAGAGATCTGCCTGGAACCGAAGGCTTGCTGTGTTCGTCCAGCCCAGAAAGGGAGAGTGGAACAACGGGACAAGGACTAGAGTAAATAACTTGTAGAGAGTCAAGAAAGTGCACGCGGGAAAGAGCCCTGAGCAAGTACCGCGTGCATCTCTCGAGATTCGGCCCGTATAACCGCAAGGTTGGTGGGGCCATAGGAGGTGGAGGGTTGTTACGACACCCATGGGAAGATATGGGGTAGTGGATATTCTTAACCGCCACTACACGGCATCTCTTGATATCATGTCTGAATATTCCATAAGGCTCTAAAACTAATTGAACACTTATATAGACAAGAGCTCTTTGAATAATATCGTCCAGAAAACTGTGATGGAACAACCACAAGGATACTGTTGTGGTTGAAAAATCAACAATAATAATTTTGAGGTATTTGGAACATTTTTTTTACAAGAAAACTTCTTGAGTGGCATTATCATACTGACAAGGACAATGTTGAGTTAGCCTTCAATAGATGGAGTGTCGACCTGATGAAACATGCGTTAATGGATGCAGGTGACTCAGGACCATACTTTTTTGCAATCTATGGGGAATATGTTCAGCAGTGGTCTTACAAACGGCTGTTGTAGTGACAGTGATTTAGTATATTGTTATAGCTATTAGCTATACAATTAACATGGTATTTGTTTTAAAATATAAATTAAGTAGGAAGTAGTAATTTATAAATTTGTGTGGTAATAGGTTTCTTAAACAAATGGTAAAATTAAAAATGTTGTACAACCGACTTCAATATAAATTATTAAGGATTACGCAAAAACTACTGGTCAGACCTTGATCTTTATATGGCACCACGTGAGAAGCACCAGCTTTCAAATAAAAAAAGAACCATCGAAATCGGTTCACCAAGAAAACAGTTATGAGGTAACACACAAAAAAAACATACAGTCGAATTGAACACCTCCTCCTTTTGAAGTCGGTAAAAATGCTTAAGTATATTGCAAAAAATGAAAGACATATTTGATGTAATTATTGGCTTAACAAAATTTTGAAGCAGGGTTTTATCTTTCAGGAATTTTGTTATAAGTTGGTTGTGTAGAAAAGCTTTTTCCACTTTAATTTCATTTTTTTATTTTTATTTTTTACTAAAATTCCAAACAAAGTAATAAGCCTGCACCCTCTACAATAATTCTAATACTCATTTATAAATCAAACTGGTTAAAGTTTTCATTTTGAATAGTTATAAAGATAAATGTAATTGTCCTGGTTCTTACCTTTAATACAGCGAGGTAATGAGTGTTTTTTAGCCAAGTACCACTTAAATGTATGCCAAATGGAGCCCGGTTTTTCAAATAATGCCTTTTGAAATTATTTATTAAGATGTTGTACACATCTTCACCATCGAGTGTTAAAGAGCAGTATTCCAGAGTATCACATGTGTGTTCTCCATTAGATAGAGGATTTATTATCATCTGCCACAGCCCAGCATAACTTCTTGTGGGACAGTATTGGTTGTTTCCTGTAGATAAGAAGTAGTCAAGTTGCATTAATTAGGTCTCAAAAAAAGCATAAACTGAAATAAATAAACGATACGATACGACGAACTTTGAAAATTGGTAATTTTCAAAAGTAGGAAGTTATAGATACGGTCCGATTTTGAGAATGCGAATTTTCATCAGATCTCCACGTTTTGAAGTCCTAAGAAGCCGTTCCGACTATTCCCGGTTGGACGTCCGGTTGTCGTACGATATCTTTAGAACGAATCAACCGATCGAGATGGGCGTTCGAAAGTGTTCATTGAATCTTCGAGCTGATTAGATTTTCAAGTCAAACGGTTGAGCCGTTTCTTATATTTAAAAAAAAATAAAAAACAAAAATTAAATAGAGTTTCGAGCGTTGCGCTCGAAAATAAGCGGGATTTTTTTTGGCAAGAGTAATGGTTAAAGTCCAGAGCCCGTCAGGCTGCCGCCGTTGCTAGTATGCAGGTAGTGTCGCGATGCGATTTATCGCCAAACATGTATTATATGCGCCGGTAACCGATTGCTGTCACAATGCAATCCAAACACATTTGAACTCGAAATCGAATAATTTGTGTGTGTTCCAACCTACAGAAAGATAGGGCACCCGAAGACCTCTACATCGAGAAAAAAAATGGAAATATTGTAGAAAAAAAAAATTGCGTGTAATTGTGTACACACGTACGAAGTGAAACTTCTTTACAACACATCATTCTTCTTTTATTTTTATTTTACATAAGTAGGTTAAAAAATAGTATTCTCATGTAGCCCCGGCGGTGAAACGTTACAAGAAAATGTGACGTTTTTGTTTTCTAATACCGTACAAAATTTCTCCACGACGTCGATAAAGAAGTTTCACCTCAAAAAAAATTACCACATAACCAATAACTATTACGAGGGTGACACTGAAAGTTCTTAGAAAATCAAAAACTGAACAAACTAGCAAGTTATTAGTTTTATTATACCTTTTCAAAATAGTGTCCATCTACATCAAAACATCGCTGCATCCGATGGAACCACTGAGAAAAGCACTTTCCCCACTCGTCCTTAGGGGTCTCTTTGACGGCATTTTGAAACGCAGCCACTGCTTCCTCGGCGTCCATAAAACATTTTCCTCGAAGTTTTTCTTTTATTTTCGGAAATAAATAAAAATCGCAAGGTGCGAGGTCGGGGCTATAGGGCGGGTAACACAGTAATTCCACGTCTGACGTCGCCAAGTAGTCGATTGTTTGCTTGGCGGTGTGCGACGAGGCGTTGTCGTGGTGAAGGAGGATCCTACTGCGAGGTCGTTTCTCCAGAACTTTTTCGAATACAAGTGGCAAACAATTGTTAGTGTACCACTCTGCAGTAGCTGTTTTTCGATCCTCCAAAACAATTGTTGCGTAATGACCTGTCCTTCCGAAGAAGGAGGCCACCATCTTTTTTCCCACACTTCGACCTCCCTTCACTTTAGTTGGCAACTCCTCGGAAGGAAACACCCAAAACAGCAGACTGTCTCTTAGTTTCAGGATCATAACAATAAATCCAGCTTTCGTCACCCGTAAGTATGTTGAACACAGCATTTGAGTCACCTCCGTTAAATTTTTGAACCATTTCACGACACCAATCAACACGACGGAGTTTTTGGGCCTCTGTCAAATTAAGAGGTATCCACCGGGCACAAAGCTTCCTGACCGCTAAATGTTCATGGAGGATTTTGTGCACTTGACTCATACCGATGCCTAAGCTTGTCCGAATCTGCTGATAAGTCACTTTTTTGTCAGTCTATTATAACTTTCTTGTTGACTTAAATGACATCGAAAGTCATAAAAAATCACTGTACGAAAATTTTCTCGCGTTAAATTCATGCTGACGTGACAGAGACAATTTTCAATTTGCCGTCAAATCGTAAACAAATGACAAATTAATAAAATACATACACAATTATATTGGCAAAGAGTTCCATTTTCAAAATTTGAACTTATTTTTTTATTATATCGTTTACAAGTGGCCAGCTCTAAAAACTTTCAGTGTCGCCCTCGTAAACAAAAAGTAGGTACGCATAACATGGTCATGTCTACGTTTTTAGATGATTTCGAAAAATGGAAGAGAATCTCAATTCGGATGTCTGTTCTCTTTTTTGTATGTTACTCGACATAAGGAAAGATTTGAATGATTCTTTTTTTAGGGTTCCGTAACCGAAGGGTAACCGACGGGTCCCTATTACTAAGCCTCCGCTGTCCGTCCGTCTGTCTGTCAGCGGGTTGTATCTCATGATACGTAATAGGTGGACAGTTTAAATTTTCACAGAATGTGTATTTCTGTTGCCGCTATATATTCAATAAATTAAAAATTAAAGGGGGCTCCCCTACTAGAAACGTGTTTTTTTTGGTTCTTTTTTTGCAAAATCACCTACATAGTATTAAATTTTGTACGATGGTACGGAACCCTTCATGTGCGAGTCTGACTCGCACTTGGCCGGTTTTTTTATTACATAAATAGAGAAATTAATTTCCGCATAATAGCTTCTATAGCTATACCATTTGTGTATTTATTACACATATTATGTCTATACATTATGCCTTAGCACAGACTTCTGAAGCTGTTCGTCAAAAATTATTTTTAATTCTTTTTAGGTTTTTGAAATCGGGTTTTGGGTACTTTTTAGCAAAATACTTTTTCAGTTTACCCTTTTTAAGTAAAATAACAAACTCAGTCACCATCAACTAGTACTCAAATCATTCGTTATATATTTTTATGCACAAACAGATACAGGTACAGAGAACATTTATTTTACTTGGTTTGAAAATATCAGTATTATGAAATCACCTCATTACCTACCTGAAATCTTCCATCCAAACTTTGCCAAACCGGTTGATTATATTTGCTTGGCCAACCATTTCGTCGAACCAATCTTCCACGGTGGCGTTTTAGACCACCATTCTTCCGGTCCTCGTTGTCTTAAAAAATAATAATTGCAGTTCATGCATTATGTTGTTATAATTATTTATCCGACAAAAAAACTTAAGCGTTTTACTCTTTAATAACCACAGGCCAGGGATTCCCAAACTATTTTGGGCAAGAGACCCCTTTTCCAAAATGAACTGATACCTCAGACCCAATAGCCAAATTACTTTTAAAATCCTATCTCTAGTTTTTTCCTATTGATACAAAATACTTACCAATTTAAAAACTTTGCGGTTGGTTAAGTGAGTAAACTTGGCATCATTTTCTCATCAAAATTTAACAAAATTAATAGACATAAAATTCAGTAAATTTAAAGTGTAATTAATAATTATTAATACAAATTACGTAAAAATACTTAAGTAGGTAATTATTTTTTGAAAAAAGCATTAAATTCTTATAACAAGTTGGTAAACGTAACACAACTTATACAGTATCTTGAAAGTTTCATATAAGAACTTGTGTTTATTAATATGGGTCGATTTTTAGACCTCGTCGACCCCAAAATCAGTTTTCGTTTAACGTTTCGTGAAACCGATTTCGACCCCAAGGGTCGATATCGACCACTTAGGGAATCCCTGCCATAGGCGATCTTATATTCCCTAACAGTCGCGCAATAAAATAATTTTTAGCAAGCATATCAACATCTTACATGTCATTAAACTTACGTGATTGAATTGACTGCAATTTCATGTCCATCATTCCACAGTTTCTGTACATGCCTATAATTTGTATAGGGATGCGAAACGAAGAAGGTAGCCTTAATGGGACACCCGTTGGGATTTTTTCGGTCGCTGGTAAATAAATGTTTATTGTAAATGTCCCAGTTTTCGTGGTTTACCGCGCCATCAAAAGTTAGCGTTATCATTTGTGGCGTCTGAAAATACAATATTTCAAAAGAATAAACGAGCGTAATGCGGGTACTGCGATTCATATCCATTAATCTTGGATGAGGTTTCTAAATGATAATAGTAGCGTTGAAATGTCTCGTTCCCTGCTTACCAAAAAGAAAGAAAGTCAATTACTAGGTCTCCAGTTCTCGCCACGAACCAACAGTAGGTAACCTAATGGTTCAAGGAACGGCTTGCAAAGCTTTATAGAATTGCTAGCATTCTTTGTTGCTATTTTACACTGTCATTCGGCGAAGATTATAAAAATACTGTAAATTTAGTTTCAAAATCTAAAACTACTGAAATTATTATTCTTGGTTATTTATATGTAAAAAAGAAAATTGTGTTTCTAGAAATTATTCTTTTGCTGAAAAGTCGCATAAAGTAACAGATTTTTAATGTGAATTCTGCCTCCCAGTAGCTATCACGGTAGCCGCACGTATTTGTACGTAAAATTTGGTGAAAAGTGAAATTAGTATCGGCACAGGTATCTGCGCGAATTTATCCATGAACCGACGATTGGCGATGCAATGATACTCGGCGGCGTCTTACCGGTTTTATCCAACTTCTATTTTGTGTAACTTAAATACCTAACAAAACAACTAAATTAGGTAAGATACACAAAATCAGTTTGGTTAACAAGTGGTAAAATTTAAAATATTGTACAACCGACTTCAATATAAATAAAATGAGAACATCATCAATGTAGTCGAAGTCAATTAAATACATAATTATTAAAGATAACTCAAAAACTACTGGTCAGATCTTGTTGTTGTTATCTACATGGGACCACATAAGAACCAGCTTTCAAATAAAAAAAGAATCATCAAAATCGGTTCACCTAGAAAAAAGTTCTGAGGTAACACCTCCTGAGAAAAATCCTCTTGAGTACCTTCTCCTTTTTTGAAGTCGGTTAAAAATAAGAAAAATTTCATAAGAAAAATTGACGCAGACTGGCTTATATTCATCAGCCAGAAATAATTATTGGGTAAGCACTCTTTAGTCGGGGACGTCCGTGAGTGTAACGCCAGAACGGAAAAGCGTATGATCACGCGATGAATTCGTTATAGAACGATGCACATTACCTGGTTATGAATAAGATTTCCTGGTATTTCTTTACCGCTTTTTGTGCAAAAGCAGTCTGGTAACAAGCACATGTTAGGATCACATGGTTCCGCCGAATTTGGATCGTGATTTAGGTCACACCAGCCCTGAATAAAAAAATAAAAATTTGGAATTGTTTTTTTTTTTAAATATAAGTTGCTTTTTCAGTTGAAAAATCATATCCATAGTTTGTAGCTTTTTTTCGTCTTTAAAAAAAAGTTACCTGCACACTAGGATTTTCTCCTGTATCGCGGGGGCAGTTCACATACATAGATTTCACAAGGACAAACATCCAGACCCAGAAAAATTATTTGTAGGCCATACAAATACTTGTTCCGTGCGGGATTCGAACCCGCGCAACTCATTGCTAAGCCACTGCGCCACGGAGCTTTTTACATACATTGAAGTATCGCTTCTAACATACTTATTATATGAGCATTGAAATATTAATAAGGCTGTAAAATTATAGTCAATAGAAAGCTTTACAAATTATATGTAATGATGTTAATAAATTTTATCTATCATACAAGTATATAAGAATGGAAATTCCTTGGCTTTACGAGTCTATTGTGAAAGCAAATGACCGTTAGAGGATTCATATAAAAACCTGGTCATGTTCTGCTTACGAAGCGACGGCTAACGCTGTGTTGTGGTAAAAGTATTGATAGTTATATTTACATATATAATATTATGTAAAATATTTGTTTACGTCAATGAGTAAAAGCAATACAGTTGGCATACCCGCAACTGATCGAGGAATTGTCATTGCGTAACTGTACCCTTTTGTAAATATATTTTGGTTACGTTTTGCGGTATTAAGATGTTTAAAAAAATAATTTTCCACAAAACACGTTTCAGTTACTCATATTCAAGTTTTTTCGATAAATACCTGCAAATTAATTCAGCATTACATTTAGGATGAGCGGTAATGATGAACGATTTAACGATAAGGTAGTAGTAGGTATGCAGGTCACGGTATTTCCTTAAAAGTTATAAACTTTCTAATGTGTTTTAATGTTGCTATGTGAATGAATGAATGAATGATTTTTTTTTAATTCAATATTGATTATTATATAATACTTATTGAAAGTCATTTTTTATTTACCACTGGTTCGGAAATTACCTCTGTCCTGGGAAGAACCAGCAAGAAACCCAGCGGGACTTTTTTTTTAAACATATTTCACTTAACAATAATTTTGTTTATACAATTTTTAAATGAATTTTCATAGAATCAGCATGGTGGCGATCACCCTATTCCCAGGGGTTATTTATGTTTATGTTACTACATAAGTAAAATAAACAAGTTTATTTTACTCATGTAGTACATAAGTAAAAACAAACCGTTTGGTGGCGGCGCGGCGTCCGCATCATCCCTTCTCGTCCAGTGGGCGTCGTGAGAAGCTACCATAGCTAAAAAGGTCAGAAAACCTTAGCGGCCTTGACGAAGATGGCGGTAATACCATCTTGTTATATATCAGACATATCTAATACCCAGACCAATGTACCTATAGCAATGGATTATTACGTGCTGATAAATTAAGAAAGAAAAAGAAAATATGCATGAATACAAGAGTATGTTACATAATTAAGAAATATAATATTTAAAGGCTAATAAATACTTCGTCTGAAGAATCATCGCAGTCGAATGAACCGTCGCAAAAATATTCCGCCGGCAAGCATCGGTTATCAGAGCAACCCAGGTGAGTCTCGTTGGCGCATTTTGCCTTCTCCAAAAGCGGTTTCGGTATTAAGATTTCTAGAATAAAATATGGTAATTATACATTTTATTTTCGCGGTAGAATTTTTTATATAAATAAAATTATAGAGGTTTGCAGTTGGGCGCGCATCACGGAAAAACTGCAGGATAGATTTCAATTAGGTTTTCTGTTTTATTTCTTAGACACTTGGCCCTTATCTAAAAAAAATATTGCGATATCTTCATTTAATATAAAGTTATAAATTTTTTAAGAAACAACGATTTTGATAAGCACTACGTGTTCAGTGATGTGTGTAAGCAACGCGGACGAAGTCGCGGGTATCAGGTAGTTTTTAATAAACTGAGAAGAAAATCGTGACCATTTGCTGCAGATTCTGGGGTTTACCTATATACTTAATTACTTGGCAGGAACGAAATAAAGGTAGGTAGTTATTTTGGCGTATAAATGCTCATACTGGTAACTATACAACAAAAAAATTTACGACATATTTTTCCTCTTATATTTTGAATATAAGTAGCTAAAAAATTTAACTTTATTTTTTATTCCCTGCATTTTCAGATCACCTTAACTCTATAAACTCTAAAATTCAATACACAATGAAGTTAGAGGCAAATAATTCTTTAGCTTTCCTAGATGTTTTAGTTATTCGAAATCTTTATAACACGATTAGTCATACTGTGTATAGAAAAAAGACCCATACTAGCCGATATTTAAACGGTGAATCTCTCCACCATTCATCACAGTTAGCTTCCGTGGGAAAAACATTGTTACAAAGAGCACAAGGGTACTGTGGCAGTAAAAACCTGGCCACCGAGCTCCAGCACGTCAAGCTAGTATTGCACGACAGTAAGCTTCGTGTCCAGCGCCTACTCCCCGTCACAGTGCCGAGTGAAACTGGCCACAGCCGATCGTATGCCTGCTTTACTACCATATTATGTCAGAGGAGTCACAGGCAAGATTGGCTTCATCTTGAAGCTGGCTTCCATAAGAATGTACTGTACTATAAGCCCGCTGAAGAAAAAGTCCGATACTGAACCCCATAGATTGTCTCATAGGGGGTAATTTGTACTGCCTCGTTGCTCTAGTGGTCGTAAACGTGGTTGCTGATCACGAAGCCCTGAGTTCAAATACCGGGTGGGACCAAAATCAGTTATTGGGTTTTTCTGTCCAGAAATCTCAGAAGCTGCTCGGAGTCAGGAAGTTGGCGGTGTTTCACTCCCGTGCCTCAGAAAGCTGTGCTTACGCATCCTGTCCTGCACAAATGGCTAGTCTCCGTTGAGATTGGCTGCCGTAACCGAAGTTCTGTCTGGAGGACATTATTATATTAATTGCTTTTAGAAAGATGCTGCTGCCCATCTAGTTTGTTTCCTTCTGACGCCTCTTACGACACCCACGGGACGATATGGGGTTAGTGGATATTCTGTAATGTTGTTGATGATGATAAATTTACCTAACGATGATGATGATGAACTTATTTAATAGTTGACAATTGATAAAACAATATTATAATGTATTTTCTATTACATATTTTTTTATATAAATTATAGTTATTACCCTTGACAAATGTGTTTTAACATTCATTATTTAAAATGTTAAAGCGGGTATCGGACTTTATTTGCCAAAATCTCACAGAGCACTGTAGCACACAGAGATTTTGATGTTAAATACTAAACTAAACGCTACTTGTAAGGTTATGGATACATTATATGGTATATGATATGAGTACTACTGTCCATGTTTACGCACAAACTTGCAGCAAATTATGTTTTGTGCAGTTACAGCTTCGGAAAATATTTCTAAAGCGTCATTGTGATCAAATACGACCAGTTTAACATCGTCAACTTTATTGGTATTAAAGGTAATCAAATTGTTTAATTATAAGTATATTATATCGGATCGCTAGATCCGCCCCGGCTTCGCACGGGTGATTTCTGGATCTCGTGCCATTACCTGGTCCAAATTTGAATCTAAACTATCCAGAGACCCACTCAAACACATACAATGTTTTTTTATCAAAATCGGTCTAGTCGTTTAGGAGGACACACGTATTGAAGTATTATATAGTATCCTAAGTGAACTGATAAAGAATGTGTAAAAGTAAATGTGTGGCAAATAAATACCTGTTGTGACATCGCAATTGTGCACATTTTGGTGCATATCGCACAGCTGGCGATTAACATCAAAGAGCAACCCTTGCGAGCATTTGAACTCGAAAACCTCCCCATCTACACAAAGGTAATATTTGGCACATTCGTCTCTGGTCCACAAACTTTCTTGTGGTATATCCGGATTCCTATAAATTAATGCAATATCAAACGTAAACTTCAGTTTGTCCTGTATCGTAGCGACGTTCTATTGTGTAAAATAAATTGCATAATATGTAGATTGTAGGCCATACAAATTTTTAATTCGAACGGGATTCGAACTCGCTGCCCTTATGTGATGGGATGTCCATAAAAAGAAATCGATTTGTAAAGGCGCCAAATCTAACGTCGTCTGTGAGAAAAGATGCACCGATCGGCGAAAGTGAATTTCACAAGGTGTTGCAGGAAACGTTAACAACGTGACACACAATGATAGACTCAGTTCAGTCAAGGTTGTAGCGAAAGTAGTATGGGGTCGATGTCCCCACGCACTCTTCGCAGCAAATACAATTTTTTTTTTATAGCACCATACTGCGTTATTTATTCGCGTTTAGGCAGTTTTTAATTTATTGGTATCGTATTATTTAATGTTTTTTCATTTAACTCCAATGACAAAAAGTAACATTAACAATTCACAATTTAAACATAAAGGTTTTTTATTCACAAACTTAGTACCGTAACACCTGCTTGTTTTTCTATCTGCTTGAAACAGCTTTCTTCAGTTATAATAAAAAGCGGTTCTTAGAACGGGTCAAGTACAAGTAACTAAGGCATCTACACACATTTATATTTCAATCAAACATCTGCTAACTTATTTAAATCAAAGAGGTAAAAAATATCATAGGCTGAAAAATAATACGTTTGTGTAAATATTCAATAAAAATAATATAATAGAGATAATGGAAATTGCTTGTATCATAAATAGAAGTTATCAACAATTGTGAAATTTTTTTACAAAAACTTAAAAAATAGCTTGTTTAATGGTGATTTAGGAAAGATACAATACTAGTGCATTTTCATTAAAAAATACAAAAAATGCTATTTTAGTTCCAGAAGCTGATTTTGTTGAAAATGTAATTAACGTAATTTTGACAAAAACCACTATGAGAATAAGTAATAGCTGCTCATTTACGCGAATTATTATAAAACTAGTTGTGACACGTAAAATGCGACATGCACGCGTAATGACTAAAGGTTTTTACCTGCTCGCCGACCGACCCGACCCGACCGGTTACTGTCTAACAAAAGAAGCGCATGTGCTATCCCGCTCTTTCTTGCATTGTGATTTTGTGCCTCACTCTCAACCTTATTTGCGACACTTGTCAGTACGCTACCTTAAACCGTGCGCAACGCATCTCTGTGTTCACAAATTATGGTTTCGTACTGACGACTGTTTTGTGCCTTGGACCCCGGACTTTGTTTGCTACACTACGACGACTTGGCGACCACCTGGACTTTTGTGTTTTATAACATACACACGGCCAACCGCCGCGTTTTTCCTGGTTATACGCAGCGAGAGTATGCTGAGATGCACCTTATTTACGGAGAAGCTGGCCAAAGTTCCCGAGCTGCTGCCACGCTCTACAGGAAAGGTTTCTCGATAGGAGACATCCACACCATGAAATGTTTACCAGAGTGCATAACTCCTACATGGAAGGCAGACTCCCTGGTCAACGTGGCGGTGGACGGCCTCAAGTTGTTGACGAAGACATAGTGCTTCAGGAACGAGAACAAGACCCGACAACTTCGGTTAGGGCGATACAACGGCGCACAGGGATACCGAAGTCCACTGTTCATTCAGTACTTAAGAGGTATGGATACCATCCATTTCACGTACGACGCGTTCAAACTCTTTTAACTAGAGACTACCTGCCGAGAGTTCAATTCTGCCGCCGCATGCTTGAAATGCATCGGGAGGACCCAAACTTTTTTAATAAGGTGTTATGGAGTGATGAGTCAGCCTGCAGAAAGGACGGCTACTTGAATTTGCATAATTTACATAGTTGGCAATTAGAAAATCCGTATGTGTCAAGAGAAGACAGGTCCCAGTACCAATTCAAAATAAATTTATGGTGGGATTTTAATGGCCAGATTGTGGGTCCCGTCAAGCTTCCACCTACATTAAATGCCAATAATTACTTGGAGTTTTTACGAGAAACCCTACCCACGCTCCTTGAAAATGTTCCGAGTGAGCTAAGAGAGGTGATGTGGCTTCAAAATGATGGGTGCCCTGCTCATTATGGCCGGGAAGTAAGAGCCTACTTAGATGAAGCTTATCCAGGCAGGTGGATTGGGCGACTGGGACCGATATTATGGCCACCTAGGTCTCCGGACCTAAACCCCCTGGATTTTTTTTATTGGGGTGCCATGAAGGACAAAGTCTATGAAAAACCGATCCAAAATGACAATGAATTGAGAGCAAGGGTTAACATTGCAGCAAGAAAAATATCGGAAATAAGCCTGAGAAGACTCAAAAGCTCATTTTTAAGAAGATGCCGAGCACAGAGAGGGCACAAGGGAAGCAATTTGAGCATTTATTGTAATTTATTTAAATAAATGTTTATTAAAGTTAACTCCTCTGTTTTTTTTACTATCACCTTATCCTTCAAGATGTCATTTACAGACCGGCCGGCCGGTCGGCTGTAGATTAATTATTATGTAATTCGAACCGTAGTACGACCTTACAACGATTCGAATTCAAAGTCACATTACTTGCATTTAAAATAAAATGCTCTTATTAACTAAAATAGCTTATTTTTTTGTTTTTTTTTTAATGAAAACGCACTAGTATTGTATCTTTCCTAAATCACCATTAAACAAGCTATTTTTAAGTTTTTGTACAAAACTGCCACATACATTTTTTTTCACCACTGTAGGTTAAACTTAAGTGATAAGAAAATAGTTCTGTGCAAATTTAAACAAAAATAGTATTTCTTGAAAACATTCTTGTCTTTGATAGAAAAAGACTTATCAATGAGTAAAGTAACTATTCACGAATAATTTGATGTAAAAAAGTACTAGAAAAGGATTTTTCATTACGAGATGCTTAAAATCTGTTTCAAGGTAGAGATTTTTCGGTATTTCGGAAAATTTTGTAAAACTGTAAATCCGTAAGATTTTGCTGAACATATATTGTGTTGTATTGATAGGTAGTGACCCTAGCTATCACCCCCTGCAGTATGTCGTGCTATTTACTGGACAACCTGTATATATAATTCTTCTGTCCGTGTGTTTGTGACTGAACTCCTTCTAAACGGCTGGACCAATATTGATGAAATTTGGTGTGTGTGATTAAGTTGATTCGAGAATGGTTTTGATTCACAATTTGACCCGATATGAGACGCTGTTGTCGAGATCCAGATCCCGTGCAAAGCCGGTGCCGATCGCTAGTATATTATATTCATCATCTTGATCGCTAAACAACGCCATTTTAGCGTATTATCGTAATTTAGCGTTGAATCGCGCGGCCCAACTGCTGCCAAAGTGGTACGAGTAGGTACGACAGCGTTGCCATGGTCGTAAGGTCACGTTACTGGCCGCACGACACAGTCGCGTAAATTGGACGTTTCTACAAATCCAAATCAAAACCGTATAGAGGTGTACAGCGATACGCCGCGACCACGGTCTTAACTATCTTGTCACAAAAGTCCGAATCCGAACTTTCAAAGGCTACCTTTGAGATAGGCTATTGCATTTTGAGTTTGTTTTTACATCTGTCTTATATTGTGTGGTTTAGCATTTTAGTTATGTTTATTTATTACTAGCTACCCGCCCTGGCTTCGCCTGCGTAGGATCTATTAATGTGGTGATATTTAGATTTAAAATAATCAAACACCATTTACACATACCAACATACATATTTCATCTAATTTTTTTAATTTCCTATAAAGTAGTTTTTCGGATAAAATATAGCCTAGATTACTCTTGCCATTGTTCTTTTTGCAATCGGTTCAGCCATTCCGAAGAATAGCCCGGAGAGAGGATAGACAAAAATTTTATGCTCAATACGAGTATAAGGCAGTTATTTCGATATTACAGACAGACACTTCAACTTTATTTATATGTATAAATTTACATTTCTTTACATGATCAATAGTACCAATAATTAATATACCTACATTTAATGCATACTTAGCACCACAAAATTACGTAGTCGTAGAATAAGTCGGTCCAATTGTGATAATGTTCAAAATATTTTTTAATTTTGTATAGTTTCTGTTAAAAAAAATGATTTTTTAATTAATGTATTGATTTTTTTTCCGTTTCTTATGTTTAATGGTACCTACATGTTGTATAATATACTTTTCAACGATCTAGCATGTTCGCTAAAAAAGTATAATATAAAGATAGATAGATATTAAAGACTGATAAAGACCAATCTGGCTTGTTTGCATTATGGTCGAACAATAACACGCCGTAGTTAATTGGTGGGGTAAGCTGCTTAAATCGAGGGATCCGTAGGAACATACGACGTACTTGGAACTGCTATGGGGCTTGGCATCCGTTCAGGTTTCAACTCCTTTATCTGCGAAGCCCACAGCCTTGAACTTTGGCCCCATTTCATATTTATATTTTTGGAGAAATATCTATACTATAATAAATTTGAAAGAAGGTTTTATCCTTTATGAATCTAAATGAATACATGACCTTCAACGTTTTTTCTTGCGTTTATGCTTCTGTTTTCTATTTTTAATTTAAACGAAGTATATGAATTAAATTTCGAAAAAGTTATTGGTGCGGTTTCAAGTACTGTACTTGAAACTAAATAATTTGTCAACACCTGTAGATAATGAAATAATTTATGAAAATTCATAAAATAATTTATGAATTTCAGATTTATAAATTACTAGCTGGTACTTGGCGCGTAAGAGCCGTGGTAGCTCAGATGGTTAGCGCTCGCTGTTAATATCGAGGTTCGATCCCCGCCAGCACCAATGAAATTGTTATTTGCAATTTTAAGTGCTGATCTGATATACCACGTGCTCGGCGGGGAAGGAAAAACATAGTGAGGAAACCTGCATGTCTAAAAAATAAGAAAAAATAATATTTCAAAGACATGTGCAGTTCGCTAACACGAGGAGGAGGAACACGAGGAGCTTGGGCCCCCATCAGCTGCCGGCATGCCTCGATAAGCTATCTTTCTCGCACTTATGGCTACGCATAAGTCTTTTTTGTCGTATTCATTTATAAACTTTATTCACGTCTGGGAATTTTTAAAACCGCTAAATTTGTCTGGCGATTGGCATGTATTATTAAAATGACTCAATAAATACGTGATTAAAATTTGAGATTGCCAAAAGTATATTTTTTGGGAATTTTAATAAAATATTTTTGGAGAGGTCTGGTAATACTTTATTACCGATAAAAACGTGTGTGGTCTTTTTTTTAATTATATAAAAACTAAATTAAAAGATGAAGAAAAAATCAAGTTGGCAAAAAAAATATTTTATTGGATTTTTTTTTTGCAAATGTTATATGCTGCGCAGTAAGGAAATAACCGCAAACGCTCTCCCAGACTCGCAGGACTGGATTCGCCAATTGACGAAATTATATTTTTTCAAAATTTCAACTTGCCAAAAGGACCTTTCCAAATTTCGTCGCCAGCTCTCCGACTAAAAGTCTTACCGCAATCTGATGCTCGGTATGGCAGCGCATAAAATACGAAGAAACTAAAATTAATTATTAGATTGTCAGAATATGTCAACTATTGGCGTTTATGTGCATATTGTTGTGCGCCACAGAAAATTATGATGCTTACGCATTTGTGCGCTAACCGCGATATACAATTAATTATAAAAAGTACTCTGTGATTGCTCTGATATTGTCTTCAACTGTCCGCTGGGTTAAGGTTAAGCTGTTGCCTGTCATCAAAATCTCCTAAAAACTTCGCAATGTGACACATCAGCATAATATTACGAAGAATTTTGTGAATAAAATACTCATCAGAATTTTTAATCTTCCGACTGAAGGACTCTGTATCCATTCCCTCATCCTTTTTATAATAAAAAAAAACTGTCAACTGTCAAGTCAATAATACAAGTATACAAGTTGATAATGTTATCAACATCTGTACCATTATCAATTTCTACATTTTCTTCTTTTTTATTTTAAAATAAAACCGTTATAGTACTTATAATAGCTAATTTTTCTAAAATGAAGTGTGTTACTACTATCATACAATTTTTATTTTTATTTAATGTTTGTCTGGCTACTTTATCGCCGCCTGAAAAAAAGACGCATAAAGGTATTAAACCACAGGAAGGTGCTAGGAAAAACAATGTCTTAGACCGTAAATTAGTTGTAGAAACTCCTTATGTAAAAGATATTATCAAGTATCACGCTACGTACCATCAGGACATTGCTTTGAAAAACTTTAAAAATCCAGTGCTGGGTTATGTGACACCGGTAGGTTTGTTATTATTGTTTTAAATTTTTTGTAATTGAGTACCTAGTTTCAAATTTGTTAGATTTGTCTTATGGAAAAATACTGCACATGACATTCATCACATTCAACACCCTAGCCTATAGTATAATATTGTGTTAAAAGATACAGCTTAGAAGTGTTTAACTAATTTACATAAATAAAATATTGTATTTTAGTGGAACAATAAAGGATATGATGTTGCAAAGACATGGGCCCCTAAGTTCAATTACATTTCCCCTGTATGGTTGCAAATTAAGAGACAATCTCCAAACATTTATATAATATCTGGCTTGCATGATGTAGACCATGCTTGGATGAAAGCAGTGAAACAAAAAGGCTCTCAAAGCAATTTAAAAAGTATGTACCTTTAATTTAATCACTATCTTAGATATATGATAAAATAAATGTTAGTGTACATAATATTACATTACAAACACGCAACAATGAAATTTGTAATTTTTTATGTTATTACACTAAAGTCACTCCTTACTTTTTATAGACAATATAAATAGTTAAAATTTAAATTTGTTTATCTAATTTAGATTGTAAGTAAAAGTTAACAGTCTTTTAGGCTTAAACTTTTATGGAAATTCATACACAGCCAATGGAGGAGGGCCAATTGTTGGAACTGAATACATAGAGCTATTGAAAAATGCCAAAACTAATCAAGCTGTCACATATAATAACAATACTGCAGAGAACTATATTGAAGTCAGGTAAGTTTCCAAAATTTTGATGATTATGTTTTCCTGGTGAATGAAATACTAGAATAGAATAATTTTTATTCAATATAGATCACAAATAATTCTTATTGAATGTCATTTTTTACTTTTACCACTGGTTGTTGGGCAAGAAACCCAGTGGGACTACTGATGGTGATAATTGGAAGTGTGGGAGTAGCATCTTAGGTATTAACCCTTTCACCGCCGCGCTTTAGTTGACGTGGAGTGTCTCCAGCGCCAGAAACTTTTATTTAATATTTTGCATAGTGTTGGAACAACCGTTTATCGATAAATGAAACAAAGTTTTAAAAATTATAGATTATTGTTTATTTTAATCAACATAACATTCTTCTTATTGTGTATTATCACTAGCTTTAATCAGTCTTAATTTTCATTAAACACTTAATCAGCGTTAATTCTCTTCATAAAACTAATCAATATTCAGGAGATGGGCATGGACCTTGATCTAATATAGCTCCTTCCTGGGCGTGACATATCAAATTTATTATGTCCATATACACTTGCGATCGAATCTCGTTTGAGACTGACTCCATTTCAAATACAATTAATGTACCAAAATGCTCATTTCGAGGATCTTCTGGTCTTTGAATAAAGAATTTTGAAGCGGGCAAACTTATATAGGCCGTGTAGTCATCTTCTTGCGATTTCACATAGCATATTATGTAATGATTTTCGGTCTGCGTTGATCTACCAACGGAAATTTTTCTTTTTCGGTCGAATAGATGGCGATAACGGCTGCGATTCATCACTTTGTGACATGATGCACGTCTACTCTCTTCAAAAGCCAAGACCAAACTGGCGATGCCAGGAAATAGATATTTTACAGATGGAATTTGCCTAAGATTCTTCATGTTCCTGTAAAAATGTATAAATTAAGCAAATATAAATGTAGTATATAAGTTTCTCAAATACCTGACTATTTATTTTATATGAATATTTACTCACCGATTCAATATCACTGTCTGTAGATGAAACATTTTCACTAAGAATATCATTATGCGATTCTAAAATATTTAACAGTTCTTCTTCGTCTAGAATTATCGATAATTTCCAGCACTACAAATGCAAATAAGTATAGTACACGCGTGTTATCACGGTGACGGCGCCACAGTAAGAGTAAGAGACAATTTATTGAAACGTCACTGTCCTTGACATTGAGCCGCACGTGAAATCACGGTGCTGGCGTTCTCAACTCGAATGTACTAGTGACGTACCGGGATTATTCAATTTTACATTTGGGTTGTTTGGTTTATAAATTAATATTTTTCATAAACTTATTTCTTATCGCAAAAATCATTTAAATAATATATAAAATTAAATATTATGAATGTTTAGTTCAGTTCATTAAAAAATTACATTATGATGACTTGACTATCATTTTAATTTTGAAACAATACAAATATAAATTTGATAAATCTTTTACAGTGGCGCAGCACTGGTCTCAGAAATATCACGGGGATGGCTAGGCAGCAAGGAGTTTAATTTCATCTTGCACTTAGTAACACTATATATTTCTGTAAATTTTTTGACATTGGTATCTACAACTGTCCACAATTAATTAAATATATTAAATGTAATAGCAAAATCGAATTAACCTTGCAGTTTTTCTAGTAACATGATCATTTCGGAATATTACGTGAGTGGCGCTGACGGTATTCACCTTAAGATTCGTAATATTACGGCGATGGCGGTGAAAGGGTTAAGGACTCCGGATATGCTTGTGGTTTTCATTCATTTGTTCATTCGTTACAGCCAATCAAAAGCCACTGCAGAACATAGGAACATACAATCTTCTTAGATTGCCTCATAGATAAATATTTGCAAATATTGCCATGCTTGGCAGGCAGGTTGGCCACCGCAGTTTGTTTACTACTTTGAGTTATTATCAGATTAAATATTGTTAAGATGACGATATTTCAGCTAGTGTTAAAATGCTGCTGCCCACTTCTTGTTTCATTTTCCTCTTGCAACTTACCATCTGACACCTATGGGATGATATGGGAGTAGTGGATTCTCTTAAGCCAATTTCGAATCCGAAATTATTTCAATTTTGGAGATTATTTTTAACCAACTAACCTAAATGATGATTTTTAACTTAATGATTTAAGAGACCAACAACAAAGTTACATAACGTGCCCATATCATATTATTATTAGGTCCTTACATATGAAATTGGCGTTTTGTACGGGAGGAATATAAAGTCAATTTTTTTTTGTAAAATATATTTAATTAATCAAAGTATGCACTGTTGTTATCTATGCACTTTTGCCATCTCATAGGTAGTTCAAAAAAACCATGGGGGCGAGAATCAATAATCTCTTTGAAGGCGGTTCGGACTGCCGCATCGGAGTTGAATTTATTTCCTTGTAAGAAGTTGTCCAAATTCCGGAAAAAATGGTACTCTGTTGGAGCAAGGTCCGGGAGTACGATGGATGTCGCAGACATTCCAATTGTAGCTCATCTATCTTAGCGGTTGTTTGTTGTGCAGTGTGTGGTCTTGCGTTGTCTTGAAGCAGCAGTGGCCTAGAGCGATTGACCAATCTCGGTTGTTTAGCAGCTAGTTCTTCCTTCATGGTTTGCAGTTGCTGACAATAGATATCTGCCGTAATTGTTTGACCAGATTTTAGAAAGCTGTAGTGAACGACACCGGCGCTAGTCCACCAAACACTCACAAGTAACTTTTTGTGAGTCAATTTTCGTTTAGGGCAGGATTTGGCTGGGTTTCCAGGGTTCAGCCATTGCGACGAGCGCTTCCGATTATCGTACAGTATCTACTTTTCATCACAAGTAATAATTCGATTTAAAAACCCTTCATTATTGTGTCGGTTGAGCAAAGTAACACAGCAGTCGACGCGTGTTTGCAAGTTCGATTCACTCAATTCATGAGGTACCCATCGTTCAAGTTTTTTTACTTTCCAGATTTGCTTCAAGTGGATTAATACAGTTTTATCACTTACCCCGAAGCCTGCAGCTATCTCTGAAGTGCTTTGTGATGGATCCGCTTCCACAATAGCCTTTAATTCTTCATTTTCCACTTTGGTCTTCGGCCGTCCACGGGGTTGGTTCTGAAGGTCGAAATTTCCAGAACGAAAACGTTAAAACCAAAAACGTACCGTGCTTTCTTTTGCGACACCAGCGCCGTACACATCATTAATCCTTCGAGCTGTTTCTGCAGCACTGGTGCCACGGTAGAACTCGTACTCGTAAATATACCGATATTTCATGTTTTCCATTGTGCGGTAATAAGCGACGCCAAAGAATAAAATAATGAGGAAAAAACAAATGTATGACTGTTATCAAAACTCAAATGTACCAGCTAAATGAATTTATAAATTTGAATTTGGAATTCTTAACCAAAGAGGAGATATTTCAGATCAAAGTAGTCAGTACGACAAAACGCTAATTTCATATGTAAGGACCTAATATTTGTGAAAGTTTGTAAAGATTGCTTTAGATGTTTGTTTAACAAATTTGGATAAAATTTGGCGCACAGATTCCAACGTGGAAAATGGATTAACGTAAATCTTAATGTAGTTATTTTTTAACATAGGAAAATAAAACTAAGCGGGCAGGACGTTAGAACTTCCGCGGAAACAAATTATTAAACAACAGTATGGATACAAATATATTTCTTCGACTACCATCTCCAAATTAGGAGAACAGAAAATTGTATTAAAGTTTGTTTTTGCAGGACTTCTCAAGGCGCAAAAAAGATTTTCTTTCCCACTTTGTACTCCATACAGAAGAGACTGGATCTTGCTCGAGAGTATGGCACAGGTGTGGCGATATGGGAGCTGGGGCAAGGCCTCGATTACTTCTATGATTTACTTTGATTTATTGTGATATTAATTTTAGGTTAATAAATTATTTCTTTGAAAATCGTGTTTTAAACTTTTTTGTTTTATTGCTCATCAAGATGGTTAAAAAAGTTATTTTTTTGGCGGTATGTACAACTAAGACTTCTGACATTTTCCATCTATTGCTTAGGATTTATATAATATATAAGGGCATTTTTAATGGAACATACTATATACGAGGGTGATCCAAAGTAATGATAATGAAAATAAAACACGGTAATTAAAGTTAAAATAATAATTTATTTTTCTACACATACAACATCTTTTGTGCAGTGAGATATTAGTGACTGGCCTGTATTGTTTACTATAACGCGTAAGCGACAAGCCTCGCACGGCGCTTAAGCTCTTTTGGACGGGATGTTTTGTTGGCTGAGTTAAAGATAGCTGTTGACGTAGTTAACATTGTTTTGCGTGCCTACTGTTTTAAATAATCTACCTCTCGTTTAAATAAATACAAAATACAACTATACTATGGATTGCAAAACATGTTTCGTTGTTGTAAAGGAGGAGGACTTAATTAATTGCTCTGTACGAGGGTGATCAAAAGTAATGATAATGAAAATAAAACACGGTAATTAAAGTTAAAATAATAATTTATTTTTCTACATAGTCTCCTAACCAATCAATACATTTAGTCCATCTTTTTCTAAACCCAGGATTCCTTTGAAAAAATTCTTTGTCTTGACCCTCCCAAAACGCTTCAACAGCGGCCACTACTTCGCTATCGTCTTCGAATTTCTTGCCTCGGAGGCGTTCCTTGAGCCGAGGAAAGAGGTAGAAATCACAAGGAGCTAGATCTGGCGAATAGGGAGGTGTTCGAGCAGTTCGAATCCGTTTCTTGAATGGCAGCCATCGCAACTGCGGCTTTGTGAGCCGGTGCGTTGTCTTGGTGAAACAGCACTCCAGCTCGCAGTTTGCCGCGTCTTTTTCCTTAATGGCCTCCGTAATCTTCTTATTTGGTCTGCGTAGTAAGAGCCCGTAATAGTGGCTCCTTTTCCAAATATTCCTCCATAATTATGCCTTGAGCGTCCCAAAAACAGATGCCATAACATTTCCCGCCGAACTTGAAACTTTGAATTTCTTTGGCGTCGGAGAGGAGGCTCTTTCCAAGTCATCGATTGTTGTTTCGTTTCAGGATCAAAATGGTGGATCCAGGTCTCGTCCATAGTCACAAAACGGAACAAAAATTTTCTTGATCTGCTTGGAACTTTCGAGATTGACCCTCGAAATGTCAACTCGATTTTTCTTTGCTCGTCGGTTAACATTCTGGGTACCCAACGCGCAGAGACCTTTTCATATGCAACTCGTTCGCAAGGATTCTTTGAACGCTGCCATATGAGATCCCTGTGACCTCAGCTACATGCCTGATGGTCACTCTTCGATCTGCCAACACAACGTCTTCGACTTTTTCACGTTGTCTTCAGTGAGGGACGTGGATGGGCGTCCTTCGCGATGTTCATCTTCAGTGGATGTTCTGCCCAGTTTAAACTCCTTGGCTCAGCGTGCAACTGTAGAATATGGAAGAGCAGAGTCCCCAATGTTTCCACTAAGTCACTGTGTATGTCTTTTGAAGACATTTTTTCAAACAGAGGTACTTGATGACAGCTCTAATTTCGTTTTCTCCATGTTGATGTTATCTCTTTGACAGTTCGTATTCAAATGAATGTATATCCGGTAATCGTGATCTATTTATATGATTTTTTAGGCTGACGTAGTGAGTATATAAGCAAACAAAAATTTTTTTTTTGATTTTATGCGGACCTGAAGTAACCGATTATCATTACTTTTGGATCACCCTCGTATACTCTATGGTTTATCTTTTTACTTCTATGATTAGATTTGTTTGCAATTAAGTTTTGCTAACATTTGTCATTTCCGGTAATTTATGTCCTAATATTAAATGTAATATATAAGGGATAAAAATGAGATATGAAAAGGAGATAAAGGCTTACTCAGTAATGTAATTATTTTATACCTTTGTTCATTAAAATACAAAAATGATTGTTTATTATTTAATACAGTGAATAAGACGTATCTTACAAAATTCGATTCAGTCTTCAAAACTTAGGCATGATGCACATAAGTTGTAAAACTACTCCAATAAATAAGCAACTATATAAAACACTAAGCAAGTTTGGGCTTCCTTTTTAGGTCCATCATGGATTGTGGCCCTTTCATGACGCGATGCATTAGATCCCAGCACATCTTGGCGGGAAGTAGACTGGAATAATAAAATTGATTTTGTTAGTTATTGTTTTCTAGGCTTGTTTTGTACTCGGCTATAATTTTTTACTATTGCGTTCGATATATTAAAAAGCTTGACGCTTATACTATACCTGATGTTTTAATTTGAAAGAAAGAAAGAAAATATTTATTTCGCCGCATAAGCACAACGTCATATTGTACGTAATGTTTCTTATTTTTAACGTCATTATTATTAATAATAAAATATAGACGTTGCTGACGAAAAGGGTCGCACTCAGCATTTGGCGAACCACAGCCGCTGTTTTTGAGTATAGCCCGTTTCGTCTCTTTCGAGTAGTTCACAAACAATAAACACGAGACTAGACTATACATAAATTGTGTTCTAAATTGTTAAGCTTAAAATCTGACAACAATGGAAGGACAGCGATGGAACCGAAATTAATTTCGATTTATGATAATACTTACCACTTAAGCGGTAGCAGATATCTTACGGAGCCTGGCATGATGCAGTTCACCTCGTTCTTCCTGATGGAGTCGATCATAGTCTCAGCTACGTAGTCAGGCTCTAACATGGGCATGAGGCGTGGCGTGACGCCGTCGAACATGCCCGTGTTGATGTAATACGGGCACACCAATGTGGCATGGATAGAGGTGTGACCGTGCGCCTAATAAAAAAAAAAAACATTAAAGCACAGTATTAAAGTGACCATCCAGCTTGCAGTTCATTTTATGGTAAGAAGCCATTGTAGCCAATTTTAATCATCGAGTCCTACTCGAAGATATATCATTATAGTTTTAAAAACATGAAGAATAAAATGTACTGCATTTTGGACGCCTTTAAAAATGCCGTCCATTTTATTCTTCGAACCGAAACAACAATGGATCAAGAGTAGACTCCTAGAATAAAAAGAGCCTTACCACCTAGATTATATATTTTGGTAATAATAATTTATGTAGCTATCCGTAGTTAATCGGTTGGAGACAACCTCCAACCGATTAACTACGGTTTGTTGAAAAAAAGTTGGTATGGTAACTTCCACCCTTTTACATTTTTGGCGGTAAATCCATCCAAATATGCCAAAATTCTACTTACTGCTGGAGAATATAGGGATAGCGTTACTAGTGTAAGAATTTTGAACAGTGCCTGCCTAACGCTTTGGATACAGGTAAATCTTTAATAAATAAATCTCGTTTGAGGCATTATGAGAAAAGCTATTATATTGTCCAGCTAAAGATGAAATATTTATTTGCTAAAATTATTTTTATATTAATAATACATTATTACAATAATAATATTTTACTTTTCTCCCATATTTATATCTACTTTTTTTTTTACAAAAAATAACGCCTTATTTCATTACTTGCAAACATAGTAATAAATTCGTCGATGTTACAAAATAATACTTATCAACATTAAAAAAAAATATACGCGTGGTATTAATATTATTTTTAATTCCCTATTTGCCTAGAAATCTCAAGTCGATTGAGCATAATATTTAATCTCTCATATTTAAACTCCCTAAACTAGGTAGGTACCTACTATAGATTGCAAATTAAAATGATCCACATGTAGATAATTGTTGCATTTAGTTACTGATACTTATTAAAAAACTTGAGTATATTCAAATTTGAGATAATATTTCTACTTGTATAAGTCCATTTGCCTTCCGAAATCTAACACTCGTATCTTTTAACATTTTTAATTTCTTTATTACTGTTATATATTTTTTTTAATTCTATATTATTAGAAATTTTGCTTTTCCGACCATCGTTTTATCCTATATTGCCTAATACCACAGAATAAATAAAAAAGGTTCTCGAGTGGCGGCCTCGTACCGGCGGACGAAGTGTAGGGCGTCCCCCCACTAGATGGAGTGACGACCTGGTAAGACATGCAGGAAGTCGATGGATGCAGGTGGCTCAGGACCGTGCTTTGTGGCATTCCTTGGGGGAGGCCTATGTTCAACAGTGGACTTGTGAAGGGCTGTAATGATGATGACAGAATAAGTAATAGCTAATATACTAAGTAAATAAAGTTTGCTAACAGACAGTCTTAACTTTCTTAATTACATATGTACTTATATAAAGGTCATCTTGTAATCAACCAAAAATAAACAATGACAAACAGAACATCGTAACTGAATTACTCTTTTAGCTTAAATTATATGTTGTTCATATCAACTTACCCTAAGTTCAGTAAATAAACTTTCATGAAATCCGACGGTGGCGAACTTAGTACCGCTGTAGTCTGTGCAGCGGTACGTACCGAGCAGTCCGGCCACTGAACTAACTGTCACAATATGCCCTTTTCCCGATTTGATCATGTCAGGCAGAAAGGATTTGACCGTCTGAAAAATAAATATAAATGTCGATATGATTTATCCATAACGACAAAACTGTAGATGCGGAAAGGTCAATTCAATTTTTATAAGCATTGTGAAGGAAGAAAGAAAAGGAAGGAGCAACTTTGTTTGATTGATTACCAGTTGTATTTTAAAAAGGTGCTATCCAACAGTGAATTATGAATGGCTATATAAAGAAAAGGAAAGTAGAACCATATTAAATGTATTTATTTTATAAGCCCTGAATAAAATATTTCAGTGCAATTCTGTTAATAACAAATTTACATAAAAACTCAACTGCAAGAAAAAATATATTATGACTGTTATCAACTTACCCAGTAATGGGAGAGTATGTTGACTTTGTACGTTGTTTCTATGGCGGTGTCGCTTAGTTCCAGCAGACTTTCGCCGAAGACTGTTCCCGCGTTGTTTATCAGCACATCCACCTTCCCTACCTTTGTGAATAAAAATACCTATATATTATATGTTTTGTGGAACTGAGATTTGATACCCATTCAAGTATTTTATTAGAATATGTATAGCCGTGGTAGTTCAGGACCTAAGCGCTTGCTGTAAATTTCACAATTCATGAGCAACCCATGTTCGATTCCCGTCGGGGCCAAATAAATCGTTAATTGCATTTTAAAGTGCTGATTTATACCTCATGCTCAGCGGTGAAGGAAAATATCGTGTTCCCTCAATATATTTTCCTGCATGTTTTTTTAAATAGAATATGCGTGCCCAACGAGCACACAGTCCACCTGATTGTAAGCGGATGCTGTAGCCCAAAGAACTCTTCATCTATTCTCGATTAAGAATCAAAATGCAGAAGCGTTGTTACCAGTAAGTTTTCAGTAAAGAGGCTCTCCGGTTTTATACACTCACCATATGAAACACAGCAGCATTCAGCTGCTATTTTACGCTGTTATTCTGTGACAGCATGGTCATACCGTGGTATGGCTCTACCATTAATCTCCATTGCATTCACATATCTACCATGAATATGTGAATGCAATGGACCAGCGCGGCTGTTCATCATCACAAAGTTCACTGTGAAGTATTATATTACTAACGAACGCGTGTGTTCAGGCGCTGCGGTATACAAGAAGTAAAAATTATTTTACGGCACGTCTACGGTCTTATTAAACATTTCTTTAGAAGTTGATACATAAAGGTTCGCCACCCTGATATAGGGTAAGGTGAGTAAGCGGAAAGTAGGTGCTAAGTTGAGCGAATGCCTTTTAGCGGTGAAGAGACTCGCTTGTGTTTTGGAGGCGTTTAATTTCATAAATTACGACACATCTTCTCGTCAGGTATACGTCAAAACTTGAAAACTAGATTGTACAACCAGTGCGTGTTGCCAGTGATGACTTATGGATCTGAGACGTGGTCCTTCACTCCTGGCCGTATGAGGACGCTCAAGGTCGGAGTTTCTCTGCGTGATAAACTTAGAAATGAGGATATCCGCAGTAGAACCAGAGTAACCGACATAGCCCAACGGATTAGTAAGCTGAAGTGGCAATGGGCCGGCCATATCTATAGCTCGAAGAACTGACAACTGATGGGGAAAAAAGGTTCTCGAGTGGCAGCCTCGTACCGGTAGGCGAAGTGTAGGGCGACCCCCCACTAGAGATTACCATAAGAGATTCGCACGCTCAACCATAGCTTCTCTTTCGGACTGGATTTGATACCGACTGGCCCGAGCGTTCGGCTGGTACCTCTCCGCAACTATATAGACTATGATTCATTTTATCTTAGTTCTCAGGGGTGACGATTTACTTGTGGCTTTCGTTGTTTGATGTTTTTGCAGCTATCAATATATTGTAGTAACTATTTACTTGGAAAACTGTGAGCTCGCTTGCAACTTGCAAAACCTTCTAGTTCACCTTCAGTAATACTTATTATACTCTATACCACATTAACGCCCAAGCGTTTTACATAATTTTATAATTAGGAAGTTCCAATTTGCGTTTCCTTTTATTTTGGTAAATGATTCGTAAGCGTTCTAATATCAAATTACACATTTACGTTTTGCCATAACAGCTAGTCTGTAGTGACTGTCTTATATACGAGTATAACATAGCATAACCTTGAACCTTTAAAAAAATAGATGTATGAATTAGTGTACAGGAAAAGTAAGGCTTGGAAAGTAAGGATAACTTTCATAATTATACTATAGGTATTTAATTTATAGTAATTACTCAAAAGGAAATACAATGAGTATTTTCTTTTGAGTAATTTCGTCTACTACTACTTCCGAATGCTATCATCATTTACGAAGGACTTGTGATATGTCTATTGTTGCAAATTAAAATTTTCATATTTCGTCTCTTAGGAGTCGTGAAGGTCGAACAATCTTACAGCATCCTACATAAAAAAATTAATTCTGAAAAGAGCAACGTTGTTGGTGCTAGAAATCTGATATTGCGATTGCTGTTTCGGAATTTAAGGCAAGATCCCGCCGTAAATTCCTTGTATAATAAAATTATTGATAATAGTTATTTATTTTTGTTCATACTATTCCAGGTTCTATATGTCTTGCACCTTTTACGCTGCTCACCATCACCCGTCTGGGTATTTTACGTTTGAAATCAATCTGCAATCTCACACCGACATCTGAAAATCATGAGATCATTCTGATATTTCCCAAAGCCAAAGCCGCCTCTTACCTACGGGACGAAATGGGACGATGGATTATCTTACGCCGCCACTACACGGCGATTATTTAAGTAAGTTACTTTTATTTGAAAGAAAATCCTATATTATGTGTATCAAATTAGGTACTAACCTCTTTCTTTACTTTTTCAGCTGTGGCGTAGACTGATGCGCGGTCGGCAAGATCGACGACATAACTTGCGACTTCATAGCCTTCTTCTATAAGGGCTGTACAGGTTTTTTGTAAAGCTAACAAAATAAAGAACTTGTTAAATTAATTGCTTTTCATTAAGATACGAGTAGTGTTAATGTGAATGTTTTTTACTATTCTTACCTTCTTTGTTGATGTCCCATATGACAACTTTGGCTCCAAGCCGCGCCAATTTAATTGCAAGATGGCGGCCAACTCCGCCCCCACCGCCCGTTACTAATATAACATCTCCTTTGAGGCTCTTCATAGGCCTGATAGCATTTGGTACTAAGGTCCAGAAGAGCGATTCGAGGATGTAATAACATGATAACAGAAGGAAGAGCACTGTGTCCTTTGCAATATCAAAGATGATCCCCATTTGTGAAGATGTGTGTATTTTTGTTCCTTCTAACATGATGAACACCTGAAAACTAATGTTAAGTATACAGTAATATGGTAAGAGTTTCTTTTACAGAAGCAAGAGTGACAAGGCACTCCGGTATGGTAAGTGACGAGCACTTACTATACAAAACCCATTTAAACAAAACACATTTTTAAAGCACACAGTCCATCTGATGGTAAGTGGATGCTGTGGCCCATAGACATCTACATCTATCCTCGATGAAGGATCAAAATGCAGATGCGTTTTAAATGAAACTAGTTTTTATGGATTACTATTACGGGTTACTATTATTATTACGGATTACTATTACCTACTATTACTTCCTGTGTAGTGGCGATGTAAGAATGTCTACTACCCCAAATCATACCGTGGGTGTCGTAAGAGGCGACAGAGGGAAACAAATAAGGAGATGGGCAGCAGCGTCTTTCTAATAATAAAAAGCTGCGAATGCCAACCCGCTTGCGTGGCAACTATGGCAAATATCCCCTTATGAGGCAATCTATGAAGGAGGCCTATGTTCAGCAGTGGACTTTAATAGGCTGTAATGGTAACGGTATTAGTATTACGTGTACGCGATAAAATGCGTAAAAACTAGTTTCATTTAAATATTTTTTTGCGTAACATAATTTTAAAAGTTTGCGTAAACATAAGAAATCATTATGCAGATGCGTTGTCACGCCTGAGGACTAAGATGGAATGCCTCGTTTCCAGCAAAAAGGGTCCCCGGTTCTCTACATTCATCTTACGAAACACAGCAGTATTAAGCTGCTATTTTATGCTGGTATTCTGTGAGAGAGTTGTCCTCCCACGGTGAAGCAGACACTTTCGTGTTGTAGCTAAATGAAATCAATGATAAGTGACGTTAATTCACGTGACTGACGTAAAAAACATTATTATATGTTTTCTATTAGCTTTAAATATATTATTAGATTTTAGAAATTAAACTTGGTTAATCCCGCAAAGGTAGGCTATGGCCTGCTACCTAACTAACAACAATCATTATTCTTTGTAAATTGTACTTAAATTTTCAACAATGACGAGAGTTTCATGTCAAAAGTGAACGTAACGGCTGAATAAGAAGAAGAAGACGAAGTTACATGTTGGCAGGTTATGATAAATTATAATGGTTTGTTTATGAACATGTAATAAAACAAAGTTTAATTAAGGTGACTGGTAACGCAGTCTAATCTAAGATTTAAGGCGAGCCCTTTTACTGAGTGAAGGACAACCAGTTTTCTAAATTTATGAAGTAACAATATCAGAATTGTGGAACTGGTTAAAATAAAAATGAATCTTAACTACTTATATGCAAGAATGGAAATTTAGGTAATGTTGTATTTGTTAATGTGTTGGTAAGGGTAATGTTGTTAATGTGTATATTTAGGTATGTTTTGTGTTTTACATTTGATTTTTATCGAACCCTTTTACAGAGTGAAGGACAACCAGTTTTCTAAATTTATGAAGGGACAGTGTCAGAATTGTGAAATTCGTTGAAATAAAAAATAAATCTTAACTAGTCAAGAATGCCAATTTTTGTATGTTTTGTGTTTACAATATAAAATTTATAAAGTATTAAATCAATAAATAAATATATCGTTTTCACAAAAAATAATCGACGCTGTATTTTTTAAATACTTTTACCCGCGATTTCGTCCGCGTCGAACAAACATAAAATAACTGCATACATACAATTTTTTTTTCAGAGTTATCGATAAACCAATTTAAACTCAGTTTTTATCTCGAATAATCGAATCCAATAAAATCGAAAACCATTTGCGATATGGGAAAATGTTTAAAATTAAAATTGACGCTCTATTAATTTCCCGTAATTTAAGAGATAGAAGATAGTTTAAGGACCTTTTTTGTGTAAAATTGCAAACCAAAAAAGTTTGTTCGAAAATTTTTCATATCTATTGCAGTTTACCGTTAAAGCCTATTAAAGTCCACTGCTGAACATATGCCTCTCCCTTAGATTGCCTCATAGGGGGAATATTTGCCATAGCTGCCACGTCAAGCGGGTTAGCAACTGCAGTTTTTTATATTTTAGTCGTTATATTATTAAGAAGACACTGCTGCCCATCTCCTGATTTGTTTCCTTCTGTTGCCTCTTACGACACCCACGGGATGATATAGGGAAGTGGATGTTCTTACACCGCCACTACACGGTAAAAAATATTATAGTTTATGAATCATTAAGTACCGTTTATTTTATCAGTTTTTCGATTTCACAAAAAAGGATCTCAAATATTTTGGATTAATTATCGCCTAGATCACTCCTGGATTTGCTCTCTATCTGTTGGTGAAGTTTCATTACAATCAGTTCAGCCATTCCAAAGATTAGCCCAGACGGACAGACAGAGAGGCAAAAATTTTGAAAATGGTTATTCATTCCTAATAGCATGCAAGTAGCTTCCCTGAGATTAATACAAGCCAGTTATTTCGATATAAGAGACAGGCACTTCACTTTTATTTATATGTGTATAGATTGTCATTTTTTTAAAAGTGAAAACTTCTTTAGGCACGTTGGGCACTTTTGGGATGGGGAAAAAAATACATAAAATTGATGAAAGTAATGTTGAAAATCCGATTGATTAAATTTTATAAAATTGATATGTATTTATAAATTTGTTTGTATTATATAGATAATAATCATTCTATTTCATGTAAAACAGCGCAATAAATGAAAATTTTATTATTATATATTAATATGTTGATAAAAATAATTTCTAATAAACAATACTTTCTAAAAATATTTCTTAGCAACCCAAAAATAATGTTTACAAGTTTGTGAAGCTAAGAAGTTTTCGTTTCTGACGTGCAGTCCTGCGACTGACAGTTTTTTTAACGTAGGTAGAGTTCCCATCGAATTGTAGCCCGAAAACTAAACAACTTAAAAATTAAGATATACTCAGCCGGGATATTAATTTATGTTTTTTTCTTTATGAAGAAAGGTTTTATTTCATAAAGAAAAAAAAAACATCTACATCTTTGAGAGAATATGCTATTTAAGCACCATTTTCATTAGGAGACACTTAGAAAGTATAAGACAATGAACCATATCTATACCCAGTATGTCAGTGTTATCGCAAATCTGATGTGAAGCTCGATAGCGTTTCGAAATTTTGTATCTTGCTTGCTTATGGACGGAAAGTATTTCGAAATCGGTTGTACACATTCTTGTAAAATTTTCGAATGAGCAGTCACACATTCGAAGACTACTTACCATGCTTAATGACCTTTCACTTTGTAGTAAATATTCCCGAACCCACCACCTTTTTTATGTTTTGGAATGCTTCTTCAAATAATTGTGTAAGCGGCGTTTAACAACACTACCTCCTCCACACTTTGGTACTTGTATGTGGACATTGTATCCGGACTGTCGCAGATAAATGTGCCGCGACTACTCGCGACATGTCTCTCGACTTTGTCCCTTAGTGAATACATAAAGCCTTGTATTGACATTCAAAAACAATTTTCGAATACTTGTGAAGAACACCTTCTCAGAAATGAGGGTTGAACTTTATTTTAATTATAATGTCGTCATAGCAGTTTGTATAAATATTTTTAACCCATACAGATTTTTGTGTCAATTTATGTGTTTTTAAAATTAAAACAACAAACATATTAAACAACCTAAAAAAATACGAATGTACTGGAGCTGAATATGCAACAGTGCAGCGTAGTAGTGGATTTTTTTTTAAATTTCATCATAGGATTGCTATTTTGCGTAGTTTTATCATAGGGTTGTTGATGAATCTATTTTTTTAATTTTTAAAATATTATGTCGGAATTTGAGTTTAAAAATAATGAAGAGGTAAAATAACAATGGTAAATATATTTTACGCTGAATTAAAGTTTGTCAATCCATTTTAATAAATCGTACTTAAATTTTACTAGTCCTGTTATTCATCAAAGAAAAGATAATGGGAGGAAAGGCATGTGCTCATCAGAAGTATTACTATTAACTCTTTATAAATGGTAGAGCCACGCTGCAGCTATATTATGATTGTAGTACGAATGGGTTGGTTCGACCGGGGTAGCACCACGCTCTCACAGAATACCAGCGTAAAATAGCAGCTTAATGCTGTTGTGTTTCGTACGGTGAGTGTAGACAAGTGGAGACCCTCTTTACTGGAAACGAGACATTTCATTTTAGTCCTTAGGGGTGACAACGCATCTGCATTTTGATTTTAAATCGAGGATAAATGTAGTTAGTTTAAGTAAACGATCTATGCAAATCAACTTTACTGTTCGAATAACTCCGTACTGCTTTAAAATTGTAAAAAGATGTGATACCGAAAAATATCGGTTGCTTTCCTCAAGTACGTGAAATAACATGGTTTTGTGGTTTAAGAAATAATAGCCTAAATACGTCTGCCGGGCAAATGAATGTAATCATTATTGAGAGCGTAAAATAGTGGAAATGTCAACTGCATGTGATGACGAATTTACAAATTATATTTCATTTGACCACAGCTCTATATTTTTGTTTTTATTTTAATTTAATTACTTTTATTTCGAAAGAAGATTGTAAGATATTTTTTTTTCAAAACGACAAAGCTTACATTGTGAATAAAATGGTACCCTTAACCCCTAAGGTACCGCGGACAAACAAGCGCCAAATAATATTGAAATAAGGTATTGATTACTGTTTTAAGGAAACCAAAACAAGAATGTACTCGTATATTCCATGAACCAAAAGGAAATAAAACATTGGCTGACCGCGCAGTGCGGAACTTGTTTACTGACCCCTCAAATCTTACGACCGTCATTTTTACATGATTTACTCAAGTTGATCATACTTACCACTAAGTGAGATTGTGGTCAAGGACCGGTTTATATAATAAATAAAAAATGATTAAAAATCTAAATTTTAGATTTCTTCTTAATTGACAGTTTAATTTTGTAATTGACAATATCAGCTTGTTTACACTAGCTGCAGTTAGCGCCCAATACTTATTTAAATGGAGCGTCCACTACACACACATTATGTGGATATGGGAGCTTATTGCTTCATAGAAAATGGAAAGTTGACGCTAACTATATACCAGGTGATGTAGCGCGATGATAGTATATGTCAAAATAAAAAAAGTTTTAACATGTTTATAGCAGCTATTCATTCTATGCATCAACTGATTTTTTACTCACATCGGATAGTACGCAAAATATTTCTTTTAAGTGAAGTTCTATTAGCTCGTAGGGCTTTTTTCTGCCTAGGAGTCCGTTTGAGTTGAAAACATCCTTTCACCTACTTCTACCGCCAAGGAGCATTGCTGGCTACGAGTTTCGGTATAGGCTGCAGAGCCCCCCCCCCCGAACGGGTTCCCGCCTTGTCATGACATGGGAGCTTAGTAGCCGTGACTTGGTCACCCGCGGTGAACTAAGAGGAACCCACATGGCTGGCCCGAGGTGGCCACTCCAAGTGGGCTTCGCGAGCCCACTTCTGATGTGTTTTGGTGGGCTGCGGTGTTTCCTCTCTCCCTACCGCTGTAGCCAAGTTGGAGTCGCGGAAGAAGACTCTGGCGGGGCCGCACCGCACAAATTATAAAAGGCTTAAACCACTAACTTTATTAGTCATGTAAGCTAAGAGTATACATTACTTTACCTAAGGAATGATAGAGTTTACTCTAAGCAGTAGACAGAGATAGAGTATACTCTAAATATGTTAATATTAGACTTGATATTAGACTACATCAAGAATGGCTTATGTATATTCCCAATCAGAGTCACATAATATGTATGTTGTATGTTTAATTGATATTTAATTTGGGTTAACATGTACCATAAACATAATTTTTATAACTATCATCCAACACTGTTATCGGCTTTTTACCCATTATACTATAATTTGTTAAACTTTTATATAAATGAGCTCCCACCGAATTTCAACAACAACTTTTACCTAGCTTTTAACTAGCGACTCGCCTCGGCTTCGCTTGGATAGGATCTATCAATGTAGCGATATTTAGATTTAAGATAGTCAAACCATTTTTTTTTCACGAAAATCTTAAAACTTTTGGGATAAAATATAGCCTAGATCCCTTCTGCTATTGCTCTCCATCTGTTTGTAAAGTTCTCTCAGCCATTCCGAAGATTAGCCCGGACAAACAGACACAAAAAATGTATATAATAAATCTTTGTTAAATACAGAATTAATATACAGTTCATTGAAACCTGAACAAGGAAACTCTACATGACAGGATGTGGTTCCCTCCAACTTAATTACTTTATTTTCCGCGTACGATACAGACTAAATAAAAAAAGTTAAAGAAAAGGAGTAGTGCCATAAATATAGGGAAATATATATGCAGGGTAGGATGTGGTATATGAGAAACGAGGACAATTACAAACACAAGTGCCGGCTGAGATTTGAAGCAAAGACCAGTAGCATATCAGCCATGATCTAACACAACGCCACGCTAGAGCTCATATTAGAAAGTATTTGAAAGAAAGTAAGATCCAAATCTGTAATGGCTCGAATATGGCCAGTGTTTATTTTCATTATTCTGTGGCATTGGAGTATTTTTGCGATTTTTTTTCTGTTGGTAAGATATCATTGTAACTACTGTAACAGTTATTACAGTAATATCTACTAGTACAACAGATATGCAAATTTCTCATTTATTATGATAACAATAAAATATTTTATTATAATTACAATGAGAAAACAAATATAAACGGAAACAATTTTGACTTAATAAAACCAGCTAGGCCAAATTAGTTTAGCTATTACTTATCAGAATAGTTACGGCTTAATAGCTGTACCGGTTAAATCTATAGATTAAAATAAATAAATAGATTAATGTCAATAAAAATTATGTCATAATGTTTCGTCTGGGGAAGGAAGGCCTACGAGTATGTTCAGCAGTTGATAGAGTTTTATAGTCTCTAATGGATGGATATAATGAAATAAAGTTTTAAAGGACACAATATTGTTATCGAACAATACTAAGTATGGCTATGACTTTAGAATTAAAATGTCCATATTATGGTGCTACTATATTATAAATGAAAAATATGTACTTATTATTTATGAAGATTTTTTTTATCGCTATTTACTTTTAATTCCTCTTCGTATATAAGTATTACGCTGTTAACGATATTATTAATATTGTCTTGTTATGATACGCCTATTAATGGATAAATATATACATATAACTAACAATATTTTGGTGACTATACTCACAAAAACTTTTATAATAATTAATAACACAAGACCACTAAAGTGGTTTTAATCCAAACACAAAATTCTTTTAAAGTCGTCTTTCCCGCGTACGACGTTACGTTGCTTGTACGCCGGTCGGTCACTAACTGCGCCTTCGTTTACTGCTCTACTCTCGACGCTTTCTCCGGTAACGGTATCTATTGCTTTTCACGCAGGTCCCTCCTCTTGCAATACACAAGCATTTCTTTACAAAATACGGCTAACATACTCATGAGCTCATGACCCATATTTATGTTATTATATAAGGCGACGTAAAACATCGTGAGGAAACCTGCATGTCTGAGAAATCAAAAAAAATATTTCGAAGACATGTGAAGTTCGCCAACACGCATTGGGGCAGCGCGGCGGACATTTCCTTGCCTAAAACCCTCCCAGAAATGAGAGGAGGCCTGTGCCCAGCAGTGGGACGTATATAGGCTGTAACTTTACTTTACTTTTTATAAGGCGACGTAAGCTGTATTTGTTTGACCTCTCAAGTTGTCAACTTATCTCACACTGAAATAAAAACAAAATTCAATAATTAAAGGTCTTATCGCTCTGAACGTGATTTCTTCCAGAAAACCGTTTTACCCAATGAATTATTTAGAACGAATGGCTAAGAGAACATACATAAATTATACCATTAAGATAAAAAAAATAAAAAATATGCGTGAGTGTCGTGGAACACTCGGTTTTAACGAAGTTCCTTTCGTAGTATATTATTATTGATAAAAGTATTATATTATTGATTAACAAATACAAAAAAGTGAATTACTAGCGTCTATTAAAATAAAGCATCATTTAAAATAAAATAGTATTTCTTTCATGGCAAGATAAGAAAAAGTGGGAGGGAGATGGATATTATTCCATCTCGCTATCCTTATATATATAGCCGCCAAGGCCATCTACACTACATCAGAAGGGGTCGTGACGGAAAATCGTACACTTTTTCTCGCCTAGGCCCCTTACGCCAAATTTATACCGTCCGATTCCGATAAGGAACTTCGTTCCAATAAAAACACAAAATGATGACAGTTGAGGAAAGTAGGATAGATACAAGAAAGAGCGGGAAGTATGGTGGGACACATTAGAGTTCCAAGGATTAAGCTTTGTAGATTTTTTAAGGAAAAAGGGGATTGTGCACGGCGAATATGCAGAAGCAAGAAGTTGCACAAGTGTACTGCTGTAACAGAAAATGATTTATTGAAGAAGGAGGACGAATTTACTGAGGTACGAAGAGAAAGATTGTTAAAGTGGTTTACACTATTCGAAAGGCCTTAGTGTAACTTAAAATCTGCGGTCATTATCGTTGCGAAATATGAGAAAGTTTCTGTGATAGCTTGAGCTCTCCGTATTATGCGAACTCATAATAAGCGTGGGTCATGACTGTCTGGACGTTGCAACGCGAATAACACCGCGGGGCGAAAAACTACATAGATGTTGTTTAATGTAGCGAGATACGAGTGCATATGCTCTAATTTTTGAGTATAATACTCGTAAGTAAGACATTTCTTATTGTTTTTAATTTAATAAGTAGACATATCTACATAAATGGCGTGAAAAAACTGAAATTCACTATGAACTCAATCTGTTAATTAGGTTTTTTTTTATAGAATATGTGTGACAAACGAGCACACAGTCCACCCGATGGTAGGTGGATGCTGTAGCCCATAGACATCTACATCTATCCTTGATTAAAAATCAAAAGGCAGTTGCGTTGTTACCCTTGGGAACTAATATCTAATGCCTCGTTTCTAGACAAAAGGATCTCCGGTTCTGTACACTCACCATACGAAATACAACAGCATTAAGCTGCTATTTTACGCTGGTATTCTATGGAAGCGTGGTCCATCCCCGGTCGAGCCGACCGTGCCATTCGTGCTACAACCATAATATAGCTGCAGTGTGGCTCTACCACGTAATAATTACGTGTTAATTATACAATTGTGGTTTCCTATAAAAAAAATGAGACGAGCTAAAGATTCGTTTTAAAATCCGTAACATGGATATCAGAAATAGAATAACAGTAACTGGCATAGCATAAAGTAAGTTAAGTTGTAGTGGCAAAATGTATACTTTGAAAAATAAAGCATTAAGGTATGCCGGAATGCAGGAATGAGACTATGTATTTGATTAGCCGTGGGCTGTACTAACAATGAACTAGGCCAAAATTTTGTTAACGCTCTTATCTATCTATCTATATATAAGAGATTTCCACCTATGTATTGACTCATCACGATATCTCTGGAACCATAAGGCCTAGAGACTTGAAATTTGGTAGGAATATTCTTTTCGTAGGGGGCGTTAATTTAAAAAAACATATTTTCAAACTACTTGGCCAGAATATTCTTTTTGGCATGTTAAACATTACCAAGAACGGATTTTATGAAATTACACCCACAAAGGGCAGTGCAGAGCCGTTAAAAATAAAAAAAAATCTCTATATATAAAAATCAATTGCTGTCTGTTAGTCTCGATAAAACTCAAAAACGGCTCAACTGATTTTGATGAAAATATTTGTGTGTTTGAATGGGTCCCTAGATGGTATAGATTCACAATTGGACCCGGTAGGTGGCGTTGTTGTCGAGATACAGAAATCACCCGTGCGAAGCCGGGGCGGACCGATAGTATTATATAATTATATAATATAATACATGTGCCTATATAATATGTGCCTAAATAATGTAGAATTCTATATAAAACTAGCAAAAGATTGTTTCCGTTTATAAAAGCTGAGTCATGGGAGAAAACCACATTTTCTCAATATTTCCTTAATTCCAGTTCATTAAATGTTTTTGAAAACAAAAGTATACGGATGTAAGTTTAAATGAAGGTATAAATTATGACAGGAAGTTATAAAAGTATGTATTTTTTTCATTGAAAAAGTTAATTGACATTCGTTGTCGATTTACCTTGATATTAACTGAACTTTAACTCGATACATTAATTTTATAATGCTCGATTTTTTGGCATTTAAGAAACTTACGAGCTAACATTCTACCTAACAATAAGTGAACACTGGGCGCATAGACTAAAACCATTAAAAATCACAAACTATATTTTTTTTATTTACGCATGTATTACATATTAATTAGAGACAAAATGAAACCAAAAAATCCATCGGGGTGATTTCGTTTCTTGGTTGACGATAAGAGACGACAATGGAAAATGCCAAAAAGCCCATGGCCTCCGAGAGATGATAACAATCTCCTTCATGGCAGATACTAGGTGCATGCGAAAAGAAGATAGAAACACTTTACTTATTTGTTTGATGTTGGTAAGTAATCATCGTAAAGGCTAGATATTTACTAAGAATAAATGTAATATCCGTAAGTGTTGTTCGAGATAGGTGCAGCACAAATTTATAATTAATAAGTGGATAGAAAAATTCGAAGTTGGTTGGAAAATAGTTTACGATAATATACTGATCAGCAATGAAACATGGCAAAATTTTAAGAACAAAAAAGCGAGCGAGTGATTTGAAAATAAGCCAACTATACCGAAATGTCGCCGTGCACAAAGTACACAGGCACAAATAATAGCCTCGGTTTTTTGCAAGAGGAGTTATAATGTAGCTACTTTGGTGTGACAGTTAGTGTACCAAAAGTATTATTACCCTGACAAGCGACCAAAGTCAGAACCGGCACCTTATGGCACCAGGATACGTTTGCCAGGACTCTCGACTTTTAATTTTAAAAAATGTGTCTGTCCTACATCTCTCATAATGTTGACTTGAAAATTAAAAGGTATGAAATTTAAAAGCGAAGACGACGCAATGGCTTCTTATAATTTATTGGGAGAATCCTTAGGTGTCGGAAGAACAGTGGTCAGTGGTAATATTTTAAGTGGTTTGGACATATGGAAAAGTGTAAACGTGCTCAAGGAGGATACTTTGAAAGGATCAATACTAATATTAAGAATAAATATTATAATTTTATGTATGTAGTTTCTATGGTATAAACCCTCGTAGAAAATATCTAGACCGAAGTCGGGGAGCAGCGTCAAAGGTGCGAGACGTCTGTTACTGCGATAAGCTAGTAGTTTGTAAGGCAAATCTTCGTCCATATTATGGGAGAAGCTCATGTGCTCTATAACCAAGTCGTCGCTCAGGTTTCCGACAATATGATGTGACAGAGGTATTGGGAAATTATATTTACTATTCAAGTTTGCATAGTATTTATGCGCACTGGCGATACCTTTTTTGGAATTTCCGTATTTTCTTTCAGTATTTCCGCTTTGACTCATGTTATTATATATTAATTCATTCTGACGAGCATAATTTTCTATGGGCTAAAATGAAATGCTTAGTTTCCAGTAAAAACTATTTTCGGTTCCCGACATTCAAAATACGAAACAGCACTATTATGCTGCTATTTCAAGACGGTATTTGTGCGTGTTTGCATGCATGAATGAGTCGGTTCGACCGGGGAAGACCCCGGCGGAGCTGAATCATTCGTGCTGCAATCATAATTATATTTAAGCGTGGCTAAACATTTAAAATAAAGATTGTAAAAGGTTAGCAGAGATCAGTCTTCCCTGGTCTACGCCTTATCCAAAACATTTTTTGGTTCTTACCGGTATCTCACCAAGCCCAGGATACATCAGAGATGTTGGAGTCTTAGGCGTAAATTGATATGTTTTGTTTTTTGTAATAGTTGTATGTGCGTGCGTGTTTAATTGACAGTATTGACAATTGTATAATATACAACTTAAATGAATATTTATAATCAATTTTGGTAGATATAACTAATACATTTGTGAGTATTTAAGTCTGATTTTTTGAAACGAAAATGATAAAAAGCTGAATGAATAGCGGTTTGTATAATAAACAGTTATTGTAAAAAAAACTTTACCAGATTTAATTTTGTATACAAAGTAACTTCTTAATGTAAAACGAAATATGTGCAATCAGAATGTAATTTAAAAGCACTTGTACCTTGTGCCAACGGTATAACCTAACGATTATTAATGAATTTAGCCATCAAAACGTTGTACATACTAAGATCTAAGTAACAATTATTGTGGCAGCATATTATAATGTGAAAGGAATGAGATACGGCTGCGGTGAACCGCACTTCAAGTGCGTAATAACTATACTCGTACTCCACATTACCTGCAAACCTACAATGTGCACATCATAACGATATTCGCTTATTCTTTTTAGAAACGTTCTTTAGGTTACTATACTGCATTGAAGATAGATAATTCAAGCAAGCAATTTTGTATTTTCCATTTTAAATTTAATTTAGGTGTATAGTTTTGTTTGTCATTATTAAGGAGAGATTTTATTAAAAACAAATCCAATTTTAAAAGAAGAGTTAAAATTTTAACCGATTGAATGGAACTAATTTTACGGATTTTATCTCGTTTAATTTTACTTATTTTTCATTACCGAGGTATACAGTACCCATGATCTCGGGGAGACTGAAGTGTTTAAATTCCTGATATCATTAAGTTTTACGAATTTTATCGCGTATATTAATTTATTTAAAATTCCCAACGTTCCGAGTACTTTACAGCACCATAGTTAACCGCTATGACCAATAGTCATAGATCTCATTGTTAATTAGGGCTTTTAAATATTAATTATTAGTCCGATCTACGCAGAACGGGCTTAAAGTTACAGCTTATATACGTCCCACTGCTGGGCACAAGCCTCCTGTCATTTTTGAGAGGGTTTTAGGGCAAGGGAGTGTCCGCCGCGCTGCCCCAATGCGTGTTGGCGAACTTCACATGTCTTCGAAACATTTTATTTTCTTATTTCTCAGACATGCAGGTTTCCTCACGATGTTTTCCTTCACCGCCGAGCACGTGGTAAATCAGCACTTAAAATTGCAATTAACAATTTCATTGGTGCCGGCGGGGATCGAACACGGGTTTCTCGCGTACTGTGAAACTTACAGCGAGCACTAACCATCTGAGCTATCACGGCTTTTAGACGGCTCCTTTTAGATACTGTAACGGGCTAACAGTATCTAAAAGTTTTGCAGTGATATACTTGGGTTTGGATTTAATTTTATTAATTATGGGATCCCAAGCAGATAGTTACACTGAGCCATCTTCACTGTTGAAATTAATATTTTTTTTAGTTTCAATAGCCTCCCGTATCATCTTTCGTAGCAATCAGTGCTTTTGTTGCGAAAATTCGTGGTTTATCAAATCTGACGTCATGGTGGGGACGATAATGTTCATGATTATGGAGTTGGAGACTTCCCGGAGCGTCGAAGACTTCTTTGTTTGAAGTTGGTTGAAGGTGTCCATGGGCGACAGTGACCGGTTACCATCAGATGAGCTGTAAGTTCGTTTGCCATGTCATTTTCATAAAAAAATGCTTGTAATTCTTATATTTTATTGTTGCTTCTATTTAACACATATCACTCATTTATATTTTTGTCTCCTTGTCTCGCACAGCACGCATTTCTTCATGGGAAAGGCCTACGTATACCCATCTTCCGGGACAAGGACGAGTTATTTTGGATTCGCACTCACTAAATACGTTGTCCCTCATGCGATACACCAAATAATGTTCTACCTTCGACATCGGGGCCACGGGAACGCTTCCGTACACATCCGCGACCTACAGGCATCCTAGTCTATCTCCAATCTCATCGCATAAGTGTTATATCGCGTTAGGACAAATGAGCGCCTTCGTATATTTTTATGGTAATGTAATATCTGGGTCATGGTCGAAATCGGCCAGGAGGATAACGTAACAACACTAACCACACTACTTATGTTACTTATTATAAGTTACATCACGATTTGGAACGTAGTTTTCAAAGATCTCAAATGTGGAGTTAATGATCCGTCTCCTATACAGTCAAGATCTACACCATGTGATTTGTTTTTATTTTCATAAATCAAGAGTGAATTATGAAGTATATGGTTAAAACGTATTAATTATAATTATACTCATTGTATAAGGTCTACGAGCTTTAAAGCGGTGGATTAGACTAGAGGCCATTGCATTAAGAGTGTTATTGCAATGGTTTTAATTACGAAAAAATAGCATAAAGTAACTAAACTTAAACTTACTTTACTTTCAATAAAAGTTTAATATGCTATATAAATTTATTAGTGTTTTTTATTTTATCAGAATCCATTCCTTATAAATTGACTATGTAAATAATCTCGTTTATGTCTTTTATTCAAATAAGTACATACAACATATTACCATTTTAATGGTAATATGTTTCTATACATGAGTATAGAAACCGTACAGAGGCAAAGCTTCTAAGGAGCTGTCCAAATTTTTACCCATTTTGGTAGGGTTGGCACAGGAGTTTGGTAGGTTTGTACGTGGTAGAGCCATGCTGCAGCTACATTATGGTTGTAGCACGAATGGGTCGGCTCGACCTCGGCGTAGGGCTACGCTCTCACAGAATACCAGCGTAAAATAGCAGCTCAATGCTACTGTGTTTCGTATGGTGAGTGTAGAGAACTGGAGATCCTTTTTACTGGTAACGAGTCTTAGTCCTCAAGTGTGACAACGCATCTGCGTTTTGATTCTTAATCGAGGATAAATGTAAATGTTTATGGGCCACAGCATCCACTTACCATCAGGTGGACTGTGTGCCCGTTTGTCACGCTTATACTATAAAAAAGGAGGATAAAATTAAATAAACAAAACGGTTATCAGCTTTTATTATAAAGGGTTATTTTGCAATAACCGGCCAAATTTGCAGAGGAGGTTCAGAATAGGTAATATAAGCGAATGATAAAAAAATATACAAGAAAATAAAACTCAAATATTTTGTCCTTTTTATATTTTGTATTCAAAATGTGTGAAAATGCATTTTATTAGCACGCACACATTCGCAAGGGAGTCTTGAATTCGGATGCAGTCGGTATCGTTCGGTCGCTCGGTTACAGATTTAGTCGCCCCACCCTTTCCCTTCCATAAGCCGTTACACTGCTAGGTCTAGCCGGCCGACCCCGGCCGACATTGTTCAGTGCATAGATAATATACCATATAGGTTCAGTGTTTGCTTGACTCTCCGCTAGGAGAGTAAAATTAGTCTTTTTGATTTGATCAACTTGGCAGCGAGCGTGTCATTAAGGAAGTAAATAGTAGGCAAAAGTTCCGTACATTGACTCGTACACACACGAGCGCGCATATGCTGTAGTTGTTGCCCATAAATCACATTCAATTTCGGATATTTTCAATTAAATGTAGAAACCTTAATTACGCGTATTTTTAAAAACTGCTAAAAGTAAATATCAGTATTTATATATTGAACTTAACTATTAAATTTGGCTAGTCTTTGAAAAATAACCCTGTATACTTAAGATAGAATAATTTTTTACAAACTACTTATTCTAAATATTTGATTTTTATAATTTTTCTTCTTCAACAATTTGTTGTGCCTTTTAATTAAATGGTAAATTCAAAATCTAATGTAAAGTTTTTTAAATAATAATAAAAGGAAAGCCCTCACATGGCATAACAAATATACTATCTTGCACCCTTTTTAATATTTTATTACCAATATTTTCAATTTTTCTTTCGAGATCAAAATATTCGCGAAATTTTTGCTCAAGTAATTCATACATTCATTTCAGATACATTCTCACATTGGCTGGAACTCGAACGAGCACCGTCATTTATCGGCAAGTTGAGTGTTGGAAAAGTATTTCCAAATAAATATTTTACAGTTCTTTTTATAGAAAACTTAATGCTTACAGGATTTTTCGAAGTGATCCTCACAGATTCTATATTGTTGCCTTTGTGTATAATCAAAAAGTTTTGAAAGGAGACCTTCTCGTCCGACAGCTCTTAACCACTCTTGTCGTCTGAAATAATAATAAAAATAATCATGAACCTACGTATTTAATTTACAAACGTAAATATTTAATTATAAATATTTTAAAAATAACTATTCAGTCACTTATAGGTTGGTAAGTACTACGTTTTCTTTCAATGTTGAGGTATATGTATGAGGTATCTAAAACATTAAAAATAAAAATTATAGTGAAGTTACTACTTAACTACCGGAGTTTATGGGACAATTAAAAATTATATATTTTTATTTGTTTTATTATTGTTCATAAAAATAGTACAGTAAACCATATTTACACTTTTTTATATTTCATTTGACACAAATAATAATTCTTAAAAAATAAAATTGACACTTATTTTTGTTTACATCACCCTGTGTTTGAGCACTGGCCGAGCCGGTTTAAAGCAGTTTCTCTCTGTACGTGATGAACCACCAGTTCTCACGCAGACACGCGCCTCAAGCTTGTAGTAGTTTAACTATCATAGCGCGGTTGTATGAAGCTTTGCCTCTGTACGGTACGGTTTCTTTACTCATGTACTACCACCATTACAGTATACCATTACTGTATTTTCGTTGATTTTCTCTCCAGGAGAGGCCTCCAGTACACGCAGATATCAACTCAGCGGACGATGTAGAGGCCGCTGCAACTAGAATAACAAAGACAATACAGGAAGCCCTCCACGCGGCCTCTACGATCGTCCCTCTAACTCAGAGATTATCAAACTTATTTCTTTTACCGCCCCCTTTGAAAATCAATTATTTTTCAGCGCCCCTAATTTTTTATACACTCCTAAAACTTAAAAACCACATTTCATTACTTTAATTAATTTAGTTATGGTGTGCTATATTAGTCTGTTCTGGTGTTTAAAACTTAAATTTTAAACTAGACATTATTACCAGTAAGAGCAATTAAAACGCAACTTTATGATATTAAGAATATATTTTAATCAAATTAAAAGAAACAATGTAGACAGGTAATCAATTTTAGTTTTAAAACTAATCTAATGAGATGGATGAATTTGAAGATTTTTAACAAGTTTGTTAATATCAGATTCGATTTTACTCAAAAACAGTCGTAAGTCGCAGCGTTCGGTAACATGCAAACGATTTCTTTTTAGTAAGCAGCGTTATATATTATAAATCCACGTTCACACAAATATGACGATGGGAATGCTATCAAAAATCGTTGAACGATCGACCACAATCCAGGGTACAACTGCGGGATTGACTTTTGTAGCCAAAATTCTTGGTAGCCATTTTTGAATTTGATTTTTATTTCCTCGTTCGTTGTCAGTTCTATAAGTTCTTCTTCCAGTTGGGGTGATACTGCTATGTTGACATTTGAAAAAGGATCTAACACCCAGTCTGGTATTTCCAATTTCAAAATGTCCTGGAATCTTTCAATGAAATCACTGTGGAGATTTTCCAAATGTTGGCAGTAGACAAGCAAGTCGTCGTTGTTGCAGGATACTGATAAATTGGGAAAATTATGGAACTCACGTCTGCCGATATTCTTCTTGTGTAAGAGCAGCTTGGCTACGAAAGCAGCGACGACATTTTTTGTTTTTATTAAGTTCAAGTCATCGCCTTGAAGTTGGAGATTCATATCATTAAGCAATTTATAAAGGTCTGTCAGGTATGCGATATCATTCTTTGATGTGATGAAGTTGTCGCGCAATTCTGTGTCTTTGTTTTCCAAGAACTCTACGACAGAGTCAAACAGATTGTAAAATCAAGTCAGACAATTTCCTTTTGATAGCCAACGCACTTCTGTGTGAAAAATCAATTGGTTGAAATCTTCATCATAAGTAACACGGAGCTGATTAAGTAATCTGTCATTTAAAGAGTTGTTTCGGATTTTATTGACTGCTCTGATGACATGTTGCAATGATTGAAACAGTCGTTCACTTAAATTTCTAGCAACCAAATGTTTAATATATTTCTTAATATTTTTTTGACACCCCGTCATAGCTGGAGCACCATCTGTAGCCGCTGATATAATATTCTTCAAGGGAATTCCCTTTTCATCACAAAACTTTTCCAGTGTTTTAAATATGGTTTCTCCTTTTGTGTCTGTCCCTAAATTTCTAGCAAATAATAGTTCTTGACATATTTTTTCATCTTTAATAAACCTCACGTAAGACAGCAACAATTCTTCATTAGTTGGTAAAGTGGACTCATCCAACTGAATTGAAAATTGACTAGTCTTCAAATGATTGCACAATGACTCTTCAATGTTTTCAGCCATTTCATCAATTCGTCTTTGCCCCAGAACTATTGCTCAAAGAAAATTTTTCGAATTATGTCTGCCGCCAGTTTTTGGAGCACAGTAGTTATAACTTCTTTTATTGCCGGCAAAATTAACGTTTCTCCGATAGTGTGTGGTTTACCTGTTTGAGCAATTAACAAAGAGATATTTTATGAAGCTCGAAGTCCGTAATCGTCTTGTTTAGCAGCCACCGAAAAAGGTTTTGATACACTTGGCTGTGTATTATGCTTCTTTTCCAGGTCTTGAAATTAGGCTAAATTTTTGTCCTTCTTATCTGGATGCATTTTATTCAAATCATCTTGAAGTCTTCATCGCTTCGTTTGAAAATTTTTTGAACAAAGAAGGCACAAAGGCAAATATGGATTTGTCGAATTTTCTGTGAATCCATATTTAATATATTCTGCACTATATTGCCGTCTCTTCTTTTTTGCTTCCGACATGGCTTTGTTTTTACAAATATGTAAATAAAGTGTTGAACTTAAATACTTGTTTAAAGATTGCGCGCGAAACCACTAATGAAAATATAAAAATTATTACGAGCTTTTATATTATATGGATTTAAATACAGCACGCACCGACAGGAATAAGACAAACACGCACAAACTCGTTTATCTCTTTCGACGCTCAATCGTGCTGAGCAAGTTAAGACAAGTATCGATGAACCAGCCGATTGCTACCGGATTGCACCAATAGCGTTATTTAACAAAACTTCTTACAACTTGTTTGCGCACGGCGTACGGGCTATCCTATGAAATCTATGTTAAGTATTTCTAGTTTATATACCATCATACAGGGCAGAAACATAAACTAATTATTCGATATTGAGTAGTAGGTAGGTTTTAATTTTAGTAAGTTTTAAAACATAAAGTATCTTAATGAAATTACAAATCAACCATCGCCCCCCTAAACCACGCCAACGCCCCCCATTTTTTTCCGGGCCCCTTAACGCCCCCCTCTAGGTCTCCAACGCCCACAAGGGGGCGTTATCGCCCACTTTATGAAAGACTGCTCTAACTAAAAGGAAATATGAGCTTCTTCTAGAGATACGCGTGCAGCTCAACCGGAAAAGAGCACTGAAGAAGCTCTGGGCACGCAATCGCTGCCCTACATTAAAAACACAACTAAATCAGATGACGAATGAACTGTCGGTTTCAATCCGGGCCCACAGAGGAGAGGCCTGGGAGCGGCGCATCTGGAAAGCGGAAGAGCAAGAGGCGTCGCTCCACAAATTGAACAGACAGTTAAATAAGAACCCCGTCTGTCCGCTGACCAACTATGCGGGCGGGCGTTGTTACGAGGCCAAGAGAAGAGCGGATATCCTAGTAGAGCACTATGAGGAGCAATTTATGCCGAACCCAACAAGTGCGGTGGAGCTTCATGCCCACAAAGAGAGCAGCGTACGGGAATTCCTGACGTCGCTCGCGCCACCGCTTGCAGGAGAGTGGTTCATCTCCCCCGCTGAACTGCGGAGGACAGTAACCTGCAATCCAGGAAGGCGCCGGGGCACGACCGGATCCCCAACGCTGCACTTCGACAGCTGCCCAATAGAACACTTGTAGAGATTGGCCGGCTCTACAACGGAGTATTGCGGACTTCCCACTTCCCGCAGGACTGGAAAACCGGCAAATTGATCGTTCTGCCGAAGCCCGAAAAGGACAAGCGTAGAGCAGCTAGTTACAGGCCGATTACGCTTCTATCACACATAGCCAAACTGCTGGAAAAGCTGATCCTAAGAAGAGTCCGCCCGTGTACACAACTTCGGGCGGGAAAGCACGGATTTATGAGGGATCACTCTCCAGCTACACAGCTGCCCAGGGTGCTGCAATTCCTTGCGGCTGAGCATTACCGCGGCCGCATATCGTTGGGATTTTTGTCGATATAGAGAAGGCGTCCGACAGGGTGTGGCACCCTGGATTACTCTACAAACTGGAAGAACAAACGAGTATTCCTCCTGCTATGCTGTGGCTAGTGGCGTCGTTCCTAGCTGACCGGAAGTTCTACGTCTGTGTCGAGGATGGCGTGTCCGCAATGAAATCAATTAGAGCAGGCATACCACAGGGCAGCTGTCTTTCGCCGATCCTGTACACGGCTTATACCAACAATATCCCAACCCTGGCAGGACACCTACGCGAATGGGAAAACGATGTAGAGCTAGCTCTATATACGGATGATAGCGCCTACTTCATATCGTCCAGAAGAGCCCATATCACCGCTGCCAGAATGCAGCGCCTGCTGGACCTGCTGCCACCGTGACTGGAAGACTGGAGGATGGCCTATAATGTTGAAAAGACGACCATTCTACTCACCTGCTGTCTTAGGAACCTATCACCACCGCTGACGCTCAGAGGCTAAGAGATCGCGTATCAGAACTGACTTACCTTGGATGCCGGATAGACAGGATGCTGCGCATGTCGACATTGTCGTCCGCAATGGCAGAAGTGCGTGGGCGGTGCTTCGTCCCGTCCTGGCATCCAAGTTACCATTGAAAACCATACTGAAACTCTACAAGCTCTACATAAGACCCAGGCTAACAAACGCTGCTCCGGCCTGATATGCACTCTTGAGTGATCGACAGAGATAGCGGTTGCATGCCCAGCAGAACATATCCCTATGGACCATCGTCGGTGCAGGTCGCTACGTCTGGAATGACATTATAGTGGCCAATCTAAAGATGGTGAGCATCAAGGAGTTTGTGGTCCGGCTGGTGCGCGGTATGTTTGACCGCGCCGACAACGGGTCACACGAACACCTCAACGACCTGGCACCTTTACATGCCTGGCCCCTGGTCGGGCGGGCGACCTCTATCAAGAGAACTCCTCTTTAAATAGATTAGAGTCGAGTAACAAGCACCAATGTCAATGACCAACCAACCGATTCTACCACCTGATTCGACATTTTACAGCGTTGAACGGAGGGAAAAAATACAAAAGAAAAATATAAAAAAAATACAAAAAGACAAACCCCGCTCGTCGCCCACAACTATAATGCTGATACCGGTTCTCACGACCGGCACATAGTTATGTACTGCGAGGAGATTCCGGGCAATGGGGGTTGCCTCGAGGCCCGAAACCTGCTGTGCATATGCACACGCAGACGACAAGGATATATCGTTGGTAACGTTCAAAAAGTAATGAGTTCATGATTATTCGGTACCTTTTTCTGTTACGTTTTTTAAATTTTTATACTCAGTCAGTATAGGAAAACTCCTATTTCATTAAACGTTTTGTATTAGGATAATTTTAGCTCCGAGATTTCAGAAAGTTTTAGCCATGGCTCTTTGTCATCATCATCATCATCATTACAGCCCTTCACAAGTCCACTGCTGAACATAGGCCTCCCCCAAGGCATGCCACAAAACACGGTCCTGAGCCACCTGCATCTATTGACTTCCTGCATGTCTTACCAGGTTGTCTCTCCATCTAGTGGGAGGTCGCCCTACACTTCGCCTACCACTACGAGGCTGCCACTCGAGAACCATTTTTCCTCATCGGTTGTCGGTTCACTTCAGCTTACTAATCCGTTGGGCTATGTCGGTCACATTGGTTCTACTGCGGATATCCTCATTTCTAAGTTTAACACGCAGAGAAACTCTGAGCATAGCCCTTTCCATAGCTCGCTGAGCGACCTTGAGCTTCCTCATACGGCCAGCAGTGAAGGACCACGTCTCAGATCCATAAGTCATCACTGACAACACGCACTGGTTGTACAATCTTGTTTACAAGTTTTGAGGTATATTTGACGAGAAGATGTATCGTATTTTCCGGAACGCTGCCCAGCCGAGTTGAATCCGTCGATTGACCTCTCGGTCGAAGTTGGACTTACCTATTGAATTAAACTACTTTTACGGATTATATCGCGTTTAATTAACTTATTTTATTAATTCCCGACGTTTCGGGTGCTTAACAGCACCCATGGTCACGGGGGACTGAGGTGATTGACGTCCCGATGTCAGAGTTAATCCGGAGTACCTTCAGCTTTTTAATTATTAATTTTGATCCGATCTACGCAGAATATACTAACTGTGTCTTGAAGTCTTGCAGTGGTATGCTTGGGTTTAGTTTTAATTTTATTAATTACAGGATCCTAAGCAGGTGGTAGTACCCAGCCTCCCTCTCTATTGAAATTAGGATGTTTTTTAATTTCAATAGCCTCACGTATCATCCTTGGCAGGAATCGATGTTCTTTCGCGAGAATCTGTGGTTTATCAAATCTAATGTAATGGCGGGGGCCGTCTAGGATATGATCACAAACTGCAGACTTGCCGGAACGTTGGTGCTTCACGTCAGCTATGTGTTCTTTTACGCGGGTTTTGATAGGTCGTTTTGTTTGCCCTATATATGAGAGACCACATTCACAATCAAGCTTGTACACTCCTGCATCTTGTAGAGGAATATTGCACTTGACGGATAGTAAGAACTGACTAATCTTCTTCGGCGGCTTGAAGAATGTTCTAATAGAAACTCGCTTCAAGATGTAGCCAATCTTGTCTGTGACACCTCTGACATATGGTAGTACAGCAGGCACACGCTCGACTGTGGCCGGCTTCACTCGGTCACTGTGACGTAGGCGCGGGACCCGAAGCTTGTTGTCGTGCAGAACCTGCTTGACGTGTTGAAGCTCGGCGTGTTTGCTGTCACAGATCCTCGTGCTCTCTGTAACAAAGATTTGCCCACGGTAGCCAACTGTGAAGGATGATGGTGGGATTCACCATTTAAATATCGGTTTGTATGGGTCTTTTTTCTATACACAGTGTGACCTATGGTGTTGTTAGGATTTCGAATGACTAACACATCTAGGAAAGCTAAAGAATTATTTGCCTCTAACTCCATAGTAAATTGAATTTTAGAGTTTATGGAATTAAGATGTTCTAAAAATGCAGTTACTTTGTCTGATGGTAAAATTGTGAAAGTATCGTCTACGTACCGCTTGTAGAACCTTGGAGTTACTGGTGCAGTAAGCAGGGCTTTCCCCTCAAAGTCCTCCATGAAAATATCGGCGACAATGGGAGATACCGATGAGCCCATTGCAACACCATCTACTTGCTTGTAAAACTCTTCCTTCCACAATAGATAGCCAGATGTAAGGCAATGTCTAAGCAATACTGCATATTCTGCTGGCATGTTGTTTTCCTCTAGTTTCCTAGTTACAATTGAGATGCAGTCTTCAACAGGTGTCACAGACAAGATTGGCTACATCTGGAAGCGAGCTTCTATTAGAACATTCTTCAAGCCGCCGAAGAAGATTAGTCAGTTCTTACCATCCGTCAAGTGCAATATTCCTCTACAAGATGCAGGAGTGTACAAGCTTGATTGTGAATGTGGTCTCTCATATATAGGGCAAACAAAACGACCTATCAAAACCCGCGTAAAAGAACACATAGCTGACGTGAAGCACCAACGTTCCGGGAAGTCTGCAGTTTGTGATCATATCCTAGACGGCCCCCGTCATTACATTAGATTTGATAAACCACAGATTCTCGCGAAAGAACATCGATTCCTGCCAAGGATGATACGTAAGGCTATTGAAATTAAAAAAACATCCTAATTTCAATAGAGAAGGAGGCTGGGTACTACCACCTGCTTGGGATCCTGTAATTAATAAAATTAAAATTAAACCCAAGCATACCACTGCAAGACTTCAAGACACAGTTAGTTCATTCTGCGTAGATCGGACCAAAATTAATAATTAAAAGCTGAAGGTATTCGGATTAACTCTGACATCGGGACGTCAATCACCTCAGTCCCCCGTGACCATGGGTGCTGTAAAGCACCCGAAACGTCGGGAATTAATAAAATAAGTTAATTAAACGCGATATAATCCGTAAAAGTAGTTTAATTCAATGTGTAGTGTTCGCGTAAATATAAGAAATCATTGGACTTACCTAGTCGGACTATTTGTCCCAGGTAAACATACTCGTCAATAACTTTGAGCTTAGTGCTCCCAACAACTACCGGCATAGGTGTGGCATGTACGTTACACATGATCTTTGTTTTGTCATGTTTTAAGTTTTAGTAAAGAAAGATAATGCGCACGATTTAGTGTGACGTTATCGTTGTATGTGCAACGTATGCTAATGGTTAATAATATAATGGGTAATTGTGTCCAAACTGACACATGCCATTAACGAGTTGTTTGTATGCAGTCCACGTCAAATTCTCATTAGTTGAGGTCGCGTGCGCCTTGTCCTGTGCCTTTAAATAGTCTTTCCATGTCTTTCCCATTCTTTTATTTGACAATCATTAAAGTGAAGCAAATTGCTGTAAAATAATAAACCCTTATGTCCATATTTATTAATTAATTGTTTACATTATTTCTAAAAGTTGATTTCACAATGGTCAATGCACCTAATTGTGTACTTTAGCAAGTATAACTTCAGAGCAGATTATCATCTTCATCCCATTCCGTCCTGTAGGTGTTGTCAGAGGCGGCTGAAGGAAGTGTCGTAAAATTATTATGGTGACCTTTCACCTCGTATTTGACGATATCATCATTTAGTGTAAGCCTGATGTGGAAATACCCAGACTGGCGACGAGGACCAGCATTAAAGGTGTGATGCATCTAGTACTGCGAACGACAATCTGTCTGCCTAGCTAGACGATTACGTTATGACCTTTCCAAACGGTTACTGTTACGGGCTAAAGAAGAAGAAAGAAGAAGAAGAGGAAGAAATAGATAAATTTATTAATATTCAGTGTTGTGAAGTAATGCAGGAATTTGATGGTTGCAGGTGGCTGACGACCGTGTTTTGTGGTATTACTTGGGGGAGGCTTATGTTCAGCAGTGCAGAATCCTTTCATAACTTATACACATATGGTGCAGTTAATATAGCAAGTATGATTGAATTTGTATAGATTTAGTGAGTAATTAAAAAAAATTATCTGAAATAATTTAACTTCTTTGGTGCTAAATTGTTTTGTTTAGGGTATCGTGTTACTAAATTATTCTGGTTAGCGATAGCGACAAGCAAACACACAGTGGATGCTGTGGCCCATAGATATCTATATTTATCCTCGATTAAGAATCAAAATGCAGATTCGTTGTCACCCCTGAGGACTAAGATCGAATGCCTCGTTACCACTAAAAATAGTCTCCGATTCTCTACACTCACCATACGAAACATAGCAGCATTAAGTTGCTATTTTACGCTGGTATTCTGTGAGAGCGTGGTTTTACCCCGGTTCAGCTGACCCATGTAGTTAATATGTCGCATAATATGTAGTTAAAAGTGCCTCAAGCTTTTGTAATAATTGCTGTTAACTTTTAAACAACTAACAAACATTTAAAAACAAGAATAAGCTAGTACTTGTTTGTTTATTTGGGAGGAAGTAAGGAAGTAAAGAGTGAAGGGAAATTCTGTAGTTGACGTAGACATATGACGTCATTGACCAAACGCGAAAGTTGTTGAAACTATCGTATCATTAAAAACTACAAAAACTGGCCTCTGGCTCGCTGCAACATGGCTAATTATTTTGTTGAACTCTTGCTATGATGGTACTCTGGCTGGGGGCTGAAATTAAATTTATTAAACAAAATATAAGTAATTCTCATTTATGCTTCATTTGTTGTAGTTTTTTTGTTTCATACCTATGACTAAAAACCTAAAACTTTAGCCGATTTTTCAATTTACCCACAAATAAATTATAGCCCATCATAAAAGTGAAACAAATGGACAATTTTATTCATAAAACTGTAATTCTTAATTTGTTTATGTAACATTGTAACCTATAAGCCTATAACTAACTTTTATCTTAAGATTTAAAAATCGGGCCATAGTGATACTTGTATTATCCTTTAGTTAAGTCTGCGCTATACTATGGGCTTAACTTAGAAGTTTAGGACCGTGCTTTGTGGGCAGTGGACTTGTGACTGACTTCAGTGACGAGTAAGATAGATTATAATTGTTAGTGCAACGTTTTATAATTATGGTAGCGGCCATTTCGTTTCGACAGACGAGTGAATAACAATTGTCGGTTTTTCTACAGACTTCAAAAAGGAGGAGGTACTCAATTCGACTGTATGTTCTTTTTTTATGTGTATTACCTTATAACTTTTTTCTGGGTGAACCGATTTCGATGATTCGTTTTATTTTTGAATTATGCTTAATAATTTATATTGAAGTCGGTTGTACAAATTTTTTAATTTTAAATTATAAGATAACGAAAAATTAGGGGATGACTCGCGCGCGTCCGTAGGCTTCGACCACCTAACCCTAGGCCCACCCTACACGTGTCCCCCGGGTGGTTCTAAACGAGCGACAAAGCCGAAAGGATAGAATCGCCGTATGGTAGCGGCGTAAAATCTACCACCCCTTAATTCGCACCATGAGCCAAGAAATAAAAGAAATGGCCCCGAGTTCCCGGCGCCCCTTTAATGGGGCAGGGGTGCGAAGAATCTCCGGGAGTAAAACCGGCGACGAGGTTCGCCACCCGTCAGGTTCTGCCTCCCGTAGGGGCGAAAAGTGGATTGCGGAGGCCCGTCTGACTACGCTGAATGTATGTGGAGCAATGAATGATAAGATGGATGAAGTATGGGAAATGATGAATGATAGAGGAATAGATGTGTTATGTGTAAATGAGACGAAACGAAAGGGAAAGGATGCCACTGTACATGGCATGTATACCGCTTACTGGTCTGGTGTAGACGAGACCGAGCGGGCATGCCAGGGAGTCGGTGTCATCCTTTCAGAAAGAATGGTCAATGTGTGAAAGAGTATGAATGTGTAAGCCCAAGGCTGCTATGGATACGAATGAAAGTGGGCTTAAAGAAGTTGTTTGTGCTAGGGTGTACGCCCCAGACATGTCTAAGCCCACTTATATCCGAGAGCAGTTTTGGGATATGGTAAGGATGGTGTTGATGAATTGTAAGGGAAATGAAAATATTATTATGTTAGGAGATTTTAATGGAAGGGTTGGGGTGAAGAGGTCTGGTTATGAAAGGATACTAGGAACGTTTGGCGATGAATGAGAATGGTGAAGACCTCCTCACCGTAAGTGTGGAAAATAATCTTTTTGTGACGAACACTTTCTTTCGTCATAAGAGGATTCACATGTATACATGGGAAAGAGGTGATGATAGAAGCATGATAGATTTCATAATTGTGGATGATAGAATGAGGAGCGCAGTAGTAGATACAAGGGTTTACCGGGAGTCCAACGTAGGGACAGATCATTACTTGGTCTTATGCCGAATTAATGGTCTATTCAGGCGTTGGCAGCATCGGACATCTGTGTCTACCACTGCGTTACAGCGTATAAGAATAGAGAGGTTACAAGATGAAGGTGTGAAAGAGAAGTATAAATGTAGACTGAGGGAAATATAAGTGGCTTGAATGAATTATGTATGAATGATTTAGACTTGAAGAGTGTATGGAATAATGTTAAGAAAGTTTTGGTGGATGCAGCCACCGAAGTATGTGGTGTAAGTAAGAGAACGAAGGAAAAGAAAAATAATACGCTGTGGTGGGATGATGAGGTACGGATGGAAGTTGAAGCAAAGAAGAGAGCATGGCTAGATTTACTAGCAACCAAAGCTGGTAATTCTGGCGGTATGAATGATGAGATTGAAAGAAAAAAGGCAGACTTTAGACGTATAAATAAGAGAGTAAAAGAAGTTGTTGAAAGGAAAAGCAAGAAAGAACGGATAAGAATGATAGAAGGATATCTGATAACTTCCAAGCAAATATTTAAATGTTCTGGAAACTCGTAAGAACTGCCAGGGGAAATTCAAAACAGCCTAGAATGAATGCTATATGAGACGAGAATGGCTGTATGCTGAATGACGAAGTTTCGAATTTAAAGAGATGGAAGGAATACTTTGAAAGCGTGTTTATTGTTTATGAGTGAAGAGTCGTCTGAATTAAGTGAAATAGAAATTCCGAAAGAAGTGGAGAGAGGTAGGGAGATAAGTGTAGATGAAATAATGAAAGCAATAAAAAACATGAAAGCAGGTAAGGCAGCGGGATATGATAGAGTATCACTCGAAATACTAAGCGCTGGTGGCAGGCCTGCTGTACACCTTGTTTAATTTATGTTGGGATCTGAAGCGGGTACCGGAAGACTGGTGCAAAGCCGTTATAGTACCAATATATAAGGGAAAAGGGTCACAGCAGGAATGTAAAAACTACCGTGGGGAAAAGGCTTATGACAGAGTGGACAGGAATGTGTTATGGCAAACACTAAACTCATTTGAGTTGAGCGCTGGTTTGATACATGCATTAAGGTCTCTTTATAGGGACTCTAGTGCTTGTGTCAGGATCAGACCCCATTGATCGACAGACTCGGACTGGTTTGGCATCCAAAAAGGTTTGTAGCTTTGTAGCTTCCCCGTGGCTGTTTAACCTATTTATGAACAGTTGTTTGCAAACTTTGAAAGTTGAAGAATGTGGATTGAGAATGGGTGAGTTAACCTGCAAATTACTTTTGTACGCCGATGATTAAGTCATATTTGCATCGTCGGCAGCCGAGTTACAAATGATGGTTACTTTAATGAACTGGTCATTAAAAGAATGGGATATGAAAGTGAACGCAAGTAAGACGAAAGTGATGGTTTTTGAAAGAGAAGAAAGTAAAACGTTATGTGAAATAAGAATAAAAGGGGAGTTGATTGAGCAAGTGGATGAGTTTGTATATTTGGGATGTGTATTTAGCAGGGATGGTAGATATGATAAGGATATAGAACGACGAGTGAACGCAGGAAATAGAGTGGATGTGGCTCTACACGCTATTATGAAAATTTTCAATTTCAATTTCAATCAAAATTCATTCAGAATGTGTCAAAAAAGCACGTTTGGCAATTCATAATGCTGTGTTAGTCCCTACTTTAATGTATGGTAGTGAAAGTTGGGTCTGGCAGAAGAAGCACGAGAGTAGAATAAATGCTGTAGAAAAGCGGTCATTAAGGAGTATGCTAGGGCTGAATCTGAATGCCAGGGTGAGAAATTGTGTGATAAGAGAAAAGTGTGGATTGCAAGATGACGTAGAGACCAGGATTAAGAAAGGAATGCTTCGGTGGTTTAGTAATGTAGAAAGAATGAATGAGGAAAGAGTGACAAAGCAAATTTATGCTGCAGAAGTGAACGGCAGAGTCGGGAAGGGAAAATGGGGCAGATTAGGAGTACCCTTAACCGACGAGCGTGTATGCGTAGATATATGGATGTAAAGGAGGCAAGAGAGGTTTGTCAGGATCGTGCCAAGTGGAGGTCCGTAGTCTCTGCCTACCCCTCTGGGTGACAGGCGTGAGTGTTTATGTATGTAAGATAACGAGTCTTCATTTCGCCCGTAGTAAATATCTATTTATTTTTAACATCTTATTATTTTAAACTAGTATTCTGTAGGAGTTCTTCCTATTCGCTGGTCAAGCTAACTTTTAGACTCAGGCTTTACTATAAATAATTACTTTAATAAAACATTTTTTCTTACCAAGTTTATAAATAATTACAATTATATTTATTTTATCTATTGGAAAAAAATTATTATTGATTTTTACTTATAAAATTACGAAATATTAATATACTCATGTGAGTTTTGTTTTCTATTTCATGGTTTAATAGTTTAAAATAAAATAATTATCCATTTGTTTAATTTTTTTCATAAAAAACAATATTTAATAAAAACAAAATAAAAGTACATAATCAAATCTGAATAAAGTATATCGATTACACAAAGTAGCGCAAGTTCAGAAACATAAAGACCTTCAAGTTCGAAAATAAATTTTCTATCTCTTCCATAGGGATAAACCTTTCTTCTGGTTCTTTGTGGGGCATCCCGTAATTATTATAGCAAACTTGAGAAACATGTATCGCAACCTCTTAAGCGGGCTCTTAAGTAATTGGGTCTATAAAGTAAAAAAGTTAAGCTTTACAAGAGGGCGACTTAATGCAAACTCAATATATATTATGCTTCTTTTTCTTTAGAGACGACGGAAGACATCGGCAAACATCACGATGAAGCCCCAAAATTATAATCGTATTTCATAGATCTTTAAACAAATCCAATAGCTTTGTTAGTACATTGTCAAGAAATTCTCAGTAGCAGCCCGGAGTCAAGGAGTTGGCGGTGTTTCTCTCCCGTGTCTTGGAAAGTACGTAAAGGGACCTGTTGGTACGATCAAATTTGACAAATTTAAAAAAAACGTTTTTTTGTTCGAATAAATAGAACTTGAATACAAAATTTCAAGAATTTACTGTTTTTGACATTACACCTGATGGTAAATGGATGCTGTGGCCTATAAACGCTAAATCTATCCTCGATTAAAAAAGAAAATGCAGATGCGTAGTCACCTCTGCGGTGATGATAAAGAGAGAACCCATGGTAACATGTTGGCACGAAGACCAGGTCAATATTAGGCTTTTAAGGCATACTGCATGAGTTTTTAAACAGAAAGTCTATGAGTCACATGCACTTAAAGGTCGCTGGATGCCTTACGCTCCAATATAACAATATCTGGGGACTGTCCCGTTACTGAAGTGCCCGGCGAGGACTCGAACGGATGATTTAATTGCCATAATTCTTAAAAAAACCGCATCCTTAGTGAGTGGAGTTCGCAATATTCAGTCACAATATCCCAGACCTGTAGGCTATTATAACGCTTTCCCAGCTCACGCCATTTATCGCGACGCACGATATATTTATTCACGATGCGGCGTGAACCATAGTGTACTTTATGCGGTTATACTCTGTGCTCCGTGCGGTAAATACACACCTCAGTGTAAATGTTTGCAGTAGATCAACTGAATTGAATACTATAATAATTGAATTTTAAAAATGAAAGCTTTTCTTCTTTGGTAGGATTTCTTTATTTCGTTAGATTAACATTTTATTATTTAGTAGTTTACTTTTATTGTTGCATAAATATATCACTTTATGGAAGTTTTAACAATCAACTAACTTTATTAATGAAACAAAGGTAGGTTGTTCCGTTACCGTTTCAGCCTATTAAAGTCCACTGCTGAACTTAGGCCTCCCCCATAGATTGCCTCATAGAGGCGATATTTGCCATAGTTTCCACACTAGTCAAGCGGGTTAACAAACTCTGTTTTTTATTTTTAGTCGTTATTAGGAAGACGCTGCTGCCCATCTCCTGAATTTTGTCCCTCTGTCGCCTCTTTCGACACTCACGGCACGGTCGATGATACTGTAGTCACCAGATGTTTTTTGTTTTTCAAATTAGATATCTTTTTATATGTCATTTTCAAAAGCGTGGGGAGCGTATCTAAAAAACCTTGACACAAGTCCAACCTTAACGACGTCAGGCTGTACGCTCTCCGATATATTACTTTTCTCTATGCTGTACGCTAAGCGCGAAGCAGTGTTGCCATGTCCAAAATCTGGTCGACGGTAATACCGCTCAAAAAATAAGGTAGATTTAAAAAAATTACGGCTTAAATTGAATGCAGTTTTGTCCGTGCCCTTCGATGGATTGTTTTATCATGAGATTTCCTTTTATTGAGCGGGTAGTTAGCTTGTAACGTCTATTAACTAAAATAACTAAATGTAGTTCTTTTCATATAAATTTAAATAATACGTTTTTATACGCACACTGATATTGTTAGAATTATATCGACGCAATGCATGGCAAATTCTCGAGTCACAGACTAGGAAAGGGATACTCCGAACCATAGATAAGCTAATATTAGGTCCTTACATATGAAATTGACGTTTTGTACGGGAGGAATATAAAGTCAATTTTTTTTTGTAAAATATATTTAATTAATCAAAGTATGAACCGTTGTTATCTATGCACTTTTGACATCTCATAGGTAGTTCATTGGTCCCTTTACTAAAAAAACCATGGGGGCGAGAATCAATAAACTCTTTGAAGGCGGTTTGGACTGCCGCATCGGAGTTGAATTTTTTTCCTTGTAAGAAGTTGTCCAAATTCCGGAAAAAATGGTAATCTGTTGGAGCAAGGTCCGGGGAGTACGGTGGATGTCGCAGACATTCCAATTGCAGCTCATCTAACTTAGTGGTTGTTTGTTGTGCAGTGTGTGGTATTGCGTTGTCGGGAAACAACCGAGATTGGTCAATCGCTCTAGGGATTGACCAATCTCGGTTGTTTAGCAGCTAGTTCTTCCTTCATGGTTTGCAGTTACTGACAATAGATATCTGCCGTAATCGTTTGGCCAGATTTTAGAAAGCTGTAGTGAACGACACCGGCGCTAGTCCACCATACACTCACAAGTAACTTTTTCTGAGTCAATTTTCGTTTAGGGCACAAGTTCAACACAAGTCCAACCTTAACGACGTCAGGCTTTCTTTGACAAGCAAAGTCTTTGCTAACCAATCGTGAATCTTGCTGATCAAGTAGTTATTTTGCGGATTGACTGTTTATTAGGCAAACTCATATTTTTGTAAGCTGCCTATTTATGATTAAATTACTGAACATTATAAAGATTATTTGCGAAACAAGAATTGCCGAATGTTTTTTTTGCAAACAGAATCTTTGAATGCTAACCAAATGATTTAAATGCTGTTTTTTGTGGCTAATCAAATTTTAATAAGGCTTAACATTTAATTACTTCTCTTTAGATAATACCAACAAAAACAAAATTACAGTTGTATGAATAAAATAGTTCAATTGTTACACATTTATAGTCAGTAAGACTTTAATTTATTTAATGGATAACTTTTATCGAACTATTGAAAATTTGTTAAAGAATATAATATGTTATTCAATGTTTACTAAATACATGGATTTTTGCTGGCCGTAATGAAGAATATAATTATTATTTGGGGTATTTATATCGTGTTCTCGCCTGGTTAGGATTCATAAATACTTATAAAAATATATAAATATATTACACTAAAGGCATAATAAATAAGATAAAGTATATACAACCCGACTAAACGGAAGCCCTTGGCAGGAAGACCAAAGGGGTTGGACTAATGATTACGAGGGTGACACTAAAAGTTCTTAGAAAATCAAAAACTGAACAAACTAGCAAGTTATTAGTTTTATTATATCTTTTCAAAATAGTGTCCATTTACATCAATACATCGCTGCATCCGATGGAACCACTGAGAAAAGCACTTTCCCCACTAGTCCTTAGGGGTCTCTTCGACGGCATTTTGAAACGCAGCCACTGCTTCTTCGGCGTCCATAAAACGTTTTCCTCGAAGTTTTTCTTTTATTTTCGGAAATAAATAAAAATCGCAAGGTGCTAGGTCGGGGCTATAGGGCGGGTGACCCAGTAATTCCACGTCTGACGTCGCCAAGTAGTCGATTGTTTGCTTGGCGGTGTGCGACGAGGCGTTGTCGTGGTGAAGGAGGATCCTACTGCGAGGTCGTTTCTCCCGAATTTTTTCCAAGACAAGTGGCAAACAATTGTTAGTGTACCACTCTGCAGTAACTGTTTTTCGATCCTCTAAAACAATTGTTGCGCAATGACCTGTCCTTCCGAAGAACGAGGCCACCATCTTTTTTCCCACGCTTCGACCTCTCTTCACTTTAGTTGGTAACTCCTCGGAAGGAAACACCCAGACAGCATACTGTCTTAGTTTCAGAATCATAACAATAAATCCAGCTTTCGTCACCCGTAAGTATGTCAAACACAACATTTGAGTCACCTTCGTTAAATCTTTGAGCCATTTGACGACACCAATCAACACGACGGAGTTTTTGGGCCTCCGTCAAATTATGAGGTATCCACCCGGCACAAAGCTTCCTGACCGCTAAATGTTCATGGAGGATTTTGTGCACTTGACTCATACCGATGCCTAAGCTTGTCCGAATCTGCTGATAAGTAACTCTTTTGTCAGTCTCTATCATACGCAGACAACACTGATGTTATCTTCAGTCGTCGCCGTAGAAGGCCGTCCCTCACGCAGATCATGGGTGACATTAGTGCGACCACGTTTAAACTCATTAAACCAGTTGTAAACAGTGGCACGAGATGGGGCTTCATCGTGAAAGGCCAATCGAAGTCTATCATAACTTTCTTTTTGACTTAAATGACATCGAAAGTCATAAAAAATCATTGTACGAAAATTTTCTCGCGTTAAATTCATGCTGACGTGACACAGACAATTTTCAATTTGCCGCCAAATCGTAAACAAATAACAAATTAATGAAATACATACACAATAATATTGGGAAAGAGTTCCATTTTCAAAATTTGAACTTATTTTTTTATTATATCGTTTACAAGTGGCCAGTTCTAAAACTTTCAGTGTCGCCCTCGTATCAAAGAAGATCACCGCCTTCTGCATTTGAATACACACACACACGCACGCGCATACGCACGCGCACGCACACGCACACGCACGCACGCACGCACGCAGGTACACGTGCGCCCGCACAAACACGTCACGTAAACGTCAGCTGAAATATTGCTGTGTAGAATAAGTAAGCATTTTGTATTTATTGTTTAAGGACTTTGTATGGTGTGCAAATAAATATATGTATATTATTATACACCAAACATTAGTATTGTCAACATCTTTACTTTTCTGTTAGTAGAAGACATCAAAGAAATGGCCTGATTTATTTCCTTGTCACTTGTGCTTAAATTTACTGAATTGAAATATCATATAATACTACTAAAGTGCTCATTACAGTACAGTACATTATAAATAATAAAGTCAGTTATTGACATTAAAGCCTTTTTTAAGTACTAGTAATGCTATTAAACATTACTAATATTCCCTTTAACCACTTCTGGTAAGCTTAAAATGCTTGTGTTAGAAGTGGTTCACGACAGTAGTCGAATGGCGGATTCGAACCCACGACCTTTCGAGTTCGCGGTCCGCACCCTGCCATTAGGCTACTGACGCTTCATTGACATTATAGCTAATATTGTCTATTTTTATCCGACTACGGCAAAACCAAAAGGAGGCTTTAAATGCTATATGCTAAAGGCTATGTGTGAATATAAGTATCGGATGAAATGATCTCCTAAACTACTCGTCATATTTTATCAAATGAGGTATCGTTGAAAGCAACGTGCTCTTCCGCGGGTTGTAGTCTATATTATGATATCACATAAAATTCAACACGGTGAATTACTGTGGACGTAAAGCTACCAAAAATAAATAAATAAAGTTTAAAATATTATTTTTGGTATCATGTATAAATCATGGAAAGGTCTTTCCTAAATTAAAATATGTATGACAAGTGACAACGCTTCTTACATGATTCATCCATGCCATATGTGTTGCTAAACGGAGGTATATATTCATAGTAATTTGTATGTACTAATTATATATGTATGTATGTATATATTTGTATAGTTTATTTATTAGTAAAATGAATATATAACGTAGTTAATTATCATTTTAGTTTTGTTTTCTTTTATTCTATACTGTTACACCTACGTCAAATTCTCACCACTCCGTGCGTTGACTGGCAGAGAATGCTTTTTTTTTCTGAAAGTGTATGCTATTGGCCCTGCGCCTTTACAGCTTCATCGAAATAGGCTCGTAAGTGAGGACTTACGAGCTATTGAGTGCAACGATTCTGCCGGCGGCGAGGCGGCGCGAATCGCCGACTGCAGTCCCGAGGCAACCCGGCCCCTGCTTTCGGAGTGAGGCTCCTCTTGCTAGGAGGGGCTCGAAGGAGACTTGAACCACTATCGTAATGTGGGAGACGGGTCGCAAAACTAAAAACGGGGTGTGTCTGTGCCCTTGGAAGTGATCTCGTCGTCGGGATCAAGAAGAACGTTCTTGGGACGTCTCCTGTGGGGGGCAGCATTCCTGTCTGGGGAGTACGACCCCGCCTCAGTCACCAACGGATTGTTATGATCTTTCATCGAAATGAAGTATCTTAAGGATATTCCTTAAGATACGACTGGATGGTGGGCATGTCGACGTCGCGGTGGAGATCCACGTTCCTTACATAATATGGAGCTCCTGTGATTAGTCGCAGGAACAGGTTTTGGACTTCTTGTAGTTGCCGGAGTTGATAGGGGTGGACGTGGGCAAAGGACACACCTGCGTATGTCATAATGGGGCGTACTCAGGTTTTGTAAAGATGCAGTTTGTGTCTTAAAGCTTATTGCGTTTTTGAGTTAGGCTGAATAGACAAAATACTACAAATTTCGCCTTATTTTTAACTGCTTTAATGTGATGAGAGAAGCTCATCTTACTATCAAATGTTACCCCCAGGTATTAAACCTTTCTATCCCAAGGAATTGGGACATTGTAAAGGGAGATTGACGGTTGGACAAATTAGTCACACAAAAACTGAATGGTAAAGAAGTACATTCTCCACTGAAGTTAAGTACTTGGGCGTAACAATCGACCAAAAACTAACGTGGAACTCTCACCTCAGCAATGTATGTCATAAGGCTAAATTTGCTTTAGGTACGTGCAGTCGCATGGTCGGGAACAACTGGGGCTTGCGTCCCATTATGATCCTTTGGCTGTACAACAGTATAGTGAGGTCGATTCTTACCTACGCATCCACTGTCTGGTGTAATAAGGCCAACCAAAAGACGACTGCGGACAGACTAAATAGTCTACAAAGGGCTGCCTGCTTAACGGTAACTGTAGCAATGCGATCATCGCCTGGAGCGGCTCTTAATGCACTTCTAGGCCTAACGCCCCTTGATCTTTACTTAGACAAGGATGCGAAGGCTAGTTTGTAGAGGATTAACGCTCAGGGCGGCTTGAGCTTGCTTTCCTATAGATTGAGATCCATGCTCGACTCAATCAAGGAAACACCGGTCTTATGCATGATCTCAGATATCATGCATCCACTATATACTTTGAACAAAAGTATACAGTGGAACTACCCTCCAGAGAAGACTGGCTGAATGGACAGGTCATCTGTGAGGTCGGTAGCCTTATATGGTATACCGATGGGTCAAAAATGGGCCTCAACGTAGGCTTTGGAATTTATGGGGAACGCCCCAAATTCAAACTTGGTATGAATTTGGGTAGATTGACCTCTATCTTCCAGGCAGAAATTTTCGCCATACTTCAGTGTGCGGAAATCAATCTGCAAAAACACTACGTTAACCATATAATCTATATTAACTCTGATAGGTCAAGCAGCACTGCTAGCGCTAAGATCAAACTTGGTGAACTCGAAGCTAGTTGGAAACTGCGTGAACCGTCTAAACGCCCTGGGAGGTAACAACAAGGTCGTTTTAAGAGGGGTTCCGGGTCACGCGGGTATTGAAGGTAATGAAACTGCCGACAAGCTCGCACGGGAGAGCTCAAAGAGTACACAATTTTTTCTAATTATCCGGAGGGAATCTGTTTGACAAACGGCAAAATAAAATTACATTTTAGAACGCAAACCGAGGATATGTTTTCTTGTTGTGTGGGCAAGTCTATCGATTCATTATAAACATTCAAGATAAATATCGACATTAATTTTGATATAGTTGAGTCAATCCCTAGCGTACATGTAAAATATTTTGTATAAAAATGTATAATTACCAAATTCATGCAAATTATCAATAACGTGACCTTTTACTTTGCAAAATATCAAAATTAACAAAATAATTTAAAACATTCTTTATTTTAAACGGTATATAACATAAATTTTAACCAAAAATAAACGCGTCATAACATTGACGACGTCTTGAGAATTTACTTGTGAAAAATGTGCAATTATCAGGATTATTTCAATTGTCAACACCACAGTCACTCACAGAACAAGTAACCATTTTGAAAAAAGTTACTTACTGAAAATAACCACTATTACACTCTAAAAAATTACAAAATATCTAGGAGCAATTTTTGCGTGCCGACTTGTGCCGACTTGTCATTCAAAATCGGTTACAGAGTCATGAGATTTGGTATCCTTTTCTATCTTGCATTTTTGCCGTAAGGAATTTTCTTCTCCCTTGCACACTATATCGGTCTAAACGCCAAGTCTATGTGCATGACTATGTATTTAATAAATGAATCAATTAAGCTCTTGTTATAGATAATACACAGCTCTTATCTCAATCTTTTTAATTTGAATTTGGAATATAGACAAAATATATTTTTATTTAAAATTGGCTTTTTCAAAGGAAGTTTGACAATTACAGAAGTAGTTGATAAAAATATTTATGAACTTAACCTCTCAGGCCCCGACATTTTATTGGACAAACTTAGTCAGAATTATGGTCAAGCCAAAGAGTATAGTAGGTCAGGCCAAAGACATTTTTTTTAAATGATGGTAAATATCACTTAGAGTCACTATGTTCTTATCCAAATATAAAAAATTATCAACAATTAAATTATCGAATTATTTGTATGAAGGTCAAGTGAGCGCTTGAGTAACAACGATTGCAAGACGATTTGTCGATAAATGAAATGTTTTGAGAAATTATCAATTACCGTGTAGTGGCGGTGTATGAATATTCATATCATTCCGTGGGTTTCGTAAGAGGCGACTGATCCACTGTTCCACGGTACACGTACCTTGTTACACAGTAACAAGGTACGCGTAGTTCATTTTGTTTGGTTAAATCAGTGACAGGAGTAACGTAGAAAATTACTCCTGTCACTGATTGCTGAACGGCGCGAAGGAACAACGTTATTTTGGAACTTTTTCACCGTGATGTTATTTATCACTCATGTCTAGAGGCAACAGAGGGAAATAAATCAGGGGATGGGCAGCAGCGTCTTCCTAATAACGACTAAAAATAAAAAACTGCGGTTGCCAACCCGCTTGCCATGCGTGGCAACTATGACAAGTATACCCTCTATAAGGCATATAGAGGAGGCCTATGTTCAGCGGGGGGTTTTATAGGCTGTAACGGTGTTTGTTGTAATAGTAATAAGAAAAAAATGTGAGAGGAAAAAATGACGAACATTTTTTCTAAATTTAATCTCGGTGGAACACGGATGCTCCGTGCGATGTTTAGGGCAGCGTTGCAAAGGTGGATGATATTCGTGGCAGTAAAATTTTGTGCTCCCCTTTATTTCCATGGCCCATGGCCAACAGTGGAAGGAAACAGTAAGGAGAGGGAGGGGGTAATTTTATTATTTGAAAAAATATTTTTGTGTGTAAAAAAAATCATCAAACATCAACATCAAACAATTTATTATACAAACGTTGCGTAAACAAGTTCAATGGTTAAAACAGTAATAAATAACAAAACCAAACAAGTTTACTGAAATGAAAAAAATTCAAGTATTATATGTCACTTCTACAACTAAGGCGAATCTAACGAATCCCCATATCTTAAAATTCAATATCTATATGTTAAAATCAAATAACTACTATGAAGAAAGAAACAGAAACAGATTTTTTTTAATTCAATATAGATTATAAATAATTCTTATTGAAAGTCACTCTTTTGTTTAATTACCACTGGTTCGAAAAAAAACTTCTGTCCTGGGAAGAACCAGCAAGAAAACCAGCGGGACTTTTTTTTTTAAATAACAGCTTACAATCATGTATGTTACACAATTAACCACACAAAACAAATTAGAAATAGCTTGGTAGCGAACACCTCATTCCCAGGGGTTATTATCATCCATAAATTCCTTAATATTATAATAACCCTTTTTATACAAAGTATGTTTAATAAAGTTTTTGAATTTTGAGCAGGACGAATTTTGTATATTTTCTGGGATTTTGTTGTAAAAGCGTATACATCGCCCCAAGAATGAATTACTGACTCGGTGGAGTCACTGGTAATACTAGCTTGTGTTTGTTCCTAGTATTTACAGAATGAATATCACTTATTTTTGTATAACTGCTTTTATTTTTGTGTACGTACATTACATTTTTATAAATGTATTGAGAGGCCAAAGTTAATATATTAATTTCCTTAAATTTTTGTCGGAGCGACTCTTTAGATCTCATAGATTGCTCTTATGGCCCTCTTCTGTAAAACAAATATAATTTCAGTGTCAGTTGCGTGTCCCCACAGCAAAATACCATACGACATTATGCTATGGAAATAGCTAAAGTAAACAAGTCTAGCTTTTTCCACACTGGTAAGATTTCTAATCTTTTTTACAGCATATGCTGCAGAACTAAGTCTGCTTGCTAACTTTGATATATGGGGGCACCATTGAAGCTTCGCGTCTAGTGTTGTCTCTCATACTGTTGACTGTCACAGATAGATTAATATCAAGGTGCCACCTGTGTTCAGGTTTTTAAATACGGAAAATTGTAAGTAAAAGATTCAGCAATACTTTCATTTCAAATATTTTCCATAATTTTAATGTCAGGCGCTAAGTTGTCGGGACAAATGGATATATACAAAGATGCTTAAATTACATGATTAGCCTTATTTAAGAGCCAATTGTATCAATCTGGTTCTATCGTCAGTAATTGGGAGATATTCACCATACAATCAAGTTAGAAATCCTACAGTTTGTAATATTGCTCAAATCAGTGCATTGTATGGGTTGCTGCCGCCCGGTAAGTAAGTAGTGCTTGCAGAACCGGATATGGTTACTCATTTTTTATACCTGGGTCTAAAAGAGGTACAGTACCTGATTTTCTGGTTCTTAGTGTATTTAAAAAAAAATTGATATATTTCCTAATTTAATCAAACGTTATTCTTGACTGAAACACAGCAGTTTCAAGCTGCTAATTTACGCTGTATTCTGTGAGAGCGTGGTCATTCCCCGGTCGAGCCGACCCATTCGTGCTACAACTATACTACTAATACAGCTGCAGCCAGTGGCTGCCTTAGAGTCTCTACAGCCCTAGGCTAACTATGAATATGCGCCCCCCCCTCTACCGGCTTGTTCTGTCTGCTCCTGCCTAGCTCACGAATATATTTATTAGATTTTTATATTTTACTAGCTTACCCACCACCCCGCAGTTTCCCCCACTTTAAATCGAAGGACCATCGCCCATGAACAACTGCAACACCAGGAAAATTGCAGGTGCGTTGCCGGCCTTTTTAAAAGGAGTAATCTCGTTTCTTGAAGGTTAGTAAGTCGTATCGATCCGGAAAAATCGCCGGTGGTAGATGATACCACAAAGAAGTCTTGCGAGGAAGAAGACTCCTAATAAATCGCACAGTCATGAAGGACTGCCAAACATCCAGATGGTGTGGATGGTACCGTGAGATTTGTCCGTGGAATTTGGCGGCTGGAATTAATCCGAACAATTTGTATTACCTGTGAAAAATGCGATAGAAAATGCTATGGGATGCAACATCTCTTCGCAGCACCAGTGAATCGATCCGATCAGAAAGAACTCGGTCGTCGACGATTAGAGTCATTCATCACTGAATGCGGTCAAGTGCTGGCACTGGGATGCCCAGTCCACAGATGAGAACAGTATTCCATGTGAGGGCGAACTTGCGCCTTATAAAGTTGCTAACGGTGTGCCGGCACTGTCCTGCTCTGCTGAGCACACCAAGCTTTTTAGAGGCCAATTTGGCCTTCGCTTCCAAGTGACCGCGGAACTGTACGTCATACAATATGTCAATGCTATTCCGATGCTGGCTGAGGCAGCATGGGGAGTGCCCTGGAATTAAGGAGATAGGGTTCATCAAAGGGGTTCTATTTAGCGGTAAATGCGCAAACATGTGTCTTATGAAGTTCAAAATGGACTACAGTCGTCCCTAATCCGAGAGTTGAGTTATTAAAGAGTCGACTTTAGACACAAGTTTGTTCCAATACTCGATAACATGTCCCCGATAAATAACCTAACCTAACTTTAGAGTACTAGAATAAATTCTTTGAGTACCAGGTTTCTTGAAGTTTTAGTTTGAGCCCTCCTCTACAAAATAAATGGTCGAGAGAATTAAGTAATAGTTTGATATAATAATTAGGGTCAGCTTGTTGACATTTGTCAAACTTCAGATGGATGATCTGGTTATCTCCTTGCCCCATTTTTCTCTCTCAACTCCGCATTCTTCGAGGGCTAATTTGATGATCATGATCGTTCCCGGGTCCAAGTCTTCTGTCTCATTCTCTCAAAGCCACCTAGGTGATCATATTGGCAAAATCACCTCCGAGTGGTTCACCGTCCGGCCCGATTTCAGGTGGGGTTAACCTTGAGCTCAACAGTACGAGACATCTATTGAACCACAAGTGTGAATCGAAAGCAGACAATTTCTTTTTGTATTGAGAATGGGCCCACCATCGTAACCAGGCGTAACTTAATGAAACAGATGTCGATTTATTGCTTGTAACCAATAGATTACAATAGTAATATTAGTTTTACCGTATCTAACGGGATTACTGAGAAATTAACAATTAAAATATGAATATCACAATAACCTAAAAACATAGAATTATCAATAATGTAATAATTAGCCTAAAAACAAACTAAAAGCGATTATCTAGTAGTTTTCACCGGTATTATAAGTTAAAATAGTGCACTGGTCAATAATTAATAGTATAAAAGAAAGTTGTAGGTACATTCAGCATTTATAGGTACTTTAAGGTTGATGGAAAATTTTTTTAGTAGTTCGTTTTTCTTTATACGCATTTTTTTTCATATTACATTTTGAATAAAACTCATAGCAACGCCGTCAACGCAACAATATCACGTCTAATAATATTGTAAAATGCAATCAATGCAATTTGGTAGTGAGTGAGATATTAGCTTTTGTTCAAAATAAAGTAGACGTTATGAATGAGGAAAGCTTTGTGCGTATATGTATTACGTCTTTTTCTGCGGAAGAAATTGAAAGTGCAAAGAGATTGTTATTCGAATCAGTGCCTACCTCTAAGAAAAAGAAAAATCGAAAGAAGGATGGACGCTCGAAGAGAGATTTATTTGATGTTGTAAGTCTTTTTAAAGAGACTGATACGGATTTAATTCCTACTTTTGTTGCAAGAGACTTACAGAAACTACCTCCTGTTCATTTTGACCATATTGATCCGACAAAACTATTAAAAGATTTGCTTGTCATGCAAAATGAGTGTAACGGTGCATCTGAATGCACCCTTACAAATAATTATAATTAATTAAATTTAAATAGATAATAATTAAATGGTTAAACGAACTTACCTTAAGTGAAGTTCAACCATAATTATACGAAGCTCCTTGTCCGAGACGTTCTTTACAACATGTAGTACGTCGTATTTTATACCAGTATCATCACAGTTATCAAGCTCCTAAAAAATTTTGGAACGGCAGAATGTATGTACAACACTATATCCCCTGTACGTCAAATGCAATGTCATTATGTTTAAGCAACGGATTAGATGAGCAACCCTAACCCAGGGAGGTTGGGCTGGGAATACCGTCTCGGACAGGAGCTTCGTATAATTAAATGGTTAAACGAACTTACCTTAAGTGAAGTTCAACCATAATTATACAAGCTCCTTGTCCGAGACGTTCTTTACAACATGTATGTAGTACGTCGTATTTTATACCAGTATCATCACAGTTATCCAAGCTCCTAAAAAAAATTTTGGAACGGCAGAATGTATGTACAACACTATATCCCCCTGTACGTCAAATGCAATGTCATTATGTTTAAAGCAAGGGATTAGATGAGCAACCCTAACCCAGGGAGGGTTGGGCTGGGAGTACCGTCTCGGACAAGGAGCTTCGTATAATTAAATGGTTAAACGAACTTACCTTAAGTGAAGTTCAACCATAATTATACGAAGCTCCTTGTCCGAGACGTTCTTTACAACATGTATGTAGTACGTCGTATTTTATACCAGTATCATCACAGTTATCCAAGCTCCTAAAAAAATTTTTGGAACGGCAGAATGTATGTACAACACTATCCCCTGTACGTCAAATGCAATGTCATTATGTTTAAAGCAACGGATTAGATGAGCAACCCAACCCAGGAGGGTTGGTTGAGTAATTGTCTCGGACAAGGCTTCGTATAATTAATGGTTAAACGAACTTACCTTAAGTGAAGTTCAACCATAATTATACGAAGCCTTGTCCGAGACGTTCTTTACAACATGTATAGTACGTCGTATTTTATACCAGTATCATCACAGTTATCCAAGCTCCAAAAATTTTGGAACGGCAGAATGTATGTACAACACTATATCCCCTGTACGTCAAATGCAATGTCATTATGTTTAAAGCAACGGATTAGATGAGCAACCCTAACCCAGGAGGGTTAATAGGTTGTTCGGACAGGAGCTTCGTATAATTATGTTTGAACTTCACTTAAGGTAAGTTCGTTTAACCATTTAATTATACTCTCCTTGTCCGAGACGTTCTTACAACATGTAGATGTTTGAAGACAGGGTTGCAATTATAATACCAATGAATGGAAAAATTTGCAATTTTCCTTATTTTATATTAAAAAAAATTGAAGGTATTATATGTATATTACATATTTGATTTAATAACATAAAATAAATTATCTTTATTTTATAACAATTCCATATACACGTAAGGCCAGCTTGATTGTAGCAGAAGTGGCCCAGAATAAACTATTGTGAAAAACACAATAATCTGGAATATCTGTTCCCGTTTAATTTAAGTAAATTTTAATTTAACATCTTATAACTTGAGAAATGCTTTTCTATTCTAAATGGGTTTTTGTTAGTTAATGTTAAATTTATCAATATCTTGTATTATGCTTTCTATTAATTATTGACAGGAAAGGCTTAAGCTTCTCTCATTTATTTTTTCCCATGCAATCGCTGTTGAAGTTAAATTCTACCTTATATCTTAACTATACCTCTGAACTCCACTTGGAATAAATGTAATATTTATGAAGAACAATATTTAATAAATTTTATGACCTGTGACTCATCACAGCTAAGCTTGTTACTAGTTTTGTAAATTTTTGTAATCTCAAATCTTAATTTCAACATTTTAATGTTAATAATATAAAACTAACTTATTAAGTCTATGTTTATAACAAAATCCAAAGTAAAAAATCACAAAAGCCCAGTAAGGAATTACATTACACTTACTGCAAAATTGGTACTATAGAGTAATAATAATTTTATAATTTATAGTATTTGACAAAGGAGAGTTCACTATATATGAGTATGAATTTTGGAGTGCCATACTTTTACAAAATGCTTCACTAATAGTACTTATGATATGTGTGAGATGCCTATGAGGTGATAGTAACATGAAATAGTAGTGTATGATTCTCTGTAAAGTGGTGTTAATAATTTGTTATTTTATTCAAAATGAATAATCTGAATCTTTTATTTAACATGCCTTTGCACTTGATTCACATTCACCCCCCCCCCCCCCCCTATGTGGACAACCAAAAAACCTATGGTTCTTAAAATTTAATCTTTTGACAGCATATTAACAGCATAGCAACTAGTGGAAATGCATAGAAGAATCACCCCCAATCTAATATAACTGCCATGGTTTCTGGGTCATACATGCAGAAACGATTGTTCTGTTTAATAGTATTATTATTTCTCGGTACAAATTGATCAATTTTTAGTTTTGACACCGTTTTATGATCTTGTTGAATACACTTGAAAGACTTCTTATGACTATTCTTTGTTTACTTGGCTCAATTTCAGATCGATATATAATTTCCAATAGTTTTCATTTAATTGATAGAATTGAATCCTCAATAATTAATGAAAGAGAACCCTCTCTATCTTGTCAATGTATAAAGCAGTGGTTTTATCAACTCTGAGTAAAATTGTACACCATAAGTATTACTTATTTGTTTTAAGTAGTATTCAAAATATCTATATTATTGTTTTGTTTTAAAGGTTTTGAGTGTTCTACAATTTTCAAAATTATAAGCATATACTTTCATATCCAATAATAATATAAATCATATCCCATCATATCCAATAATAATATGTAATTTCTTCACAATGAAGGACTAAAACCCAAAAATTGTCTCAGTTCAATGGCTTCTTTCCACCCAGTTGAGAGTGTCCATTTTATATCAAAAACTTTATGCTTTTAATAATTTTATTATTTGCAATATTATTCACTACCATCTAAGATCAGAAATTTGCAACTGAATATAATATATTACTTACAAAAACATAATTATGTACATTATGGTTAAAAAACACAACATTATTAACCTTATATTACTGATAGCACCCTAAATTACTTATGCACAAATATAGAGTAGCTATTCATATCACAATTATGTATAAGTATTTTCCATAATTTCCTTTTACAGCAAATTTATTGTTGCTAACATCTTTGGTAATCTATTTTATGCATCTGTAAGCCATAACTCAATTGTATGTTCACCATAGTTATTTTACTATATGAAGGTAATAATAACCTGATAGGTATGAAACCCTACATAAATTTACTGAACTATGTCCTTAACATTTAACTTATATTTTAACTTGTCATAACCTTTAAATACCTTATCATAGTAAAATAGTTTACTATAATCATTTTGAATTTTTTTTAATTGTTCAATGTACAATTGTTTTAAGTAGTGAATTTTGTAAGTTTTATATTTTCCCAAAAAGATATTTTATGTACCGCTGTAAGCCATTGATGCATTTTGCACCTCATTATTATATTTAAAACCTAATGATGCTAAACACTGCTTTCTTTCTTGTAACTTAGGTTATACTAAGCTACATAATACAGCTCGGATGCAACAATGTGTCTTTGTTTAAATTTAATTCATTAATCATGGTATGGCTAGAATGTGCCTAACAATAGAAAATTGCTCCATAGGCTAATTTTTTGATTTCAATGACTTTCTTTTTAAATAGTTTTATTACATCAATAATAATAATTCGGTGTTTACTTTCTGTTACCGAGTTTTTTAATTATAGTTTGTTAATTTCTTAAAATTTACACTTAGATTATTTACTCTCTAGATAACGCGTCACGCAATGAGCGATGCAACAAAAACTGGCCAGTTTTTACAAGCGTGTGTGCGTGAGGCACGCACACACGCTTAGCGGTTGCTATGGCGACAGAATAAATAACTATGGCTTACACCAGCGTCATTTGGTTATGGGAGATACCAGCTGATGAATCTATCCCGATAAAATGGGGAAAAACTGTAAAATTATGTCATGTTAATAAATTATAATATTTTAATACGTTGCTTTCAATTGTGTGTTTAGTTGTTTGTTGAGTTAGAATCAAATTTTTTTTGTAAAGAAAAATATAATCAAATAAAAATCAATTACAAAATATGTTTTATTATTTAATGTATAGTGACGACATATAAAAATACTAGAGGTTGGCCGGCGGCTTCGCCTGCGTCATAGTTAAATAATTTATCCCGCAGGTACCCTTTACCGTAATATTTTATCCCATAGCGTTTCTACAGTTTAATAGATCCCTTTAAGAAGAATTATTCCGTCCTGCATTGTTGTGCCAGCAAGAGTTGATATATGGGTGCCCCATTGAAGCTTTATATCTAAGGTTACCCCCAGGAACACAGTAGTCTCTTCTATTTTGAACCTATCATTATTTACCATTATATGTTTGTAACTACTAATTTAATGGCCCTCTCTTTGAATTTGTTTTTTAAATAATTTGCGTTTTGAGGTTGCATCACTTTTTACATTGTCTAACTTAGCTATATGATAACAGCGTATGGTCAAATATTTTTCGGCGACCAGTCTTATTAGGTTCACTTGGTGAAGAGAACCACACGCGTGTTCAGTTTCAACTTTAAAATAAGTATTTATATCACCAATAAATTGTTTTAATATACAAGATAAAATTTTTGTGTAAGTTGGCCTAGTCATTATAAAATTTTGTCTAAGAAACTTTCTGATTACTTTCTCCGAAGTCTTACATATAGAATATACATCCCTTGAAGCATAAATCAATCCGCCTTCATCCCGTGCGCTAATAGAAGAATGAACATACACCAGCTTTTAAGACAACTATACGGGGAAATTCGCAATCCAAGACTGGCAACACCAAAAAACGACGCGTTGATTTTGTAAATAAAATTATAAATTTATTAGCTTTGTTTTCGTAGTTAGTTTTGAGTTACTTAGCGAAGGTAGGAGATTTTGTTAGTTGTTTGTCAACGTCCTTTGTAATTTCTGCAGATTTTAATAACGCAACTTGTCATTTTCACCAAAATAATCTAACACAAAAAATGAGCCGTGCGTGCGTATCTCTTGGCGTTACAATTGACACCATGGGCATGCAACTTAGAACATTATTTTAGAACAAAATGATATTTTTTTGTGCTTCCATCTATATTCCGGGACACTAGGCTAGATTTAATTTTAATCTCACTAGAGGCACGCTTATACATTAAGTCTATGCATACGCATAATCCATGCGCACTACCTACGCAGTTAGTGGCGGTTAGTTAGTTACTGGTAGCAACTATTATTTATTTTGTGCTGATAGTTAACCTTAAATAGATATTAATATTTATTGAACATTATTCCGATTTCTCGCACGTTTTATGTGTTATGTGTTTTCTTTCATAATAATTAATATTTTGCGGCCCTGATTTGTTTTTGTTTATTCGATTTGCAAAACTGTGAGTGTAACGAAACCAATGTTTTAAATGTGATCAATTTGGTAAGTACTTATAAAGTATTCGCATAATTTTACGGTTTTTATTCACTTGAAAACAGCCACAATCTAAAAATCGAAGGTTCAAGGCATGGGCTGTAATAATTAAAGTCCACTGCTAGATTGTCTTATAGGTTATAAGTACTATTTGCATAGCTGCCACGATTAGCAAGCGGGTTGTTGCTCATCTCCTGTTTCAGGTTCTCCAGTAATTGTTCCAGTTATTATGACACTAGATAGTACTAAACTTATTGCATGATAATTTATATTATATTCTTTTATATTTTATCTTCCCATCAGCCCACATCTCTGTAACCTATTCTTGGTCTTTTAATCTTTTTTTTTTTAAATCTTTTTTTTAAAAAAACGTTACCCCCACACTAGGATTTTCTCCTGTATCGTGGAGGCACTTTACAAACACAAATTGCACAAGGACAAACATCCAGACCCGGAACAATTATTTGTAGGCCATACAAATACTTGTTCCGTGCGGGATTCGAACCCGCGGCCCTCAGCGCAGCAACTCATTGCTAAGCCACTGCGCCACGGAGCCGTCGGTCTGTATATATACTTCTGGCGCAAGATGGTTTTAATATAATCTATCAGGAAAGATATTCTTTCTGGCATTTACCATAGTAGTCTGAATTCTGGACTAAGTTTATCTTCAATTTTATTAAAAAAAAAACAGCATCACATTTGTTACAACTTTGATAATTAACAAATGTGATAGGCTAAATATAATAACTTTTTATTTTGAGTTTATTTAAAAAAAAATGTTACCCCCACACTAGGATTTTCTCCTGTATCGTGGAGGCAGTTTACAAACATAAATTGCACAAGGACAAACATCCAGACCCAGAACAATTATTTGCAGGCTATACAAATACTTGTTCCGTGTGGGATTCGAACCCGCGGCCCCAGCGCAGCAACTCATTGCTAAGCCACTGCGCCACAGAGCCGTCATACAATACAATAACACAATACAATACAATAATTAATCTTTCAATAATGCAAAGTACAAATTCAACTGAATAGTGATATGGACCAGCATTATCAATTCTAAGGTATGGGTTCTACCTCATGAAATCTGTTCCAGTGTGGCACGGGACAATTTTTTATAATATTATGCATGTTAGTTGGTGTATCCTTAGAATAGAATAGAATATTTTGTTTAATACAAATTATTACGTAATACTTATTAAATTTAAGAAATAATATACAATTATTTATATAAATTATAATAAAACATCATAGTAGGGATCACCTCATTTCCAGAGATTTTTAAATAGAATAAGGGTGACATGCGAGCACATAGCCTACCTAATGGTAAGTGAATACTGTAGCCCATAGGCATCTACATCTATCCTCAATTAAAAATCTAAATGCAGATGCATTGTCTCACCTGAGGACTAAGATGGAATACCTTGTATCCAGTAAAAAGAGCATTAAGCTTCTCACTTATCTAAGTGAGAGTGAGGCCCTCCCCGGTCGAGCCGACCCATGACATTCCAATACAATCTGGTCTATGCTGTCATCATTTCATCTGGTCTCTTTATGCATACCTGATTGTCATATTTTTTTCAGGTACAATTATTAAAAGATGAATGTAAAAAAAGAAAAATGTAAAAATAAACAAAATAATGATTTTAAAAAATTCCTAAAATGAAGGTGAAACATGCAGCTCAAGTTTTTAGTCAACGAGTATAAGGAGCTCTACAATTTGTGCAAGTAGGTATATATATATACTTTGTTAAACAATATTCAGATGTTTGAATTAAACGAAATAGAAATTCCGAAAGAAGAGGAAAGAGATAGAGAGATAAGTATAGATGAATTAATGGAAGCAGGTAAGGCAGCCGGATATGATAGAGTATCACTCGAAATGCCAAAGGCTGGAGAGGGAGTGGTGGCAGACCTGCTGTACACCTTGTTTAATTTGTGTTGGGAACTTAAGCAGGAACTGGGAGACTGGTGCAAAGCCATGACAATCCCAATATATAAGGGAAAAGGATCGCAGCAGGACTGTAAAACTGCCATGGTATCAGCCTTCTTAGCATTGTGGGAAAACTGTATGCTAAGGTACTAATTGAAAGAGTTATGAAAGATACTGATGGAAAAGGTATTTGGGCGTTTGTGGACTTGGAAAAGGTTCATGACAGAGTGGACAGGGATGTGTTATGGCAAACACTGAACTCATTTGGGTTGAGCACTGGGTTGATACAGGCATTGAAGGTATATTCTATATATATCTGTATAGAGATTCCAGTGCTTGTATCAGGATCAACGGGCCTACTCGGACTGGTTTGGCATCCATAAAGGTGTCGAACGTGGCTGTGTGGCTTCCCGTGGCTGTTCAACCTATTTATGGACAGTTGTTTGGAAAAATTGAAAGTTGAAAAATGTGGGTTAAGAATGGGTGAGTTAACCGTCAAATGCCTTTTGTACGCCGATGATCAAGTCATACTTGCGTCGTCGGCGGCCGAGTTGCAAATGATGGTTACATTAATGAACAGGTCATTAAAAGAAAGGGGAATGAAAGTTAATGCAAGTAAGACGAAAGTTACTGTTTTTGAAGGAGAAGAAAGTAATACGATATGTGAAATAAGAATAGAAGGGAATTGGTCGAGCAAGTAGATGAGTTTGTGTATTTGGGATGTGGATTTAGCAGGATGATAGATATGAATAAGGATATAGAACGACGAGTGAACGCAGGAAATAGAGTAAATGGGGCTCTACGCTCTATTGTGGAAAGTCAGAATGTGTCCAAAAAAGCATGTATGGCAATTCACAATGCTGTGTTAGTCCCTACTTTAATGTATGGTACTGAAAGTTGGGTGTGCAGAAGAAGCACGAGAGTAGAATAAATGCTGAATTTGAATGACACAGAGAGAAATTGTGTAATAAGAGAAGAGTGTGGTTTGCAAGATGATGTTGTGATCAAAATTATATGAAGTTGACGCCTCCTCTGTGTTTGTATATTATGTAGTCATGAATTGACGGACCGAATCACACGAATTGTAACCTTTCGGGGGGAAAAAATAAGATTTTACTGGTATCCCAACCTATATCAGCTCCCACTGGCAACACTAACTAATGTCATTGTGAATTTATATTATTGTTTGTTTATTTTATACTATTTCAAATGCGAACGCTAATATTAATCTTACATAATAATGTTCTATTACAAAAAATGGCAAAAGTTTTTGAATGTATTAGTTTGTTGACTTTCTAAAATGTTCAATTTTTTAGAACGAGAAGAGAATGAATGCTTTGCATTTGAATTGCAGGAATATTATACGCTATTTTGCAAATTAACAACTAATTTACTGAATTTCATACAGTTTTAGTGACATACATGTGATATTGTGAGGTAACTGTTAATATATGTACTCATATTTTTTTCTATAGAATGGTATAACTAGCAAAGATTGTTTTGTTTTGGTGAAATTCAGCTGTGTAAACCAAATTGTATTTCAGCTTTGATTGTATTCTAGTAGATTTTTTCATCCTATAAACACCAGAAAAGAACCCAAATCATAATAGGAAGAACAATAAGTAAATTTCTTACTTTTATGGTAGCACCCACCCCAATTTTTAGACAATAGACATACTAATTGTAGATAGTGATAAGGGCGAAATGACTATTTTCATGCTTTACATACATAAATACCTTCCTCACAGTACTGCCGCAGCAAGGTAAGTTTTGATGTAACCTATGGACAGTACTCAAATGAGATGTTACATAACAGTTGTTTATCAGGGTAAGAATTTTAATAAGTCGGTACTTTTTTTTAACAAGGTAGTATCAGGCTTATGAAGATTAGAAGGTCCTTCTTCTTTATTCTGTGTTTTAAGATTGTGAGAACAATGCATAAAGCTTAAGGATGGTCCATGAATTTTATGCATTTATATTTTTCTAATAGCAAATGCTTCATACTTTAGTTTATCTATTAACTTTAGATAACAAACTTAGAGACAATTTTCCTGTAGGTTTAGGAATTTAATTCCATTTTATTTACTCATGAATTTTTCTTGATTTTTGCATACGAGAGAATTACCTTGAGATTTTATTTATAAGGTAAAAAGAAATACATATATTTTACAAGATTAATTTTACAAGCTATGTCACTTGATGTGGTTATTACACGCATATGGTTTATATGATATAGCTGTAGTGTTATAACTAATTACAGCTGTGGGATTTTAGCAAAACATTATAATTCAAAGTAAAGATTAAAGTAGTACCCGCTATCTTGTATTTAATATTTTATTGCTTCTTTATTACTTTAACGGTACTCATAACATTTTATTTTTGCAGAAAGAAGTTACTGCCACAAGAATGTGAAGATGCGGCAGATATACTTCCTGTTTGATCAATTGTTTGATTATTTTAATGGAGGTTCCTATAACAAAACGTACAAGATCTATAAAATTGTGTAAAACAAATTCAAGATTACGCACTATGGACTTATAAAAGTAGATAACTAATCGCAAGATATTTTATGATACCTTAATTTTGATGTTATGGAAAAAATTTGCTTTTACAGATAACCATTTCTATTTTGGTATTTTAAAATAATAATTTAGCCTTGATTTCAGGTTATTAAAACATTTTTAAATGATTTAAATTATTTTCTTTTAATAGTGCAAATAGTTAGAATACCCTCTAATAATTTATCAAGGTACATAATTTGTCATTATTGTGTTTTATTTTATCATTATTGATTCTAATATGTCTGCCTATTAATATTTTATTTATATTATTGCACCAGCTCTTAGGCCATCTTTGAGGGTCTGAACTATGTACAATTATTTTGATCAACAAATTGATTATAAGGGTCCATACTATTTCATGTTTGTCATGTTAAGAATTAAAATTTGATATTTATTAACAATTTAATGATTTGAAATATCCCATTTGGGGAATTATTGGTTAAATGTTTTAATTATTTTTGTTATATCTTCAATACATTATGTAAAGTTTTTGAAAATCGCAAAAGTGTTTTTCTTGAAAAATTACAAAGTTTATGTATTTGCTTGGGTGAGAGGATTACTCATTGTAATAGATAAAACTTTCTTCCACGGCATATATGTGCTGAATTATGTTTTAGAAACTTTTATAAAACTTACATTGTAGAAATTAAAGAAAATCAAACCAAATTGACTAACTTCAGTAAGTCAGTAATATCTTCAGTATCTGTGCTCTAGGGCAATTAATAATGTTTTGAAAATAAAATCAAAACAAAGTTGTTAAAGACAAGTATTTATTTAACATTAATCATTAATATGTTTCAGTTGTAAAGACTTACTTGCACAAAATCTAAGAACACCTGATACACGTTGGTTAAAATTTGTGCTTAACTCTTTATTTTAGGTATTTTATCATGTAGCACCATAGGTTTCTGTCAGCTTACATATCCATCATTCAGTAGTTCATTTACCCCGCATCAATATCTAAGAGTAATTATAAATGCTTCCATTTAGCTGTCTACTATGTCATGCTGTAAATCTTTAATTTTGAAATAAAATTTCCTTTCAATAACTAGGATCAAATAAAGAGAATTGCTTATTATTTTAAATTACAAAAGCATTATTGCTGCCTTTGTCTTATTAACTTAATTATTGCTTACTTTGGTGTTAATTGTAAATTGATCATAGACACCATTTAATCATGTTTGTTATAAATCTCTTATTATATGTATTTTTTTTAATTACTGCCAGAGTAGCATTTTGCAAAATCTATAACAAATTGATAGCTTATTATGAGCTTTCACCTATATCATTAAACCAAAACATGTTCATCGTCATATTTTCACTCTTAACATCCCCAGTCTTAAAACCTATGACAGTTGCATTGTAATGTAGTGAGGGAACACTAGCATCTCATCAAACATTAAACACAAGCACTCCGCTATGCTCAAGCTTTGTTTTTTCATTTACTTAAATATAATTGGGTTTATATCTGGTTTAATTAGTATTTATTTAAGGATGTCCATCTTGAGGACAAAGTGGACAGTTTCCTTAAGAATCTATATCTTTTAAGGCTTACATATTGAAAATGCCAACAATTTGTCTTTAAATTGTATGATCTTCCACAACATTTATGTTATACTGTACTTACTAAACCATTAAGTAAGTAATTAACTGCATATTCAGGAATATGTGGGTGTGCATAGTCAAAGGTATCAAAGTTTTATTAAATATTTTTTTCTTGGTATTCTTTTTGATGCTTTATGTAGTCTCTTTTCCACAATTTTAAGATTGATAATAATTTCACAAATTGTTTGTAAAGTTGTATTATGTAAGTACGTTATAATATATAAAATGCTTATTTTGTAAAAGAAATATTATACAGATCACACATATAAACAATGATATAGTGGGCATAACAAAGTCACTTTTGTAAATTGTTTGTATTTTAAAAGTATACTTATTACACATATTTAAAAAATGTTATGTAACTAAAATATGATATCGTTATCAAGTACATATTTTAAAGATTAATAATGCTGCTCCAAAATGTATCTTTTATTTTAATTTAAAGATGCACCACTATAAACAATTATTTGATGCTAATTCATGAAATTTTGGAAGAGGAGCAAAACTTTGGAGCGGATTGAAATACCAATGTAGAGCACATTGGTATTTGAATAATTATTATATATTAAATAGGAAGGAGTTGAGTCTTGTGGATACCACTGTTTTTCTTCGTATTACTATAATACTATTGGGGTCATGACTGACATTGAAGTTATATTTGTTTTGCGATAGAGAGCCGTACAGGCGATTTATAACTTAAATTGTAAGGAGTACCTTCGAAAAAAATTTAAATAAATATACATATTAACTTTGGCATCACAATATCTTTATAAAAATGTGATGTATGTACATTAAAACATAAAGCTTTGATAAGAATAAAGATGTTCATACTTTAAACACTAGGAAAACATAAGCTTGTAATACCAGTTACTAGACTCAACAGAATTGGTAATTCATTTATGGGGCAATGTATACGCTTTACAACAAAATCCCAGAAAATGTACAAAATTTGTCAATAAACAAGTTCAAATGTTTGATTAAAGGAAAATGTACAAAAGTGTTATTATAATGTCAAATAATACATCAATGAAAATAACCCATGGGAATGAGGTGATCGCCACCATGCTGGTACTATTAAAATTTATTTAAAGTGTACAAAGAAAATTATTGTAAAGTGAAATGTTTAAAGAAAGTCCGCTGGTTCTTCCCAGGACAGGTATTTTTCGAACCAGTGGTAAATAAAAATTACTCCATAAGTATTATGTAATAATCTATGTTGAATAAAAATTATTCTATTCTATTCGTTGTAATATAAGATATTTACTAACCAGTAGGGACATTGTATAAAGTTAATTTATATTGTGCAAATATTGTTAAATTTAACACATCTAATGTTAATCAATAACTAAGCAAAGAATTTTAAACAATAAACGTTTTAAAAATAACCGGTTTTATATTTTGTAATAGGAACTAAGAATTAGCACAAAAACATAAACAACTGTTAATTACATTGCATCACTTGTGCATAAGTGCTGCAATGTAATTAATGGTTGTATATAAATAAAATTTGTTAAGTGCAAATAAAGGGCGAGCTTAAAGCACTTTTAATTTAGCGCCATCTGTTAACCAAGACAGCGCAATAACGAAAATTAAATTTGAGTTGCCCATCTATCTCTAGTATATATACAGTAATCTATGATTGACACTGAGGAGCGGGAGCGCATTAGAGGCTAACAGTTAGCTGATATTTTTTTCGACGCTTTTGAGCCGCCGTTACTCTATCTAGAGAGTAAATAATCTAAGAATTTACATTAAAACTAAGGTCATGAAAAATTTACAGGCTAACTGTTGTCTTTTTATTATTCTTTTAATAATTTAAGAAAATTATTGTAATTCCATCTGATGGTGGACAATATAATTTTGTTTTGCAGACATGCCAAATTGGTTTCATAAGCTCCATATGGAGCCAAGTAAATCCCAAGAGGATATAATTAAAATAATAGCTTATATTCAATCTTTCAGATTTTCTAAACAGTTAGATTAAAATGTATAATCTTTTAAGACTATTTAAACCTGTAACCCTTGATATTCAATATCAAGGTAAAACGGTTCTCATATCACATCTTTTCTTACTTTCATGTCATATTTTCCATCCATCCGTTGCAGCCTATAAGTCCCTGCGGAACATAGGCCTCCCCCCTTCGACACAGAAGGTGGATGAATATTATGTAACTTTTTTAAAAGTGTCTACATAATAATATGTAATAATATACTGTCTTTAAATTTTAACATGTATCTATAAATCTCATAATTTGTTTGGGAATTACAATTTTAAGGACTAGTAAACTGACTCTCACCTTTAGCAACAGGGTAGTTTCGTCCCAGAACTCAGTTATTATTTCTTTCTTGTTGTGCCAATTTTTAAGGGTCCTCAAAGTTTTACATAACCTTAATAAACCCATAAGTTAAGTTTATTAATAGCACTTATTGCTTTCCCAAATCAGAATCTTCTGATAAAATAATGAAAAGTTTAGTTGCAATCTCAGGGTATATAATTTCGGGACCTGCTGCCCCTTTTAGATGTTTGGTATGTTGGAATATAATTTGCTATCTTGATGCCCACTGATCATGTGGGGTTCTCTTCTGTTGACAATTTTGGACTTCTTTTGACGAACCCCTGACCCTGAGACTTTCTGATATTTTTACATCTGTAATTTTGTAACAACTTTTTCATTATGTTGTACTCATAATATTAGTCACCTTTGTAATAAAAATTATACCATTATTTATTTTTATTCTAAATCCCAGTACAGCACAATGTTTTACTTTCTAGTGACAGCGCTTTGTATGTCAATTCAAAACCTGTCTAACCTCTAAGTGATAGCTCTAAGGTCTGAATAGTTAACCATGTCTATCCTCTAAGTGATAGCTCTAAGGTGTGAATAGTTAACCATGTCAATTCTCTAGGTGATAGCTCTAATGGTTTAAAGCCTGCAGTGAATTCTTCTGAGTCCTAGCCCCTCTTAATATCTTCCTTCAAGTGGTATTGCTTTATATGTCAATTCAAAACCTGTCTACCCTCTAAGTGATAGCTCTAAGGTCTGAATAGTTAACCATGTCTATCCTCTAAGTGATAGCTCTAATGGTTTAAAGCCTGCAGTGATGTCTTCCGAGGCCTAGCCCCTCTTAATGTCTTTCCTCTAATGGTAGCGCTTTATATATCAATTCAAAACCTCTCTGCCCTCTTAAGTGATAGCTCTAAGGTATGAATAGTTAACCATGTCTATCCTCATTAGTGATAGCTCTAATGGCCTGAGTAATTTATACCATGTATATCCTCTAAGTGATAGCTCTAATGGTCTGTATATAGCATTTTATATAACTTATGCTAGATATTCTTTCCAACAGTTTTAAGTCCTCAGTAATTCTGCCAGAAACCAGAAAATCCTATCCCAAGATGTTAATGGCATTTTATTTCTTATTTTATTATATATACATGAACCCATATATATTCGAAGTAATAGTTCTAATGGTCTATTTGTAGCATATCCATATAACTCATGTAATATATTTTTCCCAGCAGTTTAAAGCTTTATTTATTTTTGTATCTCAGTATTGCATAATATCTTGTCCAACAAGATGGTGATAGTGTATCAGCCTGAGTATTTTCCTTTTCCTATTTGCCCAATACTGTCCCAAAATCACCTGTATGTGCGCAATTTTGCCCAATGACTATGATAAATGGCGACTGCCAAACTAATGCTCAAAAGACGAATTGAACACGAAAGTAAGAAAAAACATATTAAATATATCACTCCAATTTCTCAACGTATCTATATATATATCTCAACCTACATTTATTGGTTGGAAATACCTATTTATTATTTCATATTTTACGAGTGACGAGGTTATGTTATTAAAGCTTAATAGTGGATTTTCATTGATAATTAATCATACTTGTTATTAAGTGTTTCGAGACACAGTGAATCTGACTTTATTAATAAGTGTTTTTTTTTTAGATTTTTACACGTACCTCCGAAACAAGATGATTCTTGTTTACCTTAAATCAGTTTGCTCCATTTTGAATATCTTCTTTTTCCAAAGTATAACCCAATATTACCTCGCAAGCATGTAATAAATACAGTTGTGGTAGGTTTTGGATACAAAACATTTAATATTACATATAACATATTTGATTTTTATAACAAAATTTATAAAAACACACCGTGACGGCTGGCACAAAAAAACGTAATGACATTGCATTTGACGTACAGGGGGATATAGTGTTGTACATACATTCTGCCGTTCCAAAATTTTTTTTTAGGAGCTTGGATAACTGTGATGATACTGGTATAAAATACGACGTACTACATGTTGTAAAGAACGTCTCGGACAAGGAGAGAGTATAATGTAGATATAATCTTAAATAGATAATAGTAATATATTTTAACCGTGAACCGTTTTGCTCACCGATCTCGAAAACAAAAGACTCGGTAGGATTCGGACACGACCACGAGTCCCCGTTCGGGCCGTTCCTTGTTCATTTCTACCTGAGATTGCTTGAAGTTCGCAACGCGCGTGAGTCTAAACGAACGATCGTTGAATTAGCTACCTACATTCAAAATTTAAATTATTCAAACTGCAGTTGATCCCGCTGGGGTGAGTTATTATTTATTTAATAGCAAACATTGTAACTGTTCTGCTTAATTCCTATCTCTTCTGCTGAGGCTGCTTAGTGCTTAGGAATTTTTAGCTTCCTAGAAGGGGTGCTGGAATTTGACTAGGGCGCATATAGTACTATTGGAAGTTTCCCTAATGCTGGCCTCCGTCTGGGATTCCAGGATCCACCTACCAGCTAAGGCCTACTTGCTTGCCGGCCGCGAGCTAACGGAGTGTTGGCCTACCATCCTACCAACGGCCATCATCACCGTCGGGCTTGGGTATCATCCGCTCCTTCTGCTAGCTGGCTGTCTACGACCCTGAAGGAACAGCGCTTGGACTTCGCCCCCCTACGTCAGGCCAGTGATCCCCTTCATAGAAACTTACTTTGTACGTGTGCGAAAGTAAGATAAATAAAAAAAATACTATAAACTTGACTTTTAAGAACCCACCTACTTTCTGAACCCCTAACGGTACATGAGTTAAGGAAAATAAAGGAATCGTATGTAACTGAAGAGAAGTTAAATGAAGTTAAAGATGAGCTTACTAATTTGAAGAATGCATCTTTGGTGAATAATAACTTTGACTGTTATGTTAATAGAAAGAGAGGTGGAAGTATATTATCAAATAGTTATTTTTTGGGTAGCCTATCACCCATTTCGGACGAGGAGCAAAATACAACGCATAGTCAAGCCGAGCCTAATGAGTTACTGTCGAGAGCTACTTGTGTCGCTACGAGGACACTAGCGGGGTCCCCTTCGCATGCACACGCACCCGCCCCTGAGACTCCAACCCCGCTTGACCGAGCGGAAGTGACTAAGTGCATGGAAGAGGCTCGCTTTGCGGTTTCAAACGTGAACATACGATCGACTGCGCTAGCGCCTGAGCCAGTGATTCGAGCGGGTGGCGTTACAGATACGCACCATCAAGTGATGTCTACGCCAACAGGCGCTACTAATACTTTTGCTAATACCTTTGCGAATGTAATAAATACAGAGAAGCAATAGAAAGTTGAGAAGCCGAAAGAGCAGTGGGTGTTTTTTCAACAAAAGAAATTAAAAAATCGCTATAACACATTGGAAGGCAAAGCATGAAATACAGGCAGCGAAAAGTTTAAAGCTGCGGCTATACAGGAACTACTATTTATCAATAATGTTGATGGAAGTACATCAGAGAGGGATATTGTTGATTACATATTAGACAAGACTGAAGTTCGTGTCACTTTGCAAAAGATTAAAGCGAACTTGCAGAGGCAGTACAGTTCTTATAAGATGCAAGTACCTAATGCGAAGCTCTCACTGTTTCTAGAAGACACTTTATAGCCTGAGGGTATAACGGTTAGAAAGTTTTTTGAATTTAAAAACAAAGAAAATGGATTGTAGAATAGGCAAGAGAATAAACCAAACTAAGTTTGTGAGTTTTAACTGCTATTCAGTTAAGAGCTCCGTCGAGTACGTTCGAACATTGTGTCGATCGGCAGACTTTTTAGCCTTACAAGAAACATGGCTACTACCGGACAACATCCCATACCTAGGGGAAATAGATCAGAATTTTGCGTACACTGAAAAATCTTTAGTGGATACTACGTCGGGTATGCTGAAGGGCAGACCGTATGGCGGCGTGGCTCTTCTTTGGCGTAAAAGTGTTTTCCCATCGGTTTCGGTCGTAGACTGTGACAGTGAGCGTATAGTGGCTGTAAAGGTAATGTTAGATAATCGCGAATTATTGGTGCTAGCCAACGGATAGACCTGACAATTTTGAACCATTTGTTAATTGCCTCGGTGAGATTAGTGCTATCATAGAGACGTGTAGTATAGATACAGTGTACATACTAGGCGATTTCAATGCTGATCCAGGCACTTTGTTTGGCGATGAGCTTTTGAAGTTCTGTACTGAACAAAGGTGGACTTGTGCAGACATAGAATGTTTGAGGCTAGATTCAGGTACATATACATTCCTTAGTAACGCTTATGGGACTACGTCATTGTTGGACCATGTCATCACTACTGAAGTCGCAAATGATACTATTCTGGGCGCAAGTATACGATATGAAGTGTCATGTTCCGATCATTTCTCAGTCGAATTGTTATGTGACCTTAATATTTTGGTACCTAAAGTACAATTAAGAGGCTCAGTGCCGGATAGGGCTGTCTGGGGTGAAAGAGATAGAGACCAGGCAGATAGGTATCTACACATCTGCTCAACTAAGTTGCGTGATGTCGATTTTCCTTGTGACTTTCAAGACTGCGCAAATAGAATGTGTGATAATATAGAACAAAGACAAATTATTGATAAATTTTATTATAATGTAGTAAGCGTGCTCAGAGAAGCTGCGGTAGAATGTTCTAGAAATTGTTTAAGTATAAACAAGAAGAGAAGGTATGTGACAGGCTGGAACAAACATTGCAAAAAGGCACATGAGTAGGCTAGACTTCGGTTCCATGAGTGGGTCGCTCAAGGTAAAACTACGTCTGGTCAAGTATATAAACGAATGCGTGACTCGCGAAGTTTGTTTAAATGTCGGCTTAAGTGGTGTAAGAATAATGAAACCCAGATAAAAATGGACATTCTTGCATCACAGCATGCCATAAAAAACTAGTAAATTTTGGAAGGAGACCAATAAATTTAATCCAAAGTGTTCCAGTGAGTGTAGAGGGTGTTAGTGATGCCAAACAAGTTGCCAATTTATTCAGGGAGCATTTCAGGGTGCATTCTACATTGGGACCTATGAAGACCGCGACAGAGGTAGGAGATACTTGTTTGGTGAAAACGGTTGTTCGAATCACTGCGAAACAGGTTGCTCAGGTAGTAAAGGACATGAAGCGAGGAAAATCCCCTGGTCATGACTTACTCAGCATAGAACACTTGCAGAATGCAGGTGTCCATATGTCGAGAGTGCTCGCCATGTTGTTTACTTTCTGCATGAGCCATTGCTACCTGCCTGAAGCTATGATGAAAAAGGTAGTTGTTCCTATAATAAAGAACAAGACGGGGAACGCGTCCAAATTAAGTAATTACAGGCCTATTTCACTCGCAACAGTCATTGCTAAGGTTCTGGACGGTCTCATCTACAGTTCCATGACGATCAGTTTGGATTTCGCCCCGTTTTATCAATCGAAATGGCTATATTGAATCTCAAGCATACCGTCCAGTACTACACTGACAGAAGCACACCTGTCTATGCATGCTTCTTAGATCTATCTAAAGCATTTGACTTAGTTGCATATGACAGGTTATGGCAAAAGTTGTCGAGTGATACGGACCTTCCCTCTGAGTATATAAGCCTCCTGAAGTACTGGTATGGGCATTAGAGCAATTTTGTGCGGTGGTCGGGTTCACTATCGGACGAGTACAGATTGGAGTGTGGTGTAAGGTAAGGCGGGTTAACATCGCCGAACCTCTTCAACCTGTACATTGACCGTCTGATCCGTGAACTTAGCAGCGCTGGTGTTGGGTGTTCGATTGATGGCGTTGTTGTCAACAACATCAGTTATGCAGACGACATGGTGTTGCTGAGTCCATCGATCAGTGCCCTTCGAAAACTAATTTCGATCTGCGAGAGTTATGCGGAGGCCCATGGGCTCAGATACAACGCCATCAGAAGCGAGCTCATGGTGTTTAAGGCGGGATCAAAAACTTACACTGTCCCACTGGTCACGCTAAATGGCAGTGTCCTGAAAAAAGTCTCGCAGTTCAAATATCTGGGCCCTGGGTCACTGAGACGCTTTCAGACGATGTTGATATAGATAGGGAGCGTAGGGCGTTGTCTGTTCGGGACAATATGTTGGCACGTAGATTTGCGCGCTGTACTGCAGAAGTAAAGGCTACGTTGTTCAGAGCATTCTGCCAATCATTCTACACGTGCAGCCTATGGGTTAAGTACACAAAAAAATCTTACGACGCCCTACGCATTCTGTACAATAACACCTTCAGAGCACTGATGAAGCTGCAACGCTACTGTAGCGCATTGGGGATGTTTGTGGATGCAAATATAGATGGATTCGTAGCGATCATTCGGAAGCGAGTTGCGTCCCTGATGCGCCGCATACGGGGCGGCTCAAATAATTAGCTACATGCAACTGTTCGCCTGGCGGATGGATCTGGATTGCCCTATAATGCGACACTGGACCAGGCTGCATGTTGAACACTCGGATGTAAACCTAAATTTAGATTACGCAGCAGTGTATCTGTTTTGTTGTGTTTGTGTATTTTATATGAATTTAAGTAATTGTAATAATTTAATTTAAATGAAATAATTTTTTTTGTAATTGATATAAAATTGACATTATAACTTAGATTTAATATTTTAATTTCGATGTGTATTTATGACGTGTGATATGGACTAGTTCCGAAATAAATGATTTTTAATTTTTTTTAATTAGCCAATTCACGAATATCAAAAGAACTTTTTTTTTCAGATTTTATGATTCCGGTTACATTTTCATAAAATCTTTAGGCCGTTTACTAATTGGTATCTTTTTATAAATTGGTATCTTTTTTATGTGTAATAAAATTAAGTTTCGTTAAAGTTTCTAGTGGGCCCAAAAACGATTGTCTCCTTTAGGTTCTGTCTCCCATGAAGTGCACCTAATTCATTGAAGAGGTACATATTTAAATCGTGTCTTTGCAACTGGTTCCATTTCGAAAGATTCAAATTAAGGTTGTAGTTGCCACTGGTAGAGATTCTTGCAGCTACTCGGTCCATTCGCTTAGCAACTTCTAATTCAGTATTCGTCATGGTCATATTACTGCACGGCCGGTGTAAAAAGCATCACCAATGTTACAACCAGTAACAGCAACATATAATTTATATACAGAAGAAACAGCGTAGGTGATAGCACACAGCCTTGTGGAACACTAGTATTAATAGGCTCGTATTCGGAGTATTCACCATCTACTGCGACCTTGACGCTCCGATCTGCAAGAAAATTGACGATTCAATTGCACAATTTCTCAGGAAGGCCATAGGAAGGAAGCTTCTAAAGAATTACTTCGTGCCAAAGCCCATCGAAGGCTTTCGCTATGTCCGAAACGACTAAGGCCTCTCTCTTGGACTCTATTGCTTCCTCTCATCTATGAGAGTATCTATTTTACGTGGTAGAGCCATGCTGCAGCTATATTAATAGTATAGTTTTAGCACGAATGGGTCGGCTCGACCGGGGAAGGACCACGCTCTCACAGAATACCAGCGTAAAATAGCAGCTTAATGCAGCTGTGTTTCGAATGGTGAGTGTAGAGAACCGGAGACCCTTTTTACTGGAAAAGAGGCATTCTATCTTAGTCCTCACGGCTGACAACGCATCTGCATTTAAATTCGAAAACGAAGATAGATGTAGATGTCTATGGGCCACAGCATCTACTTACCATCAGGTGGACTGTGTGCTCGTTTGTCACCCTTATTCTATAAAAAAAAAATGAGTAATGTAAATTACAAGATTAGAACTAGAGCCAGCTGATTAGTGACCGCCAATGCGGTGGGGTGGTGCTCAAGGTACTTTATGGGTTAGCAGTTTAATAGATTCTATTATTTTGGAGAATAAGGAGGCGATGGTGATAAACCTGTAGTTGGACAGGTCTGAGCGGTAGCCTTTTTTGGGATCAGGTGCACTAAAGCTGTCTTCAATAAGTTCAGGATTACACCTAGAGAGTAGGAGTACCGGAAAAGACACGTTAGAACCGGTGCAAAATCTAAAAAGTTTAAAATCATAGAATCACGTCCAGTCTGTCAAAGAAATATTTCAATGTTTTATTTTTACAATCTATTTTTTTTTGCTTTTAATACTTACGGCACTTACTCTATTATTTATTGAGAATATTATACCAAATTTTATTCTGTATAAGTGGTGCTTGGAAAGGCAAGCTCAGCGCCCCCTCGAACCTTGAACCCTAGGCTCCAGCCTAGTTAGCCTGTAGGTAAATCAGGCCCTGGCTCTACCACGTATAAAAATGATGTGAATTTTATACGTGGTAGGAATTTATACTGTTGATTCTGAAATCAACACTTTTAATGTGCAAATTATATGTTCTAAATATAATTATTTTGTAAACATTACATGTTATTGGTATTTTCACATTAGGCAAAATTATGTTAATCGTTAATTTGGAGTATAATTAATTTATTTTAAGTTAATTGTACAAATTATTAAAGATGCTATTTATTTCTCAATTAAATTCTGATTGAAAGTCTGTGTCTGATTCTTTTGAAAGTTCGAAGAAAACAATTATTTACGCAACACTTAAAATTATTTGTATTTTTGGAAGTCATCGCTTATCCGCGCGGTACGATTAGTAATATGAGTTTAAACGTGAACAGATCGAATTCCTGGTCCACACCTTTGAGGACGGTATTAAATTGATTCTAGAATGTGTGCGCTTTGTCGTTTTTAATCTGCTAAAGTGCCATTTAAATATATAATACAAGAATAGTGTGGGATGAGTCTTATAATTACTCCTGGGCCGATACTCACACTTGAGTGTGATTTCAAAAAGAATTAACATTTAAATATCATTCCCCCGCTACCCTGGTAATGAGGTTGTAGCTGTCTGTTTTCTGCGTTCTGTTTTCTGTTTTGCTTTTTTTCAGAAGAATCACTTCTCCAATATGGACCGTATTGTTATGATATATAAGGCTCTATATCAGTGTCTATCCATAACAGTCCATAAAAGTCCACTGCTGAACAAAGGCCTCCCCCATACATTGCCTCATATTTTGGATAGAAGATGCAATATTAAGACATTAAGAGTAGTTCTTACTGCGCTGCGGTAGGTCTTGCTAAATTTAGATGTGACCCCATGGACAGTTTTAATGAGCTTATCACTGATATCCTCCATCTTGCAATCTCTTTAAAATTTTATTAATTTAAAAATGTTTTTATAATTCGAATGGAAAACAATCAGGACTTTCGATAAGGGCATGAGGATGTTAAAACGCTGACAGGACCTCTTCAACTTAAATGGACTGATAATACAACGTTTGCTCCCGGTTTTTCCCAAGTAATCACTGAGACTTGATTAAACAATTGTTTCATCATCACAATGAGTTCAATTCCACTGCCATTAGGACAGATTCTGAAAGTAGGAATATTTATCATATAGAATACTTCCTTCTATATAAGTTAACCAGTCGTTACCCTCTTGGTTTCCCCAATTTCAGTGTTCCCCATTCTCAGTACATAGTGTTTATACCCAGTTATGCAGTAGTCTTCCATCAAAAATACTTATTAAGACTCAAAAGATTGTATGGGTTTTGAAATATTTTCATATATCGTCTTCACCTCCATCTCAATACATTTTCGAACTTTACAATATTGTAAAAAAGAGACTTCAGGACGATAAATTCGACATCCCGTAGTAATGGTCGTCGTCCCAATGATAAACATAATGTTATGATAATTATAATGTAATTTATATATAAAAAGTTCTAATTGAGGTTCATTTTACGTCATTGTATATCAATGAGGGCTAATAATCTTCCACTCACCAGATGTCGCTAGTTGTGACTGAGGTAAAGTTTTTTGTTACACAATGTCAGTTAATTGAGAATTTAGTTTTAAATAATAGTTTATCAGTTTCTAGAGTGTTATATTAATACACAAAGCAATGCCTCAGTGGTTTGATCTTTAATTTTTTGCACTCTTTAACTATTTTTAATTTTTCTACTTTTAGTTATATTTATAGTTTCGTTTAATTATTTCTAATATAATTCTTATAAAATATAACTAATAATATAGAAAGAAACATTAACCTTTACATTTACCTAAAAAATTATCTTCCCCGCTATGAAATCTGTCAAATATTTCACCTCATTGTAAAGTGGTCCCGCCCTGGTGGCAGTAAAGAATGGTGCTTACACCTAACTTTTTTATCTTTCCTAGACATTCAGTATAAATTACTTCTTAGAAAAAATATAAATTAACAACGGTGGCAACGTAAGAGAATCTATCTTTATCGTCCTGTGGCCTCATTTTTCATCACAAGTAGCAATCCGATTCAGCTTCCTATGCCGATGCTGAAATTAAGTCACGCTTCAATGCGAATTTGCTGTTGTCCTTCAGTAAGTATACACAGCTGTAAATACAGTAATCACTTTCCAATTTTCCTTAAGTTCCCATTTTAGCGCAAACGAATCAATATCGTTTTGTCCCGTTGAAGACCACTGCTTAGTGTAGTTAGTTTAGTTAGCAACAAGCTGTTTTCCGCAACTTAACATCTAATGCGCTTATTTTGCATGTGGGCAGGAATACCGTGATTATTTAATCCATGAAATCTCCTCGACGAAGTTCAGTAATCCCTTAAAGTACTTTACACCTTAAAATTACCTGACCACCTCGGGGGGCGATCTCAAACAGATGCCTGTTAAAATAACCATGTCCAGTAATAGTACTTGTTGCTATCCGAATCTAGAATTTGTTCAGTCGTATTATCGCCGTGGATATGTGACCATATTTATTGCAGGCAGGGTTTGCCTAGCTTGTCTGCAATCTTCGTAATTTGTCCAAGAGTGTTAAACCAAAGAGTCTAATGTTACTAACTAGAAAAAATTGTTTAGGCACCTAACAGTTTATTGCAATATAATATCTAGTTATTGTTAATAGTTAATTGTAAACGAATAAAATATTCGCATTTGAGAGGATTCTTTTATTTTTTTTTGTTTTATTACTTTACACAGTTTATTCATAACGTTTACCGTCACAATATTCAAGGTAGCGTTTTTGTGTAATATATAAAATCTTCAGTCATAAATATTATTGCCTCAAAGTTGATTTAGAAGCCTGTATAAATAGTTTTATACTTTGCTTAATTACCCACTACTATTTTGTTGTTCATAATAATAATAACCAATTATTTTTTATTTATTTTACAATATTTTATGTATGGTATTATATTCAACATATGAGGGAGCCTTACAGTAGAAGCATATGATGATGACATCTGACATCTCACCTTGGTAATAAGCAACATTAACATCATATCCTGAAAAAAGCTATTTCTTTTTTTAAATCAAAATTAAAAATATCAATTGAGCAGCGACAGAAATCAACCTCAAAATTTAAAAACCTAAATACTCAAATATTTATTCGAATAATTATTCATTATTACTCACTTGCAACATCACTCATTTTTTATCAATGATCTGCACTTTTACACTTTTTTCAGGCACTTATTACCAACAGTAATTTATTAATATAGTTTACACATATAAATTAGTTTATGTGTATAACAGCACACTTACTACCACCGCGCGCTCTCATTGGTCAAATCAAATAGCGCGCGCTTCCTCGGCTTCCTGTTAGACACTTCCGTCCCTTTTCACAAATCACTCTCACAGATTGCAGGAAAACGAGAGGAAAGATGTTAAATATCAAAAATTATAAATTATGGGTTGACTGGTTTTTCTTTTAGATTAAGGAATGCAATAAAGAATAAATAAATAAATAAATAAAATACATTTCTTGCGTGTGTGCGTTTGCTAGTTCATACATGCGTGCAGAAGCTAGTAGATTACAAGAATGTGACCATGGGTGATGTAAAGTGCTAGAAACGTCGGGAATATAAAATAAGTTAATAAACGCGATAAAATCCGTAAAAACTAGTTTTATTTAAACTAGCTTTTTACCCGCGGCTTCGCTCGCGTGGTTTTCAATTTAGAAACATCATTAATACTACTCCAATTAAAATTAAAATTTCATAAATGTAGTTCTGTTCACGATGAACGTGTGAGAGGAACTATATTCATGAACGGGAGTAGAAATATACATGAGATGGGCAGCAGCGTCTTTCTGATTACAGCTCAAAATAATAAAAAGCTGCGGTTGCCAACCCGCTTACCAAGCGTGACTAATACTGCAAATATCCGGCCTATTTGACAAACAATGGGAGAAGCCAATGATCAGCAGTGGATAGGCCTATTAAAAGTAAAAAAGTAGCAGCCTACATACATCCTACTACTGGGCATTACATTACATATGTATATACGTTACAAATGATTTCCGAAATATTTTTTCAACTTCTCAAATATGCAGGTTTCCTTGCAATATTTCTTCACCGTCGAGAACGTGGTAAATCGAAACTTCAAATTGCAATTAAAATATGAGTGGTATCGGTGCTGATCGAATTTGGGTTGCTTACGTACTATGAAATTTATGTTTGGATCGGTTCGATTACCGGATAACTTTTGCATGCCTAAAGCCGCGTATCCACCAAAAATGTTGACAACTTTTATGTTTCCAACTGTTTGCAACTCAACAAAAGTTACCAACTTTTGTTCCCGTTGTTTCCGCACCGAATTGAAACATGTCGCCAACAATTTGAGAAACATTTTAGTTGACAACTTGCTGTCTCCACCAAAGTTTTGTTGGCAACAATATGTCTTCAAGCGACGATATTATGCAGGCAGCCGCAGTATTTATAATTTTTATTAAACAAAGTATTATGAACATTAGTAACTAGGTTTAAACTCGCAAGTTTGCTATGATAGAGTGATTCTTCTGTTCTTGTACTATTATTTGTTCTGTCATAACAGCGAGTATTCGCGGCATCTCTATTCATAACATATATAATATATTATACCCAATTTATAAACATGATAAGCGCATGTGGGAACAAACAATAAGACCAATTTCCTAATTTTAATCTGTACACGTCACTGGGTATAAGTACCTCCTTTTTTCGATTGTCGGTTAGGAAATAAATGATATAAATATTTTTGTATGGTTACTTACACGTGTTTCATTTATTCCCTTTTACACACATAACCTGGGTTCATTTCTGTCGGTTAAAAAAGAAGCCGTTGATAGGCAAACCACCTCGGAGTATAAGAAGCCGCAGCTCCAGATTCATCTTTAATTTTTTTTCTCCCTGAAAAACTGTCCCGTCAAATATTTTATTTTTCCTTGAATTTCTAGTTCGTTTAGTCCCATAGCGTCACTTATATTTTTCCATGCATCGTTTTTTTTTTTTTTTATCTTTATAATTTTCATTACTCACATCCTACGTATCCTTATCAAGAAAAGGTATTTAGCTAATCATTTTAAAACTAATGTTCACAAAAATAATCTTTTAAATTCACATAATTCTTTATCATACGTTAGTGTTATTGAATCTGCTTTTGGAAATAGGATTTTAACTTATAAAATCAAGAGTAGAGTAGATCGTTCGACACGGGTAAATTTTGAAACTCCTGAACTATTTTTAAATTCTATTAAAGATGATATTTTATTTTTAATATAAGAGTGTATTCATCAACACATAATTTTTAAAGTAAATTTCATATTGCATGCTGATTTTGTTCAACAAACTAAAGATATTCATGATACGTTCGATTTTAAAACATTTAACTATATTATTTGTCAAAGATAAATAAATAGAAGTCATGGGATACTCATTCCAATCTACCTGTCCGGTAGTTGTGGTATAGTATACGGGTATGCGACCCCGGCTTCCCTAGCTATTACTGTCCTATCCCTTGCCCTCCTGGACGGTAATATCCTACATTTCCTATTTCCCACTCTAACTTACCAATCTTCCTTGTCACACCACCTATCCTTCCTTTTCCCTATTCCTACCCTCTCCGCCAATCAACGTCTGCCGCGCGGATGGATGCATGGCTAGGGGCAAGCCTAGTCGTTAGCGTGCCACACTGCCCTGGGACCGGGCGACCCCAGAATTAGGCCAGCCTTACCCTGGCATGCGGGGCTCTGCTGGGGGGGACAAACCTTTCCCTCGCTATTCGTGGAACGCAATGGAGAATAATAAAAATAATTTAATTAACCAAAATGGCGGCGATGTGGTTCGCCACCATCACGTCTCGTTTCTCGCGGGGGCGAAAAGCGGCCCACGGAGAGCCGCTTCGCTACGTTGAATGTAAGAAGAGGAATGGATGGTAAAATAGATGAAGTATGTCAGATGATGGATGAGCGATGCATAGATATTTTGTGCGTGAACGAAACCAAGAGGAAAGGATGTGACACCACGTTTCATGGCCCCTACACGGCATACTGGTCGAGAGTCCCCCAAACCAGCCGAGGTAGTCAGGGAGTTGGTGTGATTCTTTCATCTCGAATAGTGGAATGTGTGATGGAGCAGGAATGTGTAAGCCCAAGACTCCTCTGGATTAGGTTAAAAGTCGGACTCACTCGCTTGTTTATCCTTGGGGTCTATGCACCGACGGATCTGTGGAGGTGGCTCATTGAAAGCCCAACAAGAGAGAGAGGAATTTTGGGATAGCATGAGAGAGGTCTTGAATAAATGCGGAGAAAATGAACGGATTGTGATGTTAGGGGACTTTAATGGGTGGGTTGGAGTAAAGCGTGATGGGTATGAAGGAGTTCTGTCGAGATGCTGAGGGCTGAACAGGGCATAGTGGCTAGTCAGCTGTACCGCCTTTTCAATTTGTGCTGGCGAAATGGGCAAGTACCGGGAGACTGGTGCAAAGCCGTAATCGTGCCATTGTATAAGGGAAAAGGGTCACGGCAGGACTGCATAAATTACCGCGGTATAAGCCTTCTCAGCGTCGTCGGTAAATTGTATGCGAAAGTGTTGATTGAAAGGGTTGTGAATGAAACAGACGAAAAAGTATGGGATGCACAAGCGGGATTTAGAAAGGGAATGGGATGTATGGATCAGGTCTTTTCCTTGCGGTGCATAGCCGAAAAGTGTTTGGCTAAAAACAAGACGGTCTATTGCGCATTCGTGGATCTAGAAAAGGCCTATGATAGAGTAATGAGGAATGAATTGTGGTCAGCACTGTCCGTGAACCGTGTGAGCAGTATCCTCATACGAGCACTGCAATCTCTTTATAGGGATTCTAGTGCTTGTGTAAGGATAAACGGGGCATACACTGAATGGTTTAATATCGAAAAGGTGTTAGACAGGGATGTGTAGCGTCACCGTGGCTGTTTAATCTGTTCATGGACAATTGCTTGACAGATTTAAAAGAGAATGAAAGTGGGTTGAGAATGAATGAGTTACTCGTCAAATGTTTTCTCTATGCTGATGACCAAGTACTACTTGCGTCTTCGGCCGAGGAGTTGCAGGAGATGGTAACTGCTATGAGTGGAGCTTTTGTTAGAAAGGAATGAAGATGAATGTAAAGAAGACGAAAGTGATGGTGTTTGAAAGAGATGAGGCAGTGACAGACTGCAATATCGTGATTGGAGATGAACAAATTGAACAGGTGAAGGAGTTTGTATCTGGGTTCAAAGTTTACAAGAGATGGAAAGTGTGAGTGATATCGAAAGAAGAGTGATGCAGGAAACATGGTGAATGGGCTTTGCACTCCTTTATGAGCAGTCGGAAGTTGTCTAACAAGGCTCGTTTGGCTGTGCATGAGGGGTGTTGGTTCCGACACTCATGTACGGAAGTGAAAGTTGGTATGGCAGAAGAAACTTGAAAGCAGAATAAATGCAGTTGAGATGAGCGTTAAGAAGTATGATAGGAGTTAAATTGAGTGACAGGATAAGAAATAGTGAGATAAGGAAACGTTGTGATTTGAAAGAAGATGTAGTGACAAAAATTGAGAAGGTATGCTGAGATGGTTTGGCCATGTCGAGAGAATGAATGAAGAACGATTGACGAAAAAAGTGTATAAGGCGAGTGTGAATGAAAGTGTTGGAAGGGTAGACCTAGGAGGACGTTTCTCGACCAAATCAGGGACGTCTTGAAAAAGGCCAGGTCAAGTACCCTAAACCGAAGAGCATGTATGAAGGAATAATGAAAGTGGACGAAGCAGAAACAAGTATGTAAGGATCGTGTAAAGTGGAAAGAAGTGGTCTCTGCTTACCCCTACGGGAAAGAGGCGTGATTATATGTATGTATGTATTTGTCAAGGAGATGACTTAAATATTTTTCTTTCATCTTTAAATGATACAATTAGTAGTAAAATTAGTACATTTGAAAAAAAAAGATAGTGAATGGAGTCTAAGAAACATAAAATCTATAGACATGAATGTTAATAAATTTAACCCCCTACGCGGTACTTCATACATAAAATTAAAAAAGGCTGTTATAATTGTAAAAAACGAAGATTATTTTTGTTTCAAATGGGCGTTACTCTCAGCATTATATCTCGTAAACAAAAACGCGGATCGGGTATCATCGTCCGCTAAACATGCAAATAAACTAAAATTTGATGGTATTTCATTTCCAGTTAAAATTTCTGACATAGCAAAAGTGGAGAAATTAAATGATTTTAGTATTAATGTTTTTGAGTTAGAATATAATAAAGAAAAACGATGTAATACTATAGTAGGTCCATTATTTTTTAACAAAGTGTCGTAAAATTAGACATATCAATTTATTTTTTTTTTCCAAGGATACGAAAAATCATTATTGTTACATGTACATTTGCGAATCATGTCTACTTCATTTTCCATCTCAGGAAAGGTTAAATAACCATGAACAATGCGATTGTGCCCACATTTGTACAGAATTATCAAACAGTGAAACTTTAAAAAAGAATTGGTTTGGTCAACCTATTTCAAATGATAAAATTAAATCTGATAGTTATGAAAAAAAGTTAAAGATACCATTCGTAGTTTATGCTGATTTAGAAGCATTTTTAAAACCAATAGAATCATGTTCTAACGATCGATCCAAAACACATAATATTCAGAAACATGAAGTGCGTAGTTTTGGTTATTATATAAAATGTTCATATGATGATAAATTATCAAAGTATGTAACATATTGCGGACCCAACTGTGCACAAGTATTTATGGAAAGCTTATCTAACAATTTAAAAGAAATAAATAGACTTCAAAAATATCCAGCTCCGCTAACAAATGAAGACAAAAAACCAAATTTCAAACGCCTTCATTTGTCATATTTGTGAAACAGAGTTAACAGAACTTTTTTATGATTTTGATTTATACACTGGTAATTTTTATAGGTGTTGCTCATGAATCATGTAGCTCGAAGTTCAGAACACCACGTCATATACCAATATTTTTACACAACCTTAGTCACTATGATGCTCATTTTATTATTCATGCATTAAAATTTTGTGATGGTGAAGTCGAAGTTATCCCTCAAAATAAAGAAAAATATATATCCTTTCCCAAAAAATTTAAAATGAATAACCATGAAGTTATATTGAGATTCGTAGATTCATTTAAGTTTTTATCATGTAAATTAGAGGAATTAGCCAAAAATCTCAGTAATGATCAATTTCAAGATTTGCGTAGAAATTACCCTAATGATGAAGATTTCATTCGTTTAAAACGGAAAGGGGTGTTTATCCATATGAATTTATGGCTAATTATGATAGGTTAAACCTAACGTCGCTCCCTGAACAAAAAAATTTTTATAGCTCGCTCACAGATTCCCATATTTCAAATGATGATTACAATCATGCTAAAAATTAAATAGAATTAGAACTTTTAACAGATAATGAGAAAATTGCATTTATTAGATCAGGTATCAGGGGTGGTGTATCTCAATGTAGTAATCGTTATGCTGGAGCTAATAATAAATACATGGGGGATTATGATGCAGGGAAACCAAATTCATACATCACATATTTTGATGCCAACAATTTATATGGTTGGGCTATGTCTCAATATCTTCTATGTCACATTTTAATGTGTCTGAGACATCGGACTTCAGTTTTATTTTAGAAGTTGGTTTGGAATATTCAGATGAACTTCATTATTTACATTCGGACTTTGCTTTATGCCCAGAAAACATTTGTGTAGGCAATACTAATGAGAATAAACTAGTCCCAAATTTAAATAATAAAGATAAATATGTAATTAAATACAGAAATTTAAAGCAGTGCATAGAAATGGGGGTTAAATTAACTAAAGTTCATAGAGTTTTAAAGTTTTAACAGTCTCCCTGGTTGAAAATGTACATAGATCTAAATACAAAATTAAGAACGTTAGTAAAATCAGATTTTGAAAAAGATTTATATAAATTAATGAATAATTCAGTCTTCGGTAAGACTATGGAGAATATTGAAAAAAGGGTTAACGTAAAATTAGTTACACACTGGGAGAACTAGGGTAAAGATCTAATCGCTAAATCACAATTTCATAGTCTTTTAATATTTTCGGAAGACTTAGTTGCGGTTCAATTGCGAAAAACTAAGTTAATATACAGGGTATTTTGAAACGCTCCCGAAAACGAAGACAGATGATAGTACTAAGGATACCTATGATGATGGGTCACAAAGAAATTCGATCCGAGGAAAAAAAATCATCTTTTCACAACGTTTTATTAACTTTATTCACGCTCCATCATGTTATTAAAGTTATTTGAAACGATATTTCATAAAAAATATCATGAAAATACTGAAATATAAAACAAGCAGTGGAATTACTGAATTACAATCAGCTGACTACGGGTCAATGTACGCGCGAACGCCGAATTCGCGCGGCCCGCAACAACGATGGTACCACAATACCCAATAATTTACAACATTTGTCTAAATACCTAACTTATCTATTTAACCTACTATTTTGCCACTGTGCTTGTCTCACGTAGCCACTTTAATTCAATTCACAGGTTAAATAAACCAAATAACTGGTTCGATTCCCCGCTAATGAAAAAATACTTAAATAAAATGTTAACAAGTTATTTAAAAAATTAGCTTAAATAAACCAAATAACTGGTTCGATTCCCCGCTAATGAAAAAATACTTAAATAAAATGTTAACAAGTTATTTAAAAAATTAGCTTAAATAAACCAAATAACTGGTTCGATTCCCCGCTAATGAAAAAATACTTAAATAAAATGTTAACAAGTTATTTAAAAAATTAACTTAAATAAACCAAATAACTGGTTCGATTCCCCGCTAATGAAAAAATACTTAAATAAAATGTTTACAAGGTTAGAGTCATGCTTTGTTATCCATTGTGTAATTATGTTTATTATTCTGATGTATTCAGTTATGTACCTATTCAGATCAGTTCAGTACTAAGTTATTTAAAAAATTAGGTATGAAACAGCTTACCGATCCTCCGTGGCCTTATGAGATTCTTCAAGGCACATTAACATGTTGCCGTATTCACAAGCACTATAAATGTACCTACGCGTTAGGCATTATTAAAACAAAACAAAAACACAAAACGTAACAACAAGAACAACATCATTAATTAATAAATAACAAGTTATAACGACAATAATTTAATAAACAAAACAATTGAACTATCGCTCGTGATTGTCAACATGGCACTGTCTCAAAACTAAAATTATTATAACGTCCTTGAAGCATATAAATTCCACAGCGCGAGGCGACACGAAGCAGCGTGTGTGAAAGGAAGGGTAGAGTGAGTAAGTAGTATACCTAATGCATTGTTTCGTACCGATCTAGGTAAGAGTTCAGCGCCCGCGAGGATATTGAATGAAATGAATTCAAGACACAGTTAGTTCATTCTGCGTAGATCGGACCAAAATTAATAATTAAAAAGCTGAAGGTACTCGTATTAACTTTGACATTGGGACGTCAATCACCTCAGTCCCCGTGACCATGGGTGCTGTAAAGCACCGAAACGTCGGGAATTAATAAAATAAGTTAATTAAACGCGATATAATCCGTAAAAGTAGTTTAATTCAAATTATTGTATACAGATACGGATAGTTTAATATATCATATATTTACAGATGATTTTTACACTGATATAAAACCTGACCTTTCCTCATACTTTGATACCTCAGATTATGATACAAATAATATTTTTGAATATCCAAAATTAAATAAAAAGAAATTAAGCGTTTTCAAAGATGAAAATAATGGTAAAATCATGAAAGAATTTGTAGGTTTACGATCTAAAATGTACGCTTTTAACTTAGAGAATAAGACTATAGCCAAGGCAAAAGGGGTAAATAAATGTATCACTAAAAAGATGACAATGAATAGTTATAAGTCTTCTCTATTTAATAAAAAAGTGCAATATTATAGTATGCTTAGATTTAAATCAATTAAGCACACAATTTTCATACAAAAATAAATAAGATTGTTTTATCATATAATGACACAAAGAGATTTTATATATAGATATAGATTTTAGATAATAATATTGAAACATTAGCTTGGGGTCATTATAAATTGCGCTAAGTGTTGATAGTTTTTACTTTTATATTTGTTTGTAAATAAATTTGTATTGATTGTAAAATTATGATAATACTATAATGTGACGTAGAGTTTATTACATATTTAATTATTGTTTGATTGTAAATAAATTTGTATTGATTGTAAAATTATGATAATACTATAATGTGACGTAGAGTTTATTACATATTTAATTATTGTTTGATTGTAAATAATTTAAGATAATTGTTGTTTCTATTTGTGTGTGTGTGTGTATACATTTGAGGTTAAGGTGATTGTAAAATTCTGATGTACTAATTGTGTTAGAAATAGTATACAGATCATTGTGTTTTATATAATTTTAGCAATATATATTAATTGTTTACACCAACACTTTCATTTTTTATTTCATCCCTTAGAACTTTAGACGTGTGAAATGTTTCATTTTATCCATCCGTTCCAAGTGGATGTGGGAAGTCAAATTTTGTAACAAATTTCATAAAATCAGTTACAGAAATATGTAATTGTGATTTTAATCAGATCACATGGTGCTTTGATGAAATGCAACCTTTATATAATTTACCAAATGTTAACTATCATCAAGGAATTCCAAATCTTAATATGTTTGATGGTGAAAACCACATTTTGTTATTATTGATGATCTAATGAGAGAGTCTGATGGAAGAATTGTGGATATATTTACAAAAGGTAGTCATCATAGGAATCTTAGTGTATTTTATTTAACACAAAATTTATTTCATCAGGGTAAAGGTCAAAGAGACATTTCTTTAAACTCAAGTTATATAATATATTTTAAAAACCCTCGAGATAAAACTCAAATAAGATATTTAGCACGACAAGCGTCACCAGATAACCCAAAATTCATTGAAGATGCCTACAGGGATGCAATTCTAGAGGCGCATGGATATTTAATGGTAGATTTAAAACAGAATACTAATTATTTTTGTCGTATCAAAACAAATGTCTTCCCATTTAATGGTTTCTGTACAGTCTACGTTCCCACAAAAGAGTTTAAATACATCAAGAATCAATCAATTCAAATTATTTCTAAATGATGCATCGTCGACTCACAACGCGTAAACATTTGCTAAACGCTTTGCATACGCTTAAACCAAAATATCAAAGATAATTACTTAAAACGTGTGATGAAGAAGAAATAAATTGTATTTGTGAATGTATTCATAAAGTTTTACAAGGAGAGGTACCTCTTAAAGATCAAGATAAACAAAAATTGAATAAACACAAAAATATACTCCGTAAACTGGTGCGTAAGTGTAACATAAACTAAGAAAAAATATAATTATACAAAAAGGAGGGGCTTTCTTACCAATAATATTAGGTGCAATATTGAGTGGATTAGTAAGTGGACTAGTCAGTTAACATAGAAAATGCACAGAAAATGATACTTATCGAACCTGGATTGATTGAAAATCAATCCAGGTTCGATAAGTATCATTTTATGACTTTAAAACAAGAAAATAAGGTTAATAGTAATTTGTCTCGATTAGATATTGAAATGCAAAATATTATGTATAGTAAGACGGAAGACCGAAAGAAGTGGATGTTATATTTACAAACACTACAAAGATACCTTCTATTCTCTTAATTATTCTCTTAATTTATTCTGATACATCTAATGAAGATTCCTTAATTTATTCTGATACATCTAATGAAGATTCAGATGAGTCTAAAATTGGTTTTAAAAATAAAGATAGAGATCTAAAAACTTCAGTTGATGCTGAATCTTTGTTGGAGGAGAATCGATCCATCAAAAGTAAAGAAAATGATGCAAATCTACTTTACACACCAGCTCAAATACTCAGTTTAATACTAAAAACTTATAATAAAAAAGGTCAGTTATTATTAAACTTAGTTGGAAGTTGGAACAAGTAAAAGTAAAATACATTGGGATAATAAAGCCACAGTCATGATTGATAATGAAAAAATTCCTGGAAGTAATATTGTTGATTTAATAAATGATTCACTAAGATCCTTATAAAGAAGTGATCCGATAGGGTGGGATAGATTTGCTAAAGCATTAAAAGATATTAAAGTACCACTTACTTATATTGGAAATCCAAAGAGATGTGAGTTTATTAACCATCTGAGACTGAAGTTCAAGAGTTTTTTACACCGAGCAGTGGAGATACAAAATCTATAACTAAAATAGACTTTTCTACACCGAGCAGTAGAAATAAAAAATCTATAACTAAAATACGTAAAAAGCTTGAATGGAAAAAATGGACCCCGTACTAGAAGAAATTAACAGGATTTATTATGATCCATTTAATCCCGCTGGTTTTGGTAGTATTGATAAATTATCAAAAGCCATGAAGGGTAAAATGGATAAAAAGCAAGTAAAGGAATGGTTACAATCACAAGAAATATACACATTACATAAACTCATTTGAAAAAGATTCCCGCGTAATAGGTACATTCTATCAAATATTAATGAACTGTGGCAAGCTGATTTAAGTGATATGCGAAATTATTCTCAATATAATGATGGTTTCAACTACATACTTTGTGTTATTGACGTATTTAGTAAATATGCTTTTGCAAGACCAATGAAAAGAAACACTCAGAAACAACTAAAGAATGTTTTGAAAGTATATTTACTGAAAGTAATTTAATACCTACTCACATACAATCTCATAAAGGTACAGAATTTGTTTCAAAAGACGTACAAAAATACTTTAAATCCAAAAAGATTAATTACTATACCACTAACAATCCTGACATTAAGGCCAGTATTGTTGAACGATTTCAAAGAAATCTAAAAATGAAAATGTGGCGTTATTTCACTCATAATAATACTTATAGATATATAGATGTTTTACAAGATTTAATATACTCTTATAATCACAGCTTTCATTCTAGTATTAAGATGTGCCCATGTGATGTAAATTCCAACAATATTATGACAGTTTGGACCAATCTTTATGATAGACGGTCAAACAAACTTTCTTTAGAATTTTCGAATAACTAAATATAAACATGTTTTCTAAAAAGGATATGAATCAAATTGGAGTGATGAAATATTTATTATATCTTCAATAATTGATGGATCTCCATGGGTTGTTTATACAATAACAGATTTACAAAATGAATCAATAGTTGGTACTTTTTATGAAAGAGAATTACAGAAAATCACTTACAATACCCACCTCACAATATAAAATAGATAAAATAATTGACACTCGTTATTCAGGTAACAGAAAAGAAGTATTTGTGAAGTGGAAAGGTTATCCAGATAAATTTAACAGTTGGATTTTAGCTTCTAGTTTAAAAGAAATATGAATAAAGAAAGTTTTTATTTAACTTTGCTCAGCAATAGTTCAATGGAATACTTTCCTGATAACAAGACCACAAATTTTTCAACGAAATTACTAAAAGCTATGAAATTAGAAGGTGAATGGTCGGTTGGAGTTGTCGAGTTTCAATATCCATGTACCATGTTTACTGTTCAAGATCATGAAAATGTTATATACAATACAAAATCCATGTTAATGCCTAATGAATATAAACCATCCACAGTGTACTACAAAAAACATATTCCAGCTACCAACTATGATAACGTTGAGCATATTTTAAGAGCGTTAAATGATATCGAGAGAACTTCAAATTTCGCTATGATGAAATAACAAAATTTGTGCCTTTTTCTGTTGTGGATAAAAATATAACATCCGTAACATTATCGCCCAAAAAATCTCCTAGAGAGAAATTTTGGAAAGTGTCCTGCTAATTTACACTTAGGGTTACCATTTCAACTTTTTTTATATTGCGACATTATCGATCCTCAGACTGTGGGTGATGTTATGATTCCTTTACCAAGAGTCATTTCATTAGATCCCACAAAATACATTTATGGTGCAAATAAAATGCACGTTTTCTCTTCACCTCACTACTTACCTGTCATCCGAAGAGAGTTCGATACGCTGGAAATAGTTATGAGATCGAGCACAGGACAAAAAATACCATTCCAGTTATGAGCCGTGTGTATTAAACTACATTTCCGAAAATTATAATAATGAATTCTCTTCGTGATCATCATAAATGTACATATGAAAATTATTATACACATCAAGCTGGGTCAGGAGTTGGAGTAATTTATAAGGGTTCACCATACCAACGCGGTCATGGTATTGGGAGCTTCTTATGGGGTTATTTAGATCAGTTTTACCTTTACTTTCAAGTGGTGCTCGAGTGATTGGCAAGGAAGCATTAAGCGCTGGAGTAGGACTTTTATCGGATATGGTTCAAGCGCGTCCTATGGAAGCCTCAATAAAAGATCGTCTAAAGCAAGTTAGTACGAATTTAAAACGAAAGGCTGATGACAAAATTGATCAATTTAACATGACAGGATCTGGGTATATAATTAAAAGAGAACGATTGGCCTCGTTCATTCCACCATTAACTGTTAAAGTGAAAGCTGCGAAAAAACTTGGTTTAAAACCAAAAAAATATCAAAGATATAGAGAGATATATCAGCTACAGTAGTAGCACCTGTAAATAATTGGCTGCATTCACTTTTTAGTCAACTTGATGTTTATTTAAACCAAAACTTGTATCACCACCTAATAATACCTATGCATATCGAGCATACATGGAAACCCTTTTAAACTATGCTCCTGCTGCTAAATAATCTTATCTTACTTGTACTCTTTAGTATGAGGATACAGCAGGAAAAATGGATTCTACAGATGGTAAAAACATAGGATTTGTTAAAAGACAGGAATTGGTTAGTGACAGTAAGGAAATAGAAATGATTGGACATCTTCACCGTGACATTTTCAACCAAAATAAATTTTTAATTAATTGTGTTGAAATGAGTGTAAAATTAGTACGATCAAGAGAGTTTTAATTTAATTGCTGGGTCAAACGATGTAAAGTTTAAAGTTTGCATTACGGATGCAACTGTTATTGCCCGACGAGCACGAATTAATCCAAGTGTATTAATCGCACATCAAAATTATTAGCTTCTACCACTGCTAAATATCCTATTATTCGAGCTGAAGTAAAAGTTTTAACAATTCTATCGGGTGTTCAAGGAAAAACTCTTGATAATATATTCTTAGGACAGGTACCCAAAATATGCATAATTGGATTTGTGAACAATTCTGCATTTAATGGTTCCCTTACTAAAAATCCATTTAACTTTGAAAACGGTTTTAAGGTTATAATGTGTGTTGTGTGTTAGATTTATGTGTTATGCGGAATGCATTTTGTGTGTATGTAACTATGTGAAACATTATAAAATTAAATAAAACAACTTGTATGCAATATATTATTTTTTATTTCTTTATAAACTCCCTATTTAATCTTATACAAAACAATGTTCGAGTTTAAAATTTACATAAGCACACTGACTAAACCACTGAACATGCTGCTGCCAAGGATCATCATCATCTTCCCAATCTTTTAAGCCACCACCACAATGGAAACACTTGGTCCTGTCTGCATGGCCAGTATAAAAGAAACCGACTTCTGCAAGATCTTCAGACTTTTGTCGCATAACGAGAGGCCAGTCTTCGAAACTGAGCAACCGGCTAGACTTTGAACTGAAGAATGGATATTCAGCTCTTGAGTACTGCATATTCTTCTCTTTTTTCTCTCCACTCAGTGTTGTAGTTTTGCTATTCAATGACGTGTTCTGTACACGTATGCCACACTCATCTCTTCCTTCTGTTCTTGTCTTCCTCTCAGCAGGACAAGACAACAGTTCGTTGAATGTAATGAGTACACAGAAGTAATTTAATTAAACAGAATCACATTCACTAATGATCAGCTAATGACTGTCATTGTTAAAAAAGTATTTTTTTTACTTTTTCACTTTCTGCTATTGTCTTTGTAATATTGTATACGAGGGCGTTTGTGTTGTCGTAGATGCTATCCTTATTAGTCTTTACATAATATTTAATCCTCGTGGAAGCATGTTTCCAATGAACAGTAGATGGAATCTTGGATAGCTTCTTCATATCGTACATTTCAATTTTTTATGAGGTGCGTCGCTTCGTCTCCGTCGTCAGAATTAGTAGAAATGTATATATATATGACGATAACAGCTTCCTTTTTTTTATTTTTTATTCAGCTTCAAAAACATGATCAATTGATTGCGATTGTCTTTTCCACCATCGCATATGTTATTATTAATGACGATGTCATCACTTCTTCTTCTTGAGGGAAGAGTGGTGAGTAGTAATACTGTTAATAGGTATTTTCATCGAAGCTGAATGATTTCTGCAACAACGCACACACACACACACACACACACACACACACACACACACACACACACACACACACACACACACACACACACACACACACACACACACACACACACACACACACACACACACACATACACACACACGCGCGCGCGCGCACACACACACACACACACGTAAGAAAACAACAGAAAGAAAAGTAAGTTTGTCAATAGAATAAACACTTACGTCCATGACCATTGATGCGTTGAAGTAACACAAACGTAGTATTGGTAGATCCACTGCGGTCAAACGATATTACACTGACTCCATGACTGCAGCTGCTCGGTCTTATATAGCACCAGTGAGTTATATCTAATTTAAAGCATTCCGCAGTGAAACTGATAGTAACTTTATGAGTCAACAAGCTTATCTCGCATTATTTCGTGTTGTGTTTTGCGCTACACCGATGACTACTACAAATCATCACAAAAGAATGCGATTTTACAAATCACTATAATTGATAATTCCTATGTTAACCATTGAATGGATTGGTACTGTAATAATCTACTAATAGCAGTAATATCATGGATACACTAGATGTACAACAACATCTGAAAAATATTCATCCCAGTCTAGAAAATAATGTTTATGCTGCTAATATTCTGCCCATGTATACCCATGTACCAACATATATAATATGCAATTTGGATACAGATGATAAACCAGCTCACATTGGATAGCTTTATTTATCGATCCGAATGGTATCGGTCAATATTTTGATTAATATGGACGATCACCTGCACGATATCATCTACAGTTTTTAAAAAGGAATTATAAAAGATGGGACTAGAATGTTGATAGGATGAATCCTATCAACATTCTAGTTTGTGGTAAAATAAAAATACATTAAGCAATATTCACCACAAACTTCAGTTTGTGGTGAAATTGCTTAATGTATTTGCTATATAAGTTTCAGGGATGTTCAATGCATAGTTTTACGAGCATATTTACAGGGAACATACTGTACAACGATATTTTAGTGGATGAGATGTTGCGCTCCTATTTTATAGATAATAAGCAATAACATTTTGGAAATAAAAATGGTAACAAAATTAAGGAATGTGTTTTATTGATGATTCAGAATAGCGTGGTAATTATGAACAAAGAAATATAATACAATAGCACTGATAAGCTATTGTATTATAAACTGGTACAAATTAACTACTCATTTACTCATGTCAGCTATGAAACCGGGACTTTCACAAAAATCTTAATAGGTAGGTATGTCTGAAAAGATGATAGCTATCTTAATATATTATGACAAACTGTTTTATATGTCTCATTATAAGTAAAAAAGTAAAGAAGCAGCTTACATACGTCTTACGACTGTGCACAGTGCTGCTAATTACCCATGTGCAAAATAGCGGTTTCACATATCCACGATTTTTTTTATAACTACTCAGACATCAAGGTTTCGCCGCTAAGTTATTCTTTACTATTTCACATAAGAAATAAGCAAATAAAATTTCCTTACCCGTTTTATATATAGTCCACATACGCAAGGCAAAGTGACAGATTGTACTCTTCGGTCTTTTGTACAATTTGCCGAAGAGTATGTAAGCGACTGTTGACGACTTCCAGCCTCCCGAAACCGGCTTGTTCGGGAGGCTGGAAGTCGTCGAGTCTGCATGCGAGACGATTCGCAATGAGTCTCGAAAACAACACGTAGACGCGGCTGAGAAGGGAAATCGGTCTGTAGTTCTTCAAGAGAGCGTTGTCGCCTTTCTTGAAGAACAAGACCACCGCACTTCTGCTCCACGCCTCCGGTGTAATGCCACCATGGAGGACGGAATTAAAGAGCTTCTGAAGGACTTCAAGTACCGGTTTTCCACCCGCTTTCAGAAGCTCCGTTGTAATTCCATCCTCGCCTCGGGCCTTGCCTTTTTTAAGGTGCTGGAGAGCCATTCTAATCTCGCTCAGACTGACGTCCGGGAAATCATCGGAATAGTGTCGGATAAGACTTGCTCTTGGATCGTTACTCACACTTGCGTGTGGCTCCAACGATGACGTGTACAGCTGCCCATAGAACCTTTCAATCTCACTCAAAATCTCAGGTGTCCCGGAAACGATGCTGCCACATTCGGTCTTCAGCTTCGACAGTTGGCTCTTTCTGGCAGACAGATCTCTGGCAAAGACTTTGGAGCCCTGGTTCCGCTCGATCACTTCTGCAATTCGAGCTGTATTGAAGTTGCGCAAGTCCCGCCGCATGCATCTGCTGAAGACTGCAGCTTCGTCTCCCGTCTAACAACCATGAGATTAAGAGTGTGATCGGAGAGTTTTTGTGTTCTTCTGCGACGGGTCTTACAGAACTTAGCTCCGACTGTATGGACAGTTTCCACAAGCTTGTCATTCATATCGTCCACTTCATTGCAATCTTCTAGGCACTGAAAACGATTTTGTGAATTTGTTTGTAGAAAATTCAAGAAGGTATGCGGTTTTTGAAGGTAAACATTTTGATGTTACCAAAGAAGAAATTCGCCTCGTCTTAGCAATACTTTTGCTAAGTGGCTATAACGTTCAAGCAAGGAACCGCATGTACTGGGATACTGGAATCGATACCTATCACCCTGGCGTAGCTAATGCAATATCTCGATCTCGATTTGAACAAATACTTCGATTTATGCATGTTTCTGATAACGCAGCTTTAGATGTCCAGGACAAGTTCACAAAAAGTGCGACCTTTATGGGAAAAACTAAACGAAAAATGGATGAAGTATTGGCCTCAGTATAACGAAGTTAGCATCGACGAATCAATGATTCCGTACTACGGCCATCATAGTACAAAACAGCACATTCATGGAAAACCCATTCGTTTCGGATTCAAGTGCTGGTGCATGGCTACACGGCTGGGATATCTTATACAAGCCATACCTTATCAAGGGGCTAGCACAGGCAACACTAATCCCGATTTAGGTGTTGGAGGATCTGTCGTTATGAACTTGGTGGCCAAATTGCCTACAGATTTCCCAGTTCATGTTTACATAGACAATTTTTTTACATCGTTTAGATTGCTCATCGCTTTGAAGGATATTGGTCACCAGGGGACAGGAACAATACGGGCCAATAGGGTCGAAAATGCGCCTCTGGAATCAATCGCTGACATAAAGAAAAAAACAGCGTGGGAGCTATGATCAAATCATCGATGAAACATCAGGCGTGTCTCTAGTGCGATACAACGACAATAACGTTGTTACCGTAGCTTCTACCTGTGAAGGTGTTTCTCCAGTTGGATCCGCACAGCGATGGTCAAGTGCTGAAAGAAAAAAAATCTTGATCCAACAGCCCTTTTGTGTTCAAATGTATAATCAATATATGGGCGGAGTAGATCGTCTAGATCAAAACATAGGCTGCTACCGCATTAGCATAAATAAAAAAAAATGGTATTGGCAACTTCTGATGTGGCCCTTGAACGCTTCAATGAATAACGCTTTTCAGTTGTACAGGCTCTCACCAGCTGGGCAAGAGAAAGGGCATCTTGATTTTCTAGCCTTTATCAGGTCTGTGGTTACAACTTATCTACGAAGATATGCGTCGGCTCGCTCTTTAGGCCGTCCTATGAAGCCGTCTAGGAAAAGGAGGGTGCCAGACGATGTACGTCTAGATGGGGCTGACCATTTAATTATTTCTAGTGCAACTCAGATACGTTGTGCCGAATGCCATAAAATACTACGAAAAATGCCGAAAATGTGATGTCGGCTGTCATACTAATTGTTTTGAAATTTTCCACTCTAAATATATGATAAATACTGATAGAATAAGCACTATTATATAATAAATATTTTTAAATATAATAAAATTTCTTTACAACCTCTATAATAGTTATTATATTAATATTACTCTTTAAATTAATTAAAATTGAAAAATTTAAGGAGTTGTTATGAACGTGGTCTACCATGCTCAGCGCCCCAAAATTGGGGCGGTGAAAATTTCAAAATGGTTTTTTTTTATTTAATTTTCAGGAAACCTTATTTTTATGCCAATTGGACTTAGAATAAAAAAAAAAATACCAGCTTTTACGAGAAAAAAGTTGAGCACATACGGGTTAAGGTGCTGGAGAGCCATTCTAATCTCGCTCAGACTGACGTCCGGAAATCATCGGAATAGTGTCGGATAAGACTTGCACTTGGATCGTTACTCACACTTGCGTGTAGCTCCAACGATGACGTGTACAGCTGCCCATAGAACCTTTCAATCTCACTCAAAATCTCAGGTGTCCCGGAAACGATGCTGCCACATTCGGTCTTCAGCTTCGACAGTTGGCTCTTTCTGGCAGACAGATCTCTGGCAAAGACTTTGGAGCCCTGGTTCCGCTCGATCACTTCTGCAATTCGAGCTGTATTGAAGTTGCGCAAGTCCGCCGCATGCATCTGCTGAAGACTGCAGCTTCGTCTCCCGTCTAACAACCATGAGATTAAGAGTGTGATCGGAGAGTTTTTGTGTTCTTCTGCGACGGGTCTTACAGAACTTAGCTCCGACTGTATGGACAGTTTCCACAAGCTTGTCATTCATATCGTCCACTTCATTGCAATCTTCTAGGCACTGAAAACGATTTTGTAACTCGAGCTTTCGGGACTTTGGATTAAAGCACGAGGGGACGAGCGTTGACTTCATTAGACGACACCTCTCAACTTAACGTTTAGGTTCAGTGCCTATAACCATTCGGTGATCGCTACCAGTTTCACCCTCGCGATCATTGAGACATCACTGAACAGTTGGCGTCTAGTCGTCATAATGAAGTCAATCTCATTTTGTTGAACCGTCGGGGCTCGACCAGGTCCACTTTCTGTGGGGCCGCTTTTGGAAGAAAAGTTCATCATAAAGAGTCCTCTTTCTCCATAAAGTCGGCCAGCTGCTGGCCCTTGGGTTCCGTTGCCTATTCCGAATTTCCCTACTTTCAGCTCACCGCTCTCTCTTGTGCCTAGTTTTGCGTTGAAGTCTCCCATTAACACCGTATAATGGGTTTTGGAGGAATGTTTGGCTCTAGAGATATCCTCGGGGTGTGCCGAGGTTGGTGCGTAAACCTGTATGACCTTCAGCGAATACCGTTTGGTGATTCTGAGTATAAGGTACGCAACCCTCGTCGACACACTCCCAATCTTTACAACGTTGTTAACGAGAGACTTGTGGACGATAAATCCGACACCTCCTTGGGACAGATGGTCGCAATCCCGGTGATAGAATAAGTTGCCGGATTCGAGGATTACCGTGTTTTCCCCCTCTCTTCGGACCTCGAATAGTCCTACTATATTCCAGCGTAACTTATCTATCTCTTCTTCCAGCTCCAGGACCTTCTCGTCAGTCCTCAGGGCGCGTGCGTTATATGTTGCCAGGTCGAGTCGTCGTATGTCGTATGTTTATGCCTGATTTATGTATTATACAGGGTTATTTTTCAAAGAGTAACCAAATTTTAAACTTAAGTTCATATATATAAATAATGATATACCGTTATTGCAGTTTTTGAAAATACGAGTAAATAAAGCTACAAATTTTATTTGAAATTATCCCAAATTGAATGTGATTTATGGGCAACAACGTTTTTGCCTACCGATCGACCCTTACGAATGTGTGCGTGCGCAGTAAAATCGGTTAAAATAATGCATTACCACGCTTATTGAATTTAAAAAATAAAAGGGACAGAATGTTTAAGATTTTTTTTAAATTAATTTTTTCACCATTCAGATAAGGTTTACAGAGAAGGTTTACAGACAAGGTTCAGATTAAGTAATATAGGCATAATATATTACTTAATCTGAACCTTCTCTGTAAATTTGGCTATAGCAAAATGCTATAGCCAAATTTACGCTGCCCTGCCGTGAAGCATGTGGATTCACGCGAGCCCAAACGTGATCGTTATGCATATTTGAAAGTCCTGACCTCGTGAATGTTGCCTCGTCCATCCAAAGAACATAGTTTACGTAATTAGGGTTTTCCTCTATCTGCCTGAGTACCACTCGCACAAATTCCTCTTGGGTGCAAAATCGGAGGGTATCAGCTCCTGTGTACGGCGATAGTGATAAGGGTGACGATTGTCGTCACGAAGAATTCGCCAAACTGCAACATGGTTTATACCGAATCTTGTTCCGGCTCGCCTCGTATTTGTGGTCGGCTCTTCTTCAAAATGCTCTAACACTAATTCAGCCTGCCTGTGTCGACTGTGCTTGGACGTCCACTTCCAGTAGACCGATGAAAAGAGCCGGTGGAATGTAGTCGTCTTGACATGTTCAGAAAACACTGGTACGAAGGCAGCCGTCGCTGTTCAGTGGGGGGTCTACCATCGATAAATCGTTATCGATACAGTTCGCGAGCACATTTAAATTGCTATCTTCATGGCCTACGCATAACATCATATCGTAATATTCAGAGTTAGAAAGCATCGTTATTTTGCAAAAAATGTTGGAAAAAAACTCGAAACAGTTGTAGGATATCGATTAGAAGATTTGAAATTGACAACATATTTTTTTTCCACCTTGACATTTTTTGAAGCCAGTACTTGAGTATAATGACATCCTTGTATTGAGGTAGTTATGAATGAAAAATAGAAAAACTATTAAAGTAGATAATTATTAGGTAGAATAGGTACGTAGGCCTGCCTTTCTGTTAAATAATCTGGTTCCCTGACATGACAGTTGACAAAATTTTTGGCTTTGATAATTAATTATATTTTTTACGGGGTATTTTGTAACACATTGTATATTATATAAAAATCTTTTATATAAAATGTAAGTTATTTATTTTATTTTATTTATTAGTAAGTGGAGGTAAAATGTTAATAGTTTTTGAATTTCAAGTTAGATGGGATCGTTTTTAAAAAAGTGAAATTTATGCAATTCGGCAAATTATTGTAAATTACTGCAAAAACAACTGCGATTACCCTTTTAATTTTTTTTACTAGATTGACATATTTTGATCTAACCTAAAATATGAAAGTCATAAAAGATTTTTTATAGAATATGAGTGACAAACAGTCCACCTGATGGTAAGTGAATGCTGTGGCCTGTGGACATCTACATCTATCCTCGATTAAGAGTCAAAATGCAGATGCGTTTTCACCCCTGAGGAATAAGATGGAATACTTCGTTTCCAGTTCTAAAAGGGTCTCATGTTTTCTACACTCACCATACGAAATACATTAAGCTGCTATTTTATGCTGTTATTCTGTGAGGGCGTGGTCCTTCCCCGGTCGAGCCGATCCATTCATGCTACAACCATAATATAGACTGTACCACGCATTAACTTTAATTCATTACATATTTTATTCAAAACATAAATTGTCAATAGTGCCGGAAAAGTAACGTAAATGTTAAGGTCAGCCGTTTAAGTAATACGAAAGATTACGACAAGTGAAACTGCATTCATGAAATAACAATACGACACTTTACGGTATCAATAAAATATGGACAATTAATCGCTTAAACTAAAGGCAGACTATAAAATCTAACATCTTGTAGAAATAATTAATTAAAAAGTAATTAGTGTAATTCGGTATACGGGTGATTTTAATGACAGCTGACAACTAAGTAATTTTAATTATTATGTATGTGAAATAGTTTCTGAGTAAATGTCTCCGATAGACAGACACATAAAGGCGATTTTATGTATCCCAATTTGTCTATTTTGCCAAGGAACACTAAATATGTTGCTAAATCAAAGCCCACACGAACAAGCGGCAGTTGATTAATAAGTTTCTCTATTTTCGTGTCAATCATTCTCTTGACATTTAACTATAGCTTGGTTGCGGACCACGATTGATTCTCGCACGGAACAAGTATTTGCCTATAAATCATTGTTTCAGGTCTGGATTTCAGTTAATGTGCAATTTATGTTTGTAGGGAGCCTTTACCATTCATTCATTCAGGAGAAATTTCTAGTGTAGAGATAAATTGAAAATAACTAAGCAAATAACTATTATAATCCATGTATCTTCCTCCTCATTCTTCTTTATTAAACATTTTGTATTAGATCGGTCCTATCAGTGACAAAATGTTATTGAACATCAGCACAACAGCCTATCAAAAATTCACTGCTGAACATAGGCCTCCCCCCAAGGAATGTCATAAAGCATAGTCCATAGACTTTCTATTATCTAAAATCAAAAATTCAAAACTTTTAAGCTAAATTGCATACTAAAAACTTAAGTTATATCACAAATAATATAAGCTTCAGCGGGAACACTGTGTAAGGCTTATCTATCGGTATATAAAAAGCAACTAAATCGGTTGATGGACCTCTGAAATATCATGTTACCGTTACAAAAGAAAAATACAGTCGAAATGGAAATGTCCTCCTCTTTTCGTTAAAGTCGGTTAAAAATATGGACTAAAGAAAAAAACTTATAAAACTATGAATTACTTTTAAATTACGCACATTCTTGCACATACAGTATTAAAAGGGAAGTTTTAATTATTTCCACTCTTTTTTGTGTGTTTGCTGCAGTCGAGATAATTTCGTGAACTATGTGAGGACAAACAAATGAATGGAATTCCCAAAATAAGGTTTGTTTGAAAACAAATAAGCTCAAGCGATTCCCCACAATAGTGTACTTAGATTAATTTATTCAAGAACATTGTTGTCACTCACTAATAGAATTGATGACCGCTTGTATATACCTCGCTACAAGGCTGCGGGTTTTTCACTATACCTTTAGAGGTGTCTATAAATCTTATTTACGAGGCTGGTAACGATGAATCTACCGGTGGGTATAGTCCACGTGAAGCTGCAGTAAGTAAATGTAAGCAAGCAATGTGAATATATCTAACGGCTCAGTAGCGCAGTGTCTATGCGTTTGATTATTGCGCGTTGTACGGACGCGGGTTCAGTCCAGCACGGAGCAAGTGATTGTTAGGCTCACAAATAATTGTTGCGGGTCTAAATGTTTGTCAAGTTATACTCGTATATATGTTAAACGCCTTCACGATACACAAGAAAATCCTCCTGTGTGGTGAAAGGAAAATGAAAGGAAAAAAAAATAGTGAGTACAAAACCTATAAAAATCAATCCATTACATTAAAGAATTACACCAACTACAGCCTTAGTTTAGAATACAGAAAGTATACGTATCCTCGCACTAGTAATGCTGCTGCCCCATTACTAGTGTGGAATTTGAGCCCGGTATTTTAAAATGCATAACTGGCATTTCATTCAATTCATGCATCGTGTGGAGATGAGATTGGCATTTGAGAAAGTTATTGCGTATTATGTATATTTAATTTTATATTTGAATTTCAGAAATAGTTATTTTTGTCGTTCAGAAAATCTAGCGTACATTTTCCAAGTGATTTGATGATAATGACCACAATTTGCTTCCAGCTTAAAAAAATTAATAATTTCACGTCGTCCGGTGATTGTTGGAATTATCGCCTTTTGCGAAAAAATAGTTAACCGAGTAATATCAGTTTCGAAACAAAAAACAAAGTCATATATTTATTGTTTTTTCTTTAATTTATTTTAAAGAATTATTTATAAAACTAAATTTTAGTACACTTTTCTGCCGATTTATTTTTAAACAATCTTGAGAAATGATCCACCATTTCTAGAAACTACTTTGAAAATACATAGCTTTTATTATCATATCGGTGTTTAAAGTGCATAAAAATTTAGGATTGAGTGTGCCAATCGGTATGCTAAGCTTAACGATCATGGGCAATCTTTATTAGTAAACACATTATGCTAAAAGTTTGCGTTGCGTAAAAATTGGGCAAACTGCCAAAAAAAAAACCTGCTGAAAAGCTATCAATCTTTCTAAAATGGGCGAAGCCTATGTATAGCTATAGTTTTCATTGGGTTTATGATGTTTTGTTACTATTTAAATTCTTTACAAAATATTTTTTCATACATATATTTATCTTATGGTTAAGAAACAATACTTGTCTGTTGTGTGTAGAAGGTCAACATTCAGAAAAAATAAGAAGATTTGTATTTTGTACCTCTATTGTTTTGCTTTAGCTGTCGTGTTTATTGAAGGCAACTTAGATCAGACTCACAACTAATAAATTGACGCCAAATTTATTATAAAACAAGTCAGGAAAATAATCTACGATAAAATAGCTAAGATAATAGAGCTCTTTTGATTTTTCAAGTTTTTGAACTATTAAAATATTTGTACTGCTTCTATACTCTATTAAAAGTAAAATAAAGTCATAGCCTACAAACATTCCACAGCTCGGGACAAATCTCCTCTCATTACTGATAGGGTTTTGGGAAGATATACAACTCCCAAATACTCTACCTTGCTCTACCTAATTTAATAAATCATCAATAAAGTTAAACAGCTATTTCAGGTTCTATTCTTGAAATCGATCACTTTATGTTAAAGATACGACACCAGGTAAGTGTATTTTAAATGAATAGTTGCAAATCCAGAGGACTGTTATGATTTTAACAGTTCGTACTTATACGAGTAGAGCACGGAAGATTTGCCGTTAAACTAAACTGGTTTTCACAAATTAGGTGTCATTTGATGCATGATGCATCTTAGCCTAATGGTAAGGCCGCAGTGAAGAGCGTTTAGTGGGGCGTGCATGATAAGTATACGGTTTTATATTATGTATTATTGGGGCGTGTATTATTGTCTTTGACTTAAGTTGAGGCCTGAATGGAGAGTTCGGTATAGATATATTTTGAGCAGCCACCACTCATTATCATCATCATCACTAAAGTCTATCAAAAGTCCAATGTTGGATATAGTCACACGCTTGGCAGGCGGGGTGGCAACCGCAGTTTTTTTAATTATTTTGAATTATTATCAGGAAGATGCGGCATGTTGCCTATTACTGCACCCACGGGCTGATATGGGGTAGTGAATTCTTCTAGGCCGCCATTACGGCGTCGCTCAGAGCACTGTAATATATTAATGTAAGTACTCGTATGTTTGCTATGCACGCCGAACGCTTCGCTTCGCTACTCACTCCTAGTTTAGTCTCTAGACTTAATACGTTGCTTTCAAAATTATAGTGTATTAGTATGTTAATGCTGTATAGTGTTTTTCAATAGCTTGGTAGCGTAGTGCCTAAGCGTTGGCTTGCCGTGCTGCGGGCCGCAGGTTCCATATCAAGCACGGAACAAATGTCCGTGATCTGAGTGTTTATATGTAAAACGCCACCACGACACTGAAGCAACTATTGTTTGGCTTACGTTATTATTAGAAATTAAAACAAGAAAAAATTTAAAATAAAGTGAATTATACAGTATATTTTTCTTGTCTAGACTTTTAAATGAGTTTTTTAATTTAGGTATATAAATTGCACAATTTTTTCCGTTAATAGAGAAAGTATAACACTGTTATAGTTGTGATATAATTACAACTAGCACGGTCGATCGTAAATAACAAATATTGTATCAAGTCTCATAATATTATCCAAAATTTATTTTGTGTCTAAAACCGCACATCCGGACCGTCAGATGTAGATGTTTGCTCATATGGTTGCGCTGCCTCAAGGCCACGCAGCGAATGAGGGTGTAGGGTAGGGTCGCGCCGAACTGCGCGCGCACCAGTGCAGAAACACTGAACGTTCAGTCGATCCGCAGCGTCGTGTGCCTTCGCACCTTCGTAGGTTTCACGACGGTTACCGCCATCGACGGCGCGCGATAAAAAAATAAACATTATAAAATTTTCTTCGTTTTCGTTCCTTTAATTTGAACAAAAAATTCAAGAAGAATACGAGTCCGAACTATTAATGTTGGTGTGTGTGAAACAGCCGATCATCGACATCCGAAAAATTTGACGGAATAATAACAACAACTTGGTGAGTTTGAATATCGAATAGGGCTAATCAAACGTAACGTTGATTCGCATTGGGCAAACATTTTCATAGTACACAAGATATTCGAAAGTATTTCAAGGCGATCTAGGTGCTCGGCGGTTTGACTTTGAATTAGAATATACTTAATCGATTCGATTAAGATAAGTAAGGTTTTAATTAGTGGTTCTTAATAATATCTGTTACAGTTTCATAAGGTCTATTAATAATAATCCAATATTTTATTTGTATACCTTATAGGTAATGTTATAAACAATTGCAAGTACGAATATAAAGACACTATAATAATGTTACTATGCTTCTCTCAAAGTAGTTGAAAAATTCACTTGCACTATTGGTTTTGTTACAACAGGTGTTGTAGATCAACTCTACCAAGTTAATACTATGATAGAGCAATAACTGTGTGCATGAACCTTGCCGAATGATCATTTTGCGATTATGTCATTTCTCTGGTATCATTTTATAATGATTTCTTATATTTACGCGAACACTACACATTGAATAAATCTATTTTTTTACGGATTTTATGGCGTTTAATTTACTTATTTTCAATTCCCGACGTTTCGGGTGCTTTGCAGTCCCCATATTAAAAATGAGTAAATTTAACTCGATAAATTCCGTAAAAAAATAGTTTTATTCAATGGTATAATTTTAATTAAAACTTGCCACAATAAAAGAAAAGAAAAAATAATGAATAAGTAATAAAAAAAAGAATGAGATTCAATTTGTTCAAGTAATATATGTTTTTAAGATAACTATTAATATTCGTACCCATAATTCAATCGTGCTATGGTATTTAATCGATTTAATTTAGTGACTAAGTCTACACATCTTATATATACAAAACATGTTATTTTCAAGAACGATCATAAATTTTCAAGAATTACTTATAAATTTCCGACGCCATCAACTCGATCGTTACAATTGATACTCGATAGTCGGAAATAAACATCCGCGTTTTACAACTCTAATTAAAGCCGCAGTGTTATTGAAACCATTAATCCGATTTACCTATTTCATTCGCGTCAGTTGTTAGTACCTGCAATAAATATTGTCGACATAAAAGTGGTTGATTTCACTTTGTCATTGATAATGTACTTCGTGGGGAAGGTTAAAATTATATTTGTTATTGTAGGTAGGTCTCTCCGGAATCATAAAATATATAATATGCAAAACAACTTGCCTCATGGATTTGAATATTTTCCACATAAATTGCGGTTTTATTTTAGTCTGAATACTCATGTAATACGTAGGACACTCAATAAGCTTTAAGATATACAAAAAGTATTTTAGATACTATTAATATTTATTTTACATCTTTTCAAAATATTCTCCATCATGCTCTATACAAAGTTCCATTCGCCTAAACCAACTCTGAAAACACTTTTGCCAGTCTTGATCTGACAGGTCGGAAATCGCTTCTTCGTAGGCAGCCACGGCTTCTTCGGCGCTTGAAAAAATAAAACTTGCCTTTTATTTTTTCTTTGACTCTTGGGAACAAAAAGAAATCACAAGGAGCTAAGTCAGGGCTATAGGGTGGGTGACTTAGAGTTACAACACCAGAATCCTCAATAAATGCTTTTGTTCTAAGGAAGCCCGGTCTTTGGTCTTCTCTCCCGCACAGCTTGGAAAGCTTTGGGTACTGCAACTGTAGTATACCATTCAGAGTTGACTGACCTACAATTTTCCAGCATTGATGTCGACAAATGTCCGCTCCGCGAAACAAAACTAACCACCATTTTTTTGCCGACGTTGCGAGGTCTTTGCAGTTTTGTCGGTAACTGTCCTTCTGAGTAGACCCATACCGATGATTGCCTTTTATTTTCCGTATCATATTGATAGATCCATATCTCGTCACCAGTAACGATTTCTGAAACACGTCTAGATGTCCCGTTTTCAAAACGTAGACGCATTTCATGACACCAATCCACACGAGTCTGTTTTTCGCTTTCGGAGAGCAAGATTAATTTTACCCCTTTTGAATTCAGCAAACTACCTAAAAATTGTTGCGCATGATGGAGCTGAGTCCCCTAATGCTGATTGTAACCGTTATAAACTTAATTGTTCGGTTAAACCAAATTTAAAATCATAATATATCATAGCGCGCAAATGTTCACGGTTAAGCTCCATCGTTTTAAATGAAAAGCGCGGGAAGCGTTGCAGGAAAATTAATAGAACTTTGTTTTTTTTAATATTGAGCAATTGGCTTATGGAGTTCTATTTTTAAATAAATTTGTTTTTAGAAACATATAACACGGGTGCCTTCCATTTTTAAATTTCAAGCATCTCAAAACTTATTGAGTGACCTACGTAAACTCTCAAAGTCGCCGTATATTGCAATAGGAATTCTTTGAATCTTTTCATAGTTTGCAAAATAAAAATTAGTATTTTCTTCCAAGTAAAATGGTTTGGATTCTTGCACAATCATGATTAAAAAGTTTTTCAGCGGTGTTAAAATATATAAAACATTCTTCACATAAATGTATTTTAGATTTATGCTTAGTTAATTGCTTGTGTACGAGTTTATCAAATCTTTTTATCAAACAAAAATGATGTTTATTATTTTTATTTAAGTAAAGTAACTTAACATGCATTATCTTTCTTTTTAAAGTTTTATACAGCGGTCCAGTTACATTATTATTTTTATCTAAACCATAAATATTAACGCTCACATTAGGATTCATTTCCTCGAATAATTTTATGTCATTAAAACTTGGTCGTGTTATCTGTCTTGATCGTGTAATATGTCATATTATCTGTTATTAAAACTTCTGAGTAATGAGGGTATGAATTCACTCTATTAGGATTACTTGTAGTTGGATACAAATGAGCTAAAATACTCCATAGAAAGCAGTGCTTATCATTGTTTTTTTAAATTTAAGCATGATTTTGTTTTCCGTATTTTTTCGGGTAATGGTGTATAAGAACCAAATCTTAACGGATTATATTTTACAACATTTAATTCTAAGTGTCTTATGGACTCAATAGTCCAAAATGATTCGCAAAGCTCGAATTCCGAACACTTGTTCGTAATTTTTTCTGCAAAACTATTGTAAACAGACGACAGATCGGTTCTTTGGTAATTAGCCATAACTAAAATAATTCTTAATAAACTTGCTTACTCAGGTTATTTTTATACATTGCAATCTCTATATATAACAATCAATTGCTGTCCGTTGGTCTCGCTAAAATTCAAAAACGGCTCGACCGATTTTGATGAAAATTTCGTGTGTGTTTGAGTGGGTGTCTAGATGGTTTAGTTGGACCCGGTAGGCGGCGTTGTTGCCGAGTTAATAGTACATAATATCTTATATAAAAGTTAAAACGTAAAGTTACAGCAGCAATATACATCTCATATCTGGGCAACCCCCCCCCCCCCTAATTTCTAAGAAGGTGATGGAGCATTTAGTCTGCCGCTGCCGCATTAGTCGAGTGACTGTTTTAAGGATTAAATCTTAACTACCCTCGAAATATTTTATTTCTCAGTCATGCAGGTTTTCTCAAAACGTTTCTTTTATCGCCCAACACGTGGTGCACACACGTCAACAAAGCACTTGAAAATTTACAATAATCGATCTCATCGATAACAGCGTGGAACGAGTATTATGACATTTATTTCAAGCGCTGAGCCCCTTAGCTACCACGGCCAACAAGAAAAGAGCCTACTCCTTCTTAAAAGGCCGGCAACGCATCTGCAATTCCCCTGGTGTTGCAGTTGTTCATGGGCGGCGGTAGTCACTTACCATCAGGTGAGGCGCATGCTCGTTTGCCCCCTCTCCTATAAAAAAAAAACTTAGAGGATGTAATTTTATTAGTTATTTTGATCAGAAATGAATAGTAAGTAATGGTAGCAACGGAAACAAAAGTAGGTCCGCTTTACGAAATAATTTGTTAGGAATATTAAGAAAGGAGCTCATTTTTCGTTAAATACTTATTATTAAATTAGCGTATTGGCAATCAAGGCCATGTGTTACAATATTAACGGAATACTGAATCTGTGTCAACGTTTTTAAAATTATTCAAAAGTGGATTGACAAGTCCAATATTTCTACGCAAAAGATGAAAAACGCAATTTATAGCTACTAAAATAGAAAAAATGTATAAAGTAATATTTATAAAACAAGTGTAGAGACGGTATCTCATTCGATAGAGGCTTACTAGACAATAGTAATTGAAAGCTGTGAAGTGTTTTATGCAAATAAAGATTATTATTGTTATTATTATATAAAACAATTGTAATGGCTTAAATGAATTTAGTATTAAAGTTTGCCTTTACACGAACATTTCAAAATAGAGCCATGGGATACGCGAGGTGATAACATTAATTGCCTATAAAATGAAATTGCTCATTATTTTAAAACGTAAATAAATATATTGATGCACAATCCAATGGAGAAATTAAGCACCGAGCTTGTAAAGCAATTCCGCTACCGGCCATTTTGTATGGTATATTATCTTAATTGCGTATATCTGCTGTACATACTGTACGCATAAATTTCATTTCGAGCGATACTTAAAGTAAAAGTTTTAAATGTAAAATTGTTCCTGATAATTATTCTAGTAGTATCTTATATCTATCTAATAGTAGTATCTTAGGTTTGCCGTTATAATTAAGTCTATCACACAGAGAAACGCAAAGTCCTCTCCATAGCTCGTTAAGCGACCTTGCGCTTCTTCATACACCCAGCAGTGAAGGACCAAGTCTCACGTCACGTCGTGTATCGGTAAGCGAAGCGCAGTCCAGCACCCCGCTAGATGGAGTGACGACCTGGAAAGAGATGTCAGAAGTCGATGGATGCAGGTGACTCACGACCTTGCTTTGTAGCATTCATTGGGGTAGGCCCATGTTCAGCAATGGATTTGTGATGGGCTGTAATGATGATGATGATTATTAAATAACTTATTAAACGCATTTATAAAACATCTAAATCCTACCACTCTCATGGTATAAATGGTGGAGAATGCCTATAGGTTTTAACATTCAATGGTCTGACGAGATGCAAAAAATAAATAAAAACTATTGTAACTGTTTGCGTTTCACCGATATAAAGTTATGGGTTAATACAAATGATAGAGCCACATATACCACCCATACTACAATTATAGTATGCCACTACAATTTGTAAAAAAAAAACGGACAAGTGACATGTTACGTAAATTAATCGACTGGACCATAATATGTGTAATAAATACTAACACATATGACTGGACTAAGAAGAGGCCATATTCTCGTAAATACTTCTAACAAGGCAAAGTAGCAAGGCATGTTGATTAGAATTTAAAAAACATTTTTTTTAGTAACAATGCTATTTAATGCTCAGTGTAATCAGTGTAGTACCATGACTTCTTTTTACAAAAAATTTAAGTAACAGTCTATTTACATTATCTCTGAGAGGAATCTCATATTTCAGAGGGCTATGGAGCAATTAATCCGCTGTGCCGTTCCAGTCTAGTTACCGTTACCGTTACAGGCTATCAAGGTCCACTGCTAAACATAGGCCTCCCCCATAGATTGCCCCATAGATTGCCATATTTGCCATAATTGCCACGCCTGGCAGGCGGGTTGACAACCTTAGTTTTTTGTCATATAGTTGTTATTAGTAAGACGGTGCTACCAATCTCCTGGTTTATTTCCTTCTGTCTGGTTTGTTTACCTCTTAGGACTCCTACGGGACAATATGAGGTAGTGGATATTTTACACCGCTACTACACGGTTGTTTTCAGTCTAGTAGTATTATTTATTCTGTAGCACCTGTTTGGCAAATTTTACTCGTTTACGAAATATTTTTATTTATCAGACATGCAGGTCTCCTCATGATGTTTTCCATCACCGCTGAGCACACGGTAAACAATCACTTAACATTGCAATTAACAATTTCATCAGTCCCGGCGGGGGTCAAATTCTACTATATATATTACTCGGGTACTGTTGTGTGTGTATACAGTTTTGCAATAACTGGCCAAATTTGCAGAGAAGGTTCAGAATAAATAATATAGGCAAATGGTGAAGAAACAATAATTAATAAAAATCCAAAAATTCTGTCCTTTTTATCTATTAAATTCAATTTAGTTTTTGCCCATAAATCATATTCAATTTGAGATAATTTCAAATAAAAGTAGAAGCCTTACTCGTATTTTCAGAAACTGCAATAACGGTATATCATTATTTATATATTTGAACTTAAGTTTAAAATTTGGCTACTCTTTGAAAAATAACTCTGTATAGCGTTCGGATCTTTTTATAAAATATGTATATATTTTTGTAAAAATGTTTATGATATAGAAATGTATTTTTTTGCGATAGTCTATGACCTTTAAATATTTGGTTATAAAAATTCAGTAAGCCAACATTTTACGCGATACACAAATAACCTTTTCCTCCTGCTGGCACTCGGTAACTTGCGTTGAATTAATAGTTGTTCTAGACAATGTTATTATTTTTCATTGATTTTATTTTCGTTATTAAATAAATTAATATATTTAATGTCGTTACTGACCCATACTACCTAAGTTTCTTATTAAATATCGTATAGTAATTAATTGTAAATATAGCGAGTTGATAGGTTCTTAGGTAGTTTCGATCACGTCAAATAGGCAAGGCATCGCGTGCTCGATTGAGAAATGAGCATTCGGAAGGACGCCCAGTATACGTACGTTGGCGGAGTTATCGCGCTTGTAGCATTAATACTTAATGTAATTCTTACAGATAAATATTAATAAAAACAATCTTTTTATTATTATAAAATTATTAAACTGTTTGTAAATAATATTTGCAAAATTATATTTGTAAGAAATGTGTCGCTTTTCTTTTAACTACTACGTAGGATAGGACAATAAGTTTTAAGATATACAAAAAGTATTCTAGATACTATTAATATTTATTTTACATCTTTTCAAAATATTCTCCATCATGCTCTATACAAAGTTTCATTCGCCTAAACGTACTCTGAAAACACTTTTGCCAGTCTTGATCTGACAGGTCAGAAATCGCTTCTTCGTAGGCAGCCACGGCTTCTTCGGCGCTTGAAAAAAACTTGCCTTTTATTTTTTCTTTGACTTTTCGGAACAAAAAGAAATCACAAGGAGCTAAGTCAGGGCTGTAGGGTGGGTGACTTAGAGTTTCAACACCAGATTCCTCAATAAATGCTTTTGTTCTAAGGGAGGTATGTGAAGAGGCGTTATCGTGATGCATCATAATTCCCCGAAGCCCGGTCTTTGGTCTTCTCTCCCGCACAGCTTGAAAAGCTTTGGGTAATGCAACTGTAGTATACCATTCAGAGTTGACTGACCGACAAATGTCGCTCCGCGAAAAAAAACTAGCCACCATTTGTTTGCCGACGTTGCGAGGTCCCATGATTGCCTTTTATTTTCCGGATCATATTGATAGATCCATGTCTCGTCACCAGTAACGATTGAAACACGCCTAGATGCCCCGTTTTCAAAACGTAGACGCATTTCATGGCACCAATCCACACGAGTATTTTTCGCTTTCGGAGAGCAAACGAGGGATCCATCGACAACAAAGCTTCCTCACTCCAAGATGTTGATGTAGGATGGTATGAATGCTCCCCGAACTAATGCCTACAATCTTTTCGATGTCCGTATATGTGATTCGTGGGTCTTGTCGCACCAACATTTCAGTAGTCCATACATTTTCTGCCGTTTGCGGGGTCCCGGTTCTTTGGTCATCTTTAAGATTAATTTTACCCCTTTTGAATTCAGCAAACCACTTAAAAATTGTTGCGCGTGATGGAGCTGAGTTTGAATGCTGATTGTAACCGTTGTAAACTTAATTGTTCGGTTAAACCAAATTTAAAATCATAATATATCATAGCGCGCAAATGTTCACGGTTAAGATCCATCGTTTTAAATGAAAAGCGCGGGAAGCGTTGCAGGAAAATTAATAGAACTTTCTTTTTTTTAATATTAAGCAATTGGCTTATGGAGTTCTATTTTTAAATAAATTTGCTTTTTAGAAACATATAACACGGGTGCGTTCCATTTTTAAATTTCGAGCATCTCAAATCTTATTGTCGAATTAACCTACGTATGAAGAGTGTTCACGTTAACAGCAACGGTCATATTATTTATTTAATAACGTAAATCCGTTTGAATAAATATATTGGCTTAGCAATGAGTTGCTGTGCTGGGGGCCGCGGGTTCGAATCCCGCACGGAACAAGTATTTGTATGACCTACAAATAATTGTTCCGAGTCTGGATGTTTGTCCTTGTGTAATTTGTGTTTGTAAACTGCCTCCACGATACAGTAGAAAATCCTAGGGTGGGGTAACGTTTTTTAAAACAATACGAAAACAATTCTCGAGTGAGGCGCCCCACAAGATGGAGTGACAACCTAATGAATCATGCTGGCAGTCGGTGGATTCAGGTGGCTCAGGACCGTACTTTGTGGCTACCTATGGGGGAGGCCCTTGTTCAGCAGTGGACTTGTTATGGACTTCAGTAGTAGTAATAGCAGTAATACTATGATCATAAAAATTTCAATCATCTGTAGTGAATTTAAACTGTGTGGTGGCGATGTAAGAGGCGACAGAGGGAAACAAAGCAGGAGATGGGCAGCAGCGTCTTCTCAATAACGACTAAAAATAAAAAACTGCGGTTGCCAACCCGCTTGCCAAGTGTGGAAACTATGGCAAATCCTATTCCCCCTATGGGACAATCTATGGGGGAGGCCTATGTTTAGCACTGGACTTTAATTGGCTGTAACGGTAAAGGTAGTGAATTTATCGAATTTCTATTATTTTTAATAACACTAGAGTAACAAACGAGCTAAAAGTCATTTTGATAGTAAGTGACTACTGAAGTCCATGAGCAATTGTAACTAACTTTTAACACAGAAGGCCAAAGTTGCGTTCTTACTTGAGAACTTAGATGAAATGAGGCCTACACTTGTGCTGGGCTGTTGAGGATGATAAATGTAAAACAGCTCACAGCCTGTAATTTAACTGGCTCTGTAACGCATCAAAAAACATTACATACACAATAACGTCCCGCGGGGTTTCTTGCTTGTTCTTCCCGGGATAGAGGTTTTTTTCCGCACAAGTGGTAAAGTAAAAAAATACTTTCAATAGGAATTACATGTAATCTATATTGAATAAAAATTATTCTATTCTATTCGGAGCTTTTTTGTTTCTTGGCAGACAGAACAGAACTAGCGAAAAAGGTGGTACCAACCAAGATGGACCTCTAGGCAGGAAATGAGCCCTAACACAAGTTACAATAACATTATGTGTACAAGTTCAATTAATTTTTATATTAGATTGAAATTTTGTGCTACTATAGCGTGTTTATATGGTTATTAATCAGCTCAAGTAGTAGGTACATTATTTAATTTTTTGAAGTGGAAACTTCTTTAGCCGAGTTGAGCGATTTTTGGTAGGGGAAAAACTCCGGTCCGCGTCACCGATGACCTCGACATGCTACGCGTAGTATAGCGGCTTGTGTACATGTATACGCATACATCATTGAGTTTTCACTTGTGTCGGCAGTCCTTATGGCTGCCTCTGTTTTATTTTTTTTATTTTATAGAATAAGGATAATTTTAACTTCTTTGGATATTATATAGAGTACATTAAATATTAGTACATTAATTATATAGAGTACATTATACGTCGTACAGCCACGCTGCAGCTATATTATGGTTGTAGCACGACTGGGTCGGCTCGACCGGGGCAGAACCACGCTCCACAGAACACCAGCTTAAAATAGCAGCGTAACGCTGCTGTGTTTCGTATAGTGACTGTAGGGAACCGGAGACCCTTTTACTGGATACGAGGCATTCCATCTTAGTTCGCAGTGGTGACAACGCAACTGCATTTTGATTCTTAATTGAGGATAAATATAGATTCCTAATCTCGCTCAGACTGACGTCCGGGATATCATCGGAATAGTGTCGGATAAGACTTGCTCTTGGATCGTTACTCACACTTGCGTGTGACTCCAACGATGACGTGTACAGCTGCCCATAGAACCTCTCAATCTCACTCAAAATCTCAGGCGTTCCGGAAACGATGCTGCCACATTCGGTCTTCAGCTTCGACAGTTGGCGCTTTCTGGCTGACAGATCTATGGCAAAGACTTTGGGGCCCTGGTTCCGCTCGATCGCTTCTTCAATACGAGCTGTATTGAAGTTGCGCAAGTCCCGCCGCATGCATTTGGAGATCTGTCTGTTCAGTTGCCTGTATCCATAGAATTATTACGTAAATAATTCTATGCCTGTATCCTGTCAAATCTACTGAAGATTGCAGCTTCATCTCCCGTCTAACAACCATGAGATTAAGAGTGTGATCGGAGAGTTTTTGTGTTCTTCTGCGACGGGTCTTACAGAACTTAGCTCCGACCGCATGGACAGTTTCCATAAGCTTGTCATTTATATCGTCCACTTCATTGCAATCATCTAGGCACTGAAAACGATTTTGTAACTCGAGCTTAAATTTTTCGGGGCTTTGGATTAGAGCACGAGGGGGACGGAGCGTTGACTTCATTAGACGTGACCTCTCCAACTTTACGTTTAGGTTCAGTGTGCCTCTCACCATTCGGTGATCGCTGCCAGTTTTCACCCTCGCGATCACTGAGACATCACTGAACAGTTGTCGTCTGGTCGTCATAATGAAGTCAATCTCATTTTTTGTTGAACCGTCGGGGCTCGACCAGGTCCACTTTCTGTGGGGCCGCTTTTGGAAGAAAGAGTTCATCATAAAGAGTCCCTCTTTCTCCATAAAGTCGGCCAGCTGCTGGCCCCATGGGTTCCGTTGCCCTATTCCGAATTTCCCTACTTTCAGCTCACCGCTCTCTCTTGTGCCTAGTTTTGCGTTGAAGTCTCCCATTAACACCGTATAGTGGGTTTTGGAGGAATGCATGGCTCTAGAGATATCCTCATACATTTCCTCCACTTCCTCATCGGGGTGTGCCGAGGTTGGTGCGTAAACCTGTATGACCTTCAGCGAATACCGTTTGGTGATTCTGAGTATAAGATATGCAACCCTCGTCGACACACTCCCAATCTTTACAACGTTGTTAACGAGAGACTTGTGGACGATAAATCCGACACCTCCTTGGGACAGATGGTCGCCCTCCCAGTGGTAGAATAAGTTGCCGGATTCGAGGATTACCGTGTCTTCCCCCTCTCTTCGGACCTCGGATAGTCCTATTATATTCCAGCGTAACTTATCTATCTCTTCTTCCAGGTCTAGGATCTTCTCGTCAGTCCTCAGGGTGCGTGCGTTATATGTTGCCAGGTCGAGTCATCGTAGGTGGCAACCGAACCTCCACCAGATATTCTTAGCACCCCCTGCCCCGCCGTTACCATGGTCGCCACCGTAGCCAGAAATAGCGGGGCCGCCGGGGACTGGGGGCCGTTTATTCGTGTCGTTGCTCATGGGGGGTATATTGCCATAGTTGCCACGCTTGGCGAGCGGGTTGGCAACCGCAGTTTTTTCTTGCTGTTTGCTTTTATCTGAAAGATGCTGCTGCCCATCTTCTGTATCAGTTTCCCTTTGTCGCCTCTTACGACACCCACGGGAAGATATGGGGTAGTGGGTATTCTTACCCGCCACTACACGGGGGACTTTAAAAACAGCACTTTAAAAACGGCAAGGCCCCAGGCGAGGATGGAATTACAGCGGAGCTTCTGAAAGCGGGTGGAAAACCGGTACTTGAAGTCCTTCAGAAGCTCTTTAATTCCGTCCTCCATGGTGGCATTACACCGGAGGCGTGGAGCAGAAGTGCGGTGGTCTTGTTCTTCAAGAATGGCGACAACGCTCTCTTGAAGAACTACAGACCGATTTCCCTTCTCAGCCGCGTCTACGTGTTGTTTTCGAGACTCATTGCGAATCGTCTTGCATGCAGACTCGACGACTTCCAGCCTCCCGAATAAGACGGTTTCCGAAAAGGCTTTAGCACCATAGACCACATACATACCCTTCGGCAAATTGTACAAAAGACCGAAGAGTACAATCTGCCACTTTGCCTTGCGTATGTGGACTTTGAGAAAGCCTTTGATTCTGTCGAAATTTGGGCGGTGCTGCAGTCCCTTCAGCGGTGCCAAGTGGACTGTCGGTATATCGAGGTGCTGAAGTATTTGTACAGTAGGGCTACGATGGCTATCCGAGTACAGAACCAGAGTACGAAACCTATCCAACTGCAGAGGTATAAGACAGGATGACGTAATATCCCCGAAACTCTTCATCGCTGCATTGGAAGACGTTTTCAAGCTACTGGACTGGAAAGGATACGGTATTAACGTCAATGGCGAGTACATCACTCACCTTCGATTTGCCGACGATATATTCCTTATGGCAGCATCACTGGAGGACCTAAGCACTATGCTCAATGACCTCAGTAGTGTCTCCCAACGGATAGGTCTCAAGATGAACATGGACAAAACAAAAATCATGTTTAATGTCCATGTCACACCTATGCCGGTAGTTGTTGGGAGCACTAAGCTCGAAGTTGTTGACGAATATGTTTACCTTGGACAAATAGTCCGACTAGGTAACTCCAACTTCGACCGAGAGGTCAATCGACGGATTCAACTCGGCTGGGCAGCGTTCGGGAGATTACGACCCATCTTCTCGTCAGGCATACCTCAAAACCTCAAAACTAAATTGTACAACCAGTGCGTGTTTCCAGTGATGACATATGGAACTGAGACGTGGCACTTCACTGCTGGCCGTATGAGGAAGCTCAAGGTCGCTCAGCGAGCTATGGAGAGGGTAATGCTCGGGGTTTCTCTGCGTGATAAACTTAGAAATGAGGATATCCGCAGTGGAACCAGAGTAACCGACATAGCCCAAAGGATTAGTAAGCTGAATTGGCAATGGGCCGGCCATATAGCTCGAAAAACCGACAACCGTTGGGGAAAAATGGTTCTCCAGTGGCAGCCTCGTACCGGCAGGCGAAGTGTAGGGCGTCCCCCCACTAGATGGAGTGACGACCTGGTAAGACATGCAGGAAGTCAATGGATGCAGGTGGCTCGGGACCGTGCTTTGTGGCATTCCGTGGGGGAGGCCTATGTTCAGCAGTGGACTTGTGAAGGGCTGTAATGATGATGATGATGATAGATTCCTATGGGCCACAGCATATCCACTTACACATCCACAAAATCGTTATTCTTTTCATGAAGAAAACTTTTTTTAAGTATATTAATATATTTTTAATACAAAAGTTAAATGTGGATATCGACAACAAAGTGGGGCTAAAATATTTAACTAGTGTTATAATATTTTTTTAATCATAATTCTTGATGTATATTTGTATTGAAAGTTATGTAATTAATATTTTTTTTTTTATAGGATCGGGTGACAAACGAGCACACAGTCCACCTGATGGTAAGTGGTTGCTGTGACCCATAGACATCTACATCTATCTTCAATAAAGAATCAAAATGCAGATGCGTTGTCACCCGTATATATTAATTATAATATTATTTATATTATGTAATTATAGAAAAAGGATATATTATTTATATTATGTAATTATAGAAAAAGCAATTTGAAGGTCTTTGCTTCTCTTTAAAGAAATAAAATACATATTATATGAGCCGGAAATTACTTTCAAAATTACTTAAATATATGGAATATTATCCAGTAACGTTATCGACTTTACGTCATAAAACATAAAACACAGTAAGCAGAAAGAAGTAAATAAAAATAACCGTTTGAATGACTTTAGTTAATGGCCACAAAGAACAATATCACGACAAAAAACAACCAATCCAATGACAACTGCACTGGGCTTGGCTCGTCCATACGAAAAGCCGAACTTTAACAAGATGAGATGCATGATGCACTCGTATCCCCACTGCACGTGGTGTTTTCAACAAGTTGCTGTTTAAAATACCTTCACTTTAACACGTTGCGAGGACGATGCCGTCATTTATGTATGTCTCTGGACGGGACGATGCCAATCTTGTGACATTGAACGCCTCCAGAACACAAGCGCGTCCTTTCACCGTAAAAAGAAGTCTTCTTTCCGAAAGGTATCATTAGAGTACAATGATCTCCTTCAGCTGTGTTCGAGAATTCCTCGACCTAGAATTTTGTCACAGCTGGCTTTGAACAGCTTCTTACACTTCATAAAGCGCAAATCTGGCCGTGCATGGATTATTTCTGCCGTATATGAGCTGGTGCTGCAAATTGCTACCTAGCAGCTTAGACTCAATGGAAAGGCGTGCTAAGATGCTGATTGGTGACCTGAATTTGGTTAAACCTAATCTTGCAAGTTTTAGGCGCAAAGTTGTCAGCCTTTTGGTGTTCAACAAGATACCTTACGGAGATTATGCGCAGAAATTTCTTGATTTAATTCCTCCCTATCCGTTTCACCATCGTACTATCAGGTGCTCGACCAGTCTCCATTCCTTTCTTGTCGATGCGTGGTATACGCATTCGAACTATGCCTCATCATTTGTATCTATTTTTCCGTACGACTAAAATGTGGGAGTATTAACATAGGCCTCCACCATAGATTGCCTCACAAGGGGATATTTGCCATAGTTACCACGCGGACGGGGTATTCGGGTTGGCAACCACAGTTTTTATTTTGAGTTGTTATCAGGAAGATGCTGCTGTCCATCTCCTGTTTCAGTTTTCCTCTGTTGTCTTTTACGACACCCACGGATCATAGGGAGTAGTGAATTTTCTTAGGCTGCTACTACACGGCGAGATGATAAAGCCTTTTTATTCAATTTGAATATCACTTGTTTGTGATTCGTGAATCTAATTTAAATATACGATAAAGTTGTAGTGTTTGTCTAAGACTCTAAGTGATATAACTGGCTTGTATTAAGCTTAGGGGGTTATTGACATAAACAACAATTTTAAAAAAATTTAATCGAAATGGCTGAATTGATTTTGATGAAACTTTTCGAACAGATAGAGAGCAATGCCAGGAAAGATCTAGGTTATATTTAATCTACTTATATTAAGTATGCCTAACTATTTTTTTAAAAACGAAAAAATTATAAAATAAATGGTCTTTGATTATCTTAAATCTAAATAACGCAACATTAATAGATCGTATTCAGGCGAAGCCGGGGCGGGGTTTATTTAACAGTCTTGAGGCTAAGCTTATGTTCACCAAAGAATTTAACAGTCTTTGGTGAACATAAACAACCTCTCCATCAACACCTTCTTTTCCTCTTCAACAATACAATAAAACTTAACGTACAAACTGGTTTTAATAGCTTATACATAAATCACTGTCATGCGGGTGGGGATCAAGCTTGGGTTGCTTGCATATTATGAAATTGAGGCAAGTCCAGCCCCTAGGTACCATTTATATCGTAGCATTCTATCTATACGAAATAGTGGTTAGCATATTTGTGGCGTACATATGAATATTTTGTAACTAGTTCCAAAATTTTCGCCATGGGGTGTATAGTATAGGTGCCTCAGGACCATGCTTTATGGCATTCCTTGGGGGAGGCCTATATTCAGCAGTGAACTTGTTTAGTGCTGTAATGATGATGACGAAGTGCTAAAATTGGATAAAATATTTTTGACTTTGATTTATTCAATTCTGAACGCATATATTTACATATATTACACATATTTACATATATTTTATGATTGATATTTTAAACGTATCAGTTTCGCATTTTTGAATGTATTGCATGACCTCATTTGATGAATGTTGTAATTTTTCCTAAGCGAGTCGGGTTAGATCTCATTTTCTTTATGCGCATTTTGTTGTTAACTTCTTACATTATTAACAACTAATAACATAATTATGAACTCTACAAATCATCATATTCATGTATCGTATCGTGTACCCTGCTCGTTAGTGTGCAATGTTTCGAAACATCTCACTGTCCTTTTTTTCGCTGAGCACTTTCTCCCTGCTTTCTCTGCGTCGTTCGATGAAGTTTTGGTTGTTATAATGCCGAGTGGTCATTAGCGTCACCGCTTGGCGGCTCGACGACGATTAGAATAGCCTTTTCTACTTTTAAGAGTTAAGTCGTTAATGTTGAACAAAATGGCCTCAAATAATTTGTTAAACGATTTAACTCCACTTATATTACTATGTTCTCTAAAAGTAATTCTATGCGGCGGTACTTGTCACTAAATAATTTGTACCTGGAACATTTTAGTCAAAGAAAGTTTGGCTGTACTGAGTTAACGAGCATCCAATCTTCAAGCCACCTTATCTGCACACGGGCCACCATATAAATCAACTAACGAGGCTTTGGCGACCGACCTAGCTATTGATTAACTCATATATTATTACTAGATGTTGTATAGATTATTATTAAGGAGCATGCCTGGAGTGACCCTTGCTACAACTATACTACTAATATAGCTGCAATTGACTAAAAAATCTACATTTTTAGTCAATTGCATTAGTTCTAATAACTTTTGCTTCTACAAATAAAAGTTATTAGAACTAATGCAATTGACTACGAGCAGAGAAAATATCTACTGCTATACTTGCTATATGTGATTGAAAGGAGTGTATTTGAGTAGACCATCATCATTAGTCTGCGACAGTACACTGCTGGACATAGTCCTCTCCTAAAGTGATCCTCTTACCAAGTTCTTCGGTTTCGTGAATAGAGTTGCAGCCGCTTTGCAACGATCGTCTTTCCATCTATCCAGGAGGCGTCCCACATCACGTTAAACTGTGGAACGGATTCAACAGCCTTCATCTTTGATTGTCCATCTGTTCCTAATTCTGCTGCCTAGTAGCAGCGCGCCCACCGTTCCGTTCCATTTTACAAGGCAAGTAACAACAACAAAGTAACAAGACAAATACAGGGCAAATAAAATAAAAACATCGAAACTATAGAGATATCGACTGAAATATTAAAAGATATCATTTTAGATAGATAAGTAGAGATAGGAGATATAATTCTATGAAGGTAAAAACAATTAAAATATTAGATGCTTGCTTTGCTACACACGTCATGCTGTTTAATATTTTATAACTTTGTTAATTATCTTTTATTTTTATTTAAACGTTTTTGTGGTTACACCACAAAACACGCCAAATTTAATTAAATAATTTCTGACCTTGACTTTGCCTTAACAGCTACTTCTGACGGTAGTGTTTGCGTGTAGAGCGTGGAGTTCAAGCTTAATATTTGTTTTGAATAAATTATAAATTGCTTACAATATATTCAATGACGTGAATAGAGTTAGAATGTGCAGATATTGAAGTTCCTTTAGCAACAACGGTATACATTTTAAAAAACTGTATTTTTAAATGCTACTCTATTGATGGGCCTTTTGTTCACAATAGACACCGTAGTATGTCAGCCAAGTTTGGATAAGAAAACTTCGGCAGTGTGTTTAACACGAACTACTTCGAGCAACTTTTGAACCCCCATAATTCAAAACCATAGGACTTATAATTTTGCAAACCTAATAAAAATCTCTTACCGTGTAGTGGCGGTGTAAAAGAATCCAGTAGCCCATATCGATCCGTTGGTACATAAGTGGTGACAATAGGAAACAAATTAGATGGGCAGCAGCGTCTTCCTAATATTGACTAGAAATTTAAAAAAAAAACTGCGGTTCCCAACCCGTTTGCTGATCGTGGAAACTATAGCAAATATTTCCTTTATGAATCAATCTTTGAATGGCTGTATTGAATTAATGAATGAAATAAGAACCCCGTGGTTAGATATAATCTTAATCAGTTCTCATTAAGGTTTGAAAAGTGGAATTTTTATTACTACATAATTACTGAGAGAAATAGGTGTTAAATGTACTTTTCAAGTACGGTATGTTAAGAATTACGTCAATCTAGAACGCTATTGTTAGCAGAAACAATAGTCTTGCACCTTTGACGACGCTTCTCATCGCTGACTTGGGTATATTATATGTGATAAACACGAGATGAAAAATTTGGCAATATAAGTAGGAGGTTTTAATCTAATGTTTTAATCTAATGTATAAAAAAAATTTTTTTTTGTTCGTATTTTATGCGCTGCCATACCGTTCATCAGATTGCGCTAAAACTTTGTCAACTTATTGCTTACACTTGCGCGAAGGTTATAGGCATAGTACAATAATTAACTTAAAGTAGGTGGCGCGCGTATCGTACCGACAAATTTATTTGAAAGTTATTTATCATTCAATTTCAATGAATGTATTATCATTCCTAATTAAACAATATAACTGTTCCAAATTTAAAATGATACTTGCACAATTATTTCTTCTGCGACAGCAACGTGCCGGGTACCAGCTAGTTAAAAAGAAAACTCTGCTCATTTTATATTATATCGCTGCTAACGCGCATTGTAACTAAGTAATACGTTTGTTATCAAAAATGTAAGTCATGTGCTCGTCGTTTTCTGCAGCAATTCACCTCGTGCGTGTAATCGTGATACTTCGTTATGATTTTCCTTGAGCCGTCGCCACCAGTTTTCTAGATTAATCTTCTCATAATATATTATCTTTGATGCTTCTGACGGCTGAGGATGATGCGCTCATAGATTTTCCATAGCATTGAGGAGACTGATGGGTCTATAACTAGTTGCCCTGTTTCTAGGTTTGTTCGGTTTGGGAATACTGATAACTACTGCTTCTTTCCACATTTCTGGGAAAGTGCAGGTGGACATTAGAACATCGAAAATAGCCACCAGAGGCAGATCAACTTGGGAGGAAGGGCTTTAAAGACCTTATTGTTAATACCGTCAGCGCCCGGCGCTGGGCTTGAGATTTTGATGATAGTTTTCACCTCATCGAGTAACGGAGGCGTGGATCATCCGTCGGTGAAGCGGCGGACAGATTAGCCGCTCTCGTTCACCTTGTTCAGGTGGACGGGGTCGATTGCGGTGCTTGGAGCATTGGCTCTCGATGCTGTCCGCCATGCATTCGGGCTTCTCCGAGTCATCGAACGCTAACTGACCACGATATCAGTTGAGTGCCACACTGATTAATAAACGAAACTCGACTCTCAAGTGTGTATACTTGAGTGCAAGTCACAGAACAGTATTCCTAAGTACAGCGTTTTGAGATACTGTTTTTATGTGTTTATTAATTAGCAACGCTCTTGAGATGCTGATTTCGTAATGAGGGCGTATCAAATGATTACGCACTTGAGTTCGTCGTTGAGTAACGTTTATTAATACGGGCCTAAGACTCTAAGTGATATAACTGGCTTGTATTAAGCTTAGGGGGTTATTGACATAAACAACCATTTAATTTTTTTTTTATCGAAATGGCTGAATCGATTTTGATGAAACTTTTCGAACAGATAGAGAGCAATGCCAGGAGAGATCTAGGTTATATTTAATCTATATTAAGTATGCCTAACTATTTTTTTAAAAACGAAAAAATTATAAAATAAATGGTCTTTGATTATCTTAAATCTAAATAACGCAACATTAATAGATCGTATCCAGGCGAAGCCGGGGCGGGGTTTATTTAAGTCTTGAGGCTAAGCTTATGTTCACCAAAGAATTTAACAGTCTTTGGTGAACATAAGCTTAGCCTCATCATCGAACACAAACTTCTTTTCCTCTTCAACAATACAATAAAACTTAACGTACAAACTGGTTTTAATAGCTTATACATAAATCTCTGTCATGCGGGTGGGGATCAAGCTTGGGTTGCTTGCATATTATGAAATTGAGGCAAGTCCAGCCCCTAGGTACCATTTATATTGTAGCATTCTATCTATACGAAATAGTGGTTAGCATATTTGTGGCGTACATATGAATATTTTGTAACTTGTGCCGAAATTTTCGCCATGGGGGGTATAGTATAGGTGCCTCAGGACCATGCTTTATGGCATTCCTTGGGGGAGGCCTATATTCAGCAGTGGACTTGTTTAGGGCTGTAATGATGATGACGAAGTGCTAAAATTGGATAAAATATTTTTGACTTTCATTCATTCAATTCTGAACGCATATATTTACATATATTACACATATTTACATATATTTTATGATTGATATTTTAAACGTATCAGTTTCGCATTTTTTGAATGTATTGCATGACCTCATTTGATGAATGTTGTAATTTTTTCCTAAGCGAGTCGGGTTAGATCTCATTTTCTTTATGCGCATTTTGTTGTTAACTTCTTACATTATTAACAACTAATAACATAATTATGAACTCTACAAATCATCATATTCATGTATCGTATCGTGTACCCTGCTCGTTAGTTTGCAATGTTTCGAAACATCTCACTGTCCTTTTTTTCGCTGAGCACTTTCTCCCCTGCTTTCTCTGCGTCGTTCGATGAAGTTTTGGTTGTTATAATGCCGAGAGTGGTCATTAGCGTCACCGCTTGGCGGCTCGACGACGATTAGAATAGCCTTTTCTACTTTTAAGAGTTAAGTCGTTAATGTTGAACAAAATGGCCTCAAATAATTTGTTAAACGATTTAACTCCACTTATATTACTATGTTCTCTAAAAGTAATTCTATGCGGCGGTACTTGTCACTAAATAATTTGTACCTGGAACATTTTAGTCAAAGAAAGTTTGGCTGTACTGAGTTAACGAGCATCCAATCTTCAAGCCACCTTATCTGCACACGGGCCACCATATAAATCAACTAACGAGGCTTTGGCGACCGACCTAGCTATTGATTAACTCATATATTATTACTAGATGTTGTATAGATTATTATTAAGGAGCATGCCTGGAGTGACCCTTGCTACAACTATACTACTAATATAGCTGCAATTGACTAAAAAATCTACATTTTTAGTCAATTGCATTAGTTCTAATAACTTTTGCTTCTACAAATAAAAGTTATTAGAACTAATGCAATTGACTACGAGCAGAGAAAATATCTACTGCACGTTACTATACTTGCTATATGTGATTGAAAGGAGTGTATTTGAGTAGACCATCATCATTAGTCTGCGACAGTACACTGCTGGACATAGTCCTCTCCTAAAGTGATCCTCTTACCAAGTTCTTCGGTTTCGTGAATAGAGTTGCAGCCGCTTTGCAACGATCGTCTTTCCATCTAGCCAGGAGGCGTCCTACATCACGTTAAACTGTGGAACGCATTCAACAGCCTTCATCTTTGATTGGCCATCTGTTCCTAATTCTGCTGCATAGTAGCAGCGCGCCCACCGTTCCGTTCCATTTTACAAGGCAAGTAACAACAACAAAGTAACAAGACAAATACAGGGCAAATAAAAATAAAAACATCGAAACTGTAGAGATATCGACTAAAATATTAAAAGATATCATTGTTAGATACATAAGTAGAGATAGGAGATATAATTCTATGAAGGGTAAAAACAATAAAAATATTAGATGCTTGCTTTGCTACACACGTCATGCTGTTTAATATTTTATAATTTTGTTAATTATCTTTTATTTTTATTTAAACGTTAACCAACGTGTAACCACAAAAATACGCCAGATTTAATTAAATAATTTCTGACCTTGAATTTGCCTTAACAGCTACTTCTGACGGTAGTGTTTGCGTGTAGAGCGTGGAGTTCAAGCTTAATATTTGTTTTGAATAAATTATAAATTGCTTACAATATATTCAATGACGTGAATAGAGTTAGAATGTGCAGATATTGAAGTTCCTTTAGCAACAACGGTATACATTTTAAAAAACTGTATTTTTAAATGCTACTCTATTGATGGGCCTTTTGTTCACAATAGACACCGTAGTATGTCAGCCAAGTTTGGATAAGAAAACTTCGGCAGTGTGTTTAACACGAACTACTTCGAGCAACTTTTGAACCCCCCATAATTCAAAAACCATAGGACTTATAATTTTGCAAACCTAATAAAAATCTCTTACCGTGTAGTGGCGGTGTAAAAGAATCCAGTAGCCCATATCGATCCGTTGGTACATAAGTGGTGATAATAGGAAACAAATTAGATGGGCAGCAGCGTCTTCCTAATATTGACTAGAAATTTTAAAAAAAACTGCGGTTCCCAACCCGTTTGCTGATCGTGGAAACTATAGCAAATATTTCCTTTATGAATCAATCTTTGAATGGCTGTATTGAATTAATGAATGAAATAAGAACCCCGTGGTTAGATATAATCTTAATCAGTTCTCATTAAGGTTTGAAAAGTGGAATTTTATTACTACATAATTACTGAGAGAAATAGGTGTTAAATGTACTTTTCAAGTACGGTATGTTAAGAATTACGTCAATCTAGAACGCTATTGTTAGCAGAAACAATAGTCTTGCACCTTTGACGACGCTTCTCATCGCTGACTTGGGTATATTATATGTGATAAACACGAGATGAAAAATTTGGCAATATAAGTAGGAGGTTTTAATCTAATGTTTTAATCTAATGTATAAAAAAAATTTTTTTTTGTTCGTATTTTATGCGCTGCCATACCGTTCATCAGATTGCGCTAAAACTTTGTCAACTTATTGCTTACACTTGCGCGAAGGTTATAGGCATAGTACAATAATTAACTTAAAGTAGGTGGCGCGCGTATCGTACCGACAAATTTATTTGAAAGTTATTTATCATTCAATTTCAATGAATGTATTATCATTCCTAATTAAACAATATAACTGTTCCAAATTTAAAATGATACTTGCACAATTATTTCTTCTGCGACAGCAACGTGCCGGGTACCAGCTAGTTAAAAAGAAAACTCTGCTCATTTTATATTATATCGCTGCTAACGCGCATTGTAACTAAGTAATACGTTTGTTATCAAAAATGTAAGTCATGTGCTCGTCGTTTTCTGCAGCAATTCACCTCGTGCGTGTAATCGTGATACTTCGTTATGATTTTCCTTGAGCCGTCGCCACCAGTTTTCTAGATTAATCTTCTCATAATATATTATCTTTGATGCTTCTGATTAGAGCAAAGGCCTTTAATCTATTTATTATATCTATTCTTCTATACATAGGATCTTCTTCTATAAATGTGTAATTAAATTAAAATAATATGTATTTCTATTGTATTTTCGTCTGGTCCATGCATATAAATATGTATAAAGATACGAAAATAAACGATAAACATAAATAAGACTAATAAGAGAAAAAAACTGGTGGGCTATGCGGGTGGTATAATGCGGGTAATGAAAGCACCGCACCGCTTTCGGCGTTCGAAAACGAGTACAGAAATAATTTCGGTCAGCAGACCACTCCACATGTCGGACACGCTTACATGAAATTCTCGTCATGATATCGAAACATAATCGAATAGTAATTTTGACCAGAAATATCCTGGACTATACCCGGCTCATCAGCGTGATATTTTTTTTAATAAAATTGAAGTAACAAACGAACATACAGTCCACCTGATGGTAAGTGGCCACTGCAGCCCATGGCCATCCGCAACCAACTTCAAATAAAGACGGCTACAGATGCACCTCTGAGAACTATGGTTCACTATACCCTTCAGACCGGAACACAGCAGTGTACGCAATGCTGTTTGCCGGCAGAAATAGGTCAGTGGTACCTTCCTAGACAGATTTAGGTATAAACGGAGTAAAACCCACCCTGATAATGTAATAGAACAGAATTTAAATGTTCATCCCAAGGACTAAGGACTTATCTTTCTGCCCCTAAAAGTCAACTTAGGCAGTCACCCAAAAAATTTAAGCTTTTAAAGCATGATAAAATAACGGTTTTAATTATAGTATTCTCCTAAAGTAACGAGGACGAGGAAAAGTCCGTAAAGAAAGAGGAGTTTGGTAAACGAGTACAGGTTTCCAAATCAGACACTTGGACAGTTAAGTATAGCGATAGCGACATCCTTGATAGCAACTGAAGAGTTACCAGATAATTAAGATGCTTCAGTGATTTTGCTAAATTGTGGCTCTGTGAAATTTTTAGAAATTCTTTAGGAATTTTGTTTTGATAAACTTTACAATACTACTTTCTTATTTAATGTTTTTACTTTATGTTTTTGCTTTTATGATACAACTATGAAGTGGTGGATTTGCTTGGCTACTCAGTCGAATCAAATTTTTTTTTAATAAATTTTTAAATTAATAAAATTTTTTTTCCTTTACGTCAGGTTTTTTAGTGTTCCATGTCAAAATTAGCAAAACGAAGCGTTTATGAAATAGCTGCCATTTTGCCTAGCACATGACAATTTCTAAAATAGCGTTCTTCTGAACAGCAGTATAAATGCCAGCTATTTTTATTATAACGTTGCCCAGTCTTTGTACTAGTTTTTCAAACAGTAGTCCGGTTTCTGGCAGTTTATCATGTAATTTATTTTAAGCTAGCATTTGCTCCTGGCTTCACTCGCAGGGAAATCGATTTAGAAACATAATTTGTTATTGATATAGATGTAGTAAACTTAAAATTAGCGCTTGCCCAGCTGTGGGCCAAATTAAAGGGACAAATAAAAAATTTAATATTCTTTATTTATATTTATATTTAAATAAAAAATTTAACGATGTTATGTTTTATCTCTATTAATTTATTATCTCAGTGAACTTAATATTCTATTGCACTAATGAGTTTGATTGCAAAAACGCCGTAAATACATTATCACGTCATTGAAGAAAAATATTATTTATGTGCCACAATATTATTTAAATAAATGTTATTCAACTAATATACATTAATGTTTTTATATTTTTATCATTCAGGTATAAATGACCTATATAAAAAATGATAGTCAAAGTATTTTATTCATTTACTAGCTGTTCCCGCGACTTCGGCCGCGTGTAATTTGTTACGATTGGATTTCATGGATTTAAATTTTTTTTGCGCGGATCCATAATGATTTTTCTAAAATAAAAGTAGCTTTAGTTACTCCTTATATTATCAGCTATCTGCCAGTGAAAGTTCTGTGAAAATCGGTCGAGCCGTTTCGGAGATTAACCAGAACAAACAGACAGACAGACAGACACAAATTTAAAATTTTTTTTATTATAAGTACCGTATGTACTTTCATATGTATTTTAGGTAAATAGCTGTTATTTTGACATTACAAACAGACACTGCAATTTTATTTATTTGTATAAATTCATCTGATATTACCTTCAACAGAAGTAGAATTAGATTTTTCATTCATCGTATTGCTGAGAAGAGAATCTATTACCCTTTCACATTTCATGATTAACGCAAGAGGTGTCTAAAGGCGAGGAAGATCTTATAGACACAAATAGATAGTGGTGTAACCATCTCGTAGGGGATGAGATGGGTAGGTCTGAAGTTACTTCGGACTTGGGTTCAGAAAAAGATCCAGCTATTATGGGCTATTATATGGATCGGTTACTAAGTTAAGTGGACAAAGATATATTATGACACCTGTGATTAAATTATTCAAGCATATTGATTCAAAGCAAAGTATTTAGAGCTTTATTATTTAAAATTGAAGTGAACAGCAAATTAACAGTCGACGTGATAGTAAGTGACTACGGCAGCCCATGGACAACTGCAAACAACTTTAAACAAAAAAGGCTACAGATGGATTGTCACCACAGTGAACTAAGGTGGAATGCCTCTCAAAATATAATCCTTTCCACATCATCAGCTCTCTACACCCTTCAGACAACAAGTTAAGTATATGTGTTAGAGCCATACTGGAGCTATATCAATAGTATAGTTGTAGCACAAATGGGTCGGCTCGACCGGGAAGGACCACGCTCTCACAGAATACCGCCGCAAACTAGCAGCTTAATGCTGCTGTATTCCGTATGGTGAGTGTAGAGAATCGGGGACCCTTTTTACTGGAAAAGAGGCATTTCATCTCAGTCCTCACGGCTGACAACGCATCCGCATTTTGATTCGCAAACGAGGGTAGATGTAGATGTCTATGAGCACAGGTGGACTGTGTGCTCGTTTGTCACCTCTATTCTATAAAAAAAAGTTGTAACAACGCAGTGCACGCTGGTACCCATCCAAATAGACAGACACCTGGGTGAAAAAGTAGTTCTGCTACCTGATTAATATAAAAATAAATTACGATTACAAAAAAAAGTCAAATAGTCATTATTATCTAAATTATAAAAACATAACAAAAATGTCCTTCTTTAGTACCAACAACAATAAGCAACAAAATTAAATACTACGTCTTTAAATCGACGGCCCCGGTGCCCGGTCTGCAATGTTCGATTCAGTTCAGTTCACATTTACGTTTTTCTTGTCAACTTTAATCGGTAGTATTGGATACGAGCTGGAATTGCGCTCGAATTACAGATTCGCAAATTCATATGCATGAGGACCCATCGCTCATATTTACACCAGATGTTAAACGCCCAGACCGGCCACTGGAAGCGGCATCGACTGTACATGACGTTTAAAACGCCCGCTAACCCGCCAGCAAATCGTGGCGATATCTGTAAATCCTCCCTTTTCAACTGAAAGCAGCATCGAAGGTACTAGACGGCTAATCCGCTAACAAACCCTGGCGATTACTGTAAATATTCCCTTCTACGTGAGAGTGCCATATCCAGCTGTGGTCTCTCAACGGGCATGGAGAGAAGGAAGAGGAGATTCCTGATATTAGCAAAAACACTTTTTCGATTAAAAAAAATATAAATAAACATGAAACATTGTATAAAGAGATTTTTTTTTACTTTTCTCGTACATAAAGGTTATATTCCTTTAAGAACATGAGTGTAACGTTTTTATGAAACAAATAATATAATGTAAATAGAAAAATAATTTCCATACACATTATTTTTTATTTAGAACTAGCTGTTTCCCGCGACTTCGCCCACGTGGAATTTATTACGATTGGATTTCATGGAGTTTTTTTTTTACGCAGAACCCTAATTTTTTTCTAAAATAAAAGTAGCCTCAGTTACATCTATATCCTATAACATCAGCTATCTGGCAGTGAAAGTCCCGTCAAAATGGGTCCAGCCGTTTAGGACATTAACCGAAACAAACAGACAGACAGACAGACACAGACAGACCGACAAACAGACAGACAAAAATTTTAAAAATTGTTATTTGTTACAAGTACCGTATATACTTTCATATGCATTTATTAAAAGGTGTTAATTTGACATTACAAACAGAGATTTCAATTTTATTTATTTGTATAGATATGCTTCATTGACAAAGACGTTATATTTTTGAAATATTGCATTTTTGGGAAGTGGTCATTTGAGATATTTTAATTCGTTAAAAATCTGAAATGGAGACCTATAGGTAACCTTCTTCGGCTAGGAGTTATAAGTCACAGCAATAAACGTTGACCAAGTTGTATTGTTCTCGAATCATGAATGAAACAACTATAATTTACCGCATTGCATGTATCGACCTATTGAATATTCCATTCACGTACATTTGTTTGGGCTCTCCAACACTGCACACAATATGAAAACTTGCACCTTTCGTCGTCATGATAAGATCGATATTCGCCCTAATGTCTTGTTCTTTACGTACCAAGTGATAAACCTTGAATCATCTTAATTCAATTTTATTATTAATTTCCAACTTAACCATCGACATGCTCACCCTTATTACAAAAATTAGTTTAAAGTTAGTCTCAAGTTTAAACTACAATCTGTTTTACGAAAGAAATCCCGCGGGAATATGTGAATAAGAATGAAAAGTATGGAATTTGACAGCAAATGTCAAATCTTGCGAAAATAAGAAATATGGCGCCGCTGCTAAGGCACTTTATTCAGGCCTCTGTCACTCTTGCTACCTGCGTGAAATAATTACCTACAATAGCGAGCTGCCCCAGGGGTAGATCGTAGTCGGGGCTAGCGCGTTCTAGGCGATTGAATAATTTTAGTAAATAATTTTTGTAAATACTTGTTGAAATACTCGTCGAAATAGTTTTTGTTTAGTGTTTAGTATATTTAATTGTAGGATAAAATAGTTGAAAAAGTTTTAATGTAATTTAAGAATAATATATAATTATGTATATTACCTATCTATTTGATAAATTATAATGGCAAAACGTCGTTCCTACTATAATTGTTGCGGGGATGGATGCTTAATGAGCAATTAAAAGGATTCAGATATATCATTTTTTAAGTTACCGAAGGATAATGAAAGGTAAATTTATTTCATTTTTTTGTTAGATAGGTACTTATAGCGAAAAAATAATTAAGTAATAATTTAACTACAGAAGTAATACCTAAGTACTTTATTACAAAACTTAGTTGAAATTTACTTCACTACCCAAGTACCTACTTACATACCTATACTTGTCTTCTATCTAACTTCTGTACGTAGTACTATTATTTATTCTGTGCTTTAGTTAGAAAGACTCTTTTTAAACTAATAGTTTAATAAACTCGAGACTATCAATAAACCATCGTTTTGTAATAAGACGGAAAATGTCTAAGAATAAATGTTTGGAAAGTTAAATGAAGCTAATTTTACGGATTTTAACGCGTTTAATTTTAAGTTTTTAATTCCCGACGTTTTTTGACGTTTTTGCTTTACAGCACTCGAAACGTCGGGAATTAAAAACTTAAAATTGAACACGGTAAAATCCGTAAAATTAGTTTCATTTAATTTTTAGTATTTGCGTAAATATAAGAATCATTATTTTTGGAATGTTCAAACTGGTAAATGATATGGAATATTCACTATATTACATAATAATGCGGAATTGAGGCGCAGTAGAGCCGCAGAAAAGCGGTTTAGCTGCGCCGCAATTCTGCTGAATATCTACTGCGTCTCAACTTCACCTCGCTGTTGCACTGAGCGTCTTCTCCTAAAACGCAATCTTTTATGATTCATTAACATCAGCTTTAAAAAAAGATTACTGTTGAACATTTAGTTGTCACGCTTGGTAGGCAGGTTTGAACCGGAGTTTTTTGTCATTTTCAGTTGTTGTTAGGAAAATGCTGCTTTCCGTTATCTGTTGCAGTTTCTCTCTGTCAACTTTTACGGCACCTTGGGGATGATAATGGATAGTAGATATTCTCACGCTACAAAAACGCAACAATATTGACGCATTTTTTTTACTTCTTTATTCAAATAACATAATATTATACAACGACTATACAGGCATATGAGTAAGTACTGGCGTCAAGACTTTATGCTGTAAGGCTATACCAGTAAACTATTTATCGAAAATATTCGCATCACTGTTTATAGAATTGTATTAAGAGAGATATAAGGCTTTCCTTTCGCAAGAACTTTATTCGATATTTATTTACTGTGAGTTCTGTCTGATAAATGTTGATTGAATACAATTCATTACACAATTACATATTACCGGTATGGTATACATAGAAGTCTTTTATTATAATTATGTAAGTTGAATAGAGTTAAGCATTCAATGTCACACGAGACAGCATCCTACGCAAAGAGTATAATAAACACTACGTATCCTACGTTTCAATTTCAGAAACTTATTCATCACCTGCTTGACGATGTAAAATAGCTTAAGAATAAGAAAACCAAGTTTTTAGACGGGGTAGAGGTTTTAACTTGGTAGCAAGAATGGTTCGGCTCACAGAATACTAGCGTATTATACATAGTTGCTGTTTCGTGGGATGAGTGAACAGAACCGGAGTCCCTTTTTATTGGTAACGAGGCATTTTATTTTAGTACTCATGGGTGATAACGCATTTTGATTCTTAATGAAGGATATATGTATGTTTTTAATAAAATTTTACAAAAATAACATAATATACCTTAATAAAAATAACAAAATACAATAAGTGTATCAAGCAGGTTAACTAATTCCTTTCAATGTCGATTTCATTTCTGCAGATATACCTCTGACCTTTGACGGTTTTTTGTAGACTGTAAAACATATTTTTTATTGCACACTTCGAACGTGAAGCGAGAGGCTAGGCTTTACTGGCGACCTGTCAAGGTCACGCGACTCGCTCATATTCAACAGGTTTAATATTTTATACCACACTAACATGTAATGAAAAGCACTTTAGTTTTAAGATTAAACATTAACGCATACGCTTGATGCTTTTATTAAGTGTTGCAATACTTGTTATTATAGAAGAGTCCAATATTTTTATTACTGTAGCCATCCGTTGGTTTGTGGTTAAAAATAGTATGTGAATCAAAATCTTGAGAACGATGACGAAATGACTTTTTTTTACTATCGTCACAATCATGCCGAGTTGGTACCTTTCGAAAAACAGTTTTACATGTAAACACTCACACTGTAGCCGTTTTTTTGTTGACTGTATATTTATCTCATAGTAGAGTTGCTACGACAATTTCTTCACTAATAATCGAGAACGGATGTAGCTACCTTTGAGTGATTGTATTCACTTACAATGAGGTGTAATGGATTCTTGTTGTTCACCTATACTTGTGTAAAAGAATATGAAACTTAGTATCGAAAGAGTACCTGAGTGTAATATGTTAATTTCTTTGGTATTTCTTTTTGGGTTTGTCGTATTACGAACTAAGTTTTCCTTCGTTAGCCGCAGCCGCTATGATAAAGAGATCAACATTCTGAGTCATCATGGCGTGGCATGCCAGCGAAGCACTGGTCGCATATCTATGCCAAAACCAATGCGAACGTACCTGCTATTTTAGAACAAAATAGTAAGTTCCGATGGCAAGAGGCCTAATGAAATAATATAATTCTCTGGTATAACGGGTGCCAGTTAGTATGGGATGCGACTTGTGTTGACATAATTATAAGCGCTATCGCTTCCTCCAACGATTTGTTTATAACAAGGCAGGTGCAGCTGCTGCTGTAACGGAGTCCAACAAACGAAGCAAATACTAAATATCAGCCCTCGGAGAGGATTTTTAGAGGCTTGGTGTAAAAATGCTGGTTCCGTGGAGACCTGAAGCACGTCACTTCTCTGGTGTCCCAAAAGTTGGTAGATACTTTGGTTAGCGGATAAGTTTCGCAGTACAACGAGGCAACTCGGCCAGTCTTCTAGCAACAGACGGCGGCGTTGAGCGAATATTTTTACTTAAGTGTATAATTTTGTAAATTACGTTTTTATTTTAATTTATAAATTAATTAATAAATAGTATAAATTGATCAACTGTTATTCAATATTGATATATTTTACCATCTGATGTCATAATAATCGGTCAATTTTATTCGACGACTTGACCTTAGTTTCAACGTACTATTTTAGTGGTGCAGGCGGCCCTGCCCGAGGCGTTTGTGCAATACGGTTGCGTTCACCGGTACGATATAGCGCTTGCAACACGTTTATGTATGAAGGAGCGAACTGCAATGATTACTCTCTGATAACCACAGCTTCAACTTCCACTCGAATGAATCACACTTTTTGATTATTTGAGGAAATGTTCACATCATTATAAAAATGCTAATACTAGTTTTTAAATTGTTTTTGAAAGATACTGACTTGATATGTAAATTAAATATAATAATTTTCAGTTTTCACGTAATAGCCTCTGCAGTCGGGACTTAAATTTTTCGATAAACTATGTGCACTCACTATGTTTTTACTTTATAAAAGTTTAATTTTGTATAATTTAGAGAATTGTTTGTGACGTGTAATTTTTTATAGTATTAGGGAGGTGAAAAACGAGCACACGGTGATTTTAAGTGGATGGTGTGACGCATAAATATCTACATCTAAAATGCAGATGCGTTGTCACCCCTGAAAACTAAGATCGAATGCCTCGTTTCCATTAAAAGGTCTCCGGTTGTCTACACTCACCATACGAAACACAGCAGCATTAAGCTGCTATTTTACGCTGATACTCTGTAGAGCGTGGTCCTTTCTCGGTCGAGCTGACCAATTCGTGCTACAATCACATTATAGCTGCAGCATGGCTCTACCACGCATTTAAGTATCCTACATAGAGAGGGTTATGAGGCAGATAAGAACTAGAGATGAACCGAGATTTTTTTAATCTTATTTCTAGTCGCTAATTAGTGTAGCGACAGAAGATAAAATTATTTATTGAAAACAGTAATTCTCTAAATAAACTTAACACTTAATAAGTCATAGTAAATTATGCCGAATATTAACTAAATATTCGGTTCAGTATAAGTTTTGTCCAACATTCGGCCTAATATTCGTATTTGGTGAAACCCATGTTCGGCCTATCTCTATAAGAACCTACCGCGCTACTCCGGTGTGAATTGAAGGACTTCACAAGTCGTCAATTTTTTTTAATTTCTAGGATATGGAGATTTCTTCACGATATTTTCCATCATCTTGGGAACGTGGCAAATCAGGACTTACAATTGCAATACACTATTTCAACGATATCTAGATATTCATCATGATTTTTCCATTAGTTCCTTTTAGTCACGTCCTTCATTACGTTAATAAAAGTATTGCTGAAATTTGTTTAAATAAGTTTAGTAATAACATATCTATTAAGTAACTGATTGGGGCAATTGGAGTAATATTAAAATAATATTATTAATACAATTAACAACCATAATCATCATCTCTATATATAAAAATCAATTGATGTCCGTTAGTCTCGCTAAAATTCGAAACTGGCTCGACCGACTCTGATTAAATTTTTTAAATAAATTCTTTATTTTTTACATTTAGAAAAATTTTACCTCCACACATAATTGTTTAGAAGTGATTATAACATTATTATACTTGGTTTAATAGACACATTATTTGTAGTGCGGCAATTAATTACCCGCGACCCTCAGCTCCACGCCACGGTCGCAACCGATTCGTCGAAAGTTATTAGTTAGTTTTATTATTATCTTGTACTCGTAATCACACATGTTCATATTGAATGACGCATCTAGTACACTAATATATAACACTGACACTGAATGTACTGAAAACCCATTGACAGCGTTAGTTGTATCCGCTGATCTACTGCAACCCGTAATATGTTTTGTCGCTGAAAATCGCTACGATTAACTCTGATCTAAATATGTACATCGCAATCTTTTTTAATATTTATGATTATATGGAACTTTATTTGTCTTTGTCGTAAACAGAAAAACACTGAGGACAAGTGTTTGGTAGCCGGCTAGCCGGAATATGTCATCGAGGTCAAAAACCGCTTGAAACCTCCACGCTGTTATTAATTATTATGTAGTGTTTTTTCATACAGTAAATACTACTCCCCGTGTTATTATACCAAAAACACTGGCTGTTTTCCCTGATGGATAGCTATACATAGCCTTTAGGACGAGAAAAGAATCATCTCTATTGTTCGTGTAAAGACATCATAAAATATATCTACTAGTGTTAATTTTTTTAGACTGTGATTTGTCACACGATGGAAGAGGATATGTTTTTATTTTAATACATCATTTTAAATAATTTTATTACGCAACTCTAACTTCGCATTCGTCAACCACTAGTGATCAATTTAGTAATAAAAACATATTAAATAGGTACTTTTGTTTAACGCGCGAACTAATAATTTTTATAATACGACTGACATGTCAGCAGTTTGTCAATTAGCCACGTAGGTCATGTAGGTCAAACGTCATGCAAAATAACTAATAATAGTACCTATATTTTATTTTCAGGTACGAACGAGAAACAAGTGACTGTATTTTGAGAAATAACTCAGTAATGCACATTTAATTAGTCTGATTATTTAAAATAACATATAGTGCTAAAACCAAAATGGCGACGGAAAGAGCAGACACTCAAGAATATATCAATGGCATACGACCTGGACCACTGACAAGAGAAATTCCCGAATGCATGCGGGATAAATACACCACAGTACAAACAATTTTAGACTTTATAGCATTTTGGATACTTATAATTGGATATATTATTAAGGGAATATATAGGTCGATAGTTGGATATCCAAAGAAGGAACTTAAAGGCAGTATTGCTGTAGTAACTGGCGGTGGTGGAGGCCTTGGTAGTCTGGTGGCCTTGAGATTGGCGAGACTCGGCTGTATCGTGGTTTTATGGGATATCAATAAACAAGGTGAGTTTTATTAATATTATGTACAAGCACGAGCTTTTATATGATTTATGCATTGACATGGTATTATTAATTGTTTATGATCAAATACAAAAGGAAACGCTTTATTAATTTATTATCTCTCTATTATGCGGATTATTCTTGTGGTAATAAAACTTCCAGTAGAGTCTATGACTTTCATTTATCTATTAAGTATAAGCGTTCAAATGTTTTAGCAAATTTCATATAACTGCAAGCATTATTTTAATTTCTTATAATAAGTACTCATAAAACCATTGATTTCAAATTTATGAATTCCTAATAAATAGCTTTTAAATTAGGCAGACAGACAGCGCAGTTCGATCAAGCTGTAATAATAGCAACATGGGTTTATGTTTTTATATATAACACCCAAAAATATTATATACTACCAAATAGTTTGTTACACACTAAGTAGATATATATTTTTTTAAATAAATAGTGTAATAATAATTAAATTCATGTGTACCTATTTATCAAATTCTAAGGGAATAATTATAAATTTTATTCAGAATGGCCGCTAGAGGCTTTATTACAGGTCTTTGATTTCTCTGGCTACGGATCTATTGATTTATATACTGTCTTCATGGGGAATGTAGCCACTATTATAGCTCTAAAGTATTAAAACTATTACAGTCGGAGTAACGTATTGAGCAGTTAATGTCCTCTAGTAACGACCACAATTTGCAGTCCAAAGGGTTCAGATCTATACTAGACGAGCTATTATGAAATCCGTTACTTTGTTCTACAGTCAGGTTTGAGTTTTTCGTGCCTTATGACCTGGAGCAGAGCCTTGCTGGAAAGTCGACGGTACATTTTTAAAAAGCGTATCACTGAGAGGCTTCACTACACAATCCAAGACAGTCCTTTGAAATACTTTGACCGTTTTTTTTTTCACCTTTTTCACATTTCATCGTACATCACGTACGTTTACGTGGTAGAGTCATGTTGCAGCTATATTATGGTTGCAGTACGAATGGATCGGCTCGACCGGGGTAGGGCCACGCTCTCATAGAATACCAGCGTTAAATAGCAGCTTAATGCTGCTGTGTTTCGTATGATGAGTGGGGAGAAGTGGATATCCTTTTTCTGTTAATAAAGCGTTCCGACTTAGTGCTCAGCAAAGACAACGCATCTGCATTTTGATTCTTAATAGATGAATGAAGGTGTCTATGGGCTACAGCATTCACTTACCATTAGGTGGACTGTGTGATCGTTTGTCAATCTTATTTCAATAAAAACATTGTCTTTATGGAATTATTTGTGCATTACAATTATAAATTGAGTTATTATTATGCTCATTTTTTTTCTTTCAAAATAATACTCGATAACTCAAGTAGTGTTAAATGTACTCAATATATATTTTCTTGTAAATTTAACTATGCATTGTTGTTACCCATCTGCGAACATGAGTAGGCCATTTATCGTTAGCAAGGTCTGCTACTCAAACGGAAAACCAAGGCCAAATTACGTAAAATGATGATTATCGTCTACCAACATTTTGTTGCTGTAATAATCTAGGTATAATATTTTATATTTTCATAAAATTATATAGCGAGCAATTTTATTAAATCCCATTTCAATCATGCTTATACACAGTACATATAATTCACGTTAATCACCACAAAAGAAAACTAAAATTGTTTTAGGGCCCTACTCTTTGCGTTATTGTGAAAAAAAAAACTTTATGTTGGCATAAACCATTGAAGTACACATCACAACATTATACAAATACCTATATATAAAAAACTGCATAAATATACAAAAAAAGTCTTTGTACGTTGTATGTCATGCCATAAAAGGTTATTACTCAGCATAAGTTGCGGTACACCATAACGCTGATTTTCAGTGATGACCAAAGCCTTGGATAATACAGTCCTAAGACCAATAAAGTAGATAATGCTAAGAACGCTTGCTGCGTTTCCTCTCTGAATGGCTATACTTACCCTTTGGACGAGTTAAGAACCAGTCCTTTTGTCACCAATCGCGGATACTGTTCCCTTTGTAACCTCACTGCACGGTCACCGAGGACTGATAGTCCTTACATTAAATTACACTATCTCTTAAAAACTCATGTTTGCGCCAATTACTCAGTTCCGGAGGGTCTAATGCCGCCCTGCCCTGAACGAGATGCTCTTTAAAGTAGGGGTTCAAAATATATTCTTATTAGAGAGTATTTCGTATTACTGGAAAGGCGGCAATCCACCTTTTTATTTTATAGAAAGACAAGGGAGCACACAGTTCACCTGATAGTAAGTGGATGCTGTGGCCCATAGGTATCTACATTTATCCTCAATTAAGAATCAAAATGCAGTTGCGTTGTCACCGCTGCGAATAATGGTGACAAACGGGCACACAGTCTACCTGATGGTAGATGGTAGATCCTCGATTACGAAAACGCGGTGCGTTGTCAATCGTGAGGACTTAGATGGAATGCCTCGTATCCAGTAAAAAGGGTCTCCGGTTCTCTACAGTCACTTACGTTGCTATTTTACGCTAGTATTCTGTTAGAGCGTGGTCCTTCGCCGGTCGAGCCGACCCATGTGCTGCAGCCATAACATAATATAGCTAGAGCGTGGCTCCACTACGTTAGTCATCAGGAGCGGTAACGCATATGCATTTTGATTCTTTCTTTCTCTATATTTACGGGTCTATACCCAGAAACATAGGGTCAATCAGGTGGACTGTGTGCTCGTTTACCACCCATATTCTAGACATAGGGTATATAATTTTTCACTTTTCAGTAAACTTTTTTACGCGTTTGGGTTTTTTTTTTAGTTAGTGCTTGTCACTTTGTTGTAATTAATAATTTCTTTAATACGGGAAAGTCAAAGAAGAGTAACGAGTCTTGCACGCACTAATTTCGTGTCCGAACGAAAGAAGAGGAAAATTTATGTCGCCAGTCATATTATATTGAGACTTTAGTTAGTAGTTTTCATACAAAATTTTTATTTTAGGGATCATGGAAAACAATTTCTTTACAACATGTTAAAAAAGTACTTACAAGATTTACTAGTACGGTTTTTTTTGTACTTATAACCTTTTTTATTTTAATCATGTAACTTTTGTTACCTGTACACATATTAAGTCGCATAAATATTAATGGGTGCAACAAATAAATTGAATTTATGTTTTATTGCACATTGTAATTATTAATATAATAACATATACTTCACACAATGAGTATTACTATAAAGCCACCTTCGAAAACCATTTACCCGTGAAACGCGGGACAAGCAAGATGTCTTGATTAATAGGTGTAGGTTCACTTAGGAAATGTTTACGTCACCGGTCCGAGACACCTCACTTATATTAATTTGCGGTGTACGAACATACGTAGGAACATAGTAGAAATGATTTCCTAATCATGAGCTCGTACAAGATCCGTCTCGTAAGTAGAAAGACCAGCAATATGCAACTTATTTGTGGATATAAGTAATATAACGTATGTGGTAAGAATATAACGTTTTCAAAATTAAAAATATTTTGTCTATCCGAATTTTTTGTAATATGTAAGTCAATGTATATTATATATTTTATCAAAACCAATTTAGTAATTAGGGACTTAGATATTTCTTCAGCATTCCTGTGTAAATTTACACTTTGGTCCAAAATATTGATAAAATTTCAATGATCACACTTTTAATGGAAAATACAAAGTGACTTTAAAATAAAATAAAAAATAGCTTCTGAAATCGCTGTTAAGAGATACTGAGTTTATCGAAGAATTAAGGCCTCGACTTCCGAAGCCTCCTTCAGAATGTTGCTGTGTTTCGTATGGTGAGTGTAGAAAACCGGAAACGATTTTCTTTAAAGCAGCGTTTATTATCCATAATCCGACAAAATTCCGAAAAGTGGATTAATGATTATAATTACCTACTTACATGTAAAATTTTAAGTATCAAATAATTATAATTACGGAAACATGGCAACTTTAAAGCAAAATGATAAGTCCTCTTTATTCCCGATTCCGTGAGAATTTCGAAAACGCCTTTATTATTCCTTGTCTTCATTATAAAGGGAATCTTTGCGCAAAATTTCAGCTTTCTAGGTCCACGGATTTTGGCTGGGGTTGATGAGTGAGTGAGTGATTACAGTGAGTGATTACAGTGAGCGAGTGAGTGATTTCAGTGAATCAGTGAGTGACTCGGGCCTTGAATCTTTATTTATATGTATATTGATAGATGTAGATGTCTATCGGCGACAGCATTCACTTAATGTCAGGTGGACTATGTTATCGTTTGTTATACTTCTATAAATAAAAAAGAAGACTATTAAGAAGCAATAATTTTTCAAGTCTGAATCGATGAACATTCACAAAAACATAAGCGTCGTATATAAGAAATATTTTGCATCTGCATTTGTTTCTCTTTATTGTTTTTAATAAGTCACTTTTGTGTATGCGAAATAGCAATAACTTGCCGTGCTCAAAGCAAACGCTGTGACATAAAAGCTGTAAAAACATATTAAAAAAAACGTTTTTATAACTTTACTAGCTGATACCCGGCGCATAGCTGCCGCAGAAGAAATAATAGTGGAAATATCGTTTTAAATTTGGAGGAGTTATATTGTTTAATTAGTAATGATAATAAATTCATTGAAATAGAATGATATATAACTTTCAAATGAATTTGATACGCGCGCTACCTACTGTAAGTTAATTGTAATATGCCTATAACCTACGCGCAAGTGCAAGCAATAAGTTGACAAAGTTTTAGCGCAATCTGATGAACGGGTATGGCAGCGCATAAAATACGAACAAAAAAACATTATTTTTTATATATTAGATTAAGTAATTTATTTTTAGAATAGAATAATTTCTTATTCAATATAGATCACATGCGTAATTCTTATTGAAAGTCATTAATATAGCTATATTAATTCAATATCGGCTATTTTAATATGTACAAAAGTAGTAAAAGGAGGTCAAAAGTGTAATAAAATAGTGTACAGCATAAAATAACATTGGAAATAAACGTAACAAATTAAATTTTTTAAAAAGGAAGTTAAATGCAAGCATTCGGATGAATGAATAAATTTTTAACAATTTAATTAGTTGCTGGTGGTACCTAGGCAATCGACTATCTTGTTCTTCGAGCGAAGAGTGCTGACGAAACAAAACCTGTGGGCTAATGTTTGTTTGTATACTCTGTTCTAAGGCCAGTATCTTTTGCAACAACTAAGCGATGCTTGAATGCTACATCTTGACGACATCAAAGAATAAAATATTTGTGCTGATATTCATATATATTTCAATAATACTTTTTTAAGAAACGTTACCACGTCAGTACCAATTACTGTTTCGACGCCTCGATTAGTGGAGTGGCTAAGCGTTTGACTGCGGCGTTGTGTTGCCCGGGCTCGAATCTCGCGCGAAACAATAACAAAAAAAGCAATAAATCTAGATACGCAAAATTAAACTGTCCGGTGTGATTGGGATTCGAAATAAGGCCCCGCAAATAAGATACTTTAGATAAAGATACGCCATAATGTCATATTACTTTCCTCCGTTATCCATCCATTGCAGCCTATTAAACTCCAGTCCAGTAAATAGCCTCATAAAGGCGATATTTGCCATAAGCATCGCTGCCATGCTTTTCTTGTAGTCATAAACGCGACTGCTGATCATGTGGTCTCGGTTTCGTATCCGGGTTAGACCAAAACCAGTCATTGTGTTTTTCTGTCTATAAATTCTCAATAGCAGCTTGGTATCAGGAAGTTGGCGGTGTTTCATCCCAGTTCCTCGGGAAGCACGTAAAGCGATTGTTCCTACGAAAGTGAGGTACCTGTGATTGCCCACGCACTCGTGTTTTATTTTGTCCTGCGCAGATGGTAGTCTCCGTTGAGGCTGGCTACCTTGGCCGTGACCGAAATTAGATCTGGAGAACATTATCTATTATTAGCCATTGTACCAAACTTGGCCAACTTTTAACATTTATGTTTTGATATGAAAACTTTAAAAAATATTAGTAACTTATTAAAGTCAATCTTCATTCAATTACAGTCCTTTAAAAGTTAACTTAATAAAATAACTGTTTTTCATATTATAACTATTGAATTATGAAAATCAATATCATAAATTTTTATTTATTGTTTCTACCACGTTTTTATTAAGTCACTTTCTTGTATGGCTGTCTGTCTGTCTGTCGTTCCGGGTGGAATTTAGTAATTGATTTTAAACTAACTTCCCGATGAGCTGGAAACTTGAAATTTTGAATATAGCTCAAATTCAGATTCAGATGACAATGCAAGTGATAAAAAACGTAGTAATTTTGTTTAAATTTTTGAAAAACAATCACTAAATTGTTTATTATTATTATTTATTACTTTAGTTACTAGGTATAATATCTAGGTGATCATTACTCGTAGCTGATAAGTACTTTTAATATTAATATCTAGGACATAATATTATGTATCGATGGAGATATGGAAGCGGTCCACACGTGAAAATATTTTCAGGTCATTTTATGACATTATGGCATTTCACAGAAACCTACCACCATCATGACCGTTTTCTAAAAAATGTATTATTATTGAAATAATTTTATTTATTTATTTATTAAAACTGTAAAACTATATAATAGCGAAAACATACTATTCTTTTTGTTGATAAATACGACAATACAGTGTGTAAAATATTTGCATAGAAGATTATTCCTTTATTTGTTACTCTGCAAAACCTACGTCAATGTTTGCAGTGCCGCAATAATAACAGAAACTAGCCATGTTAACACAAATTTGTTCTATTTATGGTTTTGCACAGCATTAGTATACTTTTAACGATTTTTTGTTGTATAAGCTATAATAATATTTTTAATAAAACTAATTTACGGATTTTATTAAGTATAATTTAAACTTTTTTAATTTAATTTTTACAAGTTTTCCGCAACCATCGTGGTTACATAGACCCTTTCAGGGTCTAAAAGGGTCAGGTCGGTAAAATCATAAACACATTGAAAAAATATTATACATAATATTTTTAGTTTCATTCTGTTATCCTTAAATACCATATAACAAGAGAATTGAACCGACTAATAATCAGCTTAAACTAATTTAAGTTAGGAATTATATAAGTGCAATTTGTATAATTCCTTACAAAAAATTGTAAGTTCGAAAAAGAAAAGGGCAACGCAACGGCAGTGTGTATATTTACGACAACAATTTTGAGCTATTTTTGATCTCTCATACCTCAAAATCTAATAGACCTACACACTTTGTTATTTTGCATACCTATTATGGACCTCTCTATTATCTAGGATCCAATAATGAAAGCAATAATGTATTATAATTCCTAAGACCTTAATAACTCTACTCGTATTTTTATCATATTCTCTCTATTTTTCTCTATTTTTATCATATTTACCATTTTTATCACTTTGTATACGCTTAACTAATATGATATATAACGCCTTACCTTAATGCCAAATTTCATGTACATAAGTGAACCAGAAGTGGCCTAGGTTTGATGGGTGAGTCAATAAGTGATAAAAATTGCACTTTTTAGACCTGGATAATAGAGTTATTAATGTCTAAGAAAAAAAATCTAAAAAGTACGAACTACCGTTATTTGTCGCCGACATTTAGTAAACCACTACTCTTTCTTTACACTTTAATTATCATGCTGTTTTTAATTGTACGATATAAGATCCAAGAACAGTATTGGATCTTTATTAATTCTGGAAAATTAAAATATGATGATGAAACACGTAAAAAAGTGGGCATAACAAACTATCTCATAATGCACATGATGATGAGCGGATCCTGTAGCTCATAGACATCTATATCCTCGATAAGGAATCAAAATTGAATTGTGTTGTTTTCCCTGAGGATAAAGATAGAATCATAGATTAATACATATACCTGGAAGATAAAATGCCTCGTTACTAATGAAAAGGATCTTCGGTCCTCGTCACTCAATATACTAAACACAGCAGCAATTTGCTGCCACTTTACTCGCTGATATTCTTTGTGAGTGTTGCAGAGTCGAGCCAACCCTTTCATACAATAAGTTTTATTAAGTTAAATTATATATATGTTACAGTTAAAACCCGTTTTTAGATACAACGCGGCTTCCCTAGTTAAAACTAGTTTTTACTAAATGCCTTTGTGAAAACTAGAAATATCTAGTCAAAACTAGAATTTATCACTGATATATTTGATTTTCAGATAAAACTAGTTATCACTCCGAGCTTTAGTTAAAACTAGCACTAGCGAAACTAATTTGGGATTGAAAACAAGATAAGTATACTTACTAAATATTTATTAAAAAGATCTAGGACACAGAGTCATATTCCTAGTAAAAATAATAATCTTACACTAAAGGAACATTTTAGGGAACATCGACATAAAGTAGTTGCCAAGGTGACAATATTAATTAAAAGTAAATAATGGAACAAGACAACAGAAGACAACATTAAAATTTAAAAAAGGAACATTGATTGTTAAGGAACATTTGTTAACATACAATAAAAAATAATCAAACAACCTTAAAATTAAAAAAGGATGAGGATCACCTGTTGTTGCAAGACAAACTATCGTGGAATTTTTAGTTACACAGAGACACCTTTTTGTCATACATCCTTTCTTGCATACGTAGCGCATAAATCCTTGACCTGTTCCTGTGGCTGCTTCCTTAGCAACAGTTTTCAAAGGTAAATTTGTATTCGGAACATCTTCTTCATGCAAAAATTTTTCTTTGCACTTGTCAAATCTGACCTGAAAAGCACATTGAAATAGTTAGCTTTTACCTAATAGCGATATCGTTATATGATAAAACAATTAAACAATACATAGGTACATACCTGCAATATAATGCCGAGCATTCTATATTTCTATTCTATATCTTGTGAAAATCCTAATCATCCTTTTGAAGAACCACTCCGACTATATTACGTAGATCTGCTTTTGCTCTGTTGACATCAAGGATTTATATAATTACATTATCACCGATTTCTACTGGAATGTGTATTGCATCTGAAGCCAATCTCATTCTCTGGGCCTGTTTTTTATGTTTCTCTGGATGCCATTATTTGTCGATTCACATTTGTTACAACTTCGAGGTCTTTGTCATTTGGTGGTATTATAAGAGGCTCTACAGTCGTAGATGCTTCAGCTTCAATGTCATATTCACTGGCTTCTCCTGCGATTGGCGGTTATCCACTTGTTTTGGATGAACTTTCTGCGTCGTTTTGTTTGGCTCCAGTTATAATTTGATGAATTCCACAGCTACAGGCTCAGTTTCTGCATTATCTGTACTATCCGTCATATTTATTTTATTTAACGCATTTTCGAGATCATCTTCATCTCGTATATCCTCAATAACATCTCGAGGCAAAGTCGAAGTCATAAGCCCTACTCGCGGTTTTATACCAAACATTGCTTTGTATGGTGACAGTTTAATACCGGAATGAAGTGCCCGATTTTTCATAAACTGTACAAACCGAATACCATTTGACCAATTTGTAGTATCGTTATCTTGCATCCATGAAGCCAACATTTTCTCTATGATTTGGTTAGCCCTTTCAACAGATCCTTGGCTTTGACTGTGTATTGGCTTTCCATGGACCAGTTTACACTCGAGCCAAATGAAACGAGCTCATTTATGACAGAATTTACAAATTCTCTGCCGTTATCGGAGTGTAAGATGCAAGGAGCACCAAATGTCAAAAATATATCAGTCAACTGATACGCCACCTCCACGGTTGTCTTACTTTCAGTGCACGCAACAAAACAAATTTTGTCAAATGGTCCCGATACACCATTATAAACTTAAATCCCCGATCTTCTTGAGTTTGCATGTCGATAAGATCGACTTAGCAACGGCTGTTCATTTCAGAATGTAGTATGGGTTTTGAAACAAGTCCTTTTTTCTTCATACTCTTTTTACGCTGACAAGTTTCGCACATAGAGAGAAAAATATTTATCATTTCTAAAGTTATGTTCGCATATTTTCGTGAAGTTTCATTTTTAAGTCTATCTCGACCCCCATGACCAACAACCACATGAGCTGCTTCAATTATATCAAAAATTTCATCTACACACAAGTAGTATTCATGGGCTCCTTTCTAGTCACTAATTTTCGTATTCCACAAATATTAATTATCTTAAATCGCTTCAGTTTCCTGTACTGTTTCTGAGATTTCTGAACAGCTAATTGTGCTTCTTCAATTTCGTCCACTAAATTGTCATAGGTTTCTTTTGTCATAATATTTATAAATGTGGTCCTCTTTTTTTTCGTGATCGCGAATTGCTAATAACCTGTAAAACTCCTCTTTCCATAGCGTTCCCTCATTTAAGTTTGCCATGACAATTGCGCTCGAATCAATCTATACGTGCTTATCAGAATAAAAACAAAGCGAGACTGAACGGAGCGAGCGGAGTTGCCACCTCAAAAATTATCTTGTCACTAGATCCAGAGTAAAATGTCGCCATATTTTGGAAATTCGGATTGAAAAAAAAAAACACCAGTTCTCGCTATTTTAAAATTAATTACTTTACATGTATGAAATTAAAAAAGAGGTTATTTAGTAACAGTCAATAGTTTAAAAATAGTAACAGTTAATAGTTAAAAAAAATTGACATGATTAAAATTTAGGTTTTCACGGCACGGTTCTTTGAACGATGTCATCCGAAGGACTCTTGTCTCTATAAATGTTCCCTCGGTTTTAGAGCCTTGTGGAATATTTAGAGACGATGGCAGAAGACCCGACGGTATGACATTGATCCCTTGGGAGAGAGGTAAAGCCCTAGTGTGGGATGCTACTTGCGTAGACACTTTGGCGGCCTCTCATCTCAGGAGTACCTCGTTCAGAGCCGGAGCGGCATCAGAGGCAGCTGAACTGAGTAAGTGGCGCAAATATGAGTCTCTGAGAGATGACTACATATTTGTGCCATTTGCTGTAGAGACTATCGGTCCGTGGGGTCCACGTGCGATGAAGTTCTTAAAGGAACTCCATCCGCGGCTGGTTGTTGCTGCTGGTGATAAGAGGGCTGGCTCTTTTCTCGCTCAAAGGCTAAGTATAGCCATTCAGCGGGGAAACGCAGCCAGCGTTCTTGGCACGATATCGCGTGGAGTAGGACTGTTTGATAATTAAATTACTAGTTTTAGTTTTTTTTTTAAATTATAGTTATTAAAATTCAAGATATAGAAATATTATATCTTCCATCATATCTTTATTATCCACAGACTGTTCTATACTTTTGCGTATAACTTTTTTTCTTGGTCGGCAGTTCCATTCTTCCTTCTTCTTCTTCCAGTTTCTTTAATATTCTTAACTTTACTATTCTTACTCCCACGACGCACAGTGGTCCCGTTTTGGTGTTTCATACAAGTAGGATTTTTAACCGACACGTTTTTTCGTATATCGGAGCAAATCGAGTTTGATTATATTTTTCCATACATTGAAAAAATAAGTCATTCATTTTTGTACGTTTTGTCATTCCATCGGCACACCGATAAATATGTGATGTTAAAAGAGGCTTCCAAATAAGAGTCTAAAATAAAACTACGACAACGGACACTTTGATTTTTCGAAAATCCTACTTGTATGAAACGCCAAAACGGGACCACTGTGCGATGATACGATACGATCGACAGACTCTTTAACTAATTTATTTACTATTCTTTCACTGAGCACGTGCAATTTCCTACCCACTTTAATCGACTACGACGACTAGTGATGTGCCCTCACTCATGAGTTACCTCGTTTGAGGTCTTCGTGACGGCGAATGGAAAGAGTTACTCGAATTTTAACATTGAAACACCTCACTCACTTGTTCACGACCTCAAATGCGACTGTGACGAGTGACCATACGAATCTATAATACGAATCGTAGTCGTACCGCAAGTGAGTGAGCGAACGACTCGTTTAAAAATAGTTCAAGTAGGTATCGAGATTAAGTATTTTGCCGCAATAGTTTCTAAATGAGTGAGGTTTCAGTAATGAGAAAAAAAAAATTTATTTTTAATTAAATATGAAACAATGAAATCACATATTTGCGTGTGAAAATAAAATCACGCGCACTTTTTTATATCAATCAGTTTTGCGTTTACTAGACATAACCAATGATCTCAAATTTTACTAGCGTGCTTTCAAGAAACTTTCGGAAGGAGGTGACTCGCATTGTGAGATAAATACGCCAACGAGCGATTCTTTACCTCAAATGAGAGGTACCTCATGAGTAACTCGCAAGGTAAAATGAGGTACTCCTTCATCCTCAAATAAAATAGATGAGTTAACCATGACTAACGACGACACTTTAAAGAATGATGAAATATTAACGTCAATAACTATAAAATGACAGAGTCTGGGATTCCCTGACCATAGACTAAGGCCAGAAAGAGAACAATTGCCGTCTCAAATCAGTGTTGCCAAATTCCAAATTGAAAAATCACCAAAAATCGCTAAAAAATAAATAGTCGCTAAACGATGAAAAAATATTGCTAAGAGCTCTGAAAAATCACCAGATCTAGTGACAAAATCACCAAGGTGGCAACACTGGCGAGCGCACAGCGCGCGGGCGGCGCTCGGAAAGAGATTCCCCCGCACCACCCCGTAACCTTGGTCGTTTAACTTCGGTCGGAACAGTTCTAACTGACTCGCATGGACGTATAAAAAAAGGCGGACTTGAATCTCGCTATACAACTCAGCGAGGCACCCAAAATAAGTCAGCTCGCTTGTACGTACAAAGGGTCACGCACACATTCACACTAATAATAAATCTAGCGCCCGCCATTACGCAACAAACGTCGTCCGAGAGAAGTAGTTGTCGTAAGTAAAAACAAAAATCAATATGCCGTCTTGCGTCGTTAAATTTTGTAAAAATCATAGTGGTTTTATCAAAAAACATCTAGGAATCACCTTTCATAGGTGAGTCAGTAATTATAATATACTGACTCACCTATGAAACTAATTCTTAAATATCACTTATTTGAGAATTTTATGCCTTAAATTAAAATGCTATTTTGGAACACAAAACGTGAGTCACGTGATCAGTGTTGTTAATTATTTATGGGGAAAATTACCCGAAATTTGGGAAGTTTCTATTTTTACCCACGTTGGCACGGATACGGTATATATGTTTGCCCAACAACCTCTTAAGGTTGTTTTATGTGCACTTTTTTGTTACAATTTTCCTGAAAAATTACCCGATCGATTATAATGCGGTTTTATGCATTTTTTGGCCATAGTCTATTATGTTGCGCTGTAATCTTGATTTTTATTTTTTACTATGTTACCATTTCCTGAAAACTGGACCGATTATAATATGGTTAAGAAGGTTCTTAAATTTGTTTTACGATCATAGTCTACTACAAAGTGCTGTCATCGTGATTTAAATATGCGGGCCTTATCTATCAAAGTTTATAATTTTTACCATGTAAAACTTGTTTAGTAAGGATTATTAGGGTATACTACTAAAGACTACATGATTGATAATACCCTTGACAACCCCTGAGAATGAGGTGATCGCTACCATGCTGTTTCTAAATATTTTCATACTAATTATAAAATAATATATTGTAAATTAATTTTATATTAATTTTTTGGTGAACTATAATATGTTTATTTGTTATATATTTCGTTAATAAATATTTATAATATATTTCATTCCAATAATATAATACAATTTTTGTATAATATAATGTTTGTAATAAAATTACTTTAAATCGAAATTGATTGAAATAGAATACATAATTCGATTTCAATCAAATACTAAATCTTAAATTCTTAGATTTTTTTAATCATGATTTCTTATATTAACGCGAACACTACACATTGAATAAAACTATTTTTACGGATTTTATCGCGTTTAATTTTACTATTTTGATTCCTGGCGTTAGATTTAGAGGCCATACGTCAAGACATTTCGTCCTTGTTACGTCGAAGTTCAGTGCCGATACTAAATCTCCCCAAAGACGAGATTAAAGCGTTGTACAACTTACGCAACATACCAAAGCTCACGATTCTCCGTGCAGATAAAGGAAATGCTACGGTAGTAATGGATACGTCAGATTACAATTTTAAAATACAACAACTTTTATCGGACGAAAGTACGCACAAAAAGGTCAAAACAGACCCTACAACCAATGTGCTTAAAACAACAAGCGATCTGTTAAAGAATTACTCCGAAATCTCTACGTAAATTCGATAATACCACCGTGTACCAAACCACCGAGGTTGTATGGGTTACCGAAAATACACAAACCAAACGCTCCACTACGTCCTATAGTGAGCCAGATCGACTCACCAAGTTATAAATTGGCTCAACACTTGGCAAAAGTTCTGTCACCGCTGAGAGGACAAACCAGAGCACACATGAAGGATTCGTACCATTTTGTTAGTGAGATAAAAGACCTACATCTCGCTGACAATGAAACTATGGTCAGTTTTGATGTTCAGTCACAATTTACATGCTTGAATGAACCTATTGAAGACTGCATCTCAATTGTAACCAGGAAGCTAGAAGAATACAACATGCCTACAGAATATGCAGTAGTACTCAAACATTGCCTTACATCTGGCTATCTATTGTGGAAGGAGGAGTTCTACAAGCAAGTAGACGGTGTAGCAATGGGCTCACCTGTATCTCCCATAGTCACCGACATATTCATGGAGGACTTTGAGGAGAAAGCCCTTCTTACTGCTCCTGTATATCCAAGATTCTACAAGCGGTACGTAGACGACACTTTCACAATTTTACCATCTGACAAAGTAACTACATTTTTAAACCACCTTAATTCCATAAACTCAAAATACAATTCACAATGGAGTTAGAGGCAAACAATTCTTTAGCTTTCCTAGATGTTTTAGTCATCCGAAATCCTGATAACACTATTGGTCACACTGTGTATAGAAAAAAGACTCATACCAACCAATATTTAAATGGTGAATCGCACCATCATCCATCACAGTTAGGTACCGTGGGAAAATCTTTGTTTCAGAGAGCACGAGGGATCTGTGACAGAAAACATCTGGCCACCGAGCTTTAGCACGTCGAGCAAGTATTGCAAGACAACAAGCTTCGGGTCCCGCGCCTACGTCACAGTGACCGAGTGAAGCCGGCCACAGTCGAGCGTGTGCCTGCTGTACTACCCTATGTCAGAGGAGTCACAGACAAGGTTGGCTACATTTTGAAGCGACCTTCTATTAAAACATACTTCAAGCCGCTGAAGAAGATTTGTCAATTTTTACCATCCATCAAGTGTAATATCCCTCTACAAGATGCAGGAGTGTACAAGCTTGATTGCGAATGTGGTCAAACAAACAAAGTCTTACACAGGACAAACAAAAAGATCCATTAAAACCCGCGTGAAAGAACATATAGCTGACGTGAGGCACCGACGCTCTGGGAAGTCTGCAGTCTGTGATGTTCAAGATCATCCCCACCATTTTTTTACTACATCAGATTTGAAAGACCACAAATCCTCGCAAAAGAACACCAATTCCTACCAAGGATGATACGCGAGGCTATTGAAATTAAAAACATCCTAATTTCAATAGAGAAGATGGATGGGTGCTCCCATCTGCTTGGGATCCTATAATTAACAAAATTAAATCTAAACCCAAGCATACCACTGCAAGACTTCAAGATACTGTAAGCTCATTCTGCGTAGATCGAACCAAAAATTTATATTAAAAACTGAAGGTAGCCGGGCTAACTATGACATCGGGACGTCAAACATCTCACCGTGATCATGGGTTGCTGTAAAGCACACGAAACGTCGGGAATCAAAATAGTAAAATTAAACGCGATAAAATCCGTAAAAATAGTTTTTTTAATCGTCAAATGTGTTACTTATATTAGTTACGTAATAATAATTGAATATTTCGTTAACGTTATGTTATATTGTTTACAGATTGTTTTATAAAAAAAAATGGGGAAGTTTTATTTCACATGACAACCCTATATAACACGCAAACATATTTGCACCGCCGCCATTGCAGCAAATTGCAGTGCATCAGTCCTTTCTTAACAAAATTCTGTCCGCCTTATTTATACGTCCATGCTGACTCGCTTCGGAAAAACGCGTTTTGTCTAGTAAGAACTAGTTTTACCGTAGTTATATTAAAATAACGTAAGTCATAATTAAGTCCGTTCTTGTTATCACAACAACAAAATTATTACGTTCGAAACCTATTATTATTTATAATTTTAAATTAACATATTATGCGATAATTGAGCCAGTTTTTCTTAGTGCAACAATAAATTTTTTATGTTCGAAACCTATTTTATTTTTTTATAATTTGAAATTAACTTAAGCGATTATTAAGACCGTTTAGTAAGCGGAACAATAAACTTTACAAGCTCATAATCTAGTGAACACGTGCTCCTAAATGACATTTAATATGTAACTTAAAATTTCTTTATTACATATTATATAACAAGTTCACATAATCATCTTTACAGCCAATCAAAAGTCCACTGCTGAAAATAGGCCTTCCTATAGATAACTTCATAGGAAGGATATTTTATATTTTTGTGGCTGTATTTCGTAATTTCGTATGGTGAGGTATAGAGAACGGGAGACCTTTTTTGCTAAAAACGAGGCGTTCCATCGTAGTCCTCAAGGATGATGCATCTTCATTTACATTTTGATGTTTGAGAATAAAAGTAGATGTCTATGGGCCACAGCATCCAGTTAACATCAGGTTTTAAGTGTTAGAGCCATGCTGCAGCTATATTATGGTTGTAGCACGAATGGGTACACTCGACCGGGGTACGACCACGCTCTCACAGAATACCAGCGTAAAATAGCAGCTTAATGCTGCTGTGTTTCGCATGGTGAGTGTAGAGAACCGGAGACCCTTTTTACTGGAAACGCGGCTTTCCATATTAATCCTCAGGAGTGACAACGCATCTGCATTTTGGTTCTTAACTGAGGATAATTGTAGATGTCTATGGGCCACAGTCCTCACGATTGACAACGCACCGCGTTTTCGTAATCGAGGATCTACCATTTACCATCAGGTAGACTGTGTGCCCGTTTGTCACCATTATTCTGCTAAAAAAAAATTGCTAAAGTTTCCATGCTTGGCTTATTATTTTGAGCTGTTATTAAGAAGATGTAGCTGGCTGCCCATCTCCTGCTTTATTTCCCTCTGTGGTCTCTTACGACACCTAACGGACAATGATGGGTACCTTTTGGATTCTCTTATGTCGCCCCAATACGGCAGGTAATATACATTTAATATTTCTATATAGAGAACATAATTAGTTCATAGTGTTCTTCTAGTAATATGTGAAAATTTAGGTCAAAGGTTTATTAATGACTCAGTCACAAAATTGTTAATTGCATTACTAGACTGACTTCAATTCACACAAAATTAATTATAGTGTGTGTATTATGATGAATGTTTATAGATATTATTCTTCTTGGTTTTCCTTAATATTACGTAATATATTATATGTATAGTTTTTAATACTAAGTTAATTACAAATAGATACAGAGTTTAGAATAATATGCATAATTATCCTAAAATACAGACATATAACACATTGATAAAATCTGTGGATACAATAGATATTAATAAAAATACGTAATGTCTTTTGCCTCTTTTTGAAAATATAAAAACATGTGTGAGTGTCGTGGAACACTCGGTTAGAACGAATCTACTTTCGTAGTATATATTATTGATAAACGTATTATATTATTGATTAACAAATACAAATAAGTGAATTACTATCGTCTTTCGTGGCAAGATAAGAAAAAGTGCGAGGGAGATGGATATTATTCCATCTCGCTTCCTTATAGCCGCTAAGGCCGTCTATAATACGTCAGAAGGGGTCGTGACGGAAAAATCTTACACTTTTTCTCACCTAGCCCCCATCCGCCAAATTCGTATCGTCCGATAAGGAACTTCGTTCCAATAGTGCCCCGTCTTAGACATATTATTAGCTTGTTTACAAATTAAGTATTTTTTTAATCCCACCTTAGGCTGTATCCGTAATACGGATTATAATTTTCATTTACATTATGTGTATGCACAACAGTTGAAAATTTTTTAATGTTGTTGTTGCGATTGTCCACATCTATTAATTAGTGTAATTAAATGACAATGAATAAATATCAAGTATGATCCTTGGTTTGATATGCAAATTCTCCTATATACGAGTATGTATTCGTTTACCAAATTTAAAATATAATAAAAGATCGTTAGTGGGGTAGCTATAGACATGATAGGCATTTTACGTAGTAGAACCATGCTGCAGCTATATAATGGGTGTAGCACGAATGGTTCGGCTCGACCAGGGAAAGACCACGCTCTCACAGAATACCAGCGTAAATGCTGCTGTGTTTCGCATGGTGAGTGCAGAGAACCGGAGACTTTTTTTTATTGGAAACGCGGCTTTCCATATTAATCCTCAGGAGTGACAACGTATCTGCATTTTGGTTCTTAACTGAGGATAATTGTAGATGTCTATGGGATATCCACAGCATCCACTTACTATCAGATTGGCTGTGTGCTCATTTGTCACCCTTACTCTTATAAAAAAAATAGTATAAATAATTTATTCGTTGCCGAATTCCATTATCTAATAGAATACTAGTTGCGTTTTTTTACGAGCGTTGAATTTGAGCATTGAGTTACGAGAAAAACTCAGTTGAATAGTTCGTTGTATCTTTTAATGGTTTATTTCCACATTAGAATATCCCCTTAATGTAAAAGTTACAACATACGAGTACGTCCTATGGCACTGGCCTTTGAGAATTCCGTGACGGTTATGAAGCAGTTAGTCTGCGGCGTTCTCCTTTCTTGCGCTTATTGTTAACTGTCTTTATATTCCCAAAGTTCCGAGTGGAGGTGTAAACTCCATAACAAAACTGTAGAACCATGGGTGCAGCGAATCAAAAATAAATTGCAATTTATTTTATCTCTTTTTTATAATGCTATAAACTTGTTTTTTCATTTAAAATTTTATTAGATTAAATTTTGTCCTATCCAATTTTAAACATAAAGTGTAAGGAAATTGGGTCTTTGCTTAGCAATCGATAATATCATAATAATTGTTAAAAGTAGCGGTTTTTTTAATAATACGAGTATAATATTAGAGTCGAAAAAAACTTCAACAACATTGCAGTTATCGTTTCTTAAAATGTCTGAAAAATTTAAGAATATTCGGATGTCTGGCAGTGGATGAAAACATTTCTTATCTTAAAAAAAAACTTTACCCCACTCTAAGATTTTCTCCTGTATCGTTGAGGCAGTTTACATACATAAATTTTACAAGGACAAACATCCAGACCCGAAACAATTATTTGCAGTCCATGCTAATACTATGGGGAATCGCATACAGGACAATCAACATAAACCGTGTTGTAGGAATCATTTGAAGTAGCTGTATATATGTAACAACAAATAATGCTCCGTAACTATATCGTTGTTTAAAGTAGAAGTATATCTGATTCATATTGAAATATTATTGCGACATTATCATTTTGATTTATAGCATTTATTATATTACTTGAAATTAACTTTATTGTAAACTTTGTGAAATACATTTGCAACGCTATTTTCAGCATCAAAATGATGTCAGTCAGTTGCCTGCTCGGCTTCTTAAGCTAGGCTTCGAATTTTAGACCGAAGATGTATATTTGCTGATAAATAAGTATACCTTCTTAGTTCTCAGAGATGACAACTCATCTGCATTTTATATATATGCATATTGAATTACATATTATTTAATTACTAATAATAATTAATTACCGTTACAGCCTAATAAAAGTCCACTGCTGAACATAGGTCTCCCTCATATATTGCTTCGTAGGGGGATATATGCCTTAGTTTTCATGCTTGGCAGGCCGGTTGGCAAACGCAGTTTTTTAATTCTTAGTGTTATTAGGAAGATGCTGCTGCTGTGTCACTTTTACAATACCCACAGGACGATATGATATTAATTTAACATTATATTAGTTAAATATTGAACATAAGCCTATAAATTTAAAACCAATAAATATACACGTTGTTTGGATTAATCACAAACGGGTCGTCTTGGCCGGGTTGCTGCGTCGCTATTTCACGCATGAAATGTAAAAAATAAAGTATAATTTTTATTTTTTTAAAGAGCAAAGCCATAAAAATGTAAACTTTTGTGTGACGGTAAAGACTAATCGTGACATTTGTTTACATAAAATCAGTCACCACTAATGAATCGTTACGCTTCCCGACTGCATAATGAATACTGTCAACAATTGAGTCACTCCATTACTCCTTTGTACATACATACATACATTTACGTCTGAAGGGAAACAACATAATATACGATGATAAATGTAGACATAAAAAAAACCTTTTATGTTAATTATAATTCTTACTCTATTTCATTTTAAAAATTTGTGTTTTATTTGAATGATTCTAAATATATTGAGATTAGCATCGTATTAACAATCATTAAAGTAAAACACAATGCATTAACATTTCTTTTGAAACTATAATACATAGAGTATTAGCTGTCTTTTCTCGTAGTTACCTTCAAAACATCAACCCTGTCTGTTAAAATAACAAGTTCTTGTATCTCCAGGGGCTTGGAACAGTCGTATTGGCATCAAAATAACAACGAAATCCCCCTTTATTTACTTTTGTTTAAGTTATAAATAAGCTTATATTAATGACATCATTTAGTTTACAACGTTTCACTAAAAAAAACAGGAACTTATTATTTATTTGAGTTGTAATTGCCCCGTTTCGACGAAGATGTCACCATCAAGATGCACCTATCTTACACTTATAGTTAAAAATACAATAAATTTTATTAGGACTGAGTTTTTACGGCAGTTAATAAAATAAAATGAGTTAAATAATAGGATCGTAATAGGTACCTAATATCTTAGTCATGTCCTGGGTACACCACAGGATGAAATACAGTAATGGATTATTTTAGGAACAAATTTAAGGCAACATGCGGTTAAGTTTCCAAAGGAACTGCAGCCGCGACTGGTTGTCACAGTTGTTGACAAGAGAACTGGTTTTTTGTGTTGTATGATGTATGGATTGTCAATCGTGTAGTGGCGGTGTAAGAATATTCCCTACTTCATATCGTCCCGTGGGTGTCGTAAGAGGCGACAGAGGGAAACAAATCAGGAGATCGGCAGCAGCGTCTTCCTAATAGCAACTAAAAAAACTGCGGATGCCAACCCGCTTGCCGATGGGAGTAGGGCTATAACATAATAATTTTATTTTTTATTTTTTTATAATTGGAAATAATTTATCAATAATAGTTCTACCTTTGACAAGCACCTGATGTTAATTGATGAACACGTAAGCCCTTAAAAATCTTATGTACCATATAAGTAATTGTTGCTACAAACTGACAGTTTGATTATGTAGCAAGATAAGTTATGTGTAATTACCGCGCATTCATGTAACCTTGCGTGTATATTAAGAAAATCGTTGTTTTTCTCGTAATACTTTGTAATACTAAATATTACAAAGTATAACGAGAAAAACAACGATTAGTGGAGGTTAAGAAGTATGTTATAGTTTGAGAAATTGTTTGATAAGAGAAAAATGTGGTTTGCAAGAAGATGTTTTGAACAGAATTATGAATGACATACTTCGGTGATTTGGACACGTAAAAAGAATGAACAAAGAAAGAATGTCGAAGCAAATTTATGCGACAGAAGTGGGTCGCAGTGTCGGCAAGTGTCGCCTTAGGCGAAAGTTTATCGACCAAATTGGCGATATATTAAAGATGTGCCAAATTAAGAGCACATTTAACCGACGGGCATGTATGCGTTGTTATATGGATGTGAAAGAAGCAGGTGTGTTATTATCTCAGAGCGAAGAACAGGATCGTGCCAAATGGAAGAAGCCGTAGTCTCTGCCTAGACCTCTGGGTGAAGGGCGTGAGAGTTTAAGAATTATGAATTATGAGGGTTAATCTATACCTTTTGGAATTCATTGTTGTAAACGTTATATATTGTTATATTAGTCAATGGACCGACGATATTACTACGCACTAAAGGACCACATTATTAATTGTGTTATATATGTATAAATGTACATATAATAAGCATAATATAATAAATGTACATATATTACTAGCGATTCTAAATACATAATATGAATGTATGAGCAAATGTTAAAATCTTTATTCTAATCTCTCGGTAGAGAGTAATTGTGTTCTGTGATTCTAATTATATTATAAAAATTGAAACCCAAAAAACATTCGTGGGTTCGAACGCCATTATACTCCACCAAACCTAGATTATTTACAGTTTTACAGAAACAGATAACTCAAAACTCAAAATTTATTAGTTTCTTAATATTTATTGCTTACTGATATTTTTTAGAGATAAACTTATATTATAAATTATAGACTGCACTAGATTAAAACAAATTTATTTAATCACTTTCAGTACAACTTTGAAATTTGATTTCTATATTGTATTCAAAATGAATGTCTCTTTCATAATCGACCATAACAATTCTCTTTGTTGTTAGTAGATAGTTGTATTTTCTACAAATTGTCCTCCGGCGGATCCCACATGGGCATGTCTGCGGCATAGTGTGGTTGGTATTTAGCCAAGTTTCATCAATGAGTATAACATTGTCCCAATTGATTATATTTTTAATTTCTCGTAAAAATGTTATTCTTTGCATTCATGTCTCTAACTGCATTCATGTCCATTATTTTTTGATTGTCATTTTTTTTTAACGGAAGCCAATTCCTTTTCAAATGGTTCAATTGACTCTACACTACCATTGTACAAGCCGGAATCTCCTAAATTTACTCGCAAACTCGATTAATGTGAAACGTCAAAAGGTATTTCTTAGATTTGGTGGAGTATTATTTATGACGAATTCCAATAAATCATTTACTAAATAACTCAAGTGATGTCCAAGATGTTGGCACTTACGGTGAGACTTGGCTAACAGAAATTTATGGAAATAACTAAATTAATAAATAATAAATTAATAGCAAATTATTCGGTAAAAGGACTAATAACATATATTTATTTATCCGGCTATTTCTATTTTTATTAAAAATACAAACTAGATTCAGCCTCGTATGTGGAGCCGATTACTTACTTACGTGTCTTCGATTTATTCAGCAAAAAGTAGGTGTACACGGTTGCTTTCGGCTAAAACTGGTTCCACAATAATTAAAATAAAACAAAACTTTAACTTAAATAAAACAAATGTCAATATGCAAAAGCACCTATCAAGTATCAGCGAGAGTAGGTTATGGTGTGGCTGGGGCGCCCTTGCCCTCTTGGGTATGTGTAGTTCTATGTAAACTTAAGTAAATTTAAGTTTATTATTTCTTTTGACATTACCCGTGCCATGAATAAATAGGTTCTACCGAAATTTATACACACCGTTCTTATTTATTTACTTATTTAACAAGTACTGATCTGGTGATCTGATATCAATAACAAGTGTACTGTGTACATAACATTCACAGATTGAGTCATGCAACTTAATTTTGGAATAATTTGGAGTAGGAATAACATCCAATCAATACAATACAATGAGAAATTATTCAAGTAAATTATGTACCTAAATAAGAAAAATATATTGAAAAAAAAACAGCTTTAATTATTGGGAGAGAACATGGTAGATATTATATTCTCTTCAGAGGTATCCTCATTCCCCTACGATATACATGTTGTATTGAACAAACTTAATGTATTTATATCTATTACTTTAAAGTTTATTTACAAAATATTTAATATTTGCTGAGAATACAATTATTAGCTAAGAATTCAATATACTCTGACTTATTTGTGTGTAAATAGGTGATCACTTCCTTGTTTACCTTCCACTGAATACACACATGTGTGCAGATTAACAAATGCAGATAGATGCTCAATTTTAAGGAGAAACATTTTTATAAATTATCTTCATTACAGCCTTGATTAATCGCCTTTATATCCAACCTTATTAACCGACTTCGAAAGGAGGTTCTCAATTCAGTGTTTGTTTTTGTATGTATGTTAAGCGATATCTTCTCAGATTGTGAACCAATTTTAATGATACTTTTTTTATTAAATAGGATGGTCTCATTAAATTTTGAAGAAAAATTTCCGTCCCTAAGAGTGGAAAATAAGGGAAGAAGTTTCATATTGGACTCTTGTCACTATTATCTATTCTGTGCCTTTGTTTAAGTGATTTTTGATTTTCACCTACTTCCGGTAGTAATGGAAACTGAAGGTGGAGGGGGAGGGGGAACTCCCCAAAGGTGTATATAACAGTTTCTTATAGCGCGTTACTTATGATTTGCCTTGACGAGGAATTTAGACCTCCTCGAGTTTCAACTGAAGAATTTTATTATTTACTTTACTCTTATATATTTATATAAATATATCATTTTTTTGTTTATTTATACACCCCAACCAGATGAGAATACTATATAAATACCCCATAAAATAAAATGTTAATACTTTCTCCGAAACGGTTTTGAACGAATTGGATGAAATTTTGCAGTTTTTAATTGCACCGCTGATGCCGCTGATGTGAATATAACGTTTTATAACAAACTGCACGTGGAAAATCCATGAAAATATCAATAGCCCTTTCAAAATCATTTTACTAAATACGTCCCACAATTGTGACTCGCTTGCCGCCTAACGTCTAATCGAATCAATCTTAGATTCATTTGGTAAATATTGTCTCGTGTGCAATAATTTTCACAGCGCACTCTAAGTAATTTAGAGGCAATTTTTTGACACCTTAATATTGTAATATTGGAATTTCCTTAGGGATCATTATATTTTTTGAAATAAAATATAGCCACTTATATAGTAGCTTTCTTTAAGTGTAAGTAAGTTTAAACAAATATTTTTTCTTTATAATAGGTATTAGTATAGATAGACAATGAGAAGAGCACCGACTCCAAAAATTACTGGTTAGGTATTGTAAACATTTAAATAACGATAATTGTATTTTCTTTACAAATTTGTTCTTTTCTTAGCAATCAAAATATATTATTTTTAACTTTTAAAAGTGTGGCAAAGCTTTGAATTTGGTTTTGAATTTTTGGAAAAAACTACTTTATTTACTTTTTAGTCGTTATAGACGCTTAGAAGACGCTGCTGTCCATCTCCTGCCTTGTTTCCCTCTGTCGCCTCTTACGACACTCGCGGGATGATATGCGGTATAGTTATTCTATTTCACGACGCACGCTCGGGAGTAGCGCTCCCGAGGCCTACCCACACTAACACAATGTGTATGTGCACGACTAACAACAACCAAAGTCAAAACTTCATCGTGAAATAAATAACTAACACGGATATAAATAAGTGCTCCTGATCCACAATATTATAAATTTTAGCGTTACATTGGACGCGTGAAGTAAGGACAAGCAAGTGCATCTGTGTTAATGTGCATATTTGTGCTAGGGTAAAACACCCGGTAGTCAGCCCCGCATCAGTACTCAGTCTTTACAGACATTATTTCCATATAAATAGTGTTGAAATTTATTTACACCTTTAAAATAACGTTTAATTGAATCTGTGTCTCCTTATTGACTAATACGCACACCTGCAAACCAATATCATGTCAGGTTGACGAGCTACACTCGTTAATTTGCACTGCTGCCAAAGACATGACTAGATGCGTCGCTGTTGCAATTTTTTTCTTAAGGAAACGTGCTCGAGTTTTCGGTAAATTTTTGTTAGCATTTGTTCTAATTTGTGATGGATTGTTATACTGTGTTACAATAAAATGTTTATTTTGTGATAAAATTAACTACTACATGCATTTTATTTGTTTAATATGTTGTAATTTAGGTGGCCGACTAGTGGGTTTCGAATTTTAAGGTAGATCCAGTACTCAGCCATAAGTGGCTGACTACTGGTTTTTTCGTGATTTTCTTATATGTAGTTGAAATTAACGGAACAAATAGTACCAAATCTACTCATTACTTTGGGTTTAACTCTTATAAGGCGAAAAGTGTATTTTACCAGTAGTCTCATTGTATTGTACAATGAGAAATTATTCAAGTAAATTATGTACCTAAATAAGAAAATATATTGAAAAAAACAGCTTTAATTATTGGGAGAACATGGTAGATATTATATTCTCTTCAGAGGTATCCTCATTCCCCTACGATATACATGTTGTATTGAACAAACTTAATGTATTTATATCTATTACTTTAAAGTTTATTTACAAAATATTTAATATTTGCTGAGAATACAATTATTAGCTAAGAATTCAATATACTCTGACTTATTTGTGTGTAAATAGGTGATCACTTCCTTGTTTACCTTCCACTGAATACACACATGTGTGCAGATTAACAAATGCAGATAGATGCTCAATTTTAAGGAGAAACATTTTTATAAATTATCTTCATTACAGCCTTGATTAATCGCCTTTATATCCAACCTTTATTAACCGACTTCGAAAAGGAGGAGGTTCTCAATTCGAGTGTTTGTTTTTTGTATGTATGTTAAGCGATATCTTCTCAGATTGTGAACCAATTTTAATGATACTTTTTTTATTAAATAGGATGGTCCCATTAAATTTTGAAGAAAAATTTCCGTCCCTAAGAGTGGAAAATAAGGGAAGAAGTTTCATATTGGACTCTTGTCACTATTATCTATTCTGTGCCTTTGTTTAAGTGATTTTTGATTTTCACCTACTTCCGGTAGTAATGGAAACTGAAGGTGGGAGGGGGGGGGGAGGGGGGGAACTCCCCCAAAGGTGTATATAACAGTTTCTTATAGCGCGTTACTTATGATTTGCCTTGACGAGGACTTTAGACCTCGTCGAGTTTCAACCGAAGAATTTTTATTATTTACTTTACTCTTATATATATTTATATAAATATATCATTTTCTTTTGTTTATTTATACACCCCAACCAGATGAGAATACTATATATAAATACCCTATAAAATAAAATGTTAATACGTTCTCCGAAACGGTTTTGAACGAATTGGATGAAATTTTGCAGTTTTAAATTGCACCGCTGATGCCGCTGATGTGAATATAACGTTTTATAACAAACTGCGTGGAAAATCCGCGAAAATATCAATAGCCCTTTCAAAATCATTTTTACTAAATACGTCCCTACAATTGTGACTCGCTTGCCGCCTAACGTCTAATCGAATCAATCTTAGATTCATTTGGTAAATATTGTCTCGTGTGCAATAATTTTCACAGCGCACTCTAAGTAATTTAGAGGCAATTTTTTGACACCTTAATATTGTAATATTGGAATTTCCTTAGGGATCATTATATTTTTTGAAATAAAATATAGCCACTTATATAGTAGCTTTCTTTAAGTGTAAGTAAGTTTAAACAAATATTTTTCTTTATAATAGGTATTAGTATAGATAGACAATGAGAAGAGCACCGACTCCAAAAATTACTGGTTAGGTATTGTAAACATTTAAATAACAATAATTGTATTTTCTTTACAAATTTGTTCTTTTCTTAGCAATCAAAATATATTATTTTTAACTTTTTAAAAGTGTGGCAAAGCTTTGAATTTGGTTTTGAATTTTTGGAAAAAACTACTTTATTTACTTTTTAGTCGTTATAGACGCTTAGAAGACGCTGCTGTCCATCTCCTGCCTTGTTTCCCTCTGTCGCCTCTTACGACACTCGCGGGATGATATGCGGTATAGTTATTCTATTTCACGACGCACGCTCGGGAGTAGCGCTCCCGAGGCCTACGCACACTAACACAATGTGTATGTGCACGACTAACAACAACCAAAGTCAAAACTTCATCGTGAAATAAATAACTAACACGGATATAAATAAGTGCTCCTCATCCACAATATTATAAATTTTAGCGTTACATTGGACGCGTGAAGTAAGGACAAGCAAGTGCATCTGTGTTAATGTGCATATTTGTGCTAGGTAAAACACCCAGTAGTCAGCCCGCACCAGTACTCAGCCTTTACAGACATTATTTCCATATAAATAGTGTTGAAATTTGTTTACACCTTTAAAATAACGTTTAATTGAATCTGTGTCTCCTTATTGACTAATACGCACAACTACGAACCAATATCATGTCAGGTTGACGAGCTACACTCGTTAATTTGCACTGCTGCCAAAGACATGACTAGATGCGTCGCTGTTGCAATTTTTTTCTTAAGGAAACGTGCTCGAGTTTTCGGTAAATTTTTGTGTGTATTTGTTGTAATTTGTGGTGGATTGTTATACTGTGTTACAATAAAATGTTTATTTTGTGATAAAATTAACTATTACATGCATTTTATTTGTTTAATATGTTGTAATTTAGGTGGCCGACTAGTGGGTATCGAATTTTTAAGGTAGATTCAGTACTCAGCCATAAGTGGCTGACTACTGGTTTTTTGGTGATTTTCTTATATGTAGTTGAAATTAACGGAACGAATAGTACCAATTTTGCTCATTACTTTGGGTTTAACTCTTATAAGGCGAAAAGTGTATTTTACCAGTAGTCAGCCGCGTACAAATGTAATTGCATGTCAGGGGCCGACCAATGGGTCTACAAATCCAGTAGTCAGCCGTTAGTCCTGTTGCACAAAATAGTACCTTAAAGCCTTTTAAATAAGGGTTAAATCTATGCACGGTTATTTTAGCATGAAAATCATTTGTCATCATTTGAAAATCATTTGAAATCAATTCTATCACGTCAAAAATCCATCCATTAATACAAAGAAGAGCAATTAACACAAGCTATGGCGGCGATTAGAAATGGGATGAAAAGAATAGGAGCTATTTCTTCCAAAGAGGAGACAATTTCAGAAACAAAACGAAGAAGTGATGCACAGGAAAAGAATGTTATATTGATTAAAAAAATTAAGAGATTTGAAGCTAAAACAAAGAAAGAAGAAGAAAACCAAAAAAAGAAAGAAGAATTACAAAAAAGGAAAGCGGAAAAGCGGTTGAATTCCAAAAATAGCAAAAGGAGGAAGAAAAATACTCTATGTACAATAAACAAAGTAAGATGCAAAAACTGTGAAGAGGAATTGACTAGCGACACAGAAATTATTGACTTAAAGAATATTGGATGTGACAATTGCCTTGCATGGTTCATTTGAAATGTACTGAATTCGCTGGGGACATATATGAAAATTGGACTTACCTAGTCTGACTATTTGTTCCAGGTAAACATATTCGTCAACAACTTCGAGCTTAGTGCTCCCAACAACTACCGGCATAGGTGTGACATGGACGTTAAACACGATTTTTATTTTGTCCATGTTCATCTTAAGACCTATCCGTTGGGAGACACTATTGAGGTCATTGAGCATAGTGCTTAGGTCCTCCAGCGATTCTGCCATAAGGACTATATCGTCGGCAAATTGAAGTCCAACTTCGTCCGAGAGGTCAATCGACGGATTCAACTCTGCTGGGCAGCGTTCGGGAGATTACGACACATCTTCTCGTCAGACATACCTCAATACCTCAAAATTAGATTGTACAACCAGTGCGTGTTGCCAGTGATGACCTATGGATCTGAGACGTGGTCCTTCACTGCTGACCGTATGAGGAAGCTCAAAGTCGCTCAGCGAGCTATGGAAGGCTATGCTTGGCGTTTTTCTGCGTGATAGACTTAAAAACGAGGATATCCGCAGTAGAACCAGAGTAACCGACATAGCCCAAAGGATTAGTAAGCTGAAGTGGCAATGGGCCGGCCATATAGCTCGAAGAACCGACAATCGATGGGGAAGAAAGGTTCTCGAGTGGCAGCCTCGTACCGGCAGGCGAAGTGTAGGCGTCCCTCACTAGATGGAGTGGTAGACAGAGTGAGGACTTGGTAAGACATGGAGGAAGTCAATGGATGCAGGTGGCTGGGACCGTGCTTTGTGGCATTCCGTGGGGAGGCCTATGTTCAGTAGCCGCAGCCTTGTGAAGGGCTGTAATGATGATGATGATGATGATGATATTTGAAATATACATAATAAAGAATTTCTATGCCAAATATGCAAGAATAAGTGAGAGGCTGACTACAGGGTAAGACATGGCTGACTTGTGGAGAAATGAGGCTGACTACTGGTGGCTGCCACCATGGCTGGACGAGTGGAGGATGGCCGTCAATGTTGGCAAGACGACCGCTCTGCTCACCGCCGCTTCAGGAACTTCCCACCACCATTGATGCTCAGGGCCAGGAAACCGGCATGAGAAGGCCGCAACCTACCTTGGATGCCGGATAGATCGGATGCTGCGCATGACCGCGCACGTCGATATCGTCGTCCGCAACGCCAGATGTGCGCGGGCGGCGCTCCGTCCCGTCCTGGCATCCAAGCTACCGCTGAAAACAAAGCTGAGACTGTACAAAACATATATAAGATCTAGACTAACATACGCTGCGCCGGCCTGGTACGCGCTCCTGAGCGATCGTCAGAAGCGGCGATTACAGGTCCAGCAGAATACAACACTACGGACCATCGTCGGTGCAGGTCGCTACGTCCGGAACGACGTCATTGCGGCCGACTTGAAGATGGAGACCATTGAGCAATTTGTGGCCCGATTAGCACGCGGTATGTTTGACCGCGCCGATAACGGGCCACATGAACACCTACAAAATTTTGCACCCTACATGCTCGGCCACCGGACGGGCGACCTCTACCAAGAGAACTCCTCTCTATAGCGATTAGAGAGTCGAGTAATAACCCACAATGCCGCAGACAGGCCAACTTAGACGCCCACAGGCCAATTTAGCCTATAGACTGACTAACTGCCTAAATAGGCCGATTCAACCACCCGTATAGGCCTACATAGCCTCCTATGTAGGCCATACTAGAAGATCACACAATTTTAGAAAAAATTTTTTTCCTTCAAAAAGTGACCGGGAAACCGAACCCCGAACTTTTGAAAAATCAACCGACAACGCCATAACGGCTCCCACGACCGGTGCATAGTGATGCACCGCGAGGAGATTCAGGTAAAGGATATGCCTGAGGCCCGAGACCTGCTGTGTGCTAAATAGCATACATGCAGACGACAACGTATCACTACTGGTGAAAAGTGCCATAATTTATTTAATGTTGATTTTTATATAATTCTACTATAAATATAATGTTATGTTAATTTTTAGTAAATTTAATAAACAGCCTTACTGGGAATAATGATTGTTTTATTCATAATGTTTAATATTTAAAATACAGTCGAATCAAATTTTAGTCCTCACTAAAAGGCTGACTACAGGGTGTTTTACCCTATCGTATCTCTTACGCATTTGATAGCCTGCGATTACAGGACACGGGAAAAGTCCGTGTTTTTTATAATTGAATATTAACAAAATAGTATTCTCAAATATTGTCATCGATATGATAATCACTGCCCAATACAGTTTCACTGCCGGAACAAGCTTAACTCCCCGATTGCCACAAATTAGAGATGGGCCCAACATGGATTTCACCGAATACGAATATTCGGCCGAAAGTTCGGTAAAACTTTTACCGAACCGAATATTCGGCCGAACATTATTCGGCAGGATCACCTCGGTACCTAACCAATTCATGTCGAAACTTGTTTACGTAAAGCGCGCGGGATTAGCACCGGACCCTGTCCCTCGCTCCCCCGCCGCACCTGACATGTAATTGCATCATCTAGTACTGAGCTAATTGCCGGCACGTGCATTCGCCATTTGGAAATAATTTAAAATTTAAAAATTTGTACAACCGACTTCAAAATAAATTATTAGGATAACTCAAAACTATTAGTCAAACCTTGATCAAATTTATATAGGACCACAGGAGAAGCACCAGCTTTCAAATAAAAAGGATCATCGAAATTGGTTCACCTACAAAAAGTTATGAGGTAACACACATAAAAATAACATACAGTCGAATTAAGTACTTCCTCCTTTTGAAGTCGGTAGATAAATTATTTTTATAGAAAGTATTTTTCGCAAATCGTACATTTCACTTTACTTTGGTCGTCAGTTTCATTCCTGCCACTCATTTTTATATAGTATGAAAAATTTAAAAGCACTATTCAAGGTGAGCTATCTAAGGCCAAATGTCTATCGGCTACATCTGACATGTGGACAAACATGTTCGTACATTTCAATACAGTGGATACTTTGAGTACCACTTTAACGAATGTTCGGTGATTTAGCCGAATATTCGGTAAAGCTGCCGAATATGCCGAATACCGAATATTCGGCCCATCTCTACCACAAATCACGGTCCTGACCTGTATTCACCAACTGTAGGGATTTCTCATCAGATTGTTACTCTATCTAGTGAGAGCTTCCCTTACACTGCCCATGCCAGTTCGAGGCTACCACATAAGAACATATTTTATACCTAGAATACTTAAACAAGTCTGCGACTGTCTAAATTTATAAATCCTGTTATTACCAATTTAGACAAATGCACTATTAAGAAAATTATACTTAGCTTATGTCCATACGAAGACATTTCTAGATCCACGACACGACGATGTTCTGTTATTATAGCAGATAATAACAGATCATATAATATATATCCAATAAGATATATGCTAGCAAGCGACAAGCGATAGCATATATATTATTTATCATAGTATTCGTTTCATAGTTACAGAGAAAACTTTAAGTGCTAGTTTCTATTTCATGTACTCTCGAACGAGAACGTCTTAGATTCCTTGCTATTTGTAGCTAACGACGCAAATATTGGGTTTCTCTACAAATATGCAAACATTGTCATATTACGTCTGTGTACAGTATATATAAGTCAACAAGCATTTTCTCTGAAGCTCCTGTTTCCTAACAATTTTCAAAATGTATAATATAAAATTTATAGATAGATAAAATATTATAATAAATAATAAGTTATATAATGTGAAAACATCAATAATATACTATATTAATATACTATATAATTTGTATTACTGGTATAGTTCTAGCACGAATGGGTCGGCTCGACCGGGGAAGGACCACGCTCTCACAGAATACCAGCGTAAAATCTTAATGCTGTTGTGTTCCGTATGGTGAGTGTAGAGAACCGGAGACCCTTTGTACTGGGAACGAGGCATTCCATCTTAGTCCTCAGTGGTGACAACGCATCTGCATTTTGATTCTTAATCTAGGATAAAAGCAGATGTTTATGGGCCACACCATTCACTTAACATCAGGTGGACTGTGGGCTCGTTTGTCACCCTAATACTATAAAAAAAAAGTATTACTTGTCCAGTTTTACCTTTTTTATAAGTATCAATGTAACACAGACAGGCAAAATACTTTGCACGATTCCTACTTAGTGTAATAAAATATAAAAATATGTCTTGAATTATGATGAAAAATGCTCTGTTATTTTTTGTCTAAAAATACAAATTACAAACGAAGGCATACTAAAACTAAAACAACTAAAGCCATTAAATTAATAAATAATATAATAGGACTGTAAAACCTATTAAATTGTTCTATGAATAAGCCAAACGGAATTTAATAAAATCTAGTTAGAAACCATCGTACCATCTTAGGACTTTTATTAACAACTAGCGATCCTACCTACCTCCACCTACCGAGTCCAATTTTGAATCTAAATCATCCAGGGACCCACTCAAACACACAAAAAATTTCAACAGAATCGGCTGAACCAGTTTCCACTTTCCAGTTTAAGCGAGACTGACGGACCAAAATTATAACAGTTCATAGGAATGCTATTTTATTAACAGTTAGGCCGGTTTAAAGTTAATAATATTACACGCGTTACATGTAAAAGGTTTTAAAAGGCAATGCCATTATTGACCTATAAGTTTCTTCGATGAATCAGGTGGATGTATTTATGTTTTATTATTCGGCGTGTACGTATAAGCTATAAATATATTATTTATTATGGCTTTAATAAGTAAGAAAACATTTAACATAATTTTTGTAATAACTAAACTAAAATTCTATGAGGAAGCTCCAACATTACATCCTAGATTGCTTTCTCTGAACGTGATTTATATACTATTAGGTACATATTTTGCTCTGAAGTTATCATATAGGGGTTACTCTATGTAGAATAGAATAGAATGGAATAAAATAGAATAGAATCATTTTTATTCAATATATAGATTACAGTACATAATACTTATTGAAAGTCATTTTTTTACTTTTACCACTGTTTCGCAAAAAAAACCTCTGTCTTGGGAAGAACCAGCAAGAAATCCAGCGGGACTTTTTTTTTAAAAAAGCACAATTTACAATATAATATTTTATACAATTGTTATGAAAACATTTAGAAACAGCATGGTAGGGATCACCTCATTCTCAGGGGTTATTATCGGTCATGTACTCTTTAGTAGTATAATAACCCTAACTATACAATTTTTACTTAATAAATAATTTAAACGTTTTAATAGATAAGGTCTGCATATTTAAAAAAAAGTAAAATAAGGGATTGGTTACTACGAGCACAACTACAAGCACGTCCTCTGTCTAGCGCGTAAACTTGTGTCACTACAACACCTGCTCAGTTGACACTTCACAGTTATTGGTGTTTTCTGTCAAGAAATTCTTAGTAGAAGCCCGAAGTCAGTAGGTTGACGGTGTTTCATCCCCGTGCCTCGGAAGGCAAGTAAAGCCGCAAGTTCTAATCTCTTTCTGGTCTCCGGAGTGAGGGAACATAAAATGGACCTGTGCTTGCACACACATTCGTGTACTACAATCCTGCCTGCACAGATGGCTAGCCTTCGTCACTGAGACTGGCTTGACTACGTGTACTGTATTTTTTAAATTGCATAATGGTTATTTAAAATCTACAAAAAGTATTAAGTGCATATTTCAAACGTCTGTTGATGTAAATTTTAACGTTTTAGTGTACCGATCTACTTTCAAGAAATTTACCTTTATAATGTATATTATTATAATGTATGTTTTTTCTGATGTATAATATGATGTACATATGTAATTTAACGTACCATATTACCAATACCAATTACCGGCTGTCCGATTTTTACATGTTAGTCTGTATGAATTATAAATTGGACTTTTGTTTTTAGTTAGCTACAGGTTGTTCATGGACTGTAGAGGTCGCACGGTCAGGACAGCAAGCTTATTTATCCTCATCAGTTTTTTTTTAACAAAACTTTATTTAACGTGTAATGTTATTTTTTTTTATTACAGCTCTTCACAAGTCCACTGCTGAACATAGGCCTCCCCCACGGAATGCCACAAAGCCCGGTCCCGAGCCACCTGCATCCATTGACTTCCTGCATGTCTTACCAGGTCGTCACTCCATCTAATGGGGACCATGTCTCAGTTCCGTATGTCATCACTGGCAACACGCACTGGTTGTACAATTTAGTTTTGAGGTTTTGAGGTATGCCTGACGAGAAGATGGGTCGTAATCTCCCGAACGCTGCCGAGCCGAGTTGAATCCGTCGATTGACCTCTCGGTCGAAGTTGGACTTACCTAGTCGGACTATTTGTCCCAGGTATTATATTCGTCAACAACTTCGAGCTTAGTGCTCCCAACAACTATCGGCATAGGTGTGACATGGACATTAAACATGATTTTTGTTTTGTCCATGTTCATCTTGAGACCTATCCGTTGGGAGACACTATTGAGGTCATTGAGCATAGTGCTTAGGTCCTCCAGCGATTCTGCCATAAGGACTATATCGTCGGGAAATCGAAGGTGAGTGATGTACTCGCCATTGATGTTAATACCGTATCCTTTCCAGTCCAGTAGCTTGAAAACGTCTTCCAATGCAGCGGTGAAGAGTTTCGGGGATATTACGTCACCCTGTCTTACACCTCTGCAGTTAGATAGGTTTCGTACTCTGGTTCTGTACTCGGATAGCCATCGTAGCCTACTGTACAAACACTTCAGCACCTCGATATACCGATAGTCCACTTGGCACCGCTGAAGGACTGCAGCACCGCCAAATTTCGACGGAATCAAAGGCTTTCTCATAGTCCACATACGCAAGGAAAAGTAGCAGATTGTACTCGTCGGTCTTCTGTACAATTTGCCGAAGGTATGTATGTGGTCTATGGTGCTAAAGCCTTTCGGAAACCGGCTTGTTCGGGAGGCTGGAAGTCGTTGAGTCTGCAAGCGAGACGATTCGTAATGACTCGAAAACAGCACGTAGACGCGGCTCAGAAGGAAATCGGTCTGTAGTTCTTCAAGAGAGCATTGTCGCCTTTCTTGAAGAACAAGACCACCGCACTTCTGCCCACGCCTCCGGTGTAATGCCACCATGCAAGACGGAATTAAAGAGCTTCTGAAGGACTTCAAGTACCGGTTTTCCACCCGCTTTCAGAAGCCCGCTGTAATTCCATCCTCGCCTGGGGCCTTGCCGTTTTAAGGTGCTGGAGAGCCATTCTAATCTCGCTCAGACTGACGTCCGGGATATCATCGGAATAGCGTCGGATAAGACTTGCTCTTGGATCGTTACCACACTTGCGTGGCTCCAACGATGACGTGTACAGCTGCCCATAGAACCTCTCAATCTCACTCAAAATCTCAGGTGTCCCGGAAACGATGCTGCCACAATCGGTCTTCAGCTTCGACAGTTGGCTCTTTCTGGCAGACAGATCTCTGGCAAAGACTTTGGAGCCCTGGTTCCGCTCGATCGCTTCTTCAATACGAGCTGTATTGAAGTTGCGCAAGTCCCGCCGCATGCATTTGAGATCTGTCTGTTCAGTTGCCTGTATGCTGTCAAATCTGCTGAAGACTGCAGCTTCATCTCCCGTCTAACAACCATGAGATTAAGAGTGTGATCGGAGAGTTTTGTGTTCTTCTGCGACGGGTCTTACAGAACTTAGCCCGACCGCATGGAAAGTTTCCACAAGCTTGTCATTCATATCGTCCACTTCATTGCAAACTTCTAGGCACTGAAAACGATTTTGTAACTCGAGCTGAAAGTTTTCGGGACTTTGGATTGAAGCACCAGGGGCAATGAGCGTTGACTTCATTAGACGTGACCTCTCCAACTTAACGTTTAGGTTCAGTGTGCCTCACCATTCGGTGATCGCTGCCAGTTTTCACCCTCGCGATCACTGAGACATCACTGAACAGTTGTCGTCTGGTCGTCATAATGAAGTCAATCTCATTTTTTGTCGAACCGTCGGGGCTCGACCAGGTCCACTTTCTGTGGGGCCTCTTTTGGAAGAAAGAGTTCATCATAAAGAGTCCCTCTTTCTCCATAAAGTCGGCCAGCTGCTGGCCCCTTGGGTTCCGTTGCCCTACTCCGAATTTCCGAACCGCTCTCTCTTGTGCCTAGTTTTGCGTTGAAGTCTCCCATTAACACCGTATAGTGGGTTTTGGAGGAATGCATGGCTCTAGAGATATCCTCATACATTTCCTCCACCTCCTCATCGGGTGTGCCGAGGTTGGTGCGTAAACCTGTATGACCTTCAGCGAATACCGTTTGGTGATTCTGAGTATAAGGTACGCAACCCTCGTCGACACACTCCCGATCTTTACAACGTTGTTAACGAGAGACTTGTGGACGATAAATCCGACACCTCCTTGGGACAGATGGTCGCCTCCGGTGATAGAATAAGTTGCCGGATTCGAGGATTACCGTGTCCTCCCCTCTCTTCGGACCTCGGATAGTCCTATTATATTCCAGCGTAACTTATCTATCTCTTCTTCCAGCTCCAGGATCTTCTCGTCAGTCCTCAGGGTGCGTGCGTTATATGTTGCCAGGTCGAGACGTCGTAGGTGGCAACCGAACCTCCACCGGAGATTCTTAGCACCCCCTGCCCCGCCGTTACCATGGTCGCCACCGTAGTCAGGAATAGCGGGGCCGCCGAGGACTGGGGGCCGTTTCTTTTTGTCGTCGCTCATGGGGGGTATATTGCCATAGTTGCCACGCTTGGCGAGCGGGTTGGCAACCGCAGTTTTTTATTGTTTTTTGGCTTTTATCAGAAAGATGCTGCTGCCCATCTTCTGTATCAGTTTCCCTTTGTCGCCTCTTACGACACCCACGGGAAGATATGAAGTAGTGGGTATTCTTACCCGCCACTACACGGGACGTGTAATGTAATGTATACCTTTTAATGAACGTGTAATGTATACCTTTGTTATATGTAACGTTATACCCAAATATGGAAAACGCCCCAGTGTTGTAGAGGTTTGTAGTCTTTGGTAGAGGAATTTTACACAACTAAATTGAATATGCACAAACCTGAGTGTTTATTCATATTCAAAATAGCGCAGTCAAACACTTCTTGCATTATTGAATCTTTGAATGCTGTACGTACGGGTACTTTATTGGAAAATATAAATAAAATTGATGTTTCTGTATGTTATATCGAAACAACTGCCTTATATTGAGCTGAGAGGGTTATTGGCATGCCATTATGATATGAATAACAATTTTTTTTTAATTTTGTCTGTCTGTCTGTCCGAGATATTCTTTGGAATGGCTAAACCGATTGTAATGAAACTTCATAAACAGATAGAGAGCAATGCCAGGAGGGAACTTGGCTATATTATATCCGAAAAACTTGGATATTTGTAAATAACGAAAAATTGATAAAATAAATGGTTTTTGCTTAAGTATCTTAAATCCAAATAACGGCACGTTAATAAATCCTACCCAGGCGAAGCCGGGGCGGGTCGCCAGTTGGAAATAATACTATATCGATCATTTTGATATATTCCTATATATTATCAGCCCATAAAGTCCACTGCTAGACGTGTGTGTGCCTCTCCCATAGATATAAGAAAGATATATTTTCTATGGCCTCTCCCAGTGTAGGAAGAGTTTGCCATAATCGACACGCATCGTTGATGGTACTTTCCGTCACTGGTTTGGGTATTTTAATTTTGGCTCAGCCTAGATACCATCTGCCAGAGGGGCATAGTCGTTTCTTACAACATTCACGAGACGAAAAGGACTTTTGGACATTCTTGTCGCTCCTACACTATTTGCTATTTCATGGCTTACAATAACATGAGATGAGGAATAATTACATTATTAACTATAATAATCCAGCCAGCAAATAATTACGGTATCAATTTCTATATCTCACGTATAAACGATTAATTGTCTATAATTGCGTGTGGTGTTTCAAAATGGCATGTCACGTTAATACTCCACTGATTACTTGAATTAATGACGTCATGTCCTTGAAATTATATCCTTATATTATATTATAATATCACTTCCTTTTTAAATCAATGTGTTTAATATTATAACATGTTTAGCGACTAGCCCCGGCTTTGCACGTGTGCGATTAACAACGAGGTTTTATATTTTTTAGACTAGATCAATAAACGTCAACACTTCTATACTACCCTTATATAAAATTTGCATGTATTTAATGTATATAATCGATGCTCAATGATACTACATTATGTATAACGTAAATTTATTGTACTTTTAAAATTTTATCCGCCTTATTTGTACAAATTAATATTTTTAACTGTTTACGTCATTAATGATTATAGATGGATTAAGAACAGTGCCTCTGAGACAAACTTATTTTTGTTTAAAATAAAGATACTTACAGCAGTAAAGATTTTATATCAGCGAAAATTAAAAAATATTTTCATTCGTATAGCATTGTCAAATCGACGAACAAACTTAGTGAGGTTAGCTTTTACCGCTATTTTGATATAGTTAGTTTAAATGCTTTTGACTGTATCATCATTTTTATTTTTATTTTTTACTTTTGTCACAGCCCTTCACAAGTCCTATGCTGAACATAGTTCTCCTGCAAGAAATAGCACAAAGCACGGTCTTTGTCACTTGCAACAATCGACAATTTTTATTTATATAACAAATTTCATTGTTCTATTTCTTCGCGTGGGTGTAATAAGAGACGACTATAGGAAACGCTTGAAAGACCATAAAGCTTCCAAAAGATAGGTGTACCATCTCCTTTACGCCAGACACTATTTTATTTAATATTTTATACGTGGTAGAGCCATGCTGCAGCTATATTAGTAGTTTAATTGTAGCACGAATGGGTCGGCTCGATCGGGGAAGGACCACGCTCTCACAGAATACCATCGTAAAATAGCAGCTTAACACTGCTGTGTTTCGTATGGTGAGTGTAGAGAACCGGAGACCCTTTTTACTGGAAAAGAGGCATTCTATCTTAGTCTTCACGGGTGACAACGCATCTGCATTTTGATTCTTTATTGATGATAGATGTAGATGTCTATGGGTCACAGCAACCACTTACCATCAGGTGGACTGTGTGCTCGTTTGTCACCCTATCCTATAAAAAAAAGACAAAAAAGACTGACAAAAAGACTGGCGATAGACAGCAGCATCAAAACTGCGAGACATCTGGTACTGAGGTCGTTAACCCGCCTATCAAGCGTGACGACTAAGGAAAATATGCCCTATAACGACAGAATCCCTAGCTTCCGAAGTATAGCAGTGGACTTTTACGGGCTGAAGAATAACAAGAAGAAGATGACATGTTTTATACAATATTTTAAATAAAAGTAAAAAGAGTGTAAAGAAAAGAGAGTACAAACAAGAGTCGCTGTACAGAAAATGCATGTGTTTATTCCTCTCTCAGTCTCCCTTCCACCTGCCCTATAACCAGACGCTCGGAAAGTCTTTATCCCATCGTTGTCGAATAACCACGCATTTGAATCAAACGGTTTGTTTCGTTGTTTTTAATGCATAAAGCAAAGAAATGGTATAAATTACAAGCATCAGTTTTTCCATCGACTGCTATGTGGATTTCAAGGCCTTAGTGCGTAGATGCACAGAACGCGGCCCGCGGGCCGCATGCGGCCCGCCGGTCGAATACTGGTGGCCCGCCAACAGCAAAAATAATACTTTCGTACATTCGAAAAATATTGAATTATATTCCAGAATAAAACCAAAAAAAGTATGTTCGAAAAGTAATTTGAATCTCGCGCGCGCGCTCTTAAGTGCGCTTATCGGTGCGCCGTGCATGCGTCGGTAACAGCGGTCGGTAATGTTCGTGCTGATCTCGGTTAAATTCATTTTCTTGAGGAACCGCCGCGGCCGGCGGCACGGCGACGACGGCAGCGCGGTGGCGGCTTATCCACGGGTTATATTGTTAAAGCAAGCGAGATAGCAATAGTCCCGAATTCCCGATTGCTCGCGTAGGTAGATACACGAAGCTTCCAGAGTCGGTTTCGTGATTTCTCCAGACAGTTTTCGACTCTATACGCGCGGTATAAGGCCACGCTAACCGCAGCAACCGACAGTTCGGTTTTAATTTGAGTGAAGTGTCAATAGTTCTAGTGTAGATTTTAACTCGACTAGCCGGTGTCATATATTTTGATCCACATTCAACGTAGATTTCCCGTCAAGTGCCGTGTATAATTGTGTTGTGAAATCGTAAGTAAAACTCTGTTATTAATAAGTGTTTCCCTACCTATTTAATCAATTATTTTTGGTAATTTAAAAAGGATGGGTAATTTAAGTAGGTACTGTAATTGTTTTAGGTGCTGTGTTAATCCTAGCCAGGATTAGAACGCAACATGGACAAGCCAGGACCTAGTAAAAAACGTAAGGTTAAAGATGAAAATCGGCAGTTTCAAGAAATTTGGACTGTGAAATACTTTTTTGTATGGTCGCATAACAAAGTCGTTTGTTTAATTTGCAAGAATTCTGTTGCGATTGCAAAGGAATATAATGTAAAAAGGCACTATGAAACGCAGCATCCTACTTTTACCAAGTTTACAGACGAATTAAGGAAGCAAAAAATGTTGTCTTTAAAACGGGAGCTTATTGGTCAGCAAGCTATGTTTACAAAACCCATTCAAGATTCAGAAACAGCTACAGAAGTTAGTTATGAAATTTCTCGAATGATAGCAAAGCGAAGCCGCCCCTTCAATGATGGGAATTTTGTAAAAGAATACATAGAAAGTGCCGCTAAGAAAATGTGTCCAGAAGCAGCAAAAAAGTTTGAGAAAATTCAACTGAATCGTATGACTATCCAAAGACGAATTATGTCTTTGTCAGGTAATATTGCGGAACAATTAAATGAAAAAACTAAGACGAATCCACTGATATTAGTTCCACAGCTCAACTTCTGATATTCATACGAGGTGTTACTCAAGATTTTGAAGTCTTAGAAGAGTTATTAGGAATGTGTTCATTGAAAGGTCAAACCAGAGGAGTTGATATACTCAATGTACTTTTGGATGAGTGTTCAAAAACTGATTTGGACTTATCAAAATTATCGGGAGTTGCGACTGACGGTGCTCCTTCGATGATTGGTGTCAATTCTGGGCTAGTTACTTTGTTGAAAAAGCATCTGCAAGAAAAAAACATAAACGCTGAAGATCTCATGCAGTTTCACTGCATTATACACCAAGAAGCCCTCTGTTCTAAAAAAATTGAATTTCAAAATGTCATGAAAGTTGTAGTTTCGACTGTAAATTTCATAAAATCACGAGGACTCAATCACAGGCAATTCAAACAATTCCTTGATGACATCGAAAGCGAATATGGAGATTTACTGTATTATACAGAAGTAAGGTGGCTAAGTCATGGATTGACACTGGAACGATTTCTAAATTTAATAGAAGAAATTGGAATATTTCTGGCGAAAAGCAAAGGGATGTCCTGAACTTAAAAATCCTGATTGGTTGTGTGATTTGGCTTTTTAGTTGATATTACAAATCATTTGAATGTCTTGAACACACGGCTTCAAGGCAAAATCAACTGATATCCCAGCTCTACGCTCATGTATCATCCTTTCAATGCAAGCTGACACTTTTCAGATCGCAATTGAATTCTGAAATTACAATCATTTTCCGAATTATAAGAAAATGGCTGAAAAATTCAACAAAACTGCGATTAATTTCAGTTATGTAGAAAAGCTAGATATTTTGATTCAATCTTTTCAAGACAGATTTTCGGAGTTTAAAAAGGTGAAACCTCTGTTGGACATATTCAGCAATCCTTTCACGATTTCAGTTGAAAATGCGCCAGAGTCAATGCAGTTAGAAATTATCGACATTCAAAACGACCAAGATTTACGCAACAAATTCAACGAAGGAGACTTGCTGAACTTTTACCGCTGCATTGATAAAAATACGTACAAAGAGTTGCGCATAAACGCTCTGAAATGTGCCAGCTTATTTGGTTCTACCTATATATGTGAACAAACCTTTTCAATACTAAATAGTAATAAAACAAAAAATCGAAACCGCCTTGCAAATGAAAGTTTGAAAGCAGTTTTACGTGTTGCTACAAGTAAATTTGAGCCAAATATAAAAAAGATTGTAAGCACTATGCAGTGCCACGCTTCAAAATAATATTTTTTTTTTCAATTTTAATACATTATTATCAATTCTTTATTGTCTTTTATTACCTATACTTCTGGCGGCCCGCCATCAGTTCATAATTTGCCCGAGTGGCCCCTAGTCTTAATAAGTCTGTGCATCACTGCCTTAGTGAATATGCCTTTGTTAAGCTAAGTTAATGCGTTTTACCATCTTTGGCTCCGGCTTCATTATCAATTACCAACAGGTGGGATTGTAGTTACGCACTGGCTTTAAAAAAATAAACTAGCAGTATCGTAGTGCCAAGAACGCTGACTACTTTTCCTTGCTGAAAGGCAATATTTAGCATTTGGGCGAGAAAAAATTTCTTATCATGAGATCGCATAATATGGAGAGCTTAAGCTATCACGTGGAAACTTTATTATATTTCGAAATGATACTAATCGCAGATTTAGTTAGACTAAGGCCTTTCGAATAGTGAAAAACAATCTAACAATCTTTCTCTTCGTACTCCAGTAAGATAATCCTCCTTTATCAAAAAAAAAATATATCTATTACATCTGTACGGTTGTAGAACTCCTTGCTTGTAGTCTTGTACATATAAGCCGTGCTCAATCTATTTTTTCTTCAAAAACCTACGCAAAGCTTATTACTTTGAACTCTAATATTTTCCATCATACTTCTCATTATTCCTTGTATATTCTACTTTCCTCAAATATCTCCTCCTACCTCTTTTAACTTAATTGTATAATTTATACACATTTTTAACTTAATTGTACAATTTGTACACCTTCCTCCTAACCATTCGTTGTAAACAATTCCTTGCGTAATAAGTGGTCTGGAAGAAATTGCTTCCAGAATGATATGGCCGCGTATTGTACCTACCTTCATTATTTATATAATATTATAATAGTTTTCATTTTATCCACAATTTTTCACCTTAGGAGTGGAGTATACAAAAATCCTTAAACACGGCTTAATTAGTTTCTAACCACGGAATATAAATGTTTTTATATTCCTGGTTTCTAACCGAAAGCATAAAAGTTAAAAGTTAAAGCTTTTATGCTTTCGGTAACCGAAAGCATATAATAGTGTTAACAAAAAACAATCAATCAATCGCCCCGTAAAATAAGAAGTTTCATACAAACTGTAAAACCCTATTTCACACTTTTAGGGTTTAATTTTCAAAACATCCTTTCTTAGTGGATGAAATCGCAGCTTCTGTTTAAATTTCAGATTTCTACATCAAGCGACCCAAACTGCATTAGATGAGTCAGTCACTCAGGACATTCTATTTTATATACCTAGATAGATAGATGTATCGCAAAGCATACTGTTCAAAATATTTTATTGATTATTGGCTCTTAGTTTTTTGCGTTGATTTGTGTTTGCCAAACAATTTATCCTTGACTTTAAGTGGATTGGCAAAAAACGTAGTAATTAACATAAGAGATTACTGACTGAAACAATGGTAATGTAAAATGTACATCATTATACATAGGTATATGTTTAAATGTTTACAGTTTACATTGTCTAAGTCATCGCAGAATGCTGTAGTTAATTTATAAAATAATGACTTTCTTTTAACAGATTTCAAAAGTTAGACCGTATTTTTCGGAATTTATATTGATTCCTAGCTCCAGTGTGGAGTTCTGCAATCTTTCCTATTACTAATAAAGCAACAGCTTAAAATTGTCTATTTCCACAATATCCCTGTCTTATTGTGTATTACTGTGATCTCCATCTGAATTGGAAACAATATTCATTTTGCAAAAGCAAAATGCGTGGCCTTCAAAGAGACTAATGTTTTGACACTTCCGTCGTTGCTTATTTATGAAAACAATGTGTATGGATGGCAAAATATAAATTTATTTGATAAAATTCGAATGAGTGGAAGTGATACGCTATAAAATCTGAATACAGTTTAGCTAAAATTTTGCAATAAAATCTTTATTAATATAGTGCAACATTCTGACAAAAATTAAATAAAAACTTGTTAAAGAAATCTTGTTAAAAAGCATACTATAATATAGTATATTGAGGACAGTGATGTATGGAAATAATTCTTACATTAAAATTGACATTAATTTACTAAGCATAAATATTTTGGTATTATTCTAGAATAAATGAGATGCTATATATCGATAGTTATGAGATCCCCTGGCACTTCCTACAGTCGTCTCCATGACATCCAGGGAACGAAATAGTACACTTGTATAGAACACGAATAATAAAATAAGAACAATGTCAATCTTTGACCGATGAAATGGCAAAGAATTAAAACTCTAATGTTGATCAAATGACTACGACTATAAATTAAAAGAAGCCCATTTTCTAATTCACAAATATTATTTGCCGAGTATCTATATGATATTAAGTTCTTTTTAAAGTTATAGGCTAGATATTTTTGAAGTTTTAAAGTAAATGTAGTGACTATATTATGCTTTTGTTTTAAAGAGAACATGTTAACAATTTATTCGTCGATATCGACGATGAATTCGACGCATATGTTTTTTTGTATATTCAGCAATTTCTCGGAAACCTGAACCTATTTAAATGACCCTTTTATTAATAAAGTAATTATTAAAGTTTTTGCTATCAACATGATACTCGTATGTATTGAGGAAAAAATTAATGATTACGATAAAAAATATACAAATTTTGTTGTTTCATAGTTTCAAACTGGTTTGGGATATTTTAGGACACTGGATCTATAATTTTTCAAATTACGAAAAATAATCACAACTCACAAACGACTTACATCTTATTTTAAAACTAGCTGTTCCCCGCGACTTCGTTCGCGTGGAATTTATTACGGTTGGATTTCATGGATTTCGATTTGTATCTATACAAATAAATAAAATTGAAAGTGTCTGTTTGTAATGTCAAAATAACAGCTTTTAACTAAATGCATATGAAAGTATATACGGTACTTATAACAAAAACACAATTTTTAAAATTTTCTTCCGTCTGTCTGTCTGTGTGTCAGTCTGTTTGTTCCAGCGAATCCCCGAAACAGCTGGACCGATTTTGACGGGACTTTCACTAGCAGATAGCTAATGTTATAAGGAGTAACTTAGAAGTTAGGATACTTTTAGTTTATAAAAGGAATTAGGGTTGGGGGAAAAAAGAAATTAAAACGCTAAATTACACGCGAGCGAAGTCGCGGGGAACAGCTAGTATATATATGTATATATATATATATATATATATATATATGTATATATATGTATATATGTACGATATATATACTAGTAATATATATATATATAAATATATATATATATATATATATATATATATATATATATATATATCTACTAGCTGTTCCCTATAGATCCAGTTTCTTAAAATATCCCAAACCAGTTTGAACCTATGAAACAACAAAATTTGTATATTTTTATCGTAATCATTAATTTTTCCTCAATACATACGAGTATCATGTTGATAGCAAAACTTTAATAATTACTTTATTAATAAAAGGTCATTTAAATAGGTTCAGGTTTCGAGAAATTGCTGTATATATGTAGATAGATAGATAGATTGATAGATATATAGATATACATATACACACACATACATACACATATATACTTAAGTACACACGATATATGCATATATAAATATATACAAACACATATACATGCATACAGTACATATATACATAATATTAGGTCTTATATTTAAATGGTTGTTGTTATAACTAAGAGTATAATATTAGGTCCTTACATATGAAATTGGCGTTTTGTACGGGAGGAATATAAAGTCAATTTTTTTTTGAAAAATATATTTAATTAATCAAAGTATGCACCGTTGTTATCTATGCACTTTTGCCATCTCATAGGTAGTTCATTGATCCCTTTACTAAAAAAAACATGGGGGCGAGAATCAATAAACTCTTTGAAGGCGGTTTAGACTGCCGCATCGGAGTTGAATTTTTTTCCTTGTAATAAGTTGTCCAAATTCCGTAAAAAATGGTAATCTGTTGGAGCAAGGTCCGGGGAGTACGGTGGATGTCGCAGACATTCCAATTGTAGCTCATGTAACTTAGTGGTTGTTTGTTGTGCAGTGTGTGGTCTTGCGTTGTCGTGAAGCAGCAGTAGCCTAGAACGATTGACCAATCTCGGTTGTTTAGCAGCTAGTTCTTCCTTCATGGTTTCCAGTTGCTGACAATAGATATCTGCCGTAATCGTTTGGCCAGATTTTATAAAGCTGTAGGGAACAGCTAGCGCTAGTAGTAGAACACCAGCGCTGGTCCACCAAACACTCACAAGTAACTTTTTCTCGTTCAGGGCAGGATTTGGCTGGGTCTCCAGGGTTCAGCCATTGCGACGAGCGCTTCCGATTATCGTACAGTATCCACTTTTCATCACAAGTAATGATTCGATTTAAAATCCCTTCATTATTGTGTCGGTTGAGGAAAGTAACACAGCGTCGACGCATGTTTGCAAGTTCGATTCACTCAATTCATGAGGTACCCATCGTTCAAGTTTTTTTACATTCTCGATTTGCTTCAAGTGGATTAATATAGTTTTATCACTTACCCCGAAGCCTGCAGCTATCTCTGAAGTGCTTTGTGATGGATCCGCTTCCACAATAGCCTTTAATTCTTCATTTTTCACTTTGGTCTCTGGCCGTCCACGGGGTTGGTTCTGAAGGTCGAAATTTCCAGAACGAAAACGCTGAAACCAAAAACGTACCGTGCTTTCTTTTGCGACACCAGCGCCGTACACATCATTAATCCTTGGAGCTGTTTCTGCAGCACTGGTGCCATAGAACTCGTACTCGTAAATATACCGATATTTCATGTTTTCCATTGTGCGGTAATAAGCGCCGCCAAAGAATAAAATAATGAGGAAAAAACAAATGAATGACTGTTTTCAAAACTCAAATGTACCAGCTAAATGAATTTATAAATTTGAATTTGGAATTCTTAACCAAAGAGGAGAACCTTATATAAATATTATCTATGTCAGAACAAATATGAAATATACATATGTATATGAAAATAAGTGCTGTGTTAGTTCAAACTTGCAACGATTTTTTCACATGCTTACGTATTTGATTTAAAAAAAAAACTTGTTGGGAGCTTTTAACAAGTAACTTTTAAATTTAACGTTGTGTAGAGTATTGTGTTTTAATCATAGAATGCCCATATACTTTAAATATTGCATTTAATTGTTTACGAATAACCGACCTACCGCCGTTATATACTGTGACTTATAATTTTATTATTATGCCCGACGCGACGGTAGTGAATCTTTCCCGTGTCGAATGTAAAAAATAAACAAACTGTTGCAATTGCAGGGACTTTATCGCTGTGCGTTTTTGCTTCGAACATTTATTGCCGTTAAAACATATAATTTATTTAACATATTATATAACAAGTACAACTAAAATTATACTGAAAATGGATCAAGATTTAATTGAATGGGGTTGGTGTTCTGTAGGGTTCAAAGCAACGCGAGATAAGGCATATCATCTTGAATGTCTTACCAATGATGACGATAATTTGGAAGCGATAAGACATGCTATTGACTGAATCGGTTAATTGATTGGACCATGTTGAGTTAGGTCTGTCCACGCGACTAGCAATAAGGATAACACACCAGTAAAAGGTAACCCTAACATTACTGTACGAGCCTCCAAAAGACGGGCATTTTCATTCCCCGGAAATTGAAGGCCCTATAACACGTACTGAGGTGCGTACCATTATGAAGGAAGTTATCCAAAAGCATATATAAGACGTTATGGTTCAGATGACTAAAAGAGTGCGTTCCATTCTGGATACTGAACTTAAAATATAAATAAAAAAATTTAAGATATTCAAAATAAAAACGCTAAAGATCTGAAGGATAATAAGAGTTTGATTGAAAAAAAATGCCAAACTGCTGAGTATTATGAAATATCTTGAGATACGCATGAACAGCCTGAGCAGAACGTTCGAAGCAACAACGTCGAAATTCAATGCTTGCCAGAGAAGAAGTCAGAATTTTTTTCACGGTGTTCAACGACATTTGCATTATAATAAAGTATGATATCAAAATTGAACAGATAAACAGAAATTGCTAACCTGAATCCGAACAGTGACCGTCCTCGCTAGTGATAGTTGAATTAAATAACATATAGCTTCTTAGCAGCCACAATCAAATTTAATAAATCAATTTAAAATGGCAGTTTATGTTTTTCCAGTCTTACCGTGAATCTTAATGTTATTGTTAAGAAACTTAAAACTTTAGATATTGGTACTGGTGCCGTGCCGATCGATTGGCGCCAATATTTCTTAAAAATTGTGCTGATTGTTTAGCTTATCCTTTGCATAAAGGTATAAATAAGTCATTTATTACTGAAGTCTTTCCAGATCTGTGGATACTTGCAAAAGTAGTAGTAGTTTTCAAATCAGATGATATTGATCTAGTTTCAAATTACTGGCCAATCTCGATACTCTCTACATTAGCCAAGCTTATTGAATCAATTGTTTGTCATTATGACTGATTCTCAGCACGGTTTAGTGAAAAAAAAAGATCAACTTTAACTTATCTTGTAGCTTTTCACAACATAAATCAAGTTGATGTTATCTATACCGATTTTAGCAAGGCCTTTGACAAAGTGTCACTTAAAATTTTGTTAAGAAAATTAAATTCCTATGGATTGGAAAGGTTTGGGTTTGGTTTAAGTCTTATTTAAGTAATCATTCATTTTATTTAGTCTTGGATGGGTTTAACTCTGATACTTACTATACAACATTTGGTATGCCGCAAGGATCACATCTAGGGTTCCTTTTTTTTAATATCTTCATTAATGAAGATATTAAAAAGAAGGAGAAGATATTTTATCTTTATGCAGATGACTTAAAATTTTCTCGTAAAATTATTGATGATTCCGACGTAGTACCATTGCAATCTGATTTAAATAGATTGTTACACTGGTGTTAAGACATTATGATTATATTGTTAAGAAAGCATCGAAAATGCTAGCATTTATTATAAGAAACGGTAACATTTTTTGCAGTTATCAAACAAAAAAAATATAATGCCTTTATTGGTAGCACTCTTGAGTATTGTAGCGGAGTGTGAAGGCCGCACTATGCTACCCATTATCTAAGGCTAAAAAGGATACAGAAGAGATTCCTTTGGCACCTAGCGTACTCTTCTAAAACATTTTAATATAGATTCTCTTAAAAAACGCAGAGCTATTATCGACCTAACTTTAATTTTTGAAATTTTAAGAAGTCAAATAGACCGTCCCCAACTTTAAGCTAATTTAATTTTAGCGTGCCCAGGACACTTCCGCGAGCTCCCATTCTTCCACTTGCCCCTCCATTTCGTAGGACTGTGCTTGGTAACAACTCTCCTGTAGATAAGTAAAGTAAGCTTTATAATGGGGTCAGCAGCTGGACTGATATAAATTTTGTTTTCTCGTACAAGTTTCGCAAGTACTTGTTAGATACAATTTCAAATTCAGTTAAATATTTCTTTTTGTATACTTATTGTTACATACACACTAGCTGGTACCCGGCGAGTTAATTGGTAATAATAATACATTCATTGAAGTTGAATGATATAATACAACTTTCAAATAAATTTGTCGGTACGATACGCGCCCCACCTACTGTGATTTAATTGTACGAGTATTATGCCTATAACCTTCACGCAAGTGCCAGCAATAAGTTGACAAAGTTTTAACGCAATCTGATGAACGGTATGGCATCGCATAAAAAACGAACAAACAAATATTAATTTTTATATATTAGAAATTATCTAAATCACTACATACTTGTTTTGCTTTAAAATATTTTAATGATTTTTTTCTTAACAATTATGGCTTCGGTGTTTACCTGTAAGTAATTGTGTAATTAGTATAAGACTATATTTTATTTTTTGATTTTGTATGTTAAAATGTAACAATAGTAGGTAGACCTTTTTTAAATAAAAAATAGGGTATCCGAGTAATACGGCGGACGTACGGATGGACAGACATTGCGAAACTATAAGAGTTCCTTGTAGTTTAATCAAGATACCCTAAAAATGACATACTAATTGTAAGACTAATGAAAACATGATAGTGAACATTACTTTGGAAAACGGGATTGCGAACGACCGTACAACACCTTCGCAGGTGTGTACGGTCGTTCGTACCACCTTTGCAGAGTTTAGTACTCGCGTACTAAGGAACTCTGCAAACGAACTTGGCGCAAAGAAATGTGGACGATATATTTTTAAAGCATTGCCTCTTATGTGTTGAATAAATTAGACTAAATGCTATTAAAAGTGAACTTTAGAAAATTAAACCAAACTTAGACGATGTGCAAAAGTTTGTACCTAGCAGCTAGCGCCTACGTAATTGGTACTACGTAAGCTACGCTGTACATATATTATAGCTGACTGCCTCGTTGGTCTAGTGGTTGTAGTAGTACGACTGCTGATCATGAGGTCCCGGGTTCAAATCCCGGGTCGGGCCAAAAAAAATCAGTTATTGAGCATTTCCATCAAGAAATTCTCAGTATCTGCCCGGAGTCAGGAAGTTGGCGGTGTCTCACCCCCGTGCCTCGGAAAGCACGTAAAGCCGTTGGTCCTGCGCCTGATCTCTCGCCAGTCGTTTTGGTTTACCGTCCCATCGGACTATGAGAGTGAGGGAATAGGGAGTGCACCTGTGCTTGCACATACACTTTGGCACTATAATCCTATCCTGGGCCGATGGCTAGTCTCCGTTGAGGCTGGCCGCCGTGACCGAAATTCGGTCTGGAAAACATTATTATTATTATTATTATACCTACAATACGAATAGTTCGACTTGACCCCGATACATACCCTTTTTATCCACACGCTATTATTAGCTTGACCAGTATAAATATGTATGTATGTATATATTGGACAATACAATAATGTCATGACCATGAACTCTACTAACCTGCTATGCTAACCGAACCGTGTAGTAGCGGTGTAAGAATATCCACTACCCCATATCATCTCGTGGTTGTCATAAGAGGTAACAGAGGCGACAGAGGGCAAACAAAGCAGGAGATGAGCAGCAGCATCTTCTACACCTGCCAACCGTGGCAACTAAGGCAAATATCCCCCTTATGAGGTAGACTATGGGAAGGCCTATGATCTGCAGGGGGCTCTGATAGGCTGTCGTTATGGTGGTGATGAGAATACTATTCTCACTAAGATCGTCACAGCTCATGATCAATTGTGTTGTTTTAGTTTAACTCTTAACGACCGTGCATAACGTAAAGTTAAAGTTAAAGTTAAAACCTATATACGTCCCACGGCTAGGCACAGGCCTCCTCTCATTTCTAAGAGGGTTTTAGGGCAAGGAACTTTCCGCCGCGCTGCCCAATGCGTGTTGGCGAACTTCACATGTTTTCGAAATATTTTTTTCTTATTTCTCTGTTTTCCTTCACCGCCGAGCACGTGGTAAATCAGCACTTAAAATTGCAATTAACAATTTCATTGGTGCCGGCGGGGATCGAACCCGGGTTGCTCGCGTACTGTGAAATTTACAGCGAGCGCTAACCATCTGAGCTACCAGGATGTTTCTCGTGCATAACGTAACAATATTGTTTTTGCTAGTCACTTAGTGCATACGATAAAGCTTGAGATTATTTGTGAAGTAAGCAATACGGCTTGAGCAATATCCATAGCAGCTGCACGATCATTGCTTGCTGACTAAACACCTCGTGCGTTGCAAGACGGCACATCAGTGAACGCAAAATTACATTCACTGCAGTGCATTAAACATTGTTCGCTGTTACATTACATGTAATGAAGCGTTTAGATTAGTGAAGTAGTTTGCATTGTTTACTTATCTTTAACTCTTTCTCTATGATTTAACTAATTAGCTAGAAATATGTAAATAAGTTGGTTATTTCGAAAACAAATAAAGTTATTCTTGAATTACTTTGTATATAACTAATATATTTTAAATAATAACTAATGTTATTGTTTATCATTATCATCTTCACTTACTCATAAAATGTACCGGTTGGACATGAGCCTCTCCCGTTACAGGAAGGATTTGTTCTTTTGTTCCAAGACCGTAAGGTGCGTTAGAGAATAAGGTGCGTGTCGTAAAAAGAACTAAACATAATGTTCTTAATTTTAAATTGTAAACGTAAATAATATATAACCAGTTTAAGTCATGGATTAGATATCTGCAAAATGTTCCCCTTGTCTGCGACTATCCACGATTTGTAATTTATCAACGGTGTGACAAAAGACGTTGCAAATGACCACTTTTTGTTGCGTAATCCCTGATTTATCTGGTGTACTCATAAGATATAATTTAAGTTATCAATACGTAACAATACTTGTTTAATTAGTTTTATTACAATAAATGAAAAGGACACTAGCGCCAAAAGAGTGCGCTTTTACTAAGCCTTTATTTTAACGTACTTTTCAATTTTGTCCACTATTAAGTTTTCGTAAGCATACTTGTTACCTAACTAGACTCGATTGGTAAAACTCTGATAATATCTCTTCAAACCAAACGTACGGTACCTACCTACCTTTAAGTAAGAAAATACATATTATTAAGTATGGTAACCTATTCATAGGATAATAAAAACCACAAATATAGAAACTGTGTGCAATGTCTCTGAGATAGCGCAGATGAAATATATATATCCATTAAACGTATGGCAGTATTGTTACAAAATTGCCAGTAATAACAGCTTGATGCCTTGCGTTTTATGCTAAGTATTCTGCTTTATTATGTATAAATGACGATGATGAAGCATTTAAGACTCACGCTCGCCTTTTACCTTTAGTTTTACACTCGACTGTATATAGGGTTTCCGGTAAATAATGGATAGCTCGAAAGGTACTACTAGGCGTCGCCAAACATCTAATCAAGCATGGAAGAAACGTAACTTTATACAAAAAATAGCAAAATAATGGGTACTACGATTACAAATTGGGGAATAAACAATTGATTTTTTCTTATGAATAGAATATTCACAATTGAAACGACAATTTTGGTATCACAACCTTTAACGGTGTTCAAACTTCAAACTGCATCCCTCCTACTCCTACATGTTCTGCGCCGCCATATAGAAGATTTTTAATACAATAATTACATGCATATGCTAGTCTTAAATGCGTGTGGAAACGTGAAGTATTCCAAATTTTTTTGCAATGTTAATCTTAGATTATAGATTTGAGGTATTATACCGACAAAGAAAGAAAGATGGAGCGCTGCGTAGATTTTGAATGATGCAAAAACCAACCGAAAACCATGCAAAACTTGTGTTGCAAGTACCGTACAAAACAATGTTTGCAGGCTGATAAAGAAAGAAAAAGAAAGATATGTGTGTGTCCACTGTTCTATTCCCAACCAGTGGTCTTCCCGCTTCTGGAAGAAAGAGTTCATCATAAAGAGTCCCTCTTTCTCCATGAAGTCGGCTAACTGCTGGCCCCTTGGGTTCCGTTGCCCTATCCCAAATTTCCCTACCTTCAGTTCACCGTTCTCTCTTGTGCCTAGTTTTGCATTGAAGTCTCCCATTAACACCGTATAGTGGGTTTTGGAGGAATGCATGGCTTTAGAGATATCCTCATACATTTCCTCCACCTCCTCATCGGGATGTGCCGAGGTTGTTGCGTAAACCTGTATGACCTTCAACGAACACCGTTTTGTGGTTCTGAGTATATATGGTCCCATATAAATTTGAAGAAAAAATTCCACCCCTAAGGGTACAAATAAATAACTTATTTTTTTAACAATTTGAAGTCGGTTTTTACTTTTTGTTAAAAGTTATAATTATTTTAGCCACTGCACTGTTCTGATGAATTACTGTACCTATGTAAAGTATGGGTATAGTAAAGAACATACTTTACGCATACAGATTTTATATTACCCGGATTAAAGTTTATGCTAATGTTGATGTTATGTCGCTAATAGTTGAGTCAAATTGATTACGATTGAGTCACGCGTTCAATATTCAAAATTGTTCTGATCTTGATCATATAAAGAGTTGCGTGTGTATAGTGTGTATGTTAGACGAGCAAACAAGGCACGATCACAACATCTGATAGGTATTTTTAAACACGATCCGGTTTAACATTAAGGATATAAAATACACAAATCAAAAGTCTAAAATAAACATAAAACTGGTTTAGTCTAATTATTTGCAGTTACAACAATATCACAAATATTTTAAGTGATAATACTAATAATATTAATATATTAACTAATAATGTTAACATACTTCTTATCTTAGAAGTGCTTCCTGTTATTGAATTTTTAAAGCAAACACGAAATGTTAAAGATCTTACTACGGCAGTTTTGCTGAAATTCTATGGTATTCACAATCTAGCTAATTGACTTTAATATTAATTGAATAATATTTTGTAATATTTAATTCATTTAACGTGTATCAAGAGCTTTGTAAAGACGTGTTATAACTATGATTTTATACTTCACGGTCTAACTAATAAAACATCTTATGATAAGTTTATGATATAAATAGCATTAATGTTGATTTTTTTACCCCTTTGAATGGCCTAAGGAATATCACAATCTCAATGTCGTCTGAATAGTTTCATAATATCTTTAGTGCTGTTTAACACCCTCTAAAGCAGTTTCCCAACCTTTTTTGACCAGAGACCACTACGATTTTTTCGTAGTTAGCAGAGAACACAAGGTGAAAGAAATAACTGTGTTAATCTAACAATAAATTATAATCACAACTTTTAACATAATTATATAAACACTGCAAAGAGATTTTTTTTTCATTTAGAGATTGATTTTTTCATTAGAGACTGCAAAGAGATTTTTCTTCAATTTTAGATAAACAAAATACGAAGTGAAAATGGGCCAAATTAAGAGTACCCTTAACCGACGAGCGTGCATGCGTAGGTATATGGATGTGGAGGAGGCGAGAGAGGTGTGTCAGGATCGTGCCAAATGGAAGTCCACAGTCTCTGCCTACCCCACTGGGTGACAGGCGTGTTTATATTATATAAAATACGAAGAAACATTTTCCCCGACCTATTATTTAAAACAATTAGATAGGTAAAACATTTAAATCTTTCGCGGACCATATTTAAGCTCTTGCGGACCACTGGCGGTCCGCGGACCACTGGTTGGGAATCACTGCTCTAAAGTTTAACCTATTTATTTAAAAAAATCATCAAGATCGGTTCACAATTGACGAAGATATTGCAATTATGATACATTCGTAAACCACATCCATTTTTTTAATTCAGCTAAAAATGCAGATGTGTTGTCATTCCTGAGGACTAACATGAATGCATAAATTCGTCACACACACAGAGCGAAAATAAAAATTTACGCTCATACATTTAGGGTCGCAGCAACGAAAAAGCATACGACATAGCATAAATTATGCTGTAAGCTCTTAATATTTACTTTATTTATGTTGTACTGTGTACGATTCATCCTTATACCGGGTGATTGGGAGGTGGGTGCAAAGCTTTCAAGGGGCGGTGGTATAAACAATTTAGAACCATTTAAGCCATGCTTGTCTTAGATGAAGTCTAACCATTTTTTTAAATAAGTTTTTATGATTTTTAGCGAAAATGGCCAAAATTTTCTAATTAACTGTTATTTATGGCCAAATTAAACAATAAAAAACATGTATTTTATTTTATCCTATTAAAGTCATGTGTAAGCAATCTAATAAGACATGTTTTAAGCACATGTATCTTAAGATAATTTTTTTAAAAACGTTTGAAGTTCACGAAAAAGATCTAAAATTTATAAATACTGTTTTAGCTCGCATTTTTTTTTTAAACTAGGCTAGTTTTTTTCGTTCAAACCTTTTTGAAATCATGTTTGATTATCGCTCTTTGTTTTGAGGTATCATTCATGCAGATATCTTAAAAAATGTTGAATCTAAGTCTTACAAACCAATTTGAGGGAGTAAATTTGAATTTTTGGCTAACTCATTAAAACGAAATTTTAATTGAAATCTTTTATTATTCATGTTCAAACTGACGACCGTTATTTCTAATGCAAGCACGGGCCCGGTTTCTCACTTCTGTGGTCGTGATTTTAAGTTTCATCTCCGCCTTCATGGTTTCAAATGCAGAATTTATTCGAGCTATTAGTTCTTCCTTTGTATTTATTTCTATGCTCATATAAACTACTTCTTTGGCCCGGCCCTATACGTAAAAGTCAATTGGGGTCAGATCAGGTGACCGTGCTGGCCAAGGGATGGGTCCATCTCGTCCAATCCAACTTTGAGGGAAGTTGTTATTACAAATTCTCGAACGGTCAAAGTCCAATGCGCTGGGAAGCCATCTTGTTGAAAAATCACCTCTCGATCTGTTTCAAATATCAGGGCACCGGATTGCTCCACAAGCAACGATAAATCCATTTCCAAAAATTGCAAGTAATTCTCGCCATTTATAGAGTCCGGCAAGAAGTGGGGCCCGATCAATGTCTTGCCTATTACGCCCACACATTTACTGAAAATTTTCTCTGGATTCTGGAAGGATACTTGTTTTTTCCAATGTGGATTGTTGTTCTTGTCCGCCCATTCGTGCAGGTTATGGAAATTGGTGATTCCCTCCCTAGAAAATTTACTTTCATCTGTCCACAAGATCGATTTTAAAAACCATGCATCCTCAATATCCCTGTTAAGTAGGAAACGGCAGAACTGCATCCTTCTTTAGAAATCTTGCACTTCCAGACCTTGCACACCTCTGCCATGGAAAGGATATTTGTCGTTTTGGTGCATTGTATGCCACACCTTCCATTGGGAAATGTTTAAATTTCGAGCTACTACTCTAGTACTAGTTGTAGGATCCGCTTCAAACGCTGCCAAAATATCATCTTCGACGCCAGGTGCATGTATGCCTGGGTTCACCCCAGGTTCCACGTGGTGTATCCCATCTTGAGCCAGTCGTCGATACGTGTTGTAAAATACTCGAACATTCGGCACTCTGCGATTCGGATAGCGCTCTTGATACATCCGTCGTGCTAATGATCCATTGCCATCTGCTCTACCATACATAAAGATGATATCCGCATATTCCTGATTCGAAAAAGTAGCCATAGTCACTTAATAATCAAGAAAAACAGCGTAAGAGCGCACTAAATGTCAACTCAGTACATCAAAATAGTCCAAAATCAACAGGAGCACAAGGCTACGACTGGACACGGTGAACAAAGTTGTAAACAACTAACGAGATCAACACTTGCAAGAGCGCAGAGGGCTTCAACTGAACAAGGTTAAATTGTGTATCAACGCGATAACGTCCACTCACAAGGGCAGTAGTTATTTGACTAATGTTATGGCTTCCCGCTCCATTCAGTTAATTCTAACTGACCGTAACTAAAGAAACATGACTCTGTTTCCCTAGTAACTAAGTCGGTTTTACTTTAAAATTAAAGTTCTATTCATTGGGCGAGCTACCTGGAAATACCATGCAATCGGCAGCTATTGTTTAGAGAATCCCCACAACTTGTTTCTTAAAATTTTACTACGCTACAATTTTGAACAAAAAAAGTATTTGTAGAGCAAAACCCGGGCCTGTGCTTGTAATCAATAATCACGGCAGTTATTTTAAACATCTAAAATTGATAATTTCAGTTCAAATTTTGTTTTAATTAGATATCAAAAGAAAAATCTTTTCTTCCTCAAATTGGTTTGCAGGTCCTAATTTCAACATTTTTTATGATATCGCCATGAATGATACCTCAAAACAAAGAGCGATAATCAAGAATATTTTTAAAGAGATTTGAACGAAGAAACCTAGCCTAGTTTTTTTTGAAATAGCTAGACACAGTATTTATAAATTTTAGATTTTTTTCGTAAACTTCAAAGGTCTATAAAAAAATTATCTTAAGATACATGTGCTTAAAACATGTCTTATTAGATTGCTTACACATGACTTTAATAGAATAAAATAAAAAAACATGTTTTTTTATTATTTAATTTGACCATGAATAATAGTTAATTAGAAAATTTTGGGCATTTTCGCTAAAAATGATAAAACTTATTTAAAAAAAATACTTAGACTTCATCTAATACTAGCATGGCTTAAATGGTTCTAAATTGTCTATACTAGCGCCCCTTGAAAGCTTTGTACCCATCTCCCAATCACCCGGTATAAATTGAGGAGTCTTAATCAAATACTTATTGAGTATTAAAGTGCTATTAAACATTCATGATATAAGGACTACCAATAATATTATGATACGTTTACTGTCGTGTTTTTGTATTATTGAAGTTCCATAAATGAGCGTATATTTAAACATGCGTATGCAAGTCATAATCAACTCGATCGCTAGAATGGCGTAATATTAACGCACACTACAATGTTATCTCTGTGTGCGTGACTGCTTGAGCGCTAAGCAACTAGCACGAATCATTTTGATAGTACATATTATTTTTTATGATTTAATTTTGCGTATTGTAATTTCATGATGAGAAATAAAAACAAAGTAAAATTTTCATGTATTAAATTTTAAAATCGCAGATGTCTGATTGACTTTTTCTGGGGTCTATAAATAATGAAGAATATGTTCGAATTACAAAATATGTATTATATGAAATAGATATCAACGTTTGGTATACTTTTATTTTGTGTCTTATTGTAAACATAATTCATCGAACTAACAATTTCATTGGTGTCGGCGGGGATCGAACCCGGGACCTCGCGTTTACGGTGAGCGCTTAGCCCTTAAGTTACCACGGCTCTTATATCTTTTACAGTGATAAATTACTTACTACCAAATAAACGCGCTTTCGTTCGTTTACGCTATCGCTGTGTATCAGCGCAAACACTCGCGGCGGCGGGAAAAAGTGATACGTAATACCATAGTTTAAAGAGCTAATTCAAACTGTGGTACTACCGTTGGGAGGCGGTGTTTGCGAATACTGATTTATCATCATCATCATCATCATCATTACAGCCTATCAAAGTCCACTGTTGAACATAGGCCTCCCTCGTAAGGGGAATACTTGCCATAGTTACTACGCTTGGCAGACGGGTTGGCAACCGCAGTGTTTTTTTCATTTTCTTGTTGTTATCAGGAAGACGCAAAGTACTAACCATCTAACAAGATTTTTTAACAAAACAATTACACAAAATACTTATAGTAGAAAAAGCATTTTTTAAACAACTGTCATCTCCGTCATATTTACATAGCTGTTATTAAATACACGCCTTTGTGAAAATTGATGCAAGTGCCAAATAATGGCGAGTCAAGGCAAACTGGATTCTGGAGTTTACGCAACACAAATGTCGTGTTCGTTGAAACGAAGCAAGCAATTTCAAGTGCAATCGGCCAAGAGCGTAGCTCCACAAACACTAATTATATTATTGAGATTGCAAGAAATTTCTCAACCAACAGTTCTTAAAAACATTCCTTTTCAACCGACTTCAAAAAAAGGAGGCGGTTCTTAATTCGACTGTATTTTTTTTATGTGTGTTACCTCAGAACATTTTTCTTGGTGAACCGATTTTGATGATTCTTTTTTATTTGAAAGCTGATGCTTCTCATGTGGTCCCATATAAATTTGATCAAAATCTGACGAGTAGTTTTTGAGTTATCCTTAATAATGCGTATTTAATTGACTTCGACTACATTGATGATGTTCTCATTTTATTTATATTGAAGTCGGTTGTACAATATTTTTAATTTTACCACTTGTTAACAAGAGAATTATTAAAAGTTGAAAATTGATATTTTGTGTTGTTATACGATAATTTTTAACACATACTAAAAAAAATATACAATCGTTTTCGATCATCATACCGTTACAGCTTATTAAAGTCCACTACTGAGCATACGCCTCCCCCATAGATTGTCTCATAGGGGGGATATTTGCCATAGTTGCCACGCAAGCGGGTTGGCAACCGCAGTTTTTTATTTTTAGTCGTTATTAGGAAGACGCTGCTGCCCATCTCCTGAGTTGTTTACCTCTGTCGCATCTTACGACACCCACGGGATGATATGGGGTAGTGGATATTCTTACACCGCCACTACACGGCACGATCGATCATCATATTCATTAATATTACAAGCCTTGACTATATTGCCACTAGAGTATATCCATAGCCTTTGTCATCTTCTATGTCAACTGTTTTTACTTCGCTGTTCAACCAACGAAGCTTGAGCTTCTCTCGTTTGTCCGTCCTTCAGGGTTAATTAGAAGAAACGTGTAAACGTAAACTTTTAGTGATTAGTACTACTTGCTTTAGTACAAATCTACGCACGATTCTCCACTTTCTACTAAAATCAAATAGAACCGATTTTTATTTCTGTTTCGAGTAATAGGCGAGTCGACTTTTAGCTTACTATTACCTTGTGCATTAACTTGTGAGACTCTGGTTACCCCGCCAACTGCCAACAGGTTGATCATCAAATCGGCCATGATTAATAATTTGCACATGGGTCAAGCCAGCACAAAACTTCTGTTATGTTATATATTTCCGCAGTTACAACTATTGTTTGAATCATTCTCCTAAAATACAAACGAAAAATATGTATGTGTTATTTCGTAACATATATTTCGGAAACAGGAAACCGAATTGGTAATGAGGTATTTAATATTATTTCTCAACAGTGGCAGTTTTATACTATTCTTGAATAATAGACAAAAATAAATAATTTATACTTAACTTAAACTTGCTATTTTTGTAAGATACATTTTTTAGATTAGCATACGGTACGTTCAATGTGGATGCAACTTATATACCGGTATTTTAAATAAATAAGTAGAGCATATGCTAATAATAAATAAATAAACCAGAACAATTGATATTCCTAAAATCAATTATTGATATTGACATTGTGTGTAAGGAAGATGTACTACTCTCTCCAAACACTATCTCACACGTATACGGTGTAGCCTGCTTATGAACGAACAAGACAATAAAACAACCGTCAAATGATGCTACATCAAATCGAAAATTTCAAACTTAGTCTCTTAGACTGCTAATGCGGCAAAAGCATTATTAGTGTGAATTCTAATAATAAAATATTTTTAAAGATGGATAAAATAATCCCGGCCGGAGTGACCAAAAAATGGTGTGTTGGTTTAAATGACCAACTGCTGGTTCAGAGTTATTAAAAGGATGATTATGTGTAAATTAATGAACTGTAGGTTGCGGTGCGAATTTGCTATTTCGCGATACTGCAAATGCCCTAAATTCGGGCTACAGGAAGGACGTGAAGGAATGCATGTGCACTCACCTGGACTTATGCTAATCTGCCTCGTGTCTCAAGGGCTGCAGCCACGACGATTGAACGCCGGCTTTCTTCACACATATGAACTATATTATTATATATAAATGTCTATACACTTTATGATAATTTTGTATAGTTTAATATCTAAATTACACAAAGGCGGTTGTGATGGCGCGAGATAGAAGCGATGCGGTAGGTTTCGTGTCTTCTGAACTTATGCGAACCCCGTTAACACAAGAGTGCACATGCTAAAGGCTTAAAAGGCGGTAGATAGGAAACCCGGAAATGGGCTATTTGCAGTACTCTCTCTTATTGGATAGTAATTAACAAATCACATAAGCGTTAGGCGGCAGTGCCAAAGTGGCGCGAAGAGAAGACTTGCGTGTCTTATATTACGATGATGATGACGATGAAATAGGTGATCCGATATTAATAAAAACCTTTATGTTTTCTTATATTGTGTCCGTTTTGGGATCTTGAGATACGATCAACAATCTGATGGGTCAAGCTGTCATTTAAAATCATACAAAAACTTCGCTATGTGAAAATTATTATAAACGACAATTTCCAGTTACTTAACACTGGCATAAGTATAATACTAATGGTACGAGTTCATAACCAAAGAAACAAAGAAATAAATATTAAGCGAGGATATCTGCCATGCAGGTCATGTGCTCCTGGTTGATTATCTTCCATACATCCATCCATTACAGCCTATTAAAGTCCACTGCTGAACATAGGCCTCCTCCATAGATTGCCTCATAGCGGGTATAATTGCCATAGTTGCCACGCTAACTTCACCAACGCATTAACATAAAAGAATAATACTGACCAAAAAAATCTACGTGGTAGAGCCATGCTACAGTATTGTGGTTATACACTCGTATAACTTATATTCTTACAGAATATCAGCGCAAAATAAAAAATTAATGCTGCTGTGTTTTGTATGGTGAGTGTGGAGAACCGGAGACACTTTTTACTGTAATTGAGGCATTCCATCTTAGTCCTCAGGGGTGACAACTTATCTGCATTTTGTTTCCTAACCGAGGATAGGTGTCTATGGGCCACAGTATCCACTTACCATCAGGCGGACTGTGTAATCGTTTGTAACCCTTATTATATAAAAATGTCACATTTACGTAATATACCGAAAAATTTCTATCGTAAATTACGAAACTATGTTAACAATATAACTAAAATAATTATTTCAATTTTGTTGCAGTCCACAATATTAATATTGAGGTTAAAAAATATTATGCCGTTATGCCATGCATTTATCGTGTGCTCAGACGCTTGTGAGTCGTTAAAATTTTGCACGAAAGTTGTTTTTGCTGACAATTTAACATCATGCACATTCGCGTTTTTGGTTGGCCCGTTACTTTCTCTACCAACACACTTGAATATTTTTATGTAGGAGCAATGTTAACGGTCACATGTTATAAAGGTCAATGCCAATAACCTGATCGCGGGAAATATACAGTATTATACTTATGCTTAAATATATTATTTAAAATATAACTTATAATTATTTAGATTTTTATTTAAGTTTATCAACGTCAGAAGCGGTTGAACTGAATAAATGATGCAATTGTGAGTCTCTGAGAGATGACCATTTATTTGTGGCATTTGTTTTAGAGACTACCCATCCGTGGGGTTTCTAAGGAAACTGTATTAGTGTCCGTGACTGGTGACAAGGGGGTTCGTTTCTTTCGTCTAAAACTAAGCCTACCCATTCAGTGTGGAAACGCAGCCAGCGTTAATCTATGGACGCCTATAATTTTATTTTCTAGTTTTTTTTACAGCCGTAATAATTTTTTATATTACGTTGTTGAAGTATATTTTAAAATAAAAAAATAATTAAATAAAACAATAGCTGAAATAATTACTTTTTATAAAATTAGGAGCTAAGTGATTTATTATAAAATTAGGTTCGAATATTCGTACACTGATCGGTCAATATTTGTGCAAAAACACCAATTATCGGTCTGGACCTCTTGACTCCGAGTGCATATTCTTATAGTTTTATGACACATCGATACCTACTCTGACCTCCGATGTATGCGTTCATCGGATACAGGTACCTTATGGTCAAATTAAAGTCAGTAGATCATCAGATTTATTTTGTCACTTTGCACGGAGTACTGCATTTAAAGGATGACTGACGGGAGTGTATGTGTTAATTATATTTCACAAGGAAAAACATCCAGATCCGGAACAAGTATTTGTTGGCTATACAAATACTTGTTTCGTACGTGATTCGGACCCGTGGCCCTCAGCAGCTCATTGCTAAGCCACTACTCCACGGAGCCGTCAATGTAATTCAAACGCTTAGTTGCTAACGTGCTTGTCTTAGAAATAACAAGTATTGTGTCTCTACCAGTACACTCTGGAGCAGCACGGCACACACCTTTTCTGGATCCAATATCCTCTCAAAAATAAGACGAGGCTTGATGTGTAGAATAGAGCCTTGTGTTTACATTAGTAATTAATATGGTGTCACAAATATCAAATCCCGGACAAAAATTTATACATATAAAATTACAGATATTACTTTTATGTTATTTAATCTTTCAGGTCTGGATGACACTGTGAAACTAGTCAAGGGTATAGGAGGTAAATGTCACGGGTACGTTGTGGACTTGGCGAGTCGAGAAGATGTATACAGGGTCGCAAAAACGGTGCACGAGGAAGTCGGGAGGGTGAGTCATGTCTCTTCGAGTACTTTACAAATATATAAGTTTCGTAAATATCCATAAGGATTTAAAACAATGAAAACTGACATTTCCATACCTCATATAATTTTTTGTGCATATCTTTAGAAAATTTGATTTTAAATAAACTTCTTTCCGTGTGTATAAAACATAAATTACTACGAACATTGCGTTAAAAATTATTTAAAAAATTGCATATTTTTTGATTAAAATTATTTTAAATTATTTGAAAGATGCAATATATATTATGCATTTTCTGTATTAAAATAAATTTGTTTCGGTAAAAAATAAGACCATTCACAAAAATACCTTTAGTACGGGCATTTACGTCATCGCTTTTTCCACGCATGGCTTATTTTAGCGTTATTAAGAGTATTTTTTGTCCGTCGATTTATAATTTCTCAGTAAACTTAATAATGGCTGTTATTTCTAAAATATTCACATACTATTTTTTGTTTGTATAAATAAGCATACTAAATGAAGCATTCTAATGAAAAAGAACCGGTTTAAAGGTCATTCGGTTTAAAGGCAAATCGTGCAAACGCACTATACTAATATAGTCGAAAATAAATGGTAAATGGTTACACAAAACATTAACTTATTAATTTTTTTACATTAAACAAAACAATTAATGATAAAATATTATGAAAATGTTTAGAAATTTTTATGAAAAATTGAATAAACGGAAATAAACTTAAAATAATATTTTTCATATAAAACATTTTTCATTCTTCCAATTTAATAATGGGTGTTGCCTCCCCTGGCTCTTATGACTTCTTGCAGCCGGTTTGGTAGCCCATCCATAATATTCTGGATGTCAGATTGAGGAATGTTGTGCCATTCCTCTACTGCAGCTGCTTTCAACTCTCGTATGTTGGCAGGAGATGGTATCCTGGCTTTAATGCGACTTTTGAGGTTGTCCCATATGTGTTCTATTGGGTTGAGGTCGGGACTGCGTGCGGGCCATGGCAATGTTTGAATTCCGACCTCATTCAGGTATTCAGTAACACTTCGGTCAACATGGGCTCTAGCATTATCATGCATCAAAAGAAAATTCTGGCCAATAAAAGGGGTAAAAGGAATGACATGTTCTTACAGAACCTCTTCGACGTACCTGTGAGCATTTACAAAACCTCTTTCAAAGATAACGAGGTCGGTACGAGCCTCGTAACTGATGCCTCCCCATACCATAATTGAGCCGCCTTGATATCCCATCTTGATATTATACACGGAGCAAACCTGTCGTTTGGGCGTCTATACACACGCTGGCCTCTTAAAGCAATCAGGATCTCTTAAAGCTTTCATCTGAGAACAAAACATTCTTTGATTCCTGCATTGACCAGTTAGCATGATCACGCGCGAAACGTAACCTGGCTGTTCTGTGCCATCTGAGGAGTTCTGGAGCGCGGGCTGGACGAAATGCTATCAGATCTCTCTCAGCTAACCGGCTTCTTACTGTTCTTTCACTTACACTGACATTTCTGACTTCAAACAGACGATTTCGAACCTCAGCCACTGTATGAAAGCGATATTGTAACACATTACGGACAATAAAACGATCGCCCCGAGCTGACGTGCATCGATGTCGTTCTTGACCGGGTCTCCGTGTGTAACGACCAGTCTCCCGATACCGCCGGATGGCGTCTCGTATCGTTGTACGGGGTACACCAAATGTTTGTGCAATTCGCCGCTGGCTGTACTCCTCTTCAGTTAAAGCTACAGCTCTAGCACCTCCAGCAGAATCCAAAGGCATTTTTTAAGCACACGACACTAAAATTTACCTTAAGAAGTTGACTTCAGCAATTTTAACTGATAAGGATAACAATTTCAATAATGTTAAGCCTCCAATATTCCAAATAACGCTAACTGTAGACTAATCTTTAAAATGGCGTTAAAACCACAAGATAAACAAAAAAAAACAGGGTAGATTTGTTTAATTTGTTTCCAAAATGTACCCACTTAACACAATAAAAAATATAATCATGAAATGTATAAACTTACAAAAACAAATGTAGTGCCACTTAAGGGGAGTTTTAGCGGGAACTTGACCGGTGGCGGTTTGCTGATCCTGTATTATTGTTTAAATAATGGTTTGAAGTGGATTTTGATATGTAAAAGTGGTGCGATTTTGTGTATTAAGTGTCTGCGCATGTGAACTATTTGTGGAAACGGTGAAACAAGTCCTCTGATGGTGATGTGATTCTCAAAATAAGAATTGTCTGTCTGCTTAGGCGCCTTGAGATACCATCGCCAACTGTCAGCTGTCTGCTGGCTCAAGTTGCCGTCAAAATCTCCCAAGGGCTGCACAATGTGACGCATCAACATAATGTGAAGCAGTGTACTATGAAGGATAATTATACATCGTAACTTCAGGCTCAGAAGGGCTAGAACCCAGAGCCGTAAAGCCAGTTATAAAAAAAAATGCCACTTAAGAAGGGTGGGTGGTTAATTGTGCCTGTGAGAGTAGATATATTATATTTTATTTTTTATTTATTTAATAATCTTGTTTGTTGACACCTTAATAACAAAGGGCGGACTTAATGCCTAACGGCATTCTCTGCCAGTCAACCCGTGGAGTGATGAGATTTTGTGACAGGTGCAAATACATTCATATATATATACACATATACATATACACACACACACACACACACACATATATATATATATATATATATATATATATATATATACATACTAAGATATACATATAATATACAAAAACTTTACATATAGTATATGTAAATATATGAACAAAATATGTATCATACATAGATATAATATATACGTTACATATAATAATAAAATACATATATTGAAATTGCAAATAATAAAACATCAAAATGTATCAAAATGTATCATCATCATTCTTAACATCCAACATCGCTTCATTTCAAAAGAAAGCCATTTACCAACTTTTTAAAACAGTCCTTTCTTTGCGCTCTTCTTATGTTTTCGGGCAAGGAGTTTCAGAGTAGTGTTGCCTGAATAGTAAAGGAATTGTTGTTGAATCCAGTGAAATGAGATAGAATACTGATCTTATGATTAGATGAGGAGAGAAGAACCTTATCATGAGGAAAAGAGATATTGGAATTTGTCCTTGAGATATGTTGGAGAAGTTGGATTATTCAAAATTGAGAAAAGAACAAGCTGAATTCTAGAGTTTCGTCTTTGTCGGATAGTGAGCCATTTCAGGCGTTCACGATAATGAGAGATGTGATCATATTTTCGGAGACCAAATATATATCTAATACAGTTATTGAGAAGACGCTCTAGCTTGTTAAGAAGATTTTGGTTCAAATCCGGGTAGCACACATCTGCGTAATCAATAATGGGCATTATAAGTGTTTGCGCAAGTGTTAGCTTAGTCTTGATTGGAAGAAAGTTCTTCAGACGATAGAGGGATCGTAAGGTGGCAAAGACTTTGCGGCTAATTTCGGTGACATGCGTACACCAGTTCATTGTGTTATCCATATACAGGCCAAGATTTTTTACAGAGGAAGATGACGGTATCAGTGTATCACTGTAATAGGCAGCAGGTAGGTTTGCCACATCAGTTTTTGACAACATTCTCGAGGTACCTACGATTATAGCTTGACACTTCGTTGGATTAACTGATATTCCAAAACGCCTAGACCATTCTTTTACAGCTTCCAAGTTCAGATTTAACATTCTAATAGCGTCATGGAGCTCTTCAATAGATGAGTGCAAGTAAATTTGGAGGTCGTCAACATACAGATGGTATGAACAGTTCAGAATAGATGTGATCAAGTTTATAAAAACTGAGAAAATTAATGGAAAAAATTAAATTAAAGTATACCGCCTTACGGGACGCCAGCATCAAGACTAGCCCACTTGGAACTCTTCTGTCCCAAATGGACAAACTGCTGACGCCCGCGAAGATATGAAGAGAACCAATCCAAAACTGAGGGTGCAAATCTTAAATACGACAGAATAGATAAAAGAATATCATGGTCCACTGCGTTAAAAGTATTAGAAAAGTCAACAAGCACCATTACAGTAACTTTCTTCTTTTCCATACCTTGTCTGATGTCTTCCGTAACTTTGAGTAATGCTGTAGTGGTGCTGTGACCGAGACGAAACCCAGACTGATAATCGCTGAGTAGATTATTTTTAAATACAAAATTGGAGACTTGCTTATGTACGCAGCCTTCCAGAACTTTGGATAGAAAGGGCAATATAGATACAGGACGAAGGTGATTACGTAATGTGGGATTCGATATTTTGGGAATAGGGCATTTGAAAGCCTTTTTCCAGACATTTGGGTACTGACCTGAATCCAGCGAAAAGTTAATAATGAGAGTAAGTGCAGGTAGTACATACTCCAGTATATTGACTATCATAGTTCTACTGATTTCATCACAACCCACAGCCTTGGATTTAATGGTTATAACAATTTTTTTAATGTCAACCTGGTGAAGTGGAGAAAATTGAAAAGAAGGAATTTGAGAGAGATTGGATAGAAGCTAAATAGGCTATCGTTTGAGATCGTACAGTAGTGTCCATAACAGGAGCAGAACCAAAGTGGAGATTAATGTCATCACAAGACAAGTAAGAGGCGCACTCCAGAGTAGGCTCCATCTCACCCACGACAATTGACCTAAGAAACTTCCAGACATTAGCTGGCGAAGAATTAATTATATTATTTTGGATATAACGGCGTTTGGCGTTACGCACCATCTGATTGCATCTGTTCCTAGCTTTCTTAAAACATATCCACTCTTCCGTACGCTCTTTTGAAACGCTGAAAAGCCCTGTTCCGCCTTGTCATCGCCATCCGAACTCCCTCAGTCATCCAAGGAGAAGGTTGATGTTTAAGTCTAACTTTACGTACAGGAGCATGGGTGTTATATAGACTAATTATTTTATTATTAAAGATGGATAACATATCATCGACAGTCGTTGATAATTTTAATTGATCAAAATTTAAATTAGAAGCATCACTTTTTAGTTTATCCAAATTTATTTTAGAAAAGTTGCGCAAGTGAATAAATGTAGGCAACGATTTAGGAGATTTTAGCTTGTATGCAATATAAATGAGATCGTGACGCGAGAATCCTGGAGCGGATGGTCAGTCCATGTGATATTACATGATCAGGAGAAGCTGTAATAATAAGGTCAATCAAAAAGTCCTTGGAATTGAAATTATGATGTGTTGCCCCTGAAAGAAGAATGTGGAGATCGACTGACTCAATGATTGTACGAAGTTTTTGGGAACGGTTAGAATTTATCAAGAGGTCGGTGTTAAAATCACCCATGATTATGCAGTGTGCACACTCAGAGACAATTTTTTCGAGAGCCGTTTCTAAAGTGGCGAAATAGTCAATGGAAGGAGGACAATACACTACTCCAAGAATCACCTTTACGCCTCTGACACTGACTTTTAAGAACAAGAACTCCGGAGAACCTGAATAAAGGGAAGATGAAGCTAAAATAATTTCATACGAAAATGACGAGTGTAGATAAATGGCAACACCGCCTCCCCTTTTACCAACACGGTCATTTCTAATTAGTACAAAACCCGGAAGTGGATACAAAGCCGAGTGAAGACTTGGCTTCAGACAACTTTCGGAGATTAGAATAGCTTGTATTGTAATAGTTCGGGTTAAAAGACGCTTCAAGCTCAGAAAAGTGACTCGGAATACTTTGAGCGTTAATATGACAGATATTAAAAGATTTATTGTTAGATTGAAAAGTTTATTTTTACTGTGTATATAAGGTATTAGAAATGTTTATAGAATCGTTACACGATAAGAATGACGTATCAGAACTGTTAAATGAATGAAATGAATCGGTATCAGACATTATTATATGCAATAGATTAATAAATAATAAATATCATAAATATATATTTATATATACATAAAATTTAAAATAAAGTTGCTATAATACTAATAGCTAAAAATTTTAAACTATTTAGGAATCTCACAAAATACCATCCCACGAGTTGAGTGTTTACACGGCATGAAAAATTAAACATCTTAATGATAATTTATACAATTTGTTCATATTTAACTTATACATTAATAGGCAGTATATTTTAGACATCTGTGCCTTTTGTGGCTTACAATCAAAGAGTTTATAAACTCTACGGAGATACGGGGATATAATGTCTATGGCATATAATAATAGTAATGATCAAAGAGAATATAATCACTACGTTTAGTAATGATGAATGATGACAACACAGATTAACTTCTAATTGCTACATATTTATTTGTCTATGACCTACCTTGCTACATATTTATTTACCTATGTTAACTTCTTCTTACTCTAAAGTAAACAAATTATATGCATAGTTGCAAGATTACTATTAACGTTGTGTATTATCTCATCTGAAATAGTATTACAAAACGATAGCGATTATTATATATATGTATGACAAAATATTGAATATTTCTGCTAAGCGATAAAAAAAGAGTTAAAGGATTTGTCACTGTATTATCTATTTGGTTGTCCCGAATTTATAAGAAGAAACTTTTTTATTTTGACATTTATATTTAATAGATAACACACGAGCATGCCGTGATAGCTCAGGGGTTAAGCGCTCTCTGTAAATTTCACAGCCACCCGGGTTCGATCCCCGCCAGCACCATTGAAATTGTTAAATGCAATTTTAAGTGCTAATTTACCACGTGCTCGCCGGTAAAGGAAAACGTCGTTAGGAAACCTGTATGTCTGAGGAATGAGAAAAAAAAATATTTATTTGGGCAGCACGGCGGACATTTCCTTGCCATAAAACCCTCTCAGAAATGAGAGGAGGTCCTGTGCCCAGAAGTGGGACGTACTTTAACACGAGCATGCGAATTTAATAAATTACTGCTAAATTATTTGATTATTTTTAAATAATATTCCCAATTTTAACTAGCAGATTACCAGTCGGTCATTGTAAATGCATAAGGTAATAGGCCTTTCTATCTAGGAGCCGTCTGTGTAGCTACAACCCTCTTACCTATTTTTGCCGCCAAGTAGTAGTGTGCACTACTGTGTTCCGGTCTGAAGGGTGTAGGGATTCAGTATAATTACAGGCTGTGTGCCATTCCATCTTAGTCCTCAGTGGTGATAACGAATCTGTATCCTTCTTTATTTGAAGTTAGTTGCAGGTGTCCATGTAATGCAGCACCCACTTACCGTCAGGTCGGCTGTAAGTTCGCTATTCACTTCAGGTTTAAAAAAAAATTGTATGTAATTAATGCTTGGAGATGTTTCACAAGACCGTGTCTCGAGATTAAAGCAGTCGTCCTTAAATTTGGGCCGTGTACTTTCCAAAGTAACCTCATTACATTGTTTTTACATCTTGATAGTTAAATTTATCGTGCAAGTTATCTGGATAAAACTATCTTTCGGAATCATCAAATGTTTTTAAAAAAATTTCAATGTATTTAAGTCGTTAAAAATAGCAATAACTCGCAAGGAAGCATCGTAACACCTAATTGATTGGGTTCCTATTGCACAATTGTTCACAAAAGAAAAGTTAAACAAATGGTTTTTACATGAAATCTACTAGTAACACGCAACGGATGTAGTATGTACACATTTATAATACTGCTATCAAACCATATGTTAGGCATAGATAATGATATTTTATAAATAAGATATATCTTATCCCGAGTAATATATAAAGTTCCGACTAATGGCAAAAATCAATCCAAAACTCTGAATCCCAATTGTACAAACATGTGATGGGGAGCGAAATTTGCCATTACGATGAGATCGACTCTGCAATCAGCAAATCGCTTGTGTGGTAAGAATGGACAAATATTAACGATAATCTAAGCCAATTGGTGATTCGAATGCCGCACGGAACAAGTTTTGGTATGGCCTACAAATAAAAATAAGGTCTAAACGTTTGTCTATATGTAATTCATGTATGTAAAACGCCTCTACGATACAGGAGTATTTTTAATAAAAAAAATATTGAAAAAGCCCATTGTACATATGCATGTGTGATAATTCGTCGCTAACGCCGCAAAGGGGCGAACATCAATTTTAAAAAATTACAGGAGAGTAAGAAAATATTTATTCTAATTAATCTTATTTGTAGTTTTCCATTAAGTCTAATATATTTAATTTTCTGATGAAAAAAAGCTAGTAATCGGGGAATAATAAATGTTTTCTTGCTCTCCTGTAATTTTTTGAAAAATTGAGGTTCGCCCCTTTGCGGCGTCAACGACGAATTGTGAAAATGAATAACAAAAATGTTAAACTAAATTATTGTGTTCGTTTCCAAGTTATTATTTTATTTTGAGGAACTGAACCGGTGTAATGAGCAGCAACTTGATATAATTTTCGTATTATATTAATTTTAGATTCAGGTACATATTACAAAATCGTTTCCTCGAAATTCTAAGATACAACTTACGGTATTTTATAGTAGTCTCTTATTTCCTATATCCAAAAATAATTCAGTGTTATCCTTTCATATGATAATAATAATCTTTCATGGTAATTCTACCTTGTAATCAAGTCAAATCAAATATTGAGATCTGTGACTTGAAGGGGACTTTGAAATATAGCTTCATGAACTGACAACTGATGAAGCAGAAAGATTCTAGAATGGCAAGTTCGTATTGGCAAGGAGGGTCAAAAATTAGGGATTTAATATATAATTGTAAATTATAACTATATGCTAAAAATATATTCAACATAAATTAATAAATTATAGAAATCAACACGTTTATTTCAGGTAAGCCTGCTGATCAACAACGCCGGTGTCGTGTCAGGACAGTACCTACTAGATACGCCCGACCACCTAATAAAGAGGACTTTTGACGTCAACGTGTTAGCTCATTTCTGGGTGCGTTACAAAGATTTTTATTGGAACGAAGTTCCTTATCGCACGGTACGAATTTGGCGGATGGGGGCTAGGCGAGAAAAAGTGTAAGATTTTTCCGTCATGACCCCCTTTCTTTAGTGCGAGTGTTTTCTTATCTTGCCATGAAAGAAATATTATTTTAAATGACGCTTCATTTTAATAGATAATTCATTTATTTGTATTTGTTAATCAATAATATAATACGTTCATCAATAATAATATACTACTACGAAAGGTACTTCGTTCCAACAGAGTGTTCCACGACACTCACGCATATTTTTTAATAGAAATGCTTACTCTATCTAAGCTTGAAATACTTGGGAGTGGTTCATACTTCATAGCAGTAGTTGAATGGCGAATTAGAACTCACAAGTAGTACTCTTAGCCATTCAGCTACCATCGCGTAACAAACAATATCAATAACTAGTCCAAACGTCTTTCCATCATACTCTTCAGAGCGTAAAGACGTATTGCTATTAATGGGCATCTTTCTAACCGGAAAGCTGTAATGGACACTTAGCGGGCGTATTGATTATTATCAGTATTTTATGCATTGGTTGAATCTCAGGAGCATTTTTACCAAGGAGTTAATGTAGTCTGGGCTTTTCGTAAAGCTGCAACATGAATACACATATATATCAGCCAGCTTAATGCATCTGTTTTTCGTATGATTATTGACGATAATTGGCATTGCAGTCCTCAGGGGTAACAGCGCATTTTAAATACATGTACATAGGTGTCTATGTGCACCCAGTTACCGAAATAATTGTTTTCTTATTTTGTTACCTTTTTTTATAGAATAAGGGTGACAAATGGGCACACAGTCCACCTGATATTAAGTGGATGCTGGGTGTGAGGACTAGGATGGAATGCCTCGTATCCAATAAAAAGAGTCTCCGGTTCTCTGCACTCACCATTGAAACACAACAGTATTAAGCCGCTATTTTACGCTGGTATTCTGTGAGAGCGTGGCACTTCCCCGGTCGAGCCGACCCATTCGTGCTACATATATAATAGCTGAGTTAGGCTCTACCACGTAAACGTTACGTTTTATGAATAAGAAAGGAGATATTTGAGATCGACTAAATTTTTATTGTTTTTTTTTCAGATACAATTATCAGATCTCATGATATGGTTTTTAATTTTCAGACCGTAAAAGCTTTCTTGCCAGCCATGATCGAGCAAAATAATGGGCATATTGTCACCATAGCTTCAATGGCCGGTCACGTCGGCGTGGCCAAGCTGGTGGATTACTGTGCGTCAAAGTCCGCTGCTTGTGGCTTCGATGAAGCGTTGAGAATTGAACTTGAAGTACGCGGCATTAAGGGAGTTCATACTTCGGTCATATGCCCCTACTTCATCCGTTCGACAGGCATGTTTGAAGAAGTTAATTCAAGGTGAGTACCTGAACTGTTTGTATCACGTTTTTATTAGTTCGTTCTCGTTTTTGTCTGTTCGGGTCGAATTTAGTAATTGATTTTAAAACTAACTTCATGAGGAGCTAGAGACTTGATTGATCGATTTTGAACATAGCTCCGAATCGGATGACAATGTAAGAATTTGAAGAAAAACGTGGTAAAAATGAGAAAGATTTTTTTTTTTGTAAATCATGTTATTTACTGTAATCCTATGTTTTACCACCTCCAAATATTCAGCCTTTACAAGCCAACAGCTGCCTTTCGTTTTAAGAATGAGCTTGCTAGCATGTATTTCTTGAGATATTTGTAATAATACTAACGCTGAACAGGCAGGTTGGTATAATTATTGGCTGGCTTGACTGGCAACACTGTTCATCATTATTGACCAATTTTTTTATTTTTGACTAAGAAGATAAAAATAAATAATATTTTTATTCTAACTATATCTGAGTTGTAAGCTTGCAAGTGAATAAAATAAAAGAAGTATCTATATTTGTGTTACCGTTACCGTTACAGCCTACTAAAGTCCACTGCTGAACATAGGCCTCCCCCATAGACTGCCTCATAACGGGATATTTGCCATAGTTGCCACGCTTGGAAAGTGAAACAAGAAACGCAGAAACGCGAAGCAAACGCAGTTTTTTTATTTTTGTCGTTATTAGGAAGACCCTGCTGCCCATCTCCTGATTTGTTTCCCTCTGTCGCCTCTTACGATACCCACGGGATGATATGGGGTAGTGGGTATTCTTACACCGCTATTACACGGTTTATTATATTTGTGTAATATAATATAATTATTATCAGTATTATTACTTGTTAATTTAAAATACTAAACAAGTTGTAAATAACTAAAGATTTAAAATAAATAAAATCTTCACATAGCACTTAAGTCTCATTAATATATATATTTATAAGAGAGCATACAAGAGACAATGAGTACCAACTCAGTAACATCAACATCAACAGGTTCGTGCCGCAACTGAACTCGAACGAGGTAGCCGACCGTGTGGTGTACGCGATCCGCACGAACGAGCACCTCGCTGTTATGCCGGGCTACTTCCGACTGCTGCTGCCTTTTAAATGGTAATACATATTATATTTTGTCATAAATAATATAATATAACTGTGTCCAGAACACGACAATATAATACATCATTATACCAAAATAGCAAGCTGAACGAACACATGTGTCAATCGTGAATGATTCGGTCATTTTGATCCGGGTCGCATCAAAGTATTGATGATTGAAATTACATTTTTTTAACGTTCCGGATCAAACGTTTGACTGGACCTACGACCAAAGAGTATTGTAATGTCCGACGACCGACATCATCGAACGGGTCTCGGTCCTTATTTTATTTTTTATTTTATTTTTATTTATTCACAAAATCCACAGCTTGTAACAATTTATTTACACTCAAAACTTATAAAATAGGTCTTGAAGCCAATTACGGATTTACAATATACTTATTAAGCTAAAGAAAAACGTCACAAAGTATTCACCACCTTACTTAAAAATAGAAGTATGAAATATAAAAATATTTAAAGGTAAACAAAGCGCTCGAAATTTGTTTAAGTGCGGAAAAGTGTGTATGTTTGTGTGTGTATGTGAAAGTGATTAAATATGTGTGTGTGTGTATGTGAACGTGACACAAAGTTTAATTAAATAACGATATTTTAAAATAAATTGATAAATGTAACAAATATAAACATGATGTATGTAAATTATAGTGTATATTTATGTATCCAATTAATACCTGCTATAAAAACTTTCTTGCATTTATATTATTACTGCTATTTACTATTTAAAATTATAGATTAGTTTATAATTTGACATATTCTTACAAAGTACCTTGGCAACTTCACTTTTGAATGAAGTTTTACTAGAGTGAAAGATATCAATTGAATTAAATGTTTTATTATATATTCTGTGAAGCCTATTGACAATTGAATTTTGAGCATAGTTAGTTCTTTTAAGGGTAGTAGCAAAATGTGTCGTATGTCTAGTTCGTATATTTGGAACATTAAAACTTAAAATTTGTAACGCTAATTCACAACAGTCTATGTAGTTATTACATATGCCATGTAGAAAGGACATATCAATTAAGGTTCGTCTACTTTGAAGAGGCATGTAATTGTAGTGGAAACTAGACTCGCTATCATCTGAAAAGCGGCGAGAAAATCGAAAGTGTAGGTGCTTTAAAAATTTTAACTGAATATTCTCCAGCTTTTGAATATACGTCACATATTGAGGATTCCATATTATGCTAATATACTCCAGAATACTTCTGACATATGCAAAGTGTAGTACTCGTAAACATCCAATGTCTGAAAAGGGCTTACTGACTCGTAAAACAAAACCTAAATTTTTGTATGCTTTCGCCACTATTGTATCGATATGTTCGGAAAATGTTAATTTTGAATCCATTTTTACCCCTAGGTCAAGTACACTATTCAACTCAGATAAAGTAAAATTATTTATTTTATAATTGTATTTAATTGGATTAGTTTTTCTAGTGAGTGATACAAGACAACATTTCTTTAAATTAATACCAATACGATTTTCAATATAATAAGAGTTTAATCTATCTAGATCGGCTTGAAGGTTAATACAGTCAGTAATCCCATTATTTTCATAAAGATTTTTGTATCGTCAGCATACATTAAAAATTTTGCATGCTTAAAGCATCAACCCACATCATATAAGTACGTGGCATATAACAATGTCCCAGGATGGAACCCTGCGGTACGCCTGATGGTACCTCTAAAAAGTCGGAGCGTGAACTACCTACCACTACAGCTTGAGAACGATTGCGCAGATATGACTCGAACCATCTCAACAAATTACCGTGGATACCCAGTTCAGATAGTTTACGCAGAAGGATACTGTGGTCAACACGGTCAAATGCCTTCTCAAAATCTTACTTGTGACCCACCATCTATACTATTAGATACATAGTCTACAAAAACTCTTAGGTTAGTAATAGTTGACCGGCCCTTTATAAATCCATGTTGTTCAGAGGGAATCGAAGTGGCAATTATTGGATATATATGAGCATGGACTACTCTTTCACATAGTTTACTAAGTACGTTCAGGATCGAAATGGGGCGGTAGTTCGCAATTGTTGATTTAAGACCTTTTTTATGAATTGGTACAATATGTGCTGTTTTCCAAATGTGAGGAAAGTAGCCTTCCTGAAAACATCGATTGAAAATAAGTGAGATAGGAAGAGATAGAGCATCTGCACACTTGGTGAAAAATATTGTTGGAATATTGTCGCTACCCGCACCTTTCGATATGTCGAGATTTTTAATTAGCTTTAAAATATACTCTTTGGTAATTTTAATGTCATGTATAGTAGCAATTTGCAATTGATTCCTATGCGTATCTTGTAAATCTAGATCAGAGGGTTTATTAAAATTTCTCTCGAAAAACTTATTAAAAGCGGAACAAATATCAAAATTGTTACTGATAACTAAATTATTGTATGTCATCTGTTGAGGATAATTACAAATATTTTTTCTCTTAGATTTTACATAGGACCAGAAGTATTTGGGGTTATTTTTAATTTTTTGTTGTGAAAATTTTATGTAGGAATTATAACAGTCGGACTGCATTTCTTTTTGTCTAGATCTTTGGTCTGAAAATTGAGCATAGTCGTTTGGGTTTTTGTATTTTTTCCAGTGTTTGTGAACTTTAAACTTTTCTTTAATTAAATTTATTAATGGCCTGCTATACCAGATGGGATAAGTGTGCACACCAGAGTGATAAACCTGAGGAACATATGTTTGTATGCAGTTTTTTATAATTGCATAAAAACCATCTACTATAGTCTCAATATTTGTGCTATTGTCTAATATAAACGACCAATCCTGTTGATTTAACATTTCATTAATGTTATTAAAGTCAGCACGCTCATAAATATACTTTGATCGCGATTGTGTTTTCAAGGGAGGTATGAGAAAATCTGACGCAGTGATAATGAGTGAAGGGTGGTGACAGTCTTCTTTAACAAGGTGGAAGTTGGATCTACTTACAGTGACGGACGAGTCTGAGAAAATTAGGTCTAGTATTTTATTACTTTTATTTAAGATGGCATTATATTGCATAAGACCTATGAAAGCCGAATGGTCAATGAGCTGTGATGCCGAATTCTGGACTTCAACAGGGCCTTTCCTAAGTATGACAGGTCCATTTTGTGTCCAGTCTATACACGGTAGGTTAAAGTCGCCTGCAAGTATAAACTGATCGTTGGGATGATTATTACGTATTTGTGAAATAAGATTTACAAACAGTCTGGTTCTCTCTGAGAGAGAAGAGTTATGGAAGGTAAATTGTCTTGGAACCAAAAATGCGTTATTTACAGTTTTCTATTTACATTTATTCATAATTAAAGTTAATATACTTTTGAAAAAATTATGTTGAATTTCATGGTTTTTATTACATTAATATACGGCGTAATGTTTATTTGCGATATTTGATTAAATTCGGTGTCTCCATTGAATATTGACATGACCCGGTTCGTAAGACGAATCAATACTTGAATGATCGGATCGAATCACTAGAAATGAATGAATGACACATGTCTGTGAACGTAATAAAGGAATAGAATAAATAATGAACCTTCTTCATTGGCAACATTTAACAGTCTACAGCTGGACGTGGGTCTTTTCTATAGCTAGAAAAAATTATCATTATCGTCACGGTTGGCAAGTCAATTGGCTATCGCAATTATTAACTTTTTATCTGATCCCTCTACTATGAAAAAAACTCATATCTCGCAGTGAGCCGTATACAGCATAGCAGCAAAATTACAAAATGTTTGCACAGTTGACAATTTTCTCAATTGCAGGTATACGTATTATACTTGGTATATATGAGGTTAAACCGCCATCTCTACTTATCTCTTAGTTATCTTTTCTAATTGGCTCACAGGATAACGTAATAAACTAGTTTCAATTTTAGGTACTATCATATATTTTAGTTCAGTATAGCAGTAATCAAATAATTAAAAATAAATTCGGTAATATTTCCATTTTGTCTTTAACGTTTGCAATAGTATGTTAATTTATTATTAATTTGTATTCTTACAAATAATAAATTAACATACTATCGTATAATTTATATTCTTACAACTTGCGAAAACTTAACCGGTTTTAAATGTTAATGTGTCAATGTCCATTACTAAAAATAACGAATGGACCTTCAACTCAAAGATTTTACTAATTTTCGAGGTCATATTTATTTTTTCAACTATAGTAGGTCATTCCATCTGGCTATTAAAATGCTTTATGCAACTCTAGTTAACATTTCATGTGGTTCTTAACAGAGTACCTTTGCCCCTTTTATTTATAGTACCTGGTATTTTTTTTTAAATCGTGTTTTTTGTAAATTATATTTAGATAAGAATTATATACTGATGAAATATGAATAATATTTTTCGATCTTACCTACCGTATTCTTTTTTTTAAAGCTCGTTCATTTTTATCGTGTTTTAAAAAAAATATACTTAGATACGAATTAGATGCGTTGATAAAGGGCTCCCAATAATAGTTTTTCTCAAAAAAGAAGGAACTTAAAAAAAGGGAAAAAAATAATCGGACTGGAGGACATCTGGACTCGAACCGGGGTTTTCTGGTTTTGGGACCGCCCGATTTCCCAACTACTTATAGATGGTGGCGAAATTTACCTTCGTATTCTAATTATATTGTAGCAGTTTTTCATTGCCTGAAAATACAGATAAAACGACATTTTCTAAAAATGAATCCTAGCTAGATCGATTTATCACCCCTGAGACCCCCTGCATACTAAATGTCATAAAAATCTTTGGAGCCGTTTCCGAGATTCCTATTATATTATATATATATATATATATATACTTCTTGTCATCATCATCATTACAGCCCTTCACAAGTCCACTGCTGAACATAGGCCTCCCCCAAGGAATGCCACAAAGCACGGTCCTGAGCCACCCGCATCCATCGACTTCCTGCATGTCTTACCAGGTCGTCACTCCATCTAGTGGGGGGACGCCCTACACTTCGTCCGCCGGTACGAGGCCGCCACTCGAGAACCTTTTTTCTCCATCGGTTGTCGGTTCTTCGAGCTATATGGCCGGCCCATTGCCACTTCAGCTTACTAATCCGTTGGGCTATGTCGGTCACTCTGGTTCTACTGCGGATATCCTCATTTCTAAGTTTATCACGCAGTGAGACTCCGAGCATAGCCCTCTCCATAGCTCGCTGAGCGACCTTGAGCTTCCTCATCCGGCCAGCAGTGAAGGACCACGTCTCAGTTCTGTAGGTCATCACTGGCAACACGCACTGGTTGTACAGCCTCGTTTTCAAGTTTTGAGGTATACATGACGAGAAGATGTGCCGTAATTTCCCGAACGCTGCCCAGCCGAGTTGAATCCGTCGATTGACCTCTCGGTCGAAGTTGGACTTACCTAGTCGGACTATTTGTCCCAGGTAAACATATTCGTCAACAACTTCGAGCTTAGTGCTCCCAACAACTACCGGCATAGGTGTGACATGGACATTAAACATGATCTTTGTTTTGTCCATGTTCATCTTAAGACCTATCCGTTGGGAGGCACTATTGAGGTCATTGAGCATAGTGCTTAGGTCCTCCAGCGATTCTGCCATAAGGACTATATCATCGGCAAATCGAAGGTGAGTGATGTACTCGCCATTGATGTTAATGCCGTATCCTTTCCAGTCCAGAAGCTTGAAAACGTCTTCCAATGCAGCGGTGAAGAGTTTCGGGATATAACGTCACCCTGTCTTACACCTCTCTGCAGTTGGATAGGTTTCGTACTTTGGTTCTGTACTCGGATAGCCATCGCAGCCCTACTGTACAAGCACTTCAGCACTTCGATATACCGACAGTCAACTTGGCACCGCTGAAGGGACTGCAGCACCGCCCAAATTTCGACGGAATCAAAGGCTTTCTCATAGTCCACATACGCCAGACATAGTGGCAAATTGTACTCCTCGGACTTCTGTACAATTTGCCGAAGGGTATGTATGTGGTCTATGGTGCTAAAGCCTTTTCGGAAACCGGCTTGTTCGGGAGGCTGGAAGTCGTCGAGTCTGCGTGCGAGACGATTCGTAATGACTCTCGAAAACAGCACGTAGACGCGGCTCAGAAGGGAAATCGGTCTGTAGTTCTTCAAGAGAACATTGTCGCCTTTCTTGAAGAACAAGACCACCGCACTTCTGCTCCACGCCTCCGGAGTAGTGCCACCATGGAGGACGGAATTAAAGAGCTTCTGAAGGACTTCAAGTACCGGTTTTCCACCCGCTTTCAGAAGCTCCGCTGTAATTCCATCCTCGCCTGGGGCCTTGCCGTTTTTAAGGTGCTGGAGAGCCATTCTAATCTCGCTCAGACTGACGTCCGGGATATCATCGGAATAGTGTCGGATAAAACTCGCTCTTGGATCGTTACTCACACTTGCGTGGCTCCAACGATGATGTGTACAGCTGCCCATAGAACTTCTCAATCTCCTCAAAATCTCAGGTGTCCCGAAAACGACGCTGCCACACTCGGTCTTCAGCTTCGACGGTTGGCTGTTTCTGGCAAACAGATCTCTAGCAAAGACTTTGGAGCCCTGGTTCCGCTCGATCGCTTCTTCAATACGAGCTGTATTGAAGTTGCGTAAGTCCCGCCGCATGCATTTTGAGATCTGTCTGTTCAGCTGCCTGTATGCTATCAAATCTACTGAAGATTGCAGCTTCATTTCCGTCTAACAGCCATGAGATTAAGAGTGTGATCGGAGAGTTTTGTGTTCTTCTGCGGCGGGTCTTACAAAGTTAGCTCCGACCGCATGGACAGTTTTCACGAGCTTGTCATTCATATCGTCCACTGCATTGCAATCTTCTAGGCACTGAAAACGGTTTTGTAACTCGAGCTGAAAGGTTTCGGGACTTTGGATTAGAGCACGAGGGGGACGGAGCGTTGACTTCATTAGACGACACCTCTCCAACTTAACGTTTAGGTTCAGTGTGCCTCTAACCATTCGGTGATCGCTACCAGTTTTCACCCTCGCGATCACTGAGACATCACTGAACAGTTGGCGTCTAGTCGTCATAATGAAGTCAATTTCATTTTTTGTCGAACCGGTCCACTTCCTGTGGGGCCGCTTCTGGAAGAAAGAGTTCATCATAAAGAGTCCCTCTTTCTCCATGAAGTCGGCCAGCTGCTGGCCCCTTGGGTTCCGTTGCCCTAATCCGAATTTCCCTACTTTCAGCTCACCGTTCTCTCTTGTGCCTAGTTTTGCGTTGAAGTCTCCCATTAACACCGTATAGTGGGTTTTAGAGGAATGCATGGCTCTAGAGATATCCTCATACATTTCTCCACCTCCTCATCGGGTGTGCCGAAGTTGGTGCGTAAACCTGTATGACCTTCAGCGAATACCGTTTGGTGATTCTGAGTATAAGGTACGCAACCCTCGTCGACACACTCCCAATTTTACAACGTTGTTAACGAGAGACTTGTGGACGATAAATCCGACACCTCCTTGGGACAGATGGTCGCCTCCCGGTGATAGAACAAGTTGCCGGATTCGAGGATTACCGTGTCCTCCCCTCTTCGGACCTCGGATAATCCTATAATATTCCAGCGCAACTTGTCTATCTCTTCTTCCAGCTCCAGGATCTTCTCGTCAGTCCTCAGAGTGCGTGCGTTATAAGTTGCCAGGTCGAGTCGTCGTAGGTGGCAACCGAACCTCCACCGGAGATTCTTAGCACCCCCTGCCCCGCCGTTACCATGGTCGCCACCGTAGCCAGGAATAGCGGGGCCGCCGGGGACTGGGGGCCGTCTCTTCGTAACTTTCTTCATTCTTCATTCATTGTGGGGATATTGCCGTAGTTGCCACGCTTGGCGAGCGGGTTGGCAACCGCAGTTTTTTTATTGTTATTTGCTGTTATCAGAAAGATGCTGCTGCCCATCTTCTGCCTCAGTTTCCCTCTGTCGCCTCTTACGACACCCACGGGAAGATATGGGGTAGTGGGTATTCTAACCCGCCACTACACGGGGATATATTTTTTACAAGAAGTATATATATATATTTGTATATATATATATATATATATATATATATATATATATATATATATATGTATATATATATATATATATACAAGAATTGCTCGTTTAAAGGTATTACATTATTATTTAAGGCATTTTTGAAATCATGAAGTCTTTTTCTGTCTATTTTTATTTTTATGGCATATACTGACTGACCCGATGAACTTTGTTCTGGCACTTTTCCGTACGTAGTACAATGAGTTTCCTCCCAATTCACTCCGGCTCTGGACTTATTTCGGTGTAAATATAGAATTTATTAATAACTTGACCACAGCTCCATCTATCGGGCCCAGATGTTTCAATTTTCTTTTAAAGTCTTTTGGTCCTTATCCGTCCGTATGGATTATTTGGATGGATTTATTATCGGATCCTAGCATAGCGTCTTGACACAACAAATATATAGTCTAAATGACTGCCTCGTGCGATTGCCTAGTGGTCCCGTGCCAAAATCAGTATTGAATTTTTCTTCTATTTTTATCAATCTAAATCTAAAATATCAAATCTTTATTGCACAGAAATATCTCTGCCAAATAACCTTTTGCAGTGTGGTGAAAACTATGGGTAGAGAACCAATAAAATGGATAATTATGCACACAAAATTTTAAATTTGTATAATATGAGCGTATATTATTTGCACCGATAAGCCAACCAGATTATTCCAGTGTTATTGATTTTTTTATAGAATAAGGGTGACAAACGAGCACCCAGTCCACCTGATGGTAAATGGATACTGTGGCCCATAGACATCTACATTTAGTGTCGATTAAGAATCAAAATGAAGATGCGTTGTCACCCCTGAGGACTGAGATGGAATGCCTCGTCTCCAGTAAAAAGGGCATCCGGTTGTCTACACTCACCATACGAAACACAGCAGCATTAAGCTCCTATTTTACGCTGGTATTCTGTGAGAGCGTGGTTCTACTCCGGTCGAGCCGACCCATTCGTGCTACAACCATAATATAGCTGCAGCGTGGCCCTACGTATAAATGATGAAATAGTACAGGAATCTCAGAATATGTAGATTTGTGCCATAGCAATATTTTTTGGTGGTTGGGTGCAAGAAATCCTACACACTTGTTGTGTTTAATAATGTATCAGCAAATAATATTATGATGTTTGCAATGTTATCTATCGAATTCATCAGATATGTATTCAGTAACGACCTCTAATTAGCTTGGCTTCTATGTAGCTTCGATTTCTGGAACTTCTATAGACAGACTTGGAGCTTAGATATTGAGTAGTGATATAGGTGTAGGCGGGTGCCATTGCAAGATAAGGTTATTTCTTCTTGAAGAAAAACTTTATATTGATAATAATTATGTAGTATCAAGATAATGTTGAATATTGGCTCACGTCCACCAATTGACTGTTAGTTGAAGAAGAAGAAGCTCTGTACCGACATCGCTACCCCGAGAATATATAGCATACACATTATCACACAATTTTTAAACATATTCTAAATTCATATAATTTATTAATCTTTTACAGGTTGGTACCATGGCAGTGTATATCGGAGCTCATCCGTGGTCTAGTCCCGGATGCGGCGCCGGCACCAGTGACACCGCCTCGCTCTCAGGAGAGTGATTCCCTCTCACCGGGCACACACAAGAGCAAGCTCGACTCGCGCCCCATGTCGCTGGCGCCGCCCGCGCGACACGACCGACACGTCTGACGTCACGTTGCGCCAGAGAATTGCAAGCCGCCGACGACGAGGAATTTTGTCAGAGAGACATTTGTTGCGGCACTACTAACTTGTTTCTTTAAAATACGCAATAGGTACATTTAAATGAAAATGTACCGACTGTCAATTTCTTGTGATATTATTAAGATCCTGAAAGACCCTAGCTTAATGTAAAAACTGTTGACTATTGCTGTAGAAACGCATCAAATATTTAATGTGACTTATCAAGTCTAATGGAAATATTTAAAACACGGGCTTTTTGTTACATTTTTTACCTATTTCGTGATATTGTGTATAAATCATATTGTAAGAAGATTCTAAAAGAACATAATTATAACTTTAAAAAAAATTAAAAAGCCACTTCAAATAGCTAAAAAAGAAGTTATTTGTTATAATAGAATTTTTTCTCCAAATTTATATGGGACCACCCTTGAAGTAATCTATTTAATTAAAAAAAATCATCAAAATTGGTTCACAATCGCTAACATCGCTAAAAACATACACTCTAATTGAGAAACCCCTCCTTTTTGAAGTCGGTTAAAATTGTATTTGATTGAAATTTTTTATCGAGTTTTCTTTGTAAATTACGAGTAGCCTATTAACTATGACATAAATTTGACAAAGTTTCTCGTTTTTCGGCAAGCTACTTAAAATGTAAATTTTGGGTATGGATAGATAGTAATGTGTAGTCAATTACCTTACGAAGGTTATTTCTTAAAGTATGGATTTAATTATTATTTATGCTTGAAATTCAATTATAAAATGGATTTAATTATTATTTATGCTTGAAATTCAATTATAAAATATACAATTGTTGAGGGTGAACTTCCGAGTAACGCGATTTTATCGCTGCGCCTTCACAGCCACCGCGTCAGTATCACAACGGTTCAGTCGCGAGATCGACTTCCGAACGATATAGCTCCGACGTCAATATAATCACTATGTTTAGTTCTGGCGTTCTAAGGTACTGGACATCCGACATTTAAAACTCATTCGGTGATGCGGTTGTATTGTTATAGAAATTGACCCATCGGTTGCATAATTTATTAGAAAAGAAAAAAAACACTGAAACATATGACGGTGAAAGTTCTGGAGTTTTGTCAGTTCAATAAAAAGCATGTTACATAATATATAAATGCATGCTAAGGCACTTTATTAGTGTCCGATCTTTCTCTTTCGTAAAGGTGTTTATTTTCTTTATCGTAAACGATGTAACATAACGCACAGCCTAAGATATTTAGACTGTGGCCATGCCACGCGACTATACGTGCGAGATTGAGACACGGCGCTATCGCCAAATTATAATGCCAAACAGTTTAGTTGTATTATTAGTGTTTAGCAACACTAACTCCATAGCTCCATACTGTCGTTCTGCCGTAGATCTTCTGTCAGAGCAACGTTCTTCGTACGTAGTGATAGTCTCTGTTGCTCGTAAGTCCATCTTAACGTTATCTCATTGAACAAATTGTGATTGAGAATATAATACATTAATTTAAAAAAGTTATATTTAAAGTTTTGAACCGAATTTCAAGATTAATATAAATTATTTAAATCTAGGGCATTATATGTACGAATCCAACTTTTATATTTCTAAAAGAATGGATTCTTTCAGTATGAAATATTTGTATCGGGGATACAGTGATTATTAAATTACATTTTATAGAACGGGAATGGGTATTAGAAAATTTATGCTTTACATATTTATATAAAGCATATGTTAAAAATTCTAATTATTTCATGAATGTAATATATTATAATATAAGAGTTAGAAGTTTATTTACCTAGTTTATGCATATTAACTTGCGTTAAGTAATGTAAAGGAGAGACTGTGGTATTAAGTCGAATTAAGAGATTTCAGATGTGATGTTTATAGATCTTGAATAGTTTTAAGTTAAACTATTTCAACCAAATGTGTATTGATAATGATATTACTTGGAAATAATATTGACCTCTTATATGTAATTCTAAAATAGTTTTAATTCAGACAGCGTCTTCCTTTTTATTGAATAATACGTAGTCAAAATCTGTAAAAACGTCATACTATTTGCTATGATTTTACATAAAAATAAAATTATATTAATAATTTGTTCTAAAGACAACGGTCCCTATTAGAGTCATAGATTTAGTATAAACTGACGTTAGAAATTTGAGATATTAACAAATTTAAAATCGGCATTATCATTATCATCATTACAGCTCTTCACAAGTCCACTGCTGAACATAGGCCTCCCCCAACGTACGCCACTAAGCACATTCCTGAGCCACCTGCATCCATCGCGTGGATTGCACTCGATCTAGTGGAAGGTCGCTCTAAACTTCGTCTACCGGTACGAGACCTCCAATTGAAAACCTTTCTTCCTCATCGGTTATCGGTTCTTTGAGCTATATGGCCTTTTCATTGCCGCTTTACCTTACTAATCCGTTGGGCTGGTTCTAATGCGGATATCCACATTTTTAAGTCTATCACGCAGAGAAACCCCGAGTAAAGCCCTCTCCATAGCTCGCTGAGCGACATAGAGCTTTCTCATACGGCCAGCAATAAAGGACTAACCAAATTGGCTTTAACTATATAAACGAAAATTTAAAAAATAACGGCTATCTACCCAGTATCGTCCCAAGCATTATATCAGATCTGATAGACAACAAATCTTCGCAATAGAACACCGATTCCTACCAAGGATGATTAGCGAGGCTATTGAAACTGAAAATATCCTAACTTCAATAGAGAAGATGACTGGTGCTACCATCTACTTGGGATCCTATAATTAATAAAATTAAATCCAAACCCAAGCATACTACTGCAAGAATTCAAGGTACTGGAAGCTCGTCCTGCGTAGATCGGACCAAACATTATTAGTTAAAAGTTGATTGTAGTCTTCGTAAACTATGACATCAGGACGTCAAACAACTCAGCCTCCCCCCCTCTCCCACGTCTCTATGGGTTCTTTAAAGTGTCCGAAACGTCAGGAATGAAAAAAGTTAAAATTAAATACGATAAAATCCTTAAGAATACTTTTATTGCAAATGAAGTTCTATTCGCAGTGAACGTGGGTAGAACTACACTCATGTTCCGAAGCAGAAAAATGTTTGCCTTGTTATGGCGGCGAAAGAGAATCCGCCATATCGTTCCGTGTGTGTCCTAAGAGGCGACAGAGGAAAACAAACAGGAGATGGGCAACATCATCTTCCTGACAACAGTTCAAAATAATAAAGGCTGCGGTTGCCAACCCGCCTGCCAAACGTGGCAACTATAGCAAATATCTAGCCTATTTGACAATTTATGGGGGAGGCCTATGTTCAATTCAGTGGACTTTTAATAGGTTGTAATGATAACGGTGATGAATTCTATTCTTTCGAATTTTTGCTACCGTTAATATTTACGGTAGTGTGAGAACAAAAAAGTAACATCACTGAAAATATGAATGAAATACAAACAGCATAATTGCCCCATTAAAACTAAAAAAGTAGCAGCCTACATACCTGTCACTACCGGACACAGGCAACAGAGCTTTTGGCCAATAAAAGTGCGCGATCATCTTAACTGGGGAACTTCTCAGATTTGCAGGTTCTTTTTTTACCGCCGAGAACGTGGTAAATCGACACTTCAAATTGCAATTAACATATATTTAAAAATATATAGTAATGCGTATGTGTACACAGTACTGGATACGTACTGTGTACACATACGCACTGTTGTACACAAAACACACGTGTTGTGTATAACAGTGTTATTAGCCATTTTGCCAAACGTGGCAATTGTGGTAAATCATCCCGATAATGGCCACCGGTCTAGATATTATTAAGTGTGACAATTTTTGATGCTGCACGAATAAGTATTCAGTAGCCCTCTAAAATTTAATTTTATCAGTTACTTATCATGACTTTATTTAGCAGAAAGTAGAGGGCGCTATATTACATTAAAAGTATGAAAGTCAAAACTATACTATCTAGTAATATCAGCTATAGAAGTTTGGGGTGCGACTGACTCAAAAGTCACCCCAAAGCCGCGAACATTTATTTATTATATAAAAAAGACATAAAGTGATGTTGATTCTGTTAAAAATCTGTTTCTGTTAGAAAACAAACAAATATTTGACGATATGACCACATTATCATGAAATAGCAATGTTGTGTTTAGTTATTAATATCGTTAAACGATCTCTATTTATTGATTTGGCTAAACTAGATCATGACATAGTCAACAAACAGTGATAAATATCATAAAATGACACCATTTCACGAAATAACGATTTAATGAGAATTTTTCAATAATTGCAGGCAGACCAGTTTTAATCAGTTTACATACAGATATAGCATCAAACGTAAGAAAATTGAAATGTATTTAGTTCAAAAAAATCAATTTTCATACGTTTGATTGCTGCCACTATTATCTATTATTTTTAAATTTTAATTATTATTATTATACTTTTAAAATGAAATAACGAAAAAACAAAAAAATTAAGCGTTAGGATTTTTAAATAATTTTATAAATCTAACTAGCTTTTGCCCGCGACTTCGTCCGGGTGGAGTTCGGTTATATCCACGGAGCAAATACAAAGAGGAGATGGCATAAGCAACTGTGCACTGTGATTCTAACTAGGTCCTGACGTCATCACAGTGGGCGTGGCTTTACTTAGTATACTGTCAGCGTTCGTCCTGTGCGTTTAAGTGTCGAAAATCGCAAATCGGTGTATTTCCGTAGTATTAAGAAGAAAAGGATGAAGAGTTGTGTATTATCGTGTAAAAACTACTCAGATAGACGATCGCTCTGATGCTATGGATGGCATCACATTTCATTTGTAAGTAATTTTATACCTAATTTATTAAAAAGGTTCTAGAAAAATCTCTGCGTCGGCTTTCAAATGTAATTAAATATATTCGACACTAGATGGCGACACTTTGTGTCATGGGAACTAAAAATATAAAGGTACGTAGAGCTCAGTATTGGTAAAATAATCATATGAAGGTGTTGAAATGTGTTTTGCATTCAGTCCTAAAGAATTTTTAATCGCCAAAATATAATTTTTATAGTTTTTATAATCATTATGTGAACACGCCGCCATCTATCGTCAAGGTAGCTAAACTACATTGCAACATCGATATGGAACGATGCGAGTAGTTTCACTATTTATCGGTAGATGGAAAATAGCAAAGTGGGCGGGGCTTAACATACCCTCACCCCGCAAATTGACACGCGTTGTTACATAGTGAAATCTAATTACAACACCTCCTCTTTGTATTTGCACCGTGGTTATATCGCGCCCATGTGTGAAAAAGAGTCTGCTGGTACAAGACATAATTATAACTGGATGTCGCGGGCAAAAGCTAGTGAACTACAAAACTTCTTTATACACCACATTTTTTGCCAATCTATTACTGTGTGCCAAAATTGTCAGACTACTGGGCGAGCTTACGCGTAAGCAAGCCACATAGAATTGCCCGTGTGAAAAACAACTTTCTCTCAAGTCTATACCCGCAAATTTTAATGTCTGCTCTTGTGATTTGTTTATGGTCATTGCAAAGCAGACTTTGAGGGGAAACTGTATTCGTTTGAATTCAAAGGGAAGGTCATTCGGGATCAATGGAATTCTTGGTACAAATACAGTTTCCCCTTGCGCACATCCAGTTATAATTGTGGCTTCCACTACATTGCGATGTAACGCTTTTACTTTTAGTCTGGTTCCGTTGCACAGTTGAGGAGGTTTTAAATTTCGCAACAACATAATAGGAGTGCCCAGAACAAACACGCAGAATAAGCTTATGATGTGGAAGACCCGATGGTTTCAGTGAATTAAGAAATTCGACAGGGTAGTTAATTGCGTCATCTGTGTTGACCACAAAGTCTATTGACGTGTACACCATTTCTTCGCCCTCAAAAGACTAGTAGTATGGCACGTTCACACAACCATTCCATTGGCTTATCGTGGATATGAGCAATATCTGGGTAAATTTTGGATTTTAACTCCTGTAACGTAAATATAACTGTGCAATAATTATCAGGGATGGTTATCATTCCGTCATTTATCGGGTAATCACCGTTGCCGATTTCAAGTAGGAGATTCGCAAATCCACCAGCAGACTCTTTTTCCTAAGTGTACCCGCATATTTTTCGAGAGCTTGAGGATTTTAATTAGAGGCCATAAAGTGGATCTCTTAAAGGCACGCCTTAACTTCATCTGCTCTAGTTCCTTTTGGCACTACTGGTAGAGTCTGTCTAAAATCTCCAGCCAGCAAAACCGTTACACCACCCATTAACTTCTTATTTCCTCTTATATCTTGTAGAGTTCTGTTTAAAGCCTCTACGCCACCCTTAGACATGAGCCATGGTTATTTCATCATGGTCATATCATTTTCGTATCTTTTAATACTTCAGCAAAATTACTTTGTTTCGATATATTACAAATGGGAGTATCAGCTGTTGTTAAATTGAGTGGTAACTTGAAGGTAGCATGAGCAGTTCGTCCACCCTCAAGCAGTGTAGTTGTGATCCCAGAAGAAGCCACAGCCAAAGCAATTCCGCGAGTACTTCTAACTTTTGCTAATAGCAAATTTATGAGGAATATTTTGCCTGTTCCACCGGGAGCATCTAAAAAGAATATTCCACCCTCATTTGATTCAATTTTTGTGTTAATTTGATTGTTACTTTTTGTTCGTCATTCAGTGATCCTTCATTATTTTTAACTGTGTTTTCTAATGATGCTAAGTCGTAACTTGTCTCTTTAAGAAACTCTCTATTTTCAAATTGTTGTTCTTTGCTTGGCTGAGGTAACCCATACTCTTTTAGTAAACGACCACCCAACGCTAATACGACATCTTCTATTACCGAAAGGCATATACCACATCTGTTATTTGCTCTACATCCACATCTCCCTGTCTTTCTAATTGCCTTTTAAAATCTTCAGATAGGTATTCTTTGAATTTCTCCCAAAGGCTTAAAGGGTCTGATACTTGGCAGAACACTAAAATAATCGTAAAAACTTCCCGAATCATTTGCGGTGATTGGCAAAGTGCTGCCTCTTCCATTGCTGCGAACAAATGCTGATCATCTTCAAGCAAGCCGAGAGCTTTGCACGCTGATGGGAACGTGGAATATACATGACCATCTACAGTTTTTAACGCTGCAAACGAAATTGGGCCCCGGATCTCATGAAGAAGCATGCGAAGGTGATAGCATTCTGTATTGTTCGGATGAACGTGCTCTTTTTGACCCCTGGGTAGCCTTCAACGTTTGCTCCTCTCTTTCTCCTTTGGAACTTTCTTTTATAACCAAAAGTAATATGCAGGTACTTCTGGGTAGAGCAATGTTTTTGCAAAGTTATCCACTTTACACAAATCGAAAAAGGATAGAAGTGTGGTTGTTGGAGAACTATTCACTCTTTCACTCATATTTTGATAATTAAAATAAACCCTTTGCCCATTTTTCAAATGAACAGCGAGGTGGACTACGGGAGGGAAACGCTCATGAATGGGAAAATCAAGAATTCGCCATACTGCCTCTGATGAACTTATATATCTTCCACTTGTGTAGGTTTTAACTTCATCCTTCTCATTCTCTAAAGCAAACGGTGCCTGTTCTGAACCTTTATTTACGTATTTACAGACGTATTTTATTGATTTCACCGAATGACAATATTCCACATTTAAGTGAGTGTTAAATGTTTTTAATAATACTGGATTATAAGGGACTACCCAGCGATTATCTATGGTTGTGCCTTTGATATCAACAGAGAACCCACCGTCATCTAGTAAACGTCTCTTGTACTGCGGATAACCGTCTTCACCAATTTGATTTTCCCTTATGAGAGCCCTGGGGTATCGTTTACTACACATGTTATCTTTCATACATGGTGACTTTCGATTTAAAGTTCCACATGGACACATATTACATTTAACGATTTCGTGAAGCTCTGGGTCACGTTTGGGATCCGGTATTTCAGCACAAATTATATTGTCGATTTGATCCGGAGTAATACGTTTGAGAAGCCATAAAAGAATATGAATATGTGGAAGACCTCTCTTTTGCCATTCCGTTGAGTACATATAGCATCGCACTTCAACCAATATTTTACCCTTTGTCAATAAGTTCATGATCTTTTTCACCTTTAGTCGAAACACCCTCGAAATTATATCGTTTCTATCATGAGATTGTTGTCCTTGAAGCAATTGCTCTTTTATCTCGTCCCAGCGAGGATTGCATGTGAAAGTGATAAAAAGATCAGGCCGGCCGTAATTCATAACATAGGTCATAGCGTCCTGGGTTCTTTCGTGCATATACCTAGGTCCCCCCGTAAAAGATGACGGAAGGACAACCATTTGTCCTAGTTGGTTGGCTTCTGCGTCTTGTAGTCCAATAGCATCTTTTAAATAGATGTAACTATCTATTTAAAAGTATGGATGTATTATTTTTGATATACTTTAATCTCTCTGTTTCTATTTTAGCGTATTCATCCACCAAATATTGACTAAAAAGGGCACGATAGTTGACTAAATAGTTATCTTCTCCTTCTTTAATCATTATTCTATACGAATAGAAACTTGCAGGAGAGACAGTTTTATTAAGCGGCAACTTAGTTGTGGGATCGCGTTGTGGTATGTTGATTGAATACCCATCATCCCCCCAGCAAAACATCAATGGATACTGTAGCGCATCATATGCTCGATGTATCTCACTAATACGCTGAAGTGAATTACTTCGGCTCTCGAGGATGATGTCCCTTTGATCAACATGTTGATCCACTAGCACTAAAGTCACTTCATTTGTAGTTGGTGCATTGTACCTACCTCTATGTTCTTCTGGTGGTTTTTTTATCACCATGTATGACAACTTTGTATGACTCTGAAGTCGGGGCTTCATCAATGGCACTTTTCAGATCTTTTATATACGGGTTCACTTGTTGCAGCATATTCTGCAATTGTTTGATTAAATTTGGCTTTAAGTTAGGAAATTTAGAACATCGAATCTTTGCTTCTCGATCATCTTCACCTACAAAATATATTTTAAGGTACTGAGCGTCATGTTCGGCTTCTGGTAATATACTTCCAATTAAATGGTACACCTGGCCTATTTACGTATATTACCCATAAAATGGTCATGATCTGGGTGTAGATCATTAAACAAACTAAAGAGTGGTTCAGGCAGTTGTTTCAGCCGATCAAGTTGCACTTTTCCAGCGCTGCAACACATACCAGGTGTCTCATCCTTCCATTTCAGCGCATTACACCGCTGACACTTGTATGTCATAGAACTCAAGGCTACACTGCTGTCAGTTCTATAAGCCATATCAGGGTCACTCCATAGCGGAATGGACCGTTTTTCCATAAACGCAGTGTAATGTATTCCTCATGCCGTGACTGAATTCCTCTATGCACTTGTGGATTCGCAGTTTGGTAATTTGCAACAGCTTGCCTGTGTACATCGGGATTTTTTTTCTGATAAGCGGACACAGCTTTACGATTTGAATCTGGCTTGTCTGCCTATATCTTTCTTGTGGACTTTTTAATTGACTTTTTCTTCTGTAATTAATAAATCTCGACCTTCGTTTATTTTTCTTTTTTTCATATCTTAATGTCGACGATACAGATTGATCTGTTCCGCTGGTTGGAGATGATATTTCACTGTTTACAAAAGATGTAACAGTTTAATGGTCAAGCTCAGAAAAAGGATCACGCTCTTCAACAGGTACCTCCATGCGACGCTGTGTAATTTTCTTAGCAACAATAGGTAGATAGGCGTCAAAATGTCCATTAGATAAATCATGGCTAAATCGTAATCGCCTTACTGGACAGATATCTGTTCCGGACTCTGTGTATAATCTTTCGTCGAAATATTTTTGTTAATTCAAGGATATTAGAATATGAAGCTTCAATCGGCTCTTGAAATTGAAATCAATAATTTCATTGATGCAGGCGGGGATCGAACTTAATTAACTTGAACTTAATTAATGATCCCATTGTATGTAAACAAATTAATATGTAGCTATGAGTGTATAGAACCGGAGACCCTTTTTACTGGAAATGGGGCATTCCATCTTAGTCCTCCGAAGTTACAACACATCTGCATTTTGATTCTTAACCGAGGATAGATATTGCCTCGATCGGGGAAGAATCACGTTTTGACAGAATACCGGCGTTAATTAGTATCATACAGTGTTATGTATTATCATATTTGTTCAGTAGGATGAATGTAAAGAACCGGAGAGCCGATTTAATGGCGACTATGCGGTATGCATTAGAACGAAAACGTTCGTCAGAATGAAAACTTATCTGCATTTTGGTTCTTAATGAATCTAGATGCCCATGGGTCACATCATCCACCACTTCCTATATAGGAAGCTTCCAATTATCATTAAGTGCTCGTTTGTCTTCTTTACTCCTATAAAAACTATTGTGTGTATGTAATGTTGTACCACCTACTCATTGAAGTGCAGCTATGTAAATTCGGTCACCTACCCATTGTGGTGCATCTATGTAAATTCGGTGTGTAGTAAATTTGTCATTTAGATGATTTTTAGTTTCTCGTTTTATTGGGGAATGGTATCTAATGGAACAGTTACAACATTATTAAAAAGCATTTATAACAAGTTAATAAGTTTTTATTTTGTACAAATAACACTGATGAGGTGAATTGACGTTAAACTTAATCATAGGAACTTAAAAGGTAAGTGCAACTAAGTACAATTTTTATCTACATCTACTTCGTAAGTAAACAATTCTAAGTTAGAAACGACTAGCAGAAGTATAAAAGTATTTCAAATTTTATAAAATATAACATTAAATATTTTAAAAATATAATGGATCATAAACGTTATGATTTCGTATTAAAACACGGTAAAAATACTGGCGCAGTGAAGTACACAGATAAGGAAGGGGTTCCGCTGTGATCTTAAATGATTTCTAGATTTCACTTGAATTAAAAATAATCCATATAGAGAGATTTGCATAAAAATCAAACTATGCCATTTTTGTTACCGAAATAATACATATACACTTTTAAACATTTATTTCATTCGGTCAAAAAGAAGTTACTCTAAAAGGAATAATAACTTTTAAGGGGAGACTGATAAAATCTTAATAGTTTTATATAAACACAATGGAACAACAGAACCCTTAAAACTGACTATTTTTTATAAACATAATTTTAATTTCTTCGTTGTTTTATTACAAAAACAGTCTTTGAAAAAATATAATATAATTACATTGTCACCTATTTCATTTTAAAAACATACTGAGACTGGCGACATAGATTTCATAACATTTAGTTGTCCACCATTATAGAAAAGTTACTTTAATCTTGTTTATCCCTAGGAAACGAATCAGGCAATCGAAATTCTGAAATGGGTGAAATATACAATGGGTTGAGCTCTTGCATATTTTTTCTACTCTCCTGCGCTTCTTGGACAAACTTAGCATACGCTCGTCTATCGGACACAATTTGCGCACTTTTGACTCCCAAAATAACCACAACACCAGCTGCTACGACACATGCAATTATAACTAGGCCACTCATCATTAATCTTGCACTAGTAGTTTGATAACACTCTTTGGATCTGATGACGATCTCCATAGCAATCATAGCTTGAGCACCAGCGTAATACGTATATCTGTACTCGCATTCGAGACTATCTTCGTACCGTCGTAGAATACAGGAAGACTCATAGTCGTCAGCACTTGCTAAAATAAAAATAAAATATACAGTCAACTATCATCGACACGATGTTTCGGACATAGATATGCCTTGATTTGATATATGACGTGTTATGGCTCCAGCATGAATAGGTCAGCTCGACCGAGAAGGGACCACACCCGCAGGAATACCAACCTGAGCAATACAACACTGCTAAGCACATCAGGTGTTAATGTGAATAAGAGACCATTTTTGCTGGCAACATGATATTGCATCATAGAATGACAAGGCTTCATTCTTGAGCATCATTTTGATATTTAATCGATAATAGATGTGCCTATGCGCTACAGCATCCATTTCTCATTAGGTGGAGTGTGTGCCCGTTTGTCAGTCAACCTGCAATACAAAAGTCGCCTCACGATACCCTCGGAATGAGATTAAGTAGGAGTTTAGTTCAGTTATACTGCTACCTCACGGTACAAAAATTAGTTTCCATGTGAATAGGACTGGGTTTAAGTTGAACTAAAAACCAAAGATATAAAAAATAATTAATGAATACGGAACTAAGCATTGCTTGGCCAATAATTTATCTGACATCGTGGCTTTAAGCCAGTCTAAATCAGGTCAAGGTACCTAACTACTCGCCGTGATTCCTGAAGTCTTATCCCAAATGGGATCAACATTTTAATTTGTTCTTTTCTTATAACAAGTGGTAAAATTAAAAAAAATATTTTGTACAACCGACTTCAATATAAATTATCAAGGAAAACTACTGGTCAGACCTTGATCGAAGCACCAGCTTTCAAATAAAAAAAGAATCATCAAAATCGGTTCACCTAGAAAAAAGTTATGAGGTAACACACATAAAAAAAACATACAGTCGAATTGAGTACCTCCTCCTTTTTGCAGTCGGTTATAAATGAAGTGACAAAGTAACTTACAGTCCTCCTAAGTAAGTAGACCATGGACGCTTACAACCATCTTCAAACAAAGAAGGCTACAGATGCGTTGTCACCTCTGAGGACTAAGATGGAATACCACACAGCTTGTTATTATACAGAGTGTCCCAGAACTCAACGTCAAGCCGAAACGGGGTGACAGGATTGATTGTAACTTTTTATTTATTTATTTAGCTTTATTTTATCTCTTACATAAATATTATTAAGTGTATAATATTTTTATAATAGTATCTATTGCTCTTATTTTATTTGTTAGTAGTGTTAGTATGTCTTAATATTTAGCATTTTTATTAATTTTTTATTTTTGTTAGCATTGTGTTGGTTGTAAGGGCCGCCTTTTGCGGTGAAAGCCTCCTCCAAATAACTCCAAGTGATTCTGTCTTGCGCTAATCTTGGCCATAGTGTACCAAGCCAACAATATCCCATTTGATTTTGGATATTGCGAACTCTAATTCCACTATTATTGCTTCATTAGCTAAAGATCTGACATTAAATGTTGCAATGTATTATTTTTTGAGGTTTGGAGGGTGGTCGTCTACAACCCCCACGGTGACGAGCCGTTCTGGGGGAGGTTTTATTATGTTTCTTATGTTTTTTGTTTTGTTTTTTGGATGGGGGGGGGACCGTCAAGCCGAAACGGGGTGACAGGATTGATTGTAACTATCATGAGAAAAATCAGAAAAAAAATCTATCCCATGCAGTTTGGAAATTATGGGCATTTAAGAAAAACCTAGAAATTTGGTCAAACTGTAACCATTTTTCGGTTATTGTGGTTAATTTTTATTATTTTTGTTCATTTAAACTTTGGAACCGTAACCCTAAATAACATTTCTAGAACCACAGTCAAAAATAATGTCACAACTGCACCAAGTTTTCTAGAATTAAGACTATTTGTTAAACTACGAATCTAAAATTTTCAAAATTTGTCGACTTTGAAAGGCCCTCCTTTAAAAACATGTACTAAAGTGCCTTGGCAAGTGCCATAAAAAGTTCGCGCATTTAATTAGAATTGTAAAATGGTACAATACTTGTTAGTTTCATACTAAAAAAACTAGTAAAAAAATAAAAACCTCGAGTAACCCGATTTTTGCTAACCCATTTTACTCAGTTCAAATGTTTTTTATTCGCACAAGCTCTTGGTAGGTTCTTAATTTTACGGCAAAATGTTGAGAGAGATGGATAGTGGACATGTTTGCCATGAGCGATCGAGACAGATAGTGACGCCACGCAGTGAGACGGACACCAGTTAGTACGTTTCGCTCATTCGTCTACTGCGCACCTTTCCGTATTCGCTTGTGATGATTTAGTACTGACAACTTTGGCTTCTCTTTTTGGACTTGGATTTTTGTGAATTGGACTTGTTGATTACATACCGTCAACTTTGGCTTCTCTCTTTTGGAATTGGACTTTTGTGTTGGCATCCTTGTTATCTACCATGGCTACGCGCTACACTTCACAAGAATATGCGAACATGCACCTCATTTATGGGGAATGCAGATGCAACGCAAGTGCCGCCGCTAGACTTTATCGTGAAAGATATCCAAATTTAGAGCGCTATCCGGATCACCGCGTGTTTGTTAATGTGCACCGTTCACTCACGGAGGGCGGCCATTTCCCGAATCAAATACGGGCTGGAGGTAGAGCTCGCTTTCCTTACGAGGAAGAAGTGTTGCAAGAGGTCGCAGATGACCCAAGTATTTCCGTTCGTGGAATTGAAGAAAGAACGGGAATACCCAAAAGCACATCACATCGTATTTTACAAAGAGCCGAAATGCATCCGTTTCACGTACAACGAGTTCATTTTGTAGAACAATGCTACAGAGGCATAATGAAAATCCCCAATTCATCCAAAAAATTGTCTGGTCAGATGAATCTACATTTAAAAAAGATGGTTACATAAACTTGCACAATTTGGCATGTGGCGAATCCACATTTAATGCGAGAAGACAGATCCCAGTATCGCTTTAAAGTAAACCTGTGGACCGGAATTTTAAACGGCAAAATTGTTGGGCCTTTTGAGCTGCCTGAGAACTTGAATGGCACGAATTACCTACATTTTTTACGAGAAAATTTACCAACTTTGTTAGAGGACGTACCACTAACAGATCGTCGCCACATGTGGTATCAACAAGATGGCTGCCCAGCGCATTACGCAGTGCAAGTAAGAGATTTCCTTGACCAGGAATATCCGGGAAGGTGGATTGGACGTTCAGGCACTATCTCGTGGCCAGCCCGTTCCCCAGATTTAAATCCCCTGGATTTTTTTTATTGGGGCGTTCTCAAAGAAAAAGTTTATTCAAAGCCCATTGACAGCGTAGCCGAGCTGCGTGAACAAATTTCTCAATCTGCTGAGGACATCAACTCTCGAAGATATGCCCGACTAATAACTAGATCTTTTTTAATAAGATGTAGGGCGTGTATTGAGGCTGATGGTAAACAATTTGAACATTTATTGTAATAAAAAATGTTATTTCCCTATCTGACTTTTATTCCAATAAACCTAAACTAAACTAGGTCAAGATTTTTCATTATTTTATTAATTTTACTTACTTTTGTTGACTTTGGTAAAAGTGGCGTCACTATCTGTCTCGGTCGCTCATGGCAAACATGTCCACTATCCATCACTCACATCAATAAAAAACATTTGAATAAAAAACATTTGAACTGAGTAAAATGGGTTAGCAAAAATCGGGTTACTCGAGATGTTTATTTATTTACAAATTTTTTTTAAGTATGAAACTAACAAGCATTATACCATTTTACAATTCTGATTAAATGCGCGAACTTTTAATGGCACTTGCCAAGGCACTTTAGTACATTTTTTTTAAAGGAGGGCCTTTCAAAGTCGACAAATTTTGAAAATTTTAATTTCGTAGTTTAACAAATAGTCTTAATTCTAGAAAACTAGGTGCAGTTGTGTCATTATTTTTGACTGTGGTTCTAGAAATGTTATTTAGGGTTACGGTTATAAAGTTTAAATGAACAAAAATAATAAAAATTAACCACAATAACCGAAAAATGGTTACAGTTTGACCAAATTTCTAGGTTTTTCTTAAATGCCCATATTTTCCAAACTGCATGGGATAGATTTTTTTTTCTGATTTTTCTCATGATGGTTACAATCAATTCTGTCACCCCGTTTCGGCTTGACGTTGAGTTCTGGGACACCCGATATACAGCCGTGAAGGCATTGCTATTTAACAACAGAAATAAGTAAGGGGGTAGTATCCTAACTGATTGTGGAGCCTTAATACGTAAACGTAACACTCATCTGGGAAACTATTTACTTAGCCCAGAAGAAACTATGTACTTAGCCCAGAAGAATTTATATACTTAGCCCAGAAGTGCTCACAGCTAAGCAACTCCTTCAATTCGTTGAAGACATAGGGCTTAGCAGTGAAATATATAGCCATAGCAGCGATCACAATATATATTATAGGTCGCAGTGATACTGTGGTTTTTCTAGACCAGCATAGATTTGTACGTCGTAGAGCCATGCTGCAGCTATATTAATAGTATAGTTGTAGCACGAATTGGTCGGCTCGACCGGATAAGGACCACGCTCTCACAGAATACCAGTGTAAAATAGCAGCTTAATGTTGCTGTGTTTCGTATGGTAAGTGTAGAGAACCGGAGACCCTTTTTACTGGAAAAAAGGCATTCCATTTTAGTCCTCACGGGTGACAACGCATCTGCATTTTGATTCGCAAACGAGGATAGATGTCGATGTCTATGGGCCACAGCAACCACTTACCCTCAGGTGGACTGTGTGCTCGTTTGTCACCCTTATACTATATAAAAAAACGAGAAAAAAAAAGGGACAAAAGGAGTCTTACCATCTATAAAATTTCTAATATACACGATTTTTTTGTTTTAGTATAGGTGGTTTGTGATTGTATCTATGTTAACTTCCGCCAATAACTAATCACATTAGCATTGCATCTGATATATGTAGGTAGACCGAGTGAAAACTTTTGTATAAGCGTGTAGACTTGTTACACTATACTGTCTCCTACTTCCGATAGTAGGTATCTGGTTACCCTTATGGTTTTAACTTTTACCTCAAGGAAGAAATCAATTATTGATGCAAATATCATCACAAGCACATTTTATCATTTTCGCTTTGCTTTAGCACGAAAATTTAACGTCGCGTTAAGTGAATTGTCATGTGTAGGACAGATTTTACATCAAACAAACAAAGGCTTTCTCATTTCTTATAGGAAATACATCACACGTATAAAGCGTGTCAACTTTCTATTCGTTTATTTTGTCGGAGTCGATGACCGAAAATTTATTTTATATCAACAAATGTAGAAAATATATTAATAAAACTTTCACTTTAATTGTATTCTTGAAATTTAAGTGGCAAAAACATTCATTTGTTTAGAAATTAAGGCTTGGTACTAGTTAAATGCAAGGTCATGTATGATAACTATAATAGCATCTTTCGAGTACCTATAATGCTCTATTTTATCAAAGCAGAGCCTTACCGTGTTTCGAAATAAAGTTTATTTCACCCGACCGAACAGCTATATTTTTATATATATAAATATAAAAAAAAAATATTTTTAACAACCCCCACATACACCCTTACACATACACACACACATACAGTTAAGACTGTTGTTCTCATTTACCTGGTTCATTCATCCGTTCACTAACTGTATAATTAATATTTGCAATGGTGCACAGATCAGTACAACTGCTATTCAAATGGCACAGGACACAAGGCTCCGCATTTACACATAGCGGGTTCTCACAAGTCGCACACGTTTCACAAAACGCGCCGGTATACTTGCTGCCATCTTCTTCTGTCACCGAACACTGACACTGGCCTGGAGTAAAAAGAATCAATTTTATAAATTTATTGTATATAAGTACTTATTCTTATTCTTAGCGTGTCGACAGTAAATCTATTGGTAAATTTTTGTGTTTCGAAAAATATTTGAAAAGAATTTTATACGCAAGTAGGTACATGAATTTAATATAACTAGCGACCAGCCCGGCTAGCATGGGTGGGGACAAAAAATTTATACATACATACATACATATAATCACGCCTCTTTCCCGTAGGGGTAGGCAGAGACCACTTCTTTCCACTTGCTACGATCCTTACATACTTGTTTCGCTTCGTCCACTTTCATTATTACCTTCATACATGCTCTTCGGTTTAGGGTACTCTTGACCTGGCCTTTTTTCAAGACGTCCCTGATTTGGTCGAGAAACGTCCTCCTAGGTCTACCCCTTCCAACACTTTCATTCACACTCGCCTTATACACTTTTTTCGTCAATCGTTCTTCATTCATTCTCTCGACATGGCCAAACCATCTCAGCATACCTTTCTCAATTTTTGTCACTACATCTTCTTTCAAATCACAACGTTTCCTTATCTCACTATTTCTTATCCTGTCACCAATTTAACTCCTATCATACTTCTTAACGCTCTCATCTCAACTGCATTTATTCTGCTTTCAAGTTTCTTCTGCCATACCCAACTTTCACTTCCGTACATGAGTGTCGGAACCAACACCCCCTCATGCACAGCCAAACGAGCCTTGTTAGACAACTTCCGACTGCTCATAAAGGAGTGCAAAGCTCCATTCACCATGTTTCCTGCATTCACTCTTCTTTCGATATCACTCTCACACTTTCCATCTCTTGTAAACTTTGAACCCAGATACACAAACTCCTTCACCTGTTCAATTTGTTCATCTCCAATCACGATATTGCAGTCTGTCACTGCCTCATCTCTTTCAAACACCATCACTTTCGTCTTCTTTACATTCATCTTCATTCCTTTCTAACAAAAGCTCCACTCATAGCAGTTACCATCTCCTGCAACTCCTCGGCCGAAGACGCAAGTAGTACTTGGTCATCAGCATAGAAAACATTTAACGAGTAACTCATTCATTCTCAACCCACTTTCATTCTCTTTTAAATCTGTCAAGCAATTGTCCATGAACAGATTAAACAGCCACGGTGACGCTACACATCCCTGTCTAACACCTTTTTCGATATTAAACCATTCAGTATATGCCCCGTTTATCCTTACACAAGCACTAGAATCCCTATAAAGAGATTGCAGTGCTCGTATGAGGATACTGCTCACACGGTTCACGGACAGTGCTGACCACAATTCATTCCTCATTACTCTATCATAGGCCTTTTCTAGATCCACGAATGCGCAATAGACCGTCTTGTTTTTAGCCAAACACTTTTCGGCTATGCACCGCAAGGAAAATACCTGATCCATACATCCCATTCTTTCTAAATCCCGCTTGTGCATCCCATACTTTTCGTCTGTTTCATTCACAACCTTTCAATCAACACTTTCGCATACAATTTACCGACGACGCTGAGAAGGCTTATACCGCGGTAATTTATGCAGTCCTGCCGTGACCCTTTTCCCTTATACAATGGCACGATTACGGCTTTGCAGCCGGTACTTGCCCATTTCGCCAGCACAAATTGAAAAGGCGGTACAGCTGACTAGCCACTATGCCCTGTCCAGCCCTCAGCATCTCGACGGTAATCCTGTCATACCCTGCAGCCTTACCTAATCTTATACTTTTCAACGCTTTCACTATTTCATCCATGCTTATCTCACTTTCATCAACATTTATATTAGTTTCCATGGAAGGTGCCGGATGCTGTACCTGCACTTCCTCTCTTTCAAACAAACTTTCAAAATATTCTTTCCATCTCTTTAACACACATTCTTCTCCTTTATAATGCTCCCATCTTGACTCCTGATTGTACTCAGCTCCGAGGTAGAAGTTTTCCTCTGGCTGTTTTGATGGATTTCCAGAAAACTTGATGTCTGACTGGAAATCTTCAGTGAGCCTCCTATCGAAATCATCCTTTCGTTCTTCTTTCTTTCTAGACACAACTTCTTTCGCTGCTGATTTCAATCTTTTATACTTCGTTCTTGCTTCCTTTATCTCGTCATCCGTTGCCTTTTGAACTTTTTGGTTAGCTTTTGTTGCTAACCAATCCAACCACGCTTTCTTCTTTTCTTGCACAACCCTTTGTACATCTTTATCCATCCACACATTATAGTTCTTTCTTCCTTTCCTTCTTTTAGCTACCCGCATACCTCAATAGCAACATTCACGACCCCTTTCTTAAATGTCTCCCACAAATCTTCAATCACACCTATCTCTTCTATGCCTTTAAAACTTTCTTTCAGTTTCTCTACATACTCGTCTTTCTTTTCTTTTTCTTGTAGATTGTCCACTTTTACTCTATCCAAAACACTCGTAGGCTCGGCCCCTCGGTGTCGCCACCGTTTAAAGAGGCCACGCATCTGGCTATAACCAGGAAGTGGTCTGTGTCGAGGCCTACCCGCGGTATGCCCGAGTGTCTAGCACTTTCTTCCTCAGTCTTTCATCCACAATTACAAAATCAATCATACTTAGACTCACCCTCATCTCTTGTATACAAATGGATCTTTTTGTGGTCAAACATTGTGTTGGCCACGCACAGATTCCATTCCAAGCATAATTCAAGCAGGCTTCTCCTATTGCCATTCACTCTCTCGTCCCCAAACGTACCAAGAACTCCTTCATACCCATCACGCTTTACTCCAACCCACCCATTAAAGTCCCCTAACATCACGATCCGTTCATTTTCTCCGCATTTATTCAAGACCTCTCATGCTATCCCAAAATTCTCTCTCTTGTTGGGCTTTCAATGACCCACCTCCGCGCAGATCCGTCGGTGCATAGACCCCAAGGATAAACAAGCGAGTGAGTCCGACTTTAACCTAATCCAGAGGAGTTTTGGGCTTACATTCCTGCTCCATCACACATTCCACTATTCGAGATGAAAGAATCACACCAACTCCTGACTACCTCGGCTGGTTTGGGGACCCTGACCAGTATGCCGTGTAGGGGCCATGAAACGTGGTGTCACATCCTTTCCTCTTGGTTTCGTTCACGCACAAAATATCTATGCATCGTTCATCCATCATCTGACATACTTCATCTATCTTACCATCCATTCCTCCTCTTACATTCAACGTAGCGAAGCGGCTCTCTGTGGGCCGCTTTTCGCCCCGCGAGAAACGAGACGTGATGGGTGGCGAACCACATCGCCGCCATTTTGGTTAATTAAATTATTTTATTATTCTCCATTGCGTTCCCACGAATAGCGAGGGAAAGTTTTGTCCCCAGCAGAGCCCCGCATGCCAGGGTAAGGCTGGCCTAATTCTGGGGTCGCCGGTCCCAGGGCAGTGTGGCACGCTAACGACTAGGCTTGCCCTAGCCATGCATCCATCCGCGCGGCAGACGTTGGATTGGCGGAGAGGGTAGGAATAGGAAAGGAAGGATAGGTGGTGTGACAAGGAAAATTGGTGTTAGAGTGGGAAATAGGAAATGTAGGATATTACCGTCCAGGAGGGCAAGGGATAGGACAGTAATAGCTAGGGAAGCCGGGATCGCATACCCGTATACTATACCACAACTGCCGGACAGGTATATCCACTAACAAGAGATAAAATTATCTTGTCATATTCAATATTTTTCTTTGGCTCCATGCTACGGACGGGGATATAAATGTCTACTCGTTAAGTAAATTTTATCTCTTGTCAGTAGATATAATTTTATCTCTTGTCAGTGGATATAATCGGGCGATAATTTTTTTGTCCCCAGCCCATGCTAGCCGTGCAGGGGGGAATCTATTAATGTGGCGGTATTTGGACTGAAGATAATCATTAAAGACCATTTATTTTACCTTATCAATATTTTTATTTTAATAAAGTCTCAAAATTTTTCAGACAAAATTTAGTCTAGATCACTCTCGGTATTACTCTCTATTTGTACTTCACGAACAAATAGAGAGTAATACCGAGTAATACGGATAATTTATTACAATCGGTTCAGCCATTCCGAAGATTAGTTCGGACAGACAGACAAACGAAATTTTTAAAAATGACTGCCTACTCATGTTTCAATACCATGTAAATATTATTTTATACAAAAATATTAACAAACAAAATCAGCAATAATTATGAAGAAAACTCTCAGAAAGCGTCGTAGCTCACAAATTAGCGAAACCGGACTGAATTTTTTTTACAGTTTATGGTACTTTGTTATCATTGATTCCAATGACAAGTTGGACTGAAGTTATATAACCTACGAAAAACAAATATCGCAACGTATTTTTCTTTTGGCAGTCTTTACCGACGGGTGTGAGTATAGATAGCGACAGTATGCGAGGGATAGATGAATAGAGACGACGCCATTTTCAATCCCATTCTTTAACCGTACGGGTAGTACTTATACTTCCACAGGAAAAGCCTCGGCAATAGATAATAAACGATATAAAACAGTTGGCAACCCTACTCACCGCACACGCAGTCCCCGTGTCCGGAGCAGACGAGGTTGGAGCCGGGCGGCAGGCAGGCATCGCTGGTGTCCGGGCAGTCGCAGGCGTCGCCCCGCCAGCCCGCCGCGCACGCGCACGTCCCGCACACGCACACGCCGCGACCCACGCCACCGCATTCCATCCCGTTCTCACTGCACGACACACGCACGCTCGGTTACTAGATAGTAGGACTCCTTTTCTGCCTTCTTTTTTTCCTATTTCTGTCGCCAAAATATTGCTGTGTTATATGCTTCCACTACTCAGTGGCGGCGTAGCGTGGGTTGGCACCCGAGGCGGTTTTCTGTCAAGCACCCCCCAAATAAAACTAAAAATGCTAAACATACTTACCAGACTTTATTTACCTAAATTATTCTATTCATCATCATTATCATTACAGCCCTTCACTGGTCAACAGCTGAACAAAGGCATCCCCCAAAGAATGCCACAAAGCATAGTCCTGAGCCATCCATCGACTTCCTGCATGACTAACCAGGTCATCACTCCACCGAGAGTGGAGCCGCCCCACACTTCGCCCACCGGTACGAGGCTACCACTCGAGAACCTTGCTTTCCAATGCCACTTCAGCTCAGTAATCGGTTGGGCTTTGGTGGTTACTCTGGTTCTACTGCGCATATCTCCCTTTTTATAGCTCGCTGAGCGACCTTGAACTTCTTCATACGGCCAGCTGTGTAGGACCACGTCTCAGATCCATAAATCATCAATGGCAACACGTACTGGTTATACAAACTAGTTTTCAAGTTTTGAGGTATACCTGACGATAAAATATGTCGTAATATGTCTTCGAGATTCAATTCGGCTGGGCAGCAGTTGAATCTCGAATTCACCACTCGGTCTAAGTTTAACGTATATAGTCGTAATATTTATCCCAGGTAAGCATACTCGTCAACAACTTCGGGCTTAGTGCTCCCAACAATTGCCGGCATAGGTGTGACATGGACGTTACACATGACTTATTTTGTCCATGTTTATCTTAAGACCTATCCGGTGGGAGGCACTATTAAGATTATTGAGCATAGTGCTTAGGTCCTCTAGCGATTCTGCCATAAGGACTATATTGTCGGCAAATCGAAGGTGAGTGATGCACTCGCTATTGTTATTAATACCGTATCCTCTCCAGTCCAGTAGCTTGGAAACGTCTTCCAATGCAGCGGTGAAGAGTTTCGGGGATATAACGTCACCCTGTCTTACACCTCTCTGCAAGGTCTCGTACTCAGGTTCTGTACTCGGATAGTCATTGTAGCTATACTGTACAAATACTTCAGCACTTCAATATACCGACAGTAAACTGGGCACCGCTGAAGTGACTGTAGCACTGTCCAAATTTCGACGGAATCAAAGGCTTTCTTATAGTTCCCATACGCAAGATAAAGTGGCAGATTGTCCAATTTACCGAAGGGTATGTGGCCTTTTCGGAAACTAGCTTGCTTGGGAGGCTGGAAGATGTCGAGTCTGCATGTGAGCCGCTTCGTAATGATTCTCGAAAACAGCAAGTAGACGAAGCTTAAAAGAAAAATCAGTCTGTAGTTCTTCAAGAGAACGATGTCGCCTTTCTTGAAGAACAAGACCACCGCACTTCTGCTTCACACCTCCGAATTAGTACCATCATGGAGGATGGAATTAAGAAGCTTCTGAAGGACTTCAAGCACCGGTTTTCTACCCGCTTTCAGAAGCTCCGCTGTAATTCCATCCTCGCCCGGGGACATGCCATTTTAAAAGTGCTGGAGAGCCATTCTAATTTCGCTCAGACTGACGTCCGGGATGTCATCGAAACAGTGTCAGATAAGACTTGATCTTGGATCGTTCTCCACACTTGCGCGTGTCTCCAACGATGACGTGTACAGCTGCCCATAGCACCTCTCAAGCTCACTCAAAATCTCAGGTATCCCGATAACGATGCTGCCACATTCGCTCTTCTGCTTCGGCAGTTGGCGACCAGGAACAGACTCAGAATAGCCCCATTTTACGATGAATCTAGAAGCTACAATGAAGTCCAAAGGTACTACGGGAATATGCGACGGTTTATTTTATAGGAGAGGGGGCAAACGAGCATGCGGCTCACCTGATGGTAAGTTATAAATAAATCACTGATTGACTGTGTTTGTTGCTACGGGCGCTACCTTCTTGGATCGTGTTATATACTCGACCAAGCGCTACTTGCTGAACTCATGCATTTAGGACATTAAATTATGTTCGAAAGTCAATAAAATGAATTTGCAATACATATTAAGATATAATATTAGGTCCTTAAATATGAAATTAGCGTTTTGTCATACTGACACTTTGATGTGAAATATCTCCTCTTTGGTTAAGAATTCCAAATTCAAATTTATAAATTCATTTAGCTGGTACATTTGAGTTTTGAAAACAGTCATTCATTTGTTTTTTCCTCATTATTTTTTTCTTTGGCGTCGCTTATTACCGCACAATGGAAAACATGAAATATCGGTATATTTACGAGTACGAGTTTCAACGTTTTCGTTCTGGAAATTTCGACCTTCAGTACCAACCCGGAGACGGCCGGAGAACTAAGTGGAAAATGAAGAATTAAAGGCTATTGTGGAACCGGATCCATCACATAGCACTTCAGAGATAGCTGCAGGCTTCGGGGTAAGTGATAAAACTGTATTAATCCACTTGAAGCAAATCGGGAAAGTAAAAAAACTTGAACGAAGGGTACCTTATGAATTGAGTGAAATGAACTTGCAAACACGCGTCGACTGCTGTGTTACTTTTCTCAACCGACACAATAATGAAGGGATTTTAAATCGAATCATTACTTGTGATGAAAAGTGAATACTGTAGGACAATCGGAAGTGCTCGTCGCAATGGCTGAACCCTGGAGACCCAACCAAATCCTGCCCTAAAGGAAAATTGACTCAGAAAAAGTTACTTGTGAGTGTTTGGTGGACTAGCGCTGGTGTCGTTCACTACAGCATTCTAAAATCTGGCCAAATGATTACAGCAGATTGTCAGCAACTGCAAACCATGAAGGAAGAACTAGCTGCTAAACAACCGAGATTGGCCAATCGCTCTAGGCCACTGCTACTTCACGACAACGCAAGACCACACACTGCACAACAAACAACCACTAAGTTACATGAGCTACAATTCGAATGTCTGCGACATCCACCGTACTCCCCGGACCTTGCTCCAACAGATTACCATTTTTTCCGGAATTTGGACAACTTCTTACAAGGAAAAAAATTCAAGTCCGATGCGGCAGTCCAAACCGCCTTCAAAGAGTTTATTGATTCTCGCCCCCATGTTTTTTTTAGTAAAGGGATCAATGAACTACCTATGAGATGGCAAAAGTGCATAGATAACAACGGTGCATACTTTGATTAATTAAATATATTTTACAAAAAAAAATTGACTTTATATTCCTCCCGTACAAAACGCCAATTTAATATGTAAGGACCTAGTATTAATGATACAAAACCAATGTGTAAAGGTTTTCGTGTCCGGAACCCCCGGCAAGGTTTAAAAAAAACTGTCAAAAGTGTTTTTTCGCAATTACTCGAAAACAGTAAAAATTAGACAAAAAAGTTTCTTCAACAATGTGTAGAACTTACAATTTTACATAAAAAAGGTTAATTTTTTTTCCTCCGATCAAATTTAACCGAGTTAAGGAGGTTTTAAGTTTAAGGGTTGAAATTATTAAGAATAACTCAAAAACTATTGATCAGACCTTGAACTTGAACTCATGAAATTTATATGGGACTACATGTGAGGCATCAGCTTTCAAAAAAAAAAGAATTATTGAAATCGGTTCACATACAAAAAAACATACAGTCGAATTGAATACCTCCGCCTGTTGAAGTCGGTAGTAAAGACAGGACTATTGCTTACTCGTATACTACTATACGAGGTCCGAGTAAGGGTGAGAAGACATCATCGGAAACCAGGAAGTAATTTTTTTAAATATTTTTTTAACATTAGTATTTCTTAAAAATATGTTGAAAATTTTTTAAAGTGTCCCGACGAGAGTAAATATATTATATCAATTCTAAATTTCATGATTCGTAAAAAAATAACTTGACATGTTGGGATTGATTTTGAAATTTAACATTTTTTATAAACATTTGGCTTACAAATGATTTAAAAAAATCATCCCGACATGTCAAGTTAGGTTTTTGAATTTTGCAATTTGGAATCGACCCAGATATGCAGTTGATACAATTCTTCAAAATTTTCTTGAATTGAACAAATTCAAAATCCTGATTTAATTTAAATTTTTAAGGGGTGTTATATATTATATATTTTCCTTGTACTCGTATTATTTAAAAATAATCGATTTTTGTGAAAGTTATTTATATTATTATTTAATTTATACAAAGATAAAAGTAAATAAATAAATATAATATTAATTTGAAAGTTTACAAATTATGGGAACATCAAAAGTAGACTAGCAGAATTTGCTGCTTTTAGAATGTGCTTGCTAAAAATATAATTGGCATAAAAGAAATGGTAAAAAAGTTAATTCATTAATAACCAAAAGTAAAATATATGTAAAAATATATTTTCGACATTTACAATGATGTCGACTTACTAATTTTATTAATTTCCCATTCTTCAGATTCTGAAATCATCTATTTTCTCAAAAAAAGTCCTGGACGAAATGCAAATATTCTATATTCAACGCAGAATGACCGAAATTTAAAATCTTTTTTGCTTTTTGCACATGCATTTGCCGGCTGCGACACAACAAGCGTTATCTTTAAAAAAAGGGGGAAAAAATCATCATCTCTTTATTAAAGAAGAAACCGTAGCTACAGCAATTGATAATAGTTTTTTACGAATAAAATAGCTCAGTTAATACATAATAAGAAGTTGCCGAAAGAATAATATTACACCTGTACGGTCATGGTGATGCTGATAATTTAAAGATTGGTGATTAAAGATACAATTTATTTACAGCATCAGCAGCCGCATTTAAAAAAGAAGTTGTATTAGCTTCTCTACCACCAACGGAATCATCATTGCGTGAACACACAAAAGGTGTATATTATCAGATTCAAATATGGTTTGGGCAATACTTTGAACCCTGAAGAATGGGGATGGAGAAAGACATTACTTATGAAGCTGCCTATTAAGTCAACTTTAGATCCAGCACCACAGGAACTTATTGAAAAAGTATGTACACTTAGGTTAATATTTATTACTTTTCTTTATTATTCCGTTAATAATTACATGTTCTAATATGAATTAATTTTTAAGTGTTTTGTGGTTGCAAAACTAACTGCACATCAGCTAGATGTAGCTGTAAGAAAAGCGGTTTGAAATGTAACCAATTTTGCAAAAGATGCCATGGCCAAAGTTGCGAAAACGCATCAACAACGCAAATAGTTTAAGAAGATGATAATCCATTGAATGATAATGATGATGATTAAAATGAATATTATCGTGAAGAAGAAGAAATAAGGACTAGAAATTATACATTTTATGAACTAGATGAATCAACCGAGGGATTCATTGAATCCATCTAATGAAACAGAAATGGAATTTGATCAAATTCCATTTCTGTTATTTAAAAAAATGAACATGCTCATGTTTCTAACATTGTAAATGTCGAAAATATATTTTTGCATATATTTTACTTTTGGTTATTAATGAATTAACTTTTTTACCATTTCTTTTATGCCAATTATATTTTTCGCAAGCACATTCTAAAAGCGGCAAATTCTGCTAGTCTACTTTTGAAGTTCCCATAATTTGTAAACTTTCAAATTAATATTATATTTATTTGTTTACTTTTATCTTTGTATAAATTAAATAATAACATTAATAACTTTCACAAAAATCGATTATTTTTTAATAATACAAGGAAAATATATAATATATAACACCCCTTAAAAATTTAAATTAAATCAGGATTTTGAATTTGTTCAATTCAAGAAAATTTTGAAGAATTGTATTAACTACATATCTGGGTCGATTCCAAATTGCAAAATTCAAAAACCTAACTTGACATGTCGGGATGATTTTTTAAATCATTTGTAAGCCAAATGTTTATAAAAAAAATGTTAAATTTCAAAATCAATCCCAACATGTCAAGTTATTTTCTACGAATCATGAAATTTAAAATTGATATAATATATTTACTCTCGTCGGGACACTTAAAAAAATCTTCAACATATTTTTAAGAAATAATAATGTTAAAAAATATTTAAAAAAAAATTACTTCCTGGTTTCCGATGATGCCTTCTCACTCTTACTCGGACCTCGTATAGTAGTATACGAGTAAGCAATAGTCCTCCCTTTTTAACTCGGTACTTAATACAACGGCGTAGGATTTAAAAAAGATTTTACACCTGTATAAATTCACACCTGCCGAAATATACTAAGAAAAAAATTTTTCTATCGTAAATTTAGAAAATTTTACGAGTATTTTAAATATGGCAATAAATAAATAATTCATTAATTTTTAAGCATTGAAATTTCAATTTGAAAATTTCAAATTGTTATATTTTTTTAACAATAAAAAAGGTGTATCTCTAAAAATTTAATTTCTAAATTTAATCATATAATGTTAATGTAATCTAACCTTTAGGTTAGATTTTTCAAGCAATTTAAAAAAAATCGCTTATTTTTCTCCCTACGATTTTTTAAAATTTACGTTCATCCCTTAAACTTAAAACCTCCCTAACTCGGTTAAGTTTGACCAGAGGAAAAAAAAATTTTTCACCTCTTTTATGTAAAATTGTAAGTTCTACACATTGTTATAAGAACTTTTTTGTCTATTTTTACCGTTTTCGAGTAATTGCGAAAAAACACTTTTGACAGTTTTTTTAAACCTTGCCGGAAGTTCCGGACACGAAAACCTTTACACATTGGTTTTGTATCATTAAAACTACATTATATCAAAAATGCAAAGTTGAGTGTCAACATTTTGATTTCAGACCTTATTTGACTGGACTAAAAGCTACGCCGTAGTAAATGTATACAATAAATGTGAATTTTTTACTATACTTTTTGAAAAAAAAATTGAACGAATTATTATAACGCTTTCGCAATACTTAATCGTATGTTCTTTATCGCAAACTAGATTTCATTTCATTTCAAAATTAATAGGAGAATTAATTAGAAAAATATAATATCTGAAAATACATTTAAAACGCCCTTCCCTTAATGAGAGTCTAGTACTATTTTTTTACAATTATTATTCTGCAAAAATTTTAGGTAACGTTCCTAAAATTATTTTTAAGAAATACCGATGTTGATTTTCTATTTTATTTAGTCTCAGGTATAACCTAGTATTTTTGACTAAATTCGAACTAAAAACTAAAAGTTGAAAAGAAGTTTCATTTTTTTCCCAAAACTATTTAAAATTGATTAAACTTTAATACTTTTTTAATTGTTACATTAATAGCAACTTCATTAGGATCTCCTTAAGTAAGCTAAGCTTATTAAACAACAAAAGGATTAAAAAGGATTTCACAATGCTAAACGCCCATAAGAGATAGTATTGAAAATAATTTAAAGGATTAGTTAAGATAGTAAAGTAAGTAAAGTTATTATTTTTAATAATTTTGTTTAATAAGTATTTATTTACTACATTGGTGCTCATGCTCCTTCCTAACCACGTGTAAGCAATATTATGTCGTGTATCTATGTATATATGTGTACGACCAACAAATTATTGAATTTATTATATTATGATTGAATTATTATTACACTTCAGTAATTACTGATACCAATTAGATACACCAAATACAAGCTGCGTGAATATAAAGGCCCTTATATTCACGCGGCGTGGATTTATCAGGATTTTTTTACGTGTGAGGTCTATATAAAAAAGGAGACAATTTTGAAGCTAAAAATAATTCATGTTAATCATTCAAATATTATAAAATTTAATTTCGGAGTTTTCGCTTTAATAATAACACTAACTTGCTTATGGTTATACATAATTTGCAATAAATTACTTAACGAAGTCTAAATTAAAATTAATAATTTCAAAGAGCTTATCATTAATATAATTTATGATTAAATTACACGCAATATAATAAAAAAACGAACGAACAATGATTTAGAACTTATATAAAAATATTTACTTTTGGCACTTGCACATGCGTGATGAGTTGATTCAATCACATGCGCACAAGTAACATACTTCTTGCCGCTCATTACGTTATCATTTAAAGTGTAATAGTAATTTTTAATTAATTAACGATAAATAAAAGATATTTCATTAAAAAAATTAAAGAAGTATACGGTGAGCAATTTACTAAAATTTGTTTTTAAAAGTGAAAGTCCATTGGTTTACGTACAATGGGCAAAAACAATTTTGTACTTTTAATTATTAATAACTGATTAAATAATTAATTAATAGTGTGAGAAATTGCAGATTTGAATTCAGCGTTTTGTGAGCGATTAGGAGCACTTATTCATCTTAAATAAAGTCCATTGGCTTACGTACAATAGGCAAAAATAATTTTGTACTTTTAATTATTAATAACTGATTAAATAATTAATTAATAGTGTGAGAAATTGCAGATTTGAATTCAGCATTTTGTGAGCGATTAGGAGCACTTATTCATTTTAAATAAAATTCATTGGTTTACGTATAATAGGCAAAAACAATTTTGTATTTTTAATTATTAATAACTGATTAAATAATTAATTAATAGTGTGAGCAATTGCGGATTTGGATTGAGCATTTTATGAACAATTAATAGCACTTATTCATTTTAAGAAAAGTTCATTGGTTTTAAGTATAATAGGCAAAAACCATTTTGTACTTTTAATTATTAATAACTGATTAAATAATTAATTAATAATGCGAGCAATTGCGGATTTGAATTGAGCATTTTGTGAGCAATTATGAGCACTTATTTATTTTAAGAAAATTTCATTGGTTTTAAGTATAATAGGCAAAAACCATTTTGTACTTTTAATTATTAATAACTGATTAAATAATTAATTAATAATGCGAGCAATTGCGGATTTGAATTAAGCATTTTGTGAGCAATTAAGAGCACTTATTCATTAATCTGAACGGTTTAGGCAAAAACCATTTTGTACTTTTAATTATTAATAACTAATTAAATAATTAATTAATAGTGTGAGAAATTGCAGATTTGAATTGAGCATTTTGTGAGCAATTATGAGCACTTATTCATTTTAAGAAAATTTCATTGGTTTTAAGTATAATAGGCAAAAACAATTTTGTAATTTTAATTATTAATAACTGATTAAATGATTAATTAATAGTGTGAGCAATTGCGGATTTGAATTGAGCATTTTGTGAGCAATTAAGAGCACTTATTCATTAATCTGAGCGGTTATACTTCCAAGCCAACTTTTTTGTGGTCTGGCACTACGCTACATTAGCGTAAAATATCAGCATAATGCTGCTGTATTTCGCATGGTGAGTGTAGAGAACCAACCTTTTTAACTGGAAACGTGGCATTCTATCTTAGTCCTCAGGGGTGACAACATATCTGCATCTTGTATCTTAATCGAGAAAAATTTAGATGTCTATGGGCCTCAGCATCCACGTACCATCAGGTGGACTGTGTGCTCGTTTGTCAGTCACCCTTATTCTATAAAAAACAAAAAAAAGCTACGATCGTTTACCCGCTTGCGAAGCGTGACAATTAAGTCAAATCATCCCTATGACCGGAGAGGTCCATATACATAATATACTGTTATATAACAGTGGACTTTTACGAGCTAATGACAAAGAATAAGATGAAGTTAATATTTTAATTTGTTAGAGTCTGGTGTCTATACTAGAATCAACCTGTATAACAGCACAAGAAAAATAACAAACTAATCGAAGTTATCGAAAACCTAAATGTTGATTCAAGAAAGCCATAATAGTTCCGGAGGCTAAGCACGCCCTGCAAATTTCATAGTAAATCTTAAGGAAGTATGCATGTATGAGAAATAAGATAGAATAAGGACATGTGAAGTCAGAGTGCTTAACCATCATCGGCTTCATTACCACTTACCATCAGGTGGTATAAGAAGTCAAGCATCTGGCTTATAATTGTTAAAATAAGTCCGCCCGCAATCATTGGAGCAACGCCGTGGAATAATTACTCCAAAAGAGAGGAGGGACTCCTGTAACTTTAATCAAACATAAATCATCAACATCAAAAAGTAATATCGCAATACCATAACTAGTTTTACTTCTTATTCATAAAATGTAAAAACATAAATGTGCTTACACGCTCAAATCGCAAGCTTTGCACTGACAGTATCGGCCACTAAAGCCGCGGTCACACTGGCACTCTCCGCATACACAGTCGCCAGCACCGGAACACGCTATACTTCGCGTTGAATTCGGCTCTCGACACTGCGACATCAATGTCGCCGAGGCCGATTCATCTTCGATAGAACAATCGCATGACGGGCCCGACCTTAAATGAAGTAAAAAAATAATTAACATTCATACGTATAATATAACGAGATAACCATCAGTTTTATATGTCATAGGAAGAGTAGTTTTTGCGCTGCATCGAACTCTAATTTTATAACTAAACACAACCTACGTTCAGAGTGTTAGAGGTATCCTTTTACAAAGATATGAGACTTGATAATATTTTAATTTTCATTGAAATTAAATTGAAATTTCATGGGAATGGAAGGCTTTTTGTTAAACTTTTACATGTACCTACAGATTATCTTACTAATTATCTATCATAAATGTGAAAGTATGTTTGTTGGGTGTTTGTTTTTCATTATAGGCTAATTCGACTAAGTAGACGGAATGAAATTTGACATAGAAATATGGTCGTAGGCATAGGATACATTTTATAACAATTATTAAAACAAATAAATAATAGTAAAGTTTAATGTATTTATGCCCAGTAAATATTATATATTATTAATAATAAAATACTCTGAGATTACGATGTGCCTCAACAATTTCGACCATAGTGACAACATCTCAAGACTTATTAAAAATATCAACCCGGCAGATCACTATATAGCGCCATAAGCTGTTGTACCTACATTACATAAATCCGTCATAAACACCAAAATACATCACAAATTGGGGGGAAAACTGTACATTAAAAAAAATCCAACATAGTGAAGAAGCGCTAGAATTTTCGTAACATAATTAATAATCTTATCTTAAACAGAGTTGCATCACATTTCTTAAACTTTGATAAAGCATCTCACCTTAACGAAATATCGGGTCTTAAAAATTTTAAAATAACAAAATAAGCTATTATATAATATTTTTTTATATGGCTATATTCCTATGCAACTATTACGACTTCTTGTGAATGAGATGATGTGACGATTCTTATGTTTCAACCACACGGTATTATGATAATATTCAATAAATGGTATCTAAATAATTTATGCGTGATAGCCACGCTGCAGCACGAATGAGTCGACTCGACTGGGGAAGGGCCACGCTTATATTGAATACCATAGTTAAATTGCAACATAATGCGGAAGGTCAGAATCGGAGACATCATCTCAGTCCTCAGTATATGTGCATTTTCATTTTTAATAGAGAATAGAAGATGTAGGTGTCTAAGGGCCACAACATACACTAACCATCACGTGGGCTGTGTTTTCGTTTGTCACCCTAACTTTTGTAAAAAAATGTCCATGTATTGACTATTAACACATTCTTAAACATACAGAATTTACACTGTTAATCCTTTTGCCTTGTATTAGGTGTGTTTTGTAACTTACCATCCTTTATTACATTGACAAACTCCGCAGACGATGTGCGAATTGAACGGACACGTCAGAGATATGTCTTTCTGCAGGTCGCCTTCGCACTCACAACCGCATTGTATCTCCACTTCCAGGGTCAGAGAGTCTTGTCCTAGTTGATTTTCAGATATTTTTATTGTTTGGCTCATCTGTGGAGATACGTTTCGTTATTTTAAAATAAAATAATGTGAATTCTTCTTTGTCTAATTATAAAAATTGTAATTTTATTTTGTCAAATTGTGAATTTTTTTATTTAATAATAGGTAGGTATATATTAATCATTCATTTCGTGTACACGGAATACTATTCTTATTTATATATATCTACCTTATTATATTCTTCAGGGACGGCTTAAATCAAGTGAAGTTCCAGATTCTAGTGTCACCAATCTCATCGATCGCTGCTTTACATATTGGTCTCTTCATTTTTTACTGTTAAGTATCTTTTTTTTTGTTTTTGTAACAAAAAAAGACTATTCCTTTCGGAATAGACTTTTTTCTTGTAGCTATCTAAGGTAAGGTATCTAAGTCGTATCGATTGGGAAAAACCGCTGGCGACCGTTAATTCCACAGAAAATTCAGCGTAAATTGCACGATAGTGGACCGCCAACTATCGAAATTATGAGAATTGAATTTTGTTGCAGAGTAAGATGGTGAAATTCAGCAACTGGAATTAATCCAAACAATTCCTCTGAGCAGTCCCCGTCATATATTATCTCTTCGCCAGGTCAGTGGATCAAGCCGATCAGAAAAAACTTGGTCGTCAACGATTCGGGCCGCACTTCGTTAAATACGGTCAAGTGGAAGGAGCTGAACTGGGCTGCTCCGGTCAAAGATGACAACTGTATTCCATATGAAGCCGAATCTGCGCTCTGTAAATCTGTAAGCGGTGGGCCGGCACGAAATAACGTCTCGATCTACGGAGCACACCAAGCTTTTTAAATTCCAGTTTAGCCTTCCCTTCCAAGTGACTGCGGAAGTGTACGTCTCTACAAATTTCGACTCCAAGGATTCCGATGCTGGCTGAAGTAGCAAGAGGAGTGCCCTGAAATTAAAGAACTACGACAAAAGGGTTCTTTTTATCGGTAAATGAGCAAACCTGTGTCTTTTGGGGGTTCAACTAGACAAGATTTTGTCAGAGACTTTCGTGAAATCGTTTTCAGTGCCTAGAAGATTACAATGCAGTGGATGATATGAATGACAAGCTCGTGGAAACTGTCCATGCGGTCGGAGCTAAGTTCTGCAGGACCCGCCGCAGAAGAACACAAAAACTCTCCGATCACACTCTTAATCTCATGGCTGTTAGACGGGAGATGAAGCTGCAGTCTTCAGCAGATTTGACAGAATACAGGCAACTGAACAGAGAGATCTCCAAATGCATGCGGCGAGACTTACGCAGCTTTAATACAGATCGTATTGAAGAAGCGATTGAGCAGAACCAGGGCTCCAAAGTATTTGCCAGATATCTGTCTGCCAGAAAGAGCCAACCGTCGAAGCTGAAGACCGAATGTGGCAGCATCGTTTCCGGGACACCTGAGATTTTGAGTGAGATTGAGATGTTCTATGGGCATCTGTACATATCATCGTTGGAGCCACACGCAAGTGTGAGTAACGATCCGAGAGCAAGTCTTATCCGACACTATTCCGATGATATTCCGGATGTCAGGCTGAGCGAGATTAGGATGGCTCTCCAGCACCTTAAAAACGGCAAGTCTCCGGGTGAGGATGGAATTACAGCAGAGCTTCTGAAAGCGGGTGGAAAACCGGTACTTGAAATCCTTCAGAAGCTCCTTAATTCCGTCCTCCATGGTGGCACTACTCCGGAGGCGTAGAACAGAAGTGCGGTGGTCTTGCTCTTCAAGAAGGGCAACAACGCTCTCTTGAAGAACTACAGACCGATTTCCCTTCTGAGCCGCGTTTATGTGCTATTTTCGAGAGTCATTACGAATCGTCTCGCACGTAGACTCGACGACTTCCAGCCTCCCGAACAAACTCGGTTTCCGAAAAGGCTTCAGCGCCATAGACCACATACATACCCTTCAGCAAATTGTACAGAAGACCGAAGAGTACAATCTGCCACTTTGTCTTGCGTATGTAAACTATGAGAAAACCTTTGATTCCGTCGAAATTTGGGCGGTGCTGCAGTCCCTTCAGCGGTGCCATGTTGACTGTCGGTATATCGAAGTGCTGAAGTGTTTGTACAGTGCTACGATAGCTATCCGAGTACAGAACCAGAGTACGAAATATATCCACCTGCAGAGAGGTGTAAGACAGGGTGACGTTATATCCCCGAAACTCTTAACCGCTACATTGGAAGACGTTTTTAAGCTACTGGACTGGAAAGGATACTGTATTAACATCAATGCCGAGTACATCACTCACCTTCGATTTGCCGACGATATAGTCCTTATGACAGAATCGCTGGAGGACCTAAGCACTATGCTCAATGACCTCAATAGTGCCTCCCAACGGATCCGTCTTAAGATGAACATGGATAAAACAAAGGTCATGTGTAACGTCTATGTCACACCTATGCCGGTAGCAGTTGGGAGCACTAAGCTCGAAGTTGTCGACGAGTATGTTTACCTGGGACAAATAGTCCGACTAGGAAAGTCCAACTTCAACCGAGAGGTCAATAGACGGATTCAATTCGGATGGGCAGCTTTCGGGAAATTACGACACATTTTCTCGTCAGGTATACCTCTACCGCCGCCACACGCCACACGCCTTGCCGTTTTTAAGGTGCTGGAGAGCCATTCTAATCTCGCTCAGACTGACGTCCGGGATATCATCGGAATAGTGTCGGATAAGAGTCGCTCTTGGATCGTTACTCACACTTGCGTGTGGCTCCAACGATGATGTGTACAGCTGCCCATAGAACCTCTCAATCTCACTCAAAATCTCAGGTGTCCCGGAAACGACGCTGCCACACTCGGTCTTCAGCTTCGACAGTTGGCTCTTTCTGGAAGACAGATCTCTAGCAAAGACTTTGGAGCCCTGGTTCCGCTCGATCGCTTCTTCAATACGAGCAGCATTGAAGTTGCGTAAGTCCCGCCGCATGCATTTGGAGATCTGTCTGTTCAGTTACCTGTATGCTGTCAAATCTACTGAAGACTGCAGCTTCATTTCCCGTCTAACAGCCATGAGATTAAGAGTGTGATCGGAGAGTTTTTGTGTTCTTCTGCGGCGGGTCTTGCAAAACTTAGCTCCGACCGCATGGACAGTTTCCACGAGCTTGTCATTCATATCGTCCACTGCATTGCAATCTTCTAGGCACTGAAAACGGTTTCGTAGCTCGAGCTGAAAGGTTTCGGGACTTTGGATTAGAGCACGAGGGGGACGGAGCGTTGACTTCATTAGACGTGACCTCTCCAACTTAACGTTTAGGTTCAGTGTGCCTCTCACCATTCGGTGATCGCTGCCGGTTTTCACCCACGCGATCACTGAGACATCACTGAACAGTTGTCGTCTGGTCGTCATAATGAATTCAATCTAATTTTTTGTCGAACCGTCGGGGCTCGACCAGGTCCACTTTCTGTGGGGCCGCTTTTGGAAGAAAGAGTTCATCATAAAGAGTCCCTCTTTCTCTATAAAGTCGGCCAGCTGCTGGCCCCTTGGGTTCCGTTGCCTATTCCGAATTTCCCTACTTTCAGCTCACCGCTCTCTCTTGTGCCTAGTTTTGCGTTGAAGTCTCCCATTAACACCGTATAGTGGGTTTTGGAGGAATGCATGGCTCTAGAGATATCCTCATACATTTCCTCCACCTCCTCATCAGTGTGTGCCGAGGTGGGTGCGTAAACCTGTATGACCTTCAGCGAATACCGTTTGGTTATTCTGAGTATAAGGTACGCAACCCTCGTCGACACACTCCCAATCTTTACAACGTTGTTAACGAGAGACTTGTGGACGATAAATCCGACACCTCCTTGGGACAGATGGTCGCCCTCCCGGTGATGGAACAAGTTGCCGGATTCGAGGATTACCGTTTCCTCCCCCTCTCTTCGGACCTCGGATAATCCTATAATATTCCAGCGCAACTTGTCTATGTCTTCTTCCAGCTCCAGGATCTTCTCGTCAGTCCTCAGGGTGCGTGCGTTATAAGTTGCCAGGTCGAGTCGTCGTAGGTGGCAACCGAACCTCCACCGGAGATTCTTAGCACCCCCTGCCCCGCCGTTACCATGGTCGCCACCGTAGCCAGGAATAGCGGGGCCGGCGTGGACTGGGGGCCGTTTATTTGTTTCATTGTTCATGGGGGTATATTGCCATAGTTGCCACGCTTGGCGAGCGGGTTGGCAACCGCAGTTTTTTATTTTTGTTTTGCTGTTATCAGAAAGATGCTGCTGCCCATCCTCTGCCTCAGTTTCCCTCTGTCGCCTCTTACGACACCCACGGGAAGGTATGGGGTAGTGAGTATTCTTACCCGCCACTACACGGGGGCCACTACACGCCACTACAATGTTACTAGTATGCAACATATAATTCATATGCAGAAGGAACAGGGTAGGCGATAACATGCAGTCCTGTGGAACACCAGCATTTACAGGCTTAGAGTCGGAGACTGCACCATCGACCTTAATGCTGCAATCTTCGAGAAAACAGGTGACCCTATTGCACAATTTCTCAGAAAACCCATAAGAGGGAAGCTTTGAAAGAAGCGCTTTGTGCCAGACCCGATCGAAGGCCTTCTCTATATCCAAATTAACAACCAGAGCCTCCCCTTTCGACTTGACTTTATCACAAAATGTCAACATATTCATTACTTTATTCAAATTGACTAAAACTAAAAATATCATAAATATCAAATATATTTAATCATCTTAAAAATAATTTAAGTAATGATGTAAATTGCATCAAAATCCATCAAGTAGCCAATTGCTAACTACTAACTTACAAGAATTTCTCGCTTAATTTACATATAGGATTAATTATATAAAAAATTATTAACATAAATTACATGCACCATTTTATCAATTCATTAATCCGTGACACGCATGTCATACTTCTATTTAACATTAGCACACCGACATATTAAAATAACTTGGTAATACTTTATTTTTTACCTCCGCATCTATTCACTAGAACATATAAATTTGACAAAATTGTTTTCTTTTTATAAAAAAAAATCACGTTGTTAAAGACAAAGCCTTCTAATATTTTACTTTTACTTGTGAGATAAAAATAATACGTAGGTAACAAACGATGTGTATGTATGTATGTAACAAACCTTTTTGTACTCCGGACAAGAATCCAAACTGACATGGGCTTCATAATTCAGGGTCATGCCATATTCGACACCGGTGCAACGCGTCGCCTCCACAAACGCCCCGCCTTTCACTCCGCAGTCCGTAAAGTATTTGACCTTCACCGGACCCGATTCGGAGTCATCTTCAAAATCGACGACGCTCACGATGTCTTCGTAACCCATTTTCACCAATTTCAATATGTTCGAACTGTCGCTTTCCAGCTTAGCCACATACGTGTAGTCTTCTAACAGACGGTGCAAACTATCATAGTGATATTTGACGCTTTCTGTTACTGCGAATATTACGTTCACCTAAAAATTGTTATCGTTGCTAAAAGAATTGAGTGAAAAAATTACAATAAGTAAATTATCATAAAAGAAAGAGTTGTGTAAAGTTGAGTAGTTGTAAAGATACAGACAAGAGAACCAATCATTTCTGACGTTTAACAAATTGTGACTCCAACTAGGACGCAAACTCAGGATCTATATCTCAGTAATCAGATACTGTGGTCACCTAGTCACATTGTTGATATAGTTCATGAAGAACTAACCGCAAACAAAGTTCAGGAATAGTTTGTTTTGTGCATTTACGTAAGACACGCGCTCTAATCTAGTTCCGCAAACATACACAATATTTACCTTGTACTTATCTAACATTCGGTACACTTGCGCTACGGACGGATAGTCGTAAATACCAGCTTCAGAATAGTAGCCATCTTCATTAAGATGGCAGCTTTCGTCGTTCTTCAAAGTCGCTCCACCTTTAAACACAAGCATGCAAGCGTTATAAATTATAACTCATTGATAACCCAAATTTTTAGGTGAAGAATTCTCCTAAAAACATTTAAAAGTAAATAGACGTAATACGATTATTTCGATTTGAGTTTGAGTAATTTTTAACCTTAAAAGGTCTTTTTTAACTCATTAATTAGGTGAAAATCAAATTCAATTTGGAAATTAATTTGTTGGAATCTGTTGGACCAAAAATATTTATTTTTTACGAAAAAACATAGAAACTCTTATATTCAGTTACGTTTTCAGACTTAAATCATCAAAATTAACAACTGCATGAAATAAATGGTAAAAAAATCATTCAAATAGCATGAATTATTTCGGGCCAATTTTTTATACAAGTTAAGGCGACAATGAGCACGCAGTCCACAAGTCTATAGACACATTAATTTTGTATTAAGAATCATAAAACAAGTCAATTGTCATCCCTGAGGACTTAGATGGAATGCCTCTTTACCAAATGTCTTATTAAAACGCTTTCCGGTTCTTTTAACTATACGCAAGGAAACAGCATTATGTTGATATTTTGCGCAAGCTTAGTCCTTTCCCGGTCGAGACAAATCATTCATACTGTAGCCAAAAACAGCAGCAGCGTAACTCTAATACGTATCAAATTTTTGAATAAAAGTAATTTTACGGAATTACGGAACGTGAGCACGGGAAGACTATTCCTGATTATTATACCATATTATACCATATTTAGTGTAAAATTAGATTGATTTATTTGCGTAAATATACGCTATATAAAGTCATACATTCCATTTTTTAAGTTCGTATGACCAATATTCAACTACAATCACATTTAAATGGGGTCAATTTAGATGCTCTTAATTTTTACCAAGCTTTCCATCTCCAGCGGTGTGCATCAGGCCGTCAGTTAACAGTATGACAATTTTTCGGCTCTGCGTCGACCAGCCGACTTTCGAAACGCATGCTATCGCCTGAACGAGAGCCTCTAATTGTGCCTCCGCATTGTCCAAATTCGCCGTAACTGAACTACTGTTTACATGTTCAATGAAGTCGTTTACCTAAAATAGATACAAAACGATTAATTTTTTTGTCTGTAGGAAAATATCACTGGCAGAAAATGAGGCACTTGTTGTTGCGTTGTTGTAACAAAATATTTTTTGAAAATACTAGTAAACAAGGCTTCTACTTTTATTTGAAATTATCCCAAATTGAATGTGATTTATGGGCAACAACTACGCGTACGCGCGTGATTTAATTTAGAACGTTTTTGCCAACCAAGCGACCCTTACGAATGTGTGCGTGCGTAGTAAAATAACAGGCGTTAGTTATTTATGAATGACAATTAGTTAAAATAATGCATTACCACGCATATTGAATTAAAAAGATAAAAAGGACAGATTTTTTGAGATTTTTTTTTATTAATTTTTCTTCACCATTTGCCTATATTACTTATTCTGAACCTGGCCGTTTATTGCAAAATAACCCTGTATAATAATAATCTAAGTCTTGTACTTAATGACGAGCGAGCAATGGGCTATTGTATACCGCAAACACGCGATCCTGTATTAGTGTTTTGAGCGAACCGGCGGAGAACACCATAGATTACTGAAATATAATATGTATATATCTACTGTAAAATTAGAGACTGACGTTTATTTAATTAAACATAAATATATCATTAATGATGTCGTCATTATCATCAAAAGCCCACCCAAGCACAGTGCTTAACATGGGACCTAAATTAAATTTCAAAAAATTACGGTCTTGAGCCAATAGCATCTATCGACTTCCTGTATGCCTCATAAGGTCGTCATTGTCAATTGAGGAGTCACCTACGCTGTACTTGTACTGTAAGATACTAGCTGTTAATCAAAAAGCTTTCTTTTCATCAATTACTGGTGCGGAGCTACATTTATATTTTATTATAAAATTGAAGTGACAAACAAACTTCCAGTCCACCTGATGGTAAGTAGCTACTGCAGCCCATAGACACTTGCATTTAACTTAAAAAAGAAGTCTACAGATGCGTTGTTACCTCTGAGAACAAAGGTGTAATGCTTCACTGCTTGTACTTATACCGGCTCGCTATACTCTTCATGCCGGAAACATCAGTGTAGGTACTGCTGTTTGGCAGCAGAAATAAGTAAGAGCGTGCTAACTACCCAGACGGACTTCTAGGTAAAAAAAGGAAACCTACTACCTAAGCAGTCTCCACATATTATATAAAAATTAATTGCTCGTAAAAAAATGAAAACAAAACCCGAAAATGGCTCGACTGATTTTGATGAAATTTTTTGTGTGTATTTGAGTTTGTCCCTGGATGGTTAAGATTCACAATTGAACCCTGTAGGGCTGTTGTCGAGATCCAGAAATCACCTGTGCGAAGCCGGGGCGGATCGCTAGTAAACAAATATATTGCCAGCCCAAAATCACTTTACCTTAATGATCCGTTAGGCTATATCAACTACTCTTGTTTTCTTCTTAAAGTATCGTCGTTGCTGTTTACATGTTTATTTTATCATGTATATAAACTCCTAGTATGGTCGACTATACTAGTCGTCTCCATAGCAAAATAAGATTCTATTAAAAGACAATTTCTTAACAAGTACGAGTAGTAACTAGTAGGAAGTACATTCTTCATACGGCCAGAATTAAAGTAACTTTTAAATACAACTTTTATATTATTTCACAGAATATTTTAATAATTCGGATAGTCATTAAACGAACAGAATGTCATAAATATAACCTTATTAGTTAAAGAAAGATGATGTTTGTAGCTGTAAGTGGCTTCACAGGCTTCTTGTTCAACTGAACAAGGGTTGGCAAGTCTTCTGGGATCGACGCTAATATAGGGCATCAAAGGTTTCTCCGCAAAGCTGCCAAAACCAAGTCTGAAAACAATCAGAAGAATTTAGTATGTGCAAACTTCAAAGCAAAGAAAAGTTACAAGTATAAACAAAATAATTAAATTAAACATAGTGCAAATACCTGAAATTGTCCGTTAAATTCTTTAAGAGTGCCGGCAAATCGTCACGTAAAGACACCAGTGTTTCTTTATCATCTTTCATAGACCACGTCAGGTCCATCAAATAGTATAAGTCCAAGGGATAATTTTTCGCAGGTCTGTAGGAAAATCGTATCTTCTGAGTCTCTCCTGCAAAAATATGTTTGTACATTACACAAGTAGATTCCAGTCAAATTGTGATTTTTAAACTTTTCAATAATAACCATCAGGAATTATGCTGGTATTTCGATGTATTCAATTTGTCGGTTCTGTGCGAGCGTGGTTCTTCCGATCGAGCTAAAGCGAATTATCGCTACAACGTGACTCTACCCGCAAACAAATACTGGGAAAGGTTATTAAAGTTTTCGGATCTGATTTTTTTTTGGTCCCAAAATCCTTGACATCCTATCGTATACGTTTACACCAGGCACGGTAACTTGGGCATTTGCTCACGCAAGGACGAATAAATACCTCGTTAGTGCATACGCATATGACACTATAGTAACTCCGGCGCAGTTGATATCTTTCAACTATTCAAAAGCTGTCACCATAATCAATGTATTTATATATTACACAAAATACTTACGTGGTTTAAGAGAAAGCTTTATTCTTTGTGGTTGTATCTGAACGACTGCCTCGTGATTGCCCGGCTGCATGTCTTGTAAGGAACGATTCTCAGCCACTTCCCATATAGACTTCTCCGGTCTTTGAATCATGCCTTGACTACATCCAGTTGACACTAGGCTGTAGAAATATACAAAAATAATCTGTGGCAAGGGATTTTTATTTATTTTAGACTCGTCCATAAAAATGTACTGTTAACATTAGTGTCCATTTTAAGTGATCCGTACCAAATTAACAAAACTGAACACATACTCTCACGCCCGTCTGTCTGTTAAAAGGTTTTTTCTGTTGCCTAGTGGTTGTGTAAAAATATCATTATCCCATATCATACAGTGGTATTATAAGAGGTGAGAGATGGAAATGACACAAGAGATCAGGAGGAGCATCTTCTTGATAACAGCTTAACATAATAAAAAACTACAGTTACCAACTCGCCTGCCAAGCGTTATGGAAAAATTAGAAAGGATTTGTAATATATGCCACGTTTGGCATGAGGCCATCTAAAGGGGAGATCTATGTTCAGCGGTGGACTTTTGATAAGCTGTAATGAATGAAATAAATACTGAAGAGAAGGACGACAAAATGAACCTTCTCCTTCTAGGTATGTATATTATTAACTGAGGTAGATTGCAGTTACTGATTTGTTTTGAATTGTATGGCCACGTATGGTCGCGTATGGTAGAGTCACGCTGCAATGCATTGAATGCAGCACGAATGGATCGGTTCGACAGCGTGGCTTTACCACGTATAATAACCGGCCAAGTGCGAGTCGGACTCGCGCATAAAGGGTTCCGTACCATTGTAATACGTGTTTCTAGTAGGGGAGCCCCTTTTAATTTAATTTAATTTAAATTTTATTATTTGTTGTTATAGCGGCAACAGAAATACACATTCTGTGAAAATTTCAACTATGTACCTATTACGGATCATGAGATGCAGCCCGCTGACAAACAGACGGAGGGACATCGGAGGCTTAGTAATAGGGTCCCGTTGGTTACCCTTTGGGTACGGAACTCTAAAAAGTGTTAAAAACAAGCCCGCAATCCACTTCATGTAAGCACGCAGTCAACTCCAGGTAGAGAGTATCACTGCTGTCAACTTGGAGAAATTGCCTCATAGTCGGTAATTACCATAGTTACCACGCTTGGCAAGCGGGTTGCCAACCCGCTTGCCAAGCGGCCTACAAATATGGAGCCAAGCCACTACAAATATGGAGTGGACTTTAACAGGCTGTTATGGTAACGGTAACAGTAACGGTCGGTAATTACTACAGATATATTACATGAACATATAACAATAAGCTAACTTGAAAAGCTCATTGCACAATGCACATTAAAAATCGTGCCACAGTTGGACATCAAAGTTAAGAACAATCTCCCCTTTGTTCAAAAGCGCATTTGATTATCGATTCAATGATAACATTAACCAACTCAGCGTGCGTTAAAATAAAAAGGCCTATTCAAAAGTATTCCCGCGTCTTGTCCACATCACGAGTCATGATCAATCACGAGACGTCTTGATCACTCAGTAGGCAGGTTTGAAACTCGGTCCGCTAACGTGGGAATGCGTAAAGTTTGAACCGCTTTGATGTTTGGAAACACTGAATTGTATACTCGTAGCTCCTGACAAATTTAGTATTATATTGCAAAGTCAGTTTACTTATACGAGAGTGCAATTTTTTATTTTTTTTATTAGGATTACCAACAATTTAAACATTATTACAGATTTAGGTTCGATGTTATGGATGTTTTTTCACCATCATTAGCTTGTCAGAAGTCAGAGCCAAGTCTATGAGTCAGCAGAGTGCAACGCGTACAGATAAGGATAATATTTGTTGCATAAGACTGTATGTATCTCTCTTATTATCAAGTTTTCCTCTTTTATCCTTTTTATATTGGAAAATGTCTACGCATATGCTTCGCGGGAGCAAGGTCGGGTTGTGTCGTACTCGCACCGACTTAAGCCCCGTTTGATATCTATTACTGCTAACTGCAGAACGTTCATATCGACATCGAATGGGCTATCATATATTTACTGTCAATATTATAAGTGACAGTAGCCTAATGCTTGGATGAATTCAGTGTGGCGATGATACTTTACCCAAGGGTTAAGGGGTTAAGGGTACGAAGAATATATAATCACTACGTTTTACGGGTACCGACTAAAAAGCTCTTTAATCGTTGTCTTATTATCTCCTGTTATCGTTCGCTGATTATTGTTAATTTTGTTGAAAGAAATTTCCGTTTTTCAATCCAATATGGAGGCAAAAATGAAGAAGGTTTTGTTAAGTAAGCTCAGGTAGTAGTGGCTTTACCACCCTCGGCTACATCACCCACTTACCTTCAGGTGTAATAGTAGTCTAGCACGCACATATAATATGTAAAAAAATCACACAATTAATAAAATTACACTACGTCTTTTTATTTCCGAAAACAAAAAATGGAGAGACATATCCTCCGAACTCCAGAAACGAAAACAATTGTAGTATACTCAATAATTTAATTCTTTAATGCTGAATCTTTTGTCATAAACATAACTGACAAAATTTCCACACATGTATACAAGCCGGAAGTGATGCCTAAGTTCAAGTTAAAGGTTATCTCATGATACTTTTCACATAGAATTCTACTTTCATTTGAACTATGGTGCAACATTGACATATGTGCTATTTTTGTAAAACGTGTCGAGTAAGTCACGGAGATATATTCCGATAACATAACGTTTCTAGTTGCGATACCTTTCTTTTTAAGGCTAAGAACTCACGAGGCGAAAGTTACCCGCGACCGCACCGGTAGAGCAACTGAGATTTTATTCTAAAACTCACGTGACCTCAGTTTTGAGCGGATTTCTGCCGCCGCGAAGGTGGTAACGCCCCCAAACTAGGCGAGAGATGATACAAGTCGGATGGGCGCGAGGCGCGTCTTTGCGATGGATTGATTGATAAACGCCACGCCGTCATGCGGCCGCGCCACCTATAGTTTACGAGCGTAGGGCACCTCAGCCTGGATGATTCGACTAGTTGCCCGCCGGTACAGCAAGAGCCGCAAACAATCGCTCGCTAGTGGACGTAAATCGCACCATGAAATTTACTATATTATTAGGTATATGACACCTTCATTTCTTATATACTACCCGTGTCGCGATCCCGCTACCGCTGCGGCCGCGGGAAAATATCGCTTCATGAAATCCTAACGTAGAGCGTTGATGATGAAATATAACCCATCAGCGTCGTATTAAATTACACTCGTCTATCTATTTTTTGTCGCTAGTATGTTAAACTAACCGTAAACCAGTAACTCAGTAATAAAAATATATTCATCACTAGCTTTTTACCGCAGCTTTGCTGGTGTGGACATCGGTTTCATTAGTGTAGACGTGTGGGGAACGCGTGGTGTTATTTTTGCACGCCTCACAACGTGAGGGAGTGCTCTAGTCTTGATATGTGGCCATACCTCATTTTCACTACATAAAATCGTTCTTATACTTTTAGCTAGACATCAAATCCATATTATTATTAACGTTACAATAACTACAGACATTGAATTATAAGATTAGTTTATTTTCTAATTGATTCACTTTAGATTACATAACAAAAAATGTAATTGAAAAAATATATGGACTGCCGTCCGTTGGTCTGTGCGTCGGTGAGTCTTCTCGCTTAATAGAAATGTAAGCAATAGATTGAGATATATATAGTCTATACAAATAAATAAAATTGAAGTGTCTGTTTGTAATATTAAAAAACAGCTTTTTACTAAATGTATATGAAAGTATATACGGTACTAATAACAAAAAAACAATTTTTAAAATTTTTGTCTGTCTGCCTGTCTGTTTGATCCGGCTAATCTCCATAACGGCTGGACCGATTTTGACGGAACTTTCACTGGCAGATAGCTGATGTTATAAGAAGTAACTTAGGATACTTTTATTTTAGAAAAAGAATTAGGGTTCCGCGCAAAAAAATTTAAACCTTTGAAATCGTAGTAAATTCCACGCGGGCGAAGTCGCGAGGGACAGCTAGTATTATTAAATGTATCTTCTCTTATTAATTAAATAAGAGTCCATATATTCTAAGGAGGATCCCTATTGATTTTTGTTATTGAACTCAACACCATTTAAAAGTTATCAATGAAAGTCGATCAGAATCTCTGGGTTTTTTTCTTGTAAAAATTATCGTCACTATTTTTATTTTTTCATCAAAATTTAATGAAACGCTCATGAGGCGTGCTGTTTTGGGGTTTCCAAACTATTTGTAAGTAAAATAGGAAGTCATAAATTAAGTATTTGTGTGCGTAGCTTAGTGGCGGTGTAGATGGAATGCCTCGTTTCCAGTAAAAAAGGTCTCCGGTTCTCTACACTCACTGTACGAAACACAGCAGTATTAAGCTGCTATTTTAAGGTGAGATGGTAGGTCTTCTTTTATTCTATTTCTGTTGTCAAATAGCAGTGCACTTCTGTATTGCGGTCTGCAGGATATAAAGAGCCAGTATAATCACAGGCTGTGAGGCATTCCATCTTAGCCCTCAGTGGTGAGAACGCATCTGAATTCTTCTTTGTGTGAGGTCGGTTGCAGATGTCCATGGGTAATTTTGTAATGTTTCATATTGCAAACGCTATTAATAATATGAATTTGCATAGACCACTTTAAGTAATCACTTTAGTTTAGTTTCCTAATATTAAACTTCTAAATAGCCTACAATGTGTCCACCCCCTCGACACAATAATGCAACAATTTTTTTTTTAAATGGCTGAGTTGATTAACTGTAAGTATATCGTCGTCATCCTTACTTCCATAAAAAAATCTAAATTTGAAAAATCCAAAAGTGCACACCTCTAACGGGACGGTTTACAATAGTCGAATTCAAAATGCTTCTTAATCACTAAAATCTAAAGCTAATAATAAAATAAACAAAGTGATAAGTTTTCGAAAGATATCATACCAACCAACTGACGTCCAAGTGAAATTATTTTCAATTAACTTTTTTTTAATAATAATCGAAATACTCGTAAATAATCTTATAACTACGTGAGAAGTATTAATTGAAATCTCCTCTTGCCATTGGTGTACTTTTTTATTATTAAGTGCAATATAAAGCTGGTGGAAGTAATTTAAGTTGAGTGGATCGCGATTTTTGATTTGGTGACAATAGATCAGTACATCTAAAATAATATTGAATAATGTATGTAGTGTTCACGTAAATATAAGAAATCATTATCATTATAAAAATAATGTTACCTCACATTTTAATAAATATAATTAACTAAATCTGCAATTAACAATTCTGAAGGTGCCGGCGAGGATCACACGTAGAAATTACTTTTATAGGATCGGCGTAAATATTTGTGGGCAACCAATTAACTTCAAGAAATATATCGGTATGCATATGCATGCAGAAAGCCAATGAATACAGGTGGCTCAGGACCGTGTTTTGTGACATTTCTTTGGGAAAGCCTTTTTTTATAGGAGAGGGGGGAAACGAGCATACGGCTCACCTGATGGTAAGTGACTACCGCCGCTCATGACCAACTGCAACACCAGGGGAATTGCAGGTGCGTTGCCGACCTTTTAGAAAGGAGTAAGCTCTTTTCTTGAAGGTTCCTAAGTCGTATCGGTCCTATGTTCAGCGTTGGACTTGTCCTTCACAAGTCCTGATAATGTTAAAATCTGTTATGATAACAATGATTAAAATATGCATTCTTTTATTATTCACCAGCAACTCTTAAATGTTTGACATGTCTTTACTTCATTGATAATATCGAGTTACAAACGTAGTAAAAGTCTCATCTGTATGATGTTTGGAACATGTTTATGGTTTTATTTTTAATTAAAAAATCCACCTATTAATCTAATCTATTACATAACTAAAATATAACTTTGGACTCCTTAAATTTAAATATATGCAATATTAAAATCTAGATATTGTAAATTATAATATTCTCTACACGAAGACAGTAGGTATATAATATTCTCTACACGAAGACAGTAGGTATATGAAGAATTTACATTGCGGGTTCTCCTCAGAGCATTGATCTATGTTTAAACTTAATTAGTATTCATGTCGTATTTGAATTAATAGCTGACCTTTCATCGTCGTTGCAACGCGGTGCCGCGGAACTGTAGTATGGGTCGGCGCACCATCGACAGTGGGCAGCGGCCGAGAGGCACGCTCCGCACTCTTGATGTTCGATGCATACCAGCTTGTTCAGAAGCAGCTGTTGGCCTGTACGGAAACGATTAGCTTAAAAATGATTTATCAATACGACAGCTACACAGTATTTGACTATTAAGCATCCAAGTAAAAGTAGCATCTTCTTTTTTTGATTGATTACCATCCCATCTGACGGTAAGTTGTATGCATATGTGTTGTAATAACATATGCATACAACTTACCGTTGTATGCATATGTGTGTTTAGTGTAAAATTAGAATATAGAGTAGCCTAATTAAAGTCTTAGACAACTACACGCCTTCTCATTGACGCCTTTGTCTAATATATTTCTAACAATATTTTTCATTCATAATTACGTACCTACTTAAATTTACCATGGTTTATCATTAATTAATTTTTCATAATTTATATTTAAAATAACACTGATAATGCATTATATTGTTTTTCTTTCTGTTTACGACTTTAATTAGATTACTCTATATTCTAATTTAACACTAATATATATTATTATGTCATGTCGACTACCAACACACTACAGTGTAATAAAACCAAGAATCCCATTCGATTCGGAAATCAATTGTTACAGTCCTAGCTGTCCCTAAAATACGAGTATGCTTATACTAGGTACTCGAAAAAGGTTTTCTTGAGAAAAAACTACCTAAGTAATAATTCCTTAAAAATTAACTTTTATTTATAATAATTAAAAATTAAATAAAACAATAGCAAATAAATATTAGAAGTTATTCAATGGCCTACTTTAGGCGCACCTGCCTTTTGTCCAAATGTTTTATGGTATTTTATGTGTAGGTGTGAGAATAATATCCGGGTCATGGATCTTGCTCACTTATGTAGTAGGCTTGTAGGTGTTTATTGCTATGAGTTATACCATCACTTTTATCATACGACTGTCACGTACGCATGTACAGAATGTATCGCACTTTGCTTTAGTTTTGTGTAATAGCATTGTTATGGTTTTCACAGGCTAAACACTAAACATTACGGTAAGAACTTCTATGACTTTGTTATAAGATAATCTCCTATCATGTCAGACAACATTATATTTTTATATCAATAATAATAATGAACTACACATCAACATTTTAAACTATCACGCCTGTCACTCAGAAGGGTAGGACAGAGACTATAATGGAAATGGCAATGGCAATGGCTTCGATTTGGCTATATCCTAACACACCTTTCTCGTCTCCTTCACAAACAAATATCTACACATACATACTCTTCGGTTAAGGGTAATCTTAATTTGCCCAGCTTCAACATAAACAATTAAAATTGTAATAAATATCCTTATAAAAAGAAAATATAAATCCGCAGATCTACAGTTTAGGATAAGGTCAAAAGATGCATGTACCTATGTCAAACTCGTGAATCACATAAAAAGCCTACTCAAATTGATTACATCTTAAAAAAAAGATTTATCTCTAAACAATTAGGTAGCAGTTTTCGAAAATAATACTTTATAAGGGTGACAAGCGAGCACACAGTCCACCTGATGGTAAGTGGTTGCTGTGGCAAATAGACATCTACATCTATCCTCGTTTGCGAATCAAAATGCAAATGCGTTGTCAGCCATGAGGACTAAGATGGAATGCCTCTTTTCCAGTAAAAGGGTCACCGGTTGAGGTTCTCTACACTCACCATACAAAACACAGCAGCATTAAACTGCTATTTTACGCGGGTATTCTGTGAGAGCGTGGTCCTTCCCCAGTCGAGCCGACCCATTCGTACTCAATACTAAACTGCAATTAAAAATTGCTTATCATTTTTAAATGAGTCTGCGTGATCGAAGAAGGAAGGAGAACGGCTACAAATAGCCACTTTTATAATAAGGCGTGTGACAGCAACCGTAGACCCAAGAACTGGCAACATAGCATTGCATCTCAGTCCAAAAAGTAACAGCACATTTATATAGGATGTAGTTGGAGCTGTTAATGGGCAACTATCACTCCAGCTGATTGAAAATAACATAAAGGCTATTTAAATATGTCGTTTGGAAATGTCGGTAGAGGACTGCAGCTAGTTCATGTTTAAGGCTTAAGTACTTCTCTTACGAAACAGAAACAGAAACAGAAAGATAAATCCCGTCCAAAGCATTTTTTTACTTGACAAACAAACCAAGCTAATGCACGGTTTTTTTATACAGATTAAGGGTGAGAAACGAGCACACAGTCCACCTGATGGTAAGTGGATGCTGTGGCCCATAGACATCTACATTTATCTCCGATTAAGAATCAAAATTCAGATGCGTTGTCATCTCTGTGGACTAAGATGGATTACCTCGTTTCTAGTAAAAGGGTTCTCTACACTCACCATACGAAACACCATAAAACTGCTATTTTATGCTGGTGATCTGTGAAAGCGTGATCAGCATAGCTCTACCACGTATCATGACATTCTTGATTTGTTTCAAAGTTGGTTATAATTATGGATATGTTGTGATTGTCATAATGTGATTTTTGTTACATTCCTCATCAAATAACCGTGTAGTGACGGTATAAGAATATCCACTAGCCCATATCGCCCAGTGGGCATAGAACACTATTACTGGAGGCGACAACTAAGTGATAGGCGGCAGCGTCTTTCTAATAACAACTAGAAAATAAAAAAACTACGCTTGCTAAGCTGGCAGTTATGGCAGTTATCCCCCTTATGAGGCAATCTATGAGGAGGTCTATGTTCAGCAGTAGACTTTTTGTAGGCTGTAATGATTGAATGAATGCGTATTAAGCGTTACATGGGTACTAAGTAAGAACAAGTGATCGCCTTTGTATTTTAATACTGTATATTATGTTACAGTCAAAACTCATAACCAGTCAAAACCACTTTAGACTGTAAAAAATCAGGCAAAAGTAGTTTTGACTAAGGAATAGAATAGAATAGAATATTATATTTTATTCAATATATATTACTACATAATACTTATTGAAAGTCATTTTTTTATTTACCACTGGTTCGTAAAATACCTCTGTCCTGGGAAGAACCAGCAAGAAACCCAGCAGGACTTTTTTTTAAATGTTTCACTTTACAATAATTTTGTTTTTTTGTTTGTACAATTTTGAAATGAGTTTTAATAGAACCAGCATGGTGACGATCACCTCATTTCCAGGGGTTTTTGTCACTTGTGTATTCTTTGATATTATAATAACCCTTTTTGTACAATTTTTCTTTAATAAAACATTTAAACTTATTTTTGATAAATTTCGTACATTTTCTGGGATTTTGTTGTAAAAGCGTATACATTGCCCCATAAATGAATTACTAATTCTGTGGAGTCTAGTAACTGGTATTACAAGCTTATTGTTTGTTCCTAATGTTTAAAGTATGAACATCTTTATTCTTATCAAAGCTATTTATGTTTTTATGTACATACATTACATTTTCATAAATATATTGCAATGCAAAGTTAATATGTTTATTTTTAATTTTTCTCTAAGGGACTCATTACAATTTAAGTTATAAAACGCCCGTACGGCTCTCTTTGCAAAACAAATATAGCTTCGATGTCAGTCACATTACCCCATAGCAAAATTCCATAAGACATCACGCTATGAAAGTAACTAGAATAAACTAACCTAGCTGTCTCAACATTGGTGAGACTTCTAATCTTTCTTACAACATATGCTGCAGAACTAAGTCTGCTGGCTAATTTAGACGGGGCCCCGTCTAAATTAGCCAGCAGACTTAGTTCTACGACGGGTTGGTATTATACTATTGAAGCTTCGCGTCAATAGTATAATACCAAGAAAACAGTAGTATCCACAAGACTCAGCTTCTCCCATTTAAGAGCACATTGGTATTTGAATGTTTAACATTAGGTATTGTAAATTAAATACATTTTGTCTTATTGCCGTTTTAGAGCAAATTGTTGGTGAAACCAATGTACTAATTTCGATAGAGCAATTATTTAGATTGTCAAAATTAACTGACTGTCGTTAGAGTTTGAAAATTAAAGAGGTATCATCAGCAAATAATACTATATGGTGGTTGTCCCCTACAAGATAAGGGAAGTCATTAATATAGACTAAGAACAGAAATGGGCCAAGAATCGAGCCCTGAGGAACGCCCATTGATACTGCTGATCCGGAGGAACCTTTACCATTGATAACGGCTTTTTGAGTTCTGTTTTTTAAATATGAAATAATAAGTCTAAGCACAATATTTTTGACGTTTGTCAATACCACTTTTAACTGATTTTTGCAGTCAAAAGTAGTTTTGACTAAGACCGTAAGTCAAATCCACTTTTAACTGCAAAAATACTGGGTAATAGTGATTTTTACCAAATTACATCGGTTAAAAGCGGTTTTGACCAACAATGTTAGTCAAAACTTCTTTTGACTTATACTTTTTGAATTTCTGACATTAAAACGTTCAATTTCTTCAATATTATATCTTAAAGAAATAAGATCGATTATAGTTTCATATTCTTGTTTAAATTATAATCATTGGAGCAGACATTTGTTTATATAGAATAAGAGTGACAAAAGACCACACAGTCTACCTGATGGTAAGTAGATACTGTAGCCCATAGACATCTACATCTGAATCATATGCAATTGCCTCGTACCCAGTAACAAGACATTTGGAATATTCGAAAATTCTCCGCAGTGTAGGCTAACGAGAAGAACATCGTACAACATATAATTAACTACCATTTTATTACTAAGAAAGTATGCTTATTGAGATGTTCGTCCTCCAATCACGTTTGAACATATAAACGGATTCTAATGAAATAAAATATAAAAAAATTTTGCTTGTACTATAAATAGATAATTATTCGTATAATATATATATCAAAAAAATATAGTCGTATGGCCCTACTCTTCGCAGGTAATAGTAAAAATGCTGCGTTTCCTCGATAAATGGCTATACTGATCCCAACGGCAAGAAAAGAACTAGGCCTCTTTTCATGGAGGCAGTAGGGATATATATCATAATGTTTGTGTATAATTTTCTTTTATTTGTTATCAATATCGTATAAATTATGATAAGTAAATAAATCATTAAGAAGGTTTAGTTTCCGCTCAGCGAAGCAGGTAAGTAACAGTTACTAATTTTTCCTTACAAAACATAGACCTACCATGATAACATCGCAAATTGTTTATAAGCTTATATATATCTAAACAATAATTAGTCGCCGTACAATTTAAATAGGTCTTATTACTATATAACATATTAGATTTTACGAATTTACGAAATAAAACGTCATTTAAATATCTACAGTTTATTGAACTTACATTCAAACATTAAGTTTAATCGCAAGTATTAATCATGGTAACGGTACCATTAGTATTCGAAAAGGGCAAGGAAGTTGGTCTACGACCAAACTAATATTCAAATACACGAATGTACTGAGCAGTACTGTTAATTATTTGCATTAATTCTAAAATGGTGCATGCGTTGTACGAAAATGAACGGATATCAATATTGGAACGTAGTTGAGCTAGAACGGATTGCGTTAGTGTAAATCGAACGTGTAGAAAATTATTGCAACTATGTAACTATCGCGAGGTTAAGTGGTAAGCGTACCTAGCTGCTGAGACGTCTCCAGGTTCGAAACTATTATTAATGAATGTAGTTAGGTAATAAATAAATTTCTGGTTTCGTATCGGATGTACCTATATAGTATCGCAAGTCTCTTGCCGAATAAGCAATATTGAATACATCGATTAATCTGCACACCCAACACAAGCAACCCACAACCCACAAGGTTGACAACCGAACGGTCTTGTAAGAAACAGAATACTAGGCAACTAATAACACTTCAGAAACTGCTGTGTGTGTGTGGCTTTTGTGAGTGTGATCCTTCTCCCCTTCATCCAACCCATTTGTTCTGCAGTCATAATATAGCGGCTCTACTATGTTAAATAATTTAATTTTAAATTCTAATTATATATAAGTCTGGTTGTAGCCACCGGTGACTAGAGGGCTGGTTCTTATCTTGCTTAAAGGTATAGTTTAACCATTCAGTGTGGAAATACAACCAGTGTTCTTCAAGGAACTATTAGATTAGGGCTTTATGATAATTTTAAGTAGTAGATAATAAGTATAATTGTTTTATTTTATTTTAGTTTTAAATAAAAGTCATTGTTTAAGTTTTCCCTTTTTTTCTTTTTTATTATAAATGCTTATAATAAAGGCACAAACGAGCACACAGCCAACCAAATGATAGGTGTAAGACAGAAAATATTGATTTACCACCAAAGATATAATAGTAGAGATAAAAATTTCTTGTTAAAACACAATTGTAATACTTATAAGTGTGTTATTGATGCTTTAATAAACACAGATTAATGATTTAACAGATCACGTAATTAATGGGCGTTAGCAATCGATACTACCAATTTATTGCGTATCTATTACTCTGTTGCTCTTCATCTACGAAACATCCGGCACGTGCGCGCTACATTGGTATATTTATTAGTATGTTTCATAGTATGTTTATTAGCTACATAGGATATAAATACACGTCTCTTCGATTTTCAGTTACTTCCTTGTGAAATTTTAAAGTTTATTATTTCTAATAATTTTGTGTGGTAATATTCCGCGATGTAATTTTTTTTTAGAATAAGTGTAACAAACGAGCACACAATCTACCTGATGGTAAGTGGATTCTGTGGCCCATAGACACCTAGACACGTTTATCCTCGATTAAGAATCTAAATGCAGATAAGTTATCACCCTGAGGACTAAGATGGAATGCTTCGTGTCGAGTAAAAGGGGTCACTTTACAAAATACAGAAGCTAAGTTGTCATTCTGTGAGAGCGTAGTCCTTCCCCGGTCGAGCTGATTCATTCGCGCTACGACCATAATAATATAGTTGCAGCATGGCTCTACCACGTAAAAAATATAAATTTTTTATTTTATTTTAAGCTTCTCGATTTTAAACCTCAATATGCCATGTGTCATTTTTAACCCTGCTCTGGAAGACAAAAAAATTTTGGTGGGTACAAAACATTTAACTGCTATATACTCGTATATGTACCTACATCATCTAATAAATATTATTACTGTTATATACATAAATATAAATAAATATATAACTCACAAATATGAGTATGAAGGAGTAAATTAACTCATTCTTAAAAGAGCTTATATTATGGCTTTCTTGACATCATTCGGATGAATATTTTAAAGGAGTATATCCTGTACTGTGAAAGAAGTGCTGACTGCAGTACTGTGCTGTATAATTTTTTAATTTAGAGTATGCTTGAGGTAAACGCTGTTCTTAAAACCACCCATACACAAGTTTATTTACGGATGAAGTCGTTTTAGATAAGCCTTCCTTAGTTTCATGCATACGAATAATACACATTTAAGTATATGGCATGACCGATAATCTCGTTAACGCCTACATAAATTGTGTCAACTCGTAAGTTACGGTAGAAAAAGAAGGATGATCTAATTCGGAGTTTGGATACATATCCGTACTCGCTTATATTATTATCGATTATTATGTGCTTCATCTTATACGATGATTGTGGTTAGCGTTAACCTTTATATGACGTAATCGATTATTTAGGAGTAACACATTAGAGTTATCATGATCTTGTTTGGTCTTTTTGGTTGACATATCATCGTAAAACATGACCAATTCAGCGCCATTTTGTTACAGTGTCGGTCTTCTGGTTTTCGTGAAGTTTCGAAATAGTTCATAACTATTCTTAATATGTGCCGCAGACATTCCATCACGAAACAGTAAATACAGTTGTATTAATGCAATTGTGCCTCCTTTTTAGCCAATTAGGTGCACACAAAACGATACGATAGTAAATTGTAACTTTTTTATTGAATATAGTTGACAAACAAGCACACAGTTCACCTGATGGTAAGTGGATGTTGTAGACCATAGGCCTCTAGATCTATCATATCATAAAATACAGATGCGATGTCACCCCTGAGGACTGAAAAGGTTCTGTCATCATTTTATCCCACGTCCAATTAAAACAAATCCTTTTGAAATTAAGCGGCCATTTAGTGATGGTCTCCTGGCGACCAGAGCTACAACTTCAAATAATCGAAAGCTAGCTCGAAGAATTGAGATGGAGAAAAAAGGTTTCTCGAGTTGCAGCCTCGTACTAGTAAGTCAGTCAGTCATAAGACACGCAAGAAGTCGATAGGAGCAGGTGGCTGGTGTTTCAGGATCGTGTTTTGTGGTATTCCTTGAAGGAGGTCCATGTGCAGCGGTAGAATTGTGAAGGGCGGTAATAATGATGATGATGAAGTGTACACGCAGTTAAGCGGTATTTAATAAGTGATAGAGCCATGCTGTAGCGTATTACAGTTGCAGCATAAATGAGTCGCCTTGACGAGAAATGACTACGCTCGCACACAATACCAGCGTGAATTAGCAGCACAATGCTGCTGTCTTTCATAGTGTAATCCACAAGAACCGGAGATTCTTCTTACGGGTCAAAGGCTCTCCATCATGATCAGATGGCATACAAAATCTATATAAATCCTCCCTACAACGGCAGATGCCCATATCAGAGGACTTTTACGGGCCGGTAAAGAAAGAAGAAACAGAACCAGAAGAGTTTATGGGCTACAGAATCAATTTACCATTAGGTTTTTTTTTAATAGAAGAGGAGGCAAACGAGCATGCGGCTCACCTAATGGTAAGTGTAGTTAAAGCAGTTAAAGGTAGACTGTGTAGTTAATTGTGTATGTAATGTGTTATTTTTTACCTTTTTTCTTAATTTTCTGCTTAGTAAATTAGTAACTTTAACACTTACTGAATGACTTCCTACAGATCTAAATTGAGTCATGGCGGCCAGTCTCAACGAAAACTAGCTATCTGCACAGAACAAGATTACAATGACGGGTGTAAGCGTAAACACATGTGCACTCTCTGACACACATAACCCAGGATTTAAGAATAATTTCTAAGTAGGTACTACCTTTATTAAAACACATTTCGAAAAGCTCTATCACTAAATATTGTAGCTTAATGGTCTAAAATTGACTTAGGGTAATGGCCCCAAATTTTGAATAATTTTTGCTCAAAACTTCGGATACATTTGGTAATATTGATACTTTTGCGTTTGGGCCAGCTTTCCACAGCCTTGATATGACAATACTAAAAACGAATCCTGAAGGGTATAAAAAATATCAAGTTTTAGTCTATAAATGTACGTCCCATAGGCTCCTCTAATTTCTGAAAGTATTGTAGAGCGATTCCGCCGCGCTTCTCCAGGGCATGTTGGCGTTCTTTACATGCCGAAATATTTTATTACTGGGATATACAGACTTCTACAGAAGTTTTCCTTTACCGATAATCACGTGGTAAAGCAGTTACAATTAACAATTTTATTGGCACCGGCGAAGATCAAACCCTATACCAGATAGCATTTTCCTAATTGGGGCATAGCATGCAGATATCCGATATCCAAATTATCATTATTATCTTTAGTTAGGAAAGAGAAACCGTTTTAAACGTTTAAAAAAAGAAGAAAAAAAAAGGCATATCTTTACTTTTTTTTATACAGTAAAAAACTTAGTATATTAGTTTTAGTATAGGTATATAGAGAAAACATAAGAAAAGAGTGATAAAGCTAATGCAGAAGTAGGTAGCAGCGTCGGCAAGGGATGTTCTAGACGGAAGTTAATCGACCAAAATGAAGATGGGTCTAGTTAAGAATACTCTTAAACAACGAGCGAGTGCGTTAATTATATGGATGTGAAAGAAGCGAAAGTGGTGTGTCAGAATGGTGCCAAATGGAAGTCAGTAGTCTCTGCCTACCCCTCAAGGTGAGAGGCGTGTAAGTTTATGTATGTATGTATTTTGTAATGCAATTTTCATACTAAAGCATTTTATAAAACTTTTTTTTATCAACCATAATATTATATGAACACGCATTACATTAAGCAGATGGCTAAGTATCGTGTTACTAATTTGTTAATCAATATATTTTATAAGTACTTGTAATGGTACTGTTGTGTAATGATAACTTGAAATAAAATCTGTTTATATTTAGAAACTGTTCGAAAATAAAATAAAAAACAATGATTGAAAGTTATAGTAGTACATACCTACACATTATGCAGGTAATTTTCTTTTGTTCCAAATACTAATTTTTAGTAAAAAAAATTATGAGTTACCATATTATTCATAGAATAAAACAAAATACTAGCTTCTAGATTAGATATTTTTAACGGAATGTGAGCGGAACCGAAGAGCAAGGGAATTATTTATAAGGACATACAAGATAAATGTGTAAAATATGCGTATTGCACAAGGTATTCTACATACCCTCACCTCGGATATTGCATTGAGTATTATATCACCTCGGATATTGCAAATTAATATATGTATATGTATAGATTTTAAGTTAGTTATAATGGGATTGACATGTTCATAAACAAAAATCCCTAAATAAATAAAGGAAAAAAGATAAATATCGACTAAATACTAATTAATTTTTGGATATTGTCTTAAGCTATCATTTGTTTAGGGAATAATAAAGTATGTACTACATACAAGTCTCTCCACTACAAAACGGCACTCACTGGTCACTGGTCTAAGTCGCAGTGACAGACGCGGGAACATCATAATTGGACCCGAAAACCAAAGGAATGTTTATTTTTACACAAATATTTGCGGCTGTGATTTGAACCTAGAACTCACGACGTAGCACTCCAACTATCCCAATCATAACTGTTGATTGGGATAGTTGGAGTGCTACGTCACACAGTCGCCAGGCTACAACTAAAAAAATAAACGTGAATTCTGAAATTACGTCTACAAATAAAGTGATATTTCCAATTATTTTATTTACCAGAATAATACTTTTTTTCTCTAAAATTTTTTTTGGGATTTTTGTCGAAACGACATGCCAATCCCATCATACCTTATAATAATTACTGCTAATACTAGAACAAAATAAGAAAGTATAATTGTGAGTACTAGTTAAATTACTAACCTAAAAAGAAACTTATACTGAAGATGAGAAGATAATTATTCCGCCCTAGAAGCAAGTCGGAATAACTCTCTTGACATCTTTGATTTGGGGTTTGATAAAACCACTTGCACTAGATCGACATCCAAAACATTTGCGTTAAATTCTTTCAACACAGCCTGTCTATCTTTTTCGTTCTTGACACACTCCATCAACAAATGGTACACATCTTCAATTATGTTGCATACATCACAATTCGGTGAAGGTTTTTTTCCCATTAAGAAAGCGAACTTTGCTGATGGAATATGACCAGAACGAAGCCTTAGGGCTAACTTAACAAAATTTCTGCTGAGATCACAATCATTAAACCAAGGAACGCGATAAGGCTCGCTTTGCATAGTTCTATACCAGAGCCTTTCGTTTTAGATTTCTCTTCAAAATAGCAATCTTACTGCTTACGTACTTAAATTTTCAAATGACTTTATCAAGTTTATCAGTCTTAATCTCTGTACGCGATAGACATATTGATGTCAAACTACTATTTGTTTTAATTTTTAGGTTTTCCAGTTTCAAATATCTCTATATGTATACATATAAAAATCAATTTCTGTCCGTTAGTCTCGCTAAAACTCAAAAACGGCTCGACCGATCTTGATGAAATTTATTGTGTGCTTTTGAGTGGGTCCCTTTCAATGGTTTAGATTCACAATTGGACCCGGTAGGTGGCGTTGTTGTTGAGAACCAGAAATCACCCGTGCAAAACCGGGGCGGTTCGCTAGTTTATAATATTATCAATTCTTTCATCGTATTATTTTTATTCCTTTAAATTTTACATTATTTCTGAATATCTTACAACGTTTTACGAAGTGAAACAATGTAAAGTTTAAACGTAAAATGTAAGTGTTACGAACTAGTCTAACTATTTAGGGATTACGTCATTGGTTTCAATAATAACTAGCACGCACCTATATATTAAGAAATTAATCAGGCATAATAGGTAGTACCTATTAGCTCAGAATTGAACAGCTACATTTTCAAATTAATAACAGGTTCACTTCCACTTGTTGCAATAAACATAATACTTCTGTTTTTTTTTATATATTTTACACTCTCAAGAATGAGATCCCTGCGCCAATAGTTAAGCATAGTAAATTTATTTTTACTAATGTATATATTTACTACATTCGTATTTCGTACACTTAAAAGAAAAATCTTGCTAAATAATGAATACTTTGGTTGGAAATAATGTTATGGTGTTGTGATATATCAATGCAGCTCTTGATTAGTCTGAGCTATACTTTCTTTTGGCGTGATTACGTACAGCATTAGGATGTTTTGATAAATTACGAGTATACATAGCTTACAATAAATGGGTTTCTGTTTTTTCAAATCTTTTTCTAAGCATCCCGATCTCCCAGTATATGCAACTAAATTTAAATGAAAGTATTTGTAAACTAAATAGATTTATTTATGTTTTGTTGACTACTTTTACCTAAAAAGAATTAAAAGACTGAGATGATCAAGTCATTTTCTAAATAGCTTATGTCATACGACCTACGACTTGTAAATGAATTCTTCGCTGTTCGAAACGAAAGAATTTACTCTCTTCAAAATAAAACTGTCATTCCAATTCGGGATTTATTCTATTTCTGTGAAGCAACGCTCGTAACAGGTGGGTTCCGGCTCTATACGGCCATGTTTCGGTTATTTTGGTTACACATTTAATTTAATGTACACGCAGATGTAAAATAAATCTATCCTTTGATGCTCCTTTATGGTTTGATAAGGAATATAAATGTATTATTTTACTTGTTACAACATATCTCCCATAGCAATATCTTATTACAGTGTACTATAACCATATATTAAGGTTTTTATATGGTTCTTTTTTATTGACACCTTATGCTGTGATCTGATTTTTTTACAGAATAGGGATGACAAACGAGCACGCAGTCCACCTGATGGTAAGTGGATGCTGTGGCCCATATACATCTATATTTGTCTTCGATTAAGAATCTAAATGCAGATGCTTTGTCACCCCAGGGGACTACGATGGAATGCCTCGTTTCCAGTAAAAAGAGTCTCCGGTTCTCTACACTCACCATGCGAAACACAGTATTCAGTGAGAGTGTGGTCCTTCCCCGGTCGAGCCGACCCATTCATACTACAACCATAATATAGCTGCAGCATGGCTCTACCACGTAAAAAATTAACCATGTGATCTGATGAATAGACACATAGGTTCATGAATTCTAACGTTAAATAATGAAGATCATTATATGTAATGAAGATCATTATAAAATGTAACGGGAAATCAACATTATAATAACTCAACGTAATAAAGGAAAACAACATTACAACGATCTGATAGCATCCAGATAGAATAAGGCGAACATGTTGGCACTCTATGTCATGTTATCATGTAAAAAATACTGAAAGTGGAAAATCTTTTCACAACAAACAATCGGAAAACTCACCTTGACCACTCACAAATCCAAGTAAAATGCACAAATTAACAATAATCACAACGGATTTTCCTAACATGGTCGAATTTGGATCACATGCAGGACGGATATTCGCACGTGTGTGAATCAACTGGTATTGCGCGATCAGTTCGCGATGAGTAAGTGATAAGGGCTGATAACACGATAAGGGGCGGCGCGGGCAACGCGCTCGAGGCGCGTTCGCTCGCGCCTACGTCTCTACGGGCCGACATCTGCCGAACTTCTAAGTTCCCTTATACCTTCACGCTCGGAAGTCAATTCATTACGTATTTCGCGGCACGCCTCAACTCTACGTCCGATAAGATGCTCTTTTCCACCATATCAGTAGTTACGTGTTAATTAATTAGATTGGTTGCCTAATTTGCGTGCTCTAATTAAGAGAAATTTATCGCTGTTTGACACAAAATACTTTCAATCTATCTATTCCGTTACGAATTTTTTTCATGATTATTTGTAATGAAGTCGGTTCTGTAGATTTTCCACCTACCTACCTTTTTCAGTGCAGTGCAGTGCAGTACAGTGCACCCTACTGCTCACTGCAATATTCCAGTTTTCTGTTAAAAGCCCCACTTTAAAATAGATCAATATTATAATGAGGACAATGATGTGCGGAAATAACTCTAACTTGATAATAATAAATTGCACTTGCAGTGACTACTGATATAATGTTCAAAATTAACATTAATAGTATATTAATATAATATATTCGATATTGTATACATGGCATTTAAAAAAAAAGGCCCCAAGTTTTTTCTTGACAGATCTTCTCTAAAAACGTCTTGTTTTCCGAACTGGTGCAGATTTGACGTTTATAAGAGCTTTAAACTAGTCTAAATTAAATAATATTAAAATTTAAGGTAATTTATAAAGCACGCATTCAACATTAGTTGTGATGATTCTAGAGAGAATTATCCTTTTCAGGATCACCATACATGTATACCATATATCAGGATACTAGTATAAAGTTTTTAAATTATTGTATCGTCATCGGTCCTTGATACGAGTGCAAATTTTCAAATCAATCGGCAATCTACAAGTCGGTGAAAATTACATTAAAAGATTTCGTTACATAAACAGATAGATACACGCAAAGCTTAATAAAAGCATGTTAAAAAAAATAATTTGAATACTATATACCTACAATATGTTATGGATGTTTCAATGGAACTGATATACCTATAATTTAATTTTAATTTTAATACGAATGTAAAACTTTTTAAAATTTTTGTTTAAACAAAATTTAAAACAACTTTTTAAAACAAAAATCTTAAAAAGTATTATTTGTTTTTTAACCAGTGCTTTTTCAAGGTCCTCTATATATAACAAATAACACTAAACAATAACTAACAGATTGAGTTGGTGTTACACTACTTGAATGTTTTCAGTGAAGAGGGGTTTATAGCTGTAAAAACACTGAGTCCATAAAAAGGTTCACTTTACAATGGTCGTAAATTATAAAGCATAAAGAAGCAATTTGTATAAGTTCTAATTAAATTAGGTTAGAGCGGTAATAACGATGATTTTATTTTCCTTACGAAGTAGTGTTAATATTACTTTTGATTAAAATAAATTAAAAAGAACACAGTTTTTTTTTAAATATCAATTTTTAGGGTTGTAAAATTTCTTGAATTTCAACTGTTCCTCTCATCGATTGCAAATGGGCCTTTGGCCGTGGTAGGAACAGGGAAGTTCTGCCACCGGGCAAGGTGTTCAGCCCGGGGTGCGGTCAACGCTTCGTGTGTTAGTACAGAGGTGTTCTATATACATCGCAGTACTTCGGATCTTTGATAGCGTGATTTAGGCTAGCATGAGTTATGATTTAGGCTTCGATGTGTTTTGCTTATGGCTACAACAGCGCCCCCACAGGCCTCTCTCTTTGTAGGGAGGATTTGCCTTAATCTTCACGCTTGGCTGGTGAATCGCAGTACCGCACATTCCGCAACTTTGATGCTGATGCGCTACTGCTTGGCGGTAGAAGTAGGTAAGAGGATGATACCATACGGACTTCTAGGCATGAAAAGAGTCCTACCACCTATTGAACTACTTACTACGTGTATTTTTACAAAATATATCCTGACGAATTAAATGCCTATCTACATATCTGCCAGCGGCCAAGGATAGGTTATTTTGGACCTTTTGCAACAACTAAAATCCCATCATGTTCCACATTCGTCGCATGTCGGCAGGGCCACAGGAACTCTATCGGACACATCTGCGGCTAACCAGCGCCAGCCGTCCGTTAGCGGCCCCTCTTCGGGAGGGGACAACTAGGCTTGAGTGAAAAATATCGATATATCGAATTATGGATCTTTTCACACATAATCATCAATATTAATCATCGATATTTTTAATCGCGATATATCGATATAAGATATTTATGTTCGAGTATCAATTTATATATATTTTATAACGCAACTCTGGTTCTTCCGCATCATTTTTATGTAAAAAAAACACCAAAAATTTTCATCAAATCCAATATCACAGTAAGAAAATAGACAAAACAAAAGCATTCATTTGTTATTGTTTTGTCTATTTGTGTACAATCTATTTAAAAAAAGTATCAATCATCTATCAAGGAGTCTGCTTCTAACAATTTGTGCAGCAAGTCGTATAAAACGTCCGGTAATAAAACTTGGCCCTTCATCTAAAAACTAAGCATCATTTTACTTATTTGCAAAAGATAAAAATGTCATGTCTTGCATGATTTAGTAGTTTTTGATGAACTTCATCAAAAACTACTAAATCATGCAAGACATGACGATATATCTATATTTATCACGCGATAACTATCGATATTGATTAAAAATACCGATACGACAAATATCGATTTTTTTTTTCACTTGCCCATCCCTAGGGACAACTTCTCCACTCTACCGCAGTTAGGCAAGACGCGTCGGAAGACAAGGCACGCTGCCGCTTTCCTCCTCCTCGAGTCCTTTATGTGAAGGCAATGAAGCCAGGAAAATATGCGCGCCAGGAAGACCTTCACTGGCCTCAACGGCAGATCTTTCGTTTCTGACATTTCGGCCGCGAAGGGTAGAGAGAGCAGCGCATCATAATACCGACGCACATGTCTTTTTATCCAATTCACGCGGGGTTTTTCATCCAATACAGCAACGTAAAAAGAGCGAGACGTCTGGGACAACGATCGTAATCTCACCTGCCAAGCGTGACGATTAAGACATAATATCTTCTTTGCGACGAGAAAGACATGTCCAGAAGTAGACTTTCACAAGAAGAATGAAGAAGGTTCTTTTTCTGACTATGACTGTAACTAGGTTGTTACCATCCTCTTTACTTATTTCTGCTAATATTAAAGCAGCCACTGCTGGGATCCGGTTCAATGGTAAAAAACTCTGTATACTGTGGTCTACATGCCTCACAGGTTGTGTCTCGCTTCTCATGAAAGACAACGCATCTATGGCCTTTCCTTGCTTGAAGTTGGTTGCAGGTGTCGATGGGCTGCAGGTGAACTGTCAACTCGTTTGACACTTAAACATAACATAAAAAGAAAACTTTTAAAAACATTAAAGTATATGCACATAAAAATAAAACAAAACAGCTACAAACGAAACGTCGGTAAGAGCTCTACTATTATTTGTGATGGCCTTTCCCAAATTAGAAGCAAAAAATAGCTACCACTATTGTCATGAAACAAATATCTGCCAGTCACGCAGATGGACGCTCCTTTGCGATTTTTTTTCTTTAGTTGATATAAATATTGAAAAAATAAATAAAAATTTCATATTATATATTGTGTAATTTCACATTACGAGAGCAACGCGGGTTCAATCCCCGCCGGGAAAAATAAAATTGGAAATTGCAATTTTAACTGCTGGTAAAACACGTGCTCGGCTTTGAAGAAAAATATGACGAATCCTGTATGTCCGTGGAATTAAATAACTGGGTTAATTAATTCCACGGACATACGGGATAACTAGGTAGGGCTATGATGGCTATCCGAGTAAAGAACCAGAGTACGAAACCTATCCAACTGCAGAGAGGTGTAAGACAGGATGACGTTATATCCCCGAAACTCTTCACCGCTGCATTGGAAGACGTTTTCAAGTTACTGGACTGGAAATTATACGGTATTAACATCAACGGTGAGTACATCACTCACCTTCGATTTGCCGACGATATAGTCCTTATGGCAGAATCGCTGGAGGATGCTCAATGACCTCAATAGTGCCTCCCAACGGATAGGTCTTAAGATGAACATGGACAAAACAAAGATCATGTATAACGTCCATGTCACACCTATGCCGGTAGTTGTTGGGAGCACTAAGCTCGAAGTTGTTGATGAGTATGTTTACCTGGGTCCGACTAGGTAAGTCCAACTTCGACCGAGAGGTCATTCGACGGATTCAACTCGGCTGGGCAGCGTTCGGGAAATTACGACAGATCTTCTCATCAGGTATACCTCAAAACTTGAAGACGATAGTGTACAACCAGTTCGTGTTGCCAGTGATGACCTATGGAACTGAGACGTGGTCCTTCACTGCTGGCCGGATGAGGAAGCTCAAGGTCGCTCAGCGAGCTATGGAGAGGGCTATGCTCGGAGTTTCTCTGCGTGATAAACTTAGAAATGAGGATATCCGCAGTAGAACCAGAGTGACCGCAGGTGGCTCAGGACTGTGTGTCAGATATTTGTGGCATTCCTGGGGAGACCAAGGAATGCCACAAATGTCACAGTGTCACAATGTTCACAGTGGACTTGTGAAGGGCTGTGATAACTGGATTTCGAACCGTGGTCCCGAGTTCGAAACTCAGGTCGGGCCAAATCAGTTTTAGGGTTTTCTGTCAAAAAATTCATAATAACAGCTCGTAGTCAGGAAGATGGTAGTGTTTCATCCCCGTTCCTCGGAAGCCGGTAATTCGACATGACCAGAGAGAGATAAAAATGCAGAGGGCAGGACCAACGGCTTTACGTGTTTTCCGAGGCACGGGGGTCAAACACCGCCAACTTCCTAACTCCGGACTGCTACTGAGAATTTCTTGCCAAAAAACCCTATAATTGATTTTGACCCGACCCGGATTCGAACCCGGGACCTCATGATCAGCAATCGCATTTAGGACCACTAGACCAACGAGGCAGTATTGAACATACTGTAGATTAAGCTCTAATGTGACAATGAGGACAAAAACTTCCCAACCGTAACTAATCAAATCTATTAACTTCCTATGTTAGGAAGTGAAATATAACAAAGAAAATAATTACTACTGCAAAATATTCATTACTAACACATTCAATTATTATCAAAGTATTCACTTTATCGCTAATTATGATCTCAAGAGCAAATTAGCTAATTTTTGAATTCATCATAAATCACAATGACCTGAAGATGGAATGGAGGTCCAATCTCTAAAAAAACTTTCTGATTAATCTTTGAACATAATAAACACTGACACTAGTAAGACAATACAAAGTAATGAAGATATAATTAAACCTACTCCAAATTAACAATCAACCGGATTTTTATTGTGACAACCTTATAAGTCGGCTTACAAATGTTAAAAGCAATTTCGAATGGAGCCGCGACCTCTAGTGGGAGTACAGTCGAGGCCAAAACACTAAACGTGTAAGTTGAAAGAACAAAGCGTCACTATTAATTGTAGCACGTAGGCGACAGCTCGTTTGCTACCATTTTAGTAATGGCTGATTTATTACCATCGTTCTTAACACATGGTTTATGGGATTATTCAATATAATATGCGTTTTTATGAATATAAATACTGTTACCTACACAATTTAATGAAATAGTATGCCGTCCTTATGAACACATTTTTGCCGCGGCAACTTCCGAATAGTCTAAAACTATCAAATGCGCAGAGGATAATATAGCGCCATAAGTAGTGTTCGTGGTAAAAAAAAATGGTTAAATAAAGATTAACTTTTGAGCGAAAAGATATGAGGTAGGTATATTACTACATATAATTAGCTAATAGGCTATAATATAATCGAATAACTTCCAATTTAAAAAATGAGTGCCATGTCGTGTAGGACGGCTTGAGAGCCATCATCGTTAAATTAAAAAAATATGATAGGCTAGAATCAATTAAGAACTTTATGAAATCGTAAAAAAACGAATGACCAAATACTCTTATTGGGTAAAGACGTTTAGTCCGACATGGGATTCGAAATCGAGACCAGATTATCAGCAGTTGTACTTATAACCAACGAGGCAGTATACAAATGGTATGGTGCTTTCCGAACATCCATGCGAATGAAGTCGCGGTTACATCTAGTTTAATAATAAAGTTAACTGCACTGTATATGAGTGTACCTTAAAACAGCTTCTTTCATAAGTATGGTTCAAATAGTGGAGTGTGAAGAAATAAATGCGTATCTAAACTGACAAAGTAATCGAGTGTACTTAACACCTTAGCGAACGACCTATTTCATAACTCAGTGGGCATTCTCCTTGTTTACGCAGCCCTCGTGATTGTGTTTACTTGTTCTATACGCTGTGAGTACTTAAATCTTGACAATTTTAGAAGCGTGTTGGCGGCCCGCACTTACTTATTCAATTCCTATCGTCTTTTGACATTTTCACCGGCGTGCGTATCCATTAAACATTTCCTGTCACGATCGCTACGTTGAAATTAAATGAATTGCTTACCTAAAATACTCGCCATCGTATTTTTAGATAAGCGACAAACAATATATATACATATAACAATAAGCAACAAACAAGAAAATTGTCCTTATATTATATATTTTGCATTATTTTAATGACAACTTTAAAATGAAAACATTGTTGTGTATTTAATTTTTTTTTAACTAGGTGGTCCCCGGCGCAGTGCAGCCGCAGAAGAAATAATTATTGTGGAAATATCGTTTTAAATTTGGAACAGTTATATTGTTAAATTAGTAATGATAGTTTATTCATTGAAGTTGAATGATATAATATAACTTTCAAATAAATTTGTCGGCACGATACGCGCCACCTTCTGTAAATTAATTGTACTATGCCTATACCATTCGCGCAATGCAAACAATAAGTTGACAAAGTTTAACCACAATCTGATGAAAAATATGGCAGCGCATAAAATACGAACAAACAAATATATTTTTTTTTATATTAGATATAGTAAAAAGTTCTAGTTTTTTATTAAACTTACGACTTATAGAAGCCGGGAAGACCAATAAGTTAATTGGTTGTCGTTTAATTACAAAACGAATTTATTATTCATTATGTCGCATGTTGTCGGTGTAAGGGAATACATATGTTTCATCCCATATTTAATTTGCCGTAGGAGGTAACTGTGAAAAGTGCCAGAAAGATCATAACTTTTGATAACCCAATATAATCATCTCATTATTTCAACACATATGAAACAGCGTCGAAGGTGCAAGGCGTCTGGTGCTGCGATCACCAATCCTCCTGCCCCGCGTGACGATTATGACAAATCCACCCCAGAGAGAGAGAGAGAAAGAGATTCGTGTCCGGTAGTAGATTAGTAAAAAGTTTTTATCACTAAATCTTCATCAGTTCATAGAAGTTCATTACTGGACTTGTGCCTCAAACGTTGCCGGGTTATCATTTATCATAAAGAAAAAAATAAGCTTACAGTCACTCAAACAGCTATAGAGAGGATATGCTTGGAGATTCTCTAAGTGATAAAGTTCTTAATAAATATAACCACAGTAAAACCAGAGTAACCGGGATATCTCAATAGATCAGTGAGATGAAATGGCAATGAACCGGTCATAAAGATCAAAAGAGTAACAGCCTATGGGTAAGAAAGGTTCGCAAGTAACAGCCTTGTACCAGTAAGCAAAGCGTAAGGCGGCCGCCCACTGGATGGAGTAGCGACGGGCAGCATTCTGTGGTATTCCTTGTTGTTATGAAGGACGGCAATAATAATAACTAAGATAGGCTATAAGAATGTAATCATATAGCTAAGTAGATTGATTTAATTGTGATCGTCATAGATCCAAAAGGGTTAAAAAAATTTTGTTCCTATTTTTTTTTATAATCTGTATTCTAAAACATGGTAAATTGAAATCTATTAGCGCACTTATATTTTGCACCCATACCCCTCTTTTTAAGCCTCGATGAGAACAGAGGGTGTTATAAGATATACATTAGTTTAACGTATGTATCTGTGTGTCTGCGGCATCGTAGCGCCCGAACGGACGAACTTGAACCTGATTCAAGAAAATCTGTTCAGCCGTTTGAGCCGTTCTTTTTGTTTCGGGGTTTATTAAAAATTTTAATTTAAGTTGTCTACTTTACTTTAGGCTATTATAAAATGCCTTAAGGCACTCCTTTTAAAAACGCCTAGTTGTTCTTCAAATGTGAAAAGTTTGAAATAAACATAACAATAAATTAATTAAGTTTAATACTTGATGCAGTTGAGGAATCATAAGGCTCTTCCTTATTAACTGCAGATTTATGTTGACGCCTATTTCGGATTTCTTTCGCCTTCTCCAACATATCGTAATAGTGATTAACCGGCTCATACCAACAGTAGCCTTGCTCGGCCTTACCTAACCAAATATGCCCGTTCGGATCTGTCAGCGTCAAATTACCAACAGGGGAATTATCGATGAATTCACATTGCAACACGCTTCCATCAGGATAGTAGTATTTTCCAAGGCCACTGTAGCACCAGTCCTTCAAAAAACCTTCGTATCTCGACCCATCGCTATAAAATATTGTCGCTTCTTCGTTCACGCCCAGCTTATCTCCATCCCATACACCGACATATGTATCCCCTTCGGCCGTCGTATAAGTTCCCGGTCCTGAGAAGTAAAAAAAGCCTCGTAACACTTTCAATATTAAAAATTATGAGATGTTAAGCAGTGCCTAAACATAAGCCACACCAACAACGCGAGTTGAGATTTATGTGGTAGGGCAACGCTGTAATGTATTATGGCCCCATTACGAATGGGTCGGCTCGACCAGGAAGGACCACGCTCGCACAGTATACCAGCGTGAAATATAGCATAATGCTGCTGTGTTCCGTATGTTGAGTGATTAAGTGACGGTAAACGGAGACCCTTTTAACTGGTGGAGATCGTCTATTTTAAAACTACACGCACCGCCCTGTATTTGGATTTGGATTTGAAATTTGGATCTATGAGGCAGGCCTACGTTCAGCAGTAGACTTTGTTAGGCTGTAATCATCAAATATTATGGGATAAAATCCAGTATTATATGTACCCATAACCGAGGTACGAGTCAAATTAATGATGTAAAGAACGCTTAGTACGTTAAAGTTAGACGTCATCAGGATGGCGAATTTATCATATTTTATTGAATTCGTTTATTACGTACATTACTTCAAAATTGATTAATCAGAATCAATCCTTAAGTTGAAATTAAATCCTACATTCTTAGCTAAAACTGTAGCTCCTCCCTCGGTTTTATTCTTGAATCTATTGTTAAGAATACATACAGTTCATACACTGAAACTGGTACAACTGTATTTAAATTTATCGCTTTGCATAGTATATTCAAATTTATCGCTTAAATTAATCGTCAGAATAAGCACTCACTTTCAAAAACCGATATAATGTTTCATCAGCATCATCATCATTACATTCCATTACAAGTCCACAGCTGAACAAAGGACTCCCCCAAAGAATACCACAAAGCAAGGTCCTGAGCCAGCTGCATTCATTGACTTCCTGCATGGTTGTCACTCCATCTAGTGGATGTGATCATCTATTACTACCTATGTCCGGCTCACTTCAGCTTTCTGATTCGTATAAGGCAGAGTTAATAGTATCTATTTAGAATACCTGAGAAACAGCATTAGATCTCAGTTCTGAGGGACACATCAAGTAATGTTTTTGCAAAAACACAAATGGTAAGTTTCCAAGTCAAGGCGTATTAACATTAATTTTCCCGTGTTTCTTAATCCACATCTATTCCTCCCCCAATTCCTAAATGATACGTTAAATATAGTTTGTTTTTATACAAGAAAGGATGACAAACGAATACACAGTCCATCAAATAGTAAGTAGACCAGAGAAAACTATTTACATCGATCAAAAATCAGATGGGTTATTACCCCTGAGGACTAGCCTTATCTACACTTTCTATACGGAGTGCAGCACGATTATGATGCAATTTTACGCTGGTATTCGACCAGAGCGTGGTCTTGCCATGGCCGAGCCAATACGTGATGCTTGGTTGTTGTGCAGCCATAACATAGCTACAACGTGGCTCTATCACATAAGTAGCGAAAAGTGAATTTGACGACTCCATGGCGCAGTAGCTTAGCAAAGAGTGGCAACGCTAAGGGCCGCGGATTCGAATCCCGCACGGAACAAGTATTTGTGTGGCCTACAAATAATTGTACCAGGTCTGGATGTTTTTCCTTATGAAAATTATTTTTGTAACTGCCTCAACGATACAGGAGAAATCCTAGAGTGCAGGTAAAATTTTTAAAATAATAATTTTTATGTGAACACGTGTAAGTACACTTGTGACGATGTAATTTTTAAACTTAGCATAAGAAACAATTTCCAAAAGTAGTCAACAGTAATCCCAGTGTAGTAGAAATCGGCCGGTAGAACATCATCAACCGTAAAAACAAAGAACTTCTAATAAATTATTTGTTTTAGAATAATGTCTTCTGGACAAAATTTCGATCACAGTGGCCAGTCTCAATGGAGACTAGCCGTCTGCGTGGGACAGGATTATAGTGCACGAGTGTGTGCGCAAACACAGGTCCACTCTTCATAGTGGAAAACACCACCAACTTCCTGACTCGGGACTACTACTGAGAATATCTTAGCAGAAAAACCGAAAAACAAAATTTGATCCGACCCGGGATTCGAATCCGTTATCTCATGATCAGCAGTCGCGCTTACGACCACTAAACCAACGAGGCAGTCACACACCACACACTGTTGTTTTAGAATAGTAAGTTTATAAATACTACTAACGAATTTGAAAGCAGAAATTCACTCTTACACTTCATGTAAGTACTAAGTAGAGCGTGGCGCTCTGCATTATCGGCCGGAATGAATCAGTGTACGGTCCATTAAGTGCTATTTTATAAAAGACAAAAACATTTTGTAATGCTCCGTCGGTTTCAAGTTTAGAAACATTAGCTGTGGATACCACATTGAGATTAATAAAAAGGTAATGAAATGATGAAATCAGACATTGAAATCAGAAAAAATGGAGGGTCAAAAATAACGTTATACGACACACTCGTAATTACTTTTCTAACAACAAGGATAAAATTAATCAATAATGACCAAATATAGGCCAAAATGGCATGGATTTGTTAAACAGATTGTTTTAGAATACTCTTTACAATTCTCTTATCTGTTCCCTTAGAATACTCCATATGCTTCACTCCGGAGGCTTAATTACTTTTTACCCAGTTCCACTAAAAATACGCTTGCCCAATCTTTACCTTCTACTCCCAATCCTCGACTATACTAACATTTGTTACGTTGATATCACCGAGGAACAATTTAACAAATCTGAGCGATTCCAAAATCTTTGTATACGGTTCATATTTGGGCTTCTCTACTGCGTCTTATTTAATATAATATATAAAAAATGTTTTACATTTCTCAGCTCCTGTCATTGTTTTTTCCTAACGATCCTAGCAAGACTTCTCTCCTTCTCCTTCCCTCCAAAACTCTGTGCTCTCCTCTACATCTATACATATAATAAATCTGTAGAAAAGTCGTGTCTGTAATTCTAATATATTCTTGAAAAACAAGTCTAGGGGACTAATTAAAGGGTTCTGAAGCCAAATTTGTGGTTTTTAGAATTTTTGTCTGTCTGTCTGTGTATTCCGGATTCACGCAAAAACTACTGAACCGATTTACATGAAATTTTGTATGTAGGTAATTAGTAACTCATGGCAACTTATAGGCTACTTTTTATCCGATTACGTAACTTAAAAAAAAGAAGATTAAGTATTTTCCTTCGTCTAGATGTTAATTTTCTATTATATCTTAGTTTTATGTGGTATGACGGGTGTTTTTCAAATAAATAAAGCATAAACATATTTATAAATAAAGATTAAAATATAGTTATAGCCTTGGTAAAATAATTTGAAACTACAGATTTATTATCAAAACAGCGCCATCTGTCATCAAATGGCAAAAGTAGTATATTTTGCCTTCAGTTACATAGTTATAAATTAAATAATATAAATAACTTACAAAAATTTAAATAATTAGATTTTTAAAATTATTTAAAAATTCTAACGTTTAGTTTTGTAGTTATTTTGTTATTTTATTTTAAAAGTGTAATAATTTCAATAGATAAAAGTGACGTCTATCAAAAATATGAAAATTGATAAGGTTTTTCTTAGAGTATTTATAATAGCTTGCTTATAAATACTCTAAGAGGTTTTTATATTGTTCGCTTCTATCGCTGATATTACTAGATAGCATAGTTTTGGATTTCATTATTTCATCTAATAATAGCGCCATCTACTTACTTCTAAATAAACTAAAATGGTTAGTCATGATAAAATTAAATAATAGCATGCTACTGAATATACGATGTAAATAATTGAAAAGTCGTTCGTGGTATCGTTGGATTTGTAATTACCTAGGTAGATGTGGTCAAAAATCATGCAAAAGCTTAGTTTCAGTTTTTATGAATTGTATTTAAACAAATACGAGGGCCGTGTAGTTCGCCATGAGAATTCATCATGGCATCCGAGCAAAACGTCTACGATTCCCTCGAGGATGAATCTGTTGATTGATGTAACATGTATGTAAGCTGCTACTTTTTTACTTTTGATGGGACAATATATGCAGTTTTTATTTCATTCATATTTTCGGGTATGTTACTTTTTTGTTTTCACTCTACCGTAAATATTAAAGGTTGCAAAGATGAGTACAACTCATTATCGTCAGCCTATCAAAAATCCACTGAAATGAACATAGGCCTCTCCCATAAATTGTCAAGTAGCTGGATATTTGCTATAGTTGCGACGCTTGGTAGGCGGGTTGGCAACCGCAGCTGTTATTATTGTGATCTGTTGTCAGGAAGATGATGCTGCCCATCTCCTGTTTGTTTTCCTATGTCGCCTCTTACGATGGGACGGTATGAGGTGGCGGATTTTCTTTCACAGCTACAACAAAGCGAACATTTTTCTACTCCCATGAGTTTAGTGCTTTCCACGTTCACTGTGAATAAAATTTATAAGGAATAAAACTAATTTTAAGGATTTTTTGCGTTTAATTTTAACTTTTTTAATTCCCGATGTTTTGGGCACTTTACAGCACCCATGGTAACGGGAGGACTGAGTTGTTTGACCACCTGATGTCATAGTTAGAATATAATACAATAGAATAAATGCAGTAGTATTAAACGTGGTAAAAATAACTTTGCACACGCAATAATTTTTACCAACTTTAATATAATGGATTTCCGCAAAGTAACGCCTGATTCTATAAATCATCTTCCTTATTAAAATTACGATGTTTTTTAATTTCAATAGCCTCGAGATTCATCATTGGTAAGAATCGGTGTTCTAATGCAAGGATTTATTGTCTATCAGATCCGATATAATGGTTGGGACGATACTAAACATGTCACTGACATGACATACTTTAGACTTTCCGGGCCGTCGATGCTTCACATCATCAACGATATGTTCCTTTACGCGGGTTTTTATGGAACTTTTATCCAAAGATGCGTAAAAACACCCTCGTAAAAAAGTTAAAATTAAACGTGATAAAATCCGTGACATTAGTTTTATTCCATGTGTAGTATACATTATTATAGAACTGCATTTACGAAATTTTGAAGTCTACTCAGACGTAAAAAAAATATCTACATCTATTGTATGGTACTAATCAATATTAAATAGGACCAATGATATGAATGAAATATCTCAAATAAACATCATACCGTAAATTGATAGAAGACCATGAAATTCATCATTATTTTGTCTAAACTAAATTAACTTTAATTATGAATGAATGTAAAGAGTAAAATGTAAATAATAATAATAAATTTTGATTTCAAGACAATTTACCTTTCTTATGGATACATAGGAAGACACGCCCGATATAAAAAATAGTAGGTGTTTCTAAACATATATATTCACGTGTTCCTGTAGCTATTATATCTATGGCAAATACCAATCATCTACGTCTAATAGTCTTTTAGAATTACAAAAAATCTTTGACAAACATAGAGACACAGACACCGAGGTGACTCTAAAAGTGATCGAATTTTGCTAAATTTGGCACAGAACAGCATTTAATGATGTTTTTAAATTCAAGCTCACGCGAGCGAAGTCGCTGGTAAAAAGCTAGTGTTATAATAAATCTCTCCCTGTTCTGTTCTCATTTACGGTCCGTGATCTATCGCCTAAAGTCTGTTGGCTTTTTAGTGCATAAGTTGTTATTGTTTGTTATTACAGTGCATCCTACCCGTTAATCTTTCTCCTCCTTTAATATAGTATTAAGACCGCCTTGTTTTTCCTAATTTTCTATTTTGTTATAGTAATCTTTCCTTCTTGGTGCCTATTAAGCAGTATTGTATTGTAATAAAGATTCCAACTTAATTTTTTTTATTGAAATTTTTTTGTAAACTAGCGACTCGCCCCTGTTCCACATAGGTGCCATTTACCGGTAAGGTGTTATAATTTTATGATTTCATCCGGGCTAAAATCACAGTACAGCGTTCCTTATAGAGAACCCGCAACCCCTCTTTGACGTTGAGGGCGACCACCATGGGATTTTAGTCGATAGGAGTCCAAAATAACCTACCTGATTCTCCGAGAGCAGCCGGATTGTCCATGAGGATTACCTAACATAAAAAAGGCAACTTAAAAAGCGACAATCCGGTTAAATGTTGTTTTTTTTTTTGTAAATTTTTAGGGGAAGATGCTGGGCTGCAGTAATGATAATACAACTAAACATGAGCTGAGTACAGACTTCTTTTAGTTTTGAGAGGCTTATGGAGCAATTAGTCCGCCCCTCTCAGTCAGTCATATACATGCGTCTTGCTGAATTTCACATATCTGCGAATTATTTCTCAGCATGCAAGTTTACTCGTCGTAACCTTTTCCTTCACCGCTGAGCATGTGGTCCCCATCATCATCATCATTCCTCACCCTTCGATGTTACCGTAATATGTTCGTGTACCGATGTGATTCATTAAACCGATGGGAAGAAAGGTTCCCGAGTGGGAACTTAGTACCATTAAGCAAAGTGTAGAGTACGAATATAATTAATCTACTAAGGGCTAATTACTGACTAGAGTCTATAATATTCCTAGCAAAAATTTACAGTCAAGATCACTACCAAGAAAGTTTATAACCGCTTGTATTATTTATCAGATGTTAAATATGACCACCCAAATGTCTTAAATACTACTTAATTAATAGCGATTAACTATTTTATTGGTACCGGCACAGATTAAATAACGTTACTAGTACCGGTGAGGATCGAACTCGGACTCCTCATGTAATGTGAATTTTACTAGCAGCGCTTGAGCGGCTCACCAGTTTAATACAAACAAATTAATATTCATAAAATCTACGCTTTAAAAATCAAATATATATTTGAACGCCATGATTACCGTGCATTTTGACGGTTTTGTCTTTCTTTTTCACCTCAAAGAATCCGTTGTAGGTATCTCCCGTGTTGTGACAGAAGAAACCTTCATCTTGTAGTATAGTTACTTCCTTGGCCTGCTTTTTTGTTACCGTTGTGCCTGATTCGGAATACTCGGTCATTTCTTTCATTTTATTCACATTCGTCTCAATAAACAAATTATTGATTTTCTAAATCTTTATCTCTGTAAATTTATAAGAATACCGGAACACTGTTAAAAATTCACTGCTGGACTACTGGAGATAGGATTCCTCCTCCAAAGTACTTTTTAGTAAATTTATCATTAATATAAGGGATTTAAGTTTAATTAATAACAGCCTCGCACGTTTAATCTATCGTAAAGGTGAACGAACGAACGAAACGAACACAGAATGATAAGTGACAGACAGATAGACACCAAAATTTTTATTCTGGATTAAGAATCAAAATGCAGATACGTTGTCACCCCAGAGGACTTAGATGGCACGCCTCGTCACCTGTAAAAAGGGACTCAGTTCTCTTCAGACACTCTATGAAACACAGCTGAATTTTGCTGCTATTTCGGGCGGATATTCTGTGGGAGCATGGTTCTTTCCCGAACGAACCGACCTATTCGTACCACAGCTTTACGCTGCAGCGTAAGTATCTCTACCACATATAGCGTACTAAAATATAATTATGTAACAGGGACTAAAGGGCGAAGCATTCACAATTAAAGTATATTTATTAAATTGTCTAACGAACAGTGTACAAAAAGAAAAAAATTACAACGTAGAAATTTACTGGAGGGCGCTCATTTTCCTAAATGAAAGTTATTGAAAAACTGTAAAAATTATTTATTATCTTGTGTGAAAACTTATTACCGTTACAGCCTATTAAAGTCTACTGCTAAACATAGGCCGCTCATCGATTGCCCCATAGGGGGGATATTTACTATAGTTGCCACGCTTGGCAAGCGGGTCGGCAACCGCAGTTTTTATTTTAAGTCGTTATTAGGAAGACGCTGGGCTTAGCTTTCCATTGACGTCCGTCGAGTTGGGGGTTGATATTTTTTTTTACAGAAAGGTTACATTATTTAAAACATAAAATTGCAAAAATAATTGATTTTCAATTTTTTTGTGGAAAAAGTACGCGTCTCCGAATGTTGAAACGTTGCGTGTGTGCTTATAATAATGTAATCTTTCTGTAAAAAAAATATCAACCCCCAACTTGACGGAAGTCAATGGAGATTGCCATAAATATTAGAAAAATAATTGATTTTCAATATTTTTTTCTCAAAAAGTACGCGTTTCCGCATGTTGAAACTTTGGGTGTGTGCTTATAATAATGTAACCTTTCTGTAAAAAAAAATATCAACCCCAACTTGACGGACGTCAATGGAGATTGCCATAAATATTAGAAAAATAATTGATTTTCAATATTTTTTTCTCAAAAAGTACGCGTTTCCGCATGTTGAAACTTTGGGTGTGTGCTTATAATAATGTAACCTTTCTGTAAAAAAAAATATCAACCCCCAACTCGACGGACGTCAATGGAAAGTCGTACCAGACGCTGCTGCCCATCTCCTGTTTTGTTTCCCTCCGTTGCCTCTTACGACAGCCACGGGATGATATTATGGGGTAGTGGATATTCTTACGAGTACACCGCAACTACACGGAAAACTTATTCAACACTTTTAAACCTGAACCTGTTCAGCAGCGGATTCATGATGGACTGTAATGATGATAATGATGAACGATGACTATCAGATACCAAATAAACTAACGTATTTAGCTTTTCTAAATTTAATTTTTTTTTGTATTCAAAACTTCACTTCGACTAGTACTAATTCTTGATAATACCAGCTAATAGGTAATATTAGTTTAAAACTTGCCGTGTTTTAATTACTTACGTAATATGGTTTATTAAAGCTAACATAAAACAAACTCCAGAAGGTCAAAACGTGACAGGTCGCCCATGACATTTTTCATATACTTTTTCGCACGCAGTCATTACTTTCGGCTAAAGAGTATATTATAATTACTTGCTTTCGGTCATGAACTAAGTTTTTATACATTTGTGAAGCAGATTTTTCCCAAGCTTGGCCAAAATAATAATGAATTCGCTAGTGTCAAGTTAGAGAAAGTTAAAAGTTAAAGAAAAAAAAGTTACAAGTATGTTTCAGAATATATTAAATAATTTAACGATCAAGAATCAAGCGGTCTATCGTTTGACCCGCAATTTTCATACGTTAAGCTGAAGCAAATTTAAGCATTTTGTTAATATTTTACCATACTGTGAACGTTTTGCGATGGGAATACAGAGAAAACTGACCAAGTGCGTGTCGGGCCACGCACAATGAGGTAGGGTTCCGTAGTTGCCCGTCGTCACAATACGTGGGCTTTCTTGATAATGAACATAATAAGTGAGTTAGCAGTTTGATCGTTATAACGACTAATAATGGGCCCACATAGGAAGATGGTAACTGAAGGACTTATTTTTAAATCAGACTTATAGGGAGTGGTATTCAAAAAAGATTTAAAAAACTTTTCGATTTTGAAAATAATACAATTTACATCAAATCATTCACATGCCAAAGTACAAAGATGATCATAGTTGACTATCTATCTATATATTCCCGGCAGTGCAACCCTAAGATATACATATATGACCGTAACGAACCTTCACGTAAACTACCACTGCCCTAAATTATCCTGAGGTCGCCCGCGTAAACCAAGAGTGTGACGAATGAAACTATATGAGGTTATATGATTGTATGAATACTTTGAATGAGGCCTACAATAACTACCAACTAAAAAATAAGTGAAAGTAGTTCCGTAATCGCTTGTTAATTATTCATTGTTATAAGTTATCATTATTAAACAAGTTACAAGTAAACAAACAATAATCAACATATAAATCCAAATAATATAATTTCTCATTATGAATTATTGTTCATTTATTTTATACTATTTCAAATGCGAACGCCAACATTACTCTTAATTAATAATGGCCTATTATAAAAAATGCCAAAAGTTTGTCTTTCTAAAATTTTCAATACTAATACCACTTCTTTTAGGATGATAAGGGAATGAATGCCTGGTGCTATGTAAAATATGTAAAAAGGAGCCTGTAAGTTGCCCCGGGTTACTAACTACCTACATACAAAATTTCATGTAAATCGGTCCGGTAGTTTTTGCGTGTACAGCCCTTCACAAGTCCACAACTGAACACCTGCATCCATTCACTTCCTTTATCTCTTACCAAGTCGTCACTACATCTAGTGGGGGGCCGCCCTACACTTCGCTTTTCGGTACGAAGCTGTCACTCGAGGACCTTTCTTACCCATCGGTTCTCGGTTCTTCAACGTATATGACCGGCTCATTGATAATTAAGCTTACTGACCTGTTCTGCTATGTCAGTTACTCTGGTTAAAAATGAATCTTAATAGAAGTTATTTCAATATTACAAACAGATACTACAATTTTATTTATATTTTAGATATATTTATATTTTATAGATACCTGTAACCTGATACCTGTAATTGGTTTCTCAGAAGCACACTATACAGATTTTGATGAAATTTTGTATTAATATGTTTTACTTTCCAAGTTCCAGGTCCAGATCGCCAAGAAATGCAAAGCACAAGATATAAGAATAAGACAAATATTTTTCAACGGGTGAGAGCGAACACGTTTCCATCTGACCCTAGCCTTAAAATAAGCTTATTTGACTAGCAATTTAAGATTTACCTAGGTTTTTTTTTTATTTTAATGGTGCATGTCTCATCGGTCGAGTGGTCTGAAACACGATTGCTGATCATGAGGTCCCAGATTCAAGTTGTGCTAAAAAATTTGTTATTGAGTATTTCTGTCAATAAATTTTCCGTAGTAGCCTGGAGTCAAGAAATTAGCGGTGCTTCACCCCCGTACTTCGGAAAGCACGTAAAGTGCGTTGATCCTGCGCCTGATCTCACTCCGGTCGTGTCGGATTGCTGTCCCATCAGACTATGAGTTTGAAGGGAATAGCGAGTGCACCTTAGCTTACACACACTCGTCACCGTCGAGACAGGCCGCCGTGACCAAAATTTGGTTTGTAGGACATTAATATTATCGGATATTTTAGCAGTATTCTCGTCTAGTTTGGATATAGAAATATATAAAATGTTTAATATAATACAATACATAAAATAAATAATATAAGTAGACAAATAAATAAATAAAGACCTAATCAGACGGATCTGCAGAGGAGGTAAGACCAAACGGCCAAAGGTAAGGGGAAATGCAAAGAAACCGGCGGACGATGCGGGTGGTACTGAAGACACCGTCTTCTGCATTTTCCGCCATGGAGTCCCAGTCGCCTCAGATGACCCGAGAAGCTGACCGTTATTAACCCGCTCGCAGAAGAGACTACAGGAATAATTTCAGTCAGCAGAGCGCCCCACACGACAATCATCTCGTGAGCCAGGTCCGGATATTTTGTTTGTTAATCTGTTTCGGCTTTCACGAGATTTTCGTCATACGGAATGGTAATGTTGACCAAATATATTTTTAATTTTATCCGGTCCATCAACACAATATCAAGCTTATTCGCAAGAATAGTCTGTAATGATGGCCTGGTCCCAATAATAGAGCAAGGCATGGTCATTTTTGAACGCGGCTTCCGACGAGTAACCTACTTATATTAAGGTAGTTTATTTCAGAGCGGGTTCCTGGTGTAGTATCCTGGCTAATAGGAAGTGTCTGTACAAATACTCTGGAGATAACATGCCTAAGTGATTCACCGGGATGGCGATAAAGCCGACAGATGTCGATGGTGCTATTCTTTTAAATGTATCTTCCATAATTGTTGGTCTTAATAACTTGATCTTGTATCGCACATCGCACAGACAAAACCCTCGGTTTCCCCGAAGAGATCACCAAAACTTAGCCAATGTAGGGACCTGTATCTATGAAAGGCTCGTGTAGAAGCTTGTAGAACCTCCCGTGGAGCTCCTCCTCTTACGGTCCAATACGGCCTTCCGGTCGCAAATGCTCTGTAATGCTATTACTCGTAGGCTAAGGATAGAGGGGACCTTTATCACACGAAATTACGTCCGTGTGGAATGGATCATCCGATCTCGTCGAGGCTGCACACTTTACGATTACCTACGCATGATGAGAGCAATTAAAAACCATGCCTACCATGTTTAGCGGCTTAGCTCGCTTTTTACGTCAAACTTGACTCTCGGTGACAGGAGGAACACACCGCCGACCACACCGCGGCGTGAGTACTCTATGCTTGATGTGCGATTCACACAGTGCCCAGTACGCAAAGCACTCCTCTCCCAGGACATGCACAAGTCGAGTGTGCTCGACGGGATTCCCGCAATTGTGCTTAGGACGTGTGCTCCAGAGTTGGCACCGTTTCTAACGCATCTTTTCCGGTACTCCTACCCCCTAGGCGTAGTCCCAAATTCATAGAAGACAGCTTTCTTGCACCCAATCTCTGATCCGTCCATCTACAGGCCTTCGCCATCATCTACTTGTTCTTGAAAATAATGGAATCCATTATTAACTGCCAGCTACATTGAGAAGCACCAACTGATTAGTGACTGCCAGAACGGTTTCCGTCTTGTTTACCTAACACACCGATGGGCGCAGGCGGGCGAATCCAAGCGCGAGGCCTTGGCGGTAAGTTTGGACATAGCGAAGGCCTTCGATGGGGTTTGGCACAAGGCGCTTCTTTCGAAGCTTCCATCTTATGGGCTTCCCGAGAAATTATACAATTGGATTACCGGTTTTCTCTCAGATCAGAGCATTAAGATCGTATTCGACGGTGCATGCTCCGACTTCAAGCCTGTGATTAATGTGAATACTGGTGTTCCACAAGGCTTCGTGCTATCACCTACCCTGTTCCTTCTGCATATCAACGATATGTTACAAACCAGTAACATTCATTGTTATGCAGATGACAGCACTGGCGATGCCTTATACGCCGGCCATGCTAATATTTTTCGTCGAGTGCCGTAATAAATTTGTGTCTGAAGTCGAGTCTTTGTTGAACAAAGTCTCGGATTCGGGGCGATTAAATCTAGTCCAGTTCAATCCCCAGAAGACACAAGTTTGCGCGTTTACCGCTAAAAAACCTCCTTTATAGTATCTCCTCTGTTTCAAGGCACCCCCTCGTTGCCTCAGCTAGCATCGAAATACTTGGCCCCGACATATCGAATGACGTTCAGTTCCGCGGTTACTTTGAAGGGAAGGCCAAATTGGCCTCTAAAAAGCTTGGCGTGCATTGTAGAGCGGGACAGTATTTCATGCCGGCACACCGCTTGCAACTTTACAAGGCTCAAGTTCGGCCTCACATGGAATACTGTCCTCATCTCTGGGCCGGGGCACCCCAATGCCAGCTCCTTCCACTTGATCGCATCGAGCGCAGAGCGGTCCGAACCGTCGGCGACTGAGCTCTTTCTAATCGGCTTGACTCACTGGCGCTGCGAAGAGATGTTGCATCTCTGCGTAATTTGTCGCATCTACCACGCGGAGTGCTCAAAGAAATTGTTCGGACTAATTCCAGCCGCTCAATTTCAGCATCGCACATCGTGACAAAACTCGCGATACCATCCGTACCATCTAGATGATTGGCGATCCACCACTGTGCGATTTACAAGAAGTTTTCTTCCTCGCACAAGTTCCTTGTGAAATAGGCTACCACCAGCGATATTTCCGGACCAATACGACTTAGGTACATTATAATAGCCTACTCTTTTTTAAAAGGCCGGCAACGCATCTACAATTCCCCAGGTGTTGCAGTTGTTTATGGGCTGTGGTAGTCACTTACCATCAGGTAAGCCGCATGCTCGTTTGCCGCCTCTCATATTTAAAAAAAACCTGTTTTCCACCTCTCTACAGTTGGATGAGTATTGTACTCTGGTTCAATATATTATATGTGGTCTATGGTACTAAAGCCTTTTCGAAAACCGGCTTGTTCTGGTGGCTGGAAGTCGTAGAGTCTGCGAGCGAGACGATTCAAAATTACTCTCAAAAACAGCACATAGACGCGGCTCAGAAGGGAAATCGGTCCGTAGTTCTTTAAAAGAGCGTTGTCGCCTTTGTTGAAGAACAAAACCACCGCACTTCTGCTCCACGCCTCTGGAGTAGTGCCACAAGCTTGTCATTCATATCGTCAACTGCATTCTTCTAGGCACTGAAAACGGACAGTTTTCGGGACTTTGGATTAGAGCACGTTGACTTCATTAGACGTGACTTCCCAACTTAACGTTTAGGTTCAATGTGCCTCTCGCCATTTGGTGATCGCTGCCAGTTTTCACCCTCGCAATCACTGAGACATTACTGAACAGTTGCTGTCTAGTCATCATAATGAAGTCAATCTCATTTTTTGTCGAACCGTTGGGGCTCGACCAGATCCACTTTCTGTGTGGCCGCTTCTGGAAGAAAGAATTCATCATAAAGAGTAACTCTTTCTCCATGAAGTCAGCTTTGGGTTCCATTGCCCTATCCCTAATTCCCCTCCTTCAGCTCGCCGTTCTCTTGTGCATAATTTTGCGTTGAAGTCTCCCTTTAACACCGTATAGTGGGTTTTGGAGGAATGCATGGCTCTAGAGATACCCTCATACATTTCCTTCACTTCCTCATCGGCATGAGCCGAGGTTGGTGAGTAAGCCTGTATGACCTTCAACAAATACAGTTTGGTAATTCTGAGTATAAGGTACGCAACCTTCGTCGACACACTCCTAATTTTTACAACTTGTCAACGAGAGACTTGTGGACTCCGACGAGTTGCCGGATTCGAGAATAACCGTAATCCTATAATATCCCAGCGCAACTTGTCTATCTCTTCTTCCAGCTCCAGGATCTTCTCGTCAGTCCTCAGGATGCGTGCGTTGAATGTTGCCAGATCGAGTCATTTTAGGTGGCAACCGAACCTCCACCGCAGATTCTTAGCACCCCCTGCCATGGTCGCCACCGTGGCCACGAATAGCGGGACCGCCAGGGACTGGGGGCCGTCTATTTGTATCGTTGTTCATGGGGGTTCAATCAATGTTTGCCATAGTTGCTACGCTTGACGACCTGGTTGGCAACCGCAATTTTTTATTGTACTATTGCTGTTATCAGAAAGATGCTGCTGCCCATCTCCTGCCTCAGTTTCCTCTCCTCCACAGGAAGATATGGAGTAGTAGATATTCTTACACCGCCACTACACGGCAGCTTGCAACTTTACAAGGTGCTAGTTCGGCCTCACATGGGATAATGTTCTCATCTCTGGGCCGGGGCACCCCAATGCCAGCTCCTTCCACTTGATCGCATCTAGCACACAGCGGTTCGAGTCGTCAATGACCGAGCTCTTTCAGAGCGGCTTGACTAGACTGTCGCTGCGAAGAGATGTTGCATCTCTTTGCATATTCTATTGCATCTACCACGGGGAGTGCTCAGAGGTATTGTTCGGACTAATTCCAGGTGCTAAATTTCACGACAAAACTCGCGACAACATTTATACCATCTGGATGATTGGCGGTCCACCACTGTGCGATTTACTAGGTTTTCTTCCTCAACTTCCTTGTGGAATCGACTACCACCAGCTACCAGCACCATATATTCATATCGTCACTATTCTATCATCGTCTCAATCTACCACAACTGGGAAATCCACGGCGCCTCCAAATATTTTTGAACGCGAGATGTACCGAACACGGTCTGCCAAGTTTTGCTCGGTGACGGCAATAGATGGTTCCAGCTCAGCAAAAAAAGCCATGTATCCTAAGCCCGGTACGCAAAACTTCTCCTCCTTTCGCCCTAAAGTACGCCCGCAATCCGTTCTCATTCACTTGAGTAGTTCATCGCATGATCAGAACGTGAAGACCCTACCGACACCAAGCCAACTGGCGGGGATGATGGTTGCGAGGGGCTGCTGGGTGTTCGTGCATCACCTCGCGCTCTACTGGCGGTCCGCATGCTGCCGCGTCCAGCGACAGCTAAAGATGCACCCTGGCGGCATTCTCAAATGCTTCTTCATGCCAACAGTTGTAAGGAGTTGTGCTAAAGAAACTTTTGGGCAGAGAAATTGTATATACGAGTTACGTATGCTTCTATAACACAACACTGCTGTGGTAAGGCTAAGAAGCACGTCACTGGTTTCCGAACGCTTCTACTGGCCAACGCTGCACGCACCACCCGCGACCCAGCGCCTTAAATAAAATTGATTTTGTTAAACTTCAACAACTGCAAAATATGTATTACGACTTTCTAGCTCTATAGAGAAAATAAAAACTCCTGCACAGGCAGAGACATTCCTATTTAAAAAAAATATGCATAGGAGCTCCAAAATCATTAATACAATCGACATTTATTTCCAGAAGAAAAGAGAGAGGCATGGGCAAAGGTGTTAGTTAACAAAATACAATCCCGTCGTCCTACAAATAACGAAAAAGACAAAAAGAAACGAACAAGCGAACTTATGATTTGGGAAAAAAATATTGGTCTGAATTTATCAAATCCCAAGTAGTTAGACTTTAAGTCTGATTTATGGTTTAGGTTTAAATTCTAGCATGATCAATGTATAAGTTTTGTACTTAATTTCACTACATCTACATCCTTGACAAACCATTAGTAATAACTGAGAAAAATACATATGTAATGGCAACAGTGAAGTTTAAAAAATATAGAAACGTAATCATCAAAAAGTCCATCATTTCTTACATACATATTCTCGACAAGTTAATATACATACTGCACATAAACCGAGACTTTACAATTTCCTTTGTCCTCTATCTATAGTGACATCTTGCTATCAGTTCTTGTTCATTGAGAGAAAGGTTTGGAACCCAGTAATGTGGTTGCTAAGAAGGCAATGCGTACTGTTCGCATTGCCTTCTTAGCCTCAACACAGCTTGTTTTGTGTCATAGGATACGTAACTCTTATGTATACAATTTATCTGGCCAAAATTTTTATAGCACAACCCCGTACAACCGTTTGCATGATGAAGCATTTGAGAACACGCGGCCAGGTTACCTCCAGACAGCGACCCTATGCGCGCTTCTTTGTTAACCATCATCCATATTATGGACGTCAATTAACAGGAGACGCCCACGTCTAGCACCGTTTCATGGTGCGGCCGTATGCTCAAACGGGCCTTTGCACCCTCAATTTTGCCGAGATACGGCGCTCACACCTCTTGGCAAGGCGCTGACGTAGCAGTTTTGTCCTTAACTGTTATTATTAATTAAGGTTTTACATTATCTTTGCAATAAAACAAAGCATGATATAATTTATAAATTTATTTCTTCGACATCCGTCTTCTTCTTCTCGCAAAAATGTATATGTCCTATAATTCCGCCTTTCTGCAGTGTTACTAGTAACTCATTATTTACATTGACAAATGATACTGATAGATGACACAAAGTTAAAATTTCTACAAAAAAAGACAAAATATTACCGCAACATGGTATATGAAGACATATTTCGATTTCAATAATAACTGGCTTAATCTTTATATTTCCATTTATTTTTTCAGTATTTCGTTGCTAAATTACAAAATAAATACATTTATACAATTATCTAAAATATAGCAACCCCAGCTTATGATGACACAAACACTGAGCTATGGAATTAAGTCACTGCATTATTCTAATACCTTTATGTATTAAATAATAAATAAAGGTCCTTTTGTTAATAATCTGCACATCCCTCATATAAAAAAATTACAAAAATTAATACTTAAAAATATAGTTTGAAATAAGACAAATAAATAAAGTTAACAAAATAACATGAGAATTAACAATATAATAATAATAAGTCGAAAGATGTGAGTTTATCAAATAAAAGACCTATCACAGCTATTTGGATAAAGTTTACTGAAAAACCATATTCTTAAAAGATTATAAATAAAAAAATGACTACACTGTTTTGAAAATATTCAAAAACAATACACAGACCTAAGACAGACCTAAGATAACCTATACAATGGATTCGCAATGAAATCAGCTCAGCTATAAATTTTAAGTATAACCTTATCCAAAGAGCAATTTCTAACTTTGTAGATGGTAACTTTAAAGAATTATGTTGGCTGGGTCCTCGAGATTATCTTTCAGCGCCTTCATCCATTGTGCACCGACCGCACCATCAATTACTCTATGATCCGCAGACGCTGTGAACGTCACAAATTTCGCAACTCGGAATCTGCAAGTAATATGCACAAAAGACATGTAACGACATAGGAACGAATAAAATAAGAAGGCACGTATTAGCACATATATTACGCACAGTTCTCTTACTTTTAAATAAAGAGAAGTAATACACCACGATGCGTCAAAGTAAAGAATGGTTGGTCATGGCAGATTGCTGCACTTGTTTCGTTTCCCCCAATAGTTCACATGTGCAGACAGATAGACAGATATACAAAACTGCATCATCTTTTCTTATCAAAATACACTTCAAACCATTATTTAAGTGATAAAACAGGAGCAGCAATCTACCGGCGGTCAAGTTTCCGCCAAAACTCCTTGCAATACATGTACAGAAATACAGTTAAAAAAACTCAGTATCAGAAATATTGAAGTTAATTACGAAATTAAAATAAAAACATTACCACAGTAACTTCTAAATTAAAATAATTCAATTGCAATTTGTATTATAGTGCATGGCTAAATTTTGCATTAAAACAAACAAATATCATATGCTATCTTTTTCTTTCTATAATTCTACTGTTAGATATATACATATTTTTTGCAACTCGTACATAGAATTTTGACGTGTAAGTTGTATAAGATGGTGATATAATCTTTTCATCCGCTTGTCATCAATTTTCCGCTGGATTTTTAAACTGTCGTCCCAAAAACTTTGCAATATGACGCGTCAGCATTTTGTAGAGAATTTTGTTAAAAAAAATACGCATCAAACGAGGCTGTATGGCCTATGACCTTTATCTGCCTTTATTGGCAAATCGTAACAAAAAATTTGTCCATGTGGCTTGCAAGGAGCAATCATGGAGAAATCGAGGAATATGGTATTGTTCGTAGCATTTAAATATTCTGTGCGTGGCAGAGCCACGCTGCAGCTATATTACGGTTGTAGCACGAATGGGTCGGCTCGAACGGGGTAGGACCACGCTCTCACAGAATACCAGCGTAAAATAGCAGCTTGATGCTGCTGTGTTTCGTATGGTGAGTATAGAGAACCGGTGACCCTTTTTACTGAAAACGATATATTCCATCTCAGTCCTCAATTTCTTATTTGAGGATTCTTAATTGAGGATAAATGTAGATGTTTATGGGCCACAGCATCTACTTACCATCAGGTGGACTGTGTGCTCGTTTGTAACCCTTATTCTATAGAAAAAATAACATCATCGTATGTAATTACAGTCAGGTCTGGCAACTTTACCAATGGATGTTAACTTTGCCATCAGGGGTGTACTAGTACAAAATTACGATTAACACGGAAATCGTAACGTTTTTCGAGATAAGCCATGTTTTGAATGAAAATACAATAACTAATTGACAGCATTGCTTTCGATATGGCAACATGAAAGTTAATTTTGGCATTTTATTTTAACGCGGAATTGTGCCGGCGAAATAACCTCTTTGTTCAGTGCTCCAGACAATTTAGTTTTTTGTTTGTTTGTAATACTGAATGTAGGTATCTATATATTTTTAATAACGTAATATTAATGGTTATCAAATGTAATATATCGTTTTTAACATTTATCTATAGTTACCATACTAGTGATGCCATAATGTGACGGTTACTTTGTCATGTTTTGTTACAACCAAGGGTTGTCACTTTCAACCTATATTTTTAACCGATTACAACCATTTAAAGAAAGTGTTCTGCACTTGACATTCTATGTTTGTATGTATGTTTGTATCGATGTTTCACCGTAGCAGCCCATTAGACCGATTTTCATGTTAGTCCTCACGGGTGACAACGCATCTGCATTTTATCCGTAATCAAGGATAGAGATGTAGATGTCTATGGGTCACAGCAACCACTTACCATCAGGTGGACTGTGTGCTCGTTTGTCACCCTATCATATAAAAAAAAACATTAATTGTCATTTTTAATGATTATTTATTTTTTGCTATTGTGGGAAAACAATATTTAGATTGATTACAATAATTATGAGCTGGCATCATTTTATTTATCATCAGTTTTTTTATTCTATACTATAATTGATTTAAGCTTATTATTGCACCAATTATATTTTTAATTTTAGACGAGAGTATTTTTGTTTGATATATTTGAGATTTTTTCTTAAGAAATTATTGTGACAAGATTTAAATAAAAAATTAGTTAAGTATGTAATCAAGGATTTTTGACAACCCTGACGCATATTTTCAAGTTTGTACGAAAAATTGAAAAATGGAAGGGCAACTTTGCCACAAGCGTGAACTTTGCTATTTGCAACACAATTAAAGAAGCAAATCATAACTCTGGGTGTTGTGTATTATATTATGAGGTAAACTTACCTTCATCCTTGAAGTCAAATCCTATTATTTTCATTATAAACCCTGATGGCAAAGTTGCCACAAAGTGAGGTTAACTTAGCCATTTTCTATTTTTGAATATTTTGTCTATTAAATTTTAGTATTTGTTTAAATCATTAATAAATACCAAATCTATGAAGAATGTAATATCATATTTAACATTGACGCCCAGTCTCACAGTACATTTTTTGTTGGAAAATTGGTGTTAAACTTTTAAGTCCTTCCAAAAATGGCAAAGTTGCTAGGTTTCACGGTACATAGAAACTTACCCTTGCGGTTCATTTTTATCGGGTATCACTAATTCTTGTAGACCTCCGCATGCCAATATTAATGACTGAGGAGGATTTATAATGGCGTTAAACATGGTTATACCTGGAAAAAATAAATTAAAACAAATAATTACTTTAAATTTCACTAATACCTTAATAATTAAATTACTACACATTTTTTATAACTTATTTATAACTTCTTTATTATTTAATATCCACAACTGTTTATTTCAAAATATCTTTACCTGCTGTGCATATACTGCATTTATTTTATATATATTTATTATATATTTCTTAACGTGGTAGAGCCATGCTGCAGCTATATTAGTAGTATAGTTGTAGTACGAATGGGTCGGCTCGACCGGGAAGGACCACGCTCTCACAGAATACCAGCGTAAAATAGCAGCTTAACACTGCTGTGTTTCGTATGGTGAGTGTAGAGAACCGGAGACCCTTTTTACTGGAAAAGAGGCATTCCATCTTAGTCCTCACGGGTGACAACGCATCTGCATTTTGATTCTTTATTGAAGATAGATGTAGATGTCTATGGGTCACAGCAACCACTTACCATCAGGTGGACTGTGTGCTCGTTTCTCACCCTATCCTATAAAAAAAAAAATATGCTATATAATACGAGCATATAGAAGAAGCTGCTGCACATCTCCTGATTTGTTTACCTGTGGCGCCTCTTACGACACCCACACAATATGGTCCCATATGGGGTGTTGGATATTATTACACCGTCACTACACGGTCATAAGACTATAAATCACAACTAGACGTAGAGTTGCGGACAGTAGCCCATCTCGATCAATAAAGACATAAGGGTACAAAATAATGCAAGAGGAACAATATTGAAATGGGATTACCACCGCAGATTTCCTTGTCAAGGGTTGCTATTACGGCAAATTCCTCCCAACATACGAGAGGTCTTTGGGTACACGAGTGAACTATTTGTATACTGACATATATAATAAGAAATACTCAGAGAAAGAAGTATTTATGTAGGTATGTCAAACAGTCACATAACCTGGCAAAAGGCAGTGTTAAAACATAGCTCTGATATTACCAGAAACTTAACTTTAATAATATTTAAGTAAAAATTATCTTATTACGAAATCATATCAAATCAAAGTCAATAATAGATAAGATATTATTTGATAAGATCTTAACTTGCGTCATATTACTCCTACGGCACGAAAAATTTGAAAATATTTTTAAACGATGATGTATTTTAATTACGTAAACATTTTCTGCGTGCTCGGCGGAAGGAAAACATCGTGAGGAAACCTACATCTCCGAGAAATAAGAAAAAAAAATGGCGCGGCGGACATTTCCTTGTCCTAAAACCCTCTCAGAAATAAGAGGAGATCTGCACCCAGCAGTGAGACATAAATAGGCTGTATCTTTAACTTTTCTGCGTACTACATGTAATCATACATGGTGCGTTGTTAATATTTTTTTTATAGGATAAGGGTGACAAGCGAGCATACAGTCCACCTGATGGTAAGTGATTGCTGTGGCCCATAGACATCTACATCTATCCTCGTTTGCGAATCAAAATGCAGATGAAAATGCAGAACTATAAAATTACAAAATATATAGGTTCATCTTAGTGTTGGGCATAGTCCTCCTCACTTATCTGAGTGTTCCAGCACAGAACAATATACCGCCTTACCGTAACATTGGCAGACTTTGTAGATCCCGAAAAAATTTAATATCTGGATTCCTTAGTGTTGTCCATATAGCCTAGCATGTGATTAATCAACACTAAACACTAAAGATAAATTCAACTTACCATACATTCCAAGGTTTGAAACTGTTACAGTGCCTCCTTGATATTCCTGCGGCTGCAGCTTGCCTTCTTTTGCCTTCTGCGCAAGTTCTTTGATATTTTTCGATATATCAATAATACCGCGCGAATCGGCGTTGAAAATAATTGGAGTTATAAGTCCAGTCGGTGTGGCTACTGCTACACTCACATCTACATTTGAGAATCTATAACAAAAAAACAATATCAAGAAAATAAATAATATTCTTGATCGTCATTTCCGTGGTCAATTCCATTTTAAGGGTCATCCTTCCATCACGTGAGTTTCGAACATGGAGGAGGGGGCCAAAAAACATCACAATTAATCACGATGGGTTGATGGGATATTGTGACAATCACATGTTTTTTTTTTTCATGCAACGAAAAAATTTAATTTAATGTATGACGTGAAAATATTTTACCATTACCAACTAAATTCTCAAGTTTTGGTTTTTGAGAATCTAATTTTGTGATATTTTTATTAAAACAAATTCACGCGAGGCAGGGAGTAGGGGTAACCTATAACCTCACGACGTATCGCCAAAAAGAAAGGGCTTAAATGATCTGTAATGTTTCATAATGCAGGAAATAAATGACAAATCAACCAAAACACAAAATGTGTTTTTTTTGTATTAGTTGTAATTGTTAGCAATTGCATGCAATTACTTATTTATCTTACTCTTTGGACCTCTTACAACACAATATCTTCATTTTGAGGTATCAAGGACTTATAAGTTAAGAACATTGGCCTATAAAGATATATACCTTAAACAATTATTATATAAAAACAATAACACCAATAACAAGACTAGGTGCTGCAAACTGACAAGTCAACAGGCTATGCAGGAAGTAATGAACTACCAACTTGATAAATTAAAAAAAATATAATAGTAAGCAATGAAACACTTACTGTCTAATGAAAGAATCCATCCAGTGGGAATTGGCTGTCGGTACCCGCTTGCACGCTGAAGCAACGGCCTTAACAATGAAGTCATTGACAGAAATCTGCAATGAGATAACAAAACAGCATAAGTACTGGATAAAAGATATTGCATACAGAAATGGTGAATATTGTACAAGTGTGAAGAATAGTTTTTTTTTTTTTTATAAGCAGTTATAACAAAAGTGCCGAGAATAATTCCTTAAATTATTTTGATAAACAAGATGTTTTTGTAAAGAAATAGCTAATCGTTTGGTAGCGTTGTGGAGCCGCGGGTTCGAACCCCCCTCGAAACTATTGTTTGTATAGCCATAAATATTGATTATTTCGGGACTGGATGGACCTGCAATTTATATTTGCAAAACATCCTCCAGTATCATAACATTTATTTTTGCAACAACATGGTTTTTTTGAAATGATAGAAAAATTAATCAACAAAATCATTCAAACTATTGTATTCATTGTATGTAAAGTGTTTACAATCAGTGTGAATCATTGAGAAACAAAAACCAACTCACTTTCACTCCAGGTTCTTCCTTCTCAAGTCGGTCATTGATAGCCTTCCTCATTTTCAATGTTTTCTCAACATTGACAGTAGCGCACAGCTGGTAGTGAGGTATTGTCTGTTTAGCAGCCGACAGCCGCTTGGCGATAGTCTCCCGCATTCCAGTTAGAGGGATGTCGACAAAAGTTGCTCCTGGAGCTGGGGCTACTGCTGCCGAAACTACAGACGGTGGTGCCGCCGCGCCTGCGAGGTCACCACTCTTTAGTGACCCATACAATCCAGACCCCTGGCCTGTGCAAATGGCACATGTAAGGTGTCAAACTAGTATTGCCAGAGATCAGAAAATAGATGGCATATTTATACACTTATTTGGATTTCCGCCAAATGATGATCCACAGTCGACGGTATTTTATTTGCATTCTCATACAAACTATGCAGCCCTCACAAGGGAAAACCGTCTGTAATTATTTTTCATAAAACATTTCTATCTACATCTCTTGACATAACCACAGACTTCAAGGTCAATAGATTGTATATTGAGTCAATTACTTTTTGGTATGTACTACTTACAATATAATTGTATACCAATTGAATAATTTGTATACAAATTACAGCTGATCCTTGAAACATATTGTTTAGATGAAATGATGTGAAGTTAAAACTAAACACAAGATCAATAATCAAATAGTTACATATTTAGATTTAACAATACAAAGTTTATGTTTCTTAAACACAGACAATAAATTACAAAAAATAACGATCGGGGATTAAAATGTACTGCGCTTTGGTAAAATACTGATATTTCACATGAACCAATTATTACCATATTTATTGCATCAAAAATATATTGTCCTAAACATTTTAGACATAAACATGTTTAAGCCCATCTGGTACACAGACCACTGATGTATCCTAATTTACCCGTGACAGACGAAAGCTTTATGCAATAAGATCGGAAATTACGTAAAAATCGCTATTAGATGCAAAGAAAAGTCACAACAAACACTATCACATCTGTAAACCAAACAACCAATTTGTAAAATATTTCCTTCGACTAACATTAAAATCAAGTAATGCAACCTATTGATCAACAAAATGGTGCATGACATATTGATTTAGATGTTGGTACTGATGATGTCACTGAAAAACATAGTACATACCCCCAAGTCGGATATTCCTAATCTCAGCCAACCGGCGCGCCATGGGGCTGGCGTACGTCCTGCCCGTGTCGGGCGTGGGGGCAGCCGGGGCCGCTGGGGCCGCGCGGGCAGCGGCGGTGGAGGGGGCGGGCGCAGCCGGGGCAGCTGCTGGCGCCGCTGGTGGGGGGGCTGCTGCCGCTGATTATAATATATAAAAAAACTGCGTTAATATTGAGTTTATAAAGCTTAAAAGTAAAGTAAGTCTATTTTATTATTCCCGTAAAAAAAAATTGTGTGTTTTAATGTATTGAGGGTTTAATTAAGCAGGTGCTCTCCAAACTAAGTAATACAAACAATCTTATTTTTCAAGCAGATTTTAGTCAGTTAATTTTTAAATATTTAACAGAATGCATGTGGCTCCGACCCAAATCTTTTAACAATCTTTGAATAAGGCCAAATGCTCAGTAGAGGACTAAAGATGAGTGATAATTTTTTTTGAAAGTTGTTGTGTATAATCACGGAAAATATGGATTACTATAAATTAAAAACAAAAAGTAGTAGGTAAATAGGTAGTAGGGTTAATTCTTTAGTTGTGAGTCTATCTGGGTAGTTACCACTCTCCTACATATTTCAGACTCAAAGCTGTACTACATCCATTGCGATGTCCTTGTGTAAAAGGAAGCCCATATTTTATATGTGGTAGAGCCATGCTGCAGCTATATTAGTAGTATAATTGTAGCATGAATGGGTCGGCTCGACCGGGGAAGGACCACGCTCTCACAGAATACCAGCGTAAAATAGCAGCTTAATACTGCTGTGTTTCGTATAGTGAGTGTAGAGAACCGGAGAGCCTTTTTACTGGAAAAGAGGCATTCCATCTTAGTCCTCACGGGTGACAACGCATCTGCATTGATTCTTTATTGAGGATAGATGTAGATGTCTATGGGTCACAGCAACCACTTACCATCAGGTGAACTGTGTGCTCGTTTGTCACCCTATACTATTAAAAAAAATAGGCTATCTATTAATTTTTCAACTTTAAACTATGAGTCATTCAAAGTTAGTTCTCTGGGCTAATATGAACCTGTAACTTCTATGTTTAAAGTTGGTTGCCGGTGTTCAAGGTTTGCAATAGCCCTTTATCATCAGGTGGTTCTAATTTTAAAAAAAATATTTTTCCTCTAGAAAGGCTATTCAATGCAATTTTACTTAATGTTAGTTAAAAAATTACCTTTTGGAGGCGCTGGTTTTGCAGGTGCTGCAGTTGCTGCAAATTATATCCTATTCAGTTAATAGTCTCATGCAAATAAAATTACACACAAAACTCTCATGCAAGAAAAGATTAAATTTTTACAATGCCATTGATATTATGTAATGGTATGTGAAAATAAGCATCTCTGATAGATTAATATAGGTATCAAAAATATAGTATGTAACATTTACTGTTGTTTTGCAGAAGAGCTATTTACAACCTAAAAGTGAGTCTCTCAGAGAAAAAATTTAAGAAAAAATATATTAACTTTGGCATCTCAGCATATTTACGAAAATTTAATGTATGTTCACAAAAACAAAAGTAGTTTTAATAAAAAAAAGTGATATAAACTCTTTAAACACCAGGAACAAAACACAAGCTAGTGGATACCAGTTTCTTGACTTCATAGAGTCAGTAATTCATTCATTCAATGTATATGTCGCAGCCAACTAGCTAAATTAACCTTTCAGTTAACAGCCTAGCCTTTTTACTATTAACTAGCGGCCTGAATGATATTCAGCCCATGCGTTTCAGGCGATATGTCTAATGCAACATTTCATGCCTTATTATGCACTATGTGCTATATCATATAAATATATGGCTAAACTACTGGTGCTGATATTACAAGATAGTTGCAACATTGTATTAAACGCATCAACTGAATGTCATTCAGGTCGCTAGTTGAACGGCGCCCTTTAGTAAAAAGACTAGGCTGTTATCTGAAAAGCTAATTAAGCTTAGTTGGCAGTGACATATATGCTATCACAATGTAATCCAGGAAATATACAAGGTCTCTCTATTACCAAGTTTAAATATTTTATCAAATAAAACTGTATAAAAGGATTATTATAATATAAATGCATACATGGTTGATAACAACCTGGGAATAAGGTGGTTGCTTCCAAGCTGTTTCCAAGTTTTATAACTAGTTTGTACATGTGTTTTATTGTATAATTTTACTTTGACAAACCAAGTACCGCTGGGTTTCTTGCTTGTTTTTGCCAGGACAAAGGTTTTTCCGAACCAGTGGTAAAAGTAAAAAATAATTTCAATAAGAATTACTTGTAATCTATCTTAAATAAAAGATTATTCAGTTCTATTCTATTCCTATATTCTAATATTTTGTAGCAACAGCGTAAGAGAAACCACTAAGCCATATCCAGTGGGTGTTAAAAAAACAAAAGCACAATAGTTAAACAATCGAAATGTTCACATACATATGACTCATGGGACAGTGAAATGGTTAAGTAAATATTTAAAATAGAGGCCTCATTTATCAAAACCCAATTTGGTATGTAAGCCTTTTTTTAAATTTTTTATATTTTTGTTTTATTAGGTTATTATGACAACACAAATTATTACACAAATTCTAATTGTATTTGTAATCTAAGCAGTAGTTAATTTTTTATAGTTTTTTAATCTTTTACTAATGATAAAAACGACTGCTAAAGAATTCACTACCTTTGTCAAACAAAAAAGTAAAAACAAACTTATAAATTGGCATTTAACATTTTACAAAGATGATATAATTATTGTTTAAGATTACACTAACCAAACACTAACATTGTTTTTCACGTATTTTGTTATGATTTGGTCATAAATTCAATCACAGCCTATGAATAAGAGAAAACTGGTTGATTTAAAATTATTGGAAATAAATATATTTACCCTAGCATCAGTGTGTAACATAAATAACTTTGTATTCATCACAAACTATGATAAATAAAATAAAACCACTTTGGGTCTCTCATAGTTTAGCAATGGTCAATAAAAGGGATATTGTGAATCAATTAATTAAGAAATCAAACAATGAAAAAAATCAAAAAATATAATCCTATTCTATAAAACCAAAAGATGACTTTTGATAACTTGACAGGAAAGAAAACAATAATTATTTATATCACTCATCAATTAATTTCATGCATTTTAGATAAAATAAATACTATCCCTTATTTTTAATACCTCTAAATACCAAAATAGGTTTTATAAATGAACAGTCCCACAACGGTTTCAAAATAAGAATAGCTTATTATTTTCTTTACACATCAAATTGATTATTATTTACACATGATGTAAGTAACAGAAAGTCACAAAACTCAAGTAAAGAGAAAGAATAATTTAATTTGAATACATACAATCATCTTTGAAGTCTTTGAATGCAGCAACATCAGCTTGATTTTCCACAATAACGCACAGAAGTTTTCCTACAGGAACACCTTTAGTGCCCTCAGGAATAATAATTTTTGCTAAATAACCTTCCTCAGGTGTTTCAAAGCCCATTGTCGCCTTATCAGTTTCAATTTCGCAAAGGAGATCACCTATAAAACATGTAGATATAAAATTAATAATTGTCAATAATTATGCACTTATGCTGCCTAGACAACAAACACATATTTACATGTACTAACTCTATAATTTTTAACATTCATTTCTAAATGATAGGCTTAAACAGTAAAAAGTGCCTTAGAGCAGTGAAGAGTCCACCACAATGATCTTATGCATTTTTGTAGATTTTATATATGTTTTCAAAATATTTTAATTCCCCAAAATAGCTAACTTTCTCAATAAGTTTTCTTTTACTGCTGAGCACATGATAAATCAACACTTAAAAATTGTGATTAACAAATAACAATCAAGAATTAAATAATTAGTATTGCTCTGATATGAAATTTAAAGCAAGCGCCCATCCCATTTAGAGGCTAATCGTTTACTGCTAATATCCAAACATGGCAACATTTGTATGCACTTGAGCTTTCAAATTTTTTTGCCATATTAAGAATTAACATCATACCCATCATTAGTGAAAAATTTGCATTAATGTAGTTTATATAAAAATTCAGTAATAAAAGCAATTAAAATTTATTTTTGGTGGTGAACAGAAATTAAGGTTATAGCTTAATTACACGACAGGTGCAAATACCCAGACTCATAATGGATAGTCAAAAATGTGACAACTCTTATGCAGCAGTTACCAATCCACCTGCTAAGTGTTAACTATGATGTGAGAAGTCCACGTCCAGCAGTGAATAGTTACAGGTTAATAAACAAGAAGATATAAAAAAATTACCTTCACTAAGTTTATCACCCTCTTTCTTTTCCCATCTTACAATAGAACCACTTTCCATTGTTGGTGATAGTGCAGGTAGGTTTACCTTGGAATGACTTGGAAGATCTGAATAATAACGTATTTGGGGCTTCCATTGTGATGCCAATATCTCCCTCCTGGATTCTGAAGATAGTAGTCTTCAACAAAAATAACATATTAAATGAAAATGAGAACAAAAATGTCCTGTGGTAGTAAAGTATCATTAATACATATTTTTATAAGTAAGGACTTGTCTAGTTTTTATATTTTTATATATTTATTGTAAGAAAAAAATATCATTTTTAATTCCACCAGAAATAATACATTTCTGGCCTTACTTATAATAGTTAATTACTGCTTACTTAAATTATGTATTATTTTTATCTATAACTATCTCTTTCTATTGTCATTTAGTGACAAGAGAGAAAGAGCATTTTTAAAGCTTTTCTTAAAGTGACTGCAATTTTTATGAGTGCAATGTTCAAATTTGAATATTTAAATTTGTGAAATGAAATTAAACATTTTGTCATTTAACATTGCAATTACATTAAGTTTAATAAAAATGTACCAAAAAAAAAGGAACTTAAGTGTTATAAGTTAGCAAAATATCAAAGTTTTGGAACTTTGATATTTTGTTAACTAACACATCTTTACTGACCACTTTCAACATAAAATATGAACCCAATATTCGGTATTGCTGTTTCTAAAGCTGAGCCCTTAATATACAGGCAAATTGTGCCTAAAATTAAATAGGGCCATGGAATTTATGGGCTGTTGATCATGATGATTATATATAATATTAACAATATTATATATAACATCATAGAGAACTTAAATTGTCATAATATATTTAAACTCTTAGTAAAGTTTCACCTACATTAATTTCATTTTATTCTTATCCCCTCCCCACTGACATTATTTGTAGTTTTACATAGTGGAGAAACAGGACACTTGTTTCAGAGAATGTTTGAAAGGGAAATACTCGACATCTAGGAGCATCTTGTTTTATGTATTAATGCATGCGAGAGTTACAACGGTTCACGGAAGCACGTTTCTATCTACTGACATTACACAAGGTAACACACGGTTTGACGTTTTGGTTATGCAATTGCCGCCGATAACAAGTACAAACTAAAATCGGAGTTTAAGTAATTGCCTTGAACATTTATTTTGAAGATCATAATAAATGCACAAATTTGACTGGGTTGCAATCACAAAGATCATCAAAACATTTAACTTACTTATTAGAATGTGTCCTCTTGACCAACTCAGTGCTCATACATCTCGTAAGATTAAAGCGAATAGCTTTTTTCAAACTTTCGCTTAAAATTTGATTTCGCACAACAATCGTTCGCAACATATTTAATATTTTTAAATTCTATAACTATTCCGTCCAGTTATTTAGGACGGTTTCAAAAAAAGCCGTAAGACCGACCTTTATAGATTTGTAGGTCGTTGAAGTAAATTTGACAGTTCTGACAGTGACATTATGAAAATAAATGACAGCTGACATTACAGACAGTAATGATTTATTTAATACCTACTTGAAACGAAACTTTTGACATTGACAGTAACAGATATACTAGACCATAGATAAATAGATAGGTAGCAAGCTATACTCGGCCAAAGAGAATATAATCACTACATTTATACTCGACTTCGCAACTCACGTCATTAGCGTCATTCCGTTGCTTCCGAGTTTACGTGAATGTGCTGCTTATTGTTATTATCTGCCTCCTGTTTTTCATAGACTTTGCTACCCCTCTAGAGACCAATTGCTTGCTATTTTACGACGTTTTTGGAAATAGTGGAAGTAATAAAATATGTTTACTTATTAAAGTAATTATAAAAGTTAACGTTTTGATGTTTATTTGGAGCAAGAGCGAGCGAAGTGAGCTCGGGACTTGGAGCACCCCGACTAGGACAGGTTTGCTTATAAGCCATACCCTTCGTGGTTATTTTTTTATAAACCATCCAGAATAGGAGCCCCGCCAAGCGGGGCTCCGTCAACTACACTTTTGAAATACTTCGACGAAGAGGGACGCCCCCCTCCCTATTAAAGCGATTTTTCTCAGAAATCATTCAATAAAAATTTTAATCTTCAACATTTAATATAAAAAATAGGCACGTCCGGCAGGGGAAAAAGGTGGGGGGTAAATCTCCCCCTCCCACACTCCTTTCATACCGCCCCCAGACGCTTATTAAGGCGACTTGATTCTAAACCTTAACCAACCATTTTGGAAAAAAGTTACTTAATAAAAATAACCACTATTACACTCTAAAAAATTACACACTATCTAGGAGCTATTTCTTACGTGCCGACTTGTTCCGACTTGTCATTCAAAATCGGTTACAGAGTCATGAGATTTGGTATCCTTTTGCATCTTGCATTTTTGCCGTAAGGAATTTTCTTCTCCCTTGCACACTATGTTGGTCTATACCATAGATAAATAGATATATAGCAAGCTAGTCTATACGCCAGTATATTCTAAGTCTATGACATAGCGCCAGTATATTCTAAGTCTATGCATAGTGCATACGCACCGTAGATAGAGGATTGATAAAGCATTCGCGTATGCTTTTAAGATAGAAATAGGCGGGAGGTACTTTCTCTGGGTTACCAGATATTGTAACATTTCCCCCGTTATAGGTTTATTTATATTCACAGCACTTAAATTCATACAACAAACTTATTTGTTACAATAAAAAAATGTAATTTTATAATTCAGATGATTAATTAATTTCTCTTGAAAATACTTTCTGTAACTAAAAATACGGTCGAAAACGGCGTAAAAGCAGAATCATCATTCATTATTCAACGGCGCATCGACTATTTTATTAGACAGCCAATAAACTCTTTGTATTTCGACGGCACTAAGTGAAGACGCTACTAGCACAAAGTGTTATATCGCTAATAAGTAGCAATATCTTAAGTGTGTAAGTATCTTAACATCCAACAAGCGCAATCTTTACAGACTTTTAAAAAACAACTCAAGGAGTATTATTTGAATTTCCCGTCATAATAATAAATTATATGTATTTCCTCTTTTCATTAATACTTGATTTTTTGTTTAATTTTCTCTGCATATATATTATGTGTTTGAATGTATATGTATATATACATATATTTATTTATATATGCTCATTAAATATTATATATATTCATATATTTATATAAATCTTATTTAATAATAGGTTTTTTTCCCTCAGTTTATTTTATATCGCACGCTGCACCTATTCGTCAAAATATATTAAAATGTCCTTTTACGTTCGGTTTGTCAGGTAGAAATCGTTTAAAGCGATATGACCACCGTTTGTAGCTCATAAGTTTTCCGTAATTGTAACCACTTTGTTTAAATGCAATAAAGGGTTATCTATCTATCTATGTACTTAAATATTAATTAATAATCAAAAATTTCTTCGTGTCGAGTTTTAAGTTGTTTTTACAAAGTTCATAATATCAATAATGTTTTAACATAACAGTCCATCACAAGTTCAGTGCTGAATACTAAATAATAAAAAACTGTTTTTTCACGCAGGCGTGGCAACTATGGTAAAAGTCATCCTATGAGGATATCTAGGGGAGGCCTTTTTTAGGTGACTTACATATGCTAGAATCATGTTACCTAATGGTTAAGGTGGTAAAATGTTGTAGCTAATATACATTGTAAAGCATCAACAAATGGTTTGTTTTTGTAATATGTTGATATGTAAAATAAAAACGAATGTATTATAATATTCTATTTTAATTTATTATGCAGTGTAAGATTATCTGCTACCTCATATCATTCCAGGGGTGGTGTATGAGGTGACATAGGGAAACAACAAAGAAGATAAACAGCAGCATTTTCCTGATAACAGCAAAATAAAAATACTGTGGTTGCCAACCCGCTTGCGGCAACTATAACTAATTCTAATAAAATTTTAGTTGTATAATTATTATAAATAACTAAAAAAGAACAAAATTTTGTGTGCTTATACAAAATATAAAGAAATATTAACAATGTTAAATTAAGTAAAACAAATGAAAACATAATTACATATTAAATATAATTCAATAATATTAAAATAAACAAACGATTATTTATTAATTTTTCATCACATTAACAAACAATAAAATCAACAAAAATATTGTCTTCTTTCTAGAGCATTCGTTGTAATTCTTGGTTTAAGTAGTTTTAGAATTTCTCAAAGATATGCATTTTTAAACTTGATTTATACATTTACATGGCAGAAATTCTTGGGTGCTGGTTGTTAGAATCGGATTAGAAGAGAGAGGTAGTTCTGGTTTGTTCTGTTTTAGTGGTATAAATAATAAGGTACAACTCCTAAACTATACTTTGTTAGGTAATACCTATCTCTTATCAAAAACATCTTTATTACATTATTTAAGTCAATTAAATGGAAATTATCATAATTATTACATTTATTTATTAATTTATTTACACTTTATTGTTTATAACACCTTTATAAAAGGGATTACAAAGGCTGGACTAAATACCTCTATTGGTAGGCATTCCCAGATGTCAGTTTTACATTATTATTGCATAATAAATTATCCATTTGTATATTTAGGTCAGGAATTAATTTATTTTCTTGTGGTCAACCTCATATATAAAAATGCAATGTAAAAAAAAACAACCTTGTGAATTTTCTTAGCACAGGTACCGAATTATTTTGATATTTACATGATTTTGATAGTTACTTAGGTACATTAACAGATACAGTTTGAAATGGATTCAAAATTATTTATTTATTTATTTTATTTAAATCTTTATTTGCATAAAACACGACAGTACAAATAAAGTTCCTACATTTGTAAATGAGCATTCATATTTAATCGATCTATCTATAAGTAAATATTTTGTCATTGTCATGCAGTCAAATTACACAATGAAAATCAATTAAATAAATATAAATTACAATAAAATTATTACAGGTCATAATAATACAGAATGTCAGCATTTGAAAATAAAATGTCAAGATCCATAAATAAATTAAGCAATGCTAGTCAATTTTTAATACATACGGAACAATGTCAAAAATCATAACTACCAACAAGGTCAAACTTACATCACTTATGGAGAAACAACAAAATACAACAAGAAATTATAACATTTTAAAAATATATCTTAATTATATTATAAAGTAAATAAATTAAGCAATGTTACATATTTAATCCGCCCAAAAAACAATGAGGCTCAAAATGTTTTGAGCATAAACTGCTAAGTTTTGTTGGTTACCTATAATCAAAACCAGTAGCAATTATCCAACAATTACGCATAGCTGATTCCTTAGGAAAGCTGTAAAATAATATATTTAAAAGAAATTAATATATTAAATATATAGTACACTTTTATATCAAGGTATTTAACGAGTATCTGTGCATAAATACAATATAACAATTAATACAATATCACACCAAACATTTAAAAAAATTATGTACACATTAAGCTTTACATATTGTTCATTAATACATTTACAGCCTAACAAATGTCCTCCACAGCTGAACATAGACCTCCCCCATAGTTTGTCTGCAAAATAACTGCAGATGCCAATCCTCCTGCCAAGCGAGGCAACTATCACAAAATCTATAACTTTGACTTTTGATAATGACTAATGGTAACGGTAAGTATATTATTATCAAATTTTTTCTACATCATTAATTGAGAATATTATCTTATTGTTGTGTTATTGTGTACCTTAAGATTAAGACTTATTTATTTATCATTTTATCTATATTTATATTTATTTTTATATAAGTATGACATTTTTATTTATTTTTTAAATAAATATTGTAATGTAATTGTTGCTAATGTATAATAGAATTAATGGAATGTAATAAAGTTTTGTGCATCTGATTTCAGGCAGTACATATTTTGTGAAATTAAATATACCTTGCGCAATATTCTTCAATCTTTTTCTATATTACGTCTATGTAATATAGAAAATGATTGAAGAGTTTTAGGGCAATAAGGAGCGTTTCCTTTAAAGCTGAACATAAAAGTGTATCTATATGTATAACATTATGTCATTCATATATGTATAGACATAACTACTAATCACAATAAAAATTATTATTGAACAATGGGAAAATATTATTGTACTCGCTGGTATCCCTAATGTTTCCATAATCCTACCAAATCAAAAAGTACACATTTGATAAGAATTTAAGCTTTCGAATGACCATTCAAATTAAGGAGCATTATCATGAAGAATTTACAATTTAGGGTCCAAATATTTGACAAAATACATCACAAAGGACATTATAAACATGAATTATTACATTTTGTATCTAAAACAATAGATAGTAATCGATATAAGTAGCAAATGTAAGTACAAAAGAAACTTACCGATGAAAGGTATTTTTTTTTATAGTATAGTGTAATAAATGAGCACACAGTCCACCTGATGATAAGTGGATGCTGTGGCCCATAGACATCTACATTTATCCTCAATTAAGAATCTAAATGCAGATGCGTTGTCACACCTGAGGACTAAGATGGAATGCCTCAATTCCAGTAAAAAAGGGTCTCCGGTTCTCTACACTTACCATAGGAAACACAGCAGCATTAAGCTGCTATTTTACGCTGGTATTCTGTGAGGTGTGGTCTTACCCCGGTCGAGGTCGAGCCGACCCATTCGTGCTACAACCATGATATAGCTACAGCGTGGCTCTACCACGTAAAAAATAATAATATATGGATTCAATAGCATAAGTGAACGAAATATTATCAGTTTTCGTTCACTTATGCTATTGCAGCCTAAAATGCTACAACATATCACCTTTTCGTCTTTCCTAATATCTAAAACCCACAAAAAACACAAAACTCAATTTCATATTTGCTTAAAATATCAATGTTATTCACAAAAGCTTGACATCAATTATGTCAAATAAAGGAGGGAAAACAATCATTACCATCGCCAAAAACGCATATCTAGAAAAAGACAAGAAATATAGTTTTGCTTTTCCCTTACTCTTATGTCTGACTATATACGTGCATTCTTTTCACACGCTGATGACGTCTGTGAATGTTTAGTCTATAAGATACTAAGTCTATGATACCCACAAATATTAAATAAATAATTATATAAATAAATAATATACACATATTATAAATAATTTCTTAATATAATAGATATTAAGAAGTGCTAGCGCATGGTGCGTACCAGAGAGAACTGATGTGACCTGTAGTCATGGCATTTTGGATTTGAACGCAAACGGATATTTATCCGATTTTAGATTTCAAAATCGATTTCAAAATCCGTTTTTAAAAATCCGATTGCAGTTGCGCTTAGCTACGCCAATTCGTTTGCGTATTTATATTTCGTTTTATAAATTAACGAAACGACAAACGCAAATGTAATACAGAAACAGATTTGCGCGATTATCCTTTATGCTACAATCTAGGCTTAGGACTAGCAGAAAAGTTTTGTAGGAAATTAAGACTTATCCGGCGCATTTTAAAATCGGCATATTTACAATGACTTCTTAGTATATTTTTTATTTGCTAAATCGGTACTTATCTTTTGCGCCAAATAAATTGAAGCGTGAGATCGTTTTAAATGAGCTTCTAGATTACCCGTTGTTGTAAACTTACTTATATATATACTCACACACAATTCACTTAGTTAACTTATTTTTTTAACTCTAAACTCTACTAAACAAACGGGCAATAAACATACTTGTAATTACAACAAATCCTGTAATTCACTGATGCGACTGACCAGCATGCGCGCACTTATTACCAAGGTCAAATTTGCATCTAAACAAAAGCAACATGAAAAGTAAAGATAATTTCTAGTAAACAAACACTAAACCAAAAATTGGTTGCCTGTAAAGTCGGTATACGGGCGAAAGTTTTACGTGACAACGCTTTTTATGTCTGTCTCTCTCGCTCTTAGGCGGGCTAACCATGCCCGAGTGGAAGGGACGCGTGCCTCTCACTCGCTCTCATTGTGAGCGCATAACGTGAGCGGAGCGTAACGCAGTTTCTTGAAGTGTCACCCGGCAAACCAATTTATAAGACGTTGTCACGTCAAAACAAAATTAAATATTTAAAGAATCTCGCAAATAGAGTCTTTAACGATTTAATAATAAGAACGATATAGATCGCATATTTCAAAGATTCTAGTAAGCAAACACCCAAACCAAAAATTCATCAACACATAATCTCGCAAAACAAATATAGACTTTAAGTACTTAGCAGTAAGGATAATATTGATCGCATATTTAAATGTGCAATGATTTCTGTAGCCGACAAACAGAAATCCAAATCGCAAAATTCACGCCATCCTTTTCATTCAGCTATGTTGTGTTTGGTTAGAAAGAGAAACTTAGAAAACGGATTTCTACACATCAGTTTGCGTTTGGAATCCAAACGCAAACTGATGTGTAAATCGATGCGAGAAATCCGAATCGACAATAACCAAATCCAAACTTTGGATTTGGTTATTGTCGATTCGTTTGGGTGTACAGATCGTAAGATCGTAGCTTAGTTAGGTCGATTTTTGAAATCGGATTTTCTAGTTTGAGAAATCGATACTTTTAGATTCGATCGATTTTAGATTCGTTTTGATATATCTGACGCATGCCTACTGTCAGCCTGTCACTCACAGAGTACCCTTATATATCTGTCACTGTCAATTTCTTTTTCTGTCAACTGTTGTGGTAGGAAGGTTAATTTACAATGGTGAGGAATTTTATTTGTAAAAATCTTAGCAATCAATTATTTCTTAAACTCCTCATTTATGATTTTTTAATGAACTTGATAAGGTTTCGCTATAGTGAACACTATTTAAGTAATTACAATTTTTATTGGACTTAGTATGTGATTTGAGTCGAATGTTGTTTTCAGGCCAAACGCACGAAAAAAGTTGGAATTACTGGAAAATATGGTACACGATATGGAGCCTCGTTGCGTAAAATGGTCAAAAAAATGGAAGTGACACAGCATGCAAAATACACTTGCTCTTTCTGTGGAAAGGTAATGTTATATTTATAATGATAATAACAAAAGCAGTTTGTTTTCGCTAGAGAAATCGTATCCATTAGATTATCTTTTTATATATCTAATTTTTCTAGTTCATATTTACCTCGGTCAATGTGTGCATATATTAAAAATTAGTGGTGAGAAAATAAAATAACAGCTTTGATGGTGAAAATATTTCCAGTTTTTTTAGCAATAAAGAACTAACATATTGTTAAGAACTTCAGTGTTCATTAACAAAATTAATAAAATTTTCAAAACATAAATTGATGAAAGTTAAACATCAACCTTAGTTTTCATCTGTCATTTTTGGTAACATATAATTGTTACTAAACCAACTGATTAATAGGTCAATAGAATTTTTTTTACTAACATGATTAAAATCTGAAAATAAGTGACAATTTTTAGAATGGACTCCATGACCAACTATTTTAAAAAAAATTAGCTCAACTGTACAAAACCTGCAATAGTTTTGAAGGTTCAAACTTTTATGAGAGATATTATATCTTATTTTAGTTTAATCCTGAGATATTATATTAATGTGGTCCAGTCCGAATTTCGGTCATGTTGACCACCCTCAACGGAGATTAGCCATCTCCACAGGACAGGATTATAGTGCCCAAGTGTATGTGCAAGCACAGGTGCACTATCTGTTCCCTGACTAGTCAGATAGATTGGTATACTGATACAACCGGAGTTAGATCAGGCACAGGACAATCAGACTTACGTACTTTCCGAGGCACATGGTTGAAACACTGCCAACTTCCTGACTCCGGGGTGCTGCTGAGAATTTCTTGACAGAAATATTCAATAACTTATAATTTTTGGCCCCATCCAGGATTCAAACCCAGAACCTTATGATCTGCAGTCGTGTTTTACATTCATTAAGATGTTATATGATGGCAGTCATTAAGATGTTATATTACATAAATGGATAGTTTCAGAGATATTAATTTTTAAATTACGTTTTCTAATTTGAAACTCATTTGTGTTATTTTAATGTGCATTCTTCAAACTACGAAAGATGTATAAATGTTGTATGTAATTATATTATACCACTAGCGATCCACCCTGGCTATGCTTGAGTAGGATCTATTTAATGTATAATTTAGATTTAAGATCATCATAGCTAACTTATTTTATCATTATTTTGTTTAAAAAAAACTTCAAGTATTTACGATAAAATATAGCCTAGATCCCTCCTGGGGTTATGTTCATAAAGCTTCATCACAATTGGTTCAGCTATTCTGAAAATTAGCCTGACTGAGAGACAGATTTTTTTTTAATATTGTTGATTAGGTCTCAATTGTTTGCAAATATCCTCTGAGCTTATTGAAATACAGATATTTTAATATTACAGACAGCACTTTAATTTTATTAATATTATAGTAAGATCGATTTCCATTTATAGTATCTTACTCACTATCAGTTTTTCTGTTAACAATAATAAGGGATCATGTAACTAGGGAAGGGCTTTAGATTAGCTACCGTTAATATTGAAATGGGAGGGAGTGGCGAGAGATAGACCCAAGGGCCACCTCAGTCACACCTCGACCTACTGTCGATTATATTACTTTTCTCAACAGAATTATGTACATGTCACTGATCTAGTTATGCTAGCTTATCAAAAATTAGTTTAACCTGAAAAAAAAACCTTATTCTTAAATTAACTGTCAATTTTGTAAAATATCAAAAATTTTTACTAAATTATTAAAGATTTTACTGGAAGTGTTTGTCATAATTACTTTTAACCAAGTCAAATTTCTGTCAATGTCTCTGTGAGTCAGGAGAGTTTATTTTAATTATTCTATTTTCAGGATGCCATGAAGCGCTCTTGCGTTGGTATCTGGTCTTGCAAACGTTGCAAGAGGACAGTGGCTGGAGGTGCCTGGGTGTTCTCTACCACAGCAGCCTCGTCTTGTAGGTCGGCAGTGAGGAGGTTACGTGAAGTCAAGTAAACACCTAGACTAAGTTAATAAACAAAAAATTTTAAAATATTTGTTTAATTTTATATTCCCATGCCCATAGTACATAATAACACTCCCTAAATTTAAAATCATTATTTATGAATTGCAAATAAACTGGGTATATGAAACATTTGACTTAAGATAAAGAATTCAATGTGCTAGGGGTATCTATGTTATCTAAAGTGCAGCCGTTTAGGGTGCTGTTGCCTGTCACTACTTTGAAATGTGATTTGTGTATTTATCACTGCTTTGGGGGTTTGAGAAGACTAATTTAACATCTATACATATAATAAATCTGTAGAAAAGTCGTTTCAGTAATTCTAATATAATCTTGAAAAAACAAGTCCAGGGGAATAAATAAAAGGTACTGAAGCCAAATTAGTGGTTTTTAGAATTTTTGTCTGTCTGTGTATTACTGATTCACGCAAAAACTACTAAACCAATTTCCATTAAATTTTATATGTAGGTAGTTAGTAACCCGGGGCAACTTATAGGCTACTTTTTATCCGATTATGGAACTTACAAAAGAACGTTAAGTATTTTGCTTCCTTTAGATGTTAATTTTCTATTATATATGATTATGTTAGCAAATAGGCGGGATGACGGTTGTTTTTTCAAATAAATATCATATTTGTAAATAAAGTTTATAATTAGTTTTAAGCTTTGCATAACAATTTGAAACTCCGCCAGACAATATACGTTTTAATTATTAACAGCGCTATCTATCAAACATATAAATTGTTATTTTTTTTGAACTAAAAAACTTATCAATTTTCATACCATAGATTACTGTATATATACTAGAGATAGATGGGCAACTCAAATTTAATTTTCGTTATTGCGCTGTCTTGGTTAACAGATGGCGCTAAATTAAAAGTGCTTTAAGCTCGCCCTTTATTTGCACTTAACAAATTTTATTTTATATACAACCATTAATTACATTGCAGCACTTATGCACAAGTGATGCAATGTAATTAACAGTTGTTTATGTTTCTTGTGCTAATTCTTAGTTCCTATTACAAAAAATAAAAACCGGTTATTTTTAAAACGTTTATTGTTTAAAAATTCTTTGCTTAGTTATTGATTAACATTAGATGTGTTAAATTTAACAATATTTGCACAATATAAATTAACTTCTTTATACAATGTCCCTACTGGTTAGTAAATATCTTATATTACAACGAATAGAATAGAATAATTTTTATTCAACATAGATTATTACATAATACTTATGGAGTAATTTTTTATTTACCACTGGTTCGAAAAATACCTGTCCTGGGAAGAACCAGCGGGACTTTCTTTAAACATTTCACTTTACAATAATTTTCTTTGTACACTTTAAATAAATTTTAATAGTACCAGCATGGTGGCGATCACCTCATTCCCATGGGTTATTTTCATTGATGTATTATTTGACATTATAATAACACTTTTGTACATTTTTCCTTTAATCAAACATTTGAACTTGTTTATTGACAAATTTTGTACATTTTCTGGGATTTTGTTGTAAAGCGTATACATTGCCCCATAAATGAATTACCAATTCTGTTGAGTCTAGTAACTGGTATTACAAGCTTATGTTTTCCTAGTGTTTAAAGTATGAACATCTTTATTATTATCAAAGCTTTATGTTTTAATGTACATACATCACATTTTATAAAGATATTGTGATGCCAAAGTTAATATGTATATTTATTTAAAATTTTTCGAAGGTACTCCTTACAATTTAAGTTATAAATTGCCTGTACGGCTCTCTATCATAAAACAAATATAACTTCAATGTCAGTCGCATGACCCCAATAGTATTATAGTAATACGAAGAAAAACAGTGGTATCCACAAGACTCAACTCCTTCCTATTTAATATATAATAATTATTCAAATACCAATGTGCTCTACATTGGTATTTCAATCCGCTCAAAGTTTTGCTCCTCTTCCAAAATTTCATGAATTAGTATCAAATAATTGTTTATAGTGGTGCATCTTTAAATTAAAATAAAAGATACATTTTGAGCAGCATTATTAATCTTTAAAATATGTACTTGATAACGTTATCATATTTTAGTTACATAACATTTTTTTTAAATATGTGTGTAATAAGTATACTTTTAAAAATACAAACAATTTACAAAAGTGACTTTGTTATGCCCACTATATCATTGTTTATATGTGTGATCTGTATAATATTTCTTTTACAAAATAAGCATTTTATATATTATAACGTACTTACATAATACAACTTTACAAACAATTTGTGAAATTATTATCAATCTTAAAATTGTGGAAAAGAGACTACATAAAGCATCAAAAGAATACCAAGAAAAATATTTAATAAAACTTTGATACCTTTGACTATGCACACCACATATTCCTGAATATGCAGTTAATTACTTACTTAATGGTTTAGTAAGTACAGTATAACATAAATGTTGTGGAAGATCATACAATTTTAAAGACAAATTGTTGGCATTTTCAATATAAGCCTTAAAAGATATAGATTCTTAAGGAAACTGTCCACTTTGTCCTCAAGATGGACATCCTTAAATAAATACTAATTAAACCAGATATAAACCCAATTATATTTAAGTAAATGAAAAACAAAGCTTGAGCATAGCGGAGTGCTTGTGTTTAATGTTTGATGAGATGCTAGTGTTCCTCACTACATTACAATGCAACTGTCATAGGTTTTAAGACTGGGGATGTTAAGAGTGAAAATATGACGATGAACATGTTTTGGTTTAATGATATAGGTGAAAGCTCATAATAAGCTATCAATTTGTTATAGATTTTGCAAAATGCTACTCTGGCAGTAATTAAAAAAAATACATATAATAAGAGATTTATAACAAACATGATTAAATGGTGTCTATGATCAATTTACAATTAACACCAAAGTAAGCAATAATTAAGTTAATAAGACAAAGGCAGCAATAATGCTTTTGTAATTTAAAATAATAAGCAATTCTCTTTATTTGATCCTAGTTATTGAAAGGGAAATTTTATTTTCAAAAGAATTAAGATTTACACAGCATGACATAGTAGACAGCTAAATGGGAGCATTTATAATTACTCTTAGATATTGATGCGGAGTAAATGAACTACTGAATGATGGATATGTAAGCTGACAGAAACCTATGGTGCTACATGATAAAATACCTAAAATAAAGAGTTAAGCACAAATTTTAACCAACGTGTATCAGGTGTTCTTAGATTTTGTGCAAGTAAGTCTACAACTGAAACATATTAATGATTAATGTTAAATAAATACTTGTCTTTAACAACTTTGTTTTGATTTTATTTTCAAAACATTATTAATTGCCCTAGAGAGCACAGATACTGAAGATATTACTGACTTACTGAAGTTAGTCAATTTGGTTTGATTTTCTTTAATTTCTACAATGTAAGTTTTATAAAAGTTTCTAAAACATAATTCAGCACATATATGCAGTGGAAGAAAGTTTTATCTATTATAATGAGTAATCCTCTCACCCCAAGCAAATACATAAACTTTGTAATTTTTCAAGAAAAACACTTTTGATTTTCAAAAACTTTACATAATGTATTGAAGATATAACAAAATAATTAAAACATTTAACCAATGATTCCCCAAAATGGGATATTTCAAATCATTAAATTGTTAATAAATATCAAATTCTAATTCTTAACATGACAAACATGAAATAGTATGGACCCTTATCATCAATTTGTTGATCAAAATAATTGTACATAGTTCAGACCCTCAAAGATGGCCTAAGAGCTGGTGCAATAATATAAATAAAATATTAATAGGCAGACATATTAGAATCAATAATGATAAAATAAAACACAATAATGACAAATTATGTACCTTGATAAATTATTAGAGGGTATTCTAACTATTTGCACTATTAAAAGAAAATAATTTAGAAATAATTAAAAAATGTTTTAATAACCTGAAATCAAGGCTAAATTATTATTTTAAAATACCAAAAATAGAAATGGTTATCTGTAAAAGCAATTTTTTTTCCATAACATCAAAATTAAGGTATCATAAAATATCTTGCGATTAGTTATCTACTTTTATAAGTCCATAGTGCCGTAATCTTGAATTTGTTTTTACACAATTTTTATAGATCTTGTACGTTTTGTTATAGGAACCTCCATTAAAATAATCAAACAATTGATCAAACAGGAGAAGTATATCTGCCGCATCTTCACATTCTTGTGGCAGTAACTTTTCTGCAAAGAAATAAAATGTTATGAGTACCGACCGTTAAAGTAATAAAGAAGCAATAAAATATTAAATACAAGATAGGCGGTACTACTTTAATCTTTACTTTGAATTATAATGTTTTGCTAAAATCCCCACAGCTGTAATTAGTTATAACACTACAGCTATATCATACATAAACCATATGCGTGTAATAACCACATCAAGTGACATAGCTTGTAAAATTAATCTTGTAAAATATATGTATTTTTTTACCTTATAAATAAAATCTCAAGGTAATTCTCTCGTATGCAAAAATCAAGAAAAATTCATGAGGAAATAAAATGGGAATTAAATTCCTAAACCTACAGGAAAATTGTCTCTAAGTTTGTTACCTAAGTTAATAGATAAACTAAAGTATGAAGCATTTGCTATTAGAAAAATATAAATGCATAAAATTCATGGACCATCCTTAAGCTTTATGCATTGTTCTCCACAATCTTAAAACACAGAATAAAGAAGAAGGACCTTCTAATCTTCATAAGCCTGATACTACCTTGTTAAAAAAAAGTACCGACTTATTAAAATTCTTACCCTGATAAACAACTGTTATGTAACATCTCATTTGAGGACTGTCCATAGGTTACATCAAAACTTACCTTGCTGCGGCAGTACTGTGAGGAAGCTATTTATGTATGTAAAGCATGAAAATAGTCATTAAGCCCTTATCACTATCTACAATTAGTATGTCTATTGTCTAAAATTGAGGTGGGTGCTACCATAAAAGTAAGAAATTTACTTATTGTTCTTCCTATTATGATTTGGGTTCTTTTCTGGTGTTTATAGGATGAAAAAATCTACTAGCTGAAATACAATTTGGTTTACACAGCTGAATTTCACCAAACAAAACAATCTTTGCTAGTTATACCATTCTATAGAAAAAATATGAGTACATATATTAACAGTTACCTCACAATATCACATGTATGTCACTAAAACTGTATGAAATTCAGTAAATTAGTTGTTAATTTGCAAAATAGCGTATAATATTCCTGCAATAAGTCAGACAGCTAGATAGGTAAAGTATTTTAATAAGAGAATACATTAATTTCTACTATACATAGCACCAGCATTAATTCCTCTCGTCCTAAAAGAATTTAACATTTTAGAAAGTCAACAAACTAATACATTCAAAAACTTTTGCCATTTTTTGTAATAGAACATTATTATGTAAGATTAATATTAGCGTTCGCATTTGAAATAGTATAAAATAAACAAACAATAATATAAATTCACAATGACATTAGTTAGTGTTGCCAGTGAGAGCTGATATAGGTTGGGATACCAGTAAAATCTTATTTTTTCCCGAAAGGTTACAATTGTGTGATTCGGTCCGTCAATTCATGACTACATAATATACAAACACAGAGGAGGCGCAACTTCATATAATTTTGATCACAACATCATCTTGCAAACCACACTCTTCTTATTACACAATTTCTCTCTGTGTCATTCAGATTCAGCCCTAACATACTCCTTAATGACCGCATTTCTATATGCATTTATTCTACTCTCGTGCTTCTTCTGCCACACCCAACTTTCAGTACCATACATTAAAGTAGGGACTAACACAGCATTGTGAATTACCATACATGCTTTTTGGACACATTCTGACTTTCCACAATAGAGCGTAGAGCCCCATTTACTCTATTTCCTGCGTTCACTGTCGTTCTATATCCTTATTCATATCTATCATCCCTGCTAAATCCACATCCCAAATACACAAACTCATCTACTTGCTCGACCAATTCTTCTATTCTTATTTCACATATCGACATTTTCTTCTCCTTCAAAAACAGTAATATTCGTCTTACTTGCGTTAACTTTCATTCCCTTTCTTTTAATGACCTGTTCATTAATGTAACCATCATTTGTACTCGGCCGCCGACGACGCAAGTATGACTTGATCATCGGCGTACAAAGGCATTTGACGGTTAACTCACCCATTCTTAACCCACATTTTTCAACTTTCAATTTTTCCAAACAACTGTCCATAAATAGGTTGAACAGCCACGGGAAGCCACACAGCCCCGTCCGACACCTTTATGGATGCCAAACCAGTCCGAGTAGGCCCTGTTGATCATGATACAAGCACTGGAATCCTATACAGATATATATAGAGAATATACCTTCAATGCCTGTATCAACCCAGCTCAACCCAAATGAGTTCAGTGTTTGCCATAACATCCCTGTCCACTCTGTCATGAACCTTTCCAAGTCCACAAACGCCCAAATACCTTTTCCATCAGTATCTTTCATAACTCTTTCAATTAGTACCTTAGCATACAGTTTTCCCACAATGCTAAGAAGGCTGATACCATGGCAGTTTTACAGTCTTGCTGCGATCCTTTTCCTTATATATTGGGATTATCATGGCTTTGCACCAGTCTCCCAGTTCCTGCTTAAGTTCCCAACACAAATTAAGAAGGTGTACAGCAGGTCTGCCACCACTCCCTCTCCAGCCCTTGGCATTTCGAGTGATACTCTATCATATCCGGCTGCCTTACCTGCTTCCATTAATTCATCTATACTTATCTCTCTATCTCTTTCCTCTTCTTTCGGAATTTCTATTTCATTTAATTCAAACATCTGAATATTGTTTAACAAAGTATATATATATATATATATATATATATATATATACCTACTTGCACAAATTGTAGAGCTCCTTATACTCGTTGACTAAAAACTTGAGCTGCATGTTTCACCTTCATTTTGGGAATTTTTTAAAATCATTATTTTGTTTATTTTTACATTTTTCTTTTTTTACATTCATCTTTTAATAATTGTACCTGAAAAAAATATGACAATCAGGTATGCATAAAGAGACCAGATGAAATGATGACAGCATAGACCAGATTGTATTGAATGTCATGGGTCGGCTCGACCGAGGGCCTCACTCACTTAGATAAGTGAGAAGCTTAATGCTGTATTTTATACAGTAAGTGTAGAAGACCAAATGCTCTTTTACTGGATACAAGGTATTCCATCTTAGTCCTCAGGGGAGACAATGCATCTGCATTTAGATTCTTAATTGAGGATAGATGTAGATGCCTATGGGCTACAGTATTCACTTACCATTAGGTAGGCTGTGTGCTCGCATGTCACCCTTATTCTATTTAAAAAATCTCTGGAAATGAGGTGATCCCTACTATGATGTTTTTATTATAATTTATATAAATAATTGTATATTATTTCTTAAATTTAATAAGTATTACGTAATAATTTGTATTAAACAAAAATATTCTATTCTATTCTAAGGATACACCAACTAACATGCATAATATTATAAAAATATTATAAAAGATTTCATGAGGGTAGAACCCATACCTTAGAATTGATAATGCTGGTCCATATCACTATTCAGTTGAATTTGTACTTTGCATTATGGGTCGGCTTTGTAATCTGCATGCGATTTAAGTGTTCATTTTAGCTTTAGTTGACAGGCAATGATGCTATTGATTACCATCTAGCTGCTTTTATGCCGGAAATCTTTAGTTTTCGAGATATCGATAATTATAATTTTGAGGTTATATCCATTTAAAATGATACGAAAACGAAACAACAATATAATTATTAGAAAGAGATAGAAATAGAGCATGGTCTGTATCTGTTTTAAAAATAACACGCAACAACAATATAACAATTAGAAAGATCCTTTTATGGAATTAATTAAAGCAATTAAACATGTTTATAAATAAATGTTTTAATAATATTATATTTGGTCGCTTTTGATCAAACCCTAGTACCAGAAGGTATAAATCACAAAACCGAATCTGTCAACCCCGTCTTCCACATGGTCTTTCCGCCTACCCTAGAGTGTATATGAAAACCCGGAAGCGCGGAGGAAAGCAGCCCTCGCCGCTGTAACTCACCCGCGCAGCTGCTGTTTGTCGCCCGGCGACCAGCCTCAGCCGCCACGGCTCGTACGCTGCCTGTGCTTAGTTACGCAGGGCGAACGGGCTGCTTCCCGCAGCGCTGGAGCAGAAGCAGAATCAAAATAGTGTTGATTCGCACGGTTTTTCCTCAAAATCAATTTTGCCTCAATAGGTCACAAAACTTTAAAAATCATTTTAAAAAGGGGGTTTCCGGCACTTAACCTTTTAGGGAGGTTCCCACCCTCCCCCTCCCCGTCCACTCGGCGACCATATATTCATGCCGCAGATTACTATTTGCCTCAATAGGTCACAAAACTTTAAAAATCATTTTAAAAAAGGGGTTTCGGCACTTAATTCTTTTAGGGAGGTTCCCACCTCCTCCCTCCCCGCCCACTGGCGACCATATATTCATGCCGCAGATTACTAAAGAAATACCCAATGAGTTGCTGCGCTGGGGCCGCGGGTTCGAATCCCACACGGAACAAGTATTTGTATAGCCTGCAAATAATTGTTGTGGGTCTAGATGTTTGTCCTTGTGCAATTTATGTTTGTAAACTGCCTCCACGATACAGGAGAAAATCCTAGTGTGGGGGTAACATTTAAAAAAATAAACTCAAAAAAAGTTATTATATTTAGCCTATCACATTTGTTAATTATCAAAGTTGTAACAAATGTGATGCTGTTTTTTTTTAATAAAATTGAAGACAAACTTAGTCCAGAATTCAGACTACTATGGTAAATGCCAGAAAGAATATCTTTCCTGATAGATTATATTAAAACCATCTTGCGCCAGAAGTATATATACAGACCAAGAATAGGTTATACAGAGATGTGGGCTGATGGAAGATAAAATATAAAAGAATATAATATAAATTATCATGCAATAAGTTTAGTACTATCTAGTGTCATAATAACTGGAACAATTACTGGAGAGAACCTGAAACAGGAGATGATCAACAACCTGCTTGCTAATCGTGGCAGCTATGCCAAATAGTACTTATAACCTATAAGACAATCTAGCAGTGGACTTTAATTATTACAGCCCATGCCTTGAACCTTCGATTTTTAGATTGTGGCTGTTTTCAAGTGAATAAAACCGTAAAATTATGCGAATACTTTATAAGTACTTACCAAATTGATCACATTTAAAACACATTGGTTTCGTTACACTCACAGTTTTGCGCAAATCGAATAAACAAAACAAATCAGGGCCGCAAAAATATTAATTATTATGAAAGAAAACACATAACACATAAAACGTGCGAGAAATCGGAATAATGTTCAATAAATATTAATATCAATTTAAGGTTAACTATCAGCACAAAATAAATAATAGTTGCTACCAGTAACTAACTAACCGCCACTAACTGCGTAGTGCGCATGGATTATTGCGTATGCATAGACTTAATGTATAAGCGTGCCTCTAGTGAGATTAAAATTAAATCTAGCCTAGTGTCCCGGAATATAGATGGAAGCACAAAAAATATCATTTTGTTCTAAAAATAATGTTCTAAGTTGCATGCCCATGAATTTCATACGTTATTATGAATTTTGAATGTTGGTTTTAGTTACCTACTTAAATACTTTGATTACATCGAACATTTATGACAAACAATTTTTTTATAGACTTTTTTACGCATTGGCCACAAACAGTGCATATATCGCATATGCGTTTTTTTTTTACATTTCGAATTAATTTGACATTGACGTCTTTTTTTTATGTGGAAGGCTGTTCTTCGGTAATATCTATATTATCTACATGTTGAATGACGGTTGAACATTGTTTTTTACTTATGTAATCAGCTCGAAGTTCACTTACGAGTTGGAGAATATAATTATGGCGAGAAATGTTTTCACCTGTAAATTTCCTATAAACAATCCATAAATGTATAGCGGCTAAATCTAGAATATTGTAGAAGACAAGGACTGGGAATCTTCGAGTTCCAGCTCTTACGGTGTACTTGCGTGCCATTTGGTCAACTATGTCCACGCCCACCTTGGTTTCGTTATAAAACTGTACAGTCTCAGGTAGTTTTTTTGAATCAGTATCAATATGAACATATTTGATGTAGTGTACTCAAGATAATGACATTTTTCCAGGTTTACCTTGATAAACTGTTAGGGTTGCGTTTGTTGCCGATTTCAAAATAAAGGTTTCATATCTTTGTGCACGATTGTTTCTACAAATTGGTGGTAGTTCTCGTCTTGCTCGTCTCATTGTTTCAACAATACTTGTATTTTCAGATCTTAGTTTTTCTGCTAATTTTAGAGATGTGAAAAAATTATCCGTTGTATCATTTCGACCTTTTTTGAGATAAGGTTGTAACAATTTCATAACTACATGTTCTGGTAATGAAATATCACTTGGCACTCAACATCTTTTCCTAAATAAGGAAAGCCACCACACAGATATTTGCTCTCAACATCCACTTATCGTTATCATTACAACCTATCAAAAGTCCAGTGAACTGAACATAGACCTCCCCCATAAATTATCAAATAGGCTGGATATTTGCAATAGTTGCCACGCTTGGCAGACAGGTTGGCAACCGCAGCCTTTAATTATTTTGAACTGTTGTCAGGAAGATGATGTTGCCCATCTCCTGTTTGTTTTCCCCTATCGTCTCTTAGGACACACACGGAACGATATGAGGTGGCGGATTCTCTTTCGCTGCCACAACAAGACGAACATTTTTCTGCTTCCGATCGTGAGTGTGGTAGGACCCACGTTCACTGCGAATAGAACTTCATTTGCAATAAAAGTAATCTTAAGGATTTTATCGTGTTCAATTTTAACTTTTTTAATTCCTGACTTTAAAGAACCCATGGAGACGGGTGGGGGGGACTGAGCTGTTTAACATCCTGATGTCATTGTTTACGAAGACTACAATCAAGTTTTAAGCAATAATGTTTGATTTATTAAAATTTGTTTTATTACATGTGTAGTATTCATCATTATAGAACTGCATTTATGAAATTTTGAAGTTACTCGAACATAGAAAAAATATCAGAATCTATTTTACGTTGCCAATCAATATTAAATGGGAACAATGATATGAATCAAATACTTATCACATATAAGACCATGAAATCATCATTATTTTGTTAAAACTAAATTAACTTATTTATTCACGTGTTCCTGTAGCATATATGCCAAATATCAATCATCTAGGTCCAATAGTCTTTGGGAATTCAAAAAAATCCTTGACAAACTAACATAGGGACACAGACACCGAAGTGACTCTAAAAGTGATCGAATTTTGCTAAATTTGGCACGGAATAGCATTCAATGATGTTTCTAAATTGAAGACCACGCGAGCGAAGCCGCGGGTAAAAAGCTAGTATTATTATAAATCTGTATTTGTAGTAGTAAATAGTCTTCTTGCAGTTCTTTATTATTATAAAGACATATAAAAATAATGCCATGTAACTTATGAAATAAATCCTAAAAGCGTGCCTAATTTTACTACAACCGATATGGTTATGATTCCGCGCGACGGTGTTTGCATACAAACCTAAGTAAATGATCGACGCATCATGAAAGTAGGTTCAGTCAATTTAAAATATCATTTCAGAATGACTTATTAATGACGAGCATCAGTGTCTTTATAGGGTTCATTTGTTGTATCCACAGATATTTAAATATATACTTAGGGTTATATTCCATATTACAGGCCAATTTTTAGTTTTTACGCGTTCTATATCGATGTTCATGTTCGCTATGAAAGGAAAGTAGGTGTTGGCATTATTATTTAAAATTATCAGTATAAACTAGTGAATATTTACAAAATGTCATAACTCTTTGATGTATCTTCATCAGTCCACAAGATGATACATTACATTGTTTTCTTATAGTGTATACTATAAGTTAGTTGCCGTATGGCAACTAACTTGGCAAGGTTTTAGCGTATTGGGGGAAAGCTTGCGCATGTACTACGGGACGTAGACACGTTGCGGGAGGTAAGGGTCGTCTGGCCAAGCAATCGCGCGCCCGGGACGATGCTACCTCGTTCCCCGCGCCCCGCTTGATAGCCAAAGAGATCTAAAAAAACGACTTCTGCGCATCTAACGAATCTTGCCAAGTTAGACGCCGGCAACTATAGAATCATCAGATACAATTAAATGAAACCAGCCAGCCGGGGGGAATAAGCCCAAAAGAGCTTAGAGTCTTCACCGATGGTTCTAAAACAAATGAAGGTGTAGGATTTTATACGTGGTAGAGCCATGCAGCAGCTATATTATTAGTATAGTTGTAGTACGAATGGGTCGGCTCGACCGGGGAAGGACCACGCTCTCACAGAATACCAGCGTAAAATAGCAGCTTAACACTGCTGTGTTTCGTATGGTGAGTGTAGAGAACCGGAGACCCTTTTTACTGGAAAAGAGGCATTCCATCTTAGTCCTCACGGGTGACAACGCATCTGCATTTTGATTCTTTATTGAAGATAGATGTAGATGTCTATGGGTCACAGCAACCACTTACCATCAGGTGGACTGTGTGCTCGTTTGTCACCCTATCCTATAAAAAAAAAAAAAAAAAAAGGATCTGGAACTTTCTCTGAAGATCTCAACATCCACATATGCACACCACTGGTTACCTACAACAGTCTTTCAGGCGGAATGTATGGGTATCATTCAAGCGGCCATAGCAATAGATGCTAGGAAGGTAAATGACTTCTCCATCAGAATACTGACTGACAGTATGGCGGTACTACAAGCCCTGAGTTGCAATGTGGTGAACTCGGGACTAATATATGAATGCCATCAAAGATTAAATGAGGTATGTAAAGATAAAGATATTTTATTTTGCAAATATGGGTACAGTACATGGTAATATAGGTAGTGAGTTCAGCCATATTTTACCAGTAGGCATGCAAAAAATACAGAATTATAAACTAATCCACTATACTAATAAAATAACACAAAACCAAACATAATTCTGATTGTTAAAACATTACAGTCTTAATCTCAAACGAAAATTTTTTTTTTCAGTCAAGAATTCCGTTACGCTATAGTATGATTTGACTGTCAAAAAGCTTCAAAGCCTTTTTTTAAATATCGATAGCGGCAATTCTTCCCAACTTTTAGGTATTTTATCATATGTGACCGGAGCCATGCAGTAGATACTTTTGCGCATTAGTGCTGTCTTAGCGGATTGATGACACAATAGAGTATTGTCGCGTCTATTACGTGAAACGACATCGGCAAGGCGTTTAAAACGATTTGGGTGCAACTTAAACACAGCTACTTCTAGTTTGTATATACAAGGTAATGTCAGTATTTTAAACTGTTTAAAATATGGCATGCAGCTATCGGTACCTTCCTCCAACACGTCAAGCAAGTTTTGCACGACAAAAAGCTTCGGGTGCCGCGCCTACGTCACAGTGAACGAGTGAAGCCGGCCACAGTCGAGCGAGTGCCTGCTGTACTGCCATGTGTCAGATGTGTCACTGACAAGATTGGCTACACCTTGAAGCGTGCTTCCATTAAATCATACTTCAAGCCGCCGAAGAAGATTAGTCAGTTTTTACCATCAGTCAAGTGTAATGACCCTCTGCAAGATGCAGGAGTGTACAAGCTTGATTGTGAATGTGGTCTCTTTTATGTAGGACAAACTAAAAGATCAATAAAAACCCACATTAAAGAACACATAGCTGATGTGAAGAATCGACGCTCCGGGAAGTCTGTGGCAGTCTGTGAACACGTACAGACCGTTCACCGTAAGATGTCCCCTGCTGTGATGTTGGCACTATTGCTTGTCAATCTGTTGTCAGTTTGTGATTAGCTGCGCTGTTTTTGTGTTATTATTTAAAATATTCCGAATTAATTATGCCGAAACCATTTAGAAGCAGTGCAAGAGAGGTTGTGTTGAAGGTGCGTGCCTTTTGTGAGAGAGAAAAGGCAAATCAAGCCCTGTTAATTCCACTCAATCAAGTGAACTCGCGTCGCCGCCATGACAGGTTAGTAAAATAGGGATGCCAGCTTCATGCAAAATGCCTTTAGTATGGGTAATAATAAGAAATTACTAACATTACGAATTAAAATAAAAAGTACGTATCTCAGTTAATTTAATTTACTTTTTATCATAATGTTCGTATTTGTATTTTATAAATATGTAATTTTATAAAATGGTACTTTGGTGTCTATTTCAGGCATGTCAGAGAAAACCGTGAGTAGAATATCTAAAGAAGGTGAAGCTGCTGCCTCTACATCTCAAAACTCAAGTCTCCTGGAAAACACCGTCAAAGACGTAAAACGGTGGATCTTGATGATTTGATTTATGCGCAATAAGAAACAAAATCCATGAAATGTATACTGTAAGAAAAGTTGTTCCTAGTTTAAATAAATTACTTGTAGAATTAAAGAATGACATAAACTTTGGTGGAGGTCGAACGACTTTGTGGAAAATTTTAAAACAAATTGGATTTCAGTATAAAAAGTGGTTCGAAACGGAAAATTTTAATGGAAAGGCACGACATAGTTGCATGGAGACGCAAGTATATCGTTACTATGAGGCAAAATCGAGCAGATGGTCGGCCAATAGTTTTCTTAGATGAAACATACATTCACGCATCGTATGCAGTGAAAAATGTTGGCAAAAAGATGACGAGGACGGAGTAATAATAAGTGATTCTGTTGGAACGCGGTGGATAATTATTAATGCAGGTGGAGAAACAGGGTTTATTCCTAATGCTCAATTGATTTTAAATCACAGAGTAAATCAGGGACTACCATGACGACATGAACAGAACCAATTTTATAAAATGGCTTTCAGAGAAACTTATACCAATTTGCCTCCGAACTCCTTAGTCGTGATGGATAACGCTCCCTATCATACCGTACAAGTAAATAAAGCACCTACTATGAGTTCCTCAAAACTTCAAATGCAAAATTGATAACAAATAAGGGATTGTCTTATATACCAACAATGCTGAAAGCAGAACTTTATGAAATTATAAAAGAGCACAAAGAAGCGCTGATTTATGAGGCTGACCAATTATTGCTTTCATGGCCATAAAGTGGTTAGGTTGCCCCTTACCACTGCGATTTAAATGCGATTGAGTTTATGTGAGTCTTTAAAGAGACGAGTAGCCAGCAATAATGTCGGCCAAGAAGCTGGGAATATCGTGAAGTTAACTGAAGAAGCTTTTCATCTATAACCCTCAGGATTGGCAAAAGCAGTGTGAACACGTAAAAATTTAGAAGACAAGTTTTATGTACTTGATGGCTGTTTGGATGATATTACTGATAAATTCATAATTGAATTAGGAAATGACAGCAGCACAGATTCGGATACGACAGATGATGATAACGACGTTTATGAAAGTGACAGTGATACGAGTATGTCTGAATTGTTCCTTTCGACCATAATTATTGTCGGAAAAATAAATCAATAAATAATTTAAAAATTAAATTGTGTTATCATTCACAACATTACTAGTCTTATAACTAACTGTATATTATTTAAATAAGCAAGTAAAACATATTAATCAGGGTTTTCAAGTTTAGATAATTTTGCCAGCAACCACCAAGTGGGGTAAATGCTCTATATATTGTTGGCAGCACTGTAGACAATGCTGCCATTTCCCAAGGCAGGGACATCTTACGGTGAACGGTCAGTACAGGATCGCCCCTGTCACTAAACATTAGATTTGATAGACCACAAATCCTCGCTAAAGAACACCGATTCCTTCCAAGGATGATTCGCGAAGCTATTGAAATCAAAAAACATTCTAATTTCAATAGAGATGACTGGGTGCTACCATCTGCTTGGGATCCTATAATTAATAAAATTAAATCCCAACCCAAGCATACAACTGCGTAGATCGGAACAAATATTAATAATTTTAATCTGGAGGTAGCCGTGGTTAACTATGACATTGGAACGTCAAACAGTGCTCGAAACGTCGGGAATATAAAATAAGTTAATATACGCGATAAAATCCGTAAAAATAGTTGTTACGGACGGCGAGGAGAGCCGCCGCCCCGTCGCCCCTCATACCCCGTTACGCCCCGCGCACCCCGCACACCACCCGGACATCACGTGAGGTCGGCAACCAATAAGCGCACAGCACACCGCGTGAGAACACGCTCACCTTAAGACAACCGCCGCGGAAATATAATAAGGGGCTTTTGGGCTCTTCATTCATTCGATTCGACAGCGGCACTCAAGAAAGAAGATTCAAGATAAGACTCCCAGAAGATATTCCCTTGTACAGATATTTTATTGCCGCTATTGTAAATAGTTAAATATAAAGTTGTAAATTGTCCCACCTTTTCTTTATACAGTCCTCCTAGTTCAGTAATAAGTTATGGAAGTAAATTCCAAAGTAAAGTCAGTTCTTTAGTACACATGCATTCAACATCTCTCTAAGATCAGTTATCTCGACACACCCTCCTAACTATCCAAAATAATTCTTGGTCCATCGCCGCCGGATTTAAGCCAGAAGATCGAAGCTGGAAGATCAAAGCCAGAAGATCAAAAGCTGGAAGATCTGAAGCCAGAAGACCGTACAGAAGAGAGAAGATTATTATAGAAGATCATCGGTTAAAATTGTATCTACGTTTCTAACAATAGTCTTACTTCGTCAAACATTAACTTTCTCGTTTTCTTAGACACGTTTACGCAACCAGTAAGTTACTCCTTAACGGTGTCAAACTGTAATCGACTGGTAACGTAACACGTGCGTCTTTTTGAAGACGCTCAGGTACGTCTTTTTGAAGACGATAAGAAGCCATGCGTAAAACAAGAAGCCAGAAGACTAGGAACGACGACGAAACGCCGGTGGGAATACGTATCTTCGAGGAAGCCCCCGCGTCCCCCTCAGATTATTTATCGTTGGCGCCCGTCGCCGCGCCCCGCCGACGCCCGCAGCTATGCCCGCGCCCGCGCCCACGCCGCCGCGCCCGTGTCCACGACCGAGCGATTGTTAGAAGCCAGCACATCCGCGCCGCGTACAGATACACTCGCCGCGATTATTGAAGATCTTCCGGTCACCGAAATGAGTTCAACAATACATACCGCCGCGCCCGTAGCTACCGACGCTGTACTTAGGCCCGCGCCGCGCGCCCCGTCAGTTCGTTCAGCCCGGTCGACAGCTAGCGCGATCGCGAAATTAAAGCAAATTGAATACTACACAGCTAAAGAACTCGCCGCGATTAGAAGGAAACAGTTGCAAATCGAGGAAGATTTAATTAAAAAGAAATATGCTAGGGACATCGCGCAATTGCAAGAAGATACCGATAGGGAAAGTTTAGAAGGAGCCGAGATAACCGAAAGTAGGAATCGTGTCGACCAATGGTTAGATAACGTGGAGACTGTGCGGGGGGAGCCGCCCTGCCGCCCGTCTCAGCCCGCGCCCCGCATCGATCGAGTGCAGGCCCCGCCGGAAAAGGGGACCGATTACGTACCTGCGCTACCCGTGTATGTTGAAGATGCCCAGGGGAGGACGGTCGCGAATAACGAACAATCACGTCACGCGAATATAGTACGAAGGGATAGTGGAGTCGCCGCAGAATCGAATCAGGTAAATCGCCATGTAAGGGTTACGTCGCCGACGCGCGCCCAATGCCGCACTCTATCGCCAAAACATAGGTCGCCATCGCCACATCGCCGCGAGTAACGTAGATTATCGTCGCCGTATCGTCGTGATGTAGGTCATAGGTCACGGTCGCCATATAACCACGATACATCCCCGAATCGTCGTGTATCGCTAGAAGAAAATAGGGATAGAGGTAGGTCGCTCACCCCGAGAGGAAAAGAGGGGTATCGAACGGCTAGCGGAAGCATTAGAGAATATGGTACGATTCAGACCAGCCGCCGCGAAGCAAACAGGACTTGCCAATTTTCAACGGCTCGGCCGCGGACTGGTTAGCATTTAAAGCCGCGATGAATAAATCTACCCGTTTAAGGTTAAGAAACTGTTTACGTGGTGAGGCTAGGGAGGCAGTATCGGCATTACTGTTTACCGCGAAGGACCCAGCAGATATTATGCGGACACTAGAGCAGTGTTTTGGTCGCCCAGAGGTCATTATAGATCGCGCGTTAGAAGATCTGAGACGTCTTCCGCGCCCAGGCTTAACCGCTCAGGAATTAAATGCGTTCGCAATTAGGTTACAGAATATCGTCTGTATAATGAAAAACGTTGACGGTAAAGGATACTTACAAAATCCGATGCTTACTAGGGTAGTTACGAGTAAATTAAGCTCTCATTTACGGTCACGTTGGTGCGATTATGCGGAGCACTACGGAAGTGCTGACGAACCGGATATCGTTACGCTTTCACGGTTTATGATGAGAGAGGCTGACCGCGCGTTAAGTCATGCCTACACCTCCGCAGCGCCCGTAAAAAGAGAAGCACCGCCGCCGAAAAAGCTTATAGTCACACACCGCGTAGAAGATAGGCCCCGCGATGTAAGGACATTCACCACACGAGACAGTGACAGTGAAAGTGTTAAGTGTTTGTGTTGTGGTGGTGAACATGCGATAAGCAAGTGTAAGAAATTAGTGCAGATAGACATAGATAGCCGGTGGAAGTGGGTGAAGGAAGAGGGAGTGTGCTTCAAGTGTCTAAGCAGCAAGCATCGGCGCCTGAGGTGCAAGGCTAGGAAATGCGGCGTCGACGGCTGCAACGCCCCTCACTACGCGTTACTTCACGCCCGCCAGACTCAGACACCGGAAACATCTGCAAATTCAAGTGAAACAGTGCTCGTCGCGTCAAATACAGCTAAAAGTGCGTCAGTGTTATTAAAAGTGTGTACTATTATAGTGCGCGGACCGCGTGGTAAAGAGATCGAAACCTACGCGCTCCTCGACGAAAGGTCCACGATATCGTTGATCGACGACGAATTAGCTCGCGAGTTAGGCGCGGAAGGACCGACGAAGTCGCTGAATATTCGAGGCGTATCTAGTAACCAACGCGAGACTAACAGTCGAATAGTCATAATAGGGATACGCGGAAAAACGAAAATTGAAACATATAACGTAAGTGCGCGAACAATAAATAATTTGATAGTAGGTTCGCAGTCCATCGGTAAGGAGTGTCTACGTTTGAAACATTTACGTGGCTTACCGAGCGAGGTATGTTATAATGACGCGAAACCGAAAGTATTAATAGGGTCAGATAACTGGCATTTAATTATAACGCGTAATTTACAAATAGGACGTCGTAAGCAACCCATTGCGGCTAGGACGTTATTAGGATGGATCTTACAAGGGACCGCGCCACGCGTAATGTGTAAACAAGACAGTGAAACGGTATTGCACATATTGAGCATTAACGGGCGGGCTCGAAGACTCCGCACCATCGAACGTAGGATGGACCAGTCACCGGAGTTCCGAGACGCGTATACGAAACAGACGAACAACCTTCTAGAGAAGGCTATGCTAGTGAAGCCAATGGGTCAGAAAAGGAAAGCCGCAAGAGTTGGTACCTGCCACATTTCGCCGTCAGTAATCCGAACAAGCCCGGGAAATTAAGATTAGTGTTTGACGCAGCAGCTCGCGCATAAGGCAAATGCTTGAACGACTACCTGCTCGATGGACCCGACTTGTTACGGAACCTACCCGGTATACTGTTCAGGTTTAGGGAAAACGAAATAGCCGTGTCAACGGACATCCGCGAGATGTTTTTACGTGTTAAAATCGACCGCCGCGACCAACCCGCGCAACTATTCTTGTGACGAGGAAACTAGCGATCTGGACCGCCGCGAAAGTATGTTATGACTTCAATGATTTTCGGTGCGAGGAGCTCGCCTTTCCTCGCGCACAGCGTTAGGGATTATAACGCGCGCGCACACGCAGAAGCATATCCACGAGCGCTTAACGCTATCGTAAATAATCATTACATGGACGATTACCTAGACAGTTACGCGACGTTGGAAGAAGCGATAGATACGGCAACGCAGGTCACCAAAGTACACCAGGAGGCAGGCTTCACGCTCGCGGGATAGAATTCGAACCATGCAGCCTTACTAGAGGACAAACCAGAGGAGCTGCTGGCACGAAAGCCCAAGAAGGTGGGCATAACGCAAGACGGCCCAGGAAGGACCCTAGGGTTATTATGGATGGCCGAAGAGGACGCGCTAACCTTCAACACGTCCATGAACAGGGTGCCGTATGATGTGAAGATGTTTCATCGACCACCGACCAAGAGAGAGGCGTTAGGCGCAGTAATGTCGGTCTTTGACCCACTCGGTCTGCTCAGCTACATCACCATTACGGCAAAGATCCTGCTGCAGGACCTGTGGCGTATGAAGAAGGTCGGATGGGATGACGAACTACCCGAGGAGGCAGCAAGCGAATTTCAGAGGTGGCTGCGGGTCGTAGAGGAAGTATCACAACTGCGACTTCCGAGATGCTATGTTCCTCCGGGGGAAGTAGTAGGACGTCAACTTCACATCTTCAACGACGCTAGTGAACGCGCATACGCATCCGCGGCATATTGGCGTATCCGGTATCGCAACGACACGGTTAGGATAGCGTTAGTAGCGGCCAAGGCGAAAGTCGCCCCGATCAAGGCGCAAAGCATACCGCGATTAGAGTTGCAGGCGAACTTGATAGGCGCCCGACTCGCGGAATTCGTGCAGGACGAACACAGAGTGAGAGCAGATAGGGTCGTATATTGGATGGACTCTACTACGGCGCTCCAATGGATAAGGAACGATACAGCGCGTTACACTCCATATGTAGCTCATCGACTCGGTGAGACAGCCGAGAAAACATCACCCGATCAATGAAAATGGATTCAGACTGCTCACAATATAGCAGACCAGGCAACGCGCATGTACTTCGTAAACAAGGTAGAAAGCGACCAATGGTTCACCGGACCGTCATTTCTCTACGAAGACGAAAGCAAATGGCCACAATGGAAAGAAGAGAAGGCAGGAGAAGATGAAGAGTTGGAAGAAATTGTAGCGCATCACGTCGAGACCAAGGACGCCCCACACCTGCCAGAGATCGAACGCTTCTCTTCATACGAGAGATTAATCAGGGCCACAGCACGAGTACTGCAGTTCATCGATGCCATACGCGAACGGGCTCGAGTTAACGCTACATCACATCCAAAGGCAGAGCGGATGTGGGTGGAACGCAGTCAGCTGAAGACATCAGCCGACTTCAGCAGGGAAGAATCTGGACACCGCAGCGCTTTGAGGCTCGACCCATATTTGAAGATGGAGTCAGGGAAGAATCGACGCAGCCGATGTGGACGACCGGATGAAGCGACCCATAATCCTGAATGGACGCCACCGATTTGTGAAGCTACTGGTAGAAAAGGCGCATCAAGAAGCAACCCATGCCAATAGGGAGAGGGTGGTCAACGACTTACGAACAAGATATCATATCTTCCGACTACGACCGACCGTTCGAGAAGTGGAACAGAAATGTCTGCGGTGTAGGATACGCAAGGCAACACTTCGGCCGGCAGTTATAGGCGACTTACCACCCGAAAGGTTAGGAGCGTTTGCGCGACCGTTTACATACACCGGGGTAGATTATTTCGGGCCTTTGTCGGTAACGATAGGACGACGGCACCAAAAGCGGTGGATAGCATTGTTTACATGTCTAACGACGCGCGCGGTTCATTTGAAAATAGTTCACAGCCTAACCACGGACTCAGCGATAATGGCGTTACGGCGCATGGCGGCTAGGCGCGGGTGGCCTCGGGTAATATACTCCGACAATGGAACCAACTTTCACGGAGCCGAAACCGAACTGCGACGAGCCATGGAGGAATGGAAACAGCTGCTTAAGGACTTCGCATTAACACAACGCACCGAGTGGAAGTTCATCGCGCCGGGTGCGCCCAACCAGGGAGGCGCATGGGAGCGGTTCGTGCGTTCAGTCAAAGCAGCATTGGAAGCAAATCTCCACCAGAAGAGTCCGAAAGAAGAAACGCAGCAACCTTGTTGACAGAAGCAGAGAACACCGTCAACTCTCGACCGTTGTCAACTTGTGACTCGGGCATGCGGCGGCCAACTGCTCTGCCACCCCCAGGTGCGTTAAGTGCCTTGACCCCCACAACTCGAAAGAGTGCCCTCGGCCTAGTAATGCCGAATCCCCGCCAGCTTGCGTCCTTTGCGAGCAACCTGGCCACCCGGTCAACTACAGGGGACGCCCTCGCGCTCCTCGTCCCCGTCTCAACAAACCAGCTCCGGCCGCTTAATGAAAAAACATTCCCGGCACTCCCATCAAGAATGCCCCGTCAGGGCTCTTCCCAGCCCTCAGGGTCCCCCTAGGCCCCTTATGGGCCCCATCCGGCCCCCTCCGGGCTTTTCTCAGCCCACGCAGCCACCAATTCTCCCCTGGGGCCCCAAAAAGGCCGACCCCCCGCGGACTTCCTCCGCTCCTCAACAGGCGCAACCCTCAATGGTTGATGACCTGAATATGGTTTATGCCGCTATTCGGAGCATCGACATTGGCGAGATCACCATACTAGCGCGCAAACTGCTGCTCTTGCGGAGCACCACAACCTCTTGTGCTCATTGTAAGTTAAGTTAAATTAATTTAACTTAACTTAAAAATGACAGGGCACTCTGCTCTCCCAAAATCTCACGGTCGTATTAAGCCTAAAGGTTTATCGCTTGTGTCATTTAATATTCGCGGGTTGCGAAATAACCTCCCCGAACTTAAGCTCTTTCTTCGAGATGGCGAAGCCGACCTCCTCCTGCTCCAGGAAACCAATCTCAAAACTAAGGGCATCAAAGGCCTTTCCATCCAAAAGTATTCTTTTCTTCGTAACGACAGACCCGACCACAATGGCGGCGGTACTGCCATTTATTACAAGAAGACACTGCATAGCTCCCACATCCCTACTCCGCAGCTTACCAACATGGAAGCCACGGTATGCAGGCTATGACGGGACATCAGTCCATCGTCATAGCCTCCTGCTACATCCCTAGTGGAAAAAAGATTTTGAGGCTATCCTCTCATTAGGCAACTCGGTCATTATGTTTGGAGATTTTAACTCCAAGCATACTGATTGGACTTGTCTTACTACTACTCTTAGTGGCAAGAAACTGCTTGATATCACGCAGTCTCTCGCCTTACCGTTCTCAGTCCCCTCGGTGTCACTCACTATCCCGACAACACCGACCACGCTCCTGACGTACTAGACTTTGCAATAGCAAAAGAAGTGTCTCTTAACCTCAGGTCAATCGAGACCCTTGACGATCTTGGATCCGACCACCGCCCTGTCTCCCTCATTCTTGGCCATCAGCCACCTACCTCAACCCCCCCCCCCCCACGAAAACCTTCACCAACTGGAAGGGCTTCAAGGAGTCCCTAGCAAAAGCTATGGACCCCATCTCCCTCTCGTCGGACTTCGACAGTCCCGAAAAAATCGACACCGCGGTCGATTCTCTCTCCACCCTTATAAAATCCTCCCTTAAGGAGAATGAAAGGGTCGTCCCGGTTGCTAATAAATGGTCTTCCCCTACATATTAGCAACCTAATGAAAGCCAAGAGAGCTGCTTTCCGGAGAGCAACACTCTATCCCACCCCCGACTACAGGCGTACGGCCAATCGTCTTCAACGAGAAGTCCGTTCACGCCTCTTCGAACTTCGAGACCTCGAAAAGAGTAATCTCATGGAGAATATCTCTCCCTCTCATACAGCGTACTATCAGATGGCGAGAGCCCTCCGCAAAGACGCTATCACTCACACTCCCCCTCTCTCCCGTCCCGATGGTACTATTGCCTTCGAAGACGAGGAAAAAGCTGAGTGCTTTGCAGACAGCATCGCCGCTCAATGCTCACCCAGTTCACAGCCCACTGACCCCTGCCACATCCAGGCAGTGGAGGATGAGGTCCGCCGCCGGAACTCACCCCCCACAGCCTCTGACCCTATCACTGTGTCCAATGATGAGATCTCAATGAAAGGACTTAAGCCCAAAAAGGCTCCGGGCGCGGATGGCATCTCCAACCAAGCCCTTAAACATTTTCCTGAGCAGGTGTTAACCCTTTTAGCAATTATCTTCAACGCCTGCTTCAACCTCAGCTACTTTCCCACCACGTGGAAAGAGGCAACTTTCATTGGTATCCCCAAGCCAGGAAAGCCTCACAACCTCCCTTCAGTCATCGTCCCATCAACCTCCTCAAGGCCATGGGCAAACTCTTCGAACGAGTCACCCTTACTCGTATGAGGCTCCATCTGGTTCCCACAGACAGCGACCCCCTTGTCATTCCCCACCAATTTGGTTTCCGAGCGAAACATTCTTGTCCCCAACAAGTTCACCGTATTGTAGAATATATCCTCAGCGGTTTCTACCCTCGTCGTCATAAGACCATCGCGGTCTTTTTCGACATAGCAAAGGCCTTCGATAGAGTCTGGCACGAAAGCCTTATATACAAACTTTATAAAATAATTCTCCCTGATCGTCTCGTTCGTCTCGTGGCCTCTTACCTGAAGGATCGTACCTTTCGTTTTAGACACGAAGGCACGCTCTCCTCTCAACGCCCTATCAAAGCAGGTGTCCCTCAGGGCTCAGTGCTTGCCCCTCTGCTGTATATCCTGTTCACCAACGACATTCCCATCCCGTTGAATGGTGTACAGCTCTCTCTCTTCGCAGATGACACTGCCCTTTATTATAAAGGTATCTCGCTACCACATATTCGGAACAAGATCCAACAGTCAGTTAGTGACTTAGGAGCTTGGTTCCAAAAATGGCGTATCGATGTGAACCCGGAGAAGAGCTCCGCCGTTCACTTCGATCATCATAAACGACGCCGCCTCTCTACCATTCCGCCAATCCGTATGCTAGGGACCCCTGTCCCCTGGCATACGACCGCCAAATATTTAGGTGTCACCCTTGACACGAGGCTCACCTTCGGGCCCCATGTCAAAAGAGTAACCCGCAACGCACGCTTCTATCTGAGTAGGCTCAACAGTATGCTGGGCCGACACAGTAAGATGTCCCTCCGCAACAAGCGAACCCTTTATAAGGTCTGTATACGACCAGTCATGACTTACGCGGGCCCCATATTTGCCCACGCTAATCCCAATTTCCTTAACGAACTTCAAATAGTTCAAAACAATTTTTGTCGTCGAGCTACGTCTGTAAAGCCGAAAGCTGGTACGTCCGTCAAGCCGACCTCCATCGAGACTTAGAGCTCCCCACAGTCCAGCAATTCCTAAAAACACTCTCTGAGAACTTCTTTAAAGCCTCAGAGTCTCACTCTAATCATTTCATTCGTGAGGCAGCTTCCTATGCAGCCCCACTTCCCTCTCGCTATCGAGTCCGCAGACCGAGAAACTCTCTCTCGGACCCCCCCAACAAGCTTTCGGCCGACCTGGACTGCCTCTTGGCGGCTCAGGCCAAGCCTTCTTCTAATGTTTAATATGCCTTAGTTAGGCGCGTCTCTCAGCGCCCACTCGCCGCCTGCGCCCCCTTTTCCCTAAAGAGGGTCGCGTCCGATTCGGCAGAAAGGCTTCAAAAGCCAATGCCAGTCCCACAGGTGGTGCTTAGTGGGTAGGCACTTCTTCAAAGTGAGTCCCACATAACCACGTAGCCGGCTGCGTGGTATGCTAGGAGCATTCACCACCTCCCTCCCCCACTTCCGGAGGGTGCCTTTGCATTGGGCGCAAAAAAAAAAGGTTCCGCATTCATTCGATTCGACAGCGGCACTCAAGAAAGAAGATACTCAAGAAAGAAGATTCTCAAGAAAGAAGATTCAAGATAAGACTCCAGAAGATATTCCCTTGTACAGATATTTTATTGCCGATTGTAAATAGTTAAATATAAAGTTGTAAATTGTCCCACCTTTTCTTTATACAGTAGTTCAGTAATAAGTTATCGAAGTAAATTCCAAAGTACAGTCAGTTATTTAGTACACATGCACTCAACATCTCTCTAAGATCAGTTATCTCGACACACCCTCCTTCTAACTATCCAAAATACTAGTTTTATTTAAATGTGTAGTGTTCATAACTATATGGGTTCCTTGTTGTGTAACTACGGAACCCTAAAAAGGAAAACAACCCTTTTTTTACTCTTTGTAAGCGGATAAAAAGTGTAGAACATATATATATATATATATATATATATATATATATATATATATATATATATATATATATATATATATATATATATATGTTATACACGGTCATTTACTGTACAAAATTGAATGGAAATCTGTCCAGTAGTTTTTGCGTGAATCATGAACACACAATTTTTCTACAGATTTATTTTATGTATAGATTAGACAGTTAAATCTTCAGTGTTGGGCTAGGTGTAACCTTTGATAAAATTAAATATTCCATCAAATTTGTAAAAATATTTATTGATATGTATTCTTACTTAATAGCACCAAATAGACTTATTAATTTATAAATTGGCACTAACTTAATGTTTAGTTCCATAAATATATTTTTGTATAAGAAAAATACAATAAGTAATAAATTTAAAAAAGAATATATTAAAGAAATAAGAGAAAAATAATTAATTTTTAGTTGAATGGCACGGCAAAAAGATTCAAAGTTATAAGTACCTATATGTTAAGTGGGTCATAAAATTTGAGCCATTAAGTACATTTTACAATATAATACATACTTCAGTCACCTAAATCACTGTCTTTATCACCAATAGCAAATAAAATATGGAAAGCAATGCCTAACAATGCTGTGCCTAAAAGATCACCCAAAGCTGTTAAATATGGTATTGCTGAGTTGTCTGGGTCCATACCTAGCTTCCACATTGCTACAACCATATAGTGGCTGACTGTTAATAATAATAACACTTGCAAAAGGGCAGCAGACATGTAAACGAGAATAAATATTGGAGTTAAGGAAGTATGACCAGCCTTTAGATATTCAATAGTATGAATAAAAATAAGTTGACTTGGGATCACCATCACCAATAAAAGTTTAGTGGTGCTGCTTAAAACAGTGTCTTCTTTTTGTCCAGTATGCAGGGATGTTGAAAGCCTTGATGCATGCACTGCAACCATGTTACCTCCTATTCCATTGATAACTAGCTGAAAAACTGCAATTCCTTTATAATTTGAAACAGTATAGTCTAAAATTAAGCCTCCAGCACTGCTTATGACCATTGCAGATACTACAGGTACCCATCCTTCATCTAGAGCTTGTCTTGTGAACTTATTTTCATATGCTATATATCCACAAACTGGTACTAAAATTAAACCACCAATAATAATTAAAGTAGGTAATATTATGCTTGTACCAATTGATGTGTGTAACAAAGATGCTATCCATGATAATAATGCTAATGTTGTCAAGTCTCCTAAACTAGCAGCTATTGGTGTAGCTACATTATCTGGATTTATGTCCATATGTTTAGAAAGTACTATAACACCAATCATTATCAACCCAAGAACCAAACTGGCAAATGACGCTGTTAAGACACTTGAAGCACAAAGTAACATTGCATGGTGAATATCGAACCTTCCATCTGGTATCCATCCCATGGCTACTGCTGCCATAGCAGCCAGAAATCCCACAAGTACTGCTTGGCATTGAATGAGACACAAATTGCCAATAACTAATATACTTAGATTGTTTTCTATATGCCCCAAATGTGCATGTGTTGACAATCGTGAAGCCAATGTCATCTCCAAGTTACCCTTCAAACCTAGAAGGGCTGGTACCAAAATGTATACTTCAGGGACTGTCTCAAACACATTCCAATGCTGCACTCGATCTAGCAATAAACTGGCCGCAACCATTCCATAACCAGCCAGTAGGAATGACACGAACATTTGCACTCCTGCATTCCATGAATTTTCTCTCCCATTTTTATTATCTGGAGGATTGTTTGTATTTGCGATGAGGCGACAAGCGTCGGCATGCATATTAGTCTCATTGGCGCCCTCACTATTCCTTGGCATTTTAGTATAATTCTTGATTCTGTTCATGATTACATAAAAAAGTTATAACTTTAAACTATACTGAAAAAGTCTAGTTAAAAACTCATTATACAATTAGAAATAATGACATACAATGCCGAAAGTTAGACTTCTTTTTACGTCTGTGTTTTTCCTAAAAAATTCATAATCGGTTTGATGATGAAATAAAAACGAAAATAACTTTCATTCTCCTCAATTTTTCTCACGTTAGACCTCTTATTCACCTCGTTATCATAACGTTATCGAAAATGATTGCACTAAACCACTAAAGACTTTAATAACTGAAGACTGCACTTATTCAAGCTGTCCAGACTAAACAATTTAAAAAAAACAGGTGCTAATACAAATAGTGAGAATAGTAAAAGCTAGTAGAAAATACGTGTTTTGTTTTAACCATAGACTGGTAACTTATAACATTATTTATTTATTATGAAAAGCGCCATCTATCCCGCATACAAGGAACTTTTCTCCAGTATTATATATTAGTCTATGCTTAGAATTTTTTTTTGGAGTTTATGGCCTAGCCCTTTAGGCCAAGTCTTAGGTATTTTTATTCAGTTTATTATAATTTTCTTCATAGTACACTGCTTCACAATATGTTGATGCGTCACATTGTGCAGCCCTTGGGAGATTTTGACGGTAACTTGAGTCAGCAGACAGCTGACAGTTGGCGATGGTATCTCAAGGCGCCTAAGCAGATAGACACTTTATCTTGAGAATCACATCACCATCAGAGCACTTGTATCACCGTTTCCACTAATAGTTCACATGCGCAGACACTTAATACACAAAATCGCACCACTTTTACATATCCAAATCCACTTCAAACCATTATTCAAACAATAATGCAGGAGCAGCAAACAGCCGCCGATCAAGTTCCCGCCAAACTCCCTATGCTTAGAATATACTGGCGCAGTGTTGCCAGATGCCTTGAACCTTTTATCTGTAGTAGAAACTGTTAAAATCTGTATTAAATCTGTATGCTATTTTAACTTAAAATCTGTATAATCAAATAAACCAAAATAGAATTATTGATCATCATCATCATGCTTCTTTTGAAAAACAAGGGATAAGTACTAACCAGATAAGGTTTGATTATCGTTATAAAATAAAAATATACACTAAAATTTTTATATAGCAAAATTGAAAACATTAATTTAAACCAACAACATATTAAAACTCAATCATTTTCAACAAACGAACTAATTATTACTTTATTATTTTCAGTCATACATATTTTGTTAAATTTCAACAGTAATTTATTATCAACCTCTAGGCCAAAGCAAGGTTTTCCAATGAGAAGTGCTGCTATTCTATATCTTTCTTTTAACGACCAAGTGTTAAAATAATAACCAGTATATGCTGATCTTGCATTAGTAGGCAGTGACTAGTGCTGGGAGGTCTACTTACAGTGACGTATTTTTAAGGTCATTGGCATTATACGCGAAAAATTTGTAATTTTTAATACGTGGTAGAGCCATGCTGCAGCTATATTAATTGTATAGTTGTAGCATGAATGGGTCGGCTCGATTGGGGAAGGACCACACTCTCACAGAATACCAGCGTGAAATAGCAGCTTAATGCCGCTGTGTTTCGTATGGTGAGTGTAGAGAACCGGAGACCCTTTTTACTGGAAACGAGGCATTCCATCTTAGTCACAGCAACCACTTACCATCAGGTGGTTTGTGTGCTCGTTTGTCACCCGTATCCTATAAAAAAAAAACTGCGATGCTGTGGTCTGGTCGCTAAACAAATAATAAATCTGTAACTATGGCGTTAATAACTAGGTACTTAAGTATCTAGATCTACCTATAAATAATAATATCTTACCTGTCGGTATCCTTAGGAACAGTAAAGAATGAAAAGTCGACATTCCTATTGTTATTTAAGCACCCGCATGCTATGCAGTACCTTTTGGCTTTTGAGAGGCCATACTTGAATAAAAACTCAAAAATAAATATCAAAAGTGCATAAATACTTATAAGTGAAAAATACTTTTTTGTTAACGAAAGGCGCGTGTCAGCTCGAACGCGCGCGTGACAACCTCACTAAAAAACATACCTCACAAAAAAGCTCTTGTAGGCGGCCGCGCAGCATAGGTATATTTTCATGCCTAAATCGCAGAGTGAGACAGGCCTGGAACTACGCCAGTATATTCTTAGTCTATGCATAGAACACTATCGATATTATGCCAGCTATACACTTAGTCAGCAAATCCTAATCGAATCGTGTGACGCCGCCGCGGCAAGAAAACACATGAGAATCGGCAGAACTGGTTAGAACCCACTTTATAGTGGGTTCTAACCAGTTCTGTCGACAGTTCTGTATAGTTAGTGTATGATGAGCAATGACTATACACTTATACACATTTCAAAGTTCGCATAGCTCGCACGTTGAAAAAGATGGGTGTCGAAGTTGCTAACGCTACGTCTCCTGTGATGAGCGTTAGATGAATTGTTATGAATATATTAAATTTAAAAAGATGTTTAGAAAAAACATAAATGGTGAATAACATTATGTATCCATAGTAATAGGATAAAAAAACTTCAGTTAATATGTTAACTTACAGTCAACCTGATAGTAGTGGATGGTATTACTCCTAGGATGGAATTCCTCACAGCCAGTAATTATATTAGCTCTCTATAGCCCTCAACCATAACGTAGACAAACACTTCTATTTCGCGGCGGAAATAGGTTAGAGGATGGTACCCAGACGGAGGCCTAGGCGAAAAAGAAATCCTACCACCTAGTAAAAGCGTTTTCGATTGATTTCTTTAAAAATATAAAACGATACTTTTTAAGTAGGCAGCTATTTATTGCTAGTAATTTATTAGTAATAAATACCTAATTAAGTAATGAGTAGGTATCTAAATTAATGATTATAATAAAGATATTTTTTTCTGAATTTAATGTAGATATAACGTAACATAAAAGAAAAAAAGCAAATGAACGTGTTCAAGAAATAAGTGAATTTTATTATAATATGTCATTTGGTTTACTTATTATTCTAAAAGGTGTAATGGCTGTGTTGTGACTTCACTTAATTTTGCAGGCTCACGATTAGCAGAATTTTTACGATATTTAAATGAAAGGAAGCCTCTGCCCAGCTGTGGAACGTATATAGGCCGTAACTTACTCTTCAGCAGGGATGTTACGGATATGACATTTCCGATCTGGATACGGATACGGATATAGGAATAATATTATATCGGTTTTGGTTTCGGTTACGGATATAAAATTATTTCAGATTATCCGTTAGTTTCGGATCAGATTAGATTTTTGAGGAATTTAAGCAAAATACAAATAAGTAGGTTATCATTTGGTATTACAATCAGTCGTTTACTTAAGATTTATTATAGCTACCTATACATTTTTTAAGTTATCTACCAAAATTATTATTATAATCAAAAACAATGCTATTAGTTTTTTTTCTGTTATATTCTTCAATATCTTTCTAGTACAGTTTGCATCAGTGAAATAGGCCATATTCATAGCTTTTATCATATTAAGCCCTCTGTCGCGTAAAATACAATGAACTGATTCCGTGCTTAAGCCCCAATCTTTCAAAATATTGTTTAAATTATTGGCTATAATTTCACCCGTGTGCCGACCCTCTAATTGTTCATACTTGAGTATTATAGAAACTCTTTCATATTTATTGGTGATGCCATGAGCAGTAAGACTAAGTAACGAGACATTTGCGCAGAACTTTGACCACACATCTGTAGTAAATGACATCTATTCGCAATTATCCGAAACTTTCATATCGGATTTGGTTACGGTTACGGATTATTTTTTATTTCGGATATCCGATAGTTTCGGTTACGGTTACGTAGCTCCATAAAATCTCTGCTCTTAAGGTATATTTTATTATTACATACAATTTTTCTTAAACATTTTTTTAAGTATCTATCACGCATTTATTGAAAAACGATAGTTGACACTAACAGTTTTTATGGGCACACTGGACCTGAAGCAACACGGGCCACCAGTGGACCGGAGGACAGTAGTTTTTTCCCAATACAGAACTGGCTGTCTTTTTTGCGGGGGGAAATCTGCACACACAAAAACAATCATCTGATACTACGAAACTCACACATAACAATTCAAACAATAAAATAACAATTTCATACACACATAGATACAATATAACAGTATCGCTAGGTGACAGTGACAACTCGTATACAGACTCGGATCAGTCTCTCGACCGATTTGCACATTGTATGAGGGCGAGCGGCCTGTGTTGGTAAAATCCGAAACAACACGGTCGTTGTTATTGTAATTTTTAGGTTTAAAAATAAGTAAATAGCAATGATGTGATTAAAAATTATTTATATATGAAAAATAACGCCATCTTTTTGTAAATTTGACGTGACAGATTTCTTTTTACAGCAAAAAACTGAACAATGTGGCATTTTTGTAGGATGTCGATTCAGCCGCGCAACTAGATTTAATCTAGTGAGCAGTGCGTCTGCATCTAGTTTTATTGTAAGCATGACCGCGTGGACTTATACTTTGACAGAGGGAAACGCCTGCGTATGGCTAATCCTCCGGTCCGCCGGTGGTCCGTGTTGCTGTAAACTGATGTTCAAAACTATCCAAACATATATATGTTTGGATAGTTTTGAACACCAGTTTGACATTAAACATATGACTACGAAAATCTTCTCAAATGTACTCTTGTGAATTTACTCTCTAATTACAGAACGTTGATCGGCAATCAAAAAGCGAGCTACTAAATTATCATAACAGTATCACAAAAGTCAGTGCTCTTCACAAGCAGCTCACAAGCAGTCTACCAAACCGGTGCAGGATAGGAAAAAGTGTATAACATAACATAACATAAACTCTCACGCCTGTCACTCAGGACTATGTACTTCTATTTGGCACGATCATGACACAACACACCTCTCTCGCTTCTTTGGTAGTTAATTATTACTTTAATTTTCAACTGTAAAAGATATTTTTTAAAAGGACATCTAAATTTTTGTTACCAATAAATCGATAAAACCATAAAATATGTTTTATTTCTATAATTCGTCGTATATCGCGGGGAATTGTTAACATAGGAGCGGGGAAAATCGGGGTATCAATTAAAAAGCTTATTGCGACGAGGAAATCAAAAATAAAATTTGGCAGCGCTAGTTCTGTGACATAGAAACAGACTTGTAGCACAGAATAAATAATAGTGCTTGTAGATACTACAACTACCGAATAAAGTAGCAATTATATTTATACTCTTTGACAGCTACAGCTACACCTCGTCCTCGTACTCGTAGTCGTAGACAATTTACCTAGACTATAGATGTGCCAACTCGGAAAAATTACGACTCGAGTTAACTCGAGTTGAAGTTCACGGAACTCGAGTTTAAACTCGAGTTAGCAGTACGAAACAGAGTAAATGATTTGTTACAAAGTACTTTTTTATAAATTTGTTTTTCTATGTTGCTCTTTGGTGGGTTGGGATAATTATAATTACCAAACTTAATATGTAGGATTGAAATAAAAAGGTATATTTAATATGTATCATACTTATGTATGTTTGGTTATAATCTTAGTTATAGTAAGTACCTGCATTTAACAACAATACTAGCTACATAGCAGTCTTCAGGAAACAATTAGTCTAGCTTTAAGATGTAGGTACATAAGCTATTAATAGTTTAATTATCGCAGTCAAAATATTCTTAAATAAATTTAAAAAAATTCAAATTCAAAATATTTATTGTAAGTTAAGTGTTATCTCCACCCTTTTCGGGTATTACAATAATAGGTCTGAGACTTACATAACTATATAACTATATTGGTCATAATTAATCAAAATTATAAAAGAAATTAAATTACATAACTTAGCTATTATAAAATTCTTAATAACAAATTGTTTTGGTTGTAGCTAAATACTCTTTGAAACACTCCTTTGCTTGCTCACTTGATCCGTTCATGTACAGCAACCCAAATTCGAGTTAGAGTTCCAACTCGAGTTGCGCTTAACTCGAGTTAACTCGAGTGTACCCATCACTAACCTAGACATTGTCGTGTCGAGTGACGAGTGTCGAGTGTAGATTTGGCGAACTAATGTTGTTAAGAAATTAAAAATATTCAATGATTAACCAGCAGTAAAGCGTGAATTTAAAACTTATATATTAATTCTGGCAAGTCTTTAAGTTCTTTTGAATTGCTTAGAGTTCATCAAACCGCATTAAAAATTACTATTATTTAAATCCGGGAACCTACTTTTGTGAATACTAATATATTTTCCAATAGGATTACCTTATAATTTGAGGTGATTTAACTAAGAGTTTCGTCTTATATCAAGTCAAAATACCGTGAGCTTTCCGCTAGATCCTTAGTGTATCTTCATACCTTTGTTGTTTGCAGGTCGGCGGTGAGTCAAATTGGTGTCATGTGGCACTGAAAGAAAAGTTTACATTGTGAAGTATTTATTGTGAGAATGTTTCGAAGTAAAATAAGGATACACACATGTCGCATAATATTGTTGACATCTTTAGTGTGGTTACTTATAGATGTTGCACTCTTGGCTATGTACTCTGATTGTTTCGGTGAAGGCTGTAGTAAGAAGACAAATGAAATTGCTGTCAGAGTAAGTTTACTGTTATTGTAGTAAATATGCAAAAAACAATAAAACAGCACTATAAAATTTTAATACCCACAAAAATTTCGTGCAGAAACAAAATTGATTGAAAAGTAACATATCTCATCATCATCATCTCATCAAAAGGGCTTGAAAGAATATGTTACTTTGTATCCAAATATTTAACTTTCAATTAGATGGTAAATTTAAAAAAGGCAATGGGGAGCTAATTTGTCTAAGAAGGGGTTGTTTGTGCTAAAGTTAATACGAGATTACAAAAGTAAGGACTAGACTAACTACCCCTTAATATTGAAATATTTCATAAGAGGCGACATAGGGAAACAAACCAGGTGAAGTCATTTTCCTAATAACAACCAGAAAATATTTTTTTATTTTCTAGTTGTTAAACCGTTTGGTTGCCAACCTGCCTGCCAAGTATGGCAACTGGCAAATATTGTTCAGCAGCGGACTTCAATGGGCTGTAATGTTGATCAAAATATATTTAATATTATTTAAATAATAACTATTATACTTTATACTTTTAAATATAACTATTTTTACAGTTTTAATTGCGTTAAATTTACTTATTTTTAATTCCTGATTCTTCGTAAAAATAATTTTATTCAATGTGTAAGTGTTTGAGTAAATATAAGAAATCATAATATAATTTATTTATTTTATATTTATTTTGATGAAAATATAAAGGTTATTGAGTAACATAGATATAATATGAAATAATTGTGTACTATTTACATTAATAGTATTTATCATCATATTATTTGTAAAAGATATGACTGAAATAAAATTATTATTAATTGCATCTCCTAGAGTAAAGAAGAATTTCGTGGCAAAAAGCTGCAATAGCAGCAGCTTTACAAAGCAATATAGAAGATGGAGACACAAATTTGGAAGAGAATGAAATAGAGCAGGATATTGGAGATGATGGGTTAATACTGTCTCCATATCCAAGGTCAAGGCTTAAGAGATGGGCACCTGTGTCCCCTGTAAGGCCTCAGGATAATTCTCCTGGAGAAATGGGTATGTTTATTAAACATTTGTTAATCGAAGTAATTGCTTTAATTTGATGTGATTTTAATTTTTGATCGTCATGTCACTGGTTGTTTTTTTAATTTTTGGCATGAAGCAAATGATGTCAAGATATTTATATTTTAGGTAAAGCTGTAAACATTCCAATTGAACAAGAAAAGCTAATGTTGGATAAATTTCAAGAGAATCAGTTCAATTTATTGGCTAGTGATATGATTTCATTGAATAGATCACTAACAGATGTTAGATTTGAAAAGTAAGTAATAATAAATAATGTATTATACTCATATAGTCATAGTTTTTCAAGTTAAGAATTACCAAGACTTATTCTGTAATTTGTATGATGGAAATGCCAGTTACAGTAATGATTGCCATAAGGATATATTGATATTTCTTAAGCAATTTTTATAGAATATTTGGAATTTTTAACACCACAACTACATAGATAAGTTTTTCTCCCAATAACATCGAGTCTAATATCTTAGGTGTAAGAACAAGCCATATCCAGACCTATTGCCAACAACAAGTGTGGTGATTGTTTTCCACAATGAGGCATGGACGACATTAATCCGTACCATTTGGAGTACCATTAATCGTTCACCACGACCCTTGCTAAAAGAGATTATTTTGGTTGATGATGCCAGTGAAAAAGGTATGTCACTATATTTCTATTTCCATCCCAATCAGAAACCCTATGTAGTAAAACGACTAACATCATGAAAAGTTATTTGCTGTATGTCTAATTAGTAAAATGTATATTAAAAAAAACTTACTATTACCATAAGGTCTGTATAGCAAAACATCTATTCAACAAATTCGTTATTTTTTTATGTATTATTTTTATACAAATTACCAGTAAATGCCTGCCTAATAGACCTTAATAAAATAGTCAAGGTAATTATTTCAAAGAAATTAGTCTTTATTGTAATTATATTATATATTATATAAGCAAAAAATACTTAATATTATTATATTACTAAATAAAATTATCATATAATAATTATATGAATTATTCATAGAATTCAGTAAAAGTTATTACCCAATTTCATTACTTGAAATTATGAAAGGCAACAATAAAAATTGAAAAAAAATTCAGAGTATGTATGCCAGGATATGTACTGACAATCTTTTCATAAAAAAAAATTATGGATTAAAACATTAGTTCATTTAATTTTTATGAAAAGCTACCCGTATATCTATGGGCTTCACCCACCAGTGGGTGTAGGGGAATTCCTTTAAACCTGTATTCAATTGCACTTTGTGCCTAATTTTTATATTACATAAATGTCTGCGGCTTTAAGCCTCACATAGTAGGTTATTCTAACACTGATATTTCTTGATAGGTACTTTCTTTATTTTGATGCCTAAGTGTTCAAACATTTTGAGAATGTGACAATTAGCTTATTAGACGGTTTGACAAATGGCCATATTCCTACATGGATATTTTACTAATTAGATGTATTGCTTATTATATGTTTTGATAGTGAAACCTATATTTTACTTAAGTAACCGGTAGAAAATAAACTAACTTGATATTTTATCCATATTTTTTCCTGAATAACTGTTATGTATTATCTCCAATATTCATGAATGTGCTTATACCAATTTCACTTTTAAGGAGTCTTAGTTTTTTAATTAAGTTATTTAACATAGTTGACAAGCTCGGTAGGCGACATTGCACTGTTGAATGAAATGATTGTTCAAAAAATACTACCTCTTATTAGAATACAATAGAATATTTTTTATTCAACATAGATTACAAATAATACTTATTGAAAGTCATTTATGCTTTTAAAACTGGTTCAGAAAAAAAACCTCTGCACTAGGAAGAACCGGCATGAAAACCCAGCGGGATTCTTTTTTTAAATCATATTTTATAATAGTTTACAATGTAGTACAATTGAAATTTATATTCATATACATACATTAGAAACAGCATAGTATCTATCACCTCTTTCCTAGGGATTATTATCAGTCATGTATATTTTATTTTTTTGTAGAATAAGGGTGACAATCGAGCACACAGTCCACCTGATGGTAAGTGGATGCCGTGGCCCATAGACATCTACATCTATCCTCGATTACGAATCAAAATGCAGATGCGTTGTCACATGTAAGGACTTAGATGGATTGCCTTGTTTCCAGTAAAAAGGGTCTCTGATATTATAAGATAGGTTCTTTAATATTATAGGAACCATTTTTATGTAGCCTTTGTTTAAAAAATTTAAACCTTTTTATTGGTTGACTCTGCATAATTTCCGAGAATTTGTTGTAAAAGCATATACTTTGCCCCATGAAGGAATTACTGACTTATTGGAGTCTAGTCACTGGTATTACTAGCTTGTGCTTGTTCCTAGTATTTATAGAATGTACATCACTATTAAAAAAAAATTATGTTTGTTTTTGTATATGCACTAAATTTTCATAAATATAATGAGAGACCAAAGCTAACATATTGATTACTTATATTATTTTCTGAGGGACTCAAATTTAGATTACAAATAGGCTCTTCTGCAACAAAGATGAAAGTCGATCGAAGATGTTAGTCGCATTACCCTATAGCAAGGTTCCATATGACGTAATGCTAATGTATGCTATGAAAATAACTAAAATACACCAATGATTTTTTTATATTTACGCGAGAAAATGGAACCAATGTTTAGGCTTTTTAATAATTGTAGTATTCTCTTTGGGATTAATTTTTGTAGATCAACAAACTCTTTATCTATTGGGAATTTAAAAATAAGTTAATTAAACGCGTTAGAATCCGTAAAAGTAGTTTTATTCAATAAAATAAACTAATCTAGCTGTTTCAACACAATATCTTTTAATCTTTTTTACACCAAATGCTGTCTGTCTGCTAGTTTAGATATATGGGTATTCCAGTGAAGCTTCGCGTTCAGAGTGATTCCCACAAAAACTGTGGTATCAACTAGACCCAACTCTTCTGTATTGAAAATAACAATAGTATTTATGTGTTTACGATTTGACGTTATAATGTAATGCATTTCATTTTAGTGCCATTAAAAAGAAAACTGTTTACGCTAAACCAATATAATAATTTAGACATAGCAATATTAGATTCGTCATATTTTACTAAATGTCGTTTTAATTTGAAAATTAATGAAGTAGCATCAGCAAATAATAGTATATCGCGGTTATCCCCTACAAGATAAAGTAAGCCATCAATATAAATTAAAAACAGGAATGGACCAAGAAGTGAGCCCTGAGGAACACCCATTATTACTTTTGGAAGAACTGTTACCATTGATAACAACGTTTTGAGTTCTGTTACTTTATTATGAACTAATAAATTTAAGAGTAACATTTCTTACAACATAATGAAAGTTCCTGTTTAATGTCTGTCTCGTGATGAACGCAGTTGAAGGCCTAGGAAAGATAAAAAAATCCAATGTAGACTGCTTTTGGATTTTAATCTAAAAATATATTTAGAAGCTCAACACCAGCATCAGTAGTTCATCGATCCTTTGTAAAACCAATATTGTAGTGTAGATAGATGGATGGATGAAATAACAATGGAATGTAGATAGATGCTTTAGGCTGTTTGTTGGCTTAGTAGTTCAATATTAGACATTGGCCTGTTTTATCTTCCGCCCAATAATTGGGAGGCAGTGTCTTGTAGGGAACATTAATTGTGGTGAAAAATTACGATGGGCAATTGGACTGGCAGTTAAATTACTATCACCTTTTTACTTTTGACGCCGGTTTTCGTCACCATTCTGGTTAATTTAGTCTGACAATAATAAAATGATTATTGCACCATTATGCATGTCAGACTAACATTTCCTTATGACGATGTAATGGATTTTCTTACGGCACTACCAGATATACTATATCATATACTATATCAGCCATATTTGAGTTCTTCTATATTTATGTGCTAAAACGACATTAGTATTATTTTGTTTTTATTCAACTGCACCAGAAAGAGGATAACGTTTTCGGATGTATTTGAAACGTATAACATACGTCTGTATGTTTATCTGTTTCTTAGTGACATCCTGTAGTCTTAACGGTTATTTAATTTGGAAGTGCGAGACACCGTTAGATTCTCCTACTGCTTAGAAGAAAATAAAACATTAAAATTTGCGAGGTTAGGTTTGCGTTTGGTTAAAAGTTAACAAATTAAAAATTCTCATGTTACGAATTCTTAGAACACCTGGGTAAAAAACTCGAGGACTACATAAAAACGCTGCCGGTGCCGACGCACCTTTTCCGAACGGAAAATCGCTCGGGACTCATTCGGGCGCGACTTTTGGGCGCTAAACACGTCAAAGGGGACGTCATTACCTTCTTAGACGCTCATTGTGAATGCACAGGTAATATTTAGAAATTGTATTATATAATTTTATCGTAAATAAGTTTTTTGTTTATTTGATTGTAGTGATTTTGATATTTGTTGATACATTTTTTATCACATTAAAACGGTTGCCACAGCCGAAATTTGAAGCTAGAAAAAGTAATACACAAAATAGTAAAGGTAGTAGCCTATTGACGTTGAGTTCACAATCAGTTAAACACTTTTTTTTGTTAAAACAGTACTTACAGTTGCCCTGTGCAGTTGATTATTTCCAACCGAAAACGGAAGTGGTCAAAATTGGTCAGAGTATTTCTTTTAAGTTTAATCAATCAATCATCATCATCAATATCAATGAACGCAACAACCAAACAGAGTTCGATTCTATTTCTGCCACCAAAAAGCAGTGCTTGCAAATCTTGTCCGATGGTTATAGAAAGCCAGATTTATTACAGGCTGTAAGGCAATCAATCTTGATCGTCTGAGGTTACAATGCCTAACCTATTGACGTTGAGTTCACAATCAGTTAAACACTTTTTTTTTGTTAAAACAGTACTTACAGTTGCCCTGTGCAGTTGATTATTTCCAACCGAAAACGGAAGTGGTCAAAATTGGTCAGAGTATTTCTTTTAAGTTTAATCAATCAATCATCATCATCAATATCAATGAACGCAACAACCAAACAGAGTTCGATTCTATTTCTGCCACCAAAAAGCAGTGCTTGCAAATCTTGTCCGATGGTTATAGAAAGCCAGATTTATTACAGGCTGTAAGGCAATCAATCTTGATCGTCTGAGGTTACAATGCCTAACCTATTGACGTTGAGTTCACAATCAGTTAAACACTTTTTTTTTGTTAAAACAGTACTTACAGTTGCCCTGTGCAGTTGATTATTTCCAACCGAAAACGGAAGTGGTCAAAATTGGTCAGAGTATTTCTTTTAAGTTTAATCAATCAATCAACCATCATCACCAATATCAACGAACGCAACAACCAAACAGAGTTCGATTCTATTTCTGCCACCAAAAAGCAGTGCTTGCAAATCTTATCCGATGGTTACAGAAAGCCAGATTTATTACAGGCTGTAAGGCAATCAATTTTGATCCTCTGAGGTTACAATGCCTCTGTAGCCTTCTTTGTTTGAAGTTGGATGCAGGGCCATGTGCTGCAATAGTCACTTCCCAGGTGTACTGGAAGTCTGTTTGTCACTTCAATTTTGTAAAAAAGTGCCGATTTACCATGTGCTAGATAATGAAATAAATCACCAGGAAACTTGTATATCTGAGGATTAAAATATTTCGAGGTCATGCAGTCGGCCCACACCGGTAGACTCATTGCTTCATTACCCTCAGAAATGTGAGGAGACCTGTATTATTGGTGGACATAATAAATAAGCTGCAACTTTACTTTTTAACATCTTTCGGGGTCCCTCGAAATCAGTCAGCGAGTAGGTCGTCACTGTCTTAAGTAGGACTATAATATGTCAATTTTTGGACAGAGAAGTTAGAGAAATTGTAATAAATTCTTAACTTAACAGAGGGCTGGTTGGAACCGCTACTAGCTAGAATAGTGGAAGACAGAACAACTGTAGTGTGTCCCATCATTGATGTTATTTCCGACACGACCTTCGAGTACATACAGGCATCGGACATGACGTGGGGTGGTTTTAATTGGAAACTCAACTTTAGGTGGTAAGTATAAAGATCTATATTTATTAAAATGAACATGTTTTCATTAAAGTTAATATTATGACACATAAAACAGTTCAGGAAATTAATATCATTGTTTGCAGTAGGAAATATGGAAAAAATTACATAGAGGTTTATCCATTTGATTTCTTTGATATATGATTTTCGATTGTTGACGGCGATGGAAGAATGACTGGCATTTGTAATCAGTACACATACAAAGAGATAATAAATAAATAGATTAGTAAATAAATTTGGATTATGCAAATAAATTATTGTTACAAAAATCAAAGAACGTAAAAAAGACAGCTACAAATTGAGTTTATTAAGTGTGTGTTTATTATTTTAAGTAATTAATTAACATAGAGATAAGTAGATTTAAATATAATTTGTAGACTGGCAATTTGTATGAGGTACAAATAATTGTTCCGGTTGGAATTCTTGTCCATGTGCAATTTGTTTGTAAAACGCCTCCGCAATAAAGGAAAAGCCCAGTTTGGGTAGTGATATATGCCTATTTAACGGGCATAGAAAACAGTCACAGCATGGTCACCTCTGTATAGTCTGTTCGCTTAGATACGGTCGCCTTTGTGTCGCGCTGCCTCTGCACTTGCCGCATCTTGTCAAAGGCGCGGCCGAACATCAAAGGTCGCAGGATGCGGCGCACACCTACAGGATTTGGCATTTTATAACTAAACGCCGTAGTGAAAGGTTGTTTTTATTTGTTGACTCTGCTACGTATACAGAAAATATTTTTTCGTCATTGGGAGGACAGTGAAGTGCCTCAAGATGAAATTTTGTGTGAACTAACAACAAAAATAATATTTTAGTATGGATTCAGAACCTTATTACTAAAACTTAAATACAGGTAGCAATGACTCTGACACTTCGAATGATGAAGAATAGTGTCTATTTTACTGTCGTTTATGTTTTTACCTATCTACTTATATTTTTAATTTAAATTTTCTTTGCTACCTAACTTGTGTTTATTATTTATATTCGCATTTTATTACAATAACCACAAGAAAAATACTATTCCATTTTATTCTTAGAATTAAAAATATATTTATTTAACAAAAGTACAAAATAATAAAATAATAAGTGCGCCTCCGTGTGTACCGACAATATATGCGAAGTGCGCATATTCGCTAGGGCCTCGGGGGCGCCTCGAGGCCACCCTGTGGCTTACTAAAATGTCATTTGTTAGTAAAGCTGAAATTAATTAATATTAACTTACCTCATAGGCATAATAAATGATAAGTGGTTTGTGCTAAACGGATATGATAGGAGTTAAAGTATTAAATTTCCGTTATAATGGAGTGCTCACAAATTAAATATGGATGGTTCTAGATTCGTGATTAAATCTTTTTTTTTACACCATAATATTCAAATTTTTACTACATCATTCTAAATTCAAAATTTTATGACATTATATTGTTTGACTTTTAATTGTTTTTACATTTCGCACCTTTGGGCACAAAGGGTCACTTCTGCATGTTTTCCAACTTTACGGGAAGAGCATTTAGAGTATTAAGACGATTCTCATTGTCTTAAATTAATTAATTTTTCTGTGACTATTTAAAAAAAATACAACAAGTGGTTTCTGAAAAACAAGCCATAAACTGAGGGAAGGCTACCAAAAGTGACTTTTTGTTACAAATCACTAACTGTTATATTGCAGAAGTGACCTTTTTAAAAAAATAATAAAATCATAAAAGTTCGTATTTTTTATGTTTAAGGATGGGTACGTTTATTTTTAGTAGAGTTGTATTTGATTGGAAACCAAAACAAACTAAAACAAGCAGAAAAAGAAGAAGAATCGGTCAAATACTCAATTTTATTAATAAAATAGAGGATTATTAAATGAAATAGGTGATATTTCCAAGTTTTTTTATTTGAAATTCAAACAAATGGCATCAAAATATACATTTCGAAAGAAACGATAGAAAATGGCTATCAAGTTAAGTCGTTCTGTAGTTCCTTCAACATTTTCTGTTCTTTTTTTGACCTGTTCTGTGGTTTCTTCGACATTACCTATTCTTTGGTTGTCACTAAGCCATTATAATACTTTGAGATCTAAAAATAAAAATAATTACAGATTATAGACTAAATATTTTTTTAAAGTTATGATTTGATTAGAAAGATTGAACCTTTCCATGTAGGAATTTAAGACAACATCATTCAAATGACTGCCACGGCTAGCCTTAAAATACCACATTCGGTCAGTCTAATTTTTCAATACATTTTCGACTGTTTGGCCCTCTATTTCATCAATAGCAACTTTGATTTCATGTTTCAAGTCGTCAATCGTCTCTGGATGGTTAGCGTAACACTTTCCCTTAACGGCTCCCAAAAAAAGTCCAACGGAGACAAATCGCAGCTTCGAGGTGGCCAATGACATCAGCATTTCGGCTGATTATGCTATTTTCGAAAACAGTACGCAAAAGATCGATTGTTACGTTGGCTGTGTGGCACGTTGCGCTTTCCAGTTTTCATGATGTCAGACCAAATTCTATGTCATCCTCTTCAATTTTGGGAAACGAAAAATCGCTTAGCATGGCGCGGTAGCGATCGCCATTAACTGTAACGGCGTTTCCTTGCTCATTTTCGAAAAATTATGGCCCAATAATGCTGCCAGACCAAAATCCGCACCAGACAGACACTCGTTGAGGGTGAATTGGTTTATCCACGATGGCGTGTGTATTTTCTGAGCCCCAGATATGACAATTTTGCTTATTGACATTTCCTCCGAGGTGGAAATGAGCTTCATCTGAAAAGATGATTTTTCGGTAAAAATGCTTATCTTCGATCAAGCGGTCTTCGGCCCATTGAGCAAACCGAAAATTGCATACATGCGGCTTCAGCTCTTGCACTAATTGAACTTTGTATGCATTCATACTGAGATCTTTATGCAAAACTCTTCTCAAAAAAGTGTGTGAAATGTTCAATTCTTGAGAACGATGACTAGTTGATTTTGATGGTTGTTCACGCACACTCTGAGCAACAGCACCGATGTTTTCAGTTAAGCGCACTGGACGAGTACGTACATGGGTTGTTTTATCCAATAACGATCCAGTTTCACGAACTCGCTTCACAAATTGATCCACAAACTGCTTTTTTGGCACATCCTTTTTGTCAATTTTATTTTCTAAATTTCGTACAGTTTGAGTAGAAGACTCACTCACCACTTTGGAAATAAGTTTTTAATATTTCCCAACTTTGTTCAAGCGAAAAGCGACCCATAACTGTCAAACATAAAACTAACTTTCTGTCACATCGGAAATGTCATCAAACCTTCCAACCTCAAAATAACCTGTAGTTCCAGTCCCAAACTTTAGATGGCCCACCTTGTAAAAACCACAAATTAATCCAATAAAAAAACACTTCTATACAAAAATAACGTTCCGTCATAATATAAATACTAATGATTACAAAAATAATGTCACTTGTTAACAGAAGTAACGTTTTGGTTCCAATGAAAAGAAAAGTTTTATGCTATAATATCATTTATAAAGAGAAGTGACGTTATGTTTACAACAAACGAATACTAAGATTTGGTAACAAAATGTGATTCTTATCCAGAAAAAACATTAATATTGCAAGAATTATGTAAACAAATAAGTCATTACTAGTAGTAGTGCCTCTCCGTCACAAATGCGCAAGATCACGCTACGGCTGTGAAAACACTACTGACAAGATGAGACGTTACGTTTGAAGCAAACTGACCAATAACGCAAAATAATGTAACGTCCCTCACTTCCTCAAAACGATGTTATTCATGCGATTGTCACCGTTTTTACTGTGCGCATAAAGTCGATTATCACGGTTAAATCTGCATATTTAAGTCGTTTTAAAAAAAATTGCAGAAGTGACGCTTTGTTCCCAAAGGTGCGATTTGAGTTAAACATGGAGACTTCATTTTAAATCAGAGTACTTTTCAAATACGAGTTCTAACACAGCAGAAATAGCTCCCAATATTAATGCTGCGTTAGGAGAGGATGGAACTAACGAACTTCGACTTGAAGAAAGAATCACGAGGAAGACCAGACATTAAGGTAAATGACGATGAATTAAAAGTAATGGTGGATGCCGATTCTTATTAACTAACGCCAAACCATGAGAGAATTAGCGTCATGGTTTGACGTTAGTTCAGCAAAAATATTGACTGATTTGCACTAAATTGGTAAAATAAAAAACTCAAGACATGGATACCTCATGAGTTAACTGACGTGCTTAGAGAAGCACACGATGCCTTGCTTTGATGAGTCTTCTTGATATAGAGTTAAATAAAGGGATTTTGGTCAAAATTGTACCATGTGATGAAAGTGGATCAATAACAGTAGATGCCTATTGTGAAGAACTACGATCAATGATGGCGAAACTCAAAAAGAAAGAATCCCGACTCGTCAAACGATCTTCGCCATTATTGCTCCATGATAATGCAAGACCTCATACTGTTCGACAAACCATTTTAACATTACAAGACCTGCAGTTAGGTAAATCTACGTCATCCTCTGTATCTACGCGCCAGACCTAGTTCGACCGATTACGACTTTTTCGCAATTTGGACAATTTTACAAGAAAAATTCTCACAAAATACCTTTACAGCCTTTGTTGAGAAAGATTCCAGAGTTCTATCGCAATAAAATGCGAGTCCAATCAATATCGATGAAAATGTTGAAATTGCTTTAATAATCGTCAGTGTATGTAATTCTAGATTTCCACGAATATTCCTAAGATCAGTAAGTATATGAAACAATAGTGCTGTATTGCAGTGCAGAATTGTCAAATTTTGTCCTCTGTGGGCTGTAGCAACTTCCTGATAACAGTTTAATCATAATAAAATATGTATAGGTACTTCGACAAAGTTGAAAACCGACAGCTGCAGCATTATTTTCGGAGGATCCGCGGTCCCGGTTGAGTGATACGAGAAGTTTTATGGACGGCTGCACACGTCGCCTATAGAAGAACCACACGCAATAAAAAGTCTCATCCAACATTACTCCGGTGATATCCGGACGTCAGTCTGAGCGAAATTAGATTGCCTCCTGAACCTAGCTACACGTACTTGTTTTCGAGATTCATTAGAATAGAATAGAATAACCTTTATTCGATATAGATTAAAAGTAATTCTTATTGAGTAATTTTTACTTTTACCACTGGTCCGGAAAAACCTCTGTTGTGGGAAGAACCAGCAAGAAACCAAGCGATACTCTTCTTTTAAATCATAAAAAGTTAAAAATTTTTTTCAAAGTAAAATTATACAACAATTGACTGGGAGAGAATGCCTTAAGGCATTAAGTCCGCCATATGTACGATTTTATTTTTTGCATAAAAGTTTAAATAAATAAATAAAAATAAAACAAAAACACTGGTTGTGTACAAACTACTTACAAAACTTATTTAAAAGCATCTTGAAACGACCACCTCATTCCCATGGGTTATTATTAACCATGAATACATCATATTAACGGCCAATGGATCTAACGCTTTTCTCAATACCGAATCCCAATTCCAAGATATTGATGGAGAACAGCATCACCAATTGAATATGGACAAATCTTGCATATGCATTCTTGAAAAGGCCTATATCCAGCGGTAGATTAAGAAATGCTTATAAAGAAGATAACGGCTTGGTAGTTTTATCCGCACGGGACAAGTATGGTATATGGCCTACAAGGACTGTGAGCTCATTAAATGCCTTTTCTTGTATAAAAATGTAAGGTTTCCACAAAGGTGCCTTTGGAGGTTTGGTACTACAGCCCAGTGGTGCTGTGGCGCCAGGAATTCCTATAAAATCGAAACTGATAATGTCTTCAGACAAGTCAAATTATGAATGACCATTAAATATAAGGCTTTCCCCTATATTATTAATTATTTTTTACAATTTTTTTCTACTTGACATAAATACTACCTAATAAAAATAACTGTGTTTTAATTAGATCAAACATAATTTTCTACCGACTTCAAAAGGAGGAGGTACTCGATTCGACTGTATGTTTTTTATAACGTGTGTTACCTCATAACTTTTTTCTGGGTGAACCGATTTCGATGATACTTTTTAAATTTGAAAGCTGGTGTTTCTCATGTGGTCCCATATAAATTTGAACAAGGTCTGACCAATAGTTTTTGAGTTATTCTTAATAATTTATATTGAAGTAGGTTGTACAAAACTTTTAATTATATAATATAAAGACAGCACAACAGATCTGTTGCTGAATTAATTATTAAAATGAACTTAATGACCAATAAAGATTAGCAGAAAGTGTCACGGTGGCGGTCCGACTCAAGGTTTTTAGCGCGTCGGTTATGCAAGTCTGTTTTGATTACATAATTAATACTTCTATTGTACCTACTCGTTTTTGAATGTTAGGAGAGCATTTCCTTAATTTAATTTAAAAGAACAAGAACAATAAATTTACATTTTATACTGTTAAGTATACCTATTATTATTTTTCTGCACTATTCATAAAAAATTAAACTATAACCACTTTTTCTATTTTAAATAACCTGCCTACGGACTCTACGACATATATTTAATGAAGCTTTCCATATGGCTCATAGATCCTTGGCATTTATTTATCCTTGATAAATAGTCCACTTGAATACATTTAAAAACAAAGAATACACGATTAATGGTCACATAATGCTATTAGTGGCGCCGAAATAATACGATAGCACATGTTTGTTCTCCATAAAGACAGATTTTTGGATATATAATGTCTGATCAAATAGACTTGCATATCTTCCGGTAAATTTAATGAAGCCAGCTAAACGATCTTATTTCATCACGGGAAGCGTAGGAAACGATTATGGTCCTGTCTGTAGCCATTTATCTGCGCCAGCGAGGGAGAACAGTGTCAAAGGCTTGCAATAATTGATACTATGATCACCAATTCATATACCATACGATTATGATCAATACTCTACGAGAAACTGTCAATGTCCTGCAGTGAACTGTTGTTTAGGGCCTAATTAAAATGAAGGAATGAAAAATTTAATGAAAATGAATGTTCCAAAAAAAGGCAGCCGTGCCGACCCTGCCAATTATCGGCCAATCTCAATTATCTCTGTACTCTGCCAGATTATGGAGCGTATATTGAACGCTCGCTTAATGGCATACCTAGAACAGAATGAACTCCTTAAGAAGGAAAATATTCTTGAAAATCTATTCAAGTCAATCGGTCGAGCTGTTTCAAAGATTTTCAAAAAAAAAAAAAAATTAAATAGATTTAGCAGGAAGTTCCAGGTATGGCCTGCAGGGTCAACCGTAGTTTTTATTCATCTTTACTATTATAATGTAATATATTTATGGTCTTAATAAATGCGATTTCTTTATTTGTTATTCTTCAATAATATAATGTTTTATTACTTAGTAAATATACTATTTGTTGAATTTACCCTATGTTTGTAATGTTGATGATTTTGAGCAATAAATGAAATGAACATAAAGGCGTTTCAATCGATTTACTACGGTATTCGGAATACTAACTGAATGCAAACGCATACTAAAACAATTATGTTTGTAATCTTATTCGACACGGTGAAATCTTTGATAAACAATGCTTTCACATAAAGTTGACATTATGAGGTTATATATTATATGTATATTATATATATATATATATACACACACACACATTTATAAAGTTTTCAAAATTATAAAATGAATTAAAATTTATTTATAATTTTAATTCATTTTATTATACATTAAACTTAAACCGGTCTAAAATAGCAGCTTAATGGTGCTGTATTCGTATGGTGAGTGTAGAGAACCGGAGACCTTTTTTACTGGAAAAGAGGCATTCCGTCTTAGGCCTCATGGGTGAAAACGCATTTGCATTTTGATTCTTAATCGAAGATAGATTTAGATGTGTATGGGCCACAGCATCCACAAACCATCAGTTGGACTTATTCTAAAAAAAAAGCAGTGTTTTGTATGTGTACCATATTTATTTATTTTAATCTATCAATGTCGTATTATGTTATAATATAACATATTATTTTAGTTTATTTAGGTATTAGAATGTAAGTTTATTACAATATTCACCACCACCCATTGTCCAAATAGTTCAATTTTTTCTTAATCTGTGTTTGTGCACATTAAATTAAACACATAAATACATATATACATTGTTATTAAAATATACATAGATAGTTTCATAATATTCTTTTATAATATTTGAGTAACACATCAGCAGCATCTAGCAGTCCACCTAATGTTAAGCGGCCACTGCTACCAATGGACACGTGCAAACAACTTCAACCAAACAAGGTCACAGATAGAAGACATAAGAAATGTTTTATATTACATACAGTAGTGAACGTAAAACATCCCACAGCCTTGCATTGTTCCGTAGCATGGAGCATCGCTAGCCGTTTCGTTGTCTTTCGTTGCTGTAATATAAAAAATGTGTATATAAAAAAAAGTCTGATACTGAATAAATTATTTGATTTCATTTGATTAATCATTATGCTCAATGAATGATTTTTTAAAAGCGTTGCCTCCACTAGGATTTTTTCCTGTATCATGGTGGCAGTTTACATTTATAAATTTCACAAGGTCAAACGTCCAGACCCGGAATAATTATTTGTAGGACATACGAATACTTGTTCCGTGCGGGATTCAAACCCGCAGCCCTCAGTGCCGCAACTCAATGCTAAGCTACTGCGTCACGGAGCCGGCAATCAGAGTAGCAATCATAGACAACCCGCAGTATTAACGTTGCTCACCGTCGCTAGTCTGATTTTTTTTTTTACTTTAGTCAATAACAAGATGCATGTACCGTTATGAAGGCTAACATCTTCCTGGCATTTCCCCAAGTAGAAAAAGATATAATGGAACCCAGGTAGAATCAAGTGATGGATTAAGCTGCTACCACTCTTAATAAATAATCTATTTTCTACATTCAGGTATCGAGTACCGGAACGAGAGATGTCAAGACGAGGTGGTGACCGCACAGCACCGTTACGCACGCCGACCATGGCGGGAGGGTTGTTCGCGATAGACCGCGAGTACTTCTATAAGATCGGCTCCTATGATGAGGGCATGGACATTTGGGGTGGAGAGAACCTTGAGATGAGCTTCCGGGTATCGTATGCTTTGTACAGATTGTATTCGTGATATCGTTTATTTTTTCTTTATCTCATTAATTCTTGCTATTATTGCCCAAACAAAAATATGACAACATATCAGTAACATGAGTCGTCTGTACGTGAAAGTAATCCGTGTTAATTGAGGAAGGCTTTTGTTACTATTAAAAGTTTTTTACGAAAATGTTCCAAAGGAAAAAACGATATTTTCTGAGACTTATGTCGTTTAAATTTTTTTAAAGAAAATTTGTGAAAACACCTAATACGCAAATTTTCTATAGATGCCATAATCAGCAGTACAGAATTTAGTTCCAAAACCCTCATGTAGAGAGACGTTTGATCTTCTCTATTATTCATTAAATGCTTTCTAAAGCTAATAAGCCTTTCTCTTAAACGTCAGTTCACACGGAGCGGGGTAGGAGGGATGTGCTGAGCACCAAGCACCAGGCGCAACCGGGCGATCTCGTTCGGCGAACTTAGAAAGGCTCCCAATGAAATGTGCACTTTCCCAGTAGTGAATAAGTACCATATTCTATTGCGCTAAGTGTGCGCCGCGTGGCGTCCCGTATGGGTGTGAGGTAGCATTAACGTGTGGTGTGGGCGCAAGGTGTGGCAGTGCGGCGGCCGGCTGGAGATAGTGCCGTGCTCGCACGTGGGCCACGTGTTCCGCGACAAGTCGCCGTACTCGTTCCCTGGCGGCGTTCAGAACGTCGTGCTCCACAACGCGGCGCGCGTCGCCGAAGTGTGGATGGACGAGTGGGGCGAGTTCTATTACGCCATGAATCCAGGTTCGGACCTTGGATTGTTTCGTGCCGGGACCGCTAACATTTTATCTTCTTATGATTGAAACGATTTTTCCATTGAGTACAGTAGTAGTAATAGTAAACTTCATTAGCTTCAAAAAACATATAAATTTAGCATATTTTAAATTAATTTATTATTTAACTTAATTAAAATAATTCATTTATCAATGCCAAAATGAAGAGAAATTAAATATCGAAAATTCGATTCATATTTTTGTTTATTCCTAGTTAGTACAAGTAAAATGATAGCGGTCGTTGGTACATTGATAAAGTTTTGTTGTGGCTTGGGATAATATTGAATAAGTAAAGCTGATGTTTTGTGAACATGTCATTAACACTTAAATATTTGAGCTTTTTAACATAATATTACAACTAACCGCCATTGCAGCTGCATTTATTTTTACTTGCATGCTTATTTCGCTGTTTGTCTCCCCTACTTTTTTTTTTCTACTTTTAATGTTGTTGTACTTTTCAGCCTGTCAGTTCTCCGTAACGCAATTATGTTTATCCTCTGCTGTTTTCTACCTTTTTTTTTAACTCTTTTTTTTCTTACGCTTCTTCGTAATGCAGAAGCAATGAAGAGTGTTTTGGAGTTTATTAAATACATTTAAATGTAATTTATGTATTAAGTCTGTATCCACAGCAATTCTTTTCGCGTGAAGAGCTGTAGCAAATATCTTATTGTCTCCTATTTTGCAAAACAGGTATAATGCTGATTATGAGAAAGAAGTCGTCAACACATTGTTTTAAATAATGAATTTGGAATATTTATGTACAGAAAAGAAAAACAATACTTATGGCTATCAACAACCATACGTAAGATTTTTTCATATGAAGTAAATTTGCTTAAAAAAGATCTAATCAGCCAGAATTTCCTTTTCAAGTAAACAATATTTGCTTGCTTAATTCTCGTGTGATACAAAAAGAAAACTATGGAGTAACTTGACTTCTCAAATTAAAAATAAAATCCACTTCCACTTTTTATAAATCCTTTATTTGTCACAGCTCTTCTCATCATCATGGCTTAATAGAATAACATAATTTTTGTTGTCAAATTAACATTTCACCATTGATGTTCAGTATTTTGTGTCATTTTGTGTAACTAATGCCTAATTAACCTTTAATCGAAATTAACATTTTTAATATGTCTGTAGAATTTGGGTAAAGCAATATGATATTTACCTAAGAGTAAAAGGTCTGTTCTCAATGTATAGTAATCGCGTAGATTTAAGAAAACTGATGATTCATGCCAAAAGTTTTTTTCAAATAACTGTAAACTTCATATTGCTTGTCAAAGGGATTTTGATCTTTGTTCGCGATAAAAGTGTATTTGTTTTACGGCCTTTAACTATTCAGCAGCTGACGAAACCGAGTTGCTAACAATGCCTTAGTTACGTCATTTCTAAACAGAATTCACCGGTGTATTGTTCCGTTTATCGAATACTATCAAGGTAAGCAATAAAGCAAATTTATGGATAATATGTTACTGTATCAAATATTTATTTAGTGTCTCATCTCAATGTCAGAAATCAGAACGAAACTGCTCAGTGTTTCTCAAACTTTTTACTAATTTAATAAACTAAACTTTCAAATTAGCTCGGTTAGGATTTTTAACAAATCACATTTTTGTTGATTGTATGTTTTTAATATACACTTGAAAGAAAAAAAAATTGAAATTAATTTTGCTTTATCGTCTAAATATCACTTCTTTTATCACATCGGAGTTAAAAGCTGGTTTAAAATTGTACTTTAAGTTTTAGAAACGATGCTGCGCTTTTATAATATTATTTAAGTGAATTTAATATGCATAAATTTGTTTACATTTTTGAAAATAAACCGGTGAATTTTGTTGCATAATATGGTCGAGGTAATGGGTTGGTTTTACGTCACTTGCAACATAAACGCGGTACCCCGCCATGTAAGCTTATAGAATCTAATTGAAACTGTATAAAAATTTTAACTTAATATCTCCGAAATTTGCAACGGTTTTATTGACTTCTTAAAGAGGTACTTTTATCATGTTGTATATTTATAGAAAAATCTGAAGTCAGTAACATGAAATTCAAAATTTATATTCATGGATAAAATAAAAATATTTATTTTACGTCATATTATGTGGTCAAAACACGTAAAACGAATTTTACTAAACACATAGAAATTTTATTGACTTCGATACCCGAACACGTTTTTGGTTTTAAAATATTATAATTTTTTAGCCATATATTAGAAACAAGTTACAAATACATAAATATAAATATTTGATTTGAAATTAAAATCCGTTTTTAAATTAATTTTTTATCCACAAAACGACACGGGTGACATTACTTCTAGTGTATGTAGGTGCCGGGCGTTTCTCAAAGCTAAAATACAATTTCTGGTACACTTTGCTATAAATAATATCTCCAAACGAGATATTCTGAATTGCCAGTCTACGTTCAATGACTTTTTATGCCACCAGGGCTGCGCCACTTTGCAATGAGGATGATATTTGACAGATCTCATAGCGGGGAAGTCACAATTGTTAGAAAAGTGTTAAAAATATTGTTTCTTTCTGAAATATTAGTTATATTTTGCATTCATTAGATCCATTTCTAGATAATCCAAAACACAACTTTTTAATGATGACGATACTACGTGACCCTTCTCTGCGAGACAAATAAGTTCACCTCAGTCCCAACTAGCGACATGTAGTGAGCGTAAGATTATTAGCCCTCATTGATGAGGATGGTAGGCGTGTATGGGTGGGTTGGTCGGGGTACCGCGCGACGGTTGCAAGTGACTGGGGCGTGGCTGGGCGGGCAGGTGTGGATGTGTGGCGGCACGCTGGAGATCGCGCCGTGCTCGCACGTGGGCCACGTGTTCCGCAAGACCACGCCGTACTCGTTCCCCGGCGGCACGGGCCGCGTCGTCAACCACAACAACGCCCGCCTCGCCGAGGTGTGGCTCGACGACTGGAAGCTTTTCTACTACAATATCAATCCAGGTCCATCTCAGCGCATCGCGCAGCTCGCTTATTTTGATTTTTTCGCTACTCGAATTTTTTTTTGCGGTAAAATTTTCGGCCAGTGCCAAAACGATAAATTATAATTTATTATAGCATGAGTTCGATGACGTTTTGACTGTTATCCCTTTGTAATTTATTTATTGCTATAATTATATCATTAGTTAATTTCCTTCTTGAACATTTTTTTCAAGGTAAGGTGTTTTATATTTTTTGTACATAATATTATTAAAAATACGCAGAAATAATACGTATAACGTGAACTCATCAAATGTCACTCTAGTATTATCATAATAAACAGATTATAGTGTATAAAAACTAAAAGGTCAATGCAGACGTACGGAGTGGTAGCCAAAGACTCTTTCAATAATTTTTACACATATTTGGAATTATTTAGCTACGGAAATTTTAAGTCATATCAATGCCGGCTATATTTAAAAAAAAACTAAATATGAGTTGAATGATGAGTTTTAAGAAAATGAGTTCATATTGCATTATCATCCAGTTCTGAAATATATTCAAAGTCTCAAGTATCTTGCTTATATGCGGTAAGTTAGTTTAAACCAATTGCAAAATTTGTACCGTACTAACAAACAGAGAAGAAAGCGAGGCAATAAAAACATTTAAAATATTTTTCGCTACCATTTCGTATATTATCTGCTCTGAGCCTAAGCCACAGTAAATTTCCTTGTTATTGCTCTTTTTCTCTTACATTTACATAATTCTATGATTATAATATTAATAGAATTTTAGTACTTCATAACTCAATATAAAAATATATTGGCAATTATAGCACAGATTTTGTTGCAAATATAGGTACTTTGTATTTCGGGTAGAGTCGAAATTCGAAATAGGTGAGCTGTCGGGTAACATGACTTATGTTTTTTATTGGGTATAGAGAAATAGAAATCTGATAAAAGGTTAAAAATTAGTAGGACCTATTTAATTATTTATCTCAATTTAGTAAAAAAAATATTTTTACTCGTAATTATAATATTTTTTGTGAATTAACGTAATTAATCCAAAAATCAGATTTCTGTTTCATATAAATTGCGTCTTGCATGATTTTTGTTTTGCTTCGCTTTCATGCGAGACGTAAACACTACTATTACCAAATGCATGCAATAATCATAATAATTTAACCTTTTTAACGTTGCTAACATACGAGTAACATTGTTTTGGAAATCATTCGAATAAGCAGTTGTAGTATTTGACACAGTTGTAGTATTTTAACAGTTATTTGTGTTATTAACAAAAACTAATGGGGAAGTTTGATGTACTTAATAATAAATTGTGATATTTTTAATAAAAAAAGAAAAAAAATACTATAATAAATGAAATACTTAATTTATTATTAGTAGTAAATTAATTATAAAATGTGAAGAATACTATGTACAACTTGACCAAAACAATTAGGCGCATGACAGGAATGCGGTTTCGACGCTCGCACCCCGCCTCTATCCCCGCGCTACCCCGTTCAATCGTTCCGTGTTCCCTCCCTAGTTCTAATGACGTCTTAGCTGTTATGCGCCTAATGGTTTTGGTCACGTAGTAAATAATGATTAGCAGGTCGAACTAAACGACTAAGGAGTTTATAGTCTACCTGGAGGTAAGTGGGTATTATAGCCTATGGATTTTTTTAAGAAATCTAATCTGAAAGATTATTTAAAGAAAAAAAGATTACAGAGGCGTTGAAACTTCAGAGGATTTAAATGTATCACATCCTGTTATCATACTGGCTTCTTATAAGCATCATTTAACGTCCGGCCGCTTGAGGCCAGAAATAGGAACTCCTTGTTAGGAAAAGGGTTCGGAATTAAACAATTTTCTAAAACAAAATGTTTGATATGCAATGCGAAATAAGCAGGCATGAATTAGTAGCCTATTTTCAGTTTTAAATTATGTTGTTCGTGATAGAGTCATATAACATTAAATTTGTCTATTATATTTATAAACATTGAGTTATTACGATCAGGCGCCTTGAACGTGCCTGTGGGCGATGTCAGCGAACGTAAAGCGCTGAGACAGAGGCTTAAGTGCAAAAGCTTCAGATGGTACTTAGAGAACATTTACCCGGAGAGCCAGATGCCTTTGGACTACTACTTCTTGGGAGAGGTGAGCTATATATGCGCACATACTATATATTAATATTGCAGTAAATTTTGGAACTTTTTTAGGTTTTAATGCAGCTTTTTTAAAGTTATAAATCTTTAAGATGCATATAACTTTCCGATAATGCGCCAGTTGGCACGCATAAGTTGAAAGATTTCGCCAAACTATGCTGACACGTTAAGCGCAGAACCGACACGTATGTTAGATTTTGATTCAGCGCTCTTGGATGGATTTTCCGTCATCAGTTGTAAGAGCTTCACTGGTTTAGCTATAGTTACTTTCAAATATAATTATCAAAATTTGCCGCTCGTTGTTCTTTCATATGATTTAAAAACTAGTGATCGTCTAATTTAAAACTGCAGGCGCCTTCCTTGTACCTTCGTTAGATATTATCACTTTTATGATGTCATATATAGTCAACATATTAAAATCTACCTTTTTTTATAGGAGGGGGGGGCAAACGAGCATACGGCTCACCTGATGGTAAGTGACTACCGCCGCCCATGAACAACTGCAACACCAAGGGAATTGCAGGTGCGTTGCCGGCCTTTTAAAAAGGAGTAAGCCCTTTTTTATTTAAGGTGCCTAAGTCGTATCGGTCCGGAAAAATCGCCGGTGGTAAACTATTCCACAGAGAGGTCGTACGCGGAAGAAAACTCCTAGTGAAACGTACAGTGGTGGACCGCCAAGCATCCAGATTGTGTGGATGTTATCGGGAGTTTTGCCGCGATGTGCGTTCGCGAAATTTGGCGGCTGGGATTAATCCGAACAAATCCTCAGAGCACTCCCCGTGGTAAATGCGAAAGAAAATGCAAAGGGATGCAACATCTCTTCGCATCGCCAGTGAATTGAGCCGATCGGAAAGGACTCGGTCGCCGACGATTCGAGCCGCTCTGCGCTGGATGCGGTCAAGTGGAAAGAGCTGGCACTGGGGAGCCCCAGCCCAGAGATGGGAACAGTATTCCATGTGAGGCCGAACCTGCGCCTTGTAAAGTTGCAGGCGTTGTGTCGGCATGAAATACTGTCCCGCTTTGCTGAGCACGCCAAGCTTTTTAGAGGCCAATTTGGCCTTCTCTTCCAAGTGACCATGAAACTGCACGTCACTCGATATGTCGACGCCGAGGATTCCGATACTGGCTGAGGCAACAAGGGGAGTGCCTTGAAACTGAGGAGATACGACAAAGGGGTTCTTTTTAGCGGTAAACGCGCAAACTTGTGTCTTCTGAGGATTAAACTGGACTAGATTTAGTCGCCCCCCAATCCGAGACTTTATTCAGCAAAAACTCGACTTCACACACAAGTTTTTTCCGGTACTCGGCGACGTTTTCCCGAGAAATATTGCCACGGCCGGTGTATAGAGCATCACCAGTGCTGTCATCCGCATAGCAATGAATGTTACCGGTTTGCAACATATCATTGATATGAGGGAAGCCCATAGGAAGGGAGCTTCGAAAGAAGCGCTTTGTGCCAAACCCGATCGAAGGCCTTCGCAATGTCCAAAGTAACGGCCAATGGCTCCCCCTTGGACGCTACTGCCTCCGCCTATCTATGAGTCAGGTAGACCAGAAGATCACCAGCTAATCGACCGCGACGAAAACCGCATTGGCGGTCACTAATCAGCTGCTGATCCTCAAGGTACCGCATGAGCTGGCAGTTTATAATGGATTCCATTATTTTGGAGAACAAGAAGGCGATGGCGATAGGCCTGCAGTTAGACGGGTCTGAGGGGTCGCCTTTTTTAGGGATCGGGTGGACAAAAGCCGTCTTCCATGATTTCGGGACTACGCCTAGGAAGTAGGAGTACCAGAAAAGACGTATTAGAACCGGTGCTAACTCCGGAGCACACGTCCTCAGCACAATTGTGGGGATTCCGTCAGGCCCACTCGACTTGTGGATGTCCAGGGAGAGGAGTGCTTTGCGAACCGAGCGCTGTGAGAACCGCACATCCGGCATGGAGCACTCACACCGCGGTATGGTCGGCGGTGTGTTCCCCGTCATCGAGAGTCGAGTTGGACGCAAAGAAAGAGCCCAGCAGATCGGCTTTCTCCTTTGCGACATGGGCCAGTGAGTCGTCCTCCCTGTGCTGCAGAAATGGAAGAGATGGCTGACAGAAGTTCCCTTGGACAGCCTTGGCGAGAGACCAGAATGCACGGGTTCCCGAAGGAAGGCGAACTAGTTTCTCGCCAATTCTGCCTATGTGCTCAGACTTTGCCTTGGCAATGACTCTTTTGAAGGACCTGGAGGCGGAATTATACTTCTTTTTAAGGGCGCTAATTGGTCCTCTGCCCACCTGCACTCACCATACGAAACGCAGAAGGAGAGCATCCACTTCTCGCCGGTATAAATACTAAAGCACATATGGAAAAGTGCGCAAATTTAGATTAACGCGCGTACAGTTTTTAACCCCCGACACAAAAAGAGGGGTGTTATAAATTTGACCGCTATGTGTGTCTGTTTGGCTGTCTGTGTGTCTGTCTGTTTCACCTTAGCTTTTAAACGGCTAAACCGATTTGGGTGCAGCTTTTTTTATTTAAAAGCGGTTCAGCTTTTCAAGGTCATCAGCTGTTTTTCGGGAGTTTTTTAAATTTTGAATTTGAAATATAAATTAGACGATCTCCATCTAGTTACTAGTTATAACTTTAACAATATATTTTATATGGATACATTTGATACCAAAAGCAAAACTCGTGACTTGATCTATCCAAAAATTTAAATTTGAACATCCTAAAAAGCGATCGACAAAACCTGTTTAGTTGCAAATGTTAATGAATTTTATTAAAAGCGAAGCGCTCATATTATAAAGTATAAATGAGTGTGGAATTTCACTAGTTTCCTAGCCTTGAAAGATATTTCTGCATTTAATAAATATTTCATATTTAATGTAATACTGAAACCATCAGATAAAATTTGAAAATTTTCTTAAGATGATTTTATGCGTTTGTGTAGATCCGTAATGCGGAGACCTCGAACTGCTTGGACACGATGGGCGGCAAAGCTGGACAGGCATTGGGAATGGGCTACTGCCATGGTATGGGTGGTAACCAAGTGTTTGCGTATACAAAACGCAAGCAAATCATGTCGGACGACAATTGTTTGGACGCGGCGAATCCACGAGGACCCGTCAAGCTTATACGGTGTCACGGAATGCGTGGCAATCAGGAGTGGACTTATGATACGAAGGTGAGTTACTGTTAACATACGATACGAACGTTAGTTACTGTTAACATACAATATGAAGATGAGTTACTGTTAACAAATGATACGAAGGTGAGTTACTGTTAACATTTTTCTGGTTGTCGTCGTGTAAAGCCTGATAGAGCTATTAAAGTTAACCCATAAACAGCCCACTGTTGGAATTGCATAAATTCACTTATCGTAAACGCCACGTTAGGCATGTCCAATAATTTGTGAGTACAACGTTTCCTTACCCAAGGAGAGTGTTCTCCGTTCCAGTATTATAGTTCTCGAGATATACATAATTAATTATTACAATTCTGGTGGCTGTCGGACGCTTCGAAATTTTATGTCGCCTCTTACGAATTAAGAAACGGACGAAGTGGGGTTAGTGGTTATCTAACGCCACCTTATTCATCAACAGGTAAAATTAAAATATTTGATTCTCCTGTTTTATCCTTCCTTGATTTCCCTTAATCGCCATGACTGGCAAGTGCACCATTTTGTCTTATAATCTCCATACCGGGTAGATGCGTTATTGAATGCAGAGACTATCTATACGTGTTAGAGCCATGCTGCAGCTGTATTACTGGTATAGTTGTAGCACGAATGGGTCGGCTTGACCGGGGAAGGACCACGCTCTCACAGAATACCAGCGTTAAATAGCACCTTAACGCTGCTGTGTTTCGTATGGTGAGTGTAGAGAACCGGAGACCCCTTTTTACTGGAAACGAGGCATTCCGTCTAAGTCCTCACGGGTTGTCACCCGTGAGGACTAAGATGGAATGCCTCGTTTCAAAATGCAGATCAAAAGATGCATATGCAGATCAAAATGCAGATGCGTTGTCACGCATCTGCATTTTGATACGTAGTCGAGGATAGATGTCGATGTCTATGGGCCACAGCAACCACTTACCATCAGGTGAACTGTGTGCTCGTTTGTCATCCTTTTCCTATAAAAAAAAAAAACTAATAGCACAAAGGCAAAACGCAGCAACAGTTTCTTCTAGGTCCATCGCAGTGGACATCCGTAGTTCAAGTGATACGAGTGTGTACATGGTGTGCTCTCGTGTCAAGCCTCTACGCGACGAGAGGTACGCGAGGCAACAAGACGAGCGTGTACAGCCGCCATCAAATTATCGAGAGTAGGGAACGCTAGACCTCAAATTATTGCAAATTACCGAAGGGACCAATTAATATGGATTTTATTCAATTTATCGAGTATTTTTCAAGGGACCAGGGAAAAATTTCGAACTATCGAGAGATTCAAATTAACGAGTGACAAATTATCGAGAGTCGACTGTAGTTTATATGTACAAAGTATGTGATCAAACATCGATATGTGTGCACGTTTGTTTCAGACACGAATTATAAAGCACACGAACACGGGCATGTGTCTGGACAAGCCGGAGTCTTCGGACGTGTGGAAGCCGGTGCTGCGGCCGTGCAACAGATCGCGTGGCCAGCAGTGGCTAATGCAGGTCAGTTACCAAACAACACACATCAAATATGGCCCCGAACCAGGGCAGTTTATTTATCGTATAGGAGTAAGAATTATTATATATCGAATATATTTGCGCTTCAATCGTATATTGTGTATTATTTTAATTTTATGGCTTTTTAGTTGTAGTCTATGTCTTACATCTTACAAAGACAACCGTCGTGGAACAAAGTGTACTAACAAGAATGTGTGTACTACGTGCGCAGATAATAATAGTATTGGGTTTACTGACAACTTCACCTCTAAATGTCAAATGTTTTACTGTGTACGTACGTGAAAACGCCCTGACACGCCGACATTTAAATTTTTATTATTATTTCTTTTTCTTTTTTATTTATTCTGTACTAATTTTTAATATGGTCATGGAACAATTCGTCCCCCTGCTGCGGCCTTGCCGTGTGCCCCAGTGCGTGCTGGTGCTGGCTGACTTCTTACGTCTTTCAAATATTTCCTTAGTTGTAGAGGCTCCCTTACGATGTTTTCCTTCACCGCCGAACACGTGGCAAATCAGCACTTAAAATTGCAATTAACTATTTCCTTTGGGCCGGCGGGGATCGAAACCGGGTTATTGGCGTATTGTGAAATTTGCGGCAAGCGCTTAGAGCCTGACGAACTACTCATATTTATTGTTATATAAATTATGTATTTTAATGAAAAAATAGCATACGGTCACTGTATTAAATCAGTTACAATTAAATTAAAATAACAAATGTTCTTTGTACGTATTTCTTGTTTGATTAATAAACACGGCCTATTCTAAATACATAAAGTTAATGCGCTATGTCAGTTTGACAATAGTATGCTTATTGTGCGCGCATAGTGTTAAGTCAAGATGTTGATATAGTACCAACAGATAAAGTCAACATAAACCCATAATTATATTTAGTTACAATGGAAACGACAAGACAATATAGAAACGACAAGACGTAAGAAGTCAGCTTATAACATAATGTTTAATTTCAGTAATCACCAGGTGGTCAGTTCGTTCAATAGAGAAACGGTTTTAAGAGGTGGCTCGTTAATATTAGCTAGTAAATTATTATCATGTAAGGAACGTAAAGATATTGTGAGCCTCTCTGTTGAGCGAACTGTAGAAATGGCTTGTGTTGAGTTTGAGCACCTCATTGTTGTGTGCGTCTACAGACCCCATGTTCTATATACAATACTTTTGAAAAAATTATGGAGGAAGTTTTGTTGTTTAATAAACAGAATAAATCTGTTGTAATATGTGGAGACTTTAATATCAATCTCCTAGAAGCTTCCTCCACCAATATTAAATTTAGATCATTGTTTAAATCTTATGGTCTTTTAATTTATTTTAGAGCCAACGCGTATTACTGAATGTAGTGCAACATGTATAGATAACATTTTACAAATGTTAAGCCGTTGCATAAATGTATAATTCAAAATTGAGTTCTGATCACTGTGGACAGTTAGTTTCGTTACCTTATGTTCACAAAAAGCAAGTAGATGAGAAAATTGTGTTTGTTCCTGTAAATGCTAGTCGCTTGGAGAAGTTTAGAAGTAACATAGTGAAGAAACTTCCATCACTTTCATACCAAAATGATCCTAATTTTTTATATGGAACAGTGTTTAAACTTATTCGCAATGAATTTGATAATATTTTACTTCTAAAACGTTCTCCTTGAACAGTCGGAAGGCTTTCAATGAATGGGCGACAGTAGGAGTCCATAAGAGCAGACAAAGGTTATATGAACTTTACCATGAAAGGTCATATAACCCTAGCGTTGAATTTAGGGAATATGTTAAAAAATATTCAAAAATATTTAAAGGAGTGTGCTCCAAAGCCAAGTCTTTGCATTTGAGCAACAAAATTAAGACGGCTTCAAATAAAATTAAAATGACGTGGAGTATAATTAATAGTGAAACTGGTAAGGTCAACTCTCGCAATTCAAACTACCGGTTGAGTTTTAACAACAAATTAACGGAGTCAGATCAGGATGTTGCAATGGTTTTTGAGAAGTATTTTACGGATATTCCGATCTTAACCACTATGTCACTGAATTCTTCTCCTGCCGTCGCCGAATCATTGCTTAAACAAAATGTAAATGCGTGTACAAAGACATTTACATTTCATAAAATATCATCAAAAGATATTGTAAAATATTTTAAAACTATTGATGTTAAGAAAACTGCGGATCTGTGGGGCATTTCCGTTAAAGTTATTGCGTCTATAATCGATATAATCGCGCCTCAACTAGCTATTATTTTTAATACTAGTATCGAATATGGTGTGTTTCTGATTTGATGAAGCATAGTAAAGTAATACCTTTATTTAAATCTGGTAGTACATTAGACCCCGCCAATTTTAGACCCATTTCTGTACTGCCAACACTAAGTAAAATTTTTGAAAAATTATTCTTGATCAAATGTTAATTTTTTAATGTTAATAATTTACTTCATAAAAATCAATTCGGTTTCACAAGGGTCGCTCGACAACTGATGCTGGTGTTGAGCTGATTAAATATATTTTCAATGCATGGGAGAATTCACAGGATGCTTTGGGTATATTCTGTGACCTATCCAAAGCCTTCGATTGTGTTCACCATGAAACATTAATCAGAAACTACAACACTACGGTGTAAGAAGTAATGCTCTTAAATTAATTGTTTCATATTTAAGTAACAGAACTCAAAAGTTGTCATTAATAGTATGAGCTCTTCCGGGTCGATAGTACAAATGGGCGTGCCTCAAGGCTCAATTCTCGGCCCTTTCTGTTTCTTGTATATATTAATGACTTACCTTACATAGTAGGGGATAACCATAATATAGTATTATTTGCTGATGACACTTCATTAATTTTCAAATTAAAACGACAATTATTAAAATATGACGAAGTAAATAATGCTATATCTAAATTAGTAAATTGGTTTAATGTTAATAACTTGCATTTAAATAGCACTAAAACGAAATGTATGAAGTTCGTGACCTAAATGTCAGACAATTAAATACTAATGTAATTTTAAATGGGAGGAACTGAGTCTTGTCGATACCACCATTTTTCTTGAATAACACTAGACGCGAAGCTTCAATGGAGCCCCATATATCAAAGTTAGCAAGCAGACTTAGTTCTGCAGCATATGCTGTAAAAAGATTAGAAATCTTACCAGTGTGGAAACAGCTAGACTTGTTTACTTTAGCTATTTCCATAGCATAATGTCCTATGGTATTTTGCTATGGGGACACGCAACTGACACTGAAATTATATTTGTTTTACAGAAGGGCCATAAGAGCAATCTATGATTTAAAACCTAAAGAGTCGCTCAGACAAAAATTTAAGGAAATTAATATATTAACTTTGGCCTCTCAATACATTTATGAAAATGTAATGTACGTACACAAAAATAAAAGTAGTTATACAAAAATAAGTGATATTCATTCTGTAAATACTAGGAACAAACACAAGCTAGTAGTACCAGTTACTGACTCCACCGAGTCAGTAATTCATTCTTGGGGCGATGTATACGCTTTTACAACAAAATCCCAGAAAATATACAAAATTCGACCTGCTCAAAATTCAAAACTTTATTAAACATAGTTTGTATAAAAGGTTATTATAATGTTAAGGAATTTATGGATGATAATAACCCTGGAATGAGGTGTTCGCTGCCAGGCTGTTTCTAATTTGTTTTGTGTGGTTAATTGTGTAATATACATGATTGTAAGCTGTTATTTTAAAAAAGTCCCGCTGGGTTTCTTGCTGGTTCTTCCCAGGACAGAGGTTTTTTTTCGAACCAGTGGTAATTAGACAAAGAGTGACTTTCAATAAGTATTATTTATAATCTATATTGAATAAAAAGTTTCTGTTTCTGTTTCTGTTTCAATGTTATCAACATAACAAACACTAGGTAAAACCTTTCGTTTTCAATTCTACGTTGATTGTTTTTCGTACACAATCTTGAGGATCGAACAATTACGGATTTTATAAAATTATAATATAGGTCATTCATCAATTTTAATACCGGCCCAACCAAATATTGCATATTATTACCAAATGGTGGTTAAAACAATTTTGCTTTTAAATGTAGCAAAAATAAGATGTTTACAGTGTACATTGTAAATATTATGCATCTTGGGGCCTCCCGAGTCCGCTACGCGATCTTTTCAAGGAAACCAACTTTTGAATTTTCCCGGAAGAGTCTTGTTGCTGGTCCCAAGGGACCATGGGTGCTGTAAAGTGCCCGCAACGTCAGGAATTAAAAAAGTTAACTCGATAAAATCCGTAAAATTCATTTTATTCAATTCGTGTAAGAAAAAAATAAAATTATTATTCCATCGTCGTTTATTTTTGAGAACATCATGTACATATACGTAAGTTACGTAAGTACTGATATACGAACTGACCGACTGAATGATGAAAGAAACAGACTGTTTTCTGTATAACGGGTTGCGGTGATACATTCGGGGTTCCTAAATTCAAATAAGTTAAAACTGAGACACATCCATAAAAAATTTGCCCGATACAAAATTTTAAAAATTTGTTAAGGAAATTTGTAACTTAGCTTAAAAAAAGACCTCAGAATTTCTTGTCGTTTTTTTTTTCCCAGAAGGTCTTGTTTTTGCGAACCGGCGTAGATTCTTACGTTCATGAAAGGTTTAAACAAGCTTCAATTGCATAAAAAGTTTTGACTTTTGCCTTTGAATAACTACTTGGAAACGATATTCCTTAGCAATAGCACATCGTATGACAGTAAATTTTATCGTAGTGGTAGGTACTATAGAATTAACGCACAGAAACCAAGTATCCCAAAACACAGCGAGACAAATTTAATCTCACCCAATCTCACGCGGGGGAGAAGGAGGGTCTCGGCAAATATCACGTTTTTTTCCGCAAGAAACAGTGTAAAATTTCGATAAAATTGAGTTCAATTAAGTAACATATCGCTAAATCCTACACAATTATATTTATAGCGGTTATGCGAACTCGACAAAATGTATAAAAATAATTAACCAAATTATGTTTTTTTTTTTAAATAAACCCAATGCATTCTAGCACAGATCGTATTTACACTAAAAATACGCATTTTGAAAAATCTCACGTGAGATTTGGGGGGAGGGGTGAGGGTTAGAGCCATATCTCACGACATCTCACCAGGGGGAGTGGAAGGGTAAAAAATCACCAAAATCGCCTCACGTAATTAATGGACGCCCCCTAATGAGTATTACAAGTGGTACAATATTTATCAAGCGTATGCTTACTAACATTAATTTCAGGTGGACTTCAAGTGGCAGGCGCGCCGCAACGCACGCAGCCCGCCCAGCTAGTGACGCGCGTCTATTACTGTGAGTTACATATACAATTCACACTGAAAAATCACTTGACACACTTACTATTTAATATAGATGCTTTATCGATAGTTTCACCAAACTAACAAAACTAAGACCAATTTATTGTCATCGTGTTTATGCATACATATGTCACGGCTAAACCTAGGCTTAGCCAGCTATAACTATGTGCAATCGATTGCGGTCGGTTAAACTATTGTATATAAATTCGATTTATTTATTAACATTTCTCCCTATCTATATATTGCCACAAAACACAGTCTTAACCCACTTGCATTCATCTACCCTCCTATTGGTTCGTTCTCATCATTCTTACTCAGATGGATGGATACCGGACAAACTGGAATCCTATATTATGTTGTTTGTACTGGTATTTAGTAGCAGAAAGAGAAAAGAGTATGGTGCCTACTCAGGTATACTCCTAGACATAATAGGTTCTCTGCCAACCTACCATCTTGTAAATAAAAATAATATTGAATCTTGCATTATATACTTTTATTCTTAATTCTTAATTTGACAATCAAAATGTTTGGTCCAAGTATTTTATGTCTGGTATAAACATGTGGTTTGGACCATCTATCAGACGCCATAAGAACTTTCTGGCACTCCTTCCTTTCTGTGTGTGAATCTCGCTGATGAAATCTGATGAATGCACGTGTTTTATGTTTCCCAAATTCTAAAATATGCAATAAGAGCCATTAAGGAACACCAATAGCAAGAATAAACTAAAAATTATCATAAAATATTGATTATTTCTTGACGTTAATTTCATTGACAAACGTTTAGTTTGCACATATTTTATATATTGTTCTTTTTTTTTTCAGAATCTTACAACGATAGACCATGAAAGTCTTCCCCTGTCATAAGATATCAGATTTTATTCCTTATTCCTATATCTGAAATATTATAGTTAGATGTATTAACACACTAGATCCTATGAATTGTTGACAATACAAAGAAAAGAGAATGCTATAATTTGTATTCCCTTTAAAAGTTGCTCAAAATAAGTATTTGTCTGACGTGGAGTGAGCTAGCTATATCTGTAATTTTTATTATGATAACTATACTTTAATTAACAAGACTTCTTAAGTATATGGACATTTCTAATGAGATTATATAACTATATTTAGCATCTTATATGGCAAAACTCAAAGGCAGAGTTACCAATTATAAATTAAAAAATATTAAAATCTACCCAAGTAATATCATTTAAAAAATTAGGAGATAAAACAAAAAAATAGATATACTTATAAAAAAAAATAGTGTACCTTTGCTTTTGAGTTTGTAGCTGTATCAAAGTTTATTAGTTATTTCCATGAAATACTGCTATCCATGACCGCTTATTATTTCTTTGAGATTATTTAAAATTATTTGAATTTTTATAACATATTACCAGTCCGCCCGTTACTGCGCATTTGTTATTTAGCATAATATGACGCTTGATCTTCTTCATCTTACTGTTTCTTTTAATTACAATTTAATATTAAATATAATGTTGTAGTAATTCTCGCTATATAAACAAATACTACACTTATATAAAAACAATAAATATTTAGATAAATTATGGTATTCCAGTGCTTTGATAATAATTTAGACTGAAAACTATATTCCAGATAGATAATTTATTCCCGATTCCTATATTCAAAAAACGATTCTTCACCGTTACGATCCATCTTATTATTTACCGAAGTGCCGTTTTTTACTAGAAACTATTATTGTTGAAGTACTTCTTTTTATGAATAGGTTTTCCATGCTCTTTAGCGCAGTAGAACGGATCGAAAGTGAAAGGTAAAACGAAATGTTTTTAAAATATAGAAACCAGGCATTAAAATGACTATTTCGTGACAAGTACCTGTCATTCCACATTTTTTTTATTATGGTATTGCATTTTTCATTACATAGTATTGTATTTTTGTCACAAATTAATATATTATGAAAATCCTTTCTTTAATACAAGTGATTAATTGATAGATTTGATAGACAAATTTTATTGAGTGTTATAATATACAATGTTACTGGAAGGTATTAATTCAAATATTTCTAGCCTGATGTTGGTAGGAAAATTTGCGCCACACATTGAATTACAATGTATTTTTATTATACTTGTTTTTATTAATTAGTAATTTAAATTAGTAGTGTTAATTTTTTGGCAGTTACATATATATATCGTATTTTTATTTTTCTATCAAATGGTAATTGCGGTGCTAATTCTGAATAGTTTTATTTATTTTATTTCAATTCTAACATTTAGAAAGGCTAGCGGCACATGCATGTGCCATATTCATTGCCAATCCGCCCTTTATTTGCCACGTATTCCTATATTTAGTCTATATGCGTGTAATTTATTATTATATAGATTTTACTATGTAGTCTTCTGAGATTTTTATTAAATTACTGCCAGTGAAAAGTGGGGAGAGAAGGTACCATAATACGATTTTTTTTTGTTTCAATTTTGATGTTCGTAACATTTAGATTCCTTTGTATGGAAAAAGTTTATAGTTGATTGTATTACTAAATATCTGCGTACAGTTTGTAAGAAGTATATTATTTTCGACAGCATCACTTTAGCGAAAAAAAAACAAAAATAATCATCAGAAAAACTAAATACTATACATACATTAGCACCAGTTCATATAAGTAATATATTTCTGTGTCAAAAAGCGAAATTATTAATAAATTCGTATAATCTGTGTCCTAATAAAATACCATGAATGTAACTTTATCATGAATTGCACTTAATTTTATTATTAAATAGTAGTTAATAAATTTGTCGATCCGGTTTTATTAGATGTTTATAGTATTTGGTAAATCTTAACTTAACTGATAAATACTCTTCAATTATACAGTAAGCATAAAAAAGCTTATAGCATTAGTAGAATGTCTTATTTTGAGGTTGTTTCGATTATCTGAGAATTTAATTGGCTATTGATATTAATATTTATGAGTATTGTAGCGATTAGTCTGCTAAATTATTTAATCGATTGTAAATGGCAAATATGTTGTATAAATACAGTATTCAATTCAATTAATATGCTGACTGTACGTTCAGCTAAATAAAATTACGTGTAAAAGGGAATATATTCATCAAACTAAATGTTGCCTTATATTAATTCAAATCGATTCTTGTTACCTACTTTAAAGTTATTAATAGGAATTTGAATAAGATATTTTAGCGCATATCGTGTATATTGTAGGAGAATTTAATGAAATTGGAGTTATTATCTTCTAAATACAAAATCTATAGTAGCTTAGTATATTTTTGGAATTCATTCCTATTAATATATATGTCTGTGTATAACAACGAAACATATTTATAAATAAGCACGTTTTGTTAAATTTTTATTGATAAAATTGATGGGAAATGCTGAGGTGCCGATGTGAAATACGTTTAGATATAGCATATATTATGGCAGAACGTTTACCTAATTTGTAGGTTTTGCGTTGTGGCACACAATTATCCAATTTTTTAAAGTTTTATTACTACCCTCTGACTTATTGTCAACTACTTTTGACCTTATATTGCCGGAACTTATTAAAAAATTCTATCATCATCCTTTAAATACTCAAGAACTATGTAGATTATAGAAAAATCCACAAATCACGCACATATTTTTAAATAGATAATTGAAACTGGCACCTGAGTATTTCAGAATCTTAATGTGGCAACTCTAACGGTTATCGTCCTTATTATTTAAAAATTATTTTATTTTATTGTTCGAAGTTGTGACTAATTGTAAATTTGGCATAATTATTTATTTTATCATTTATAAACTTTCAATCATATCATTATGCAATGATTTGTAAGTAATCCTTTATCTTTAGAAATGAGATTTTCTTTATTGTGACATCACTATTCAGAGTTTATATAATTATCGTATTAAGATATGTTAATTTCTACAACAGTTACAGAAATGTATATCCGTTAGTTTATTTTTTTATATCCAAATAGAAAATTAAACGAGTAATACAGCTACTTGCGCACGTGTAATTATTGTAAATACTTTGTGTTATATAAAGATTCGTCCAGTCGATGGTTGCATCGAGAAGCATTTATTTGTTGAAACTAGAATCTCTTTATTATTTCGATCGTTTTATAAAGAAGCGTGCCAAACTCTTTGATGTATTTATGTTTCACCATTCCAATACGCAGAAATTAAATGTGTAACTGAGAAATTATTTGGACTGAATTGTATAACTGTGTTTTATTTCTATAACCGACCCGTTAGGAAGTTAACCATTAGCGTTTTAGTTATTTTGGAAACATTGGTTACTAATCAAGGTGACCTTGGTTGGAATGTTTGTTTGCGATCGTGAATGAGGGCTGTAAATTGTAAAACCAACTAATATGTAGAAACACAACGCTAAGATTAAAGACTTATAAAGTTTATTATGAGTGCTCGTAGACGTAGGTTTCCTTCGTAAACATTGTAAAAAAATAAACGTACAAAAAACAAACAAACGTACGAAAAGTTAAATCAACTTTTTATAAAGAATGAGGTTGACAACCAATCACTTCCACCTGATAAGTGGATGCTATGGCAGGGCTCCGTCACTCGCTCAGTCTCGCGTTATATACCTACCGACTAGTGTACTCCCGGGAGTATAAGTATCAGTGGGAGTGTGTCGCACGCTCTAAAGATGAGTAATTTAATTTTTAACCATTAAAATAAACAATAAAAAATTAATAAAACATTTATTAAATAAATAAAATTAACTAACCATAATGAATAAAATTATCACAATATCTGATCCATTTATTAAAATTGTCTTAATACTTTATCATGAATGAAAATATCTTTTGAAGTGTTAATATTATTTCTATTTTAACAGATAGACCTCTATAAGATAAAATATATTTTTAACTTTAGAGGTCACGCCAATTTAATCTGAACACTTCTAAACAAAAAATTAAAATTTAAGTGTCCCTAAAGTAAAAGTAATAGAAAAGTAAACAAAATATAATATATATATGTGTTAAGTAAGGTAATAAAATACAAAGGTAACAAAAATAGGACCGAAATAACCGCAAACTAACTTTAATCACTTCTATAATATTAAATGCTTAAAAGTTTTAAGCAATTAAGCACACGCGACCTTGAATCACTCCCGAGAGCAATTATTATCAGTGGGGTTAAGTTTAATAACAGAGAATTCTGACAAGGAAATAAAGCTATTTATTATTATATAAAACTCAAACATATTTGTTTATCAAAGAAATAAAATAATTATTTCATTATTTCTAGTCTTTTATTTATTTTATCAACTTTGCACAACCCCAGCGCCTTCGCGCAAAGGTCGCGCGGTGGGCAAAGCGTCCTCAACTCCCAGTACGCGTGGAGAAGGCTTGCAGTTAACGTCTGAGATTATTGTTAAAATTTTGTAGGCTATTATAGCGTAGGTATTTTCGCTTTTGTATGGGAGTGATGTATACGTAGTAACATTATTTAATTTGTGGCTATGGCCCATAGACATCTATCATCTATTAGGAGTCAAAATGCATCGTTGTCACCTCTGAGGACTAAAATGGAATGCCCCGTTTGCAGTAAAAAAAGGTCTCCGGTTCTCTACACCGTACAAAACACAGCAGCATTACGCTAGTATTCTGTAAAAGCGTGGTCCTTCTCCGGTCTAGCGGACCCATTATTGCTGCAGCTGTATAGCTAGCAAAACTGCAGTGTGGTTCTACACGTAATTATATGACGCAAAGTTCGTACCCAACAAACGAGGCTATGGCGACCGGCTGGTGTTGGGAAATTCATAGAAATATTGTTACATTACCAAGTTACGGTTTAGTTCTGGATGTTATCCTTGTGAAATTTATGTATGTAAACAAGTGTGTATGTAAAGGAGGAAATCCTAGTGTGCAGGTAACTTTTTTGAAAAATAATAAACAATAATTAAAACAAAAGAAGCATGATTTTGGTGAATGCATAACAATGCTATTTTAGAAATATGTCTCTAAAATTAGAACGAGACAAAAACTTTTTGTTAGGAATAAAAAGATTTGTGTTTTAATTATGTCTATTTCTGTACCGATGATGTAAAATTAATAATATAGGTTCCTTATACATGCCTTGTCACTCCCATAAGACATGATAGAATGCCGCGTTACAATTAAAAGCATCTCCGGTTCTCGACACTCACCATATGAAAAACAGCAGCATTAATCTGCTATTCTGTTAGAGCGATTCTGGTTCCTCTCCGGTTGAGCAGACCCATTCGTGCTGCAACCATAATATATCCGCAGTGTGGATCTACCACAAAGCTACTTTTCTTGGGGGAAGCCTATGTTCAGCAGGTGAAGGGCTGTAATGATGATGATGATGATCATACGCATTATTAAGGATAACTCCAAAACTACTGGTCAGATCTTGATAAAATGTTATATGGGATGGGATACATATATTATAAGCACCAGCTTTCAAATAATTCTGTGGTTCTGAGGTAACACATATAAAAAAAAACAGTCGAATTGAGTACCTTCTTCCTTTTTTGAAGTCGGTTAAAAATGGTACGTAGGTAAATTATCTGAGTTTCAAAGACGTTCACGTTGTTATAATCTTAATTTTTCTCGATGTTGCATATTAACCTTCCTCATATTGAACAATAATGTTCTTATCAGCAAATGACTGATACATTGCATAATACCTCGGTGTATTCTACTACCAACTAATATCAAAGGATTCAATTTTTCTCGCAACACCGACCTTAACAAAGGCGCGTAAAAATTAATACGCGCGCCGCATTAATTTTTTTTCGACGATTTAATCGGTAGGCTATTTTAACCAAGGTCGTATCCGAGGCGTGCAAAGTATTATGAACATTAGCGACGTTGTAACTAGGTTTAAACTTGCAAGTTTGCTATCAGAGAGTGATTCTTCTATTCTTGTACTATTATTTATTCTGTGCTTAGAGTCAGTGTTGCTGGATTTTTGGTGACTGTAAAGATGTCTATAGACGTTGGACATGATATAAAAAAACTGGTATACTTAATGGGTACAAGAAATAAAACAAAAACAACTTTATAGTTATCTATTAAACTTAACATTGTACAAAATATACTTAATACTACTAATACTAATACATCCTTACGTTTATAAACCTAAATTGTACACACATGATAAGATACTACAACATTTTACACAGAGAAATTCAATCGATTCATATGAAAAAAGTTAATTTCGGTAATTTAATTCATCACGCCACAATAAATAGCACTAAAACGTGCTTTTAATAAAAATACGACGGCGTTCAAGAAATTATTTGTAAATCAATGTTTAGAAAAGTTGGACAAGACAAGTGTAAAACTGTTGGTTTTTACTTTTATTTCAAAAATTGTCAATAGAAATAAATATTCGTTTTAAACTAATACAATATTATGTATATTAAAAAGGAAATGAAACCACTAAATGGCAGTGAAATTAGGTTAAGTAAAAATAAAATAAAACACCTAAAGCATTTTTTACATTACAAGAATATCCTTGCAATTTCCGACAAGAAATTCACACTAAATGACTAACAGGATCCTGTAACAAAATAATCGAAGGCTCGTGACTTGAGATCAACTATAAAAAATTAATGCTGGGCGATTATGAATAAGAAACAGTTTGCAAATCGATTAGTCTCAATAATGATCATCAGAAAATCGATACGAAAATAAAGACGTTATTAATTTTTCAATACAATGATATCGTTATATATTCTACCCATCTTAGACGATTTTTATTTACAAATAGCTCGGTTACAAAGTAATTCATAATCGCCAACTCCAAATTATGGTAACCTTACAGGCGCGTTCAAAATAGCAGTCTTGTATTACACAACACACATACGTTGCAAAAACTTCTTCACGTCTGTTAGTGTCGTGTAAAGTTAGGTGACGTTACAGTATGGTCCCTAAGGGTGTGTTCACCCGAGTGATGTGTTTGTCACTCGTGCGGCATATCCTCTTGTAGTAACCAACTTTCGTTCTCAGCTCGCGCTAACTGCTTCTTGAGGGTACAGTATAATTTAAGTAACGAGTCCTGGAAGAAAATAAAAACAGATTTACATCGTGCGTAAAGAGGATTAATCCCGTTGCGTGGGTGTGTAAAGCCGACCATTGGAAAACTTCGAAAGATCTCACGGCTTACGATAGATGGCATTATAACTATACCCTTTTCGATGTAAAGTACCCAGACCGACGACAAGTAGCAACGTCAAAGGTGCGAGACGTCGGATAAGGCGATTAATGGATACAAATAAATAAAAAAATAAAAATAGTCATATTATACATACAGGGTTATTTTTCAATGAGTAGCCAAATTTTATACTTAAGTTGAAATATATAAATAATGATATACCGATATTGCAGTTTTTGAAAATACGAATAAATAAGGCTTGTATTTTTGTCCCATATGAATGTGATTTATGGGCAACAACTACGCGTACGCGCGCTCCTCTGTGTGCGATTCAATTCAAGTTTTTGCCGACCGAGCGACCTTTACGAATGTGTGCGTGCATAGTAAAATAGTAGGCGTAAGATATTTATGAATGACAATCGGTTAAAATAATGAATTACCACGCATTCTGAATTTAAAAGATAAAAAGGACAGAATGTTTGAGATTTTTTTAAATTAATTTTTCTTCACCATTTGCATATATTATTTATTCTGAACTTTCTCTGCAAATTCGGCCGTATATTGCAAAATAACCCTGTATTTAATTAGTGAGGCCGTTGGACTTTTACGGATTAATGAAGATGTCGCTTTAATTACTTCCTACTACTTACAATAGATCGTAGGTAGGATAACGCTCGGAATACAAAGGAAAAAAATCTCTCGGACCAGACAAGCACGGATTTAATCCGTCGCACAAGAAAATATTTAAGTTTTTCCCGCATCGCCTAAATACGATTTCCACACTCGTTTCTCCGGATACTTGATCCGTTTTTTTAGCACAAGAGGGTGGTGATGCCTTTCTATAAAGTATACAGTAGTGTGAAGTTGATCACACGAACACCGAAAACAATTCCTTCCCGGGTGCCAGTGTTATGACGGAGTCAAAGCTGGTAGGACGCGTGCACATATTCTTATTTTAATAAATTTCCCTCCGAATTCAAATAGATCGCGTGTAGTCAGTCAGTAGCATTCCAAACTCGTGTTTTTAGAGCGAGGTGATACGACTGTATGTAGTCGGAACCTTAGGATACAGCTTGGCACGGAAACTTAGTGCTTTTTAATATAGGTAAAAGGTCCCACAAGAGAATTAATTCTCTTGTGACTTAACCATTTTATATTTGTTCTTCGCCCCATAACCCTGGGGCGATAATTACGTCGCGCTGCTCTAGTGTGTATTGGCGGATTTACATGTCTTCGAAACATTTTTATTCCTCAAACATCTTTAGAATATTTTTATTAAAAATGTATTAATTGTACTTATAAGCTATTAAGAATAAACAAATAAATTCAATCGGTCATCTTTAGGGAAATATTAAATTTTTTGACAAATTACCTTCTCATTTTCAAGTTGTATAATTTCTCTTTTCTGCCGGAGCTCCTCTGAGTCCATATTTTCCTCCAATTCTGATTTGTGATTGCTCAAATACGCTAACTCAGTCTGCGTCTGGAAACGATATCAACACAATAAGCTTTATTATGGAAGAACTTAGGAAGAGTCATTGCTAATAAAAGGTTTATTCACTGTATCACACATTTTATATACAATATCAAATTCAGCATTAAACTTCTTTTATTGCCACAAATGCGTTCTAGCTGCCTAATCAGGTCTTCTAATGGGAGTTCTACCTTGCCAGTTGCCAGTACGAGAACAATTCGAAAATCTTTCTCACAAATAACTTTTGAAACAATTTGGCTGGTCCATTGAAATACATCAAAAGGTGGTCTTGTGTTACTGGCAATATGGCATTTCATCTTAGTTTTCTGAGATAACACGGATATAATAGTTGTTGGGAACACTTCGTACTTAGGTCAAATTTTGAATAAAACGCTTATTGAAACTTACTTTAAGGTACTCTTGCGCCAGTTGCTTGTGTTCCTCGAAGATGCGCTTGGACTCCTCGTTGTTGAGGTCCGGCGAGATGGGTCTCAGGTGTGGATCTAGCATCATGTGCATGGAGTCGAGGTCGGGATCGGGCTCCGACGGTGGCTGAGCTCCGCCCTCCGCCGGTGTCGACCCGCTACTGTTACCTGGAAAGAAATGGTGTTATCATGTATTATTGATCCTGTGTTGCTTCATTGAAATATTCCCATCTTACTCTCTAGAGGTTTCAACGCATCTACATTTTGATTGTTAATCGAGGATAGATGTAATTCTCTATAAGGTATTTACTATCATGTGGACTGTCTGGTCGTTGGTCATTTTATAGAAGAATGACAACTGTTCGAACTAACCCTTATGTACTACAGTCATCATAGGCGTGGCTCTACCACGTGGCAAGAAATTACCACACAAACTTGTTTAAAAAAGAGTCAAAGATTTGAATTTTTATCGAGCTGTAGGTTGTTTCCTTTACATTGTTTACAATATTGTCAATTTAATGTAAGATATTAGACAAGCTCCAGTTCTAAGCAACCATAAAAATGAAAATAGTGGTAATTTATTTAATTGTTAAAAAAGTTCGGCGCAACAGCGTATTTGTAACCATGCGTAACGCATTTTGTGCTATACTGTAAGATCAACCTTGATAGTTTCTTGCTAGAGCCAGTTTTGGCTGAGAACGACGAAGATTCATGTCATGGTTTGACAAGAGTAAAATATTACTGCCTATTCATAGATGTATATAAAATCTTGTAAGACTCTCACTAGTGTTTACACAGTGATTGGGGACTACGACGATCGTGAAGTAAACAGTAATTAAGTTTCAACTGGTTTATAAAAATCCTCATCAGCGTGTAAATGGTTCGCTGTTGAACAGAGCCTTTATAAGAATACAGAGGATTAGCCAATTACACCAAAGCCACGTTTAGTAGGCGATTAGCAAACGCAGTACCCCAAGTAGTCTCGCACTTTTGACGCTGCGTTCATTACTCCGCTTCTTAGACAACCACGGCATGAGATAATAGTGTGATGAATTCTCTCGTGCCGCCACCACTCTACACTACGCATTTCATATGAAGGAAATATTTTAACAGAGAATTAAACATAATTTTGACCGTTGAAAACTGATGAAATTCTTGATTGGCTATGTAATCGATATTTGTAATTAGTGAGGTAAAGTTCCATGTAGAAGCTATATGTTTGTTCGCTTATGTTTACAAACGGTTACCGGTTTGGATTAGCTATGTTTAGCAACTTTGTAGCTGAAACTAAGCAAATGTAGCATGTAAGTTTTGAACTTTATCGTTTTTATTCATTTGAGGTTTTATGAAAATTACTGTATTTAAATACTTCTATACTTTTAATTCCGCCATCAGCCTGTTACAAGAATAGGTAGAATATATTTTAAATGATGTTTGTTTACAAATAAAGCTTGATTCAAGCAAACTTCGCTTTGCAATTATAAATAAAAAGTTGGGATTAAAATCATTTAGTGAAATAACGCGAGAATATATGCAATAATCATTTTGAAAACATATTACATCAATTGAATTCAATAAGTTAACGGTGTTCTGAGCATTATTAAATAAGTAAAATATTGTATTAATCAAAAGCTTACGTTTTTTATGTACAGATATTATTATGCCACAAAACGTGATGGTTACAAATAACTTAAATAAGAGGAAACAATTGTGATGTTTTTTATAAATGATGATATTCTCAAAAGAATTAGTCGCAGTTCCATGACAGGGTTAAATACGTCAAGAGTTAATTTTACTTTGGGTTGATGATGTCAGACGCTTCACCTAGATTTCTGCTTTGGACGTATTTATATTCCTTTCCCTGCAAATAGATGGCAGCAGCGTTCTGTTCTGTACAAAGCGATAGACGTTCGTGTTGGCACAATATATTCCGGTAAATTCTTCTTTCTTATATAAAATATCGCTTATAAAATTCTTGTATAAAATATCGCAGATAACAAACCTTCGGGATTGTAGAAAATAAGTATGTATATAACATTTGTTTACGTAAACCGAAAAATCGCATTCTATCGCGCCGGACCGATGTAGGATGCGGAAGCGCACGGTTGCTGAAGGGGCCAGGGCTGACGCCAATCACGATCTAAACGTTGGGTGAACGTTATGATCCTCCGGTGGTATTACGCACTAGATGGAGATGGAACTCCCCGAGCGACACTCACTGTAAAATATCCAACTACAGCTGACCGTGTCCCTTATGGTGGTGACGATGCCGGCGGGGGCGTCACACGCGTCGCGACGTCGCAGGCGCGCGGGGGGTGCGGGGGGCGCGGGCAGCGGGGTCATGGCGCGTCCGCTCGCAGAGACAGTGCGCCGAGCACTGCCGCGGGGCCGTGCACGCGCCCGCCCGCCAGAAATAATCGGCGGGAGAGCCGGGAGCGGGCGGTGCAACAAACAAACCGCCGCTATTCGTGGTGCGGTGACTCAGCGACGTCAGCCCGAGCTAAATGCGGACACCGTGCGCTGCCGCCCTTCGCGAGGTTCTGCGCCGTTCGCTGGCAGGGCGCGCGCTGTTAGTCGCAGCGGGTCGACGACCCTCGCCTACGTAGCCAGTTGCATTCGTCAACTGCGGGTTTACCCTGGGGCTTGACGTTTCATGAAAAGCCTTTTGAGATCCGCAACCGTAATCAACAAACAACCAATCCGAAGTGACGAAATCTCGGTGATGTCAGAAGAAATATGTTTACAAACATAAGGGAGGTCCATAAGTGTCTGCCAATGCACGAAGAAAACTTCCGGAATGACGTACTGTACTGATACGTCCGATTCTTCCTGTGCAATCTGCGAAGTTTTCAGAATGGCCAAAACTTAACCACCCCATTAAATTAAAAACTCATTAACCAATTTGCCCTCAACACACTAAAGAAGTTGATAGGTAAGATGATAAAACAAATGCGAATCATGTATGATAAAAGAAATAACATATTAAGTATTTGCCAATGCACGAAGGAGTTTTCCGGTCAATAGAGAAATACTGAACAGGTACGTACAGTAATTTCCTGTACAATCTGCAGAATGACTAAAGAATGACCACTACGTTAAATTAAATTACTCATTAATCAATTTGTTATCAACACTCTAAAGATGAAGAGGGACACATATTTAGAAAATTGTAAATCCAGCTGTAATAAACGAGATGACAAAGCAAATGCGTTTCTGGTAGAACAAAAGGGATTAACAAATAGTACTAATAGGCATAAATATAGAATATTATGCGACGTGTTGATATAATTATATACTAAGGTCATTATTATCTAAGCATCTGAGGACAAAAATAATTAGTGACTATTGTTTTTATCAATCACATGGTTGCAACACGTTGCTGTAATATTGGACGGCACACGAGTGCATTGCATGCCGACTCCATTCCTCAGGAGTGAATTATCAGCAAGCGCTTACTGTGTTATAGGCGACTTTATTGCATCGAGTGGCTACGCCATGCACTGGTCAAAGGTGCAGTGCGCAAAAGCAACGTAGATGCGACGTAGGTGAATTTTACTTCCAACATGTGACATACGTTAATGACAGTCACTACAAAACGGTCACAACAGTCAGGGCTGTGAGGTATTGGCAATGTTTCTTTTTATCCCCCGACGAAAACAGAGAGGTGTTTTAAGTTTGTAGTGTGTATCTGTGTGTCTGTCTGTGGCATCATAGCCCCTGGACGGATGAACTGATTTTGATTAAGTTTTCTTCGTTTGAAAGGTGTCTTAGTCGAGAGTGTTCTTAGCTATGTTTTAAGAATAACTTCAAAAAGAAAATGCCTGTATCAGCCTTAATGCGATTGTCACATAGTGCGAGCTCTTACCATCGAGTACCACCCGAAATAAGCTTTGTGAAAATTCGATTATTAGGAAAAGAAAGATGGATAATCTATAGTAAAGTCGAAGGGATATTATCAAATCAAAAATACGTAATAATGAGACAACAAATGATAAAAGGTACTTATTCTCTTATTCTGGATGCAAAAATCAATGAACTCACTCTGAAATCAAGACAAACGTTTACCAGCAACTTTAAATTCTCAAAACTAACAATTATAAATCTTCCGGATATAACAGTTTTTGAGCCTCAGCCGAAGAGAAAACCTTCAACTTGGGACACTAGTGATTTAACAAATCTTAAACATTTAAATAACCTTTTGAAAATAAGTGGAAGTGAAGTAAAAAATAACTGTGGAAGATTTATCAATGTGAACAAAGTAGCATCGGAACTCTATAGTACTATTTAATTCTAATTATGTTCATTTGTGTGTTAACAATTCATAAATATAAAAAAAAATGTTTTAATCAAAATAATCAGAGCGAAAATAATTATCCCTCATATTAGATTACTCGTAAACATTATAATTGCAGGTAGCCATAATTAACAATAAACATGTTGATCTCGAATTGGGCCGACTAAGCTTTTGATATTAGATTACTCAAATCATGTTATGAAGTGTAACGTTACAGAAGACGCTGACTCCACTGTATAATTGTGATTGCTGGTCAAACCAAGGTGTCATACTTTCAGTAAACAGATTTGTTTTGACCACCCTATAAAAGCCGTTGCATTTGGAATTATATTCATTATAGTCCTCACCGTAGTAATGTAATTACCTAGTTAAGGAAGTCAGTATTTAGAAAAAGTGTGTTCAACAAGGAAATTTAATTACTAATCAAAAAATAGCGTCATCGAAGTAATAATTAATAAAGGTATCGATGCTGACAGCACGATGAGCAAGTCGCTGACAGATCGTCTCCGCACGGTCGCTGGATGATGAGTAATGTAAGCCACATTTTACGACGTAAACTTTGATGAGCTATAAAATTTAAACCAGGAAACAGTAAATTTTACGCGTATTTTAATCTGGCGTGGTAAATGTAAATCCATCGTAGAATTAAAATCATGAATATTGAAACAAGCATTGCTCAAAAAGTTTAAAACGCATGAATTTTAATGCAATAAACTGCAGTCTTATAAGTTTTATTACAGTATTAGAACTAGAAAATGGGTGGGTCTTTATATTATAAGTTTGATACTTACACAGAGTGACGGTGGTTGTAATATCTTACCTTGACCCCTGTACTAATAAAACAATTAATTTAACTTAAAATAAACGACACATTTGTTTCGTCTGATGTAAAAGCCACTAATGTGGAGTTGAATACAAATACATCCAATATGTATGACATTTGTCTTCTATGTTGGATGGACAAAACTTATTCAGTGCAATGTGCCCTATGTATTTAGTCTAGCATTTAAAAACCAGGGAAAATGAGGATACAAGGGGGCTTACAGTTATGCTTTTGAAATTGGTAGGATGTAATGTGTAAATTAGAATCGCATATGTCAAATTTTGAAGTTCCTTATTATAACAAAAACGGAACATTTAATAAAACACATTAAAATCAAAAATGGCTGACTCAAAATAAGTTTACACGTACACTAAAACAATATTATGAATATGTCATGGTAACGTTAAAGAAAAAGTACAATCATAAAGTTGAATGTAATCGATAAAAGCTATTGTAAGTAAAGTTAAAGTAAACAGCCTATAAATACATCTAAGGCTGTTGCGCTTCTACTGACTAAATTACTTTATTCAAATTGAGCATCATTATATTTAACGGATATAGTGCCAAAAATACATTTAAACTACGTACATCTAAATCCTTTCACAGCGATAAACTAGACGTACGGATGAAAACTACTGAAATGAAAACTAACGTTAACGTTAAACTATTCTTATACCACTGTTATTTTATTTAAAAACTTTATTGTAATAACCATAAAGGTTACAAAGGGCAGACTCCTATTAGTATGTAATTTATAGGGATTTTATGATAGCCACTAAGTTTATGCCACATGTATAGCAAGTATAGCAAGTGTAACATGACCATAGGTATTTTTATTAGCATCACTATACACCTTTTATAAAATTCTTCACGAATTACGCTTTATTTGAGATCATTAGATTTCACACGTCTTTAAATTATAAATGTAGCCATTGTATTTCAAGTCTGAACGATTAAAGGGATGTAAGTGAATTTAAACAATACAGTTTATTTCTATTTTTAAACATAACCAGAGTTATGTTTAAAAATAGAAATTCAATATTTTTTTACTTGTACTTAGTAGCAACGTTACAGACGACACGCAATAACAACGACATGTATGGATCTAATGTGAAAATTAACGCCAATTTTAGGTTTTTGGTTTGATCCTTTTGGTTCTGGAACTTTTGATCTTAACAATGGGCTTCGTGAACTACTTGTCACTTGGACGTGTACAGTTTATTTTGATCTAACACAAAAATTACTGCAGGTGTATAATACGGAAATACAAGTTTCTCTAAAACCTCATTGTAACAAATTACTAGGTATAACGAATATTTTCTAATTCCCTTCAGATTTGCTATATCAAGGTTGTACTCTATATAGAATATAGAAACACTAATGATAATGGATAAGTTCGCTTTTAAATGACCGATGCTTGCCAATTGCACTAATTTATTACACCTCTTTTCTTACCCATTATTTTAATGAATAAACACTTAAAAAGCAATTATTGCTTTATTTCTATGGGTTACGAGAGATATAGTTTTTGATGTTATAAGATAGTCAATACAACTAATAATGATAACCATATCATTCGATAGATCCAATATCCATAAAGGTCTTTTTTCATCTTAGCTAATATATACATTTAAAATGTCTGTAAAAATAAAAATAAATCTTCTTGGTTTCAAAAGTGTATAAAAAGAAACTTCTTGACTGTAATATTGACATAAGTTTTTCCCTTCAATTCCTGTTTGACTAATGCTCGAAACAATGCTTTATCTAACGTTATAAGTCTGCTAAGAAATTGGAAGTACAACTTGCTATTGTTTTAAGGCATTTCCGGTATCCATCTTAGACTGACTTGAGTCATGCCAAGATAATCATATAGAGTCGTTAGTGGTATCTGATACCAAATAAGTGGTAAAATTAAAAAAATTATACAACCGACTTCAATATGAATTTATTAAGGATAACTCTAAAACTACTGGTCAGATCTTGATCAAATTTATATAGGACCACATGAGAAGCAGCAGCTTTCAAATAAAAAAATCATCGAAATCGGTTTACATAGAAAAAAGTCACACATAAAGAAACATGAGGTCGAATTGAGTACCTCCTCCTTTTTGAAGTCGGTTAAAAAAACAAATAGCTGTTCATTTGTCTGAAGGACTGGTATCTTTAGTACTAATTAGCAACTCTTTCGATGTTGTCTGAGGTAATCACTTCACACGGCCGTTAGGGCGGAAGTTTCGGTTATTTAAAAATACCGCAACAATTGTTGTAAATCTTGGCGTAAAAAAAGGGCAGTGCTTTCCTTTAACACACAGCACTAATGAACTCTTAGTTGTAGAGGAAGTGTTCATTCTTTATGTATTGTATTTACATAGATAATTAGAAAATTTAATTTCTTGTCTTTGATCATTATCACTTTATTCAAGACAAGAAAGAGACGGGCTGACCTTTATCAGCCCGTCTCTTTCTTGTCTTAAATAAAATGGAATGAATGAAAACCCTAAACTTTATTTTAATTATTATTTATGACGCTCTGTCTAACGTCTCTTATATCAAGTCAGTAAGGATGTAAGTATGTATAAGGTCGGGGAAAAAGTTTCTTCGTATTTTATATACAAATTCAAGACATTTTTTTCAAAGTTTAATTACATTTAATAATATATATGTGCCATTTTGTTCGATAACTTGTTGCCATCTTGTAGATAGTGACATAATCCGGTTGCTGTAGAAAACTTGGGATTTTGGATCAAAAAAATGCGACAAGTAGTTTTGACAGTTTTGACACCCAAAGAATTCTGAAGAGACCGAAACAGGTGAAAATCTGAGGGTGCAAGTCTATAATATGGTGGATGCATTAACACTTCCCAACCAAGCTCTCTCAATTTTTGCTGAGTGGCCAAAAATATGTGTTCTGGCGTTATCATGATGAAAGAACACTCCTTTTCTGTTGATCAATTCCGGCCGTTTTTTCTCAATTTCTTGCTTGAGGTCTCATTAGTTGTTGGCAGTAGAGATCCGAATCGATGGTTTTGCCCGGCGGTGAAAGCTCATAATAAACGATGCCCTTCCAATCCCACCATACACAGCATCATCTTATTGCGTGTTAATACGGGTTTCACTAGTCTGTGGAGCATGACTACCCTTTGACCATGATCTTTTCGCACGTTCTTGTCGTAGGTGATCAACTTTTCATCACCAGTGATCAATCTTTTCAAAAATGGTTCGGTTTCATTACATTTCAATAGAGAATCGCAAACGAGTACACGATTCATTAGGTTTCTTTCATTGAGCTCGTGTGGTACCCAAATATCGAGCTTTTTTGTATAGCCAGACTTTTTTAAATAGGTCAAAACTGTTTTGTGGTCAATCCTCAATTCCTCGGCTATATCGTAACTACCAATATGCCGATCTTGCTCCATTTTTTTAAAAATGGCATCGACTTTATCCGTATGAACCGATATATCCAGAGCGAGCTGCATCTTTGACATGAAAATTCCCGAACTGAAAACGCTTCAACCAACTTTGTGCTACTCTTACTGACATTGCATTAGGTAACAGTACAACCAGAGATTTTTCTTCAATTTTATACAAACAAAATACAAAAAAACTTTTCCCCCGGCCTATTATATATTGATGTGAGTATATTATTTACATACTTTTTATTATTGTAATTATGAATTTCAAGCAGTACATTTTCCGAACCAGCGTCTGGAGAACCACTGATGGCGAAAATGCAAACCTTATATAGGTAGCGAACTCCAACGCCACAGACGAGTAGCATTGCCAGTGTTAGGGTATTTTTTTATTTATTTTTTATTTATAGGATAAGGGTGACAAACGAGCACACAGTCCACCTGATGGTAAGTGGTTGCTGTGGCCCATAGACATCTACATCTTTCCTCGATGTCGAATCAAAATGCAGATGCGTTGTCACCCGTGAGGACTAAGATGGAATGCCTCGTTTCCAGTAAAACGGGTCTCCGGTTCTCTACACTCACCATACGAAACACAGCAGCGTTAAGCTGCTATTTTACGCTGGTATTCTGTGAGATTCCCCGGTCGAGCCGACCCATTCGTGCTACAACTATACCAGTAATATAGCTGCAGCATGGCTCTAACACGTATAGATAGTCTCTGCATTCAATAACGCATCTACCCGGTATGGAGATTATAAAACAATCTAAGAAATGCGTCATTTAACGCATTCTTGGGTAGATGTATTCAATAGTGTAGCTTTTAATAAAGAAAAAAGTTTGTCTATTTGGGCAACATTTCATATGTAGAGTTTGATCGGAGTTACCTTACAGTAATAACGTGCTTAATTCCTCCCTCCCCTATCCACCATCGGACAACAAGACAGTCGGCGTATCTTCACCCCTTTGTTGTCGATATACCACGCATTCGAACCAAACAGTTTGTTTCGTCTTTCGTAATGCGTAAAGCAGAGTGGTCATCAGGATATATCTAGAGCCATGCATTCCTCCAAAGCACACTATACGGTGTTAATGGGAGACTTCAACGCAAAACTAGGCACAAGAGAGAATGGCGAGCTGAGGGTAGGGAAATTTGGAATAGGGCAACGGAACTCAAGGCGCTAGCAGTTAGCCGACTTCATGGAGAAAGAAGGACTCTTTATGATGAACTCTTTCTTCCAGAAGCGGCCCCACAGGAAGTGGACCTGGTCGAGCCCCGACGGTTCGACAAATAATGAGATTGACTTCATTATGACGACCAGACGACAACTGTTCAGTGATGTTTCAGTGATCGCGACGGTGAAAACCGGCAGCGATCACCGAATGGTGAGAGGCACACTGAACCTAAACGTTACGTTGGAGAGGTTACGTCTAATGAAGTCAACGCTCCGTCCCCCTCGTGCTCTAATCCAGAGTCCCGAAACCTTTCAGCTCGAGCTACAAAACCGTTTTGAGTGCCTAGAAGATTGCAATGCAGTGTACGATATGAATGACAAGCTCGTGGAAACTGTCCATGCGTTCGGAGCTAAGTTTTGCAAAACCCGCCGCAGAAGAACACAAAAACTCTCCGATCACACTCTTAATCTCATGGCTGTTAGAAGGGAAATGAAGCTGCAGTGTAGATTTGGCAGCATACAGGCAACTGAACAGACATATCTCCCAAATGCATGCGGCGGGACGCAACTTTAACTGCTCGTATTGAAGTAGCGATCGAGCGGAACCAGGGCTCCAAAGTCTTTGCTAGAGATCTGTCTGCCAGAAAGAGCCAACTGTCGAAGCACCGAGTGTGGCAGCGTCGTTTCCGGGACACCTGATTTTTTGAGTGAGATTGAGAGGTTTTATGGGCAGCTGTACACATCATCGTTGCAGCCACACGCAATTCTTATCCGACAAGTCTTATCCAAGAGCAAGTCTTATCCGACACTATTCCGATGATATTCCGGACGTCAGTCTGAGCGAGATTAGAATGGCTCTCCAGCACCTTAAAAACGGCAAGGCCCCAGGCGAGGATGGAATTACAGCGGAGCTTCTTAAAGCGGTTGGAAAACCGGTACTTGAAATCCTTCAGAAGCTCTTAAATTCCGTCCTCCATGGTGGCACTACACCGGAGGCGTGGAGCATAAGTGCGGTGGTCTTGGTCTTCAAGATAGGCGACAACGCTCTCTTGAAGAACTACAGACCGATTTCCCTTCTGAGCCGCGTCTACGTGCCGTTTTCGAGTCATTACGAATCGTCTCGCATGTAGACTCGACAACTTCCAGCCTCCCGAACAAGCCGGTTTCCGAAAAGGCTTTAGCACCATAGACCACATACATACCCTTCGGCAAATTGTACAAAAGTCGGCGGCCTCGTACCGGCGGACGAAGTATAGGGCGTCCCCCCACTAGATGGAGTGACGACCTGGTAAGACATGCAGGAAGTCGATGGATGCAGGTGGCTCAGGACCGTGCTTTGTGGCATTCCTTGTGTTTGTTGTCCAAACACAAGCTAGTAGTACCAGTTACTCGACTCCACCGAGTCAGTAATTCATTATTGGGGCGATGTATACGCTTTTACAACAAAATCCCAGAAAATATAAAAAATTGACCTGCTCAAAGTTCAAAAACTTTATTAAACTAAGTTTGTATAAAAAGGGTTATTTCTTTTATAATCTTATAGGTAGATTTCTCGTAGGTAACGGGGTGTTACGGAATCGAGTCCAAATATATCGTTGGTCGTCTGTCTCGTCACTTGACGCTAAGGAAGACCGCGTGCCGTATATCGGTTTTGTAACATTATAAATCTGCGGACGAGTAAAGCTCTTTGATCGGTGACATTAATATGTTTTCGATTTGGCGTCGAGACGGGACACAGGCCACACCGATTACGTCAGTCACACTAAAGACTTGCCGAAACTGTTCAAAATTACGGCCTTTTCTAAGTATCTAATTTAAAGCCGCTGGCTTACAAAAAGGAAAATTTCGACACTCGACACGACACACACGCAGGTTGATGTAAGTACTAGGGAATTTTCAATAAATAAATAAATAAATATGAACAGGAATATTTTATTTCGACAGATATAATTGGGTAAGATTGAGACGCCCATTCCTTTCAGTGCCAAAAATCTTTAGCGTGTCCAAACTTTTAATGTTCGAATCGCGCTGGGTGGTTGACAGATGTACATTCAACGTTAAAAAACGTGATTCACCAGACTCTTTCATTTCATACGGAAATATCTACAGTGCGGATTTAGTTGTCCTTGGGTGCGATTTAAAAGTGAAAATATAAGGGACAATAATACAAGTGAAATAAATCGCTGAGAAGCTTGTTTACAGTTGTTTGACAAAATATATAATTTCACTGTATTTTGGAGCAGTGAAGACATTTAATGTGAAATTATGAGCAAGTTAATTCCACTTTTATAAATAAATATATCTTCATTTATCTTTTTTCTCACAATGTTGATGACAGATGTGTATATATTCGATAGTAAATTAAATACGTAAAAAGTAAAAGTAAGCGTTGGGTACTGATGTCATTTTTATTATGATATATCTTGTTCTTGGTGTAAAAGTTCATTAAAATTATATCGGGCAAAAAAGGCAAAGACAAAAATAAACAAAAAATTGCATTGAAGAGAAGTAATCAATTAGAATCATTAAGACTTTGGAATTTAGTTAATATCAGATAAGATTGGTTGATTTATCTAACGATGGCGGGTTGGTTTTTACGACCAGTAGTTTTTGAGTTATTCTTAATAATTTATATTGAAGTCGGTTGTACAAATTTTTTAATTTTACCACGTATATATTAAATAATCTTCGTTTTTCATATGTACTTTAGATGATGTAGTTACTCTCAATTATACCTACTACCAATTAGCAAATCATTGATATTACTAAGCCCCTTGCTGCATAGATAGATATTCCGCCATCTATCGGAGGCCATGCTTTTTACAAGAAATAAAGAAATAAAATTATTTATTCCAGGGCCAACACAAAGGCTTCATAACAACAAAACAAACCAAAAATATATAAAATACAATATACGATCAAAAATAAATGATATGAACTAAGTAAAAAAAAGAATCAAAAATAATTAATAATTAATAGAGAACTGAAAACTCGAATTACAAAAAGATACAAACAATAACTAAAACTAACAAACTGACATAAGTATGCAACATGAAACAGGAATCCTATTGATAAACTTTTGCAGTTATCAGGTATGGTTTAATAGAATAGAATAGAATATTTTTTATTCAATATAGATACACATGTGATCTATATTGAATAAAAAATATTCTTATTGAAAGTCATTTTTTACTTAACCACTGGTTCGAAAAAAATCCTCTGTCCTGAGAAGAACCAGCATGAAACCCAGCGGGACTTTTTTTTTAAAAGTAAATTTTACATGAATGGTTGTACAACTATTCACAAAATTTATTTTAGAAACAGCTTTGAAGCGACCACCTCATTCCCAGGGGTTATTATCAACCATGTATTCATTTATATTATAATAACCCTTTTTATACATTTTTGTTTAGTAAAATATTTAAACTTGGTAATAGAGAGAGCTTGTATATTTTCTGGGACTTTGTTTGTTTTTTAATATATTTTTATTAAAAAACAAGCAAATTTAAATATATTTATTTCTTAAAAAAATTCTCTAAGAGACTCTCGGTTTTAGGTTGTAAATAGCTCTAATGGCCCTCTTCTGTAAAACAAAAATAGTTTCTAAATCAGCCGCATTTCCCAATAGCAAAATCCCATAAGAATTTATGCTATGGAAATAACTGAAATAAACTAATCTAGCTGCCTCGACACTATTGAGATCTCTAATCTTTTTCACAGCATAGGCTGCAGAACTTACTGAAGCTTAGCGTCGAGAGTGATGCCAAGCAAAACAGTTGATTCGACAGGGCTCAGTTAATCTGTGCACAACACCCATAGGCCGAAATTGCACGATGGATTCTCTTACATAGGTATTAAAAGAAAATTGTTCTTTAAATTTAAAAACAATCACGCGTCTTGTTTGTATTGTTGGTAATTTTTTACACATTTACCGTATTAAATACCATAAAATCTAAATATGCGCGCCTTTTATGTTGTGTTTAATAGATTTTAGCATTTATACTATATATTTGATATGATTAAAGTGACATAATGTACCAAAAATATAAGAGAGGCACGTTCACTTTATAAGAGGATCTCTACACTATAAAATATTTCCTTTTAAATTTTTATTGCTCTCCTGCAAAAAAGTACAAACAGTTAGTGAGAACTGTTTGGATATTTAGTGCCTATTGTAAAGAGGGCAGTTTACAATTTCGTGCCAACTTCTACGGCGAAATCAGAACTGGGGCAGTCGTCGTTAATATGTTATACACATGATCGTATCCAGATAACATCAAAGAACTAGGATAAGAAGCAGAATCATCGAGTAGGACAGATAGGTGACATTGAAGCGTGGATTAAACGACTTTATCGATTTTTCATACAATTTATGCGTACCGATTGCTATAAACGTCAGCTCTTTCATTCGGAAATACTTTCATAGGAAAAAAACAAGGTAGATAATTTATATAATCTACCTTGTTTATTTTATTTATATAACCTACCTTGTTTTAGCAGTTATTTTGATCACAAGAGAAATATACGGGTAAACAAGAGGCTTTACTCTTCCGTATTTGATATACAATTATTAGAATATTAGGTGGACGTGGTAAATCAAAATCCACCCTGACTTGGGCAGGGATTTCATACACAAACATATACGATGAATCAAATTTCACGAAGATTATACGATTATATTACGATAAAGCGTCATTACATCTAGTCTCTTTTTTCAGAGTTCTAGAGTAGACCTTTTTTGCGGACTTAAGTAAAGTCTCACAGTCTTCGATATTTGTTTTATAAATTGTTACACATGCAGGTTTCCTCACAACCTTATTTTCTACAGGTTCACAGCAAAGACCGTGATAACCAGGGTTCCGCGAAATTATTTATTTTTGCTTTTTAAACAATTCCACAGTTAGGTACAAATATTATTTTGGAATAATCCAAAATAAGTGATGAGAATACCATTACTATTATGGCACGTATGTACGTTACGTAGGTAGTTAGCGAGTATTCGGCACTATACAGCGGAGAAATAATTAGTAATTTCACTTAAGGTTTAGATTTTTGTTCTTATTTAAATGCCACTGTCGTTGATTTGTAATCATTTGATGTGGAGTTCCATAAAATAAAAGGGATTTGGTGAGTGTTCCATTACCTTAAAAGTTTAGGAACCCCTGATATACGAGTAGATAATAGATTTTATCCGCTTGGGCCGTTATATATTTTTGATAGTGAAAAACTGATAAATCGTTTATACATTAAATATTTTTAATTTTTTTATAGACGATAAAATTTAATTCCAGATGCAGATATGAAAATCCTATAATGGTGGGGGGAGAGAATTCTATTTTATTATTTTGTTATAAGTGCCGTATATATGCATTTAGTAAAAAGCTGTTATTTTAACATTACAAACAGAGACTTAATTTTATTTATTTGTATAGATATTGCTGAAATATATGGGCCTAGTGCTGCGAAATGGCAACTAGTGGCTTCGAACTTAGTGGAAAGGCGTGCTTAGAGGCTTATTAGTAACCAATATGGTTAAAACCAATCTAACCAGCATCTAAAAACAGGCTCAAAGTACCAGCCTTTCGGTTTTTTACAGGTAATGATAAATTTCGGAGAGTGTGCGGAGGAATTGCATAACTTAGTTGCTCATTCTCTATTACATCATCGGATCACCAGACGAGCGGCTCGTTTCCAGAGCATTGTTTTCGACATACCACGCATACGAACCAAAACCGTTTGCTTCGTCGTTCATAGTGAGTACAGCAAAGAAGTGGAATAATGTGCCAGCATTTGCCTTTCCATCCGATTATAATGTTGGTGTCTTCAAGACAAGAGTGAATAGGCTTTGGTTAAGCTAAGTCAGTGCGCTTTACCATCTTCGGCTGCATCACCACTTACCATCATTTGGGATAGTAGTAGTCAAGCAGTGGCTAATAATAGTAAAAAAATAATATATTATATCTACCCGAGAAAATAATCAAAAAGAATAAATATGGACTTCTGTTGGCCATGTTAAAAAAAGTTAAAACTGTAACAAAAGTAAGTTTCATCGGTAATAAAAGTTGTATGTGTATTTGAAATTTGTGTTGTTTCATTTCATTCAGTTTCATGCTTTTTTTTACGAAAAAATAATAATGGAAATCCTTCTTACGCCTACCTCTGGCTTACCCATACAAGATGAATAGTTTGATTGTAACAAAACTGTAATCATAGATTTCTATATTAAGAATATTGATTTTTTTATGACACTACAACAATAAGAAAAACAAAATTTTGTAGTCATAACAAAACGACGAAAGAAACAAGCACGAAAAAAAAGTGACTTATGGTCTTGTATTGCATCCAGAAAACTAATAATTCCTATCGTGGATATATCGAAAAGAGTAAACAATTAATAGAAGGATAACGGCAACATACAACATTGTACGAGGTAGTGCAATGCTGCAGCTATATGAATATCAGCGTAAAGTAGCAGCGTAATGTTGCTGTGTTTCGTATAGTGAGTGTAGAGAACCGGAGACCCTTTTTACTGGAAACTAGGCATTCCATCATAGTCTTCACGGGTGACAATTCTGCATTTTAATTCATAATCGAGGATAGATGTAGATGTCTATGGGCCACTAAGTGGTTAATGTGTGCTCGTTTTCACCCTTATCCTATAAAAAAAAAAACAGGAAGCAATACGAAAGCTATTGGCAAAGGTATCTTAGTAAAATAGCGGCATGAGTCACGCGTGTATTTTGGAGGTGCGCTCCCGAACTGAGCTGCCCCTACTGTGTACCAACCACATCACCGCTACTTTGTTATGTATTTTATATTGCGCCTCGTATTTATTGATGGATATGTTTTTTAAAGAGAAAAATTTAAATGCAGATAATTGAGATAAATGATAATTAAGTAGATTTACTAAGATACAAAAGCTATAACGCACAGTTTGTTTCGTTTAGTACTCGTATGATTCACATTTTAATAATGTGTTATGTTTAATCGTATATATATTAGTCTTATTATTGGAAAGATTAATCATGTAATCGTAATATAAAAACAACAATATTTAACTTTAATATTACAATTTTGAACTACAGCTAGTACCTACACATTTTAAGATGAAAAAACCGGACAGGTGCGGGGAGGTCAGGCCTCGCGCCCCGAGGGTTCTGTCTAAACTTTTAATTATGCATGCAGATAGGCAATCTTTCCAGGGAATTAGGAAATATAGGATTTGATGAAAGAGGTGTAATGAAAGACATGAATGACCGCTTCTTTTGGATGTGTTGACTTAGAAACTAGAATTGTTTACACCTACAACCTACAAGGAACCCTAGGCCTTATTTGATATTAATTTGCTACCTCCACTTCAGAACGTATTGCCTCTTCCCGTTTCTAGAAAAGGGTCTTGATATACGGGCGACAAAATGATCCTATAAGGGTTTCGTTTTTTTGAGGTTGGTTAACTAAGTCAAAAATAGATTATATAACATTATTATGTAATATCAATATACAGTTCTTAATTGTTAGATACCGCAATGGCATAAACCGAGGTCATAGACAAACGTAACGATTTCGCGTAAACGTAAGCGAACGGCGCGGCGTTCGGCCACGGCCGGGGCGAGCGAGTGACGCAGGCTTGAGCCCCGACCTACTTATGTCGTCAAAAAAATTCAGCAGATGTTCAACTTTGAGTCGGGATAAATCGAGCCGTATGTGTTTGTCCGAATAGAAATAAACTTGTCACATATTTTGATTGTATCTAGAGCGGACGGTTAGTCATGTCGCGATACCGATGCCAACGTCCCGGCCGCTGCGCACCACCATCAAAGCTATAAAGGCAATCGTATTCCAGACTGAATCACGTTAAGCGCCGTCTGCAAAATGTCTCACCGATACTCGTTTTAAATATTCCGAATTCAGCGTTCGACACTATAGTGAAAGACACGCTTACGCCTGAACGAAATGCCTTGTTTGTTTACGAACTAATGTGTTGATTGCTTTTATTGTTTGGGTTACTACTATAAAATACAAATAGGTAGTGTAGTATTTGAAGCGTCGCTGATGAAGTTACGACGTTTTATTTTAATTTTAATGCCTTTAAACAAGTTTGTAAGTGGTTTAAATATAAAAGGGGTGACGCTATTCTTACACTTACGTGCGTGTTATTAGGACACGTAAACAAACTTGTATTCAAAAGAGGGTTGAGTGAGTACGATAACAAAAGATTAACATTGGGAATAAATTTAGTGCGGCCGTTATTTTGGCCGATACGAAGTACCCGTGACTAGATCTCGAGGTGAGAAATGGAAAATAGCAGGTTTAATTGTTTATATACTATGGAAGATGGAAAAAACGTAATTAATTACATTAATATTGTAACAACTGACGCGATAATAATTCGCTTAAAATATCGATTTTGTTTCTAATCCTTTTGATAGATATATACAAAAGAAAATATCAATAGCTAATTGTTAAGCAAACTTTTCCGCCTAGGAGTCTAGATTGAAGACTTTTAATACCTTTTTCTGTTTCAAGTAGCAATGCATTCACGATCGCGTTCCGTTTTGAAGAGTATGGAAAGTCAGATAAAATCAATTTTAGTTCCAAAAACGAATCAATTACCCACTTTGTTTGCAGGTATTCAAGAATTGTAGTAGCCATTTGACGGTTAGTTGATTATTCATAAAAAGTTAAGTTTAGAAAAATGAAATATTAAAAAGCTTTATAATACCGGCTAGTATTTTAACATCGCTCTCGCTCTACAAGCTCATCATAAAATAATTAGCAGTGATTCACCGGTGCGCCGAAAGCGTCACTCGACACTACACGATCGCAGTAGCCGAGAGCTTTTGGCATAGCGTTTTGACAGCCGATTATTTCTATGTCCACGATAGTTAACGGTGATTATAAATATTGCCGTGCGATTGCGATGCCGGCTATTTATCATCTGTACTGTGATTGATTATAATCAAGGTGAATATATAAATTATTCTAATTGTTAGAAGAGTAATAAATTATCATTAGTTGGATAGATCTTTTTAATTGAAATAAGAGTGACAAGCAAGCATACAGTCCACCTGATGGTATATGGATGCTGTGGCAACATAGACACCTGTATCTATCTTCGAACAAGAAAAAAAATGCAGATGAGTGACATCTTTATGGCCTATGATGGAATGCTTTGTTGCCAATAAAAAGGGTTCAGTTTCTTGTCACTGATCGTATGAAATAAAGCAGCATTATTTATGTTGTATTTTCCGCTATTCTGCGCGAGCCTGGTCCTTGCCCGGCCAAGCAGACCTAAAGTTTCAGTTTCAGTCATAATAATAGGTACAAAGTGGCTCTATCATGTGTTCTGCATGGTATTTAACATTATCTATAATTCTTTGTTTTGATGATGTAATGGACATTTCCAAGAATGTTATAACGATTTGATGTGTTGAGGAAATACTACAGGTAATAAATTAACGTAAGCATTTATAAAGTAATTGATTATGTACAGTCGGCACCACTTTGATTAGCTACAACTTCTTGTACAATTATTATTTATTCTGTGCTACAACTAATGTTCCACAATTACGACGAACTATAAACGGTTCGAATGATTAAATAAGAGTCATTTATTTTATGATAAAATTATAATATATCCTAGATTTTAAGATAAGATGGTATTTTGTATGGCAGACAGTTTTTTGTGACGATTTTTTATATTTACACGAATATTACACATTAAATAAAATTAATTTTACGGATTATATCTCGTTTAATTTTTTATACAGTGTAATATATGAAAAGTTTGATAAAATTTCATAAAAAATATTAATTAATGAGTTGTTAAGCTTAAGTCTGCTGATATAAAATTTATTAATTAGTCGAATTGATACGTAATGTGTCTCACGGTCTCACCTGTTAGGAGAATATTTATATTTATATATAAAATTCTTCTGTCCGTGTGTATGTGACTTATCTCCTCCTAAACGGCTGGACCGATTTAGATGAAATTTTCGTGTGTGATTCAACTTAATTTATCAATTCTAAATTCGAGAATGGTTTAGATTGACAATTGTACCCGGTAGGTGGCGCTGTTCTCGAGATACAGAAATCACCCGTGCGAAGCCGGAGCGGATCGCTGGTTATGTATAAGTTTTACATAATTTGCTGTAAAACGTAGACTATCCATCCATCCATCCATTATAGCCTATAAAAGTTTACTACTAAACACCTTCCCCGTAGGTTGCCACATAGTGGGGATTTTGCCACAGTTACCACTCTTGGCAGCCGACTGGCAAGTTTTTTTATTATTTTGAGTTGTTATCAGGAAGATGCTGCTACCCATCTGTTGTGTCGGTTTCCTTCTGTCGTCTCCCCAAGAGACGATATGGGATAGTGGATATTCTTTCACCGTCACTACACGGTTAACTATGTTGTATTGAAATAAATAGAAAATAATTAGTGTTTTATATTACCAATAGAAAACATTGTATGTAATATGAACTTCTTCTGTATTATGTATAAGTTGACCGAATTTCTTCTACGCATTAACGTAAAATATATTTTGTTGAAGTGATTAATCTTCACAATGGCAATAGGGTATGCTAGCATTAAAATACGTATTTTTGATATCGAGGTTAGAATATAAGAGTGTACAATATTGTGGACCTTTCAAAAATATGCCGAATAACGTATTTCCTAAAAGATTGGCCCGTACTGACGATACTAGGTGCTCACCAATCCGCCTCGGTTGGTTAAAAGTTGGTACCAACATAAATTTGGTTTAACTTTTCACCATCAATCGGCACCTGAGCCAAATTCCACCCAGTGACCAGGGAGTAGCACATGCATGTGAGGTTTGCACTTGGGGAAAAGTCGTTACATTTCTACTTACACAACCCAGAAGATAAATTCACAAGAAATTCACGACTTACATTATTATTTTCATTCAAAGCCTTTTCAAGCTAAACTATGTTTAACTTTAACATAGAAAATTGTATTTACTGTTGGTCGAAAGAACCTAAACGTAGCTCTACATTTATATGTATTAATGGAACACTAGCATCAATTTTGCAGATTTTCAAACTAGTGGTGTGGTAGTCGAGCTAAAGCCGTTTAAATTCCATAAGCACTTACTCATGAAAACGTCAACGAACACCTCAAACTTGCTACGACACGGTTGCACTCTTATCGAAACTTGAATGGAACAGTCTTTTTGTGGCATCGCACTGAACTACCGCATAGGTATGGTCCTCGATCCTATCGGCATTTGTACACAAATCGCAGTTTATTTTACGGCAGGGAAGTCGTCGGATCGGCAGTCGGAAAGCGAATACGTGCGTGTCTCGGACGCATCCGTATGCACCGATGCGACAGCACCGCGAGACTGTGCGTCGCGTCGCCGAGCTCGTCCCATGTATCTCGATAACCTTAAATTAGATTAATTGTATCGAGCTGATTCATGCGAGCACTCTCGACGCACAGGGTTGCCAGGAGCGAACGAAAAAAGACGGGACAAGCTGTAGAGGCGCTTTTATCAAGCTTAAATTATATACTTACCTTTTTGTGTTGGATTTTCAAACAAAATATTAAAAAAGACCCATCTAGATTTCAGGAGCTTGGCGATTTTTAAGTTGATTATTGCTAGATTCTAAATATATAGAACGACGAATAAAAATAATATACGAGGGTGGATTGAAAAGTACTCGGCCTAACACAGATCCATTCAATTCTAAAATCAAATCTACCCACATTATTTAGTTCAGTTCAGACTAGTTCATTGTGTGAAGTTCGAAACGTGTGCGATAATTAGTTGTGATTTTATAAATTTATTAACAAAGTAATCGGACATAATTTCCGCGAATGGAGCAAATCGAGCAGCGTGCCGTCATTAAGTACCTCCATAAGAAGGCTATCATCAAAGCCATCCATGATGACATGGTCAGTACATTAGGCGATTGTGCTCTGTCATATTCATCCGTCAAAATGGATAGCAGAATTTAAGCGTGGTAGAGAGAGTGAAAGATGAACCCCGCTCTGAAGGCCTTCGACGTCAACTACTGACGAAAATATTAAAAAGTACTTGATTTAATAATGGGAGACCGCAGATTAAAATTAGAGATAGCCGAGATTATAGGCATCTCTTATGAACGAACTCAAAACATCATTGTCAACGAGTTGGTTTCCACAGTGTCTGCGAGGTGGGTTCCGCGACTGCTTTCAGTTGAACAAAAGGACGCGATTGACTATTTCACGCGACTGTTTGGAGTTATTTGAAGCCGATGCAGATGATTTTTGAATCGTTTTGTTACTATGGACGAAACATGGGTTCATTACTGTACACCGAAACAAAACAACAATCAAAACTAAGGCTAAGTCGATTTTGTCGGCAAATAAGGTGATGGCTTCAGTATTCTGGGACTCGAAAGGTGTGATTATGATTGATTATCTTGAAAGGGTCAGACTATAAACTCTGATTACTACTGCACCTTACTACGTCGTTTACGAGAGGAAATAAAAGAAAAACGTCGAGGAATGCTCAGAAGAAAAGTCCTGTTTCATCAAGATAACGCCCGTGTTCACGTCAGTACAGTCAATGGCTGAAATTCACAACTGTGGCTTTGAACTGTTACCGCATCCGCCGTATTCACCTGATCTGGCACCATCAGACTTCTTTCTGTTCTAACCTAAAAAGCACTTGGGAGGTCAAAGATTTTCGACAAACGACGAGGTCAAAGCAGCTGTAGACGCATATTTTGACTCTAAGGAAGAATCATTTTTTTCAACGGTCTAAATGCTTGGAAGGGAGGTGGCAAAGTGTATTGAACTTGATGGTGATTATGTGAAAAATAAAAATATTACTGATTTAGTATGTGTTTATTTTCTTGGTTAGGCCGAGTACTTTTCAATCCACCCTCGTATTGTTATTCAAAGGTATTTGTTTGATATTTGTAGTACAGGAAAGATTTTTAGAGAGTTGTATTAGAGGTTTGTAACCTTGTATAAATCTTTCCTTGACTACAACATAAATTTATTATTTACTAACCTAATACATTTTTCTAAAAATAAAAGATAGAATTTTGTTCTTCCTAGAACTGACGAGTGTAGTCCGGATCCATTACAATATGATAATATAGTAGTTAACAAACCTAAGTACTTGTGCTAAATTCAATATTCAGTCTAAAACTTCAAACATAAACAACTTTTTTTATATACAATATTTATATAATATGTATATAACTTTTTACTAGGTCTAAATAATGCATTAGAAGAAATACTAGTAGTTAAAAGATACTGCATACCGAATGCGATAACAACACACGAGCATCATCTCAGTGTTACAACACCGGTTGTAATATATGAAGATGTTTGGATGACGTCAAACTGAAGAGGTCGCGCGAGTGTTGCAGCGCTTGGGGTAATAAACATTATAATAGATGTTGAATATAAATCTACACGACATAATAATGTTTCCTTAAGGCTGTTAAATTAAAAGACCGTCCAGGAAAATGGTTGTTATTTGGCGACCCTCTTGACATCGGACAAATACAGTGGCTTAATATAACAAAAGAGGATTATAGACAGAGACAAGTGGTGTTTTCGACTTTACACGCCGCTGCATACAGATGCAGTATAGTAGCGCGATGCGTCAATGTACAAGTGTAACGCATCTAAAAATATTCAATTTTCAACTTTATAGTAAAGTTTCTTGTTACCTCTATCTCTTTTTGTTATATAGGTGTGATCAGCTCATAAGATACTTTGGAGTACTTTGAGGGCCACAATAAATAAGAAAATTGTGTTATTAAGTTTTATTAAAATTTAAATATAAATTATAATTTGTATACGTTTGAATTCCCAACAGCAGCAATTATTTTTAGCTATAGAATCGTAATAATATCCATTACCCCACATCATCCCGTGGGTGTCGCAACAGGCGATAGAGGGAAAAGAAACAGGAGATGGGCAGTAGCACTTTCCTGATAAAAATCCCTCTGTGAGCCAATCTATGGGGGACGCCTATGTTCAGCAGTGCACTTTTTATAGGCTGCAAAAATGATGATGAAAATGATGACTTGGGGGCGTGCTTTTAACTATAAGTTATAATATAAGTAAATATTTTTACTAAAACTTGATTCCTCTCATCCCATTATCTTCATTAAAAGTCTATAATTTTCCATCGTCCGTTTTTCTGAACTGTTATATTATTTTAAACCATAGTAACAGGCAACATTGACTATGATAAGTAACGTGCTGATATCTAGGGCCAATTCCGTTTTCCATCAGTTAAAATTGTGATCAAACTTGTACCTTTATAAAAAGTAGCTTTCCGATATATGCCTCTGCTCAGAGTGATAAGTTTACCGTACGGATTATGAAACGCAGTATCAGATGTTCCGAACTTTAGATACAACTCTTCATCTCACCACCAATCTGCGGCAGCCCACAGTTAGATATAGACTTCTCTTAAGGTGTGCAATTTTGCCTAATATTCGGCTTCCCTGATACACAGTACCTGCCAGCCGTTTTGCGCAGATCATCGCTGCTGCAACTAGCCAATTAGTGTTGACTATATTTCGGTACCATACGTGAGTAAAGGCAGGCATGGACGACGAGCAGTTACAAATTAAAAAGACGTAAGAGAATGGGTTTTACCAAAAAGAACTTATAGCTTCCCATAGATGGCGGTATAACAATTTATGCCTGGCGTGAAATACCCAAACTAAGGACAAGGAACAGCGTCTAAGGTGGGAAACGTTCGGTATTACCCTCGTCAATACGCCTGCCAAGGGAAGCCCAGAGAGGGTTTCCCATTGTCACACACAACGTCTCGCAACGAGAGTAAGTAGAATTGTTTTATTAGAAAGGAGTGACAGTGGTATACAATGCAGAGCCTTATAATATTATTGAGCTTATAGTGTGAGATTATAGGGTATAGACGACCACATTTAAAATATAAAATTTTATATTTCTATGGTTAAGCTAGAGATTCATTGTTACGCAAAATCGTCAATTGTTGTCGTGCGTAATATAGATAATATTTGGCTCTGAACAATTTTTAAATACGGTGTTACTGTGTAGAAAAACAGCATAATGTATGTTTATATAATATAAGCAACGCATAACGTTTGGGATCCCCGCCTCCGCGGCGTCCATGGTAACATTACGACTTATTTACTTTACAACCACACATCTACAGTGCGCATGATTAGTTCGTATCATAACCCGTACTTATGTAAGTGAATTCGCCGAACAGAGGAATAAAAAATATCGCGTTAAATGTTTCGCTGGGTTTTTTTGCTGGTTCTTTCCAGGATAGAGGTTTTTCCCGAACCAATGGTAAAATAAAGGACTTTCAATAAGTATTCTTGTAATCTATGTTAAATAAAAGTTATTTTACTCCTTGCTATTCTTTCACAATCTAGAATCTCACATAAGCGACAGAGTAAGGATTTTGCCTGCCTTTTGATCTGGTATGATGTTAGTTTTCACAGGTTAGTATACGGTTCGTTTATATTAGGGCTAGAATCACCGTCGGGCAATTTAATAATTCATCACCTAATTAAAATAAACCTTTTCTAATAAAATCGAAGACTCAGAAAAGTTAGTAAAAAGACGCAGCGTAGCGTCTTTACGTGGTAGAGCCACGCTGCAGCTATATTATGGTTGTAGCACGAATGGGTCGGCTCGACCGGGGAAGAACCACGCTCTTACAGAATACCAGCATAAAATAGCAGCTATGTTTCGTATGGTGAGTGTAGAGAACCGGAGACCCTTTTTATCTCGAAACGAGGCACTCTATCTTAATCCTCAGGGTTGACAAAGCATCTGCATTTTGATTCTTAATCGAGGATAAATACGTGTGTGTCTATGGGCCAAGCATCCACTTACCATCAGGTGAACTGCGTGCTCGTTTATCACTCTTATTCTATAAAAAAAAGTAGGTGTTGTTTACAAGAGAATGGCGACTCGGTAAATTTAAAGTACCCACTCAATCGACAATGTCGTTTGTATAGCGACGCAGACACCGGAAACAGAGAAGTCGAAGTCGCATCTACCGAGACACTGACAAAAATAAAAAATATATTTAAAATTCCTTTGAACTTTTTGACGTCTACGAGGCACTTATAGTTGGGTAAGTGTAAACACAAGTGTTGGGCAAATTCCCATGGTTCATTACTATATTTAAATATAAGTTATAATAATTTTGTAAATTATACAAAAATATTAATGAACAAATGTATATCAAAGATTAAAGTTATTGATTCTGCATTTCTCTTCATTTTAAGCGATGTTTCTTTTTAAATTTTAAATGTCAAAATATTCGATTTCCTATAATCTATACATTGAAGTGTCTGTTTGTAATATCAAAATAACAGCCTTTTACTAAATAAATATGAAAGTATATACGGTATTTATAATAAAAAGACAAAAACAATTTTTTAAATGTTTGTCTTACTGTCTGTTTGTTCAACAGATAGCTGATGTTATAAGGAGTAACACAGGCTAATTTTATTTTAGAAAAAAAAATTAAGATTCCGCGCAAAAAAATTAAAACCCATGAAATCCAATCGTAATAAATACCAAGCCGGCGACGTCCGGGAACGGCTATTATGTGACTATTATGTCATAATTTGTATTAAACTTTAACTTAATTTTACATGCATTGTAGTTTATAAAGAAATATATGTTTCGGTTTTAATTTTTATATCGATAGCTAATCGATAATTTTTGCTTTGCTTTGTGTATCGTTAATCGCCTTTTTTAAATCGATTTAACAATGTTCCATCTCTAGACACGCCAAAAGTGTAAGCTGTCACCCGCACCATGCTATAACGCAAAGACTATAGCATGACACATCAAAAGGAGCCTTTAATCTTGAAAAGGGAATAAAAGAGTAGAATATGGCCAAGAATTAATACAAACATGAAAAATAAGTATAACAATAATAATGATTGACATGCATACTTTTTGAAACAACCGTGTTATAGTTGTAGTTGTCTATGGACATGTCCACGAAAATAACAAGTATAAAAAGACGTATACGCGAATAGACAACGCTTCCTCAACAATTTTGGAACGGGCTAGCGAGAATAAAATAAGGAAACGCAGATGTTAGTTAGGAACAAGCAACCCCGTTCGCGATCTAACAATACTTCGGCCGTTGCGATCGGTCGTTGGTCCCACACCACTCGGTTCCTAGAAGGTAAGCGGACACAGTCTAAAATAGTCGCGGCCTCTTCCGAGAACCGTGAGTCACGCCAGGACCGTCCCGCACCGCATCTGGACCGAGCGTAACGCCACAATCCCGTGTTATAGGCGTCGAATTTATAAATGCACCTAAAACAAGCACAGCACACGGTTCGTTCTAATACGGACGTAAGCGATTCGTAAATAAAAGTTTCTATCACGTGCGCGCTCGTGCTGTTTGGACAAAGAGATTACTTTTTTATCTCCTGATCTGGCGCATAGAAAGTTACTCAAGCACAGATGACAGAAGTTTTCCTGAGCTATTTCCAATAATTTCCAAACAGGAATAGGCCAATGATGTATGGAACACATGTTATTGTCTATTTCTTATATAATATTGTATTTCAACTAAGAAATCAATATATTCGTACTCAAAGGAAGAGGTTTTTGGGTATACCATACTGCAGCTGTATTCATACTGCAGCATGAACAAGTCAGTAGGATCGAGGAAGGAGCACGCTCCCAACAAATACCAACGTATTCATCATCCTTATAGCTCTTCACAAGTTTACTGCTGAACATAACTCACTCCCTATAGTAATAGCACCAAGCACGGTGCTGAGCTACCTGCATCCATCGACTTGTAGCATGACAATATAATATATCGCTTCGCACGACCGAATCAAAGGCTTTCTCATAGTCCACTTATGCAAGACAAAGTGGCAGATTGTACACTTCGGTCTTCTGTACAATTTGCTGAAGGGTATGTATGGGACTGTTTGAGGAGCCTGAAAGTAGCACAGCAAAATACTTTTGTGCTCTCTTCTTTTACTTGTAATGAGGTGTTCCTTCTCAGTACTTAGAGCCGATAACGCGTCTCTATTTTGATTCTTAATTTAAGAGTCTACAGTCCACAGCATGTATTTATCATCAGGTGGACTGTGTTTTCGTTGTCACCTTTACTTTTATAAAAAAAAATGAATGGTAATAGTTTATTAGTTACTTAATTGTTAATTATTAGTTAGTTAATTGATTAGACCGTGTGTTAGTGTGCCGTGATGTTACTTTAAACATTAAAAACTGACGCTTTGCTGTTGGACTATATGCGAGTTATACCATAAAACACATAATTACTGACGAACTCTAGGTAATAATGAATAGTAGTACATCTGCCAAAATTACTAGACATTATCGAGCCCACGGATAAATAGGTATAATTAAATCCTTTTTACTTCGATCA